>OY998166.1:45466051-46741551 GCA_963921995.1 Oxystoma pomonae
AATAATAATAATTAATAATATAATAACTGAATGAAGTGTAAAGTGTTATAGTGATCACTATGTCTTAAGCTTTAGGCTCGTGTTTAGATATAATTGTTTTTTTCATACTTTAGTTAGGAATTTCATCTTTTGGAAAAAGGTAAAGGCCAATAATTAAGAAAATTAAATTCACATTGGAGGTTATGTATGGTATTATTGCCCTAGTCAGGCCGTAGTAAAACCAGTATTGAGGGAATATTGGCTCTTTACTCCGTTTTTTTTTTGTGGTTACAAGTATTATTTTGTAAGAAGTTTTTTTCGAGTGAATCAATCGTGTTGACTTATGGTACAACCGTAATGTGAGAATATTGGCAAAGGAAAAAATAAACCTAATAAACGTGTTTGTTGAAAAAATCTACCAAGAGGATTTGGTCATTTCCCAGAGCTCTGTCTATAGGTCATTTACTTTCTATCCTTCTTTCCCGTTCTTTACGGTCCTGCCAAAATATCCTGCTAACTACTTATTATTTCAGATAATTGCTCAAGTGCGATTAAATATTTTACTATTTATGCTTACTAAATTATTAAAACCTCCTTTAAGATATTTTAGAATTAAAGGTATATCTGTATGTTTCTTAGATCATTTACTGTTAATTGAGCCTAGTTTTGAATTCTGTAAGAAAAATATTTTAGAAACTTCAAAAATTTTGAAAAATCTTAGTTGTACAGTAAATAAAGAAAAGATTGTCCTCACACCGACCTAGGAGATCATCTTTTTAGGATTCTCTTTTAACTCCATTCACTTGAAATTTCGTGTACCAGACAATAAAAAACAAAAAATTATTTGTAACAATAATAAAATAAAAAATAAATCTCTATGCTTAGTAGTAAAATATATTTGGTTGTATTTAAAATTTCGTGAAGAATGAATTACATTTTTATAGCAAGTGTTCTGATAAAATTTCTAGCAACAGTAACAAAAAAGAAAGAATTATACAATAATGTTATAAGATGATACTTTATAAAATATAGAAAACGCCCTTTATACTTGATGGCATTATTTATAATTCTTAAGTACATTCTTGTACAGTTCAAAAAATAAGCAGAAACTATAACTAAACAGTTGTGACAAATCTCCTTTCCTTTATTTATCTATTAGTGACCTTAGCTCAGAAAATGTCGAAGTGACGTTCAAAACGGGTCATGTCATATCCTTACTTTTTGGAGTCAAATAAACGTCAAAATTGACTGAACTTTTAGTGAAAGGCACATTTTGTAAAAATTAAGACACCGCTCGGAGCACTTTTTTGATTTTCACCGATTCAAATGTTTGGATATTTCGAATTAATGGCCTAAATTTTAGCTTACTCGGCGAAAAAACAAAAAAATGCTCAGAGGTATGTCTTAGTTTTTACAAAAAGTGCCTTCCATTCAAAGTTCAGCCAATTGTGATGTTTATTTGACTCCAAAAATATGGATCACATGCCCCATTTTGTGCGTCATTTCGACATTTCCTGATCTAAGGGCATTGACAGAAAAAAAAGTATCTACTTTTGAGCAGGTTCTTGAACAGCTCAAAAAATAAGCAAAAACTATAACTAAACTTACCAAAAACTATAGAACAATTCTAATAAATTTAATTCATCATTACTCCCCAAAAACTAAGCACATTTACTTTTCCGCACTAGTACTAAATGCGTGCAGAAAAGTAAATTTTCCGCATACTAGTAGAAAATCGTAGTTTACCTTATAAATGCGGAAAGTGCCACCTTTCATCCAGCAATCAAGTTCGAAAAAATTCACTTTACGAGCGTGTTAGGTACACAATTTTTTTACAGGCGTAATAAAACTCAAAAGTTAACGCAAAAGAAACATTTTTAAAGCGGCGACTATAAAATTGGTTTAGAAAAGACAGGCTTATTTTTTCAAAACTGCCAAATCAAAAATATCAGCTTTTTGTTATTGTTTAACATCGATTTAATGAGATAAGGTTTATGGCTATTAAATATTATTTTTACCATTGAGTTCCATAAGATTATACAAGTCTAGAATTTTAACATATTTTACACATAGAAAAATTCTAATAAATTAAAAATTTTTAATTCATTTTATAATATATTCTTTAAATATTTAAATGTCAGTATACTCCCCAAAAAAAAAACACATTTACTTTTCCGCACAGTGACGCTCTCAAAAAGTAAGTGGGTGCAGAAAATTCACTTTTTCGCACTGTTTTGAGTGCGGAAAAAAAACTTTAAAATAAAAAATAAATATATTGCTATATTTTTAAAAATTTTCTTTTTTGTGTGAGGTAAACATTTTAGTCACGATAAATAAAGAGTAACATTTAAAAAATTCCTTTTATTGGGTTAAATAAATACTTCAGTGAAGCGAGAAAAAAAAATATTGTACCTAACTCGCGCGTAAAGTGAGTTTTCCGCACTTAATTGCTGAACGAACTCCGCTAATGCGTCGTTCGGCCTTCTGCAATCCCGTAGAAAAAGTGGCACTTTCCGCACTAGTTAGGTAAACTACTATTACCAAACACGTGCGGAAAGTGATACTTTTCTGCACGCGACGGCAGTTGCACCAACGACGCGGAGCGAAGTTTGGGCAAGCCGTCAAGAGCGGAAAAGACACTTTATATTTTTTGTTTGTGGTCTATGTACAAATCGGGCAAAAAGGGGGGGTTCGTGTGCAAATCGTGCTAACTTTCTGCCGATAAGCTAACTTTGTTAAGGCTAGCTCATAGATTACGTTTTGACTTGTTGCCATTATGGTAAATGCGTTTTTTGTAACTTTCTTAAGTTAACATAGAGAGTCGAAAATGATAGCAAACGCACACGATAAAATTGTTTTTTATAAAAAAGTTCAAAATTTTGCTTTGTTTGGCCACAAAAAATAAGAATACTAATTTTTATTTTTTTTAAGCAGTTATTTTATTTCCAGAAGCCATTTGTAAGAATATTAAGGCAAAATTTTAAAACTAGTTTTAAATAAAACTTGTAAAGTAACCATTTGGCTTAAATTTGATGTATAGAAGCTATATATGCATTTGTATATTACATTTATTTCAATGGAAAAACAAATTGGTTGTCACTAGCGAAAGACAACGCGCGAAGTGTTTTTTCAATACATGAATGTGTCGTTATGTCGAAATTCGTCCAAATTCTATGTACTCGAACCCAGCGTGCAGGGCAACCTTTGTGTCGGCTTCATGAATAAGAACTAAACAAAATTGTGACAGAATCTTTTAGAGAATATTATGTACATTATTTTAGTGCAGTTTTAACAAAATTATCCTCTTAGTAATTTTGCAATATGCAAAAGAGTGAAAAATGAATGACTTTTCAAAAGGTGCAATTTTTAGTATTTTCACTGTTCCATGATTTTTGATAAACGATCTTCAAAATTGATCATGTCTATGATTTCGACGAACTATCATAGATATTGTCAGTCAACTACCAAAATCGAAATTTCCTTAAAAAACGGCTAAGATCGATTTTCAAAAAATTATTTCAGCTTTATGGGGCGGACCTGAACTAAAATTGTGTTCTAGATATTTTTTAAATATTCAAACTCCAAATCCTACAAATACGCAAGGCATACAAAATTTTTTATTCAAAATATGTAAAAAAGTGAAAATAATATTTTTTTAAATTTTTTTATTTTGACCTGCGGCAGAAATACTCAGCTAAGTCCCCCAAAAATTTTTCTTACACCGACGAGTAGATATATTTCTTGGCTCTCGATTGAGATACAAAAGAACTTTGTAGGATGTCAAATGTTGACACACGGATGATTGGAGCATGTCACGCTAATTTTCTAAAAATGATCTTTTGCCTGCGCCTCTCGATCCAGAGGGGGGTGATTGATTTTAACTATCATTGAGAATGCGCCAGATTCTACTTTAGCTGTGTAAAAAAATTCGTTGCCCTAGAAGTTTTCTGCCAGCAAAAATGGAAATCGGGAATTTTAAACCGCACTATTAGATTTATTAACCGCACTATTAGATTTATTGTGTAAAACATAGTCAAAAGTAACATTAACTTGTGTTCTTATATGCAGAATCCTCTGCAAGTAGTAGGTAAAATCAATTTGACGTGCTTTGATAAACAAAAAATTTTTATTTTGACTTTCTTTGTGGTAATTGTCAGAAATTTTTGAAGACATTGAAGGTTGCGAAATATACAGTGATGACATAATTTGTTTTTCTTCATGTCCAGTAAAACATATAGTGATTTTAAACCAAATATTCGATAGAGCAGCTAAAAATGGCATTAGGTTTAATAAAAATAAGTGCTTTTTTTTAAAGAGCGTATGAAATTGGCAAGACATTCTTTTGTCCAGATGGCTCTAAAGTTGAAGGAATTAATAATATGCCGAGGCCAGAGAATAAAACTGATTTACAAAGATTTTTAGGATGTGTCACGTATTTGGGTAAATTTGTTAAGAATTTGTCAGATTTAACTTCCAGCTTGAGAGGTCTACTTAAGAAAGATGTATTTTTAGAAGATCATCACCAAAAAGCTTTTGATAGAATTAAAGATAAAGTGTGTAAAAGTACTTTTTTGCAATTTTTTGAGGTAAATAAATTAAGTAGAATTTCAGTGGATGCTAGTCAAAAAGGTATGGGAGCATACTTGATGCAAGAATTTACCAAATTACAAGAAAATTACAGTTAGATAAAAAAAGAACTTTTCTCTGTATATTTTAGAGTTGAAAAATTTAATCAGTCTAGATTTCCTAAACAATTTATTCTAGAGATAGATCATAAACCCTTAATACACATAATTAAAAAATCTTTAAATCAATGTCCTATAAGACTACAACGCATTTTATTACATTATATTACATTTGATCTACAAACCAGGTAAAGAACACATTATTGCATATACTTTAAGTAGAGCTTTTGAAAAGTCAACTTTTAATGATGCTATAGATATAGATATGCTCAAGTATTCCTTATTGCTATAGTTGAATGCCACGAACGAAAGAATACCAGAACTTAAAAATAACACTCTAAAAGACCAATATTTGAATACTTTAATGTCTTATGTTAAAGATGGGTTGCCGGAATATTCCAACTAGTTTAAAGTTTTACCATAATTTTCGAGGGGAGATTAACATTATGCATGGTTTAGTGTATAAGAATCAAAAGTTGATTGTTCCAAAAGAAAGTAGACTATATATTCTGAAAAAATTCATGGTCATTTAGGTAGAAATAAATGTATCAATTCTATTTTTTTGGCCAGGTATGAACAAACAAATCGAAGGTACTATAACATGTTGTCATTTATGTCGAACGTACCAGTGTGTGTGTGTGTACCAAACAAAAGACTTTTGAATGCATATGAAAGTATAGAAATCATTAAATCCAGAAATAGTTTAAATAAAGACAGAGTCCCCGTTCCGTTTAGTACACTTTATTCTTTAGTTGAGGGGAGACAAATTATTAGTCTTATCTCCGCCCACTAAAAGATAGTATATAAGATAGAGTGTAGGTTAATTTAGTTTATTGTTTATCGTCTCCTTATGATGCTAACGTTGTTAGCGAAACGAGCGTCGAGTGCAAAAAAAGTGTAGTTTTGGTTTGTGGAAAACAATCATAACTTTGTTATAGTGCAACCAAAGGTTCCAAATTCCCAACATAGTACCAGAAAAGTCAGATGTCTGAGCCTATTATTCCCCATGAGATACCTAACATTCTGTTCAACAAAGTTGGTGCGGATGTTTATTACTTGTTTAACGAATCCTATCTTTTAATAACTGATTATTACTCTAAATATTTTGACGTAACTAACCTAAATAAGGATCTTTTCAAAGTTTGGTGTACCTAAAATTTTAGTCACTGATGGTGGCCCTGAATTCAAGAGCTTTGAATTTGCTAAGTTTTCACAGTTATATGAATTTGAACATATTAAAAGCTCTCCTAGGTATCCTGCTAGCAATGGTGTGGTAGAAAGAGCTATTCAAACAACTAAATCTATTTTACGTAAATTTCTTCTTGATGGCAAAGAACCTTATTTGACGTTGTTGGATTTAAGAAATTCACCTATTTATTTTAATCTCTTAAAATCTGTTTTACCCCAAATGAACAGAAATTTACAGTCAAGAATGTATAACAAAAATCAGTATAACAATTTTTTTAAAACTTGTCAAACAGGCGAGGTACTAGACCTTTGCAAAACTAAGTTTTAAATGAGACTGTTATGGTTCAGATTGTTCCAAAAAATGTTTGGCGGGAAGGTATAGTCACAAAAATATTACCTAATAGAGCATATAAAGTTTGTTTAAAAAATGGTAGATTTTATGTAAGAAATCGTAGATTTTTAAAACCTTTAAGACCTCAAAATCCTAAAAATTTAAATTTTAATTAGTCAGCTTTTCCAAATGTCTCTAATAATTTTGCTGGGTGGTCAGTTTTTTCGGAAAATAATATTTCTAATTTTTCAGAATCCTTAAAAAAAATAATAAAAAAAAAATTATTCACGATTTTCATTCGAATAGTACTCATGCTTCAGACGACTTGCAAAATGAACAAAATGGTAGTAGTAGTAATGACGCACATAGTAATTTTAGTTTTAATGAAAATAACGCTACAATTGTAAGTAACAACTCTTCTTCTTCTGATAGCTTTCACGCCCTCGAAAGTGGCAGTAGCCAAAACTCTTCTGTAAATAATAGTCTTGACAATCACAAAAAAGTGCAACCCCTAGGTCTAGCTCTTCTAATAGTTTTTCTAGTGAAGAAAACATGCCAACTTTGGTCCCAGACCAATATGTAAAAAGAAACTGGTATAAAAACCCCAAAGGCCAGCAAAATACTTTTAAAAGGACCCCGCGCGAAATATATTGAGAAATTATTTCGGTGAAATTTTATCAAATTTTAGTATGTTATAGTGGGTCATGAGATAAGAAAAAGAGTAAATATAAAATGATTTCTATGTGTAGTTCCGCAGATATAGACGATCAAAGTTTAGAAAACGTCGTTTTGGAGTATATTGGGCACGCTCAAAAAGGCATTTCCTGACCGAAATAAAATAAGCTATCGATGAATATAGGTTACTAAGGAACCACACATGGACTTTCTTATTATTGTGTTGGTAAAATGTTATCAGATATCTTCTTTAGAGATAAAAGGGTCAAAAATAGTTTCTTCTGTCTTTTCTGATTGTTAACCTTTTTTCGTAAAAGCCACTGTCTTTGGCTAGTATTCAATAGAGTACGTATATAGGTATAAAAGCAATTACCCATAATCGTAATTAAAAGAAAGTGTTATTATTTAATCTAGAGACCCTTGAGAAACTTTTAAAAATCATAATCCCTAATGCAAAACATAAGGAGGTCGTAAAAAAAATTGCAGCCTGTATTAGATAAGAGTATGATAAAGGCGTACGCATAATTAAATTAAAATCCCTCGATCAATTTTAAATAAATTAAAAATTAATAACTTTTTTGTAAAAATAATGATATAGAACTTTTTGCATGTAACTCGTAGCTTGGAAAAAAATAAAAAAATAAAATTCAGTTTATTTAAAGTTTATTTAGTTATCACTTTAACTGAATGCAAAAGAATATTTAGATTTTTAAGTTGCAAAATAATTATTTCGTAGTAAAAAACAATTTTCGTCAAGTTTTTGTGGTAAAAAAACATGTAACACAAATTAACTGTTACCGGGAAGAAAAACCTGTTCAGGTTATCTAGAAAATAGTAAAACATTAATGTTTGCTCAAAAATATATTTTTTTTTTATTTTTATATCGGGGAAAATTAAAAATTGTCTAAAAATGATTTTTTTGACCAGTCCCTGTATACAAACACCTTACCAACATTATAATAACAAAGTCTATTTTTGCTTTCTCAGTAAAGCATATTCGTCGATAACTTATTTTATTTCGCTGAGGAAATGCCTTTTTGAGCGTGCCCAATACACCCCAAAACGACGTTTTTTTAAACTTTGACCGTCTATATCTCTGGAACTAGACATAAAAATCATTTTATATTCCCACATTTTTCTTTATCTCATAACCCACTATAACATACTAAAATTTTATCGAATTTCACCGAAATAATATTTCAATGTATTTCATGCGGGGTCCTTTGACAAACTTTTTTAACACTAGTTTTGCTTAAAAATATTATTTTGTCTATTACCTAATAGACAATTTTTTTTAATTTTTGCTTTTACATTGTAAGATGAAAATTTACAAGCTTTTACTTTGCTTTTTCCATTTTTTTTACTTTGCTTTTTCCATTTGTTTTAAGGGAGATAAATAATAATAATTTTCTAGAATTTCAAAGATCAAATTTGGACTACAGAATCGTTGTTGTTTGCTTTTGAAATACAAAAAATTTGGTATTCTTTATTTACATATATAAGGAAATTTTGAATTAATTTTATAGAAATGTAATTTAGTGTTTAGCTTTAAGAGTGCTTAAGAAACTGTCCAAGACATTTAGTTTAACTTGAATAACAAATTGTAAACTTAACTAACATAGTTTTATACAGCCAAGGCGATGAATGTAGCTAAATTAAATCACGTATTACTAATCTAGAATTAAGTTTGTGCAGTTACAACAAAGGGTCATAGTCAAATTTTAAAATCTAGTAATATTTAGATCTTGTAACAGAATTGCCATAAATTTGTTTATAATTTTTATAACTTTTCAAAAAGAAAACTTTTATATTCACTACATAGTAGTATAAAAAAAATCTACTGCTAATATATATATTTGTTATTTTGTGTACTTTGTTATTTTACTTTTAGATTTTTATTGTTTTGTAGTGAAATTTACTATTTAACAAACTTTTAAAAATAAAAATGGAGATGTCAGTGTTGGACTGGTCAACTACAATTATATTTACATTGGTAACACTGTGGTTAATTTAAGTGTGGTAACAGTGGGTTATTTTTATATAGTTGGCAACATGGTTTTTGACAGAACTTAACCTCACAGATGATTTATTTAATAAAAGCCTATTCTAGCCAAAGTCGCCTTTGAATCAACACCTATCACCTATCGCCGCCCAGCGCATACACATACTAGACCAAAAAAAAAACCTATTGAACAAATTTAGGTTATCAGCAAAAAGTTCTTGTATATACCCCTATTTTTGACCAGTTATTTTAAAACACCTCAACACTACTTAACCGAATGGAATCTTTGAACCCAATTTGTACACAGAATCAAAAAGGCTATTTTTTTATTAATACTTTTTTTTTGTTAAATCAATAATTTTAAAAAAAAACTTAAAAAAACTTTTTTTAGTTTTTCAGATTTTTTTTTCATAAAAACATATTTTTTTTTTTATTTTGTTTATTTTTTTTTGATAAAATATATTACAAACGAAGTATTTCAAAAATGTTTCCATCAAAATTGGCTAAAAAGTAAAAAAGTTACAATTTTTTCAAATATACGTTTTTCCGCCATTTTGAATTTTTAAAAAAATATGGCGGATATTTTTTTAAAAACGAATTTACCAGAACGACAAGAAGTCAAAACGTGATCTATGGGCTACCCTTAACAAAAGTAGCTTATCTGCACAAAGTTAGCACGAATTGCACACGAAAGTCGATTTGTCTATAGACTATTGTATGAGGGTGTGGGCCCGGGGAAGATTTTATGAACGCAAATACACATTTTTGAAGGAGATTTGATGGGAATGATCAGTATCGCGATTCTAATAGTTCCTTTAAGCAATGATTTTGGAGAAGTATTTATGGGATCTTGTGGAATCGATTTTTAGGATATTTGATATAATATTCTATCAGTATCGTCATTCTAGAAGATCCTACGAGGAATGATTTTGGAGAAGTTTTATAGGTTTTTATAGGATCGATTTTTAGGATATTTGATAAGATTCTATCAGTATCAGTAGAAGTTCTTATGAGGAATGATTTTGGAGAAGTTTCTACTGATTCTTTTTACATAGGTTTCTAGGAAATTTGTTGAGATTCTATCAGTATAGCAATGATTTTCTTAATTTCTTGTTGGATCAGTTTCTAGAATATTTAATGAGGTTCTATCACTATTGGGATTTTAGAAGATCCTATGAAGAATGAATTTGGAGAAGTTTCTATGGGTTCTTGTGGGATCAGTTTTTAGGATATTTGATGATATTCCATCAGTTACGTGATTCTATAAGATCCTAAGAGATTATGGAGAACTTTTTTCTACGATTGGTTTTTGGAATTTTCATCATAATTTGGATTTTGATAGGGTATCCTAGGAGATTCTATCGGGTTTATGGGATTGGTTTCTAGGAAATTTGAGAAGCTTTTATATTTTATCATGTTTTGGGAGAAATTTATATGAGATCCTAGGAGATTCTTTCGGGTCTATGGGCAATTCTATCGGTATCGAGAATCTAGAAGTTCCTATTAGCAATGCTATAATTTTTTAGGATATTCGAGAAGATTTTAGCCGTCTTCTGATTCTAGAGTCTCCTACAAGCAATGATATGATTTTTTCTGGTTTAAGTATGAAATAAATTATGATAATATTTTAACAGCTTTTTAACAGAATCTAGAAGATCCTATCAGCAATGCTATAATTTTTTAGGATATTCGAGAAGATTTTAGCAGTCTCCGGATTCTAGAGTCTCCTACAAGCAATGATATGATTTTTTCTGGTTTAAGGATGAAATAAATTATAATAAGATACAGCTTTAATTTAAAAAAATATATATAATACCATAAGGATAAATGCTCCTAAAATCTTCTAGAAACAAATCCCATAAGAACTATAAACTTCTCCAAAATCATATACCCATAGACCTGACAAAATCTTCTAGGATCTCATCAAAATCTGTTCCAAAACCAACCCAAAACCCGATAAAATATCCTGGCTCATAGGATCTTTAACGATAAAAGCTCCTAAAATCTTCTAGAAATCAATCCCTTAAGGACACCTATATAAACTTGTACAGAATCATAGACCCATAGACCTGATAAAATTTTCTAGGGTCTCATCGAAATCTGTTCCAAAACCGACCCAAATTCCGATAAAAAATCATACAAGAATTCTATAATTTTTTTTTGTGAGATTCGATGGGAAAATTTCAGCAGGGTAGTGCAACTGCCCCTGCATGCGTTTACTACTTGCGTGTGTAAAAGTGTATTTTACGCACGGATTTGCGTGCTAATTATTTTTTATAATGTATAATCAATTTTGGATGGCTTGGTAGCATGTATACAATTGACTTAAAAATGAAAAAATTCCCAATATCCATATCCCAGAAACGCAAATATTTAATAAAAACTTGCAAGTGTTGCTCGTGCAACTGCCACCGCTTACGAAAAATATCACTTCCGTCCTTTTTAAGTAAATAACTATTATTTAAAGCAAGAAGTTCCGCCTCCAGCCTGTCTGCCTAGCCTCATTTTTGCTACCAATTTTTTTGGCATGCCCCTAACTTATAAGTTATGTGTTTACCTGGCCATTATCTAACTCCCACTTGTCTCTATCCCGTTTCTGTTTATAAATTCTCACTGGTATGTTGGTCGATTGACCCTCCTTCAAAAACGAGAATAACATCCTAATAAAGAGCTTACTAGTAAGCTCTTGACTAGGCTGTTGTTCTCGTTTATAATGGACATTACAGCCTAGAAAACCATTAGTGGACCGAGTCGGTACACATATTGGTTTTTTACTAGTTTCTCGATTGATAATGATAGTTGACAAAATCATCGTGGCTTTTTTATATTAATATAATTTTTATCATTTTTTGCCATTTGTTACAATATTGCCTTTCTTAATATTGCTACTGGTCTTTACAGGTGAAAAGCCCTACCCATGTCCTTACTGCGACAAAGCCTTTCGCGATAGCACAATCCTTCATAAGCACAAAAAGAAGACACATCCCATACAACTTGAGAAAGAAAGGAGTAATACTATACCTGGTGTGCCGCGTTCTACGTAGAATCAGAATAATAGTGATAATAGATAGTTTAAGTTGGTTATAGGACGTAAGAGTAGGCGTGGAATATAACGCAGTATTCTGTCTTCCTTTTATCTGTAAAAAACAAAGAATTCCGCTCGAATACAGATATCGGAGTCCAATCTCGGCGGTCTAGCGTTGAGCTTTTTCATCATGGTCACGTTTTTAGCATGTATAACGTTCAGATTAGACGTAAGCTTACGTTCTATAACATCTGCTCTATATTGCTAAAGCAGGCAAAATGTATCGATTTTTACCGAAATCAATAGACTGGTAATATGAACGGCCAAACCAAATAAAACAAGATGTAAATACATTAATAAGTAATAAAATGCAAGACAGAAACGACCTAGTACTTGTCATGACCAATTTAAACTGTCTAAAAATATCATCCAAAATCACTTGCATGTATTTTTTAGGTTTAATTTTATTAATAAAACAGTTTGATTTTATATAATTTTCTTATTTCTCATTGGATCTTGCTTTTGGCGTTGGGACAAAAGTAGGATAAAAAAAGATGTTGTCTTGTATACCCTTGGAGCATTGAATAGATTAGAGTTAGGCCTGATCCACAGATTTGCTTTTCTCAGCTAGCTTTATAAAAAAAAGCAAAAAAGCTAGCGGCTTTTTTTGTTGTCCACAGTTTGGCGTAAAAAACCGAGCTTTGCGCGTCCAAGTAAGTTATCAAATAGCTCTGGTGGAATTCTAAGATGATTAAAAGTTTTTTTGGATTATGTGTACGCATTTCTTGTAATAGGTTATCGAAATCTGCCTACTCCCTTCTTTTGGCAGGAGTATTCCGAGGCTGCACATAAAATCGCCTTTTTATTTTAATTTGTTTTGTTGTCAGTCTCCTCGGACCAACTAAATATAGAAAAAAAGCTCTTTTGATTTTGTTTCGCCTCCCTCACATTTTATAAATAAAACTGACAAACGAAAAACAATAAACAAAGTGAGGTTAGATTTCCAGTATCTTCAACAAAAAACGCAACAAAGTTGGGCGAGATCCTACTTCTTGGCGGCAAAAGCTTAGAGAAAGCGGGATATAGTATCGAGCAGCAAGAAGCAAATCTGTGGATCTGGCATTAATGTAGTTCCAAACCATTTGCAAGTTGATTATCTTCAACACCTCAACGCAACGATGCCACATCAACTGTAAATATTCTTAGACAAGGTTCTGAATTTAAACTACTTATGTTTTTGCACATATTATTGTCTCAGTACAAACCTATTTTCTTTATTTATGTGGTGATTTTGATATATTTTGGTACGATAAGATAGTAGACCAAAACACATCCGAAAATAATATTTTTTAGTTCGGCGACCCATTACAGATGGCGTCGCGGCGCTCTAAATTACTTAAATGTCCTTATATTAGTTTTTATATGTATCTCAAAAACTAAAGCTCTCGACACAATTTTTTTTGACCAATAAAATTACCTTTTCATTCATGTATTACACACTGAGAAAAATGGTGGGCTACTGGAACTCAAATATGTGTTCTCCTAGACCCAGCCGTGTTGCCAATAGAGGACAGCCCAGACCTCTGGGCTGTGAGAACCAAGTTCAAGGGATTGCAGGGAAACACGGTTCGTGTGTTGTGGTAGCCCAAAATGTGCATAAACACTGAATGTATTCATGATCTGGGCTGGGAGAAACCTGCCTTTGGGCTACCAGAACTCAGCATCTGGGTTGTGGTAACTCATGGTCTGGGCTGGGAGAACCCTACCTTTTCGCTACCAGAACTCAGCATCTGAGTTGTAGTATAGTCAATCGGGGTAACTTTGAACCATTATGGTAACTTTGAGCCACTTGGAAAAATCAGTTTAGACACATGAAAACTTACAATATATAATTTTCCAAGTTGCTCGAAGTTACCCACAGTGGTTTAAAGTTACCCCAAATGACTGTACTAGTATTTTGAAAAAAAATTAAACTTATTTTTTTTTTATTTTTATAAGAAACTGGAAGATTAAAAATGTTTTAGTCAACGAAATAAATGCGAACGCAAAGAAAAAAATCTTAATTTTCATCTCCAGCACGAACGCTACTAGAGATAACAAATAGCGTCAACTAGGGAGCATTAAAAATGTGGATTGTGTTTTTCTAAAAAAAAAAGATTTTGTGATTTAAAAATAAAACAAAATCCAAGGGAGCCTTGACTGTCAAGTCTCCCTGGCTGACTGTATACAAAATATAATGAATAAATAGCTAACTATACAGCGCTATCCATTATGATTAAGATTAAAAGGGCATTCAAAATAAATCATCACTTCGATATTAGAATATTTAGCTTTGTAAATGTATTTTGTTACTTTAAATGAAACACCCTTTATTTTGGGTAATTAAGTGAGCAGGCTTTACCCTTGCCAACAATGCTGCTCAAAAAATAAACGAAATTTTTTAAATTTCTCTTAAATTCAAAAAAAAGCACACAATAAACAAGGTGTTACGTTCAAAATAACAAAACATATCTATGTAATTTGTAAATTATAAATGTCAAAGTTCAGATCACACGGTAAGGTTTATAATGGATAACCCCTTACATAAAAAAATCTAAAATATCGCTTTTGAAAATGTTTAACTGTGAAAAATATAAACAAAATCAAATATTTTAATATAAATATGGTGTGGTAAAAACAAAACCTAAAGGCTGAACTATAACGCTAAAGCCGTCCCTAAGTCTAATTTGCTCAGGAAAACGACAGATATAGTAGTTGTAAATTAGGCTTAGGAAAGAGTTAGCGGCGTTAGTAAATCTCAGCCAAACTGTTTAAAATACATAACATTTCTCAATCCACACTTTCATATTATTTAAAAAATACAATAAAACACGTTAATATTTTTCACTCGTGAACCTGCCGCTGCACCGGACAGGATACCTGCACATTTGACCTACACTAACTACATCACAACTGGAAATGAAGTTAGCAACTACCAGCCAAAGCAACCCGCAGGCCCGAATATGTGCAAAATTCGACATTCGACAAGTACCGCCTATAATCCAGGGATTTGTGTAAATCCCTGGATTTTACTAGACGGCGAAAAAACATGTGTAAATCCCTGGATTTTACTGGGCGCCGGAAAAAATAAACCATGATCATGAGTTAGAACAATTCAGGCCCTGAGTTATCGTAGCCCAGACCGTGAATTACCACAGACCCAAAAAGTTAATACATGAAACTGGGCTGGGGCAATCCCATGCCTGAATTGTGGTAGCCCACGACTTGCTGAGTTCTCCCAGCTAAATTCAAATAGTTTGGGACAATTATACCATGTGCTATAGTAACGCATGGTGTGAGTTCTGGTAGCCCCAAATTTTTAACCCACGGTCGTGGGTTGGCACCGTTTTCTCAGTGCACTTTAATACGTGCTTTTGACCACTGTGTATAATATTGGATCAAAATACAGTTTTTCTTGAAATCCAGTAAATAGATTTTTTAAAAGCCATTTTAGGGTTGATTTTGGTTTACCATACAAATAATTTTTTCTTTTTTAGTAAAGACAATATCTCATCAAATAAAGTGATTACAAAATCGCAAAGTTGCCAATGTCGCATTTTTACTAATTATCGTAGTTTTTGTCATCATTTCCTATTTTTTTTGTAACATTTTACTCTAGGTTAATTTTTTAAAAATTTTTGTTAAATTAAGAAAAAATAGTGCAAAAAAAAATAACTTAGATCATCTTTGTCATTTAAGTCTTCAAATTTTGTTTTTATCTCTAAACATAAAAAAATCAGGAATAGAAAAACGATTTTTGGCTCCAAATTGACATACTTTTACTTTTGTCCCTCGAACTTTTACATTTTTCATCTGATTATGATGCCCCCTTCAAAAAATAGAGTACTAGTATTTAAACTATTTAAACTATATAAAAAATATTAAATTAAAATTAATTTCATTCAACCAGACGGTTGCGAAAGTTGCTATTTTTTGCTATTTCTATAAATTCATCACAACATCATAACAAAATTTTGTAAAATGTATATGTTTTTGTCTTAATTGAAGTAAAAATGTGACTAAAAATTAGTATTAACATTTTAAAAAGTAAAACCAAAGTTTTTATTATTTATATTTTTTATATTAATTTGGAAACAAAATGTATTTAATTGATTGGATCATATTTGATTTATATTAGGCTACCAACTATTTTTAAACATAATTAAACTTTAGTAGAGGTCCCGACTACAATGTCAAAAAAACAAAAACGTAAGTTGCTTAAACTTTTCGTTTTTACGTTATATAAAATAAATGTTTACATCTAATAATAGAACAGTATTATGCTTTGACATACAGAATATAAAGTGAGTATTTTATTCATATCAACTATCAACAAAAAATATATTATTTTAAGGTAATATAATACGAACATAACATTATTTGTTATTTACTTATGTCACTTCTACTACTATGTCCACTTATCATTTTTAATTTGAATAAACTAAACGTTGAAATCGAGTTCTTACCTTATTTTTTAGTTAGCTTACGTTTCGGCGCAATTTGAACAAAAAAAGCGGTCCTCAATAAACCCTACTTCAGTAACACACCATTTTTGCACTAGATGCTTATTCTTGACCGATCGTGAGGTGAGGTGAGCGAAATTTCACGTGGAAAAAGATGCTGAAAAAAGCTCACCTCACCTCACGGTCGTTCAAGAATAAGCGTCCAGTCCAAAGATTTTTAAATTTTATTTTATTTTATTTTTTTGTAGTTCTATTCCGTTATTTAGTTTCTTACAAATTTTTCCTCACCTATCAATTTTAAAAACCCTGAAACTATCTACATGAAAAATGATTAAAGTAAATTTAAGGAAATGGAATCTTGATAACATGGTTAGTTTGTAAGGTTTGGTTCAAATCTGAAACAAAGCTTTTGAATGCACATGTGCTACAAATATCGAAATCTAAAAATAATAATAGTTATTTACATACCAAGAGAGGGAGTACCAAATTTCCTCGGTTCCTCCCGCGGTTTGTTGGTTGCTCGACGTTAGAAGTGAAATAAAAAATTGAGGGACGAGGTGCACTTTACCCAGAGGCATCTATCTGATTTTATCTACCACCTAATAATACTTACAGTAACAAAAATTTCAGCATCGATTTTTATTTATTTTCATTTTGCAGCAAGGATCTATAGGCGGTACGGTGAGGTAAAGTAACCAAAACTCCCTAGAGAGGTAAAGTGACATTTTATTTTATTTATTTTTATTTATTTTATTTATTTTAAATTTATTTTCTTACTTGTAAAAGCTTTTTCTTTTAAATAAATAATTATGTGTCACTATTTTGTAAAATAAAATTCAACAGGCTAAACCACGTTATCTTCCAAAAAAGTTATCAATTTTGACAGCAATTGTCATGGCCAACCTTATTTTATGTGACAAATATGGAATAATGGGCCTACTAAAATATAAAAAATAGCCTTCTTTTATGATTTTTGGACCAATTTAAAATTAAAATGAGCAACACATCTTTTGTCCAATAAGACCAGCCAACTCCATTTTTTCATTAATAATATTTTTGTGCCTTATACAGCTTATTTTTTTCCCGAAAAAATTTGCTGACTAGTCTTATTGTCATCCTGTATCTGAAGTGTTCCATTTAAGGCCCAATATAATATACTAAGCATATTAGGTATTTAAATTAAAATAGAAACTTTATTATCCTGGACTTTTTAATAATTAGGTGCGATGCTGAGAGAAAAAATAAACATTTACAGATTTTAAGTACCAAAATCAATATATTTATGTAAATTTCAACTTTTATGGTATTATGAATTACAAATAGTAACACAGTTTAGGGTTATTTACGGTAATTTTTCTTTTCCAGTAATATTGCAGTAAATGTAGACATCACAATTTTAAGAAAAAAAGATTTAGTATTTGTACGCCTCTGGTACTGTCAGATTTTATGGGGACAGGGGTTTGAGGTAGTTTTTGTATGTGGCTTTTAAATGCTGAAATTTGATTGCTCTAGGTAAAGAAACTTAAAATCATACAGTCATTCCTTTTTTTAAGAGCCATAGGTACTGTAGTTGGGACCCCGACTAAACTAAAGTTAAATCAGTTTTATAAGTAATTTGCAACCTAATATAAATAAAATATGATCCATTGTATCTATTGTAATAACATTTTAATTCAAAATTAATAAATAAAATTATTAAATTGGCGTTTGCACCTATACTAATAAAATAAACGCAATACCTACTTTAAGTTATACTTTGGTTTTATTTTTTAAAATGTTAATACTATATATACATTTCACAAAATTTGTTACTGATCTTGTGACGAGCTTAGAGAATTCTGCAAAAATACCAACTTTCGCAACTGTCCGGTTGTATGAAGTTCAATTTTAATTGATGGTTTTTTATAGAGTTTAAATACTAGTACTCTAAGGAGCAGTTTTTTGATCGGGGCATCATAATCAGATGAAAAATGTAAAAGTTCCAGGGACAAAAGTAAAAGTATGTCAATTTCGAGCCAAAAATCGCTTTTCTCTTCCATATTTTTTTTATGTTTGAAGATGTTAAAAACAAAATTGGAACGCTTAAATGACAAAGATGATCTATGTTAATTTTTTTGCACTATTTTCTTTTACGCCAACAAAAATTTTAAAAAAATTTAAGCTAGAGTAAAATGTTACAAAAAAAGGAAATAATGACAAAAAAAATGCGACAATGGAAACTTTGCGATTTTGTGATCACTTTATCTGATGAGATATCATCTTTGCTAAAAAACGATTAATTTCCAGAAACTCAAAAGCAAAAATAATTTTCATGGTAGACCAAAATCACCACTAAAATGGCTTCAAAAAGATTTCAAGAAAAAGTGAAAAGACGGAATTTTACATATATTGTATTTTGATCAAATATTATACACAGTGGTGAAGAGCACAAATAAAGTGTAACACAGGGATAAAAAGGTAATTTTATTGGTCAACAAAATCTGCAAAAAAATTGTGTCGAGCTCTTTAGTTTTTGAGATATGTATAAAAACTAATATAGGGATATTTAAGTAGTTTAGGGCGCCGCGACGCCATCTGTAATGTGAATCCGAACTAAAAAATATACTTTTTAAATTAGTTTTGGTCTATTTTACAACTATGCCAATTTGTATCAAAATCACCGCAGTTTCAGTCTCTACTGCCCGACTATTAATACAATTTACCTAAAATAACAAAAAAAAGTGATAATCAGCTTGAAACATTATTAAAAAAAGTCGTGCTTATGCTTTGTTTATGCTAATAAAAAGAAACTTGGCAACCAAGGGTGTCAGTCTCAGATTAATAATTAGTCGGAGGTGTGAGTAAACAAAAGCTCACATGTTCACCAATGGAGGCGTAAAAAAGTTAAGTAAACTATAAAAATAATAATACTTAAGATTTCGTTTTTTATTTGAGCGACTCTATCAAGAAGGTTTATAGTCCAAGTTCCAGGCATTAGGTGAGCACAAAAAAATGGGCTAACAATTTGAAATTTTTATCATAGGTAGAGGTAGTTTTAGGGATACCAAAAATACATAATTGTCACCTATAACGTGGAGAATTACAATATCGGCAACACTGTAAACTTCAAAACTTTAAATAGCTTTATTTCAAAATCTGTACTACATAAAAAAATCTTATGTTTAGTTTTAAAAATTACGTTTGGGCACTGAAATATATAAAAAACACATTTTTTTAATGTAAAAAATATAAAACTAATTGGTGTAAAACCATTATGAAAAAATTAAGGGGTTTAAATTGACTTAAAAATAAGTTTAGTTGCTTTTGATATGTGACGGGGTTTCCAAGATATGACCCAAAAATTACCAAATTGGCAGAAAGGATTCATCATATAAGTGCTAGAAAATTCAGCTGTATAATTTGTGCTGCGTTTTCGATATTTTTAGCACAAGTATTATAGGTTATCTTAAGAATGACAAAAATACAGTGGCTTGCGCAGAAATTGTCTACGGGGGGTCGTTTTAGAAAAATGTTAAAATTTCAGCTTTTTCAACTTCTTTACAAGTTACTTTTTTTTTAGGTTTTAATTCCGAAATTATATTTATTAACTTTAAAAATTGATCCAACTTTCTTTTGCTGACTTTTAAAATATTTCCTGATACAGATTACGCTACCCGTGACCTTTTTAGCACAAAATGTACCGAAATAATTGTTTTTTTTAAATCTGCTGCATCAGAGCCATTATTTATTTTTGCTTATATACCGGGTCCCAATGTGAGTAACCTATTAGAATATTTTGAAAACTATACAACGGAAACTTTTCAAATTTTCTATTCTAAGATAAGTCCATGTAAACTATATTTATAAAATATTTGGATTGTTGCCATTTGCACGAAAACTTGGCAAAAACTTTCTTATTTTAAATTGAACACTGGGTATATTTTTTTTTATCTCGTGATCCTCCATAAAATTTCTAATTTATTGGCATTTGCTTCCCTATACCTACCTTAAATGGTTTTTGAGATATTGAATTTTTTCATAATTTTTTTTCTGAATTTGACTCTTAGAAAAATGGCAATATGGCATATAAATGTCAAATTTAACACTACGAGATAATACTAAAAAGTCTGTTTTTTCAAATTAGACACCCTATATTTTTACATATTTGAATTGTCCATTAAATGGTCTACAAATTTTACATTTACTTACTTCCCTATAGCTTTCTCAAAGTATTTGTGAGTTATAAGGCTTTTCATTTAAATTTACAAGCATGTGCTTTTAATATAATTTTCTTTATTTTTTTAAGTAGGCTGCTGTCACAGGCCAGAAAGATTGTCTCTAGTTGTCATGACAATTCAAAATAGTTAAATACATTAAAAACATAATTTTTAGTTTTTTGCGTTTTTTCACTAAAAAATGGCTCAACAAAGATACGCCAGTGAAGTTATAATGAATATATTTATAAGTTTTGGTCAATGTAACCGAAATGTTGAGAGAACTTGCCGCAGATTAAATGAAGTATTTCCACAACTTCCCCAAATGAACCGGCAAAAGTTCTAATTTCAGAAAACAAACTTTTTAACAAGTTTGTAATTCAGAAATGAAACATTTTTTTTGTACATAATGCAGTAGGCCAAAGTATTTTCTCATAAAGTGTTAAATTTGACATTTATGTGTCAACTATTAGGTGACATATCGCCATTTTTCTAAGAGTCAAATTCAGATCAAAAATTATGAAAAAATTCAATATCTCAAAAACCATTTAAGATAGATAGGAAAGCAAATGCCAATAAATTAGGAATTTTATGTATTCAAGTTAAAATAAGAAAGTTGTTGGCAAGTTTTCGTGCAAATGGCATTAATGCAAATATGAAAGTATTTCATTAAGATAGTGACATGAACTTATGTGAGAATAGAAATTGATTCAAAACAAAGTTACGGCTTTCTTGGACAATGTTTCATTATTTATACCAATAGCCAACGTTTCGGTCCTAGGTCTAGACCATCATCAGGGCTAACAAGAAAACAGAACATTTTTTTATCATACAGAGCTAAAATTTTTTTAAAAATTTTAGTTTTTATGCCTAGTTTATTGCTAATATAAATAGTTCTTTTACTCAAGAATAAGTTGTTGAAATCTAGTTTAAAATTGTTAGAAAATCTTTAAACAAAAACACGCAACAGAAAAGATCGAGAATAAAACCAATTATAAATGTTTATATAAAAAAAACAAACAAAAAAATCTATGAATTTTTAACACGTAAAAAGGATACGGTACATACATAATAAAGCATTTAGGATTAAAAATATTAAATAAGAGACAAATCTGTAACGAATACGTATTTTACAACAGGTAACATTTACATAGTTAAAACAGTGAAAAATACCAAAAACTTACCTAGATAAATAGAGTTTTAACACAAATTATTTTTATTTTATTCAACATTCTCATATAGTTGCACGAAATACACATATTGTGTGATACCGCCAGACTGAATGGCGCGATTTGAAAAATAGATCGGGATAGCGATATCTATATGTAGGTAGGTACCTTTGTTTTTAATTTTAAAGCACAGAAGGGTTTAAGACGAAGCAAAAAAAAATATATTAACTGCCAACTAAGGTTATGCAGTCAAAGTAGTTAATTATTATTAAAATTTGTTATTTATGATATTATAATAGATGCTACTGAGATCTTTGGTGTCCTTATTTAAGTTTACATTGGGTTTATTATTTTGTATGTAACACGTTTCTAAA
The DNA here is from genome assembly GCA_963921995.1 of Oxystoma pomonae. Taxonomy (NCBI): domain Eukaryota; kingdom Metazoa; phylum Arthropoda; class Insecta; order Coleoptera; family Brentidae; genus Oxystoma; species Oxystoma pomonae. The sequence goes on from OY998166.1 coordinate 45,488,175, forward strand.
AATAAACGTTTCTTGTTTCCGTTTATTTTTAGAAATTTTTAGAAATGTGTTACATACAAAATAATAAACCCAATGTAAACTTAAATAAGGACACCAAAGATCTCAGTAGCATCTATTATAATATCATAAATAACAAATTTTAATAATAATTAACTACTTTGACTGCATAACCTTAGTTGGAAGTTAATATATATTTTTTTTGCTTCGTCTTAAACCCTTCTGTGCTTTAAAATTAAAAACAAAGGTACCTACCTACATATAGGTATCGCTATCCTGATCTATTTTTCAAATCGCGCCATTCAGTCTGGCGGTACCACACAATATGTGTATTTCGTGCAACTATATGAGAATGTTGAATAAAATAAAAATAATTTGTGTTATAACTCTATTTATCTAGGTAAGTTTTTGGTATTTTTCACTGTTTTAACTATGTAAATGTTACTTGTTGTAAAATGTGTATTCGTTACAGATCTGTCTCTTATTTAATATTTTTAATCCTAAATGCTTAATTATGTATGTACCGTATCCTTTTAACGTGTTAAAAATTCATAGATTTTATATTTGTTTTTTTATATAAACATTTATAATTGGTTTTATTCTCGATCTTTTCTGTTGCGTGTTTTTGTTTAAAGATTTTTTAACATTTTTAAACTAGATTTTAACAACTTATTCTTGAGTAAAAGAACTATTTATATTAACAATAAACTAGGCATAAAAACTAAAATTTTTAAAAAATGTTTAGCTCTGTATAATAAAATAATGTTCTTTGTTTTCTTGTTAGCCCTGATGATGGTCCAGACCTAGGACCGAAACGTTGGCTGTTGGTATAAATAATAAAACATTTTCCAAGAAAGCCATAAGTTTGTTTTGAATCAATTAAAATAAAGTGGTCGAGAAAATATATATTGAATTTAGAATAGAAAGTTTGAAAAGTTTCCATTGTATAGTTTCCAAAATATTCTAATATGTTACTCACGGACGCCCGCTATATGTTCCCATTTTTATTGTTATGTATATTTTTCGAATAACGTTTAAATATGGCTTTTAATTTTGTCACATTCTGTTCAATTTTTTTTCCAGTAACGTCCTCAGCAAACGTTTAAATTTGAAAAATCAACTAATTCAAAATTGTGAAAATTTTCGTCAAAAAATAACAACGCAGTATCTCTGCCTTGTCTAGCCCTATTTATACCCTTTCAGCGCTGCTATTACATATGCAAAAAAATTGGGGCGGAGCTAAGCTAGAGAGGTTCTTCTATACCCGTGCTAGTCAAAAGTTCGTACGAAAATCGCCTATTAGTCGGGAGAGGAGTTTAAGAAGAAATGCATAATAATTAGACCCTTATTTAGGCTTAGCTAGATAATTTTTGATAAATGTTGCTACCTACCATAAGGTCTTATGAAAAGGACCCCTATTTTCGAAAATAACACAAAAATTGTTAAAGGTTTAGAAGTTAGAGTGGACCGATGAAATTTGGTACAAATGGTCATTGACGCTGTAATTTTTTTTAAATTAAAAAATGTTTTATGTACAAGGCCCCAATTCTTGAAGTTAATTGGGAAAATTTCTAGAAATGACTTTTTAAATTTTAATATTTTTTTACTGTTTATAATTTTAGGCACTGCCAGAAACCTGTTCCCACACTGAGAAAAATGGTGGGTTGCGAGAACTCAAATATGTGTTCTCCTAGACCCAATCGTGTTGTCAATAGAGGACAGCCCAGACCTCTCGGCTGTGAGAACCAAGTTCAAGGGATTGCAGGGACGCACGGTTCGTGTGTTGTGGTAGCCCAAAATATGCATAAATACTGAATGTAGTAGAACTCTGCCTTTGGGCTACCAGAACTCAGCATCTGGGTTGTGGGAACTCATGGTCTGGGCTGGGAGAACCCTACCTTTGGGCTACCAGAACTCAGCATCTGAGTTGTAGTATATAGTCAGTCAGGGTAACTTTGAACCATTATGGGTAACTTTGAGCCACTTGAGAAATTCAGTTTAGACACATGAAAAGTTCCAACATATAATTTTCCAAGTTGCTCAAAGTTACCCACAGTGGTTCAAAGTTACCCCAAATTACTGTACTAGTATTTTGAAAAAATAAAAATAAGTTTTATTTTTTTTCAAAATACTAGTAAATACTAGTACAGTAATTTGGGGTAACTTTGAGCAACTTGGAAAATTATGTTGGAATTTTTCATGTGTCTAAACTGAATTTCTCAAGTGGCTCAAAGTTACCCATAATGGTTCAAAGTTACCCTGACTGACTATACTACAACTCAGATGCTGAGTTCTGGTAGCCCAAAGGCAGAGTTCTCCCAGCCCAGATCATGAGTTACTACAACCCAGTTGCTAACTTCTGGGAGCCCAAAGGCAGGGTTCTCCCAGCCCAGATCATGAGTCACCACAACCTAGATGTTGAGTTCTGGCAGCCCAAATGGCCAAAAAAATACATTCAGTATTTATGCATATTTTGGGCTACCACAACACACGAACCGTGCGTCCCTGCAATCCCTTGAACTTGGTTCTCACAGCCCAGAGGTCTGGGCTGTTCTCTATTGACAACACGATTGGGTCTAGGAGAACACATATTTGAGTTCTCGCAACCCACCATTTTTCTCAGTGTGAGAACAGGTTTCTGGCAGTGCCTAAAATTATAAACAGTAAAAAAATATTAAAATTTTAAAAGTCATTTCTAGAAATTTTCCCAATTAACTTCAAGAATTGGGGCCTTGTACATAAAACATTTTTTAATTTAAAAAAAATTACAGCGTCAATGACCATTTGTACCAAATTTCATCGGTCCACTATAACTTCTAAACCTTTAACAATTTTTGTGTTATTTTCGAAAATAGGGGTCCTTTTCATAAGACCTTATGGTAGGTAGCAACATTTATCAAAAATTATCTAGCTAAGCCTGAATAAGGGTCTAATTATTATGCATTTCTTCTTAAACTCCTCTCCCGACTAATAGGCGATTTTCGTACGAACTTTTGACTAGCACGGGTATAGAAGAACCTCTCTAGCTTAGCTCCGCCCCAATTTTTTTGCATATGTAATAGCAGCCCTAAAAGGGTATAAATAGGGCTAGACAAGGCAGAGATACTGCGTTGTTATTTTTTGACGAAAATTTTCACAATTTTGAATTAGTTGATTTTTCAAATTTAAACGTTTGCTGAGGACGTTACTGGAAAAAAAATTGAACAGAATGTGATAAAATTAAAAGCCATATTTAAACGTTATTCGAAAAATATACATAACAATAAAAATGGGAACATATACCAGGCGTCCCAAGGTGAGTAACATATTAGAATATTTTGGAAACTATACAATGGAAACTTTTCAAACTTTCTATTCTAAATTCAATATATATTTTCTCGACCACTTTATTTTAATTGATTCAAAACAAACTTATGGCTTTCTTGGAAAATGTTTTATTATTTATACCAACAGCCAACGTTTCGGTCCTAGGTCTGGACCATCATCAGGGCTAACAAGAAAACAAAGAACATTATTTTATTATACAGAGCTAAACATTTTTTAAAAATTTTAGTTTTTATGCCTAGTTTATTGTTAATATAAATAGTTCTTTTACTCAAGAATAAGTTGTTAAAATCTAGTTTAAAAATGTTAAAAAATCTTTAAACAAAAACACGCAACAGAAAAGATCGAGAATAAAACCAATTATAAATGTTTATATAAAAAAACAAATATAAAATCTATGAATTTTTAACACGTTAAAAGGATACGGTACATACATAATTAAGCATTTAGGATTAAAAATATTAAATAAGAGACAGATCTGTAACGAATACACATTTTACAACAAGTAACATTTACATAGTTAAAACAGTGAAAAATACCAAAAACTTACCTAGATAAATAGAGTTATAACACAAATTATTTTTATTTTATTCAACATTCTCATATAGTTGCACGAAATACAAATATTGTGTGGTACCGCCAGACTGAATGGCGCGATTTGAAAAATAGATCGGGATAGCGATACCTATATGTAGGTAGGTACCTTTGTTTTTAATTTTAAAGCACAGAAGGGTTTAAGACGAAGCAAAAAAAATATATATTAACTGCCAACTAAGGTTATGCAGTCAAAGTAGTTAATTATTATTAAAATTTGTTATTTATGATATTATAATAGATGCTACTGAGATCTTTGGTGTCCTTATTTAAGTTTACATTGGGTTTATTATTTTGTATGTAACACATTTCTAAAAATTTCTAAAATTAAACGGAAACAAGAAATTATTTTTTATTTTATTTTTATAAGAAACTGTAAGGTTAAAAATATTTTAGTCAACGAAATAAATGCGAATACAAAGAAAAAAAATCTTAATTTTCATCTCCAGCACGAACGCTACTAGAGATAAAAAAAGCGTCAAATAGGGAGCATTAAAAATGTGGATCGTGTTCTTCTAAAAACAAAGATTTTATGATTTAATAATAAAACAAAATCCAACAAAGCCTTGACTCTCAAGTCTCCCCGGCTGACTGTATACAAAATATAATGAATAAATTATAAGCGCTATCCATTATAAACAAGTATAGAATTGAGGGGAAAATTTAGCGCCCTTATAAATTTACAGAAAAGACTTGTGGCGTAGAGAGCAAAGGGTGATTTTGACTCTTAATCTAAGAGCACACGAAAAGCTCATAGAATCGCTAAAAGAAGTTGGTCTAGATGACCGAGATCTAAAGATAATCGCTAATCTATACTGGAATCAGACTGCTCAAATAAAGGTTGATGGCCAACTGTCCGAAGAGGTCCAAATAAGAAGAGGAGTACGCCAAGGTTGTATATTGTCTCCGCTGTTGTTTAATATCTATAGTAACAAAATAATAGAGAATGCACTTCATAACTGCGAAGAGGGTTTGACCATAAACGGTATAAAAATCAACAACATACGATATGCCGACGACACTGTCATAATAGCAGACACGCTGGAAGGCCTACAAGAGTTGTTGAATCAAATTGCTGCCAAAAGTTCGTAATTCGGGCTTAACTTAAATGTTGAAAAAACAAAATGGATGGTCATATCCAAGGAAAAGAACATCCGGGGCATGTTAGAAGTAAATGGGCAGCAATTTAAACGCGTGGATTCATACAAATACTTAGGTTGTCTCCTTAATGAGAACTGGGACAACATGCAAGAATTGAACAGGCCAGATCATCTTTTATAAAAATGAAACCAGTGTTGTGTAGTCGCGATCTTAATACCACTCTCCGAATTCGTGTGCTTCTGTGTTATGTTTTTAGCATCTTATATTATGGCATGGAAGCATGGACACTGACTGAGGCCATGTGCAAAAAGTTGGAGGCATTCGAGATGTGGTGTTATCGTAAAATATTAAGGATATCTTGGATGAACCGAGTAACTAATGTGGATGTTCTGCTTAGAATAAATAAAGAGCTTGAAGTTTTATTTACCATCAAAAAACGAAAACTTGAATATTTTGGCCATATTTTGAGAAATGACAAATATAAACTCTTAAAATTGATAATAGAAGGCAAAATTGAAGGCAGAAGAAGTCCGGGTCGTAGACGGATATCATAGCTTAAAAATCTTAGACAATGTGTTATATGTTTTTTTTTATGTAAGGGGTTATCCATTATAAACCTTCGTATTATCTTTTTCAGTGTTAGTACTACTTTTCCGAAAAGCCGTGGACAGGGTGCAGATTGCGCTGATGATAGCCAACGTTCGAAGAGAGCATGGCACTTGAAGAAGAAGAATTTAAGCTTAAAAGGGCATAAACAGGATACCGACACATATGACCTACACTAACTACATCACAACTGGAAATGAAGCTACACTGAGAAAACGGAGTCAACCCACGACCGTGGGTTTTAAAATTTGGGGCTACCCCAACTCACACCGTGCGTTACCATAGCACGAGGTATGATTCTCCCAAACCATTTCAATTTAGCCCCAGCCCAGTTTCATGTATTAACTTTTTGGGTCTGTGGCAATTCACGGTCTGGGCTACGATAACTCATGATCATGGTTTAGTAAAACCCAGGGATTGACGCACATGTGAAGCCGATTATAGGCCCTGGTTTCCGAATGTCGAGTTTTGCACATATTCGGGCTTGCGAGTTGATTTGACTGGCGGTTGGAGCTTCATTTCCAGTTGTGATGCAGTTAGTGTAAGTGTAGGTCTGGTGTAGGACTGGTGCATGTATCCTGGCCGGTGCAGTGGAATTCACGAGCGACCTTATATAATGGCCGAAAACCAGTGTGAAACATTTTCAAACGCGATATTTTAGTTTTTTTTTTTATGTAAGGATTATCCATTATAAACCTTCGCCTTATCTGAAATTTGACATTTATAGTTTACAAACTGCATAGATATGTTTTGTTATTTTCGACGTAACACCTTGTTTATTGTGTCATTTCTGACATCATATATAGGCGAAGATCAATTCCACCATTACTACATACTTTATCATCTTTTACACCCGATTCCCCACATATGCTTGCATATACTGATTCAAAAAAAGCATCACATCACCTGTATTCGCAATTTTAAATGCAGCATCACGTGGGGCGTTTTTTTAGTCTGGGTGGGGGCCCATAGGTGGGTCCGGGTGTTACAGTTTTCGAGTTCTGCCCTTCAATGAAAAAGTAGCGTATAAAAAAAGGTATTCTTTTTCATTTAGGTTCGAAGATCTTTGATAATTTTGTGGTTCTTTGCTCCACATTGTATTTTTTATTTTTGTATTTTTTATACGTTATTTTTTAATTGGTTGCCAGTTTTTTACGGCGATGTTATAGGTTTCACATGTTATCAGAAAAAAAACCTGCGAAAGGACTTTTCTAATAAGCCTGAGTAAAAATATGGTCACGAATTTAAGAGGAATTTAAAAATCTCGTTTAGTTTTTCAGTTATTCAGCACTGTTGGCAAGAGATAAACCCTGATAAAAGTGATGATTCCTTTTGAATGCATCGTTGATTTTTGTTTTATTTAAGATTTTTTTCTTTGCATTCGAATTTTATGTCGTCTACTATAAAACATTTTTAACCTTGTAAAGAAAAATAAAATACTTGTAGTTTTGGGGTAACTTTGTAACACTTTGGGTAACTTTGAGCAACTTGGAAAATTATATGTTGGAACTTTTCGTGTGTCTTAACTGAATTTTCCAAGTGACTCAAGTTACCCATAATGGGCATAATGGTTTAAAGTTACCCCCGACTGACTGTACTACAACCCAGATGCCGAGTTCTGGTAGCCCAAAGGTAGGGTTCTCCCAGCCCAGACCATGAGTTACCACAACCCAGGCGCTGGGTTTTGGTAGCCCGATAGCAGGGTTATCCCAACCCAGATCATGAGTCACCATAACCTAGATGTTGAGTTCTCGTAGCCCAAATTTATGCATATTTTGGGCTACCACAACACAAAAACCACGTTTTCCTGCAATCCCTTGGACTTGGTTCTCACAGCCCAGAGATCTGGGCTGTCCTCTATTAGCAACACGGCTGGATCTAGGAGAACTTATATTTAAGTTGCATATACTCAGTGTAGCAACTGCCAGCCAAAGCAACCCGCAAGCCCGAATATGTGCAAAACTCGACATTCGGCAAGTACCGGCATAATGGTTTAAAGTTACCCCCGACTGACTGTACTACAACCCAGATGCCGAGTTCTGGTAGCCCAAAGGTAGGGTTCTCCCAGCCCAGACCATGAGTTACCACAACCCAGGCGCTGGGTTTTGGTAGCCCGATAGCAGGGTTATCCCAACCCAGATCATGAGTCACCATAACCTAGATGTTGAGTTCTCGTAGCCCAAATTTATGCATATTTTGGGATACCACAACACAAAAACCACGTTTTCCTGCAATCCCTTGGACTTGGTTCTCACAGCCCAGAGATCTGGGCTGTCCTCTATTAGCAACACGGCTGGATCTAGGAGAACTTATATTTAAGTTGCATATACTCAGTGTAACAACTGCCAGCCAAAGCAACCCGCAAGCCCGAATATGTGCAAAACTCGACATTCGGCAAGTACCGCCTATAATCGCATTCACATGTGCAAGTCCCTGGGTTTTACTAGACGGCGAAAAAAATTAACCATGATCATGAGTTAGAACAATTCAAGCCATGAGTTATCGTAGCCCAGACCGTGAATTACCACAGACCCAAAAAGTTAATACATGAAACTGGGCTGGGGCAATCCCATGCCTGAATTATGGTAGCCCACGACTTGCTGATTTCTCCCAGCTAAATTCAAATGGTTTGGGACAATCATACTGTGTGCTTTAGTAACTCACGGTGTGAGTTCTGGTAGCCCCTAATTTTCAACCCACGGCCGTGGTTTGGCCCTGTCTTCTCAGTGCAGCAGTACATAATTTTGATTTTTAAGCCATTTTTTTGAAAAAAGTGATTGGTGACTTACGGGACGGTCACGTACGTAACTTTCTACAGTAATACGCTGATATGAAAGTTATTTTATATAAAGAACACTAAAACCTGGTAATTTGAAATTTATATATATATATATATATATACGATATAATATACGAAATCTTAGAGAAAATACATTGGTAACTTAAGGGACAGCATGGTAACTTACAGGACAAAAAACAACTAATATTACTTCATTCATTACTAATATTCATATATTTATAAAATAAATAACAAACTATGGAACGTATTAATGGAATAAAACGGTAACTTACATAACAAAATTAAACATTTACAATGGGATTTACTAAGATTTAAAATAGTACCCACCACAGGTCTAAATATTTACACTAAATTTTAAAACCAAATTTCAAAAAACACTTACCCATGCAGAAAAGACAAAAGGCTATTGATTATTTTGTATTGTTATGGCAAAATAACACTGAAAAACTGTTTTTTTTTTCTCAATATTTTAGGAGAAAATGCCCTAAAACGAATTTTTTTTTGACAGGTTTCAAAATGGCAAATGGTGAATACGCCAAAAATTTGGCAAATAATAGCCTCATTATCAGTGTTTGAGGTTATAAAGTTGGTGATTTTTTAGACCACCTCTGGAGGGGGGGGGGGTGGTTTAAATTTATAGCCCCCAGAAAGTATTGTTTTGTGGCAATTGGCAATAAGTTCGTTTATAATTTTCCTAAGTAACCGTTTTTACAAGGATGAATTTACCTTATTTAATATCCCAAGTTGTTTATTAAACAATAAAACACCTTCAATTTTGTCCAGAAAAACGCAATATTTTGAACCCGTTTTCTGTAAAAAGATATATTAATGAGAACTACGAGGAAAAACAAACATAAGTGAAGGTTACTGATGCACGAAAAATATACCAAACAGAAAACACCCAAAACAACTATATTAATTTATTTTTAAACTGATAAAAGCTCACTCAAGAAAACTTTCCTTACTTAAAGCCCACTCATTTCAAAGCTGTAGCTTTCATCATTAGAGGTTTGTACAAGCAGAAATAATTAAGAGATCCGAACTCGCTGTTTGTGATTTGAACGCAGATAATATTTTGAAAGTGACATTTCGACAGTGACAGAAGTGTAAACAAAACTTGCATTTAAGTTTTTTAATACATTTCATAAATAAAAACACCTTTTAAATAAATACAAAATTAATCTACGCCTTATTTTATTATTACACATATAAATCGTTGTGTGACACCAAGTTTTAATTGGAAAAATTAATTAAGCAGGGTAAGTTTTAATTAGAGTGACACATAACCCCAATTTTAAGTGTTTACTATTTAAACCCCGCGTGGGTTTAAATTTTTTAATTTTCTTTTTTTTTAAATTGAGACTTTCTTCCTAAATCCAACAAAAGATTGTGTCAAGATGATTATTCAATAAACAAATGTTTTAAAATTCTTTTTATAAATCAAACTATGTCCAAAACTCAACGAGGGTTGGCTTAAAATGCTGAAAACCAAAAATTTCAGTTAAACTTAGGACTGTTCTAAAATAGACTAAACCCTTTTAGTAAATCTCACCACAAACTTATTGCATGTAGTAGAACGTTTCAAAAATTTCTAAGAAATTAAAACTGATAACAAAATCAAACGAAATTAACTTAAAAACTACCTACCAACTCAACGTCAAAATTTCCCAGTCAACCTTGCTTAGTGAGAGCAATCTTTTCGTGGCGTGTGTCGGTGGATTAATTTTAAACAAAATTTTGCTTGGGCTATACCAAATCTGATCGTCGAGCTCTGGCCATATAAATTTATTCACGCCGATTTTTTTGAGAGTTTGAATCTCATCTTTGTTTCAGTGACTTGGGTTATTTGTCCTGGGAACAACTTTTCGTCATACAAAACAACAACCCACTGATTTTCGTGATATTTGACAGATTCAAAAGAAAGTGTGTTTTTTTGTATTTTTACCTGGACAGCTTCCAGAATATTAATTTGTCTACATTTTTCCAAGACTTTTTACAAAAGCAGGAAAATTTTCTGACATAAATGTGTTTTTCGTGTTGAAGGGAAATAATCTGATGAACGGAGAGTATGCCTGGAATTTGTTTTGTCTGTATATCGTTCTTTTATAGCTCCATGCCGCTTACTTCGCTGTCTTGAATAAAATACATCGTTATTGTGGTCTTGTCCTTGACTTTCTCAAATAAGTCTCTCGTATTCGATCCAAGATTATCACCAATTCTTTTGATGTCGGGTACACCTTTGTCGTGATATGACTCCGAAAAATTCCATGTTTCATATTTAAAGCCGAGATCATGAAAATAAGTTTTAAAGAAAAAGATATTTTCTCTATTTTTGTATTGCGATGTTAGCCCTTCACTGAAGAAGTAAACCGTATCTACTTTTTTCAAATCTGAGTTCAACCAATATGGGTCTTAGATGTACCCATATAGCAGATGGACCATGTTTTCTGGAAGCTGAAACCGTGCAATACATTTTCTTATCTGAATTTTCAAAATATACAGCAACTGCGTGAAGCGTTACCTGCTTATGGGGCGCACCAAAATGCATAATTTGAATTTTGGAATTGAGCTTGCAGGAATAATTTTCCGAAAAGTCCATGTGGACGATGGCTTCACCATAACACAATTCCTCCTTGCACCTTTGAGACAGCTTAAACTAGTTTCTTATAGTAAAAATAGGTCTGCAGAAATCTTTGACATCTTTATTGAAGCTCACCCCAGCAAACATGAATTAAAAAATAGTACTTTTTAAGTACTTGCTTTCCGCGATTCCAACAACGGCAAGGTACCATGTAGGAAGTACTTAGTTAGCATTGATTTGGAACAACGGCCTGCATCAGGCTAGATATTTAGTAACCGTTAAACTAGGGGACAATCCCATAGCTGCCGTTTGGGTAACAGTAGGACAATAAGTCATACACCATAATCTGCACTCAAAAATAAAAATGACAAAAAATAACATAGATTTTTTTTATTTCCAAAAGAGTTATTTACGAAACTAATTCCTGTTTTATGGGTGAATAAAATAAAGCGCCACAAAAACACTTATGCCATAATTTCTAGCTAATTTGTTACCGAATAATAAAATTTATAGCGGCAGCCGTTACCGAGAAAACTGAAACCCCTCTAACTTAACCATTAAGCTAGGGGGACCAGCCCATAACTGCCGTTTGGGTAACAGTATGACAATAAGTCATACACCCTAATTTGTAACTCGAATCGTATATCTGCACTGAAAAATAAAAATTGCAAAAAATAACATAGATTCTTTTTTATTTTCAAAAAAACTCATTTACGTATCCTATTCCCGTTTTATAAGTTTAAATGATACATTAAAAACATCAGCATGTTGCAAATACTTTACTTGAATGGTGCTAGTTTAATACGTAAGAAAATAATTTGCGGCAGCTGCCATTACTGATACATGTCTTTTTAAGTAAGTCACGTGACCTAAAAATTGAAATATTTCATGAACTTACTAGGGGGTCAGAAGTTTTTATAACTCATCGGAATAAGCTTCGTTGGTACTAATATACTACGTAGGAAAATAATTTGTAGTTGCTACCGTTACCGAGATATGGCCGACTATCTGGGCACTCGACACATAAGTAACATATCTCAGAAACTAACTAGGGGGTCATAACTTTTTATACCTTATTAGAATAAGCTCAAATGGTGCTAATTTGTTGCGTAAGAAAATAATTTGTAGCTGCTGCCATTACTGATATATGCATTGTCTTATTTTTTTATTTTTTTTTTATTTATTAAGTAATCAACAGGCTTGCGCCCAATGACAGATTACAATTATAAAATAAATTACAGATATTAGATGCTTATAATTTACAAAGTCCTACATTAGTTAAAAAAAAAGATAAACACTTTTTATTGAACTAGGTATCTAACGCCAAACTACACACAACTGAATAAATTAAATTTTATTTGAAATTTTTGTGCAAAAGCTTTGAAAACTTATTTGGAATATATCAATATCTCTTAATTCTGTATTTATTAAACTGGACATTCTATAAATTAGACTGTTTTGACCTAAATTTGTAGTAGCTCTAGGGAGCTCAAAAGCAATATTGTTTCGTGTAAGATGTAAGGTGGGTACGCTAAATTTCAAATGACTAAGGAGATAGAGACAATCTATCTTATACCAAACTAGTTTGTATAAAAATCTGGCTTCGGCTATTTTACGCCTCTGGTCAAGTGTATGGGTGCCAAATTCATCAGTTAGAACTGCATATGGTATATCGAAATAATATATGTTCTATTTTTTGAAATATAAATATCTCAAAAATTTTTTCTGTATTTTTTCAATATCATTTTTACATACAGAATAAAATGGAGCGCATATAATTGAACAGTACTCTAATACACTTCTAACATAGGAGTTGTATAAAATAAGTAAGGTTTCCCTGCTTTGGAATCCATGAGAGTTTCGAACCACGAACCCCAACATTCGGTATGCTTTTGAAGTAATTTGCTGAATGTGCTTATTAAACTTTAATTCAGGATCAAAAATTACGCCAAGATCTCGCATTTCATATTTCTTTTCTAAAACATTTCCATTCATTTTGTACCTATATTGAATTGGATTGGGTTTCCTGGTAAAAGTCATTGCATAACATTTTTTAACATTAAAGTTGAGAGAATTAGTTTCTGACCATTTTATGATTTCGTTGATATCTTTTTGCAACAATTCACAGTCTTGTTGAGACTGAATTTTCTTAAAGCATTTAAAATCATCTGCAAAAAATAAGCCAAGTGAATTGTGCAGCGATCCAGGCATGTCATTGATAAGAATATCAAAAAACAGAGGTCCGAGGTTCGAATCCTGTGGAACTCCAGAATACGCCGTAAAGAGTTCTGAAGCGGTTCCTTTATAAACTACATACTGTTTTCGAAAGCTCATGTATGATACACACAATTTAAGAAGATTTTCTGAGAGCCCAAACCATGACAGCTTTTGCAAAAGAACATCATGGTTAACCCGATCAAAATCTTTAGCAAAATCGGTATACAGAAGATCTACCTGAGTATTGTTATCTAAAGCTGAACTAATGTAATGGGTAAAACAAGCTAAATTTGTGACCGTAGATCGTTTTCTTGTGAAGCCGTGTTGCTCCTTCGCAATGGCTGATTTAACGTGGTTAAATATTTTGTCATAATACAAATTAAAGCAACTGGTCCGTATTTCCACAGATCTAGATAAGTTTGTGAATGCAGTATTAAATTAAAAATAATTTCCAGAGGTCTCGCCAGAAACTCTTTAGTTTTTTTTTAGTTTTAGTTTTAGCTTTAAAGTAACTTTAAAATAGCATTAAAAATATCACTTGTCACTCCTTTCTAAATCAAGAACAGTATTTGTATATCTCATATTATTTTGTTTAAGAACGTAATCGGCAGGTTGCTTAGAGTATACGCTTTGAAAATAATCAGCAAAAGTTGGCGCTATTTTAGCATTACCTCGTATTTCTCTTTTTTCATAAATCATAGAATCTGAAGAATTATCTGATTTTTTTTTTAGTATTTTTAATATATTTCCAAAAATTGTTTACATCAACGTTTTTAGTATTTTCAATTCAAAATGTATTGTCTATGTACGTTTTTTAAGTCTTTTTTGATTTTAGCCCTAAGATATAAAAATATTAGCTTATCAAATTCACTATCAGATCTTTTTATTTTATCGTGATATAATTCTTTACGTTTCAGTTCTTGTATCATGCTTTTTGTAAACCAAACTGGATATCGTTTGTTGGTGTGTTTTGCAAGAGGGACACACTCTGATATGATTCTTAAAAGAATTTGATAAAAGTGACTTACAGCCTCGTTCACGTCTTGATCACTACCCAGCTCTTCCCAGTCTGTAATTCTCAGTTGTTCATACAGCTTTTGAAAATCTGCTTTTTGGTAATTAAACCCGCTAGAAAAACTCTTGCTTTCGTTATCAAACTGAGTGAATACTTCTTCAGAAGTTTGAAGAGCTGGGTGGTCAGCGACTTCTCTTATCAAAGGTGTAGAACATTGAAAAACCTTTATTCTATGGCTACTCAAAACTAAATCCAATCTCTGGCATTCAAGATAAAATTAAAGTTCTTTAAGTTATGGAAATTAATAAACTCTACATATTTCGATTCAACATTTGTAAGACTTTACCCATTTTCTATATTGCAAATAGTGTTAATATTAAAATCTCCCATTATAAGAAGTTTTGCGTTTGTTAGTAAATCCTGCTTAATGCTTTCAAAAAACAATTCATATTGCTCGACTTTTGAGCTAGGCGGAACATAAACAGCACACATGACAATATCCACCCCCTTAATGCTAATTTTGACCCATATATCTTCGATGTTTTTATCTGGACATTGCATTGCGATTACCTTTACATTTATATCCCTTTTTATAGCTATTACAACTCCACCACCAGTTTTTTTATTTGTAAAAACTAAGTCCATGTCCCTCCTAAATATTTTATGCCTATTGGCAAAAAATTCATAATCATACACAGAGGAATTTAACCACGTTTCTGTTAATACAATAATTGTGATAATGCAATTTTAAAATCTTTCAACTTGCTGGAAATTCCTTGCACGTTTTGGTAGTAAATATTGTCATGACTTATTTTATTCTTTTAAAAACTGAACCTACTGCCTCTTGGCTTTCGGACAAAAGGAGAGTACCAAACCTAAGATCAATTGGTTATTTGAAAGAATAAATCACCTTACGAAAATTTTCTATTCTTAGGGGTATAGCTCAAAAGGTGTTAACAATTAACTAATGACGCAAGGAGGTTAAACTAATCTCCTCCGCTCAGATAGCTCCACTAGGGGTACTAAGATTCTTAATGAATTCATAAATTAACAAAATTATGTTAAGTGCAGCTATCGAGGAAATTAGTTGCCTACCCAGTTTAAGAATTACTTTTACTACTAATATTTAGTTGTATAACCAAAAGATACAACAAGGTACAACTTCAAAAAAAAACTAAATAGCCTAATCAGACTTTCGCTGATCTAATCCTACACTTGCAACGGCCTAGCTTAAGATTACATAAAAACAATAGTAAAAAACGTCTACTTACGTCTTCCACTTTATGGAGGCACTTTCGGCACTCCCTTAAAACCTCCCCATTCCAGCCACACCTCGGAGTCGTCACACTGGCGCTCATTTTTCGACTGTCCACGTTCAATCATTTCTTATGTTAACGACCGCGCAAATTGCTGACTCTAACTTTTTTAATTAATGATAAACCCAAATAAATTCAAACTAATTGCGCGATGACAACAGGAAATATTCAATTATATAAAAAAATACATTTTACAAAATACCAATTTTACAGACCATATTACACTTTCAATAACTTTTTTTTAAATTTCTTTGAACATCCATGACCCTTTGATTTACCACTCTTCACTGCAATTTTATATTTAAGTATATCAAAACATTTTTTCTGCTTTCGTGTCTAACTCCCTGGGTTGGTTTGGGTGTTTACCTGGACCCTTGTCCCTATCTCC
Source organism: Oxystoma pomonae (assembly GCA_963921995.1). Taxonomy (NCBI): domain Eukaryota; kingdom Metazoa; phylum Arthropoda; class Insecta; order Coleoptera; family Brentidae; genus Oxystoma; species Oxystoma pomonae. Next base: position 45,504,114 of record OY998166.1, read on the forward strand.
TAAGTTTTGATTAGGATTTCAATGGACTTGGGTCTTGATTAGGATTTCAATGGACTTGGGTCGAAGTTGAGTATGAAAACGGCGGACAAGAACTTCTTCCAGTAATATGTGGAACATCTAATTCATGCAGACTTCTAATTGGTGATCTATATAGGCATCATGGACCATACAAATTGAACTGGGGGTAACGTAGTCTGCTTTATTTCACATTTAACTTTTTAAATTAACTTCTGTTGTCATCTTTGCTGGCTTTCCTAAAAATATTTAGAGTACCATTGTTGCATAATCCCTAGTACATAAAAAACATTTTTATTTTATGAATTAAAATTGTTTAATAAAAGTAATTGTACATGTACAAATAGACTGGGTACTATTTTTGTTTCCCTTTATCTTCTTGAATTTTGGATTACTAATTAGTACAATGGTAAAAGATAATGTTAAAAAAAATTAAAATCGTCGATTCTAGGAGTAATATCGTTTTATAATAAAAATTAACAGAATTACAAAATTTAAATAAAAAAAATTCACCTAAGATATAAATACATATTTTTACATCTAAAATTATCTGTCTATGCATTTAATCAGATTCAAGAGCATTCTTACAATACTAGGCACAAACAAAACTTAAAAACAGAAATGTCTAATACAAAATACATTCAAAACCATGCCAATTTTACAATTCAAAGAATCTGGAACAAACTACCATTAGAAATCAGGAATTTTCCAAAACGAAAAGTTAAAAGTTTACTTAAAGTCTTTTTATTAAAGAAGGCATATTACGATCTGAATGACTTTTTAACGAATCATTAAATCTTTAATTTTAACAAAAAAAAGCATGACAGTCAGTATTTTATTTTAATTTGTTTATTGTTCTTTATGTAAAAGTTGACAATATTTCTATACGAAAACTCTAATTAAATGTTTTTAATGTATGTATTTTAATTTTACTTGTCCTTATTTAAATATTTTGTGATTTAATATTTATTAAGCTTTATACTTTGTATAGATTTCATTTATTTATTTTTTTAAATTGTAATTTCGAATTTGACATTATCAACACCCAACTGGGTATAACGGATATAATACAAATTTCAACGTTATACACACATATTCAAACAGATCTGTCTAACTATACGCATATGATCTCTGGTAGGGACTAACTAATAGGCTACCTATGTTTTTAATTGTGCCTATGCCTAGGTCTTAAAAAACAACAATACACAAAATTTTTTTTTCAAGAATTTCTATATATCCTGCAAACTAATATTCTATACTTTTTGGCCAGTTTAAAAGATAGAATAAGACAGAGCATTCAATATTCATATATGATGACCTTTTAAATAAACCCTTACTACTTTGAAAAACAAACAGTACATTGCCTTGAGCACTGAAAGAAAATCTTATGATGTCAGCTAAAATAAACATATACTCATGAAGGCCTGCATTTTAATGCTGATTGTCTTGCGGTCCAATAACCCTTAGAACAGTACTTTATTTTCCCGTGATTAATTTAAATATATATAATACTATTATTAGGTAATTTTTTGCCGAAAATATAACCATAAGCTTTGTACAACAATACCTTCCTAGTATTTATCTACAGAAAAGCACACATATGTGATTAGTCATTTTAAAGATGCTGTAATTAAAATTGGTTAAGTCATTACCCATTTCCCTTTTGTAAGTTTTATTCTAAAATTTTTGATTAATTCCCTAATAAATGGTTTTATTTCTAAAAAATCGTTAATTAATTAATCTGTGTAAGTACTTTAAAAAAATCACAAACAAAACTCAGACAAACGGACATACACTTTAACGCCCGTCGATACACTCTTTCGGTGTATTTCTTACGAATTTAACCGTGCCCCACAATTTGTCAACAACAAAAAAAAATACAACATGCAAAAATACTTATCTTCTAGCTTATTTCTCTTGCGGGATGGTCAAGCTCAACCAATAACATCTTTGCGTCCATCTGTTTCTAAGCATCGCTAGATCTATCCCATTGCCGGTATTTTTCCATTTTTTCAACTTATTTTTAAGCTACTGTACTTTTGTTCTACTATGGGTACCCATTTTATGTACATTTATTTTCAATAACGCCGACGTCTTTGTATAATATTGTGAACTAATATTGGATTGGAACTAAAAGCTAAAAAATACAGAAAAAAATAATAATTCGTATACTATAATACAAGATTTGTCCTTAGGTTTAATAATCCACTTTGGGGCTCCAAGGATCGCTGTACGGAAGAATTCTATTGACATGAACCGCATCGGTCTTGTCTTTTTTGCTAAGACCTAAGCGGACCTCATAATTTACGGAACCAATCTTTCGTAAAATTTCATAGGGACCAAAATAACGCAATAGAAACTTTTCAGAACGACCGATTTTTCTTACCGGGTTAAAAACCTTTACCTTATCCCCAGATTTGTACTCTACATGACACCTACCTTCGTCATATCGTTCTTTATCCTTGCCCTATCTTTTTTCTAAATTCTCTACCGCATAATTTCTAACCGCCAGTGCCCTGACGCGCAACTTACTAATACTCTCAAATTTGACGTTTTGACCTAAAGAAGCTTCGGAAGGTAATACTGGGCGCCTTGCGTAAACTAAAAAGAAAGGACTTACGCCTAACGTACTTTGTACACTTGTGTTGTAAGCAAACTGTATATGGTCAACCCACAAATCCCAGTTTTCTTGATTCTCCGAAGTATACATACATAACATAGATGCAATTGTTGCGTTCATTTTCTCGGTGGCACCATTACATTGGGGGTGGTATGAAGTAGTTTGTTGTTTCAAGATACCCATTATTCTTAATAATTCGTTAAAAAACTCCGATCTGAACTGACTACCTCTGTCTGATAAAATTTCCCTTGGGCACGAATGATTTTTAATCACATTTTTAAAAACAATGTTGGCCACTGTCTCTGCCTTTCCATTTTGTATGGGCGCTATCTTGCAGTAACGTGTAGCGTAATCTATAGCGCATAGTATAAACGTTGAATTGGTTCCAAATGTCCTATGGGTTTTTTGCTTGACTGTGCTTTTCGCGCCTGGCAAAGTCTACACCCCTTTACATATTTTTCGACATCTTTATACATTCCATCCCAAAAGTATCTTCCCTTAATTCTGTTTCTAGTTTTTGCAATGCCCAGGTGACCCGATAAAGGCTCATTGTGGTTTATAAATAATATCTCGGTAGCTAAATGTTGTGGAATAACTAACAATTTTTCATTTCCATTAATTTGTGGATTTTTTTTTACATAAAATTCCATTTTGTACATCAAAATTTTTTGCTCTTTTTCTTAGTCCTATATTTACGTTAAGATGGCTTGGGTCTATCACTGCTTGTCTTAACAACTTTAACTTTGGATCCTTTTCCTGCTCTTCTGAAATTTTTTTGTTGCTTAATAAAAGTGTGGGGACATCGAAACCATCCAAATTTTCATTTCTTGAGGTCCCAACTGGATATCTTGAAAGACAGTCAACGTCCTTGTGTTTTGCCCCTGATTTATATACCACATCATAATCGAATTCGCTCAGTTTTATCACCCATCTAGCCAATCTTCCCGATACATGTTCTGAATTTTTTAAATAACATAAACTACAGTGGTCTGTTTTTATAATTATTTTTCGCCCAAACAGAAAATGTCTAAAGAAAGTTAATCCATAGATAATTGCTAATGCCTCTATTTCTAAAATTGTGTAGTTTTTTCTGCTTTTGTTAGCGTCCTACTTCCATAAGCTATAGGATGCATTTTTCCTTCTGATTCTTGTAAAACTATCACTCCTAGGCCTTCGTTTGACGCGTCAGTTCTTAGTTCACAGCCTATGTTGGGGTTGAAATGTGACAACACCGGGGATTCTGTCAATTTTTGTTTTAGCTGCTGAAATGCCATTTCTTGTTCCCATTCCCATTTAAAACCTGGATCATTTTTTGTCACTTCATAAAGGGGTTTTGCTAATTTGGAAAAATTTGCAATACATTTTTTATAATAAGAGCAAAGTCCTAGAAAACTTTGTACGGCCCTTTTTGACTTTGGTGTCGGAAATGCTTGAACTGCTAATAATTTTTCAGGATCTGGAGCAATGTAATCTTTATTAGCGATGTGCCCAAGAACTTTTATTTCTGAAGCTGCAAGGATACATTTTGATAGTTTTAAAGTTAATCCAGCATTTCGCAATCTCTCAAAAACTTGTCTAAGTTTATCTAAATGTTCCTGAAAACTTTTGCTGAAAATGATTGTGTCATCCAAGTATTGCAGTAATGTAGACCATTTGAGCCCTTTAAAAACTCTATCAACTAAATCAGAAAAAGTGCTAGGAGCGTTACACAACCCGAACGGCATTCTATTAAACTCGTATAAACCATATGATTTTTGTATAATTTATGCAGAATCTCGTTTTTTCCGACCCTTCATCTCCCTTTTTCTTAACTAGAACAATGGGGCTAGAAAACGGTGAGCTAGAAAGTCGTATAATTTTTGCATCCAACATTTCGTTGACCTGAGTTTCTATAATTTCTCTCTCTTTCGGAGATACTTTATATGGTCTACTTCTAAAAGGTTGATATTCTGTTAAAACTATGTTGCGTTTGACAAGATCTGTAGTCATTATGTTTTTCGGATCGGTTGCAAATACGTCGCTAAATTACTCAATAATTGTTTAAGCTGCCTTTCTTCACTCTTTGATAATTCGGCTCCTACTTGATATAAATTTTCTAACGAAATCCCTGACCTAGGTTCTTGTTGAACTATTTATATATATCGTCCTGTACACAACTATCCTCTTTTAAAAATGCAATTGTTGTCCCTTTTGTTGGAATATTAATTTAATTTATATTCATACATATAGCAAAAAGTAACAAAAATAAAAGTGTACTTACGACTATAATGATAACAGCATGTATATAAAACATGTGATACTATATACAGTATCGATTGAATATATATATCGAGTGATGAATCAGTTTTCTTTTGTTTAAGAACGAGAACAATAATACATATAAGATAAGAACTTTTCCTTTGTCTGAATAATAAATAAAAACAGTTACAAACAAACCCCAATTATTTTAACACCTTTGTTTATCATTTGCGGCACGCTTAGTTTATTCACCACTGTAATCTTATCCTCTTGACCTCGTTTGCATAATGTCGGGTAAATAAATAATCCTCTTTTAACTAAAAATTTTTCGTTCGGACATACCACAAATTTTGAAAGCATGCTTTCTTGATTATTTATAGATAATGTCACATCTTTTTTTTCCAAAGGCTCCCTTGTGTCAAACAAATTTTAGAAAATCCACATTTTTCATTTTCAAATAATTTTTTATCCTCTATATAAAATATATCATCGAAACAATTGCTTTTTTTATAAAATGATTTTGTTGTTGGAGAAAATTTTGATTTTCAATCAAGTCGTAGTGTCCGTTGTTTGGATTGCCGCTAAATAAAAGATTTATGGTTTTTCCATGATTTTTTGCTGATATACTGATGGGTTTTTGACGCAATATTTTAATTAAAGAGCATTTCCCTTTCTCGCAAGTAAAAATATTAAACTTTATCTCGTATAGATTTGATAATGCGACACATTCTATATATGTTCCATAGACGCTTTCACTAGGATTCTTTTCAGAAATAAATGATTCAAAGTTATGCCAGTTATTATACATATACTTGGACGCATCATTCCTCACAATTTTATGGTTTTCTTCAGTTTTGAACATAAAAAGGCTGACGGCGCGATAAAAACAGTTTCCATCCTTAAAAATATCAAATTTTTTCAACATCTTATTTTGGTTTAACTCTCTCCTTGCCTCTCTAGCATTTTCTTTCTGCGGATTAAATACGCAAACTAATATGTCTATTCTCTCCTCTTTAAAAATAAACAAAATCATATTTTTAATAATGCTCCATTCTAGGCCATCTAACCCGCAACCTATCCGGGGTAATGCAAGTTTACTAATCTTATGTAATTTAATATGATTGCGCAATTTCATAGGCGAGGACCTAGCTCTGGCTGAGATATGTTGATGATACTTTTATTGTCTGGACCGGGAATGACCAACAACTTTCAGAATTTCTTCACCACCTAAATAACATAAGACCCACCATTAAATTCACAATGGAGTTGGAGCAAAATTGTCAAATTCCTTTTCTTGATGTACTTGTCACACGAGTAGAAAGCGACATCAGAACAACAGTCTATCGTAAACCCACTCACACAGGACAATATTTAAATCAAGGTTTAAATCATTCTGCTACAACCAAACGAGGCATAATCAAAACTTTGTATAACAGAGCCATTCAAATTTGTAACAATTCTCATGACTTGGAAATCGAAATAAGAAACATTAAGAAGGATCTGCAGCAGAATGGTTACAGCCTGAAACTTATAACATATACTATTTCTAAATTTCAACAAACAGGACAGAGATTACAAGACCAAAACCAGGCAAATGCATTCCTTACAATCCAATACGTTAAAGGAGTATCAGAGAAAATTCGAAGAGTAGCGAAAAACTTTAATATTAAAACAGCTTTTAAATCTAGTAATACAATTCGAAGCCTTCTTAGTAAAACAAAACCGAAGAACAAACAAAATAAGGAATGCATTTACCAAGTTCCTTGTGAGTGTGGTGAATCATACATAGGCGAAACTAAAAGACCACTATCTGTTAGGCTTAAGGAACATCAGACGAATACCCAAGAAGGTGAAACCACGAAATCAGGAATTGCCGAACATGCATGGTCAAAACAACACCGAATGAAGTGGGCAGAAGCAAAGGTTTTGCACAACTAGTCACACTGGAAGAAACGAAAATTCCTTGAAGCTGCCTTTATTGGGCAGAATCAGGGTATTTTCAGTAAACCAAGTGTTGAAATCCCAAATATTTGGAAGCCCCTCCTTGGGCGGAGCCAACTTCTTAAACTTCAAGGTTGAGTGATTTCCTACAGTATATAAGTACGTAGCCTTAGGAATTGATTGTAGTTTGCACCTGAAGACGATCAGAGATTTTACTGGTCGAAACGTCGTGTATAAATAAAATATAGACAATGGAAGTCCGAAACACAGAGTTAATTTCAGAATAAATCATCTTACGACAATTTTCTATTCTTAGGGGTATAGCTCAAAAGGTGTTAATAATTAACTTGTGACGCAAGGAGGTTAAACTAATCTCCTCCGCTCAGATAGCTCCACTAGGGGTACTAAGATTCTTAATGAATTCATGCAGCTATCGAGGAAATTAGTTGCGTACCCAGTTTAAGAATTACTTTTACTACTAATATTTATTTGTTTAACCAGAAGATACAAAAAGGTACAACCTCAAAAAAAACTAAATAGCCTAATCAGACTTTCGCTGATCTAATCCTACACTTGCAACGGCCTAGCTTAAGATTACATAAAAACAACAGTAAAAAACGTCTACTTATATACGTCTACCACTCTATGGAGGCACTTTCAACACTCCCTTAAAACCTCTCCATTCCAGCCACACCTTGGAGTCGTCACACTGGCGCTACTTTTTCGACTATCCACGTTCAATCATTTCTTATGTTAACGACCGCACAAATTGCTGACTCTAAGTTTTTAGTTTAGGTGTAATTTAATTAAAATAAGAACGAATACAGGGTGCTTCATGACAATATTGAATATAAACGACTTACTTTTAATGGACATCGCTTAAGTTGGTTACAGAGTCTATTTTGAATACGCTTGCACCATCAGTTTTCCTCATAAAGATATTTCCATTCCTTACCCATAAGAACTTCACTTCGTTTGATTTCTTGAACTCTCTGTATTTATCGAAAAGTGTTCGGTTTTCCACTGTTAAAGCCTCATTGATGTAAATAGGTTTTCTGCGATCTCCACCGGGTCATTGATGGTCTATGTCCCCCAAACTCAGAGTTCTTTTCACTTTTCTGGCCTTGATGAAATCATCTTTGATTATTCTTGACACGAATTTTACGTATATTTTTTTAGGCTCAGAATTTACCTGTTTGTTGGAAATTCTATAACAGGCATCAATTTGTGATTTTTCAAACGGAAAGTTGAGGGCCTGACTTACTATAGGGATATTGTACTCAATAAGTTCTCATCTTTAGACTCTGGTACGCCCTGAATTTCCACACTATTGAGAAGGCTGTTTTGTTCCTGCCTGTTAATGTTTCCGCGCAAATCTATGTTCTCCTTTTCAAGAGATGCGCATTTGATCTCGAGTGCAGAAATTTTCTCAAGACAAATGGTAATTTTTCTGTCTTGAGCGGAGATCATCGCGTTTGTTTGCCCTAATTTCATTCAACATTTTTTTGGGGAGGGCTGCCTTGAACATCCACGGCATTCCCAGGTCCCATCTGTCTTCTTTTCATCACCGGGTATACAGGCTATATGAATGCGTTTTGTACATGTGGGTCCCACATATCTTAATCGCATCGTCGAACTTGTAGAATTTTTAATTCTTTACATACCGCGCAAAGGTTGTTCATGTTGAACTGGCCTAATATCAATTGCCTACCGCAATAACAAAAAACTGGGTCGCGATAAAATGTTTTGCACTCTTTGCTGAGTATCGAGGTTTGTTTATAATATTTTTGGATAAATGATTTTATAAAATCACTGATTGCACCTAAATGAATACTTTCACTACTAGTTTTTTTAATATTTACTAGCCAATTTTGTTATCTCAATTTCGGTATTAAAATCAACTTTTTCTATAGTGTTTATACGCCGTTATACTATTTATTCACGGAACAAACAAAAATGCGTGCACCCTGTTTTAATATAAGCAATATATTTCGTGTGTTTGTACCTTTTTAAGCAAGTCACGTGACCTAAAAACTAAAGGGTCACAACCTTTTATACCTCATCGGAATAAGCTTGGTTGGTACTAATTTGCTACAGAAGATAATAATTTGTAGCTGCCTTTTGAGTGCCGTTACCGAAATATGGCTATCGGGCACTCGACACAATAAGTAACATATCTCAGAACCTAACTAGGGGGTCACAACTTTTTATACCTCGTTAGAATAAGCTCCAATGGTGCTAATTTATTACGTAAGAAAATAATTTGTAGCTCCTGCCATAACTGATATATGTCCTCTTAAATTATTTTCTTGCCCAACAAGTAAACACTAAAAAATGTTAGCAATATACATTTTTTTCATAGTATTTCTTTTGTTTTGCAGATTAGTGATCACCCACAAATTATACAGTTTCATTTATCTGTCTCTGTTGTACAGACTTGATTTATAGGGTGGTCTCGTTAATTTAATTTTCCGTAAAAAAAAGTATTTTTTCTTATAAAAATAATGATTTTTATAGTTTTAAATTGGCATTAACAAATTCAAGTATTCAAGTATGATTGCCCCAAAACATTTGGAGAACTCATCAATTCGTGGGCTACCATAATTCAGGCATGGGATTGCCCCAGTACAGTTTCGTGTATTAACTTTTTGGGTCTGTGGTAATTCACGGTCTGGGCTACGATAACGCAGGGCTCAGGGCCTGAATTATTCTAACTCATGATCATGGTTTATTTTTCCGCCGTCTAGTAAAACCCAGGGATTTACACATGTGAATCCGATTATAGCCGGTACTTGACGAATGTCGAGTTTTGCAAATATTCGGGCTTGCGGGTTGCTTTGGCTGGCAGTTGCTAGCTTCATTTCCAGTTGTGATTAGTGATGGGAAATTCGGGTCATTTCGGCGAGTCGGGTCACCGGATCTGGATCACTTTAAAGATCCGGATACGGTTCACCGGGTCAGTGGGTCACTGGATCCCTGATTCCATTTTGTAACTAAATTAGCCAATGCCAATAGTCTTTCAAATTTGGAACAATCCAATGACTGCCTCTGTCATTGAGTTGGATAAATATACGAATGAACCCCTATTCTTGTGGGAACATCGGTGCCATGTGAGAGAATTTTTAGTAAGAGTGGGCAAGTGGTGACCGAAAGAAGGAGCCGCCTAAAAAATAATAAGACAAGCGAAATATTGTTTTTACATGTAAATTAATATATATTATATAACCTAATTATATTTTCACTATTTTACTGTTCCCACCTATGCAACACTCAGTACATTAATCGCAGCTCGTTAATCGCGATTTTTGAGTTGAAAAATATCAATTATTTGAACGACCCGTGCTGATCCGTGACCCGTGCTGATCCGTGACCCGTGTTTTGTAATTTTGGGACCCGGTTCAATTCAAGGCGAATTTTTCATAGTAAACTACTTATACCATGGTTATGGTTATCCAAACCACTCGTATTTTCGCGTGTGTGGTTTGCAAACCAGAATCAAATTGTATTGGAAATGGCGTATCATGTGTGACGTCATATTTAACTAAACCATAAACCATGTCATTTTTGCGAGTGGGTTTTCTTACCATGACGTCAGACCAAACTAGCCTGGCAAACTACCTCTTGCAGTTGGTTTGTGATTGTAGTTTAAAAGTGAGGTTAGGGTTAGGGGTCTTCGCTTGGTGAGGTCTGTGTTTGTTGATAATTTTTTGCAGTTTGAAAATACATTTTTTTGTGCATTTTCATTAGAAATTATTCTCCGACATTCGACAATAAAAAAGTTATATAATATCCCACTTTTATTTTTTTCGCATTTTACCCGCCATTTATAAACCCGACGTTACCGTTCGATGTTGATGTCTGGGCCCAGATTCCAACGTCGAGTTTATAAGTGCAGGTTTGCGCTTTTCCATATCTCTGATTTTTTCACTTCAATAGGTATACAGATATATGTGGGTGTTAAAAGGGATCCCATGTAAGAATGATGGAGTATGCAGTGCTCGTTAATAAAGAATTTGTTATCATCAAAACAGATGATCCATTAGTATTTGAAAATATAATTTTGCTAGGTAGCATATATCATACCTACTGTACTACCTATTTAAAAAATGCAATTGCAGTGTGCCTGAAGGTGTGTTTAAATAACTATGAATTGTAGAGGGGCTGATGGTGTTGCTTTATTTTTCACAGGAAATTGCCACAATAAAAATCTGTAAAGCACGTCATTTTTTTTTGGAGAGAATCATTTTTTTATTCGTTTTTGGGTCTGTTTGTTTTTTTTTGTGACCCACACGCCTCGAAATGCTGTTGAAATTGTAGCTTTAAATTTTAATAGGGAACTTAAGTAGGTCTAGAGTCCATGTGGGTATGCATTTTTGTAAGGTGACCAACTCCTAAAGGGGCAAAACCGGGACACTTCGGCCATTCAATGTATTGTATATCATGTATTTTTTCTTATATGCACCCCTAATAATATTAAGATGTATTTTCCGAAATACTTATTAAAGAAAAATAATTTAAGTAAGGTTTCAATTCAAATTTATAGATGACAGAGAACATCCGCTTTTTTAATTGCAGTGATTTTAAAGTTACAAAATACAGTGGGATCAAAACCGGGGCGAACCGAACTTTTGCTGAAAAACCGGGACTATACGGGACGGATTTTTTCCCCGGGACAAATGGTTAAAAATCGGGACTGTCCCGGCCAAACCGGGACGGTTGGTCACCTTAATTTTTGACATATTTCTTTGAAAATCAAATATGTGAAAAATACATTACTGTCTCTAGGTTGCTAAGGCACCATATAGTAGTAGTAGTAGTAGTAGTAGTAGTTCTAGTATAGAGATGGGCCAGGCAATAGGGCCTCTTCATGTGTCCTTTCTGCCATACCACGTTCCTTACCCCTAACCCGCATCTTCTTCAAGTTCCATGTTCTTTTAGAATGCTATGTATTTTTTTTTAATTTGTGGTAAATGTAAAGTCACAAAGTAACACACTTTTTAAATTTTGTAAAAATTTAGAGTGAAAATTTCTAAAAATTTCACAGAATTTCACAAAATTTTATAAAATTTCCCGGATTTCACATAGCTTGTACACCAAATTTCACAAAGCTTTAACATTTTACAGAATGTCACAAAATTTTACATAATTTCACAATATGTCACATAATTTCATAAAAGTTCGCAAAATTTCACATAATTTCACAAAACTTCACAAAGTTTTACAGAATATCACAAATTTAATTTAACAAGTTTATTATGAATTCCCTTAAATTTAAATGACTGGCTTTCGTAAAGTTAAAACACCCAAAACATAAGCATTAACACATTTATTTCATTCTGTTAAAATTAAAGTAGTAGCACCACAAACCTAAGTAGCACAAACCTATTTTCATAAAGTAAAGAAAATTTTTTGCAATTTTTGTGTAATTACGCGAAATTTTGTAAAATTACGTGAAATTTTGTGAAATTATATGAAATTTTGTGAATTTATGTGATATCTTGTGCAATTCTATGAAATTTGGTATACAAATTTTTGCAAGTGGTGTACCCCTTGATCTATTCTGAGCCAAAAATCTGCTTTAGGAACTCTGTCCACCCAGGATATCCTGAACATTGTATGATAGCGCCACATCTCGTAAGCCTCCAACTTTTTGCACATTGCATCAGTGTGTCCATGCCTCTATAGTCTAATAGAAAATGCTATACACATAATAATTCAAAATTCAGAAATTCAAAATTTTATTAACGCTTATAGCATTTACAAAATAGTTCTTATGTCTAAAACAATTATCAAATTTAAAAAATAATTAGTATCTGTCAAAAATAAAATTAACTGTTTATAACCCACTAAATTATGTAAGTGCAAGTAACACTAAATTTTCCGTAAAAATAATAAAAATTATAATAAAAAAGATATGCACTGACAACACATTTTAAAATCCAGGTCAAAACACAAAACAGATCAGTCATTTTGGGCTTTTGTAACTTTTTTGGTAAAATGCCTAAAACCATTATTAAATACATCAATATCAAATTATTCGTTAATTGAGACTTTTTAGACCTATTTTATTAGACTTTTTTTGAAACAGTTGAATTTCACCAAAAGACTTGGTTCCTCGGTTGTTGGCCGAAAAATATGGATAGCAGGCCATGCACATACAAATCTTGTTATATGAGATTTAGACAAAAATTGAGTCCCAGGTTCCCTATTAAAATTTTAGGAAAAAATTGATGTACTTCACAAATTTTTCCCAATATTATAAAAAAAGAACTTTTTTCATTAAATGTGATTATCTATGCATTTTTAATTTTGTCCTTAAAAAAATTGAAAAGAAACAAAGATGTAATAGTGGAAAACATTTTTCTCTATAACTCGAACTTAAAGGGACATCCAAAATAGTTTGAGTTATCAATCCTTGGTTATAAAGAGTTTGAATAAAAGAGGTTGAAATACAAGATTTTGAAAATCTACATTAGGGACCACTAAAAAAGTTTGAGTTAAAGCTAGGAAAAAAACTGAAAAAACCACCAAAAAAACCCCTAGAAAAAATTCTACTAACCAAACCCAACAAAAATCAACCCAACCCAACCCAAGGTATAGACCCACCCAAACCAACCCAAAATAATATTTTTTGATCTTTGGATAACAATCAATTTTTACAGGGGATTTTTTTCCTGGTTTTTTTTTCTGTTTTTTTTTTACCTAATTTTCAAGTCAAAAAATGTAAAATTTTGTTTTTGGATTTTTGCAAGATTAGCAAGTCACAAGGATTTTACACAATTTTTTTGATCCTTCTAATTTAAAAAAAAATAAATAAACTAAGATTGACCTTTCAGGCAAACATTGCCCTAAAAAATAAAAATCTAAAAATTTATAAAAAATATTGCAAAATTATGTTTTGCTTCTTTTAGATGACATGTTCTTAATTCAATATGTAGTTTCTTTAATAAGAAAGGGAGAAGGACCTCCAGTAAGCCGAAACTACTTTTTTTGGGTTTTTCGCCACTAAGTTAAGGAAATTTGTTCAAAAATATGTTAAAACCCACTGCGTAAATTCCTAAAGAAAAAAATTCGTTCGTTTGTCAGTGGTTTTTAAATAAGATAAAAAATTTGCCTACACACACGCAAATTCTAACTAGAATCTAAGTACTTATCTGACGTTTCGGCAGAAATTCTACTGCCGTTATCAAAGAATTTTATCCTTTTCAAAAACTTTTTTCGATTCTTTTTTAAAATATCTGTCTGTTGTCATACAACTGACTTACTTTGACTGATATATATTTCAAATATTAACTTGACAGTTTGGTGCGTCGATAGTAGCCAACAAGGTATTGGGTGAATTTAGTAAAATTTAAAATCAAAATTATATTTGAGTGTTTTCGATTTTAGATTACTTTATAAAAATACAAAATTTTAATTTTAAGATATCAATTATAAAAATTATCTTTTGACTAACTTTAAGAAAAAATATATTAGAAACCCAAAGACCATCAATGCTATTTTTTTAATTTATTTTAAAAAAACCTTTTTGAAAATCTTGTTTTAAAATTGGAAGCCAATCTGTATTTATATCAACTGATATGCTAGCTATGCATTCATCTTCATTAAGATAGATGCAAGCTGCTTCTTTGATTTTTCGTTTAATTTTGTCTGGTTCTTTTTGTAATATACTGGTTTCTCCCCACATTACTCTATGATCATTTTCAAAAGAATGTTGGCAAATTTTAGACTTCTCCCAGTCTCCCCTTCTGAGGGCTCAGTTAAGTTTGCCCCCCCCCCCCAGATCGATTTTCTCAAAAATTTTTATGTCAAAATTTTGCACACATTTTGCACAATTTTGCACACCACAAATCAAATTTTGCACACCTTCCTACGAGAAACTACAGCCCATTTTCTGTGGGGGAGGCAAACTTGACGTTGCCCCCCCCAGTCAATATTTTTCAAAAATTATGATGTCATTTGAAAGGTCTTATTTTGCACAATTTTGCACACCCATTTTAAAATTTTGCACACCTCCCTGTAACCCACACGAGGGTTCTGAAAATATCAAGTTTGCCCCCCCAGTCAACATTTGTAAAAAATTTTGGTGTCGTTAGAAAGGTCTTATTTTGCACAATTTTGCACACCCATTTTAAAATTTTGCACACCTCCCCGTAACCCACACGAGGGTTCTGAAAATATCAAGTTTGCCCCCCCCCCCAGTCAATATTTTTCAAAAAATTTGGTGTCGTTAGAAAGGTCTTATTTTGCACAATTTTGCACACCCATTTTAAAATTTTGCACACCCCCCTGTAACCCACACGAGGATTCTGAAATATCAAGTTTGGCCCCCCCCCAGTCAACATTTTTAAAAAATTTTGGTGTCGTTAGAAAGGTCTTATTTTGCACAATTTTGCACACCCATTTTAAAATTTTGCACACCTCCCCGTAACCCACACGAGGGTTCTGAAAATATCAAGTTTGCCCCCCCCCCAGTCAATATTTTTCAAAAAATTTGGTGTCGTTAGAAAGGTCTTATTTTGCACAATTTTGCACACCCATTTTAAAATTTTGCACACCTCCCTGTAACCCACAGGAGGGTTTTGAAAATATCAAGTTTGCTCCCCCCAGTCAATATTTTTCAAAAAGTTTGGTGTCGTTAGAAAGGTCTTATTTTGCATAATTTTGCACACCCATTTTAAAATTTTGCACAACTCCCTGTAACCTACACGAGGGTTCTGAAAATATCAAGTTTGCCCCCCAGTCAATATTTTTAAAAATTTTGGAGTCATTAGAAAGGTCTAATTTTGCATCATTTTGCACACCCATTTTAAAATTTTGCACACCTCCCTCTAACACACACGAAGATTCTGAAAATATGAAGTTTGCCCCCCCCCACCGTCGATATTTTTCAAAAAGTTTTGTGTCATTCGAAAAGTCTATTTTGCGCAATTTTGCACACCCTTCAGTACCCCACAAGAGCGTTCTCAAAAAAGTTTGCCCCCCCCCAGTTAATATTTTTCAAAAAATTTATGTCATTCGAGAAGCGTAATTTTGCACACTTCCCATGCCGTTTTCTTTTTGTGGCGTTTACGGTTAAACTTGGTCCTAAAATTTCCCAGAAGTATAAGCAAACGAAGGAGACCTCGATTGTGTAATATCTTTGAATATTGTTTAAATTTACAGATAATTGTTTATGTTTACATTTGTATATAATCAAAAGTTTTTAATTTTTATAAATTTCCGGATTATACTTAAATTTTCATAACAAAAATGAACAGAAAAAATCGATGTAGACAGCGCATCCTGTCATGTCCGATGCCTTGAGAATCGGAACCAGCCTATTTTGCCGGTTCAGAATGGTTGCGGTTCGCAAGGTATGGATCTTCACAGGATGAAACCCAATTCTTTACTGATTTGTTGTCTGTCTGTCTGTCCGTCGCCTCGATATGCGCCACTGTAACTCAAAAACTCCTGCACCGATCATAACGAAATTTTACACAACGATTACGTGTATTGACGCGCGGAGCCCTATTGTTTTTGAACTTTCCTCCATTTCTCCCTTCGGAACTACTCCCAAAATACCTCATCCCTAAAAAAATCTTAAGACGTATCTCTATCTTGTCGGCCAATTAACCAAGTACACTTTTAAATTTATGGCGAATGCATGACATCTCCAGCTGATCGAAATGACACGTTTTTGTTGATAGAGCAACGTCTTGGGTGAAAACTACGTAACGTCACGTCTTCTTACGTGTTATCCTGACACGTATTGCAGGACAGGGTACCTATTCTTCAGTTTCGAGAGAACACTCCTATAGGAAAGCTCACATTAGTGATTTGGACCAATAGGATAGTTTGACTGCTTGCACTAGCCATCCGATATCAGTCGAGCACCGCCGGACATTACCGGGCTACCGCATATCAAGAGAACTCTCCTACAACTTACATCTGCTGGTTATGAGGAAGAGAGCGGGTTCTCCTGCGCGGGCGCCGTGGAGCTTTTCAGCTTATCAAACGTTTCGTAACCGCATTGGGGCTTGCCTAATGGTTGAAATAAAGGATGTGATCGTTCCTACTCGAAAGTTTGTCTAGAAACTGAAGAATGGGTATCCAGGGGTACTTTGATCAGCTGGAGCTGTCTCGCATTCCCCATATATTTAAAACTGTACATGGTTGATTGGTCCACTCGACAGAGATACGTCTTAGGATAGTGTTAACTTTGATAATTGGCTTTATGTGTCTAATAAAATAAAAACGTCGAAAGTAAGTAAATCGTATTTGCGTGTGGTTGCACTTCTTATAGTAAACTTCGTTGATAGATAAAATAAACACTTTCTTTTAAAAAAAACGACGCTTTGTTTTCTTTCAGATCTTTCTACTTTCCCGCACGCATATTTTACTTCAATAAAAAACCAAAATAAAAGTATTATATTATATATATATTATACTTACGGGACCGTGGAGTTAATAGGAGTACGCCCTAATTCACTCCACGGTTCCGTAAGCTTGTTTTTATACAATCTACACTTTTTTAACCTGTATAGTTAACTTATAAAAAAAAACAGAATGTTTTTCACGCCCAGACGTTTTCGTGCTTCTCGTCCATTAAATTCATTTCTTCCACAAATACACACTGCAAAGTGTAAAGACAAGATGACCAAGGTCCAAGAAACGTCAAAATTTCGTGCAGAACACCCAAAAATTTAGGTAGGTCCATTTGGGGAGTGAAGGACGAGGAAACTGTCACTTTCTATGAAGCTCTTACCGAAAATGACTAAGAACGCCTATAACGCCGCATTTCTATCGTTCTCTTTTACATGTCAAGAATACCAAAGGCTTATCAAATTTCTAGAGTGTTGCACTTACCCATTTTGGGGCAAGTTTCACCCGAGGTCGAACGCGCGCCCGATTTCATGGGTGCGTCCGAAAATTTTCACCTGGATAATGGTGGGATCACACCTTGCTATTTGCGGACAGCGGCTACGGTGATGACGCCCGCCTTGATTTTGCAGTTCACACCACGCGTTTGGCGTCTTGGTGTGTCATTAACTAGGTTTACATCAAAAAATTCCGTCCGTCAATAATTATAATTAGAAGAAGTCGTTTATTTATTTCTACACATGAACATTTTAGACATTTTGTTTTTGTATTTCATGCACTTAAAATGGCAAATAAGAAAAAAATTATAATTCCTTTTATAGATCGAAAAAAAAATCAAATCGAATTCAAAATATATGTCATGTAAATTTGACTCAATTCTTAACCCAAAGACGGAAACAACGCCTGCTGCAAATGGGATGACACCAATAGGTAGAAAGTTAAAGTTCCATTCACACTTAAGGTCTTTGTTTAATTGGTCGTGTTTTTGTCTCTTTCCTTATTATTATTGTTACTTCTGCGACTGCGCAGTTCCATAACAGAGTTCGGAATTTCCGGAGGAATTACTTTATGGTTATCGTTATTTTATTTTTTTCGTAATATTTTTGGAAAATTGATTGATGAGGTACGTATCATCGACTAAAAAAAGTAAAAAGTAAGTAAGAACGTTAGGTTATATTTACCGATAACCACAAAGTAATTGCGTAAACTGAGAGGTAGTGCACTTATTACGTAACCCTTATTTTGCCCAATTTTGACCCCAACCCGCGACCCCCTATATAACGCTTTGTAACGTTTGGGACTACTCCAGTCTAAAATAACAAAACGTTTTGCTGCCAGAGACCCCCTCATTTTTTTCTTTTTCACTCGAAAAATCCAAAAAGTTGTTTTATTTCACAATAATAATTTAAAAATTGCGCTACGTAACGGAACCGCGAAACCCCGCTCACCCCTACATAACCCCTATAAGCGTTACGCCTAGTTGCCACCTATGCGTGCTCACCCTGATATTAAAAACGCATCACGCGACACTTTTAAAAAATCGGCCAATGCATGGCTGATCACGTGATGCATTTTTAGAGTCAGGGTGGGCACGCATAGGTGAGAACCAGGCGTTACGTAATGTTATGTATTTTAAATAGAGGCGTTCACATTGACTTTCCTGCCGAAATGGAACGCCACCATTTAAAATACACGTTGCAAACTTCGGAAATTTCACCCGAAGTCATTCTGAATCATGAACACAAATAAAACTAGGCATTGCTAAGCGACATTTCAATATATTACATAAAAGGCCTTCGCGCGTGGTAGGTGTAGGTACGCACGCATTCCTCTTTACGGCACGTACAACCTCCCGCCTCCCGCGGATACCTGTCCCGAATTCAGATATAGGTGCATATACCTACCTACTAGTTTCTGGAGCTGTTTTCTTTTTGTAGCGGTTACGGTTAACCTTGGTCCTAAAATTTCCCAGAAGTATAAGCAAAATAAGGATACCTCGATTGTGTAATATCTTCGAATATTGTTTAAATTTACATATAATTGCTTATGCTTACATATATGTGCCTATAATCAAAAGTTTTTAATTTTTATGAATTTCCGGATTATACTTAATTTTTCACATGCTATGACATCATCTAACAAATGGACGTAGATAGCACATCCTGTGAAGATCCATACCTTGAGAACCGCAACCATTCTGAACCGCCAAAATAGCCTGGTTCCGATTCTCAAGGCATCGAACATGACAGGATGCGCTGTCTACATCGATTTTTTTCTGTTCATTTTTGATATGAAAATTTAAGTATAATCCGGAAATTCATAAAAATTAAAAACTTTTGATTATATACAAATATAAACATAAACAATTATCTGCAAATTTAAACAATATTCAAAGATATTACACAATCCAGGTCTCCTTCGTTTGCTTATACTTCTGGGAAATTTTAGGACCAAGTTTAACCGTAAACGCCACAAAAAGAAAACGGCATAGTTGTGCAAAATTACGCTTCTCGAATGACATAAATTTTTTGAAAAATATTAACTGGGGGGGGGCAAACTTTTTTGAGAACGCTCTTGTGGGGTACTGCCCATTGTGGGGTGTGCAAAATGATGCAAAATTAGACCTTTCTAATGACTCCAAAATTTTTAAAAATATTGACTGGGGGGCAAACTTGATATTTTCAGAACCCTCGTGTAGGTTACAGGGAGGTGTGCAAAATTTTAAAATGGGTGTGCAAAATTGTGCAAAATAAGACCTTTCTAACGACACCAAACTTTTTGAAAAATATTGACTGGGGGGAGCAAACTTGATATTTTCAAAACCCTCGTGTGGGTTACAGGGAGGTGTGCAAAATTTTAAAATGGGTGTGCAAAATTGTGCAAAATAAGACCTTTCTAACGACACCAAATTTTTTGAAAAATATTGACTGGGTAGGGCAAACTTGATATTTTCAGAACCCTCGTGTGGGTTACGGGGAGGTGTGCAAAATTTTAAAATGGGTGTGCAAAATTGTGCAAAATAAGACCTTTCTAACGACACTAAAATTTTTTAAAAATGTTGACTGGGGGGGGGGGCAAACTTGATATTTTCAGAATCCTCGTGTGAGTTACAGGGGGGTGTGCAAAATTTTAAAATGGGTGTGCAAAATTGTGCAAAATAAGACCTTTCTAACGACACCAAACTTTTTGAAAAATATTGACTGGGGGGGGCAAACTTGATATTTTCAGAACCCTCGTGTGGGTTACAGGGGGGTGTGCAAAATTTTAAAATGGGTGTGCAAAATTGTGCAAAATAAGACCTTTCTAACGACACTAAAATTTTTTAAAAATGTTGACTGGGGGGGGGGCAAACTTGATATTTTCAGAATCCTCGTGTGAGTTACAGGGGGGTGTGCAAAATTTTAAAATGGGTGTGCAAAATTGTGCAAAATAAGACCTTTCTAACGACACCAAACTTTTTGAAAAATATTGACTGGGGGGGGCAAACTTGATATTTTCAGAACCCTCGTGTGGGTTACAGGGGGGTGTGCAAAATTTTAAAATGGGTGTGCAAAATTGTGCAAAATAAGACCTTTCAAATGACATCATAATTTTTGAAAAATATTGACTGGGGGGGGGCAACGTCAAGTTTGCCACCCCCCACAGAAAATGGGCTGTAGTTTCTCGTAGGAAGGTGTGCAAAATTTGATTTGTGGTGTGCAAAATTGTGCAAAATGTGTGCAAAATTTTGGCATAAAAATTTTTGAGAAAATCGATCTGGGGGGGGCAAACTTAACTGAGCCCCTTCTGAGGTACCCCTTATGGTCATTTATTCTAACTTCAAGAGGCCTTGAAGTTTCTCCAATATAAAATTTACCACACTCGCAAGGAATTTTATAAACGATATTTTTTGAGTTTTGCTCAGCATTTAATGGTTTTGTTTTGGTTAGAATTGATCTAAGAGTATTTGATTTAGTATTTGAAATACCTGGTATAAAAGGAAATTATTAAATTTGTTGGTTGTACATTATTATGTCTACGTTCGCGTTGTCTTGGAAATTTATTCAACTTTATATAAACATAAAAGATTTTTTAACGATCTAGAACGTTCAGAGCTAACCCCACATTATAGTAAACCTCCCCATTTTTACGGCTTGCCCAAAATTCATAAACCAAATATTCCTTTTAGACCAATAGTTAGTAGCATTAATTCTCCATGTCATAAACTCGCAAAATAATACAAATTCATTTATAAAAAAATCTCAACACTTTTTAGAAAAATTATCCGAGGTCAATTTTAATAACAATCACTTGATGGTGAGTTTTGATGTGGTAAGCCTTTTCACAAATGTACCTGTAGATAAAAGCCTTTCTATAGTAAGACATCGATTAGACAATGATCAAAATTTAGTCGAAAGAATTACACTGAGCGTCAATGCTATTCTGGAACTTCTCACATTATGCATAAAAACGACATATTTTCAGTGGGAAAGTGATTTTTTCCAACAGGATTTTGGGATGGCAATGGGCTCTCCACTTTCTCCTCTAATGAGTAATATTTTTATGGAAGATTTTGAAAATGAAATTTTAGAGGAATTTAATTTTAAACCGGTCATTTGGTTTCGCTATCTAGATGATATTTTTAGTATTTGGCCACACGATTTAAATAAACTTAATGATTTTCTTAATTTTATAAACGGTAAAGAACCAACAATAAAATTTACTTTAGAAGTAGAAAACGATAACCAAATATCATTTTTAGATGTTTTAATAAACAAACAAAATATATTACAAACCTCAGTTTATAGGAAACCAACACATACAAATAGATATCTAAATTTTAACTCAAATCATTGCTCATCAGTTAAAAAAGCAGTAATAAAAAGTCTATATGATAGAGCTAAAATTATTTGTTCGGACAATAACACATTTTTACAAGAAAAACAAATAATAAAAGAGGTCTTAATTAAAAATTCGTATCCAAATAACTTCATCGAAAATTCTTTTAGACAAATCGAATTTCCAAGACAACGCGAACGTAGACATAATAATGTACAACCAACAAATTTAATAATTCCTTTTATACCAGGTATTTCGGAAAAAATTAAACGAATCGCTAATACTTATAATATTAGAACAATTTTTAAAAAATAAAATACTCTTAGATCAATTCTAACCAAAACAAAACCATTAAATGCTGAGCAAAACTCAAAAAATATCGTTTATAAAATTCCTTGCGAGTGTGGTAAATTTTATATTGGAGAAACTTCAAGGCCTCTTGAAGTTGGAATAAATGACCATAAGGGGTACCTCAGAAGGGGAGACTGGGAGAAGTCTAAAATTTGCCAACATTCTTTTGAAAATGATCATAGAGTAATGTGGGGAGAAACCAGTATATTACAAAAAGAACCAGACAAAATTAAACGAAAAATCAAAGAAGCAGCTTGCATCTATCTTAATGAAGATGAATGCATAGCTAGCATATCAGTTGATATAAATACAGTTTGGCTTCCAATTTTAAAACAAGATTTTCAAAAATGTTTTTTTAAAATAAATTAAAAAATAGCATTGATGGTCTTTGGGTTTCTAATATATTTTTTCTTAAAGTTAGTCCAAAGATAATTTTTATAATTGATATCTTAAAATAAAAATTTTGTATTTTTATAAAGTAATCTAAAATCGAAAACACTCAAACAAATATAATTTTGATTTTAAATTTTACTAAATTCACCCAATACCTTGTTGGCTACTATCGACGCACCAAACTGTCAAGTTAATATTTGAAATATGTATCAGTCAAAGTCAGTCAGTTGTATGACAACAGACAGATATTTTAAAAAAGAATCGAAAAAAGTTTTTTAAAGGGATAAAATTCTTTGATAACGGCAGTAGAATTTCTGCCGAAACGTCAGGTAAGTACTTAGATTCTAGTTAGAATTTGCGTGTGTGGAGGCAAATTTTTTATCTTATTTAAAAACCACTGACAAACGAACAAATTTTTTTCTTTAGGAATTTACGCAGTGGGTTTTAACATATTTTTGAAAAAATTTCCTTAACTTAGTGGCGAAAAACCCAAAAAAAGTAGTTTCGACATTATGAATCCGTCACAAACATATAGATTTTATTTACTCCAGTAAGCCCTCATGATGTAGTAGAAAGGGGGTTTCTACAAATTGAAAGAGTCCAATCAGTTGTTTTCCAGGCCCATCAACTTCAATGGAATGGAATCAACAAGACATTGAGGTAAAGTGACATATTATATAATTACCCGTTATTTTGTAATTCTTTTAATGATTTCAAAACTTTAGGAGAATTTTTTTTTTTTTAATAAAAAGTATGAGTAGAGCTTGACGCATTTAAAAAAGTTAAGTGAAATGGTGGATATTTTCAAAGTAAATCATATATATTTCATCTTGTTACTTTTCATAAAATCCACCTAAAAAAAACTTGACAAAATAAAACTGGTGCTCTATAGGCAAATAACGACTAATTTATTTATATCACTGCTGCTTTTTTATTTATTTATTTTTATGGAACGAACTCAAGGGAAGTAGCGAAAATAAGACTTATGTCAAAATTTTGGGACAAGTTCTGAAATAAATTATTGGTTTAATTGAAAAATACCCATTGCAGCATTTATGAGTGTTCCGTATATTTCACAGAATATCTGCTAGCATCCCAAAGAAACTAAAATCAACAAAACTCCATTCAAACCAACAACAACAAAATATTTTGGGACTTAGGGTTTAAGTGCACATTTTCATAGGTAATTCTTTTAATTTTTAGGATTCAGTTACTTTGCTATCAAGTGACACAGAAAATATGGAGGACATGTCAGCAGAACGGGATCATTCCAATAAGGTAATAGACAGTTAAAGTAAATAGACACTTAAGGTTACATATAAAAAGAGTGCTTATTCCTTGTCGTATCTCAGTGCGCATGCTCAAAACGCCATACGGCGTTACATCTCACTCATAAACATTTAAAGTTGTACATAAAGATCGTGCTTAGTCATTGTCATATCTCAGTGCTCATGCTCAGGGCCGATACTGCTTGCGAATACTGCATGGGTGGTCGTAGAGATAGGTGAGGCATAGTCAGGCAGCTGTTGTAAGTCATATCCATTTTGAGCATGCACACTGAGATACGGCAGTGACTAAGCATTATTTTTATGTGCAATTTTAAATGTTTATAGGTGAGACGTGACGCTGTATGGCGTTTTGAGCATACGCACTGAGATACAACAAGGAATAAGCACTCTTTTTATACAGGGTTCCTAAGATTTTCCTTAGGGATAGGATTTCAATAAATCAAACAGAAATGGCATAGAAAGTTCTGCGCGCACAAAAGAAACAGGTATATTGAGCAATGGTGCCAGTTTGTTATTATCTCCGGACTGCTTTCATGAGAAAAAATTGTCGCCACTCTTTCATTGTGAGCATAAATCATAGTTGCAATAATAACCGTTGACAAGATATCTGCAAATTCCGCTAGATGGCGGCCACACCATGAGATTTGAACATCTAATCTAATTAAAAATTAGTTGTTTTCAGGTCCAAACCACAGCTTTTTCTTGCTTAAAGGAGGCGGGAGGGTCCATTATTTACGATACTGAGCGATAAACTCGTGAGGTTGTTAACATTAGAAAGAAATATCTTCGCTTTTAATTAAATTTCTTTCCATTCTGTTCTACTAGTGACATCTATCCGGAAACGGCCAAACCATGCAGCTAGCACTAGCAGCCTTTTAAATAAAGCTGGCCCTACACTACATTTGATATTTTCGAGGTGTTTTATGACATGATCTCGAAACATGTAGCGAACCAATTCTTCAAAACTAGTGGGAGGGTAGAAGCGAAAAATAAGGGGCTGCCAATATTTGTAACACCCAAAAAGGGGTCAAAAGATTTATTTTGCTCTGTTTCTTTACAAAAAACGTTTTTTTTACGAAAAACTTGAGCTCTGCCACTTTTTTTTATTTTTTTCTTCAACTTTCTCGAAATTTTCGTCATACCGTAGAAAAAAATTATTTCCCCCATGTTCATACTCTACTTTTATTCGAAAAAATTTAGAAACAGAGACGAGATCAGTTTTCCTAAAACGGGGGATCTTGGTTTCGAGTGAGAAGATAAGGGCGCCGCAGGCAAAAATTTTTCAATTAAATTAGCCGAACGCAAAAACGTTAGAAAAACAAAGCACGAAATAAAAATGGCGCCGCTTACAATTTTTTTTCAAAAATTACGTAATTTCGGAAACGCAAAGAAATAGGTCTAAAGAGTATAATTTTTAAGAAAAAAATATCAATTTTCTCGCCCTCCTCCACTGGGACTACAGGGGCCGTGCACAAATTACGTAATGGTCATAGGGGGGAGGGGGGTTACAAAAAGTTACGTAGGGGGGAGGGGGGTTTTCGACAGCGTTTGCATTTGTGTGAAACTAAGAAAATTTGGAATGAAAATAAGTGAAAAGTTTTTTTTTTGGGAGGGGGGTAGTGGTCTTGAAATTGTTACGTAATATTAGAGGAGTGGCGTGCCAAACCGTTACAAAACATTACATAGGGAGGGGGTCAAAAATTGGTAAAATCACCGTTACGTAATTTGTGCACGGCCCCACATCTGACTGTTCCTCCTTTTTGATTTCGAATCAAAGTGCAAAACCCGGGTTGGACGTTCGAAGGCGTCAACCCGTCCTATTTGCTTGATAAAGTTTCTACGGAAATATCTCAGTCGATTTCTCCGGCCGTGTATGAACGCTTTAGGTTAGTCCCCAGCCTGTAAACAGTGCGTAAGGACAATGGTTACAAAATGAAAAGCCGAAAAATATTTTTTTTACGATATCTTTCATCAGTTTAGTATTAAAGTCGAGCAAAAGCAATTTTTATTTCAGTCCTAAAGGTATGAAAATGGAAAATGTGACAACATCGCCCCATGCCCATCCTTTTCTGCCTAATGTGCTTTTCCGTTTGTCTGCGTCTTATACACGGCTGCTTGGCCCTCTAAGGATTTGCTTAGGAACCCTGTATGTAACTAAGTGTCTATTATTTCAACACTTCGTTATCCGTATACCTAACGCGTTCAAAAGAAAGCCAAAAGTCAGCACATTTTTGACTTGTTCATGCCATGTTTTGAATGATGCCTGCTTTTTTGGCAGATGCAATGACAGACCAGCTGATTTCAGTCGTTGCATACGTTCGTGGTTCCGTAACGTTAAGTAAATTCCTCCTCACAGATACCCAGAAATCGGGTTGCTATATAAAAGTGCCGTTATTTCAATCGGCGCCTGGTTCTCTAAATCTAAATAATAATATCCTAGAAGCTACCGCTCCCAAGGTTACTTGGAAGGTGGGAGAGGGGTGAAATGGAAAGAGGAGATTTGCAAAGGTAGGAGGGAAAGGTATGTGTGGAAAAGGGGAGGATCTGGCGGGGGAAATGGTCTCTGATTGCCGTGATTCTATAAAGAATCGTTGTGCGGATACCCGCGAAATGTTGAAGAATTTCCGCGAATTTTCCAAAAAATGTAGTAAAGTAACCACTAGTTTTCATTTGTAGGTATTAGCTGAGAGTACTGGGATGAGATATGTGTGGAGCATAAAAGGCTTATCTTCAACACACAATGATGAAGCCACACAACTAATGTTAGATCTTCGATCATCAAAAAGGATGGTTAAAAACTTTGACGACAAAAAACAGTGAAGATATATTTGTGGAGAGAAATAGCTAATCAAATGTATTCTAAAGGATATATAGTCGATGCAGAAAAATGTAGACAAAAATTTTTAAACCTCTCAAGAAAATATTTGCCTTTCATGAGAGACTCAAAACAAACAGGAAATAGTCCTCTAATCCCCCAAAATTTTATAATGAATTACATTCAATTCTTGGTCAGAAAGATAAAATTACTTTGGAGAATTTAACAGAAACACCTACCAAATCTGCTTTGGATAATATTGATAAGGATATTAATAAAAAAAATGATAAACAAAACAAGACAAAAGATGAAGATGAAGAAGACATTCTGTACAATGGCAATAAAAATACTGAATCCAAGCATCATCAGCTCACCAAAAAACATTTTTAATGAAGTAATGAAAACAAACACTCAGACAGAAAAAATCCATTGAAAAAGTAATGACTGTGCTACAAGAACACAATGAAATAATGAAAAGTCAGGTAAAACAAAGGGATCAAATGATCGATATTTAAAAAAAATTTGTTACTATGAAGACAGGTAAAAAAAAAGGAAGGATAATTCGCCTGACAAGCGAGACACAAAAAGACAAAGGAAAGAATCATCTTCTTCGTCGTCTTCTGACTAAAATAATAACACCCCTAGACTGTAAAATAGTTTTGCTACTGCTACATACAAAAAAATTATTTAAGATACATTAAGTAAGGGAGAAGTTAACAATTACCAGTATACCTAACATATTTAAAACAAATACAAAACTTAGAGCAGTTTCTGTCATCTTTTGAGTCATCTTTTGAGGTATATGAGATGACAAAACAGGTGACTGCTGTAAATGTTGCGTAAGTTCATTCATTAGTTAGACACTCAAAGTTAATTTTTGGTTTTTATCAGCATTCATATCCTTATCTCTATCGAGTCGACCTATCCAGCAGGTGTACTTTTAAACTAATGGCGGATGCGTGACAGCTCCAGCTGATCAAATGCGTGAAAACATCGTTTCGTATGCAGGGATGGTCGTAACGTTACGACTCCCTTATCGTACGTAACGAGGTTTTCGTGCATTTGATCAGCTGGAGCTGTCAAGCATTCACCATGATATTGTGATTAAAAGTGCACCTGCTTGATTGGTCGACTCGACAGAGATAAAAATACTAATGCTGATAAAACTGAAAATTAACTTTAAATGTCTATTATCAATTCATTCATTCATTGTAAGCTGTATCCGCAATGTACGTCCATCCCTATGCAACAAGTGCAGTCAGATGTTCAGCACTTACCTACACTATAAAAACGGAGCAGTTCTTTAAAATTTCTAGTTTTGGGGACCACATTCAAGGAGGCTTGTCAATTAAACACAAAGATTATTTGTCTCGATAATTGTAATAAACTGTAGTGAGTTTTGGCATTGTTTGAAATGCGTTAGGTCAACTTGTAATTAAACTTCTAAATGTATCTTACAGAACTTATTTCTTGAGTTGCATATGTAACTATTTCCTTTGTTTCGAATATTTTCCTGACAATGAAGTGTTCATTACTAGTTAACAAAGTTTAAAAAGAAAGTATATACATCCAATGTAATATACTATTTTGTATTGTAAAACTATTTTCACCACTATGTTAAGCAAAATGTGAAAACCACTGTGTAAATTAAAAAAAAATACTTCATTTCAGACAGTCACTGGTTTTTAAATAAATATTAAATGTTCCCTAGTAAACATTTTTCGTAAATTTTACCGTAGTATAACCACTACAAAAAATACTTTTACTTGGCATATTTAAGTTTTCTTTAAAAACACTGACTTACTGAAATTAAAGAATTATTATTTAAAGCTGTGAAAATTTTTTGTAAACTTGGTGACAAAATACCAAAACTAGTTTCAGTATTAATAAGTATGTTTATTTGTTTTCAAAATGTTGTGTTACTACTAAAAGTAAAGAGTTCCTATAGAAATAGGGTTTGCGTATTATTTTGCATAGCTCTTTCACAGTTAAGTGCATGTTTTAGAAAAAAATATACAGGGTCTCGCGATATATACCAGTAATTGCTGGTAACATTAAAATGCACAATTTTTAGTACTTCGAAATTACAACATTTTCCTCAGAAGGAGCTATGTACATGATTAAAATATTTATGTTTAATTAAAGCTAGTATACAGGGTTCCTAAGCAAATCCTTAGGGGGCCAAGCAGCCGTGTATAAGACGCAGACAAACGGAAAAGCACATTAGGCAGAAAAGGATGGGCATGGGGCGATGTTGTCACTACATCTTACACGTAGTAAATCCATTCCAGGTTGTTGTTTTCTAATGTTTTCCATTCCATACCTTTAGGACTGGAATAAAAATTGTTTTTGCTCGACTTTAATACCAAACTGATGAAAGATATCGTAAAAAAAAATATTTTTCGGCTTTTCATTTTATAACCATTGTCTTACGCACTGTTTACAGGCTGGGGACTGAGTCTAACCACACGGCCGGAGAAATCGACTGAGATATTTCTGTAGAAACTTTATCAAGCAAATAGAATGGGTTGACGCCTTCGAACGTCCAACCCGGGTTTTGCACTTTGATTCGAAATCAAAAAGGAGGGACAGTCAGATGTGGGGCCGTGGACAAATTACGTAACGGTGATTTTACCAATTTTTGACCCCCTCCCTATGTAATGTTTTGTAACGGTTTGGCACGCCACTCCCCTAATATTACGTAACGATTTCAAGACCACTACCCCCCCCCCAAAAAAAAAAACTTTTCACTTATTTTCATTCCAAATTTTCTTAGTTTCACACAAATGCAAACGCTGTCGAAAACCCCCCTCCCCCCTACGTAACGTTTTGTAACCCCCCTCCCCCCTATGACCATTATGTAATTTGTGCACGGCCTCTGTAGTCCCAGTGGGGGAGGGCGAGAAAATTGATATTTTTTTCTTAAAAATTATACTATTTAGACCTATTTCTTTGCGTTCCCGAAATTACGTAATTTTTGAAAAAAAATTGTAAGCGGCGCCATTTTTATTTCGTGCTTTGTTTTTCTAACATTTTTGCGTTCGGCTAATTTAATTGAAACATTTTTGCCTGCGGCGCCCTTTATCTTCTCACTCGAAATCAAGATCCCCCGTTTTAGGAAAACTGATTCCGTCTCTGTTTCTAAATTTTTTCGAATAAAAGTAGAGTATGACCATGGGGGAAATAATTTTTTTCTACGGTATGACGAAAATTTCGAGAAAGTTCATGAAAAAAATAAAAAAGTGGCAGAGCTCAAGTTTTTCGTAAAAAAAAAACGTTTTTTGTAAAGAAACAGAGCAAAATAAATATTTTCACCCCTTTTTGGGTGTTACAAATATTGGCAGCCCCTTATTTTTCGCTTTTACCCTCCCGGTAGTTTTGAAAAATTGAATCATGTCATAAAACACCTCAAAAATATAAAATGTAGTGTAGGGCCAGCTTTATTTAAAATCAATAATATCGCAAGCAAAAAGCTCTGCAGGAAAAACAGCGCCGTTTATTGATTTCTTTGGCTGCTAGGGCTAGCTGCATGGTTTGGCCGTTTCCGGATAGATGTCACTAGTAGAACAGAATGGAAAGAAATTTAATTAAAAGCGAAGATATTTCTTTCTAATGTTAACAACCTCACGAGTTTATCGCTCAGTATCGTAAATAATGGACCCTGCCGCCTCCTTTAAGCAAGAAAAAGCTGTGGTTTGGACCTGAAAACATCTAATTTTTAATTAGATTAGATGTTCAAATCTCATGGTGTGGCCGCCATCAAACGGAATTTGCAGACATTTTGTCAACGGTTATTATTGCAACTATGATTTATGCTCACAATGAAAGAGTGGCGACAATTTTTTCTCATGAAAGCAGTCCGGAGATAATAACAAACTGGCACCATTGCTCAATATACCTGTTTCTTTTATGCGCGCAGAACTTTCTATGCCATTTCTGTTTGATTTATTGAAATCCTATCCCTAGGGAAAATCTTAGGAACCCTGTATAAGATGCATATATCGTTTAACATTTCTTATTTTTTGGAAATTTTTACCAACTGTGCACTATAAAAGAAAAAAATGTTAAAACCGAAAGTAATGTAAGTTATAAAGTGCCATAATTGTGTAAACGTGAGTAAAAAAGTGTTTCTTAAAAATAAAGTGTTGTTTAACAAATTAAAAATAGCTGTATTTTTATGCAAAATATCTTAAAACAAAACATTTTGGATAAGTATGATTTGTAGAACAAAATTACTAAATTATAGGTGAGAATTGTTTAAAACCATCTGCAGTGTATGACTCTCGATGCGACCGTCTTAACCTAATAATGCCTGAGTATTTTTTTCTGCAAAAAGCATAACTTTTTGAAAAACATTCTATTGAAGGTGTCTTGAAAAATAACTGAAAGGACTATCTACATAGTAATGCTATAAAATGTGTGCCACCGAAAACTGTCAATGGGCGTTTTCGAGTATATGGAATACATGCATGGATACAATCGTGCGCTGAATTTTTGGCAGTAGCTATTAAACTAAGTAGGTAAGGTAAATTGATTGTTAATTTTTGCTGTTGTTAATAAATAAATAAACATTTCCAAAAAAAACCTCGAATACGTCAACTTGTTATTCAAGGAAGATACTTTTTGGGTATATTGGAATTTTTATAGGACAAACCCCTTTCGAGGGGTGAGTTTCACCACCAGAATTTAGATAAGTTAAATGGGTTAAGTGATATTTTAAAGGTATCTTAAATGGCTTTACTTTTCAAGATATTTACTTTTAGAGTTGCAAACCTTGTTTTCTTTACTAAATAAAAATTTTCTTTTTGAGAAATTCCGGAACACGCCGACCTTGTGTTTGTTAATGGAACATTTTCTCATTCCATGTTTTCTTCTAGGGGAAGATTCTACGAGGGGAAACTTTACCTGTAAAATGTAAGCTTGTTTGTAAGTTAATATCTCGAAAACTAGTCGCTAGATTTTTAAAATTTCCACTTTTTTATAAAGGCATTTGAAAGATTTTTAAAATAAGGTATCATTTGACCCACTTTTACTATTTTAATTCTTGTGGTGAAACTCACTTAAAATGTACTCCATATACTCGAAAACGCCCTTTTTGGGTGGGACACCCTGTATATCTTGAGATATTTAGTAAGTTCGAGTTGGACACCCCGAGCGCCCCAACAATCAACCTCTGCGTTTCTTTACGTTAGCAAGAGGGAGACAGAGGCGAACCCAGGAAGCTCAAGGTGCCAACTCAAGACTCACCTATGATATTTTATATCATAGACTTCGCAGTCCAAATACAAAAAACTTTGCTAAGCTTTTTTGATCTGAAATATATTTTAAGCAGCAATGGGTTAAACATATCCCACATAACAATTAAACATTCCTGTAATGTAGTAGTCATATACTTAGAGAATAAAGAATGTGATAGAAATGTTACATTTATACAATGTGATAGAAACGTTACTTGAAACATGACTATAATACGACCAGAACGTTTTTTTTTAAAGAATTATAGTAATATAACTGGATACAGACTATAATATCCCACATAGCAAATAATACAACTGACATAATATATATCCCTATTGAATATTGCATGGATATGATGTTGTGATTCAAAACATGTCCAGATGGCCACGAGATGGATATCCTAAGATATACAGTAAATAAATATCCACATGAATATCCACCAAATATGCATTAGTCTTCCACTAAAGTGCAATTACTTTATAACCATTATAATTATAAATCATGTAAATCGTGTTCTTTTCACAAGATAGTAATATTTTCAGTAAACATGCCAAAATCCTGACAAAAACATTATTTTTGGGAATATTCATAAATATAACTTGATATCAGGTCATCATGGGCATTATTATCTTATTACCAAAGAAATCATCATCATAGGTCATCACTCGATACCGATTATGATTTTCCTCTATTCTGTATCCCTTCATCATATTGCCTTTGAGAACGTCCTTGTATCTTTTTTGTTGACCTCTTTCCTTCATTCAGTTGTCAATAAAATATCTGCTTTGGGAGACGTGTTTCGGGCATGCGGATAACGTGACCAGTCCAACGAAGCTGGTGCTTGAAAATAAGAGCTTCTATACTAGTTGTTCTGGCGTCTTCTAAAACAATTATGTTTGTTCGTCGGTTCTGCCATTTGATTTTCAGGATTCATCTTAAACAACTTGGTGATATTTTTCAAGTCGTTTGATATCCCTTCTGTAGGTGGTCCACGTTTCGCATCCGTATGTTAGAGTTGCTTGGTCTCCGCATTGACGTCGTGATTGTTGAAGACTCTCTCCAAAAGCTGTCCGAACGCTCCGCTGGCACATTTTAGGCGATGCTGTATTTCTGCGTCAATAGTTGCATTTGATGATAGGTGGCTCCCAAGGTATGGGTAATATTCCACGTTCTGCAGAGGATGGCCATTTATGGAAATGTTTGGAGCTTGGGGATTCGTACCTGGTTCTGGTTGGTGAAAAATTGCGTTTTGGCGGTAGATGTTCCTCAACAAGGTGAAGCATGGCACCTAAAAATATAGAGAATAGGGTGGGCGCAATAACACACCCTTGTTTAACAACTGTCGTAATCTGGAATGACTCTCCTGGTCCATCGTTGGTCAGGACCGAGTCAAATGCTTTGACTAGGTCTATGAAGGCCATGAAGAGGGGGCGATTTTGTTCTCTAGATTTCTCTTGCATTTGTCTGGCACTGAAGATCATGTCAGCTGTGCCTCGATTGGGCCTAAATCCACACTGTGTCTCTGGCAGATTTTGTTCAGCAATCGGAATTAATCGGTTTGATAGTATCTGCGCAAGTATCTTTCCAGCAACAGAAAGCAGAGATATATATCTGTAGTTTCCACATTGGGACTTGTCGCCTTTTTTGAAAATGGTAACTATAGAGGCGTCTCTGAGTTCAGCAGCTGACTTGTTATTCTTTAATTGTGTGATTGCCTTTTCGACCTCCTCGATACCATCTGTGCCTGCTGACTTGTTATTCTTTAATTGTGTGATTGCCTTTTTGACCTCCTCTAATCTAGGAATCTCACTTAGGTGTTGTTGTGTGGTTTTCTCCGGAATTTTATCGAAGATGTCATGATCGACCTGAGACTCTCTGTTGAGTAGTTCTTGGAAGTGTTCTTTCCATCGTGAATTGATAGAGGATCTGTCTTTAAGCAACCTTGTTCCTTCCAAAGAAATATAACTATCACAAACTTTTAAAGAATATTCAACAAAAAAATAGTTCTGCAACATTCCTGTCATATTCGCAATTCGAATTCGAATATTCCTCCAATGTTATGGGTGATTATATAAAAGCTCTAGCTATTTGGTTTCTCTTTAAAACACCTTCAGCATCGTCATGAGGACGGACAATAACCTCTTCATCTTTTCTTACTTCATCATAGAGAAAGCCATCATTTTTTAATATGCAAAAGTTATGCAGAACACAGCATGCCATTATAACTTTTGCAGATCTTGATATGGAATAAACATTTATGTACTCTAATATCTTCCACCTTCCCTTTAAGAGAGCAAAGGCGTTCTCAATAATAACACGCGTTCGGCTTAGCCGATTGTTGTATTCCCTCTCAAGACCATTTGCTGCATTCCTAAAATACAAAATAGTAATCAAATTGAGAGAAGACACTACAAAATTAGGAACGAAATATTTGAATGTTTTAAACTACGAATCCGTAAGGTGGTTTCATAGGAAATACATAAATCTGTCCTAGTGTTCCCCAAAGTTCCAAATTTATATATTTTTAAAGAAATTGTCAAGAGTCAGATACATAACTTGCCATTATGTACCAATTTTTTTTCCACAAATGCCTGTATAGTCCAGTGCACTTATGAATGAAGCTTTGGTGTAGCTGTAAGAAATTAGGAACAAGCCAATTTTTTTTATTATTTAGTACCTACTAGTTCGACATTTATTCAAAAAAAGTCCGCAATTCTCTGTGGATGGTGTCAACCCCTAAAATCACCCCATACACTTTGGAACATGCCATAAAATTTCAAATTCAATTCCGCCAATATGATTTTATTTTAAAAAGGTAAGGCCGTGTTTTTGATGATTGAACATTGATTAATTGAACATTAAAAAACTAGTTTAAAGAAATAAATCTGTATGCCAATTACAAAAAAAAATATTTTTTGTGAATAACGTAAGTTTATTCCGAATGGTACGCCAATTCTTCTATAAGAGAAAATCGTATTTACATTGATGGATTGGAAATTTTCACTACTAAAAATTTTATTTCAAACTTTTTTTTTTATTATTGCAAAAAGGTCCCCTTTAGCCAACCTTTGGAGATGTGAGGACTTTTTTTTGAGAAAATGTCTTTACTAGTGTACCTAGAATGCTAAGTGCACTGGAGTACTAGGTTTTAATTTTAAACTGCTCTACTACATTAGGTTTTGGTTTCAATCCTTACTTGATAATGCAAGAGATATCACTTACCTGAATGGAGTCATTATCCATAATTTGCATGGGTATGCTGAATCCGCGACCAAATGGTAATTTCTGTCCCTAAAATACCTTGGTAAAGCTTCGATTCCCTTAAAGCCTAAAAAGTAATTAATGAAAATCAATATTAACACGAACTAGTGGTTTAATAACGAGCGCACCAGGTGATTTAAAACCATGTGTAAAAAAGCGCAGAAACTGCGAGTTATACAGACACTGTTTGCCGGGCGGGAAGACGCATTTCCTGCACTGTGATGTCGAATAATGGGATTTTTCATTTTATCAAGTTACAGTTTTCATAAAATTATTCAATATAAAAAATTTTGCATTTTGTACACTTGCATTTTATTTTTTTTTTAAAACATTTGTATGAAGTAGGCTCTTAGAAAAAATATAGTTCTTTCACTTTCCGAAGGAAAATTTTTCCTCCCGCGCTTGTTAGGAAACGGGTTTTTAATGGAAGGTATAATTCTTTTTTTTTTCCTGGATGACCTTGTAAATTTTGTGAAGCATACATTAAAAGAAACTTACCCTAGCATCATGCAGTGATCCTGGAACACCTGTTACTACATGAATAAATAATTTGTTGCGCAAACAAATTCCAGTCATTGACAGGCTGTATTGAAAATGCCTGTCTTGATAACTGTCATGTTGATTAACAGACTCTTTAGCTCTAAAATATTTGCTCCTAAAAAATAACTTCTGGTAATAATAATTAAGTAAGTTTTGGTGATAACTAAAAATTATTTCCAAGCTAGAAACAAACTGCAACTTTTTCATACAAAAGTTTTAGTTCACACACGATAAATAAAGACAAAAGCAGATATTGTTTCTTTTTAACCTGTACCTTGCAAAATTGATGTATTCCGATTTAGTGGGATATACAGTTACAAAATTGACAATTTTTTATATTTTGGCAAAATCTTTCAAGCTTTTAAAATTCCTACTATTTCAGTTTTGTAGGGCTGCTGAATAAATACTGATATTATATATCTTAAGCAAATTTGAAAAAAATACCATGACTTTTCCCGGTTGACAAATCGCTGATATTTTATTTTCCAAATAAAAAAAAACAAATTTTTGGTAAACCTATATTATACCATAGCAGATACCTTAAGTAAGAAATCACAAGTTAAATGTTTATTAATAACTAGCTGAAGACCTCGCAGCATCGCCTGCGGTTCTACCCGTTTTCCTTGCTTTAAATGCGTATAACTTTTGTTCCCGGAAACCGATTTTGATAAAAAAAAAGCCCAGTGTAATTGTACATAATATCGACAGTATAACAGAAAGTTTGATTTTATATTTCGATTAGGTAAGTACGGGAAAGGATTTTTTTTATTAAATTAAATATATTTTTGGGAAACTGTAGCATATTAGTTTTTCTTGCAACTATACCACAAAATATAATATCAACACTCAAATGAACAAAATATCAACATACAAATAAACGTTTTACCGAAAATTGCTTATTTTTTAAAATAACTTAAACACGATACCAAAAAGTAGCTGTCGATATTAGGTCACTGCGCTTTCACCTTTATAAAAAAATAAGGATTAAAAAAAAATACTTGAAAATAAAAGAAAAAAGATATTACCGGCAGTCATGGGTAAGATAACCTGAACATAAGACAGACACTCAATTTTTTTAATAAAAACTTATAATAAATAAACTTTTTTTGTTGTTTTATTAAAATTTATTCATGAATTTTAATGTGGGTAAGTACAAAACTATGGTAGTAATATTGGCTTAAAAGTTAGCTGTTTCTTAGCACCATATCTGGTCACTACAAGGACATTTTGAAGACTAATGAAATTTTCCGCGCTTTTACTAATAGTCATAGTAAAAGTTTATTTTTAACGAAGTGGTCAACTTGTTTAAAAAGAATGAACATATTTTACAACATTTATGTTATTTAACTTATTATTTGAAAAAAAACTGTCGATATTATGTACAACCAGCCTATGTCCTGCCAGGAATCTAGTAGTATACCTCCCATCAAAATCTGTTTAGTTTTGAGTGATGCTGGAACAAACAGACAGACCTGTTACATGTTTGGTATCTATACGGTTTAGTTAGAAGCCGACAACAAATATTTGAAAAAAATATTCAAAATATAGAATCAGTCTTTCTAGAGACTTATTATATGTATAAATTAACATAAAATAAACTTAAATTGTTACACTCATTAATGATATTTTAGCCCTGTATTTAAAGCAGATAACAGTTACTAAAATAATGTTTTTAATAATTTCATACTTACCAGGAAATCCTGCTTTCCTTCTAAACAAGTTCGCAAACCTATCGAGCATGTTCAATGATGGCCATCTGATAACAATTCTTGCCATTTTTAGAAAAATTTTAATTATTTTCGATATGGCTTCATGGGCTGCACTATGGGCTACATTAAATTTGTCTGCCACTGTGTTAATTGTACAGCCTTTTGCTAAATACCATACACAAATTTGCATTTGGTTTTCCAGTGACATTGGATGATTTCCTCCCCTGTGTTGGCCTGCTTCATAAAATCGTCAAATATGCTGCAATAGACTGGCAGCTGTTGATGGAAGCATTCTAAAAAAAAGACTGATGTTAAATTTACAGTCATGCTCATCGTCATACATGGCAAATTTCTTAAGATATCTTTTTTGTGTGTTGTTGTAAATCCAGGTTATCTAGTTTACAACAAAATAAAAGGACCTAAAAACAATTTTTCATGTAGAGAATTTTTATGAGCATGACTGTACATTCTTGCCTGAAAAGAGAAAACGGTATCTGAGCACATATACGGTTTTAGCTTTGTTGCTTTTAAATAATGCTTTTTTCATCCTCAACCACCTTTTTTTGGTTTTTCTCTATCTTTCTTAGTTATGGAGATTTATTGGTGTCCAAATTGTATGTATGCACTTTTTTTTAGACTTTATACAGAGGTAAAATGCTATATAAGGTTCTTGTGATGTTTGGGCTTAGCAATCTCGTTTTTAGTAAGTATATAAACCCATGAAAAAATCAAACAAACAACTATAAACTGTTTTACTTTTGACCCCTAATTAATTTTTTTATCTTGTCAAACAAAAAACAACCACATATGAATTCTTATTCAATTTAATTTATATAATTTTTATATTATTATTTGGTAGCCAAACGTGATATTTTGGAGTTTGTTTTTTCAAAAGCAACAATTGTAAGTAGTTTATTTAAAAGTAATGTGATAAAAATTATAAGAAACCATGTTTGTGTGGTAAAAATACCTATAAGAATTGCTTTTAATTTTTATCATTGGTAAAACAGCATATGGAACATATAGGTATACTGTTTTTCCATAGCAATATCTAAATATTACCAAAACATAACATACCATGATAAAACCGTTTATGTGACCTGTTATACTAAATTTACCTAATTCTTCAGTTTCAATACTGCCACTCTAATCCTCGATATAAAATTTACCTTGTTTCCAAAAATCATGGCTCTAGCATAAAAATCCATTTTTATCAAAACAAGGTTTTTGATACGGTTTTTCCTTTGCAGGCAAGATCTCACGCTCGATTCTTCGTAGGTACAGGAAATAACGATTATAAACCAATGTCTTATTTTTGAAATGTCTTACCTGAAATGTCTGTAGAAATCATGTTCCAAATATTGTGATATCCAGACCTCGTGGTAGTCTGGAGGTCTTATGTGAATGTCATTTTCCATGCAAGCACACAACTGATTCCCTGCCTGTTTTAACTTAAATAATATAAACAAGGATGCCCAGGCGGGAAGCACTGGCTCGACAGGGTCGAGCTCCATTTCTACCCAGATACACAATTCGCTCATTGTCTTTGTTTGAAAGTTTTTTTTGCCCATTGGAATATTTCCTGCATAGTACACCCGTTGCACCTATTTTTCTACACTTTCTGTTCAACCTTTTATCACAGAGTACCGAACAGACCATAAAGGTATAAGTTAAACGTCTTTGGAACAGACGGTGATACTCCTGCTTTTATTTAGATAAAAGTGAGGTTAGAAGAAGACAAAATCACAGAACGTAAATGGTATACTGTATTTGTCAACCAAATCAGCTGTTAACCAGTGAGTTAACCGTGACGTCATTCCTGACGTCATTATCCTAACAAACCATAGAGTGGTTAGGGTCATGAAAAATTTGCCTTCATCATTCTTTTAAAAGATCCGGATCACTGAACTGGGTCAGATCCGACCCGGACATCTCTGGTTGTGATGTAGTTAGTGTAAGTCATATGTGCCGGTATCCTGGCCGGTGCAGCGGCAATTTCACGAGTGAAAAATATTAATTATTGTATTTTCTAAATAATATGAAAGTGTGGAGTGCGAAATATATATAGGGTCTATTTTCTATTTTAAACAGTTTGGCTCAGATTTACTAACGCAGCTAACTTTCCTAAGCCTAATTTACAACTATATATATATATAGGCTCCGTTGGATTTTGTTTTATTTTTAAATCACAAAATCTTTTTGTTTAGAAAAACACGATCCACATTTTTAATGCTCCCTTGTTGACGCTATTTTTTTATCTCTAGTAGCGTTCGTGCTGGAGATGAAAATTAAGATTTTTTTTCTTTGTGTTCGCATTTATTTCGTTGACTTAAACATTTTTAACCCTGCAGTTTCTTATAAAAATAAAATAAAAAATAAAAATATTTTTTTTTCAAACTACTAGTACAGTCATTTGGGGTAACTTTGAACCACTGTGGCTAACTTTGAGCATGTTGGAAAATTATCTGTTGGAACTTTTCATGTGTCTAAACTGAATTTTCCAAGTGGCTCAATAAAGTTACCCATAATGGTTCAAAGTTACCCCGACTACAACTCAGATGCTGAGTTCTGGTAGCCCAAAGGTAGGGTTCTCCCAGCCCAGACCATGAGTTACCACAACCCAGGTGCAGAGTTCTGGTAGCCCAAAGGCAGGGTTCTCCCACCTCAGATGCTGAATTCTGGTAGCCCAAAGGTAGGGTTCTCCTAGCCCAGACCATTAGTTACCACAACCCAGATGCTGAGTTCTAGTAGCCCAAAGACAGGATTCTCCCATCCCAGACTATGAGTTACCACAATCTAGATGTTGAGTTCTGGCAGCCCAAATGGCCAAAAATAAACATTCAGTTTTTATGCATATTCTGGGCTACCACAACAAACGAACCGTGTTTCCCTGCAATCCCTTGAACTTGGTTCTCACAGCCCAGAGTTCTCGTAGCCCACCATTTTTCTTAGTGTATTTTATTTTTTGAAATTTTTATTTTTCAGTGCAGATAAACGATTCGAGCTACAAATTGCTCTACTATTACCCAAACGGCAGTTATGGGGTGGTCCCCCTGGCTTAATGGTTAGGTTAGAGGGGTCTCAGTTTTCTCGGTAATGGCTGACGCTACAAATATTATTCTTCGGTAACAAATTAGCAATAAATTATAACATAAAATATTTTTGTGGCCCTTTATTTTAGTCACCCATAA
This sequence comes from Oxystoma pomonae, assembly GCA_963921995.1. Lineage (NCBI taxonomy): Eukaryota > Metazoa > Arthropoda > Insecta > Coleoptera > Brentidae > Oxystoma > Oxystoma pomonae. Next base: position 45,544,895 of record OY998166.1, read on the forward strand.
AACAGGAATTAGTTTCGTAAATAACTCTTTTGGAAATAAAAAAAAAATCTGTGTTATTTTTTGCCATTTTTATTTTTGAGTGCAGATGTACCCTTCGAGCTACAAATTATGGCGTATGCCTTATTGTGCTACTGTAACTCAAACGGCAGCTATTAGTCCAAGTGCCAGGCAGGTGAGCATAAAAAATGGGCTAACACTTGGAAATTTTTATCATAGGTAGAGGTTGGTTTAGGAAGACCAAAAATAAATAATTGCCACCTGTAACGTCGAGCATTACAATATGCCAACATTGTAAACATTAATGGTGTGATTTACTAAAAGGGTTTAGGGCCACTTTCTCACCTTTCACTTAAGTCCTAAGTTACACTTATCTTAGTTTAATCGCTTGCAAGTGCTGTCAAACTGACACCTAAGTCTCGGTTTTTGTCCCTTAACTTAAGTGGAAAAATTTGACGACTTAAGCACAATTTAGCGTTCATTTTTTAATCATAGTTTGCAGTTATCTATAATTCTGGAGCCTTTCTTATGCACCACCAAATGGATTATAGCAAAAATTGCATAAAAATTATTTCATTTAAAAAATAAAGCCTAACCTCAAAGTTATTGTTTTGTTGTTCGAAATATTTCTTGGCCTGGCTAGAATTTTATTTTATAAACGTGGTAAGTGTACCTTTATAGTCGCCTATTTTGTTAGTTATAAGTAGGTAGGTTCAAAGGTCTGGTGGCAAGTAGGCCCTAGAGGTCCTTTTTTCCCAACTCAGCCCCCTAATCCACCGCCTGAAAACTTTGAAGATCTTCTACATCCAGCTTATCCCTGGATAAGTATGTTCTGCAATGAGGTGCTAGGATTTCTTCTCTGCCCTTCCAGCAAAGGACTGACAGATAGAGATAGAAGGTTTTTGAGTCAGTTGTACGTGGTTAGATGCAATATAAAGTCAGCTTAAATAAAGTAACTATTTAATTTTTCTTTGAATTTTAGCTATTACAATTTGTTTGAGATGATGAAGAACTGGAGGAACTACAATTTGTGCTCAACAGTATCCCAAGGGAAAGATACTACTACCTATAACTAGGTACTTTAATAGTTACTATGAAGCAGACAACAGTGAATAGAGCATCCACTTTTGTGTTTTGAAAGAACGAAACTTTTGGAGAGAAAAATTATTACAACCGGGACACAGAAAAAAGTTTCATGTTTTTTTTTTAATTTTCTATCATCTTGAATTTCGAAGAAATGCCATTACTGACACTTGTTCTGAAAAGTATAAAGTATATATAATATATGTTCTTTCCAGTTGTGTATTTTTTTTAATTAGAAAATTGACTTTAAAGTTATAGACAATTCAAAAAGTCTAATTTTTGTTGCTATATTAAGAACCTTTTGGTCAGCATACAAAAATAAGAACTTTTGTGGTTGTCATTGTTTGACAAGCTCTCAAGAATAGAGTGATTTTGGTTTATTTTCCTAATTTTCCTTGATAAAAAAATAACAATTTTAAGAATTCTTTTCGCAAAATTTGCCAAAAACACAAACACTTTGACGTGGATGTATATATAAACAAAATAAAGATAGTATATTTTTGTGGATATCTTTATTTTGTTTATATTTACTGCTGTCAATCCACGTCAAAATATTTGTTTTTTGAAAAAAAAGTTTAAAAGAAAGATGCACAATACATTGTTTTATGGGTAAGAGTAAAAATAGTTACAAATATAAACCGAAATAACTTTATTCTTGACGGGTTTTCAAATCACGATAACGGTTGTTATTTTTGTATGCTGGTCAAAAACTCCGTATATTTCCACTGTTACTTAGTGGTTACCTAGTTATTTAGATTTTGTGTATAAAATACTTTGTTTTAAAACTTTAAAAAAAAGATATAGTCATATGTTTTCTTAAAACAAACTAATTTTTATTTTGTTTTTTTTATCATGTTTTATTTATTTTTTATTGCCTACCAAAACATCTTAAAAACTAATAAATTCTGCCCCCATAAATTTCAGATAAGTAAAAACATCAAGATTTTTCTTCTGTTTGTCAAAGTGGCCAGAATTTATTACTGACAACTATACTTATTTATAGTGGTAATCTGAAAAAAACAAAAAGGTAATTTTTTCTTCTAAATTATAAAATATTTAAAAATAATAAAAGGAACTATAACATAATCAACAAAAATAAAATTCATTTAACAATAAATGTCAAACTTGTCAGACTTTCTCTGGCATAATGACATAAATTAATGTCTCCTTCCAGTCCAGTTCTTTGCATTTTTTTAGTACATAGGGAAGTCGTTTGGAAGAACTTTATAAAAAATAAAAAGGCAAATAAATAATGCAAAGAGTTCTTGGAATTTTTTTAAAATTTACCAAATTAAAAATAAAGGCAATATTGACATGCTCTTTAAATGATGAATCAGGATTTATTGATCTATGAAAAATCTTATGTAAAGAACGTAAAATATGTGTATCAAGATGTGTTAGTACCTTTTTTGTAGTCGCAGATGACTCTTCTCCACCATAAGTTATTCTTATTTAGTACGTACCTTTTTTATAAAGATGATCATCTTGCTTCCTTATCTGCAGTCTACAACAAAGGAAAACTATATTTTTAAATGTTTCTCTGAGGGGCAAACATGTAAACCAACCAACATGTAAAGTTTGAAAATTAGTTGGACACCCAGTTTTAATTATAACGAAAGTAGGTACCTACACCTCCTGCTAATGGTTAGATAATAATCTAACTACAGGCTTTATAGAAACTTACCAAAAGACAGAATCCAAATCACCTATCTTCGGTCTTTCTGCAGGTCTTGGTGATAGTGAATCGGGAACCCCTGGTGAATCTCCTCTGCTTCCAACAGTAATTGACAGTAAATAAAAATTTGGGCTCTAGCTTTTTTCCAAATTGTCAGTTTTTTTACAATTCAATTTTTGGAAACCACAAAAAAATAAACAAAAAATTTGACAATTGACACTGAAATTCAAGATTGCATCCAAAAAAAAACAAAAATTGCGACGCTGCCAATTGTAATTTATAGCATTAACCCAATTTTATATTCTCTGGTTCCACTTTGCCAAGGTCTGCTCTGCAAGAGAAATAAGGATAAGTTGAACTTATACTTAGGCTTTAACTTAGCTTAGTTTTAAATTTAAACCGAAGTGAGAAAGCAGCCCAAAAACGAAAATCTCGGGTAAAATCCGACGTTGCCAGATTGTAATAAACATAAATAGCGAGTAATACGACCATAGCTAAAACGCCGTCGGAACTTTGCGATACAGGCCAATTTAATTTAAGTGGCACATACATTTTAAGGGCCGCATTGTTTATGGACGCATAAAAAAAAGTGTCTGCAAGTGGGCGTAAATAAGGTAAAATAATCCTTGGAAAAACGGTTACTTAGGGAAATTTTAAACGACCTTATTAACAATTGCCACAAAACAGTCCTTTCTGGGGGATATAAATTTAAACCACCCCTCAGACGTGGTCTAAAAAATCACCAATTTTATAACCTCAAACATAAATATTATGTGCCAATTTTTTTCGTATTCACCATTTGCCATTTTCAAACCTGTCAAAAAATAATTAGTTTTAGGGCATTTTCTCCTAATATATGGTTTGAGAAAAAAAGGAGTTTTTCAGTGGTATTTTGCAATAACAATACAAAATATTCACTAACTTTGTGTATTTTCTGTATGGTAACTGTTTTTTGAAAACTGGTTTTAAAATTTACTATTATAGACCCTAGTAAATATCACTGTAAAACTTTAAATGGTAATCCGTCCGTCAATTTAAAAAATTGTTTTGGTATTTGAGCTAAATCTGGCCCCTTTAAACGAAAAATAACAAATTTGTCATATGTCACCTAAAAAAAAATAGGGGTGACTTCACTTTGACAAGTAATTGACGGCCATTTTAAACTTGCCTTGTAAACACATCATAGACGCCACTATCTCCTATACTATAAACGCTAGAAAAATAAATCTTTTTTTGTTCGTTTGTTATTTTCTTTCTACATAAAAAATCTCTTTTACGCTTAGTTTAAAAAATTACGTTTGGGCACTATATAAAAAACACATTTTTTTATGTAGAAAATATAAAACAAATGACTTTAAAAAAAACTAATTGGTCTAAAAAAATGCCACCATTATGAAAAAATTATCGGGTTTAAAGTGATTTCAAAATAAGTTTAATTGTTTTTGAAAAGTCACGGGGTTTCCAAGATATGACCCAAAAATTACCAAATTGGCAGAAAGGATTCATCATATAAGTGCTAGAAAATTGAGCTGTATAATTGGTGCTTCACCTTCGACATTGTTGGCACAAGTATATAGATAATCTTAAGAATGCAAAAAATACAGTGGATTGCGCAGAAATTGTCTGGGGGGAAGGCTTGAGTAAATACATAGTCTCAGATAACCATTTAATTATTATTTTTTTAAGGGAAAGTTAAATCTTTAGGAGTACCTACATATTCAATGGCTCTGGGGGGGGGGCTTGACTTGAACTACGCCCCACCCATGCCAGTAAAAAAGACAATGCTATAAAATATAATATGTCATGCATTACAAAACGGCAACCCTGAAATTTTTTTTTTGAAAACCATCTAAACCATATTTAAATATTTTTTTGGGTTAGCCAATCTCCAGCCATTACTCACAATTTTGTTTCTGAGGGAGAAACATTAGTAACTTCGACAATCACCAGAATTACCTAAAATAAGAAGAATAACTATAATAAGAAAATAAAAATATGTAACGCCTAAATTATGGAAGTTAAGTACTTACTTTACGAGTATAATTAAAGCTGTGGTGTTGCTTTAACGGGACGGAGGTATTACTAGGTCCCACCACATCAGGAATGTCGTAAACCAGATCTTGCATTACGTTTGCCATGTTAGCGCAAAATGGATTTTAGAAAGTTTTAACAAAAGTAGCCAACCACCCGTTCAGTGTTTCAATCCCGTGCTGAACGCAATTAAACTATTATTTAAATTTAATGACTGAATATTGACTCAGTTTTGAAACTGCTTTAAAAAAGTTACAAAATTAAAATTACAACCGGGTAGCTAGTTTCGGAGAGTTAATATAATCAAATTTGAAATTTTATTTTGAAAAAATTAAATTTGGTAAAGTGCAGTAAAAAGTCCAAAATTTATAAAATAAAATTATAGCCAGAGAAGAAAATATTAGAGGCGTATTAGAAGTAACTGGCCTACAGGTCGAACGTGTCGATTCGTATACAAATACCTAAGTTGGCAGCTCAATGAAAACTGGGACAACATGCAAAAAGTCCGTGAAAGAATCGAACAGGTCCTAGTATCTTTTATCAATTTTTTTTGCCAAATTGAAATCAGTTTCAGGTAGTCATGCACGATCTGAATACAACTCTCCGAACTCGGGTATTTCTTGTTATGTGTTTAGTATCTTATATTACGGCGTAGAAACATGGACACTGACTGATGCCATATGCAAGAAGTTAGAGGCATTCGAGATGTGGTGTTATCGTGTAGTAATTTTCAAGATATCTTGGATGGACAGAGTACGCAACGTAGATATATATTCTGCTGATAATAAATAAGGATCTCGGAAGAAAAATACTTTAAGAAATGACAAATAGGTATGAACTCTTAAAATTGATGATAGAAGGGAAAAAGGGTCCTACACGGAGAAAATGAGGCCAGCTAAAAGTCGTAGGCTAGACGTTTGGGGCTGGAAAGACTCATTTTTGTGGGTTATTCCAGCTATTTCATTGAAAACACTTTTTTTTTTATCTGGAACAGTTCCGGCTAAATTTGTTTTCTTTAAAAATTAAAATGCTGGCCTAGACTAACCATCTTGGCATAGCTGCCACAAACCAGTTATTGGCTTGTGACAAAAATTAACCATGATTAAACATTTTATGGACGGTTGCAAACCCATCGGAGGTAAAATTTTTTAGTTACAAACCAAACGTGAATTGTTTTAGCTACTTCGCGGGGCTGCTTTAACCTCTATTAAGGATTGTTCCAGCCCATCTATACGGTTTTATCAGATTTATTGCTTAAATTTAGTCCTGTTCAGTTCATTATCGTTTAAGTACTCGAAAGTTACACATCTTTTTGCCCCGTACCGGGTTTGTTCTGTTCCGGGACCTGGATGTTTGACGCGAAACCTTCGTTTGACGCCGTCGTCGGGCGGTAAGATCGCGAAAATTCGCGCATTTATGTCTGATAAGAATTGAGCTAATCAATATTTAATTATTAATAATTTTACCTAAAGTGGCGCAAAAGAAATCTGGATATCATTTAAAGCATAAAAAAATAAAAATACGCAACTGAATGAGACAGAAATACCTATTAATCCATTCTAGCGATACCCACAGTGCGCACTCAGTCTTTAGGGCTCTTCTGGGGCTGAGCCTGTTGGCAGCGAGATGTTGCTTCCTCCAAGTTAAAAATCAAAAGAGGTCGATTTCTTGATTGCCAAAAGTGAGGTAAGGTCCAGTTGTCTACTTCTGTACAGTGGACCAGTCAAATTCAGTTGTTTTGCATTAATAAACGCGAGTGGCACATTTTAATATAATTCTTTTAAGCTACTTTGGTAGATTTAAACCCAGATCACAAATATAGTTTAAAACAAAAAAAAAATGAAAATTAAACATACCGCCCACCAAAATGCGATAGGATTTTCCCACATAAAATTTTCCAAAAGGAGAGTAAAAATAAAAAACAAAAAAAAAATAAAATTCCCAAACAGGACAGAAAAAAAATAATTCTCATTTTAGGAATATATGGCTGAGGATTGACCTTGAAACGTTGATAACACTGAGGTAAATTTCGTTTAATGACGCGTTTGGCGGCCAAAATCCAGAAATGTTGGAGCAATAAATACGCCAAAGTTTGGAAACCTGGGTGTAAGTATCTAAGATGATAATCAGAGACTATTAAGTTAGTTAGTCTGTGATTTGAAGAAAGTAACGCAGGGTGTTTCTGTTCATAAGGAAGAATGGAGTTAACCAATCTTCCGCCCACCCTAAGGATACCTTGAGTGTCAATAACAGGACACAACTTACGTATTGGCTTTGAACAAGTCGCTCCTTGTGCTACCAATTCCAATTCTTTTGAGAAAGATTCCTTTTGGACTAATCCGACTAGGATAATTAATGCATTATGCAGTTCAGTTTCTGTCATAACACCAACATTAACTGATTGTTTTTTGACAAGAAGTGCAATAAATCTTAAAGCATACAATACGCATAATTTTTTGCAGGGAAGAATATATTTCTAGAAGATTTAAAAAGGGGACAGAGTTTTTAGAAACAATAGTGGAAAAAACCTGTTTTCTTTCCTCTTTTAGAATTTCATGTGAATCTGTGGAGGGAGCAGGACTTTTAGGCCACTAATCTGGAGACAAACATAACCATTCAGGCCCATGCCACCACAATGTATTATTAATGAGTTCAGCAGGCAAAACACCACGTGTAGCAATATCAGCTGGGTTTGTCTTGGTAGGAACATGAAACCAGCATGATGGAGCCAAAATATCCTGTATATGGCTTACTTTATTTAAAACAAAGGTCCTCCATTTATGAGGAGCCGCCTTTATCCACGCAAGAGTAACCATAGAGTCAGACCATCCAAAGACAGATTAAAAAATCAAGTCAGGGTAGGTGTTTTTTATAAATAATACCAAATCCGCGACTAAAACGGACGCTGAAAGCTCAAGAGGAGGCAATGAAATCTTTTTTAGAGGTGCAACTTTACTTTTAGCAATGATGAGCTTGGAATATACTTTCTCGGACGCGTCAGTAATCCGAAAAAAGGCATAAGAAGCATAGCCCAACTCTGAGGCATCACCAAAAACATGAAGTTGCAACGAAACTATATTGGGTACAAGAATATACCTAGAAAGCTTAATTTCAGATATCAATGGTAAGTCATGTCGATATTTTTCCCAACGCTCAATTATCTTTTGGGAAGGAATATCATCCCACCCTATACCTTCTGTCCACAATATTGGCATAAGATGTTTAGCCAAGAATACTATAGGGGCTATGAGACCCATATGGTCATATGTCCTAGCGATAGTGGACAAGATAGATCTTTTCGTACAAGAGTTCGAGGTACAATTTACCTTATACAAAAACATGTCATTGATTGGATCCCATTGAAGACCTAGAACTTTGTAAATACAATCTGTGTCAGTATCCAGAGAAACTGCTGTTTGTTGTATAGAGGATGAAATAGTGTCAAGAAAGTCTGAGTTATTACTTGACCATTTCCTTAACTCAAAACCAGCAGAACTCAACAAATCTATTAATTCTGTTTTTAAATTTAAAGCTTGCTCTAACGAATACTCTCCAGTACAAATATCATCGACGAAAATCTGAGACTGTAAGGCTTTAGATGCGTTTGGATGTGTCTCAGCACCTTCACGTGCAAGTTGCAAAATGGCTCTAAGAGCCAAAAACGGAGAAGATGCAACACCAAAAGTTACACGAGTGAGTCTATAATCCTGCACAGGCGAATCTGGTGAAAACCTCCATAATATGCGTTGGTAATCACGGTGCTTTGGATCTACGAGTAACATGCGATACATGGCTTTAATGTCACAACAGAAGGCTAAAGGAAACTTACGAAAATTAAGAAGTATTGACACTATGTCCTTCTGCAATTTTGGTCCAGGAAGCAAATAATCATTTAAAGATCCTTGTGGTGTGGGGCTAGAGGCATTAAACACTACTGGGACACTTTGATCACTAGCCTTTACCACCGAATGATGAGGTAAATAATACATTTTTTCCATCTCTTTGGAGTTTGTAGGGGAAGCAACTATTTCCATGTGACACAATTCCAAATATTCTTGGACAACCAATGAATATTTCTCATATAAAGCAGAATCTTTGAGTAGTTTACGCTCTAATGAATAGAACTTTCTTAGCGCGATATCTCGAGAACCAGAGAACAGTGGTTCTTCTTTGTGAAATGGAAGTGAGACTACATATCTACCAGATTGATCTCGATAGTGAGTATCAACAAAATAGTTTTCACACAACTTGTCAGCCTCTGACATTGCTTCAACATGAGGTACCTCTTTAAGTTGACAAAATTTACTCAAAGTGCTGTCAAGAGAATTTGATAATATAAAAAAACTATGCATGGGTTGGAAATTGCTAAAAAGGCCATTAAAATCCACCCATAAATGGTGTTTAATGCAACAGGACTATCAGGATTTTCCATGATTTTCCCGTCCAATAGAATTAATGGAAAGATTGAGGCTCCCAAAAGAATGTCAATACCACTTGGCTTTCTGAAAGAAGGATCAGCCAACTTTAAGTTTGACAGATAATCCCAACTTTTGTGCTCAATGGAAGAACTTGGTGTGTTAACAGAAATTGAGGCTAAAATAACTGAATCGACAGTAATAAGAGGTTGGTTGCAATCAGGAGTGCTAAGATCAAAAGAAGTATACCCTTTTGTTGTACCCACAGCAGTATCCCCTAAGCCCTGTATCTCAATACCTTTTCCATAACTTCTTAAGCCTAACCTATGAAAGCATTTCTCTGTAATGACATTCACTTGGCTCGCACTATCAAGCAATGCTTGGCATGTTTGAAAATTACCATTCTATCTGTGACTTGAACTAGTGCGATGGCCAATAAAGTTGAATCAGTTTGCTGGATTGTAGAGAAATTAAATGAGAAATAGCTTTTATTATGGCTATATTCCCCAGAGGAGGATTGTCTTGAGTTGACTTAGTAGAAACATGCATATTATTAGTGGAATTATCACTAGTTTGAGATTGGACATTAGGTTTTTCAATTGAATTATAACCCCAATGGAGTATAGCATTATGTCGAGATTGACAAATTTGGCAGTTAATATTGCTAGTGCATTTCCGAGTGACATGTAAAGAACTCAAACAGAGAATACATAACCTATTCTGTTTTGCTAATGTATAGCGTTCATGAGGACTTTTTGAATTAAAAATTGGACATTTTGGAATTAACTGTTTATCGTGACATCCAAGAATGCACTTGACAGGGTCACTATTGGACACAAAACTCTTTGCATTTTGTGGTTTTGATCTACCAGACCTTTCATTTTGACCTTTGGCAAATTTTGATTTTTGAGCATCAGACGACTCAGGATTTGAATAGGCAAATGAAGACAAAGCTTTGCATTGTTTATGAATATATTTAGTTAAATCCTCATAGGAAGGTATTTCTAAATGACTATGCGCAAGCTCAAATGACTTGGCTGTATGATTATCAAGTTTTGACAGAAGCAAGTTTAACATGACAAAGTTCCACTCCTTTACATTAAATCCCTAAATTGATAAGGCAGTTAAATTTTCCTCAAAGGTGTCTACTAAACGTCGTAGCGACAGATGATCATCAGATCCCACTTTAGGTGCATGAAAAATATTTGTCCAATATTCAGACGCAAGCAGCCTTTTATTTTGATACCTGTCTTTTAAGGCCTGGTATGCAACTATATAATTGTTTTCAGTCATACGGACAGTTTTAAGCAAGTTAAGTGGCTCACCAATGCAATATAAGGAATCCAAATTTTTGAATGATCGGCATGCCTGGGTCATTATGAATTAAACTATCATAAAGGTCAATAAATGTGGCCCAATCTTTATAATTTCCAATAAAAGAAGGCACATCCACTTCATAAACCTCTGGATTAGTGGTCATGTTAAACAAATTTTGGTTTAAAATCACACCGTACTTTATCTTCTGACTCCAACAATGCATCAGTCATTTGTGTAGCAGAAATAATCAAATGATGATTGATTTCAAATTGAGTTTTTATGTCTTCAATCCCTTCAAATCTGACTTTAAACAAGGACCGTTAAGTAGAATCGCTAAGGGCCTCTTGAGAACAATCATAGATCTCAGTTAACCGATTTATAAAAATGACCGGGACCGGTATTCTCGTAATACGTAACGTAACGTAACGTACGAATAGCGAACAGCGCGCTCAGCGGCACGCTGACCGATGACTTTTCGTATTCTCTCTGCCGAACGCACTGCCCTGCAAGCAGAGAGAATAAAATTCGCTTAGCACATCTTGGCATCACCGAATTATGCATTTTTATTTCTTGTTAGCCTTGTCGCTCCTTTTCTTTTTCTATGTGTAAGAAAGAGCCCATTATGTGATCGATTTCCATCCGTAGTTCAGAAAGGGTAAATCAAATGGTGAGTTGTACAAGTGTTAATCCTTTAAAAAATTACTTGATGGTTTGGTTTAGCTCAGTTAAACCCGCCCTTTGACTCTGTGATATAAACTGGTAGCACGTTCTCGCCCAGTGTGCGGGAAAAAGTTTACCCCGAGACTTAACCGCACACTTACAAAAAAATTCCGCACTCAGTGCGGGAAAGTTTAAATTTATTCCGGCACTCAGTCAGGGAAAGTGGTGTTTGCGGCACGGTCGTATATTGATAGTGATACTTTATTATATAGCATTTATTGTTAAAATGGTTTCACAATATTTACTTATATATCTAGTAAGTTATACCTTATAATTATAGTAAACATGCGTATTCTACATTTTAAGAGACAGAAAATAAAACATCAAGGTATTTGTTACCCAAAAAATAACCTAACCAATTCAACAACAAACACAGAATTCATAAATCTACAAGAGAAACCTTGCGCGTGGAAAAATGTATGTTTTCATGTTCAGTGTTGAATTAAAAAAAGAAAATAATAATTTTTAGTATATTTATGAATAAATAAAATGACAAAAGATAAAAAAACATAAAAATGGTAATAAGTGTAAAAAATTTGATTTTTTAGAAAACTAAAGAAAATACAGACCAAAACACAGATATAAAGATAGTTACCTTTATGGTTTATTAATTATTTTTTATATCAATTAAGCTATTTATTTCATGTCTGCTAATTTCATATTTCATGAAAGTTTTTAGTTTATTTTTAAAAGAAAACAATGTGGGCATGAGCCTAATAAAACCAGATATTTTTTGGTACACAGCTGATGAAAGATACAAAAAGCACCGCTGACCAATGGCTTTTTTTACCCTTGGTTTTACAGAATTTTGATTGCTTCTATTTCTAGCATTATACGGATGCTCAATTACTTCGATGTCGATTTTATGTTGAGAGTCTTTAAATACACGTCCCCAAGCTACTAATAAGAGATTTTTATTTGTTTTATTATTAATAAAAACGCAAACTAAAAAAACTACTATATTTTCTGCAGCACTCTACAAAGTATTGTAGGGTTGGAAAATCGTACGCGCGGAGAGCAAAACAGCAAGCAAATGGTAGATGTTTCTCGAACGGTCGCCACGCGCTGAGCGCATTTCGTCGACGTCTTGCGTTCAATATACGTAAATACCATATTTGTTACTTTGGTCACGTGGTATGCGAATATTACGTTATCATACGGTCAGCGAGTACGAAACGCCGAGCGTATTTAGTTACGAGAATACCGGTCCCGGTAGCTGGGTCAATGTTTTTGACATATTTAGAGTTTAATAGATTGTGAAAAAAAAAAGAAATAATCAAAAATATTATAACCAAAAATATATTTTGGCAATTCCAAGGTGCAAAATTAATCTATTTATTTCAATAAATCACACTCAAAACGCAAAAAAAAAGCGTGTTGCATCTGCAGATAAAACGAGGATTCTATGCAAAAACAAAAAAAAATCAATAAAAAAAACTGGTTTTACCCAATACAAAAATGGCCTTGAGTGGAAATATGTCCAGCAACAGAACAAAACAATAACTATTTTATTAATATTTCAAAAATTGGTTCAAAGATTGGGCGAAAAAGGACCATAAAATATGATAAGAATTGAGCTAATCAATATTTAATTTTAATTATTAATAATTTTACCTAAAGTGGCGCAAAAGAAATCTGGATATCATTTAAAGCATAAAAAAATAAAAATACGCAACTGAATGAGACAGAAATACCTGTTAATCCATTCTAGTGATACCCAGAGTGCGCACTCAGTCTTTAGGGCTCTTATGGGGCTGAGCTTGTTGGCAGCGAGATGTTGCTTCTTCCAAGTTAAAAATCAAAAGAGATCGATTTCTTGATCGGCAAAAGTGAGGTTAGGTCCAGTTGTCTACTTCTGTACAGTGGACCAGTCAAATTCAGTTGTTTTGCATTAATAAACGCGAGTGGCACATTTTAATATAATTCTTTTAAGCTATATTAGCCTTCTAATCGATTAAGTGCTTTTTGAGATATCCGTAAAAAAAAAAAAAAATTATGAAACCGAAATCAGCAAAATTTTTAATACTATTTTTATTTAGTTTAGAATCGCGTCAAATGCCTGCCGCCAGCTTTTTAAGTTTAACAGCCGGTAGGTCGTAGGTTAATAAATTTATGAGCGCCACGTATTTAAAGACATTGCACGAGGTATGATGTTAATATAGTATTAAATAGCCCAACTAATAAGTCAGCTAAATAGCAAAATGGCATCAAATACGAACTGTCACAACTATCAAGACCCTTCCCTGATTTAGGAAAATAAACACTTATATACTTACACTATACTCCTTAGCCTGTTCCTTTTCTTTTGTTTTCAATCTCACCAGGATTATTTGATGAAATTTTGATATTTATTTGTCTTGATCAGGGTGTTCTGGTTATTACCAGAATGAAGAATAAATAAGTAACTAAATAAGAACTTTGGGCTGGGATTGTACCAAACCTGGACGACCTTCTTCAACGGAGAGTGGGAGAGAAATAGGAACACAAGTTTTTGACATTTGCAGATTTAATGAACTCAAACTCTCATAATGTGTGGTTGTTATACTTAAGGAAAATTGTAAATATTTAAATATACCAATACCGGCAATACCGTTCAATAACTTAACATGAATATCATACAAATATTAAGTTGTATTAAAGTTACCGATTTATGAGCTCATATACCGTGTACAAATTGTAATACCTATATTCGTTACCTTAAAGTTCCTAAATTAATTTCAAAATAAATAATCTTGGCTTGTATATGTTGCTACCACCGCTATCACCAAATAGATAACACAAGCAAAGAAAAATATGAAAAAAATATGCTTTAAAAAAAAAAAATAATTAAATAGTCAAAATCTTGGCGATGTCAAACAAGTTAGTGGTACTCTGCCCAGCCAACCCCAGGCCAACCAACCGAACTATGCTACGTCTGTACGAGCAAACTCTCAGCAACATACGTCAGCTGGACAGCCTATGGCAGTACCTTCTCCAGATAGGCCGATCAACTCATACCGATTTAGTGTCCTTTTATCCATCTTCGTCGCCATTTTCACTCAAAATTGACAGATAATCCATTAGTTTTCTATCAAAATGGCGGCGAAGGTGGATAAAAGGACACTAAAACGATAAGAGCTGATCGGCCTATGTGGAGAGGGTAATGCCTAGGGCATCAGACCGAGTCACCCTGAAGTGCTAGACACTGTCATGTGCCAACAAAGATATTTTTAAAAGGGAATGTCCGACACCATATAAAAGTAAACCCATTACAACAACCTGACCCCCCAGACTGCCACTCTGCAATGTGAGGCCGAAACAACGAGCCAGCCTTAACCCCACATTTTAGCCCGACAATCCGAAGCGACAGGGTTGCAACCTGTAAATCTCTACACTAAGTCAAACGAAATTAAGGCAAAACCGATGGTTATCTGTCAGCCATGTCATAAAGTCAAGAAAGAAAAAAAAATACTAAATTACAGCCTTAATTGAAGAAGTCATTTCGCAGCTTGGCAGTTGTTGCTTCATACTAACTGTAATGACGATTTATACTCAATTGGAACCCAAAAAAAGAGAAAATTACAACTGTCATCCGCCAATATGATCCCTCCAAAATAAGACAAAAAAAAACTTTTTTTTTAGAAATAAAATGTTTAAAATGTAAATCTTAAACCGGTAACCTCCTGCGATGACTGGGATTGGTGTTACACTGGTAGGTACTTATATGTTGGAGCTTGTAGGAAAAATGGAAAGAAGTTGGAGAAAATCTCTGCATACGGCCCCACAACTCTACGACTACCTCTCGCCCAAAAACCCTGGAATAAAGAGAATAACACTCCTTACTATTCCAGAAAATAAAATAAACTACCTCAATTGCAACACTTTATTGGACTCAAAAAACAATGACTAGGAAGCTTACCTCGTACGAGGGTTTTTAGGCACACTTGCCTCCAGAGGACATCTCGGACATCTTCGGTGGCTGGTGTGGACACCTCGTGGGAACTAGGAATCCATTACCACGAGTTCATACAGCAGCCCCTATGGCAAGGAGAAAGCAAAGCATCAAATTGAGTCCCAAAAAAAAAACGTGTGAAAAACCCAAAAAAACAGAAAATATTTTCAAAATTTACCAACTTGGAAGGCCGAATTCTATTATCAAAAGTCCACTTACCAAGATAGAAATTCTGCTGAAGCTGCTGGAGTTAATCGAGCGTTCGCCCCCAGATGGACGGTGGCGACACGTGTGCGGGTGCAATTTTTTTATCTCAATAGGTGCGGAGCTTCGTTGCCAAAAAACTACTTAAACAATAAGAAGCTACCGCAAATTGGCCCTGGTTTGATCCCTATTACTTAGGGTAAAAATCCTCAACGGATTTTAGAAAAATTGGAACAAGGCCAAATTTGCCACTTTCGCACACGGAACACTCGATTGCACTAAAGCATGGTTTTTGCGTATTTCTTTTTAAAACCTTACCGGAAATACGTCACTAGGAAAACCCCTTCTCTAAAAATCCAAAACACCATCCAAAAATATAATAAAAAACTAACCCGGAAAGCATAACAGCCCACTGCTGCCAATCCTATGAATTAAAAATCTTTACACTTGGAAATCCAGTAATCTTCTCAAAGACCAGTGTTAAAACGACAGCCAGCAGAATAAAAGTCAATATTGGGGGAAATAAAAAAAATCACAAATAGGAGAACTGACGTTGTCTAACAACGGGATTGTGTAAGCGGTTCGTATTACACCGTCACTTACGTGTCTTTATTTAATAAAATTGCTAACAATCTTATATATTATACAAAAGAGTCCACCTGGCAACATTGGATTGTGATAGAAAACGGAAACTGCCTGAATTTGATAGCGACTACCGCGTAGTTTGAAAATACAACAAAGTATAAAAATTTGCGACTATACTCGAAGAGCTTTTAAGAAAATAAAATGTCGTCTCAGCCGAAAATGGTACTTTACGCTCAAAAATAAATAATTACGTTAATTTATTAATCAACAAAACGACCTATTTTTTTCCCTCTCGATCAATTGATGAAAGCGCGTGCAGGTTTGCACATCCTTCTATACTCTGATTTGCCTAAATCATAACCTAGAAATAGTCATGCAACGAAAATAAACAAAGTGATGTTGTTTAAAAAAACCCCAAATCTAAGTGCGGAAAAATGAGTTTAAACAGGACAAGCTTGTTCAACCCCGGGTTATTGATGTCAGACGTCACTCCTGTTAACCGACAGCAACGTGCCACTAAAAAGTCGAAATAACAAGTAGGCAAACATAACAGTAGAGAGGTTCTGGTTACGACAGCCCTACGGCTTCTATGATTTTATCGCATTTCTATTAGAAACACGGCTATTTTTAATTAAGCTATGCTTCGAAGTAATGAAACACTTGTGAAGTAAAAAATTGATAAGTTGTTGTCGTAAAACCAATTTCTAACGTAACAAAATCCCTCTCTTGCTCCAAACCCCTAAGGGTTAAACATGACTAATCTTCGTGTGCCGACTTCAGGTCCTTAGCATGCCAAGTACCTGAAAGTATCTTCCCTTCCAATTCACGCAGAACAAAAGTCCACGGAGAAACCTTGTCGTGGACGATATATGGCCCTACATAAGGAGGTGCCAACTTGTAAGTGAAAAACTTGGCGGCATCGGATTTAACGTAGTTCTTTTTCCAGACCTTCTGCCCAATCCGGTACTCTTTCGAACGCTTCCTAAGGTTGTACCTAGCCACACTCTTTTGACCGGCTACTTCGAGACGTTTTTAGCCTCCACAAACATGTTACGAAAAATTAAGTTCCTGGTAATACCAGTAGTTTGGGTACCATCTTCGACGCCCAGAAGTTCTTCGTTACGATAATCGTCACCAGATAAACACATGTTTCTTCCGAAATTCATGAAGTAGGGAGTAAATTTCGTCGTTCGTATCCTTAACATACATTCTAATCATAGTCTTAACCTGTCGATTTTGTCTCTTCGTGGGATTGACCCTGGGATGGTAGTAGGCGTCATAACGCAGCTTACACTGGTAGTTTTTAGCTAACTTTCGGAAGTCGCCACCTGTAAATTGTTTCCCATTATCCAGAACAATCTTTCGAGGAACCCCAAATACCATAAACACTTGTTCCTCTATCCTGTTAACAACCAGCTTCATGGACATGGATCTAAGTGGAAAAACTAAAGTAACCTTACTAAGATTATCATAAACGACTAAAAGTGTCGTATTACCCTTGTGGCTTCGGGGTAGAGGACCCACTAGATCGACGTTAATAATCTCCCAAGGTCGGCTGGCCTTCCCGTTGGGAATCATGTGGTCTCTTACCCCATGAGGATCAACTTTATGAGCAGCACAAGTGCTACAACGCCTAACATAAGCTGCAACGTCTTGGCGCATTTTCGGCCAGTAATACTTTTCTGTAAGACGACCATAGGTTTTATATACACCCAAGTGACCCGCCGTTGGAGGATCATGGGCTGCTACGATAGCTTCACGTCGCTGTTCCTTTGGCAAAAGTAACTTCCAATTGTCTCCTTGAGGCATTAAGTCAGAATATTCCTGTTTGACATATTTGTAAAGATTACCATCCTCTCCTACCCGCCAATTTAAAAACTTTAAAGGTTTATCCACCACCCGCTGTACCATTTTGTCTAACACAGGAACTGCTCTGGATAACATATCTGGTACTACTAAGTCCTTGCCCTTGCGGTGTATGATCTTGTAATCGTACTGTTTTACGGACCAACGCGCCAATCTTCCAGATGGATCCTTGAGGTTGTGCAACCACTTAAGAGCAAAGTGATCTGTTACGACAGTAAAGGGAATTCCCTCGATATAGGGTCTTAATTTCCCTATTGCCCAGACTAATGCCAGACACTCCCTTTCACTAGTACTAAAATTCTGTTCTTGACGTGTCAGAGAACGACTCAGATAACAAATCACTCTTTCTCCTTCTTTATAAGGTTGAGTAAGCACTGCACCTATACCGTACCCGCTATACCGTTTGTATTACGAAATCCTTAGAGTAGTCAGGACAACTCAGAATCGGAGCGGCTACTAAAAGTTCCTTAATTTTTCTGAACGAATTTTCACAGTCCTCAGACCAAACAAATTTATGATTTTTTTTGGTTAATGTAGTAATAGGTGAAACAATCGACGAGAATTCAGGAACAAAGCGCCGGTACCAACTAAATGATCCAACAATTCTACGGACTTCTCGAACAGTTCTTGGTCGTGGTAGCTCTAACATGCTCTTAACTTTGTCTGGATCAACTCTTAAACCTCTCCGGTCGACGACATACCCTAAGTATTTCATCTCAGGCCTACAAAATTGACATTTTTCCCAACTGATGGTAATATTTGCGTCCTTTAATCTTTTAAAGACTTCCTCAAGGACCTCAAGATGTTCGTAAAAGTCTTGAGAAATGCACACTACGTCATCAAGATATACAAATACATTAGGCTGTAAATCAGCGCCCAGAACGTTATCTATGAGCCGCTGCCATGTAGCAGGAGCATTGTGCAGCCCAAAGGGCATTCTTTTAAATTGAAACAACCCTTGTCGACAGATAAACGCTGTAAGGGGACGTGATTTCTAATCAATTGGGACTTGCCAATACGCGCTCTTAATGTCGAGACACGACAAATACTTTGCATCCTTTAGTTTATACAGAGTTTCAGAAACCAAAGGGAGCGGGTAGCTATCTCGTTGTGTTACAGCGTTCAAACGCCTGTAGTCCACACAAAAACGGTATTTTCCAGTATTTTTCTTTTGTACGACCACAACTGGAGACGCCCACGGACTACTGCTAGGCTCAATGACACCCTAAGACAACATATCGTCGATTTCATCGTCGATAACCTTCTGAATTACTGGGAAAACACGATAGGGACGTTGGCGAATAGCCGGAGATTCCGTTAGAATATGATGCTCAACCTTATTGGTGAAGCCCAGTTGGATACCCATAGACACCTTATACTTGTCGATCAGGTCTTGCAACCGGTACGCTTCCAATGAAGTCAAAACTGTAAGTGGTTCGTCTTCGATACTACAAATGGTGCTGGGATTCTGAGAAAAATGCCACTCGCTGTGCAGCAGGTCAGGAACTATCCCCATCGTAACCCAAAAATCAATTCCTAAAATCAACGAATGGTGAACTTCCGGAACTACAACAACCTCAACTACACGGAGCCTATTCCGGAGGACAATTAAAGGATCTAAAACACCAATGCGTTTAACCCGCTGACCATTTGCGACCGTACAAGATGACTTCCTTGAATGATCCAAGGGAATACCAAAGCTCTGGATAACTTTCCAACCTGCGCTACCCACAAATGTTCGCGATGCTCCTGAATCTAAAAGTCCCAAAAATTTATGACCCAAAATTTACACCTCCAAGTATGGCCTTTCATCATTACGAGCATGATTTAAAATAAAGTCTAAAATAGGGGAAACTGAATTAGTCGGATTTACGCGGGTTGTTGGGCACGAAGGCTGACTGCCTACGACTGCCCTCTCCCGTTTTCCGGCGCACTACAGTTAGAACAACTAGCCTTGGTAACACCCATTCTGTTACAACCAAAACACCTCAGTTTCCTGGGAGCCAAACATCCATTGGCCTTGTGACCGACCTGTCCACAATTAAAGCATGAAAGAGGCTTCCTTGCGCCTGAACTCACCTCTGGACCAGCACTTACTGGGTGAGCATGACTTACGCTAGTACTCGGGCCAGTTGAAGGCTGTTCACCAAATTGGGACACGTGCAATGCCTCAAACGACTCGGTTTTTTCTTCTTCCAAGCCAACATAAGCCAAATCGGATTCGAGCAGTTGACCTTTCTTAAGCGGTGCAGCAAAACGGGGGTACATCCTTTCTTCAATTCTCTTGCAAAGTCTCTTAAGTTCTGCAATGCTAGTAATTTCCAAAGCTCCAAGCCGATTTTTGTAAATTGGTGCAACATTTCGGAGAAGAATATTAAGTTTGACCTCCTCTGACATAGGGCACTGCAGACTTTTGAAATAGGTACTCATAACCGAGAGATAAATATCAATACTCTCCTCAGGCCCTTGGGTCCTACGCTTCAGTTCTTCTAATAGGTCTTCAGCATGAAACGGTAATAAATACTCCTCTCTGAACTCCTGCACCAATTCGTCCCAAGTATGGGTTTGGTTTTGACATTCAAAATAAAATGCTAAAGCACGGCCATCAAAAAGATCAATGCCAGCGTGGAACAAAACGTCTTTGCTAACATTTCGAGCCTTGCGTAATTCCTCTATACGCTCAAAGAAAGCGGTCACTGACACTCGTTTATCGCCGGTGTATTTAGTAATGTTCCACTTATGTGGTAATACAGGTGTCACATTATAGGCAGATGTTGCTGATGGGGTTGCAAAACTCATAGCCGTCGGAATGGGTGGCGATGCATGAGGAGGTGTGTGATATCCCTGGTAATGAGATGTGGAATTACCAGCTGCAGGTCCAACAGCCCCCGCCAGAACTGTGAGGTTAGGTGGTACTGCGTGTTGAACAGTACTCCTTCGAGAAGTAACCTGGCTATCCAGCTGACCCAAAAGCTCAAGCGTCTGTCCCAATAAGACGGCCTTAAGTTTTTTCCTCTCAACACCCTTTGCCTCCATGTTGTCAATCCTATTTAAGACGTGGTTCAATCTACTTTGAAGGGTGGTATAGGCAATGCATCTTTTGGAGCCTGAAAATGATTCTACTAGAAGGACAAGGCTTTCTAACTTATTGGTCACCGCCTCGACGTCTTCAGAAAATGAAAAAGGGTAAGTCGGATAAGAAACACTTTCCCCAATGAGCTCATATTGCCTAGCCAACGTTAGTCTCGCTTGCAACTCCTCGTCAGTACCCTGGACATCAATTCCCCTAACCTCCAGTTCATAACAGAGCTCGTCCCTTTCCAGGCGCTTAATATCGATTTTTCGTGCCATATTGCAAAAAAAACTTCAAAACTAGTAAAATTTCACCCTTAAAGGCTACTTACACAGATATAGCCCTGTGTAGGCTTTCCAATACCCAAAAAAAAATATGTATAAATCTTTCGCCAATACCCCAAAAACAAAGTTTATATGTAATTAAATCACAGTCACTTCTACGAAGTAACACCGTCACACCTAGAGTATTTTACTCTCACTTCACTACCTCCACCGTTCACTAAAACTCAATCTTTAGTATCAATTGGTACTTTAAATCAATCAGATTATGATGATTCTATAATCATAAAGCGAAAGTGTCCACGAACCGAACCGAAAATATCACGAAAAAACCCTCTGCAGTTATGCAGAACCGTAATTACATTGAATGAAAAAAAAGTGTCTCTCTCTGCCCACTCAGCCGAAAAAAAAGCATCCAGGTTGGGGACCAAAAAAAAAAGACAAAAGACCCTACATTATACCACTGAATTTTTAATAGACAAGGACACTTCTTAACCAATCACCATGTACCTCGTCCATTCGTTCTTTGAATGTTTAAAAAAAAAAATCTCAGGGTCGTGGGTTCGAGCCCCACGTTGGGCGCCAAAAATGTTAGCCTTCTAATCGATTAAGTGCTTTTTGAGATATCCGTCAAAAAAAAAAATTATGAAACCGAAATCAGCAAAATTTTTAATACTATTTTTATTTAGTTTAGAATCGCGTCAAATGCCTGCTGCCAGCTTTTTAAGTTTAACAGCCGGTAGGTCGTAGGTTAATAAATTTATGAGCGCCACGTATTTAAAGACATTGCATGAATATCATGCAAATATTAAGTTGTATTAAAGTTACCGATTTATGAGCTCATATACCGTGTACAAATTGTAATACCTATATTCGTTACCTTAAAGCTCCTAAATTAATTTAAAAATAAATAATCTTGGCTTGTATATGTTGCTACCACCGCTATCACCAAATAGATAACACAAGCAAAGAAAAATATGAAAAAAATATGTTTTTTTAAAAAAATAAATAAATAAATAAATAGTCAAAATCTTGGCGATATCAAACAAGTCAGTGGTACTCTGCCCAGCCAACCCCAGGCCAACCAACCGAACTATGCTACGTCTGTACGAGCAAACTCTCAGCAACATACGTCAGCTGGACAGCCTAGGGCATCAGACCGAGTCACCCTGAAATGCTAGACACTGTCATGTGCCAACAAAGATATTTTTAAAAGGGAATGTCCGACACCATATAAAAGTAAACCCATTACAACAACCTGACCCCCCAGACTGCCACTCTGCAATGTGAGGCCGAAACAACGAGCCAGCCTTAACCCTACATTTTAGCCCGACAATCCGTAGCGCCAGGGTTGCAACCTGTAAATCTTTACACTAAGTCAAACGAAATTAAGGCAAAACCGATGGTTATCTGTCAGCCATGTCATAAAGTCAAGAAAGAAAAAAAAATTACTAAATTACAGCCTTAATTGAAGAAGTCATTTCGCAGCTTGGCAGTTGTTGCTTCATACTAACTGTAATGACGATTTATACTCAATTGGAACCCAAAAAAAGAGAAAATTACAACTGTCATCCGCCAATATGATCCCTCCAAAATAAGACAAAAAAAACTTTTTTTTTGATTGGTGTTGCACTGGTAGGTACTTATATGTTGGAGCTTGTAGGAAAAATGGAAAGAAGTTGGAGAAAATCTCTGCATACGGCCCCACAACTCTACGACTACCTCTCGCCCAAAAACCCTGGAATAAAGAGAATAACACTCCTTACTATTCCAGAAAATAAAATAAACTACCTCAATTGCAACACTTTATTGGACTCAAAAAAAAATAACTACGAAGCTTACCTCGTACGAGGGTTTTTAGGCACACTTGCCTTCAGAGGACATCTCGGACATCTTCGGTGGCTGGTGTGGACACCTCGTGGGAACTAGGAATCCATCACCACGAGTTCATACAGCAGCCCCTATGGCAAGGAGAAAGCAAAGCATCAAATTGAGTCCCAAAAAAAAACGTGTAAAAAACCCAAAAAAACAGAAAATATTTTCAAAATTTACCAACTTGGAAGGCTGAATTCTATTATCAAAAGTCCACTTACCAAGATAGAAATTCTGCTGAAGCTGCTGGAGTTAATCGAGCGTCCGCCCCCAGATGGACGGTGGCGACACGTGTGCGAGTGGCAATTTTTTTATCCCAATAGGTGCGGAGCTTCGTTCCCAAAAAACTACTTAAACAATAAGAAGCTACCGCAAATTGGCGCTGGTTTGATCCCTATTACTTAGGGTAAAAATCCTCAACGGATTTTAGAAAAATTGGAACAAGGCCAAATTTGCCACTTTCGCACACGGAACACTCGATTGCACTAAAGCATGGTTTTTGCGTATTCCTTTTTAAAACCTTACCGGAAATACGTCACTAGGAAAACCCCTTCTCTAAAAATCCAAAACACCATCCAAAAATATAATAAAAAACTAACCCGGAAAGCATAACAGCCCACTGCTGCCAATCCTATGAATTAAAAATCTTTACACTTGGAAATCCAGTAATCTTCTCAAAGACCAGTGTTAAAACGACAGCCAGCAGAATAAAAGTCAATATAGGAGAACTGACGTTGTCTAACAAGGGGATTGTGTAAGCGGTTCGTATTACACCCTCACTTACGTGTCTTTATTTTATAAAATTGCTAACAATCTTATATATTATACAAAAGAGTCCACCTGGCAACATTGGATTGTGATAGAAAACGGAAACTGCCTGAATTTGATAGCGACTACCGCGTAGTTTGAAAATACAACAAAGTATAAAAATTTGCGACTATACTCGAAGAGCTTTTAAGAAAATAAAATGAGAGCCCTACGTCTCAGCCGAAAATGGTACTTTACGCTCAAAAATAAATAATTACGTTAATTTATTAATCAACAAAACGACCTATTTTTTTCCCTCTCGATCAATTGATGGAAGCGCGTTCAGGTTTGCACATCCTTCTATACTCTGATTTGCCTAAATCATAACCTAGAAATAGTCATGCAACGAAAATAAACAAAGTGATGTTGTTAAAAAAAACCCCAAATCTAAGTGCGGAAAAATGAGTTTAAACAGGACAAGCTTGTTCAACCCCGGGTTATTGATGTCAGACGTCACTCCTGTTAACCGACAGCAACGTGCCACTAAAAAGTCGAAATAACAAGTAGGCAAAAATAACAGTAGAGAGTTTCTGGTTACAACAGCCCTACGGCTTCTATGATTTTATCGCATTTCTATTAGAAACACAGCTATTTTTAATTAAGCTATGCTTCGAAGTAATGAAACACTTGTGAAGTAAAAAATTGATAAGTTGTTGTCGTAAAACCAATTTTTAACAGCTACTTTGGTAGATTTAAACCCAGATCAAAAATATAGTTTAAAACAAAAAAAAATAAAAATTAAACAATGTCAAAGTTTATCGCCTAAACATTTTACAATTTTAGATTTTGTGGCACGTTATAACACTGTGGGGAAAATCTATTTCTAATAATTTATTTAACTTATCTAGTTTTTGAGATATTTAAATTTCAATTTTTGAAAGCGACTATATCACAAACTAAATAAAATACCCTTTTCGCCTAAACATTTTACAAATTTAGATTTTGTGGCACGTTATAACACTGTGGAGAAAATCTATTTCTAATAATTTATTTAACTTATCGAGTTTTTGAGATATGCAAATTTCAATTTTTGAAAGCGATTATATCACAAAACTAAATAAGATACCCTATGATGTTGGGTGTCATTTAAAATGATTATTTAAGGAGAATTTAGAAATGGTTTGGAGATTACACATATACGCATAATATGCTGTTTATCCATATTTGGTAAGGTTCAATCAATTTATTAGAAAGTGTTGATACAAACGCTTTATTTAAAAAAGTTTGTTATTTGTAATTGCTTTCACAAATTGAAATTTAAAGACTTTTATTACATCAAACCTCTCGGAAACTAGATTTGCTTTATGAGAAAATCTTATTATGAAAAAAAAATTAGGTTTCTCTCAAAAATGACTCTCCAAAAAAAAGCTACGTCAATAAAGCTTATAGTTTTTCTATTAAATTTTGTTTTTATTTTTGTTTCTTCAATATGTATAAGTTTCGGCCAACTGTGTCAGAAATAATAAACTTTTAATTGCAGATCTAAAATATGTGCTGGTCCAGTCCAGCTAACTGGGCTAACCAACCCAGTCGACGGGGCGCCAAAAAAATCTCTTTATTCCAGCCACAAAATTGTGCTGTTCCAGCCCACATAACAGAGGTGGATCAACCCAATCGGTGGGGTACTAACCCAATCGATGGGGTACCAAAAAAATAAACTTGTGCTGTTGCAGCTCACCTAACTGGGAATCGACAGGGTATCAAAAAAATAAACTCCTTATTCCAGCCCCAAACTTGTGCTGCTCCAGGCCACCCAACTGGGTTATACCAACTCAATTGACGGGGCATCAAAAAATAAGGTCTTCATTCCAGCTCCAATTTCAGGCTGTTCCACGCCAGCAGGTAGGGCTGTCCCAACTATAGCTATTCACAGTCCCTCATAGTGGGTTGCTGTAACCCATTAATTTGGATTAAAAAACTAACCCACGCATGTGGGTTGCTTTAAATCAAAAACTGTGGGTTGCGACAGTTAAAAAAAATAGTTGGAATAATTCAAGCTGTGGGCTGTCCACTATTTTACCCGCGGCCCTAGGCTGATTTAACCCATATTTTAGGCTATGGCTACTATTTGCTTTCTCAGTGTATGCGCAAAGAGATTAAACTGTGACCAGAACGGAGCAGATGTACTGTTTTTAATTCAAGGCATTAGCCAGAGGTGTACTTGTTTAACAGTCTTGTATCTACTAAAGAAATAGGGCCTAAATTTGTATTTGTTACAAATTATAGTTGTCTTTAGCACCCATGATGAATCCTTTCTGCCAGTCTGGCGGGTTTTGTGCCATAATTCGAAAATCACTTGAGCTATAAAAAAAACTTTGTCTTTTTTAAATTTACCTTAAACCTAAAAAATGTGTTTTTTATATATTTCAGTGCCCAAACGTAATTTTTTAAACTAAACGTAAACAGATGTTTTCTGTAGAAAGAAAATACCAATCGAACAAAAAAATATTTATTATCCTAGCGTTTATAGTATAGGAGGGAGTGGCGTACCCCCAATTTTTTTTGTTTATAATAATTGTTTAAATAATTTAAAGAATAAAAATAAAATTCGTTGGTCCCTAGGGTCCTTCTAAAAATCGTGAAAAAATGGTCCTTCGAGCTATTTCAACATATTTTGATTAGTTTTCGGTGACATGAGACAATTTTGTTATTTCTCGTTTAAAAGGGCTAAATTTGTTTTAAAGACCAAAAAAATTTTCAAATAGAACTTACGGATTTTTAAATAAAGCCATTTAAAATTTTAATGTTTACAGTGTTATCATATTGTAATGTTCGACGTTACAGTCAAAAAAATACATTTTTTAATGTAAAAAATAAAACAAATGACTTTTTTTAAAACTAATTGGTATAAAAAATTTCACCATTATGAAAAAACTAACTGGTTTAAAGTGATTTAAATATAAGTTTAATTATTTTTGATTTTGGATTCATTATATAAGTGCTAGACAATTAAGCGGTATAATTTGTGCTGCGTCTTCGATATTCTTAGCTGACAAAAATATAGTAGCTTGTGCAGAAATTGTCTAGGGAGGGGGCTTGAATAAATACGTAGTGTCATAACCATTTTATTATTATTTTTTTTTTAGGAAAGGTGAATTTTTAGGAGTACCTACATACTTAATGGCTATGGGGGGGGGATTGACCTCCGCCCTACCTACGCCAATAAAAAAGGCAATGCTATAAAATATAAAGTAGGTAATGCATTACAAAACGGCCACCCTGATTTTTTTTTTCAAAACCATCTAAACCAAATTTAAATACCAATGCCATAATTTGTACCTAATTTGTTGCTAATTTGTTACCAAAGAATAAAATTTGTAACTGCAGCCCTTACCAAGAAAATGGGACCCGTCTAACTTAACCGTTAGGGGGGACCACCCCATATAAACGAAGTCCCAGACCTTAAAATATAGGACCTCACAAAAAAATTGGCTAACACTTTGAGATTTTCATCAAAGGTAGTATATTTAGGGATACAAAAAATTACCACCTATAACGTCGAGCACTACAATATGATAACACTGTAAACATTAATAGTGGGATTTACTAAGATCTAAAATAGTACTCCCCACAGGTCTAAATATTTACACCTGTGGGGGGTACTAATTTTAAAACCAATTTTCAAAAAACACTTACCCATACCAGAAAAGACACAAAGTTATTGATTATTTTGTATTGTTATTGTAAAATACCACTGAAAAACTGCTTTTTTCTCAAAATATACCATATTTTAGGAGAAAATGCCCTAAAACTAATTTTTTTGACATATTTGGAAATGGCAAATGGTGAATACGCCAAAAATTTGACACATAAATAAGCTTCATTATCTGTGTTTGAGGTTATAAAGTTGGTGATTTTTTAGACCACCTCTGGGGGGTGGTTTAAATTTATAGCCCCCAGAAAGGTTTGTTTTGTGGCAACTAGTAATAAGTTCGTTTATAATTTCCCTTGGTAACCGTTTTTACAAGAATTAATTTACCTTATTTAATATCCTAAATTGTTCATTAATCAATAAAACACATATTTTGAAGCCATTTTCAGCAAAAAAAAATATTTATAAGGGCACTACAAAGCAAAACAAACAAAGTAAAGGTCACTGATTATGCACGAAAACAGTTTCCAATGAAGAAAAATTAAAACAACTGTACCTATTCATTTATTTACAAACTGAAATTGCAACATTGAGTTTATCTCAAAGCTTAATTATCAACTTTAACTGGAAAATCACACTGAAAAGTCACAAAGCTGCAGTTTTCATGGGTACTTCGCTGATGTTCTACCAGAGAACCGGTCCAGGCACCGTCCAGTTCGTTGAGCCAACATGACTCTTTTGGGAACGCATCAGTGAATGATTTTTGGATTCTTCTTTGATGAAATATTTTTATTTGTGGTTGGCGATTGCGATGGGTTTGTTTGTTGTAAAGTTTTTTCATACTTTCGATAGATAAAAACCCCTTTTAATTAAATACAAAGTTAACCTAATCCTTATTTTATAATTTCGTACCGAAAAGGTTTTTTGACAGTAACTATTAATCTCGAAAATCAATAAACAGGGGTAAACAAAGAAGAAGTTAAAAAAAACCTCCAAATCAGTTACTCCAACCGAAAAGAAACTAAAAAACAAAAGATCAAAAGATCTTGGGTGGAAATAACGAAAATTCAAACTTGGATGAGCATCCCACAAGGAACACACAAAAGATCAAAGCGAAAAGAGAAATGATTAAACGATGTTTCGCCCTGGGTAACCAGCGTGGGCTCATCAGTAGTTTCACTGGTCACCCTCCACTATACATCATTAAACACCATCATACACTTTGATTTCCAACCTTGAACCACTCACAAATTCGTCCTGGCGTGTTAATATTTCCAGTAGGATTATGCTCCTAAGGCAATTAAAACAAAGAAGAAGTTAAAAAAACCTCCAAATCAGTTACTCCAACCGAAAAGAAACTAAAAAACAAAAGATCAAAAGATCTTGGGTAGAAATAACGAAAATTCAAACTTGGATGAGCATCCCACAAGGAACACACAAAAGATCAAAGCGAAAAGAGAAATGATTAAACGATGTTTCGTCCTGGGTAACCAGCGTGGGCTCATCAGTAGTTTCACTGGTCACCCTCCACTATACATCATTAAACACCATCATACACTTTGATTTCCAACCTTGAACCACTCACAACTTACTTATCCAAGTTACCTGATACGAATTCGTCCTGGCGTGTTATTATTTCCAGTAGGATTATGCTCCTAAGGCAATTAAAACAAAGAAGAAGTTAAAAAAAAACCTCCAAATCAGTTACTCCAACCGAAAAGAAACTAAAAAACAAAAGATCAAAAGATCTTGGGTGGAAATAACGAAAATTCAAACTTGGATGAGCATCCCACAAGGAACACACAAAAGATCAAACTTCTTCTTCTTCTTTGTTTTAATTGCCTTAAAAGCACAATCCTACTGGAAATATTAACACGCCAGGACGAATTCGTATCAGGTAACTTGGATAAGTAAGTACCAGTGCGGAACGATGCCTATTTGTGAGTGGTTCGAGGTTGGAAATCAAAGTGTATGATGGTGTTTAATGATGTATAGTGGAGGGTGACCAGTGAAACTACTGATGAGCCCACGCTGGTTACCCAGGGCGAAACATCGTTTAATCATTTCTCTTTTCGCTTTGATCTTTTGTGTGTTCCTTGTGGGATGCTCATCCAAGTTTGAATTTTCGTTATTTCCACCCAAGATCTTTTGATCTTTTGTTTTTTAGTTTCTTTTCGGTTGGAGTAACTGATTTGGAGGTTTTTTTTAACTTCTTCTTTGTTTTAATTGCCTTAGGAGCATAATCCTACTGGAAATATTAAAACGCCAGGACGAATTCGTATCAGGTAACTTGGATAAGTAAGTACCAGTGCGGAACGATGCCTATTTGTGAGTGGTTCAAGGTTGGAAATCAAAGTGTATGATGGTGTTTAATGATGTATAGTGGAGGGTGACCAGTGAAACTACTGATGAGCCCACGCTGGTTACCCAGGGCGAAACATCGTTTAATCATTTCTCTTTTCGCTTTGATCTTTTGTGTGTTCCTTGTGGGATGCTCATCCAAGTTTGGATTTTCGTTATTTTCACCCAAGGTCTTTTGATCTTTTGCTGTTTAGTTTCTTTTCGGTTGGAGTAACTGATTTGGAGGTTTTTTTTAACTTCTTCTTTGTTTTAATTGCCTTAGGAGCATAATCCTACTGGAAATAAAACAAAGGCAATTAAAACAAAGAAGAAGAAGTTTGATCTTTTGTGTGTTCCTTGTGGGATGCTCATCCAAGTTTGAATTTTCGTTATTTCCACCCAAGATCTTTTGATCTTTTGTTTTTTAGTTTCTTTTCGGTTGGAGTAACTGATTTGGAGGTTTTTTTTAACTTCTTCTTTGTTTTAATTGCCTTAGGAGCATAATCCTACTGGAAATATTAAAACGCCAGGACGAATTCGTATTAGGTAACTTGGATTAGTAAGTACCAGTGCGGAACGATGCCTATTTGTGAGTGGTTCAAGGTTGGAAATCAAAGTGTATGATGGTGTTTAATGATGTATAGTGGAGGGTGACCAGTGAAACTACTGATGAGCCCACGCTGGTTACCCAGGGCGAAACATCGTTTAATCATTTCTATTTTCGCTTTGATCTTTTGTGTGTTCCTTGTGGGATGCTCATCCAAGTTTGAATTTTCGTTATTTTCACCCAAGGTCTTTTGATCTTTTGCTTTTTAGTTTCTTTTCGGTTGGAGTAACTGATTTGGAGGTTTTTTTTAACTTCTTCTTTGTTTTAATTGCCTTAGGAGCATAATCCTACTGGAAATATTAAAACGCCAGGACGAATTCGTATCAGGTAACTTGGATAAGTAAGTACCAGTGCGGAACGATGCCTATTTGTGAGTGGTTCAAGGTTGGAAATCAAAGTGTATGATGGTGTTTAATGATGTATAGTGGAGGGTGACCAGTGAAACTACTGATGAGCCCACGCTGGTTACCCAGGGCGAAACATCGTTTAACCATTTCTCTTTTCGCTTTGATCTTTTGTGTGTTCCTTGTGGGATGCTCATCCAAGTTTGAATTTTCGTCATTTCCACCCAAGATCTTTTGATCGTATCAGGTAACTTGGATAAGTAAGTACCAGTGCGGAACGATGCCTATTTGTGAGTGGTTCAAGGTTGGAAATCAAAGTGTATGATGGTGTTTAATGATGTACAGTGGAGGGTGACCAGTGAAACTACTGATGAGCCCACGCTGGTTACCCAGGGCGAAACATCGTTTAATCATTTCTCTTTTCGCTTTGATCTTTTGTGTGTTCCTTGTGGGATGCTCATCCATGTTTGAATTTTCGTTATTTCCACCCAAGATCTTTTGTTTTTTAGTTTCTTTTCGGTTGGAGTAACTGATTTGGAGGTTTTTTTTTAACTTCTTCTTTGTTTTAATTGCCTTAGGAGCATAATCCTACTGGAAATATTAACACGCCAGAACGAATTCGTATCAGGTAACTTGGATAAGTAAGTACCAGTGCGGAACGATGCCTATTTGTGAGTGGTTCAAGGTTGGAAATCAAAGTGTATGATGGTGTTTAATGATGTATAGTGGAGGGTGACCAGTGAAACTACTGATGAGCCCACGCTGGTTACCCAGGGCGAAACATCGTTTAATCATTTCTCTTTTTTCGCAGGCTTTACCTTTGCCAAAAATGCGGAATAACTCAAACACTAAACAAGATTTTTTTAAATTTCTCTTATACACGCACACAATAAAACATATCTATGCAATTTGTAAATTATATATGGCAAATTTCAGATAATACGATAAGTTTTATAATGGATAACCCCTTACATAAAAAAAACTTTAAAAAAAATCTAAAGTATTGCGTTTGAAAATGTTTGACTGTGAAATATATAAACAAAATAAAATATTTTAATATAAATATGTTGTGTTAAAAACAAAACCTAAAGGCTGAACTGTAACACTAAAGCCGTCCCGTCGAATTTGCTCAGGAAAATGACAGAGACATACAACTGTAAATTATGCTTAAAGAGTTAGTACATATCAGCCAAACTGTTTAAAATACAAAACAGACTCTATACATTTCGCACCCCACACTTTCATATTATTTAGAAAATAAATAACACGTTAATATTTTTCACTCGTGATCCTGCCGCTGCACCGTCCAGGATACCTGCACATATGACCTACACTTTCACAACTGGAAATCAAGCTAGCAACTGCCAGCCAAAGCAACCCGCAAGCCCGAATATGTGCAAAATTCGACATTCGGCAAGTACCGCCTATAATCGGATTCACACGCGTAAATCCCTGGGTTTTACTAGACGGCGGAAAAAATAAACCATGATCATGAGTTAAAACAATTCAGGCCCTGAGTTATCGTAGCCCAGACCGTGAATTACCAGAGACCCAAAAAGTTAATACATGAAACTGGGCTGGGGCAATCCCATGCCTGAATTTTCGTAGCCCACGACTTGCTGAGTTCTCCCAGCTAAATTGAAATGGTTTTGAACAATCATACCGTATGCTATAGTAACGCACGGTGTGAGTTCTGGTAGCCCCAAATTTTCAACCCACGGTGGTGGGTTGGCCTCGTTTTCTCAGTGTAGAGCCAGAAGAGTATGTATCTTGAAACTGACGAGCATCAGCAATGTACTAACTATAAAATTTATTCTGAAAGCCTGGTTTCTTCTATTGGATTTAATAACTGGAAGACAAAGCCAACCCCCATGTTTTGTATGGCGTTTTGCAAACGATCCAAGGTGTTAAAATTATATTAAATAAGGTAGAATAAGAAAAATTTCCCTACCTAACAAGGCGATTAAACCAAAATCCATTGGTAAATCAATTTTCTAAATATCGCCAACAAGGGGGGTATAATCGTAACTATATCACAGGCTTATAATCGTAACACTAGTCAGGCCGGACAGATCAGGCCACTGTGGCATGAATCTGTCCGCTATGGGAATTTGGGCGAACCATACTGCCTGTACCCCCAGCCCACGATTCGAGTCTAGTGCTCAATCGTGCAATCAGCTGGCCTAATCTCGAGGGATCCAATCGACGTATTCCTTACGCCATTGGATCGTCACTCGTTATTAGGGACCGTGGGCTTGCTGACTGTGCATCAGCATGTCCACGTTAATAAAAGTCTCGCACAGGCATTCTCTACTCTGAGATCCTATACTTTCTAGGACACATAAGACTATGAAGTCCACGCACACAAGTCTTTCGGCAATCGGCAAGTTGCGACGGGAGCAGGACAGTGTAGTCTGGAACCTCTTAGTGACAAACCGGCACAAAAGCGGTGGAAGTGTGATCGCCGTTTTGCTCAAGGATTGGCTGTAGAGCAACTCGTGTGCTGCATCCGTGACTGAGCAGCCCTATTTAAGACCCACTCTGCTCACCCTGAAAGGGAAGGGGCTATAAAAGGTGCCCTAAACATAGCCAGCCAACAACTGCCCGACTGGACAACCGCATCCAGAGAGTACACCACATGCGGTCAAAACAAAAGAAAAAGAAATCCAATGAACTTTTCCACATGGAATATCCGTACACTTATGGATACAGATACAACCACAAGACGACAAAGAAGAACGGCAATGGTGGCACGTGAACTAAGGAAATATAACATCGATATCGCTGCTCTCAATGAAACTAGAAGAGCAGGCGAAGGCCAACTTAAAGAACACAGAGGAGGCTACACATTTTTCTGGAAAGGAAAAGAAGAAGATGAACCACGTATTCACGGAGTGGGTTTGGCTATAAAAAATGAGATTTTGGACGACCTAACCGAATTTCCATCCGGAATAAGCGAAAGATTGATGACATTGCGCCAAAACCGTAGCAACCACCAACACGCTACTATAATCAGCGCCTACGCTCCAACTCTTGCAGCTGATGAAAACCAAAAAGATGAATTTTAATTCTCAACTGAAGCCATAACATCTGTACCTAAATCTGACAAACTTATCATCCTAGGTGATTTCAATGCTTGGTACGAATTCAAACCTATGGAAGGGCGTCATTGGCAAGGAAGGTGTTGGAAACATGAACTCAAACGGACTGCGCCTATTAACCTTATGTTCGGAATATGACCTCACAATCTCAAATACAATTTTCCGACAAAAAGACAAATTCAAGACCTCCTGGCAACACCCGAGGTCAAAACACTGGCATCTGATTGATTACATTATTGTACGTTCCAGAGATCAAAAAGACGTAAACATTACAAGAGAAATATCAAGTGCAGACGACTGCTGGACAGACCATCGCCTGATACGAGCCAAAATGAACTTGCACATTCCACCAAGAAGTAGCATTCAAAAAAAGCAAATCAAAAGAAGATTCAATGTAGAACGCCTTAAAGATGATCAAACCAGAACAAAATTCCAAGTTTCTCTGAATCAAAAGTTGAGTACTTTAGAATACCCGGAGAATATTGACGATCACTGGAGAATTTTGAAGACAGCAATAACATCTGCCTCCGAAGAAACGGTCGGCTACACACAAAGAAAACATCAAGACTGGTTTGATGAGCACGACAAAGAAATTCAAGACCTTATTGAGAGGAAGAGAAAAGCACATAATGCTTGGAAAAGCCACCCTAACTCTAACGAAAAGAAAAGGCAATATCAAGAAGCCAAAGCAGTAGTACAAAGGCAAACACGTAGATTAAAAAACCAATGGTGGACAACAAAATCACATGAAATGCAACATCTAGCTGAGTCCAACAACACCAGATCCTTCTTTCAAGCTACTAAGATGATATATGGTCCCACTACACAAGGTATCAATCCCGTACGATCCAAAGATGGAACAAGGCTGCTTAAAGACAGATCCTCTATCAATTCACGATGGAAAGAACACTTCCAAGAACTACTCAACAGAGTCTCAGGTCGATAATGACATCTTCGACAAAATTCCGGAGAAAACCACACAACAACACCTAAGTGAGATTCCGAGATTAGAGGAGGTCGAAAAGGCAATCACACAGCTAAAGAATAACAAGTCAGCAGGCACAGATGGTATCGCTGCTGAACTCTACAAACAAGGAGGTCCCGCACTTAATTCCCAAATGCACATTCTAATAAGTAAAATATGGACCACTGAGACCATTCCTGCCGAATTCAGAGACGCCTCTATAGTTACCATTTTCAAAAAAGGCGATAAGGCCCAATGTGGAAACTACAGAGGCATATCTCTGCTTTCTGTTGCTAGAAAGATACTTGCACGGATACTATCAAACCGATTAATTCCGATTACTGAACAAAATCTGCCAGAGACACAGTGTGGATTTAGGCCCAATCGAGGCACAGCTGACATGATCTTCAGTGCCAGACAAATGCAAGAGAAATCTAGAGAACAAAATCGGCCTCTCTTCATGGCCTTCATAGATCTAGTCAAAGCATTTGATTCGGTCAACAGAGAAGCTCATTGGAAAATACTGGCAAGAGCTGGATGCCCTCAAAAATATTTTCAAACTCTTAGACTACTACACGACAATATGAATGCAACAGTCCTGAGCAACGACGGACCAGGAGAGTCATTCCAGATTACGACAGGCGTTAAATAAAGGTGTGTTATTGCGCCCACCCTATTCTCTATATTTTAGGTGCCACGCTTCACCTTGTTGAGGAACATCTACAGCCGGGAGTGGAAATTCTATATAGATTCGACGGTGGCCTACTTAACCTAGGCAGACTGCGAGCAAAAACTAAGGTCTCGACAACCTCGGTAATCGAACTGCAGTACGCCGATGACAACGTCGTAATGGCCGATACAGAGGAAGGTCTACAACTGGTAATCAACGCATTTAACCAATCCTACAAAAGTATTGGCCTAGAGGTCAATCTTGCCAAAACGCAAATTCTTCACCAACCAGAACCAGGTACGTATCCCCAAGCTCCAAACATTTCCATAAACGGCCATCCTCTGCAGAACGTGGAACATTACCCATACCTTGGGACCCACCTATCATCAAACGCAACTATTGATGCAGAAACACAGCATCGCCTAAAATGTGTTAGCGCAGCGTTCGGACGGCTTTCGGAGAGAGTCTTCAACAATCACGACATCAATGCGGAGTCCAAGCTTCGTGTCTACAACACAGTTATAATACCAACTCTAACATACGGATGCGAAACGTGGACCACCTACAGAAGGCATATCAAACGACTAGAAAAATATCACCAAAGTTGTTTAAGACGAATACTGAGAATCAAATGGCAAGACCGACGAACAAACATAAGTGTTTTAGAAGAAGCCAGAACAACTAGTATAGAAGCCCTTATCTTGAAGCAACAGCTTCGTTGGACTGGTCACATTATCCGCATGCCTGAAACACGTCTCCCAAAGCAGATATTTTATGACAATTGAAGGAGGGAAAGAGAAATCAAGGTGCTCAACAAAAAAGGTACAAGGACGTTCTCAAAGGCAATATAGGGTCACATCGATATAAACAATTTCGAGACCACGGCAAACGATAGGGCTACATGGCGCCGAACAGTCCATGAGGGAGCACAAACTTTTGAAGAGCAACGACGTAGACTAGAAACGGAAAAGAGAGAACGTAGAAAGGAGCGACAAAATGGAAGAATGGATGACCAACAACACCCGGCTGCTGCCGGAGACTGGGTGTGCCAGGACTGCCCGTGTGCTGCTCGAGAATTAGCTTACATAGAAATCAAAAAACGCACAACAGATAGCGACGATACAGAATAGAGGAAAATCATACTCGGTATCGAGTGATTGCCTATGATTAATCATAACCGAATCGAATTTTCTTTACAAAATTCAAATGTGGTATATTTTGCAGAATATTTGCTATGAAGAAATTGAAAAAAGTTTAATTGTGATCTGTGTTGAGAATTTTTAGGTGGAAATCTTGATATTTAAATTGACAAAAATGATTCTTTGATATATTTTTTTAATTATATAATGTTAATGATAGGTGCGATCTAAAAGTTCCTTCCCTCACACTAAAGTCATTAACAAGTTTTTCTGAGTTTTTCAATGCAATATTTTTCAAAATATATAAAATTATATTAATAAATTTCTAAAGAAGCTAGGTAGTGTGGTTAGCATAAAAATTTTATGATTAAATTGCTTGTTAAGACATTAATATTTAAACATTGTAAAAATGTATCAGTAAGAAGTGTATTAAAAGAAGAGTTCCAAACATCAAAGTTGTCAATTTTAAGAAATCAGGTATAGTTTCCATATTATGGAGTTTGAATCTGAGCAGCTTTAAAAAAATATAACTTTTGTCGAGGGGGTAATCACTAGATCAAAAAATGTAACATGATTGCCAATTTTGTTGAATGGTCAGTGATTGCCGGGGACTGCCGAGGGATTTCCAAAGACTCCCAGGGTCTGCAAGCCAGGCTTTGGTAAAGTTTAGGCAGTCATAGGGACTGCAAACGGGTAATATTTGTGACTTGATTGCCAACAGTGGTTACCTCCTCGACTTTTGTATAATTCTACCAAAACCACTTTGATAAAAATGATTAAAAATGGTGTCATACCATTATTTCAGTTTTTTTGGGGACTTTTAATTCAAATTTTTTTTATGAACTGTTACACATATTTTTTTTTAAAGTATATTTAAGAAAAATAATACGCCGAGGAATACACCAAACTGCATACACAAATTTTCTGAAAAAATATATGTTCTTAATTAAAAATTAAATTAAAAAATTATTTGAAGAGGCAAGTTTAGGGAAAAAGTTTAAATCGAAAATATTATTTCAAGTTTATATATTTCTCATCGAATTTGCTTTTTAAAATATCCCATGTTGGCTTTATTAGTTTTCAAGATAACAGACTTTTCCACAATTTTTATTAAATACAGTTAACTTTGCTTGAAAGCTTGTGTAACGAAATCTAGTGGGTATTGTATATATAAAATGTATTGTTTAAAGAAAGTTTTATGTCGAAATAAAAAATTATTTATTTAAATATAGATCTATTTATAAATATGAATAATTCAAAAATATATATCTAGATTAAATTTTATGTATAATTGTCTTCCATTTGCACTTTGGTTATAGGTTAATAGTGCACACAACTAGTTTTTTATTTTGAAAATAAAATATTTGAGTTTCAAAATTGTCTTGCTTTTATTTAGCATAAAATTCAAACCTACACATTTCAAACATTTTTACTCAAAATACAAGTTGTGTTTATTTTATAGTAGAAATGTTCATGATAGATTCAAAAACGAAAAACTGATGGTTATGTGATGAAAAATAAAGACCTGATTTAATTTTTTAATTAAAAATCTTGGTTATTAATTTATAAAGTCATATCAAAAAATCAATTACCTTCACCGATAGTTTTAGGATCATTTCTACTGCAAAATAAACTTGTATTTTTGCTGGAGGTCACCTTTAAGTAGGTAATTATTTACATGCATTTTTGACTGACCTCTAGCCTTCTTATAACAAAAAAAATTAAAAATATAAAAATAAAAAATAAAGTAGCTAATTGCAGACTTATCTCTAATAAAAACCAAAATATCAAATTTTAATTTATTTTGTTGTAGGAAAATAAAACAAAACTATTAAATTGTTAGATTATAGCATTTATTTTTTTTTTCAGCTGTCACGAGGTATGGCATAGACCAACATAAATATATTTTTAATTTAATTTTTCTCTACAATTTAATTTAACTCTACCATCAATTTACTAACTCAGTAAGTTGATAAGTTCTACAATTCAATTCAAAGAAGCATTCATAGTTTTAGGATATTTGCACTTAATAATTTTAGAAATAAATTATTTTTTTAAAGAACTTATTTATGTTAAAACAAACCTACTTACCTATTATTCTAATGCCACCTTTGAATTTTCATCATATGAGTATTTTGCTTTATATTATACACGCTAGGGACAGCTGTCAAAAAAATTGTCAAATAAAAAAGTGGGCATGCCCTAACAATTATTTCAGTATTTAATTGTTTCGTCTTTCTATGATGAAACTGTGTAAAAGTTGTGGATAGCTATATATACCCTAAAAAAGCTTTAAATCTAAAAAAAATTTGGAAATTACTAATTATAGCAAACTGATCAAACAACGGCAAGTAGGTACCTAATTAAATAGCAAATAAAAATGACAGCTTTCTGAAAAAGGAATTACTTTTCTGAAAAGATCCTTTTTTTCTTATTTCTAAAACCTGCTTGACATGGAGCAATAAAATGACAATTGCATGCAAGTTTAGCTTTAGTAGTACCAGTAAAGCGAAATGGAAATAGGATACTTCCATGCAATTGTCATTTTTTTAGTGAGTTCTAGTTGGCATCCTGATTGCCCCGGGCTTGCCTCTGTCTCTCTCTTACTAACGTAAAGAAATGCAGAGATTAAATTTTAGGGCGCCCGGGGTGTCCAACTCAAACTCACTAAAGCCCGCTTGACATGGAGCACTAAAATGACATTTGCATGCAAGTTTTCTATTCTTGTCTTGCTTTAGTAGTACCAGTGAAGTGAAATGGAAATAGAAGGCTTGCCACTCAGGCTAAGCCTGTTTGACATGGGGCAATAAATTGGGAATTACATGCAATCCTTCTTCTCTTCTTATCTCACTTTACTGATTCCTAAAGCAAGATGAGAAAAGACAACTTGCATGCAATTCTTGTTTCATTGCTACATGTCAAGCAGGTATGAATGAAATTGGCACAGTTTTAAAATCAATATCCGACCAACCACTGCAAAACAGACGACTTCCACTTTTTTCATATTTCCAAGTTCTTTTGCTGCCAAAAAGTAGGATCTCTCCCATTTTTTTTTTGCGTTTTTTTATGAAGATACTCAAAAATTAACCTCACTTTCTATTTCCAAATTTGGTTTATTTCTTTTAAAGATAGCGGCAAGAAGTGAAACAGTGGATCCGGCATTAGGGAACTCTGAATCCAGCTTGTCTTTGCATTATCGACGAAGCATAAATGTAGTAAAACAATATAATAATCACAATAAAAATATTTTTTTTCGCTTTAGTCACTTCTATATTTTTCGCGGCAGTTAGCAGCTCATAGAAACATATTTTAATAACTAATAAGTAGATTAGCTGTAAAATAAATCAATCAAATTAAAGTACTTTTTTTAAATTATTTTGTTTACTACAGTTACTATTTATTTACATTTTTGGTGCAAACGTCAACAAAACAGCTGATTCTGACGGTTCTTTAGAAGGCGATGTTGCCAAACATCGCATGTGCTTTTTCAAGTTTTATTATTTTTAATATTATTTGGCCAAAAGAGAGAGATAGATGGTTCTCTCTCTAGCTCATGGAGTTGATCTACTATAAGTTGTTCATACAGCGATTCAAGTATGTCAACGCGCGGTTATCTGTGTCTATAGTAAAATTTCGCCCCAGTAGATATATTCTGCACCAGGAAAGGGCGAAAACGCATGCTAAAACTTCTTTTTTATACCTTCGTCAAATTCTAGTAACTGTCTGCAGATAACTAAAGTATGGCTTATTTGGTTACCGATGCAAAAAAAACTTTTTTTTTTTATCACGGTTGCAAAAAAAGATTTCTGTCCGTTTTTTATCCAAAATTAAACAGAAATAGCGGAAAATAGTAATATTGGAAAAATTTAATCACTCTTGCCCAAAAATTAAATAATTTCCGCCAGTTTTGACCAAGTATTTACAAAAAAAAATCATTTAAAAACTTCGGAAAAATATTAAACTGTCAAAGATTAAAATTAAAAAGGTGACATTGCTTCTTTTGAATCATTCATCGATATTTTCAACGCGCTAGTTCACAATAATCAAAATATTCCAATAATGTTGAAGTTTTCAACTTTAAAGTCACATGTTGAAGGTCAAGCCTTGACGGTTATCCAACATCTAACACTAACTGAAAATAACTACGATATTGCCTATGATACATTGTGCAAACGATTTAAAAATACTCGATTAC
The DNA here is from genome assembly GCA_963921995.1 of Oxystoma pomonae. Taxonomy (NCBI): domain Eukaryota; kingdom Metazoa; phylum Arthropoda; class Insecta; order Coleoptera; family Brentidae; genus Oxystoma; species Oxystoma pomonae. Next base: position 45,585,704 of record OY998166.1, read on the forward strand.
TAGCTTCAAATTTATGGAATAATTTGGAAAACGCACCCAAGGTAGGTGGAGATAATCCTACAGATTTGAGGAATTTATTGTATCTTTTTTTCGAGAACATTGCAGCCTTAAAAAATTTATGTTTACCCACTGACCATTTTGATTTTAGATTATTTCAAATCACTTTAAAACTACGATGACTCAAAGATTCTACCTACCTATAAATTATTAACAGAATTTTTAAATAAAAATTGTATGGCGCTTGATAACCTTCCCTCGTCTTCAAAAACAAACCCATCGATCACACAAGCCCAATAAAAAAAAACCTGTTTTTTTCTAAAACTTAGAATATTACCCGAACTACCAATGCTTTTATGATGCAAACTCAATCTCGACCAGATTCTACTTGTTCAATTTGTAATCAAAACACTCACAACATTTTTAAATGCCAAGAATTCTTAAATACAAATCCTCACGATCGTTATCAATTAGCTAAAGTCAAGAAGCTATGCATAAATTGTTTAAGTGGCAGTCGCACCGAACTTCTTTATGCCAGTCAGACTCAAAATGTCACAAATGCAATGCTTTACATCATACATATTTATGCTTCTCAACAAATAGCAACCAATCTTCTGCTAACGCAAGAAATAATTCTAACCCATCCCAAACTAATTCGACTAATTCCACTTCTATTCATGCTGGTTTTACTACTGTAAAAAAAGGTGTTTTGCTATCTACTGCACGCATAGAAGTCTTAGATAATCGGGGAACTTATCAACCTTTGCGTTGTATGCTTGATTCTGGAAGTATGTCCTCCTTTATTACTTCGAAGTGCATCAGTCGTTTAGGACTAAGGCCTACAACAACCTCCGTTCAACTAACTGGATTGCGGACGATGCAGATATTCATTAACCAGCAAGTCACTTTATCATTCCGACCTTTTCAACGATCAGATCCAGTGTTTACAATAGATACTCTAGTAGTATCTAAAGTTAGCGAAAACCTACCCCCATATCAACTATCTACTGAAAGTTGGTTCCACCTTTCCAATATTCGGTTAGCCGATGACCAATTTAACACACCAGGACCAGTCGATGTCTTACTAGGCGCTGACATATTTTGATTGATGGCCGTATACCAGATGGACCTGACAAGCCTGACGCAATTAATACTGGGCAAGGTTCAATCGATTCCTAGTGTTCCTACTATTATTCCCGCTATGTTTTGCGATATTGTTTCTCTCTGTTCTGTTTCTCTAGATTATCAACTTCAGAGATTTTGGGAAATAGAGGAAGTTCTGAATGTAACTTGTCTCTCTCCTGATGAACAAAATTGCGAAAAAATATTTTTGGAAACCTATCAACGGGATGAGACAGGACGATTTATTGTCAAACTTCCTTTTAAAGAAGAAAACCTTACATTTCCTGGAATTCGATCTCTGGCATTAAATCAGTTCTATTCCCTCGAACGTTCTTTACTCAAACACCCGCAAATTTATAAGGAACATCGCGACTTTATTCAAGAGTTTTTAGATCTTGATCACATGGAACCTTCTTTCGACTTTATACCCAATTCATTCTACTTACCACATCATTGTGTGATTCGACCAGAAAGTTTAACTACCAAACTGCAAGTAGTCTACAACGAATCTGCACATTTAACTAATCAACCCTCACTACATTCACAACTTTGTGTTGGACCCAAACTACAAAATGATATATTTACCATTCTTCTCAATTTTAGAATTACTAAATATGTCCTTACCGCAGATATTTCTAAAATGTTTAGACAATTAATTATACATCCTTAGCATCCAGAATATCAAAAAATTCTTTCGAGGTTTTCGAAATCTGAACCTGTAAAGGAATATCGCATCAAACGACTGATTTATGGTTTAACTTGTTCATCATATCTAGCCATTCGAACCCTACTGCAGTTAGCTGAAGAAGAAGGATCTTCCTATTCTTTAGCAGCACAAGCTCTACGCACTAGTACATATATCGATGAGATTATCACTGAAAGCTCTTCATACGAATCTACATTATTACTTCAACAACAGCTTATTGATTTATTGCATATAGGAGGGTTTAAACTTCAAAAGTGCTCCAGAAACTGCTCTCAATTACTTAATTAGTTACCTTCCTCTCAGTTAGCCATCAATCCAGTTAGCTTTGACTCGGCTTCTCCAACTGATTCTTCTTTTAAAGTTTTAGGTCTAGAATGGAGTGCTTTTACAGACAGTTTTAGATTTTGTGTTGAATTCCCTGACAAGGCATGTACTAAACGTAATCTGTTGTCAAATCTAACTCGAATATTCGATCCACTAGGAATACTTTCACCCGTTTCTAATCAAACATTTAATACAACAAATTTGGAAAATCAAATTACCTTGGGATTGTTTGCCACCCCCCGAAATTGTTAAAATTTGGGAGAAGTACCTCAAAGATATTTCTTGTCTAAGTTCCTTCAATCTACCTCGAGTGTTAATACCAGATCAAACAAACAGCATCGGACTTCATTGCTTTGGAGATGCGAGTGAAAAAGGATTTTGCAGTGTATTGTATTTTCGGTGTTTTTAAGTTTCTGGGAATATTTCTATCAGTTTTATTTGTGCCAAAGCTAAAGTGGCCCCGTTAAATCTTCCTATCCTTTGGCAGCACAAGCATATGACTTACTCTCTCGACTTGAATTAAATGCTGCTGTACCATGTGCTCCCCTGGTACCGTTTGTCTTTCGCCATCCCCAATCAAGAAATCATAAGCTTGTCAAAATTTATAAAGGTGCCAATTTGGGCTTTTTTGTAAAAGGTACTAATTTTAATTCTTATTTTCAAAACAAAAAATGTATTTTAAAGAATAAAAATAACAGCAAATGTCCATATGACATTGGCCTTAAAAATAATCAAAAACAAAACCGAAAAGTAAACGTTCGACCTAGTAGTGTTACGATTTCGCAGCGGAATCAAAATGTTTATCAACATAGTAAATTAAATTTCATAAATAAATACGGAAGCGAAAAAATTTTTTATGACCAACGCTTTTCATTGCAATTTCTAAAGAATCTAAAAGTGCCTTTACCTTAACTAATGTTTTTATTGCCATTTTATTGGTTGGTGTAGTGTTTATATAACGCACTAAATATATTGTATTATTTAAATGATGACATCTATTCTGAGTTTTAGGTAATTTTAGCACATGTCACAGAAAGAAAAATTGTATGATCTATTAACAAGGTCTATCTATACAAAATGGGATATGCCAAAAAAAACGTTAAAAAAAAAACAATTTAGGTAAAGAAATTTGGGCGTTAAACGCCTTTGCCATCGACTTCCTATTTTTTACAAATTACAAAAGGAGAGAAGAATACTTGGGTTTACTAAATGTTCGTCATCCGCACGTGCTAACTACAGAAATAGTTTTATAAAGACTTGTGAAAACAAAAATACATTGTACTTTTTAGTACTTCAGAATTGATTAAATACTCTCTCCGTAAGCACCCTATGGTTTTATCTTTTTATTTACGCCAGTGTCCGGACCCACTAAAAGACATTTTGATAAATATTAAGGTACATCCGTCTGCTATAAAGTGCACAGGGCATGATCATGCAAGGTGCTGGGTTCATCTAAGAAAAATAGTGTTAAATGTTGAGTAATTGTGAAGCCTGATAAATGTAAGGAACAATAAACAGTATATATATATATATATATATATATATATATATATATATATATATATATATATACCTATGGTTTTAGTTATAACTTTGAGCTAAGTATAGTTCTGATTATTGAGTTATAGTGAGAGAATGTAAGTGCAAATCAAATAAACAATAATAAGTATTTTGAAAATATGGTTATCATCTAGTGGCATATAAGTAGTAGAAATTAGTGTTATTATTATATTTTGCCAGTATTAAAAAGAGGTGTTTTTTGAAATCTTTCCACTTTAATATTATCATAGTTACCTTATTATCCTATCTAGGTAGCGTAAAATTGCAATATGTAAAGAGATTTCAAAACATTGAGTATTTTTAACATTTTTTAGGTGTGCAAACTAAAATAGTAAATAGTGATATAAGTATGCTCTACCTAAGCATATAAGTTTTAAAAGCTACAGAATAATTTAAAAAAAAATATATTCCACAAAATCACTATTTTCTTGCAAATATAAGTCAAATATAGTATTTTGGTATTTATGTTAAAATCTTGACATGCCGCAAACACAGTACTCCTGAACAAGGAAGAAGTCAAATAAAACTAATTGTACTTTTTGAATAAGGACTCTTCCATTACCACAAAACCATATTTATTAAAATCCCAGCTGAAGCTGTTTTTGAAATTTTGCACACAATTTTGCAAGAAAAAATATTTCTAGCCGATTTTGATAAAATTTTAATATTATTGGCGTGGCAAAACTACACAGTTTTTTATTCGCGATAGACTTTTCAATATGTGCAGGGTGAGCTAGAAATCGTGATCAAGGTTTGAAAAACGGGATTTAAAAAAATGTATTTTGACTAGTTATTGGATTGTAATAATGTAACAAATAGATAAAGTTCTACATTTTTCATGTTAGCAAGCGATATAATCTTTATACAGGGTAAATCAAAAAATCAATATGATAATGAAAAGTAATCTAAATTAAAAATCAATACTTTTGGGTTAGACTGTATACATAAAATACCACTTGTTAAAATGAAAAATGTAAATCCTTATTTTCCTAATAACGTACTCAAAAATTATTAACATCCAAAAACCAGGAACATCAATTAAATTACGTTTTTCAAAATACCTTTTCTCAAAATTTAATAACGATTTCTAGCTCCCCCTGTACATATTAAAAGGAATACCGCGAAGAAAATATTGCGTATTTTTGCCACGCCAATAACATATTCAAATTTCATTAAAATCGGCTGAAAATATTTTGTCTCACAAAACTGTGTGCAAAATTTCAGAAACAGCTTCAGTTGGGATTTTAATAAATTCGTTTTTTTGGTCGTGGAAGAGTCTTTATTCAAAAAGTACAATTAGTTTTTGGACTTAGTTTTATTTGACCTATACTTCATTCAGGAGCACTGTGTAAAACCTTATTAAATGAGGGTTAAATATTCACTTATTTTTTTTCTCGGTTACCAGAAATTCATATTTAAAATCTATTTGGGGTTAAATATGCGCAAGTAAATATTACTATAATGTTATTTTTTTTAAAGAGTATGTTATTTAATTTTTTTAGAGTCGCCGGCACCGTTTGCTTCCCAAGAAGATAATACAGGAAGAGCCAATGATGACCAACACTACCAAGGTCTTGCATAGTCAGAGGCATAGCGCAGGAAAGCTCACAACATGGAAATAAAAATTATAGTGGTAAAATCCAGTATCACGTATGCAGATCCAAAGGAAAGTCTTTAGAAAAAAAAAGCTGTATTAGCGAGAGATGCCTCATATAGATCCACATCTCTTTGACAAAAAGGGCGAAGTATTATCCATCACACTCTATTTGGAAAATATAAATTTATTACTACATGGTAACGGGAATGATGTATTCAAAATGACTATATTGGAAATACCTGTTGAAGGAAATTATGAGCAAGTACCGCAAATCCACTGACAAAGCAATACCTAAGTTAAAGGAACAAATCGGCAAAATCACGTACTATGCTTTCCGGTGAAGAGAAGGTCATCAGTGAATAAAGAAGAACAGGGAGCAAGTGGGTTGAGCGAATTATGTTTTTATGTTGTGTATTTTTTTTAAATTGTAATTTAGCTACAATTCCTTTATTTTGTAAAACTTTAATTTTATATAACTGTGGGTCCAGTTTTATTTAAAACGCGGGGATATGTCGTGAATGTCCTTTAGGCATTCTATCTTGCCTTTGCTTGGTTTGTAAATTTTAACGTTAGCATTAGGAAGTATGTGATGTTTTAAGTTCAATGAATAGATGTTTTTGTAAACTCACGTTTTGTTATCACATACATCCTATAAAATCAATCGAGAACAGCAAGAAGGGTTAGTAAGTTTAGTAAGTTCATTTAGTCAGAAAATTGTAATGCATTTCTCAAGAATAAGATAAACTGCTAAACCACGACCTACCCCTAAGATAGAACTATGACGCTGCTGTATTAAGATTGTTGGATTTTAATTAATTACATGTAGTAGTACAAAATCGTATCGTCAAATACATGTTGAAAAAAAATGTTTTTTTTTCAAACACTAAACAGTGTTAGAATTAATGCATCTTTTGGAATTTAAGAAAAATGTAGGAAAACTTACCTCAAATTTTAAGCAAAAGCATGACTAAAAATATATATTATAAAAAACATTAATAAACAAACATTTAAAGAACCTTAATTTTATTAAAATTAAAGAAAAGACCATTAATATATGTTTATTTTTGATATGTCATTAACCAGAGAATACTTCGAACATGAATTTAGGATGGAATAAGGTATAAATATAATTGTTTTTTTTTGGCATTAAAAGGCCAACAAAAAAATTTGTATATTTTTTCACTTTAAACTTTTTAATACAAATTATTAATTAATGTATGGGATTAACTAAAATTTATTTATAACATCCAAAAAAGTCCATTAAGATATGTTTTCTTTTAATTGTTTTTTTAATAGTTTATTTTCTAGCGAAAAACAAAATAAAAAGACCGTTCTAAAACATCCTGAATTACTTCAAAAATCAGTTGGGTATGTTTATTTAAATTAAAATGATTTTTTATAATCTAAAATGTTGTTTTATACAACAGAGTTCTTTTTAATATTGTTATCGTATGACAACTTCTTATTTATTTAATTTCTACCAAAATGTTATTAAAAACTCGATTTGTTTAATTTTGCATTTTAAAGGCCCAGCAGTCATCAGCTGATTCTCTTCAATTTCGCCTCCTAGTTATCGTGCAGGCCGGAAAATAACGGTACTGATCCAGTGGCCCAGAAGGTCCTCGTTTTCTTCATTTTCTTTTCTTACTATCTCGATCAAATCCTAGAAAGTTCAACTATATTATTTCTTATGCTGCACTTTTATTCACCTTAGTTCTTTTTCTTTGAATTCAAGATATTATTTCTTGCCTATTTACTTTTCTGTTCATTGGTGTCTAGCAGACTCTGCTTTCTGACCTTAGCTTTAGTCGCCACGGCTAAAGATAGAAATAAAAGAGAACATGATTTTTGAGAAGAAGAAATTGTAACCTCAATTTTTTTGACATTTGCCCTTTGTTTCTTCCTGTTTCAAAAAATTATTCTGGCATTATTTCAAAAATCAGTTATGTTTATTTAAATTAAAATTATTTTTTATAATTTTCGAATTAAATAGATTACGATTGCCTGAGTAGTTTTTGTGATGGATAACCCTCTGATGAAAGGTATGTTCTTTTTATATATTTCTTTTAGATATAAGTGTGGTTAGACCCCACTAATTTTTTTTACTTTATTATCTGAACTATTCTTCTAAGAGTGTGTACTTTGTATTGAATAGGGTTTTCCGTAGATTCCTCCATGGATTCCATTGACGATATCTCTGAAAGTCTCCAAAAACGTTAGACGTTTTTCTGATAGAGATGCCTTCCCTACGTGAGTCAACTATCATCCATGCCAGCCTACTTTACCTGATGATGCTACAGACCTACCTCCAGAGGTGCTGCTTAGAACCTGCTGTGACCAATGCCCTTGTCGTGCCTGTGTTGGACAGCTTTGAGAGGCTTGCCATCAATTGCAGAGTTTTGCCTACTGAATGTCATAGACTCAGGCCTGTATACCTACCTACCTTTTGGAATGTATACCCCATGTTGTGTGTTTTCTGTGCTTTTTATTCCGTGTTTATTTAAACTTTAAGCTATTAAACCTAGTAAGTACCAAAAAAGTACATTACCTAAAGTTAAAATTATTTAACTGTACCTTAGCAAAATGTTACCTTTCCTTAATTTACCCTTATAAATATTAAGTTTATTACTTTAACCTTAAATTAACTTACCTACAATTCCCAGGTGTATCTTTGTAGATTTTATGGCGGCGACTAGATGTCATGATTCTCTGATACCTCGAAGAAAATATAAGAAAGTATTTATTTTCTTAAGCCCCTAAGTTGTGCACAATTTTCGATGATTCTACACAATTGTAGACAATTGTAGAAAATTTTTAGACCACATTCCTTCCCATGTAAATATATTTTTTTTAAAAAAAGAACTTTGTTCTTGGATAATGTTATATATTGGCAATTGTAAATAAAATGACATTTTTTATTTTAAACATTCCTACCATAGGAATCTTTAGTTTAGAAACATTGTTATTCCACTTAGTTATAGTTTAAGAGATGTTTTTTTTGTTTAAGAATAGTTGACTATTTAAAAATAAGCGACAATGAGAAAGTTAATTTTTTTGTATTTAATTAAAATGTTTTCAAATAAAATGTTTATTTTTTTTTGACTCTCTTGTTTTAACCAAAAGTTATTTAACTACCAGCAATAATAAATTTTCTTTAAATTAATTTAAATAAAAATTGTTACTTATTTAAACAATAACTTTATAAACAGAATGTCTTATTTCTTTTTAATCTATATAATTTTATTTAAACAACAAAACTTATCGCTGGACATATTTTTGTATTTTAGTGTCCTGACAATTATTATTTTAATATAAACACAGTGGCGTTCATTACATACTAATTTTTTTCCAAAACACATGCCCCACACCTTTAATTGTTCATGCTAGTTTAGCTACGGTTTAGTGTTAGTTATTTCACAATGTTATGGCAGTAACTTTACAGACACATCTACATATGTATCGATTGCAGTCAGCTGTTCTATCACCGCATCTACCATAAAATAGGGCTTCATTAAAAACATGCCATATAAATCAGAATCCTAGTGTATTTTGGCTTTGTTTCAAACGCGTTAGGTATACGTATGAGAATACGTTTAAATAATCTGCTTTTTCTGTCTAACTGTAAGTATTATGTACCATTTAAATACGTTAAATGTTAAATTTATTTTAACAATAATGGCATTTTTTTTAAATAATTTTGTTAGTTTTGTTAAGTATATGCGGACATTGACTAAAATCGAGGTTTTGAAGGCATAAAAAACTAAAACTAAAGTGACATAAAATTTGTAGCCTGAACAAAGCGAGAGCTACATTTCGCTGAGTGATAAAAATGCGTGGTAGGTTTAATAATTATAATGTATACTATTTTTTGCACTTTTACCTACAGGGTTCAAGGTCACCTTGTTTTTAATATATTTTTTTAAATTAAAATTTACTAAATTTAATTTTAATTCCCTAAAATTTTATTTTACTCTAAAATTTCATTTTAATCCCTAAATTTGATTTCTGTGTTTATTAACTTTAAGGATTTCTTGCTTTACCAAAGAACTATAAATAAATCTAAAAATCTAAACATTGGTCCAGTGCAAAAAAGTTTTTATGAATAACATTGTCTTCTTTGTCACGTTGTTAGTTGCACAAGTGCAAAAACATGTTTATCTGGTTAAAAATATTACCTTTTAATGGTTAACCAAACATTGTTTAATAATTTGAAATTAACTCTGTGTTTCGGACTTCCATTGTATATATTTTATTTATACACGACGCGACGTTGCAAACTAGTTTGTACCTGAAGATTATCAGAGATTAAACTGATCGGAACGTCGCGTATAAATAAAATATAGATAATGAAAGTCCGAAACACAAAGTTAATTTCAAATTGTTTAATAATGTTATAAAAACATTTTTTTGTCAATGTTAGAAAAACATTTTTTTTCCGATGTTAAAAAAACAAATGTTTTTCAGTGTTATAAAAACATTTTCTTTTCAATGTTAGAAAAACATTTTCTTTTTAATTAATAGAAAAACATGAAGTTATTTTTCTAACGTCAGAAAACGGGTTATTAAGCGTATTTTTCACAGTGAATATAACGTTAGAACTAACATCCAGGCTAACGTTATGTTTTTCGACTATATGATATTTAAACGTTATTAAAAATGTTTTTTTGTTTAGTGAGATGTAATTAATTAACATCCAACAGTCTTAAGTTCTATCTTAGGGGTAGGTCGTGATTCAGCAGTTTATCTTATTCTTGAGAAATACATCACAACTTTCGGACTAAATGAACTTACTAAACTTATTGACCCCTTCTTGCTGTTCTCGATTGATTTTATAGGATGTATGTGATAACAAAACGTGAGTTTACAAAACATCTATTCATTGAACTTAAAACATCACATACTTCCTAATGCTAACTGTTGATAGCCTGAGTCGTTAACATTTACAAACCAAGCAAGGGCAAGATAGAATGCCTAAAGGGTATTCACGACAATATTCATAAACAATACAAAATATAAACATTTCTGCAATTTAGCATGTCGAAGCCCTTTTTAAAAGTTTTATTATGTACATAAACAAACAACCATATCTGTTGATTCTAGTCAAAATGGCATGGCAATAGTTTTTGTTGCAAGAGGGATACCCATGTGTCTAACGGAAACTTAAAAAAGATATAGTCAAATAGAAAAAGAATTGCTAGGAATATTTTTCGGCATAACACACTTTGAAAAGTATGTGTTTAGTAAGTATTTTATTGTAGAAACTGACCATCAGCCTCTAGTTTCTATGATGAAAAAAACCTTTAAATTTAACGCCAGCTAGTATGTTGATTCAGTTAAAAAAGTATGATTTTACTCTTGTGTATAAGCCAGGCAAAAAATTGATTTTGGCCGACACCTTGAGTCTAGCTTTTGAACAGAAAGTATTTGAATAAAACGTAGATTTGGAAATTGACGCATAAGTGTGTCTGATCTCTAACCAGTTAAATGCAACTCCTGAGGAGAAAAACTTAAAAAATTAACTGATCAAACACTCATTATCAAAAGTGCCTTCAGAAATAAAATTTTACTTTAAATTTCGTCGTGAATCAAATATCATGAAGGGTTTAGTCTTTAAGGGACAAAGGTTAATAGTAGCAAAAAGTTTTAGATCATATACGGTGTTCCAGAAAAAACTGGACTGTTTGGATTGCCCACAACTTCCATAATAATTATCCGAAATTTAAAATTTATTGTTTATTTAAAAAAGGAAGCTTTAAAAATTATGCGCTTAATGTCGAAACTTACATTTCTTTAAAATTCAAGATGGCGGACATATTTAAAAAATGGGTATTTTTGACCCCCCTGCAAAAAAATTGTGTGCGCCACTGTAACAAAATTATGATGTGTGCTCTAAATAGCCTCATCCTTTAAAGGTATATACGCGTTTTGATTTTTTAAATCGGTTAAGAAATAAGAAAGTTTTGAAGTGTTACGTTTAATGCTGTTTGTGTGGTGAAAGACTGTTTCACTAAAAGTTATCATCTTTTCGACGGTATATGGTTTGGTCAAAAATAATCAGAATTTAAAGATTTTAAGCCTTCTTAAAAGCTAAAAGTCCAAATTTTACCTACTTTATGTCAAAACTGTCATTTCTTTAAAATTCAAGATGGCGGACAAATCTGAAAAGTGCTTTTTTTACCTTCCTGAAAAAAAATTGGACACCAGTGTAACAAAATTAAGTTGTGCGCTAAATAGCCTTATTCTTTAAATCATTTAAGAAATAAGAATGTTATGCAGTTTCATTACTATGAGTCATCTTTTTAAGCTGGAAAACTAAAAGTCCAAATTTTATGCGGCTAATGTCACAACTGGCATTTCTTTAAAATTTAAGATAGCGGATCGATTTGAAAACTGGGTATTTTTTATTTTTCCTGGAAAAAGAACGTGTGCGCCACTGCCTTATTTTTTTAACGTAACGAATTAAAGTCGGTTGAAAAGTAAAAATCTGAAGTTTTACTTGTACAGTAGGTGTTGCAAAGTAGAATTAGGACTTGGTAGGCCATGAAAAAAAAACAAAAAACTTGAATAACTGTCTTTGCCTGTCAGAATGCGCGTCTCTACTTTATATTATTAAATCAAAATGATGTTCCAGGGAGAACATAAGCAATTGTAAAAAATCTGTTTGAAAATTGATTTACAGTGTGTCAAATATTAAGACGAAGATAATTCATTACTATAGATGATGTAAAGTAAGAAACTCTGCAATTAAATTAAATTGAAAAAAAAAACTTAACTAGGCATATCTTGGCAAGACTGGGCGATTGATCCTTGTATGAATGGAAAGTCCAGGATAAACAAAAAAACCCTACTATAAAAAAAAATTATTTTTTTTATTTGTTCACAAAAAAAACAATACTCAATAAAGACCAAAGCAATTGGGCTACTATCACATATCTAAATTTAATTACAGTGGTGCCGGACGTTATTTTTTTGAGGGGTCAAAAATACTCAGCCCATAAAGCCGTCTGCCATCTTGCATTATAAAATTTGTCCGGTCAAGTAAAAAAGATACCCCACAAACGATGCCGGCATGGCAAAGTGGCTTACAAATATTGGCATCTATTGGCAATGAGAATTTGACGCACGGCAATCTGTCCGTTACAAATACCTTAAACACTCCTGTGTTAGCCACCGGCCGAGCGACGGCAACGAATACGTTTAAAATGATGGCAAATACACACTTAGAGGAGCACTGCATACTAAATACCGGCAATATTGGCAAAAAATGTATGGGGTGATTCACCACATTTTTCCCACTATATAGCTCATTTATTATTAGAGATAGAAAAATAGTTTAAATACAAAAGTTGATTAGTTCTTCACAAATTTTAAGAAAATTCAATAAGAATTTTGAAAATGTCAAATTTAGACTTAGACATAAACTTTCTTATTTTAAATTGAACACCCTGTATATTTTTTAAAATTAATAAAATAATAAAAAATTATTTGCCATAAGGGCGATGTTTTAGCCAAGGAAAAAGAGTCTAGGTGGTTCTTTGTTCAGCACATTGCTCTTAAGTCAACGTTTATATACAAATATACAGTTCCATTTGAAATAAGAAAGTTGATGTCGAAATTTGACATTTTGAAAATTTTGGTTAAATTTTCTTAAAATTTGTGAAAAACTAAGCAACTTTTGTATTATTTTTTTTTCTATCTTTAAGAATAAATGAGTTATGTAGTTGGGAAAATATGGTGAATCACCCTGTACCACTAAGTGCCAAACCCACGCAAAAATTAAAAGTTTAAAAGTGCACCTCCTTGATTGGTCGGCTCAATAGGGATACAGATGCAAATTCCGATACCACACACAAAAATTGTAATGATTGTGGATTAAAAATAAAATAGTGCACATAATTTACGAATGCACATTTATTTTATTTTATCCTTAAACGAACAAAAATTCCTAGAAAAACCAATATGTAATAAATAAATAAATGTTACTATAAACAAAAACACTTATATTTATATCCTAACATGAAGACAGGAATGGAAACCATACGAATAATATTTGTCGTCTTGGTCATGCCAAAGATAGAGAAAAATTCTTTCATAAATTGTTTTAAATATTTATTAAGAGGAGGTTTTCCATACCACAGTAAATTGCAACAGGGAAAATTTTATTTAGAATCTCTTTGATTGTGAATCAAAACAATAAGGTTTGCTTCAGTTGCTTTATATAAAAATTCCTTGGCCAAAAATTTAAAAACTTAGTACTTCTTCCTTCTTGTTATAATATAAGATGAAGATTTATTCAGCATCCTGGATGTTTTGCCCCCTTTCCAGTCACAGGCACCCCGTAACCAAGCCTTAGTAGCATCTTCAACGACAGAATGAGGAAAAGTTGGTTGACTTCTTAAAGGATTTTTTACAGAATCTAAAAAAGTTTAAATTGTGGTAAGTATAGCTGTAAATAATTGTCTTTGGATAAACCAGTATTTTGTTTTAGGAAAAAGTAGCCCTTTTTGCTTTGCGGTTTCTTAAAAAAAAAATTAAAAACTTTAATCTAGTTGTTTTATTGGCAAATTTACGTTAAAATAAAAAAATAGTACCACAGACGAGTTTTTTCAAATTAATTTTAAAAAAGATTTTAAGATATTAACTAAAGACAGCTTGATTTCACAAGAAATTTAAGGGTCATCATTCTCTGGGTCAGCAAGAGAAATTTCAGTGTTAGAAAATGACTTGGGCGTAGACTGAATTGATGGCTCGATCCAACACTTCAACTAAAAAGCCAGTTAACTCTTTTTTGATATAGTATCCTTTAGCCTACTATAGAGGCCATAGTGACACCAAACTGAGAGAAAATTCATGTTTTACCTGTCAATTTGGTTATAAAAATGGCGGCAACAGGATTTTAAATGGCACTGAAGTCTGAACACAGGTAGGAGTTAACTAGTTGAGAAAGGTTTTGCTCGATTACAAAAGAAATTTGTAAATTATCAGTGTCAGTATCGCTTAAGCATTGTAGATCATGATGTGACCTTTGATTTTCTTGTAAAGTGGCGTCTAGATCACGATTTAATGCTGGTTTCATACAGGCAAATCAAAATAAAAATAAAAAAAAAATAATTAAAATTAAAATAAAAGTTGAATGAGTTGATGGGGAACAGTGTAGGCATTTATACAGCATAAATAAAAAGATGAGTAACTTTTAACATTTATTTTTATCTTAAAATGGATTTGGGTATGCCTTTTTGACACACATAACCTCACTTTCATTTATTTTTGTAATTTAAATGGGGTTTTTTTGCATTTTTTGGTTTGTTTTTAACAGATATTATTAAGGAAAACAGCATAATGGAGTTTAGTTTAATTATTTCAACTATTGGGGTCATTCCCTTTTGTATTTGTATTTTGTATGTGCAGAAGCTGTGTGCTGATCGGTTCAAAGATACTTTTATTTGACTGTATAAACCAGAATTATTTTTTATTTTAATTTTTATATGCCTGTATAAACCCAGCAAAAATGACGATTTTTGGTCGCTTTACTGGTAGTTCTGAACATTTTTAAGTCTACTCTAGGCCGACCTTATTTAAGAACGAAAGAATATGAGTACTTACGCAGTAACGGCTTCCACATTCATGGTGACTTGAAACTCAAACGAAATTTAAGCCAATTTTAAAAAAAAACTTGCAAAACAATAAAAATTCCACGAAAAGGAACCCACATAGGAAGAATCCGCAGAATATTATTAAAATGGCGTCGGCAAGTACGTCAATTTGTCAACCCCACGACAGATGTCAATCGCGCGGGAAATTTAAAAAATGCGGCGTTCAAAAGGCACGATATCCGGCAATGCGTTTGATCGGACCGGAAAGGTGGTTTAGAAATGCATGCAATTTTTAAAGGAACGATTGCGTTTCACTTGATATGTAAAACACGTTTTTCAGTTATTGGCAAAATAACATAAATTTGCCAATACATCAGCACTAGTAAATAATCATTGGCAAAATAGCGCAATTTTGCCAATAATACTACTGTAGTAAATAACCAATGGCATTCACTTGCCAATATTGCCAATAAAGCAAATACACCTTACCACCTTTCATTGTTTGTGGGGTAATTTAAAACTGCAAAACTTTCTTATTTGTTAACCGACTTTAGTAATAATTACGTGAATATGGTGCACATATTCTTTTTCCAGAGAGTTTGTACTTTTAGCCATTGATAAAGCTTAAAATCTTTAGATTCTGATAATTTTGAACCAAACTGTACACCGTCGAATAAAAAGATGACTTACAATAAGAAAACTGCATAACTTTCTTATTTCTTAGCCGATTTAAATAAACGTAAAGTGTGTTGACGTTAAAAGAATAAGGATATTTAGCACATAACTCAATTTTGCTACAGTGGCACACTTTTTTTCCGAAGGATTTTTTTTTTTTTTTTGATTTGTCCACCATCTTGAATTTTAAAGAAATGTCATTTTTATAATGGGCGTGTAAAATTTAGACTTTAACAGTGGGATTTACTAAAAGGGTTGAGCCTATTTTAGACACGTCCTAAGTTTATGTAAAATTGTTGGTTTTATGCATTTTATACCAACTTCCTTGAGTTTTGAACATAGTTTGATTTATAAGAATAATTTTAATTATTTTTTTTAGTGAAGAATCATCTGTTAAGCAAATTAAAATTGACATACTATGTCACTCTTAGCAGAACTTACCCTTCGTTATTGATTTTCGCGATTAATACTCACTATCACAAAACCATTTCGATATGTAACCATAAAATAAGGATTATATTAACTTTGTATTTATTTAAAATGGGTTTTTATTTATCGAAAGTATGAAAACAACTTTATAAACACAAAGCCATCCGAGCCATCACAATCGCAAACCACAAATAAAATATTTCATCAAAGGATGTCATGAAAACAAATGCGGCTAAAAACAGATCTGAATCCAACCATTCACTGATGCGTTCGCAAAAGAGTCATGTCGGCTCAACGAACTGGACGGTGCCTGGACCGGTTCTTTGGTAGAACATCAGCGAAGTACCCATGAAAACTGCAGCTTTGAGACTTTTGAGTGTATTATTTCAGTGGAAAGTGAATTTCAGTTTGTAAATAAATGAATAGGTATACCTTTTCAAAACAACTGTGTACAGTTGTTTTGAATTTTCTTCATTGGGAACAGTTTTCGTGCATAATCAGTGACCTTCACTTATGTGTGTTTTGCCTCGTAGTGCCCTCATAAATCTATTTTTTGTGCTGAAAATGACGTTTTCCTGGACAAAATTGGAGGTGACAACTTGAGATATTAAATAGGAAAATTAATTCTTGTAAAAACGGTTACTTAGGGAAATTATAAACGAACTTATTACTAATTGCCACAAAACAATTTTTTCTGGGGGCTATAAATTTAAACCACCCCTCAGAGGTGGTCTAAAAAATTACCAACTTTATAACGTCAAACACAGATAATGAAGTTATTATGTGGCAAATTTTTGGCGCATTCACCATTTGCCATTTTGAAACCTGTCAAAAAAATTAGTTTTATGGAATTTTCTCCTAAAATATGGTACATTTTGAGAAGAAAAAGCAGTCTTTCAGTGGTATTTTGCAATAACAATACAAAATAATCAATAACTTTCTGTCTTTTCTGTATGGGTAAGTGTTTTTTGAAAATTGGTTTTGCAATTTAGGACCCCCAACAGGTGTAAATATTTAGACCTGTAGGGGGCACTATTTTAGATCTTAGTAAATCCCACTGTTAGCTTTTAAGAAACCTTAAAATCTTTAAGTTCTGATAAATTTTAATCAAATTGTATAACGTCGAACACCACACAAACACCATCAAATTTAACACTGCAGAAATTTCTTATTTCTTACCCGATTTAAAAAAACAAAACGGTTATACATCTTTAAGGGATAAGGCTATTTACAGGGTATCTTAAATTTATTACAGTGCCGCACACAATTTTTTTGCAGGAAGGGGTCAAAAATACCCATTTTTTAAATCTGTCCGCCATCTTGAATTTTAAAGAAATGTCAGTTTTGACATTGGGCGCTTAAATTTTGAAATTTTCTTTTTCAAATAAACTTTAAATCTTAAAATTCTAAAAATTATTGTGGAAGTTGTAGGCAATCCAAAAAGTCCGTTTTTTTTGGAACACCCTATATATTCTGGAAAAATTAGTATAAATAAGACCATAGCTAAAGCAAATTTATCATTTTATTGGATAGGAATGAACAAACAAATCCAATACCTATTCTCCTCGTGTCACGTATGTCAAATATATAGAAACTCAAACCCATCTGAACCCATGCTTTCCCATGAGATTGTTAAAGTACCTTTTTATAAAGTTGGTATACATTTATTTGATTTCCAAAATCAGTCATGTTTTTTACTTGTAGATTATTATTCTAAATTTGTAGAGGTAGTAAATATAAAGCAGGATCTTTTAGAAAGGAATGTTATAGAAATTTTAAAAAGTATTCTTTCTCGGTTTGGAATATCTTCAATTTGTATAACAGATGGAGGCCCATAATTTTGCAAACTATTTATTCAGTGAATTTGCAAAAAATTATAGCTTTACTATCCACAAAGCGGAAAGAACAATTCAGACAGTAAAAAAGTTTCTTATAAAATGTTGTTATGAAGAGAAAGATCCCTATTTAGCATTACTAGTTTAAGAAACACACCATTAGATGGAAAACATTCACCAGTCAATGTTCTTGTAAGTAGGAATTTAAGATCTTTTTTGCCACAGATTAATAAAAATTTTGAATCTAACAATAAATAAAAATCAATTTGATAACTTTATTGATTAAAGTCACGCCAAACAAAGATTTTATTTTAACAAAAAAGGAACAAAAATGTTAAATGATCTGGAAAGTAATAGTGAAGTTTCGATTCAAATTAAACTACAGACAAAAGTACAATTCTATCTAAGGTTGTTATCAGAGCATAGAAAGTCTTGCTAGGAATCGAATTTTTATCAGACCAGTTGACAGTTCTAAAAATGAGTTTATAAGACAAGCACAAAAAGTAGATAATAGTTGTAAATATCAAAAACAACCTGATAACTGTTTTTATCGATTTTCAGATAAATATTCAAAATTTTCACAAACTTATTCTCAGGATTTTTTAAGTAAACCTTTTCAAAACTATGCTCGGTCTCAGGTCGGGACTTCAGAAATGATGCATGGTGATTTTTCAGACTCGCAAAGTCATGGTAGTACTTCTTCAACTTCAAATTTTTGTGGTTTTGTAAGCAGCAGTGTTGATCAAAACAAGAAGTCAAGTTGTTTTAATAAAACTGTGAAAGAGCAGACAAGAAGCGACTCTAAAAGCTCTTTAACAAGTTTATTAAATATAAGTGTGATGTAACATTAAAGTGGATTTTATAGTTAGTGTAACTACAGATGTTCAGAATGATATTACCAAAGTGTTTAAAAAAGGAATAAATCAGTCGCTCTTTGATAGTCATTGCAACCTGAGCCTCGTTCGAGCTAGGGCATTCACGCTCTTTTTGGGCAAGGACACAACCCCCTTAAATGAAGTAGGCCTTTTACATATAAATTAAACTAATTTAAATATAAAATAAAGAATTTCTTACATTTTTGTAATCTGCATTGCACCGATAACCTCTTTTAACTATTTTATAAACAAAATTTACGAAAAATAATAAGATAAAACATTATTTTGATCGCGGTTATAAACGCTGTATGTCTGAGACATGCAGTAGACGTCCGTCTTGGATCAATCTTTGATTACGCGCACGAAAACTTGTGCCACTACCTAATTTTTGGAGCTTTCTAACACCGGTTTCGCAACAGATGATTTAAAGATCGCGAATATTCGGTCTCTTCTGTGCGGCTTTTTCTATTATACCGGGAGCTGGACGTCAAAAGGTCTATGTATCAGATACCAGAACAGTTTATAACTAAAAAGTGTCACATTGATATGTTATAGTGTGTGCCAACTACAACTTTTTTCGAAATTTGGTCAGGGAGCCGGAATTAAGCTAATCACTGTCATAACTTAACAGTCAAGATAATGCATACAGTAACAGCAATTTTTTTATTATACGGGTGTCATATTGACCCAGCAATTATAAATTAAAAATGCTGCCAAACTTTCTTTTGGTCATATGCGAGGCACACCACGACTATGCAAGTCAAATAGTAAGCGAAACGTATGGTGTCAAATATCAGAGTAAGTATGGTGGCACACATGTAATATATGACCATCAAATATGAAAATGTCATGCTGCCTAATTTTCACGTGTCAAAAGGCAAGGCACACCATTCCGAAAGTGGCCCATCTGGAAAGTATACCTATGTTTTTAATACCAGCCAAAAATATGTTGGATAAATGTAATTTAAATATTACCGATAGGAATTGAATATGCTGCCAAAGTTATTCTTGGTTAAATGACAGGCACACCTTTAAAAAGCACCCACTAACAAGGTATAAATAACTGTATTGAATACCAGCCCAATTTTTATGGCACATGTTTTATTTGCATTTTTTTGACGAAATTACATACTGCTGCAAAGTGTCCTTTTGACAAGAGCGAAGGCACACCATTTTAAAACTGACAAATGTTAAACTTAATCTTATGTATGTATTACCCAAAAGATTTTTGTGTGTCATAAGTAAAATATATTAAAATTTGATGTGCTGCCAATTCCGTTTCTGACAAGAAAACTGGCACAGCTTCCTAAAAGGAAGAAAAGAAGGAGGTTTATCTATAGATGTAATACCAATGTAGATTCAAATTTATTTCTGTAATATGGTCCTTCTTATATTAAATTTATAATGCTGCCAACTCTACTTTGGAAAGAAGGGCAGGCACAAGGAAAACACAGGAAACAGATGAAAAATTGAGACACATTTAATGTATCGAATACCAGCGCAGATTATACTTTATATTTGTCATATCACACTCTATTCAAAAAATTTCTTATGCTGCCGAATCTTTTTTTGACAAGAAGGCAGGCACAACTTTCTAAAGTCAAATGCTTTTGGAGGTATACTTAATGTATTAAATACCAGAATAATTTTTTGTTTGGGTGTGTCATATGGATCCCAGATTACGAATTTTAGTACTTTATTAAAGTTTAACCTAGGTAGAGGACCGGCACACATTCCTAAGGACACGATAAATTGAAGGTATTTTAATCTATTAGATACCACCGTCGTTTTTATAATATATATGTCATATGGTCCTCCACATAGCAAATTTATTATGCTGCCAAACTTTTTTGCTAACTTAAGGCAGGCACACCTCCTTGAAACAATGCAGAGAATGAGTTATACTTACTTTATTGCATACCAGAATAGACTAAACGTTATTTGTGTCATATAGAGGTACTGATTTTATTTACACCATGCTGCCAATTATTTCATTGGTAGAAGGGCACCTATACCGTCACAAAGAGTCACTCAATCAGGCGTATACTTACACCATTGCATACC
Source organism: Oxystoma pomonae (assembly GCA_963921995.1). Lineage (NCBI taxonomy): Eukaryota > Metazoa > Arthropoda > Insecta > Coleoptera > Brentidae > Oxystoma > Oxystoma pomonae. The sequence goes on from OY998166.1 coordinate 45,606,481, forward strand.
AGAATTATTTTAGCTTTTATTATGTCATATGAGGCCGTCTTTAAAAATTCCGTCATGCTGCCAAACCTCCCCTTGATCAGAGGTTGGGCACGCCTCCGTAAGAGGACCGAAATTGGAGATAAACTTAATGTATCTAATACCAACGTAGTTTTTGTTTCCTATGTGTCTTATGGACCTACTGAATTCAAATTAGATATGCTGTCAAACCTTCTCCAGGCAGATGGTACAAAACACGATCATAAGACATGCGAAGTTAGGGACAAATCCAATGTATCAAATACCATCGGGGTTTTGAGTTTAGTTGTATAATATGGTCCCCTGAATTTAAATTTAATATGCTGCCAGACCCTGTCTTGACCGGAGGACAGGCACACCTTCATAATATATAAGACTAAATAGCAACATTCTAAAAGTTCCAGGGAATCCAACGTCTGCACACTCCTTTTTACCCCCTTCAAACAGCCCAGTTTGTTTGGTGATTTTTTTCGAAAACTATCAACTTCATGACAATACCTCACTTTTCCATTCTGAACTCGTGCGAGAATTCTTGAAACGGGTGAGAAGGAGTAGTCACCGAAAAGAAACCCCGTACTGTTTGATCAAAATCTCATCTTTGTGTCACTTTTCTATCAGTTTTGTCATGCAGTGATGACATTAGCGGTGAGCGATTTTAATCTCCAACTTTACACTCTAGGGAACAAACTGACAGCAAAGCCGCTCGCGAATGTCATTAGTCTCAAATCTGACATAATAATAAGATTTCCACCAGTCAGGTACGTACTCCCCAATATACTATTTAACTTTTTAATGTGAGTTTTTATGACCTACATTTTGCACACAGTATTATATGAAAAAATGTGCGAATAAAGTAGGACGCACCTTTTGCCATGAAAATCATTTTTAGTTTTAATTAGTGGCGCCCGAATATTTCCTAAAATGTATCCAATGAAAAAAAAAGGATTTTTTAACAAACAAGATATACTCTTACTTTTTTCGTATTTTAAACGGTTTTGAAATGATAAAAAAATAAAGAATACATCCCTACCTGCTTACGATTGTAGTAGTGCACTTTGTCTCCTACCACCAAAAAATTAGAACAAAACGAACGTAGGTACCTTTATGAACTTTTTGTCTTAAAATGATAAACAAACTAACCTCCTTAAATATTGACATTTTATTATGAAACGCCGTGTGTTATTTTTACCCTTTATATATCTAAATATATATACCTCTATACTTGAAAACTTCCCACCCCCGATATTTTCAGGACCAAAAGAGATATTCACATATTCTTAAAAACTTGTTATATCTTGTGTGAAAAAGTTTTTCATCAGCTTTATAACGGTGCATTGTATTTTTAATTAAAACCAGTAGCAGTTGAATTTCGGAAATGTCAATATTAATTTTTTTTTTTCAAAATTTTAAAGACCATAAGGGGTCAGTTCTTGTATTTTAATATTCGGTGGGCGTGGCCTGCATCGGAGGGTGAGTAAAGCCCGCTTGACATGGGGCAATATAACTTGCAATTGTCTGCAATTCAGGGTCATTCTAAAATAATGTCACAAATTTTTTAGGTTTTTTTTTTACTCCTCCCTCTTAATGTCAGAATTTGTGTTGTTTGTTATATTTCCCTTTCACAACACAAATTGAGACGTTTAGAAGAAGGGAGTAAAAAAGACCATAAAAAATTTGTAAGGCGCATTTACACAGACAAACTTTCTTTTGATGTTGAAATGAAAGTTCGAGCAAAATCTCGTACAAAAAAAGTCACGAAAATTTTGGAGGGAATGTTAGAGCAAAATTTGTTTGAAGAAATGTTGGTATAGAAATTTCTTAAGGCGCATTTACACAGACAAACTTTCCTTTGATGTTGAAATGCCGACAAACATTTACACGAGCCTCTTGAGCAAAATGTTCAAAAAAAAGTTCGAGCAAAATCTCGTACAAAAAGACTCACGGAAATTTTGGAGAGAATGTTAAGCAAAATTTGTTTGAAGAAATGTTGGTATAGAAATTTCTTACAAATTTAAATTTTATAGTTTTATGGGAATTATTAACTAAAAATAGAAAGACTAAGTTTTAAAAATTAATTAAGTGCCTTCCGACGGAAAAACGATTTGATGTCGAAATTCACATTTTACCTCATAAGCAACTTCGATTGATCTGATTTTTATAGGGGATATGTCAGTATACTTGTAACTTTTTTGGGGTTGTAAAAAAAACGAGAATAAAAAAAATAATAATTGGCACTTATTTATTGCTGTTGCTGGGTTAGGAGCATCGATGGTTAATACGTCGATGGTTAGGAGAAAGTAAAAACCGTAGACTAGTGAGAGGGGGGTTTGGTTTACATTGATACACAAAATTACATGACAACAAACAAGAGTCAACGCAGTTGTTTTATGAAAGTTTTAGAACAAATCTTTCCATAAAGAAAGGGCTCTCCAACGCAAAACAAAAAAATTTCCTTGAGTACGCTTTAATTTGTTTATTTCGTTTTATTTTATTGACGCGTAGAACTCGCATTTTGCATTTCACAGGTAGTAGGCCGGCCACCCTTTTGAATCGGAATGTTGCCCCTTTGCATATTGTTTGTTCAGTGTCAGTAATCGACTTTTATTGATTATTAGATTAAATTGATAGAGATTCACTTTGTTGATATCTATATCTTTAGCATTTTCATGAACCTTTTGCTTTTTTAAGTAACCCTTGGGGCCTTAAACTAACTAGGTAAATCTGGTGTGAGGAATTAAAAAAAAAACAATCAAAGCTAAGGGTGAAGTAAGGCTACAAAAATATGTTTTCAAAAAATCACCCTCCCCACCACTCCTCATAGTCGTGAGGCGCGGATTACCGCTTAAAATTGCAATTTTTGAGTTTTTTGTCGATATTTGAAAAACTCAAAATTTTTTTGGAAGAGAAAAATTTTCCTGGGTTTTTTTAAATTTAGGAAAAAAAGCTTGAAAATAAAAAAAAAACGCAAGAAAATCCCAAAAAAACCCCCGGGCAAAAAAATCCGGGAAAAACCCTAAGAAAAAATATTAAAAGTAACCCAAATCCATGTGAAAAACTGATGGCCAATAATAATGTTTCGCTTGCCGTCGGCTTTTTCTCACAAAGATTTAAAATAAAAGTTGGTGTTCCATTTTTTTAAAGAATTGAGATCACTGATCACTGATGTGAAATTTTATTTATTCTCATCTTTAAAAATATGTTTCCAAAATAGATAGCAATAATTTGCTTAAAAATTTACCCGAACAAAATGTTCAAAGAAAAGCTCACAAAAATGTTCACGCAAAAAATTTTAGATCTTTTGCACGAGCTTTTGTTTGAACATGTTCGTCTGTGTAATTGCGCCTTTACAAATTCAAAATATATATTGAAATATGAAAAACTAAGTTTTAAAACAAGGTATTTTTAATCAAGTACTTTCCGACGGAAAAACGATTTGATGCCGAAATTCACATTTTACCTCATAAACAACTTCGATTGATTTGATTTTTATAGGGGATATGCCATTATAACTGTAACTTTTTTGGGGTTGTAAAAAAAACGAGAATAAAAAAAATAATAATTGGCACTTATTTATTTCTGTTGCCTGTAAAGGCGCATTTACACAGACAAACTTTCCTTTGATGTTGAAATGCCGACAAACATTTACACGAGCCTCTTGAGCAAAATGTTCAAAGAAATGTTCGAGCAAAATCTTGTACAAAAAAACACACGTAAATTTTGGAGAGAATGTTGAGCAAAATTTATTTGAAGAATTGGGGGTATAAAAATTTCTTTACAAATTTAAATTTTATAGTTTTATGGGAATTCATTGAACTTAACTGAAAATAGAAAGACTAAGTTTTAAAACAAGGTATTTTAATTAAGTGCTTTCCGACGGAAAAACGATATGATGTCGAAATTCACGTTTTACCTCATAAGCAACTTCGATTGATTTGATTTTTATAAGGGATATGCCAGTATACCATAATTGGCACTTATTTGTTGCTGATGCTGGGTTAGGAGAAGGTAAAAACCGTAGACTAGTGAGAGGGGGTTTTGGTCAAATGAACATTGACACACAAAATTACATGACAACAAACAAGGGTCAACGCAGTTTTTTTATGAAAGTTTTAGAACAAATCTTTCCATAAATAAAGGGCTCTCCGACGCAAAACAAAGAAATTCGTTTTATTTTATTGACGCGTAGAACTTGCGTTTCCGATTTTTTAAATATTGAAATTTTTGGCGATTTTTACAAGCTTTTATTTATGTATGTTTGTATGTTCGGCTCAAATCTTGCAACTCAAATTTGGTATTCAATTTCAGTTTTCGGTGTGTATTTATAGTTGCGGCGACAATACAATAATATGGTATTATTAGGCACCCCCTCCCGCTAATGAGGAAAGTGGAGGAAGAAAAAGATTTATTTTTTTCGATTTCAATCAAAATTGGCATACAGGGGTTTTTAGGGAAGAGAATTATCGAAAGGATGGATTTATGATAGTCTAAAAATTAAAAAATTATTTTAAATAAAAAGAAGCTTTTATAAAATATAAAGTGCACTAAAAAGTGGAAAATAAATTTTAGCATTCTCATATCATAATAATAAAAGCGACGGGCGCAAACTAAAACTAAAAATGTCCATCCATATAGCAGAGAAACGTAGAGTAGTTTGGGTCGAGTTGGGTTGGATTTACTTCACAAAAAATTGAACTTACAAAACCAGATAAAGAATTCTTTATATTTACACCTCGTAGTTGTGGTGAGAGTATTTTTTGTACTTATGGTATTTATTGTCTTTTTGATACATTAGTTATAAACGCCTTACCACTCATATCTCTTTATATTACTTCCTAGTTTAGTCTTTTACAATAATAATTAAGTCAAATGAAAAAATCTATTTACATTTTATTAAATCTCAAATATATGAACAAAAGCACGTTCGATTTAAATAATACCCGTTTATTACCCACTTTTACAACCCTACGATACCGACCCTTGTCTAAAAAATATAATTTAGCAGTAATAGACTAGACTTTTGAATCGGAATGTTGCACCTTTCATATTGTTTGTTCAGTGTCAGTAATCGACCTTGATTATTACATTAAATTGACAGTAAATATCTATCTTCAGCATTTTCATAAACCTTTTGCTTTTTTAAGCAACCCTTGGGGCCTTAAACTAAGTAGGTAAATCTGGTGTGAGGAATTAAAAAAAACAATCAAAGCAAAGGTTAAAGTAAAGTTACAAAAATATGTTTTAAAAAAAATCCCCTCCCCACCACTCCTCATAGTCGTGAGGCGCGGATTACCGCTTAAAAGTGCAATTTTTGAGTTTTTTGCCGATATTTGAAAAATTCAAAAGTTTTTTGGAAAAGAAAAATTTTCCTGGGTTGTTTTTCGAATTTAGGAAAAAAACCCTTGGAAATAAAAAAAACTCGCAAGAAAGTCCCAAAAAAACCCCCGGGCAAAAAAATCCGGGAAAAACCCTAAGAAAAAAATATTATAAGTAACCGTCGGCTTTTTTTCACAAAAATTTAAAATAAAAGTTGGTGTTCCATTTTTTTCAAGAATTGAGATCACTGATCACTGATGTGAAATGTTATTTATTCTCATCTTTAAAAATATGTTTCCAAAACAGATAGCAATAATTTGCTCAAAAATTTACCCGAAAAAAATGTTCAAAGAAAAGCTCACAAAAATGTTCGCGCAAAAAATTTTAAATATTTTGCACGAGCTTTTGTTTGAGCATGTTCGTCTGTGTAATTGCGCCTTTAAATGTAATGATAAAAATTTACGTTTAAAAGAATATCTCTTTATTTTACTTCCTAGTTTAGTCTTTTACACTAATAATTAAGTTAAATTAAAAAACCTATACACATTTTATTAAATCTCAAATATATGAACAAAAGCACGTTCGTTTCAAATAATACCCGTTTATTACCCACTTTTACAACCCTACGATCCCGACCCTTGTCTAAAAAATATAATTTAGCAGTAATAGCACGGATCACCTGTCTGTTCGGTACTCTGTGGTAAAAGACTAGACTTTTGAATCGGAATGTTGCCCCTTTGCATATTGTTTGTCCAGTGTCAGTAATCGACCTTGATTATCACATTAAATTGACAATAAATATCTATATCTTCAACATTTTCATGAATCTTTTGCTTTTTTAAGCAACCCTTGGGGCCTTAAACTAACTAGGTAGATCTGGTGTGAGGAATTAAAAAAAAAAACAATCAAAGCTAAGGGTAAAGTAAAGTTACAAAAATATGTTGAAAAAAAATCCCCCTCCCCACCACTCCTGATAGATAGTCGTGAGGCGCGGATTACCGCTTAAAAGTGCAATTTTTGAGTTTTTTGAAAAACTCAAATTTTTTTTGGAAAAGAAAAATTTTCCTGGGTTGTTTTTTGAATTTAGGAAAAAACCTTTGGAAATAAAAAAACTCGCAAGAAAATCCCAAAAAACCCCCGGGCAAAAAAATCCGGGAAAAAAATATTATAAGTAACCCTAATCCATGTGACAAAACTAATGGTAGAGCCAATAATAATGTTTCGCCGTCGGCTTTTTTTCACAAAAATTTAAAATAAAAGTTGGTGTTCAATTTTTTTTAAAGAATTGAGATCACTGATCACTGATGTGAAATTTTATTTATTCTCATCTTTAAAAATATGTTTTCAAAATAGATAGCAATAATTTGTTCAAAAATTTACCCGAACAAAATGTTCAAAGAAAAGCTCACAAAAATGTTCACGAAAAAAATTTTAGATCTTTTCCACGAGGTTTTGTTTGAGGATGTTCGTCTCTGTAATTGCGCCTTTATTATTTTGGAATGACTCCAAATTGCAGACAATTGCAAGTTATATTGCTCCATGTCAAGCGGGCTTAAGGGGCCAATAAACACCCTGTTTGCAATACCCTTTTAAAAAGGCGTTCTCGTGGACTTTACAACAAAGTGTCCTTTTTTTAATTTTATGCATTAGTTTTTAAGAAAATTAAATTTGAAATTGAAATTTTCAGAAATTTAACTGCTAATATCTCGAAAACTACTGGTTTAAATTCGAAATGCAATACACCGTTTTAAAACTGAGGAAAACCCCTTTCAAACAAAGTATTACAAGGTACGTGGGGGAGGGGTAAGAAGGCAAGTCAGTGAATACATTATCAGTTTTTCCTCGAAATCCTTGATATGTTTTTAAGATTATATAAATATCTCTTTTGGTTCTCAAAATATCGGTAGTGGGAAGTTTATAAATGAACACCATATATACAAAAATAATTACTATATTATAGAAATCACGTTAGAAAAGCTATTCCCCTCTTTATTGCACTTTAGAATATATATAGCCTATTCTTTTTATTGACTCAAAAATGGTACTTCTTACCTGACGTAAACTAGATTAAAATTTCTTTCCTTGGAATAACCCATAATTTGCATATTTTCTTTAATTTTGTATGTGTAATTATAAAAATAAGCTTCTTGTTTTTTGTAGGCATTCTTATTAAATTTTATAAAGTAGGTACATACCTACGTATGTTGAGTAATATGTAATGTTTTGAATTAATTAAGTTGAGGATGCTTGTATAATAAGGTGACCGTATTTTTGTAGCTACCCAAAAGATGGACATTTTCCCAAATTGAGCTTTTTAATTGTCATTTAGAGCACCAGAGCTTCTCAGAAATTTTTGAGCAATAATCCTAAATTACCTAACCGATTTTAATGAGCGATACGTCGATCACCTTGGTAGAGACTAGGATTCAAAACGGTGTTATTTTTTCAATTCATTATAAACTGACTCTATAATTCTATTATAATTTTGAAGGCAAATTTCATGTTCTATAAATAAATAACACTCATTAAAATCGGTTAAGATATAACAAAACTGCAGTCATTCCGGTTTTTTTCTGGGCCACCACCCGGTAAATAAAGTCTGAGATCAGGGGATTGCCAGTTTGTGGGGAATTTTCCGAATTGCGGCGATCTTTTTTTGATTTGGGGGATTTTGCGGATTTTGCGGGGATTAACAGTGCTACTGTAATTTTTTGAAATTCTTACCAAAATCAAAGATATACCTCATAAATTATTACAAACTTTTATAATCCTAAAATTAAACCTCACAAAAGCTTATAAATTTTATAAAAACTGATAAGGTGTGTTTTTTATGAGGTTTTTTGGCAGGGTTTAGACTCAATTGCCATTCATTTTTTGATATCACATTAGTTATATTTTATTGAAAACATAATTTTGACCCCCCCCCCTCATTGTACACCACTGGTTAAAAATATATTACTTTTAACTTTAGGCTTAAGTACTATTCATTTGATACCATATACATAGTATTTTGATAGAAATTTTAATATTTGAGAACTCCCCACCATTTTTACTGGCTATGGGTTTGATTTTAATCATTTTTAAATAAAAGAATGGGACCAACTATAGAACTCAAACCCAACATAAGTTCCAAATTTTGTCAAAATCGGTCGGATATTTTTTGAGTTATGTTATGAGCGGTGGTTACAGATAGATGACGCTACATTTTTTAATTTTACATAAGCTTTGAGTTACTACTAAGTGGTGGAAAATTGCTTTTTTTTTCGTTTTTATTAAGTTTTTATATGTTCACTTTATCGTAACATCATGATTGAAGGATGGCAGTTGTCGCGTGATTATGCCAAAAATTTCCTATTTAATTTGCTATTGGTTACCTGCCCAAGCGAAAAAAATTTTCGCAAAAATACATGTTAACCTGTCAAAAAACCCATTTTGATTGGTTTAAATGTACTGGTGTGGAATTTTCGGTGTATTTTTTTTTACTTGTCAAGAAATACTATCGCTGTATTTTTGCAAAAGTTCACTTGTCCTTGTCTTATGGGTTTTTTAATGCACAGCAGTGGCATAATCCAAGAAAATCACTTCAAAAACAAATAAAAGTTTCCTCTTTTGTACGAACACAAGGAGGACAACCAGGACAAAAAAACCTGATTTTCCATAAAAAGCCTAACATTTTCAAAAATATACTTATTATGAATTAAACCAATTTTTCACTATATATAGAACTAGTGGCGGTCGCAACTTTCTAAAACGGGAGGGGGCGTCACGAAATTTTTTCGTGCAAGTAATCTGTGTTATTTCGTTTTTTTTAGCAAAATATACAGTCCTGCTAGACCTAGAGAACACACGCAGGCAAAAATTTTAGGAAAAATAATGTTTGATTGTAAAAAAAAGACCGTAAATGGCGCTGCAGGCGAAATTTTTGCAGAAAAATATGTTTCATTTCAAAAATATTATATCAATGTTTGCTTTCAAAAAATGACCCAAAAGACGCAGCACCTGAAAATTTAAGAAAAGGAATGAATGATTAAAAAAAAATAATTACCTATAATAATGACGCCGCAGGCTGAGATTTTCAAATAAATAATGTTTAATTAAAAAAAAGTTACAAAATGCTGCCACACTCGAAAATTTTAAATTTTTATGAAAATTCTGAGATTTCCTGGAAAGTGCTCAACAAGCCAACTTAATGTGATTAGAGTGGTCAACTGCAGTACCACCCTACTTTTGTAACGTTTGTCGTTACAAAATAAGTCTTACTTTTCCTTAACAAAAACAAAATAGATTAATATAAATGATTTTTCCTGCGACCACATGAAAATATCCAAATTTGCACTTTTTCCTGTTTCAGGAAGGTGCATGCATATTTCACAGGCATATTAATTTTTATTTTCGTCACTCTACGGAAGAAAATATTTTTTTCTCTGAATAGGAAAATGACTCACACTATAGATCCTAGATGTGTTTTGGGACCACTGTTTTGACGAAAATATTTCGTCTCTAAGGACGAAAATAAAAAAGGTAAATTTTAAAATTACAAGGAAATTCGGGTTGATATCTTGTGCGTGGCATAATAACTATAACCGTTAAGTTTCGTGAAGCAATGCCAAAACAATAGTGCATACGACTAATCTATTTTTTAACTGCTCTTCATTCATCGCAATTAATGCAGAAAACGGGAGTAGGACGCTGCGACAAATCAAATTTAAATTTCTTTGGCTGCAAGATAGACAACATTTTTTTCCTTCGCGATTTTGATGTAGCATTTACATGTTTTGGGTAAACTGCTCCAAAAAATCACTGCTATTTGTCACCGTAACCCGGCTGGAGCAGTCACGTCTTGTTACTGCTTCACTAAAATCGCGGGTTGGTCCATCTCTAATCGCAATACAAATTATTACATGCTGCCGCGTGGCTGACGTCGAGTAACCATGGCAACGGTAAATATCAAAGCCACTTGGCTGTATGTTGGCTCTTCACTTGCTGCTTTGCTTTCGATAATTTGATTCTTTTAGGAGCGGTGCGAGTTGCGACGGGCGGTCGAGCCCCTTCACCTACTTCACCTGCCGAGTCGCCGCTGGTGCGTGGTCGTACGAAAAATAGCGTAACTACATAACTCGTCAGAAAGTGACAATATTACATTCGTGTGATTTTCGCACTCGGCTGACGCCTCGCACAAAAGCTTTACACTTGTGTGAAATATGTCACTTTCTTCACTCGTTATGTATTATACTATTCTTCTCTCTTTAATCAAAGACGTCTTCCAAAAAAGGAGATAAGTTAATATCTAAAATAAAAGAGGTTAGTTTTGGCAGAGACAATTCAACTGCATAAACAAACACATCTAGTCATTTTTACCCTCCTCACCCCCCAAATAAGGGTGGTAGTGGAATAAACACGATTGACCAGCGAAAAAGTTGTTGACCGGGTCCATATCTTTATCCTATTTTGATAAAACTTGTAAACGTACCTAAAGTACACGTCCTGACAGCGGCGTAGCAACAGGCCAGCGGGCCCTGGTTCGGAGCAACATCGGCGGGCCCACCATTTATTTAATTATTTATTTCGTTTATTTTCCCCAGAGACAATAAATTTACAATTGTATTAGGAATAGTCTAAAACTTAAATCTAAAGAACCTATAAATAATTAAATATTTTAAAAAAAAACGACTCACAAAGTGAAAGTTGAGATCGCCTGACAAACATAATGTGAAATAGTATATTACATAACAAGAGAAGAAAGTGATGAATTCCACACGAGCGTGAAAGTTGTGAACAAGGCGCTAGCTGAGTGAAACAACACGCGAGTGTAAGAAAGTTACTTTCTATCGAGTTGTGTATGCCATTTTTCCTACGAACACTGATGAATTGCACTAGTTTTTGTTAAAAAAAAAGGTCTTTCGACTACTAAAAAACCAGGTTTTGGGTGGATATTTCGATCGTATCGAGTGGAAATAAAGAAAAATCCTCAAAAAACACCGTTTTGCTCTAAAATATCCTAAAAATTCGGTAAATCGCAATATCCGAAAAAAATCCGATCCTTGAAAAACAATCCGCAAATCGGATTTTTATCCGGTGATTGTTACCACTGATTATTTTTCATCGGTTTTGTTACTACTCCAGACACTTTAAGTTGGTCATGACACGTGTAGTTTTCCGGCTCGGATGTTTCTGTCTTTTCTTTCTTTTTTCTGAATTTTATGTTTGTATAAAAGTTCGGATGATTGTGTTATATATTACTTATTCAGGGTCTCTGGGGGGGGGTTAACCTCCCCCCCCCACTGCTGGCAACGCCACTAGTTTAAATATTGTAAACAATGGTATTATAGATGTAAGTGTCCTTTTAAAGCGGTGTGCCCAGGTTCTGAACAGGGGTAGGCTTGGCAGCATAGCAAATTTATAAATAAAATGTCCTTATGACAAGTGTGCCACAAAAATTGTGCTGGTATTCGATAAAGTAGGTAAGGACGCTTTTACAGGGGTGTGCCTAGGCCCTGGCCAGGGGTAGGTTTGGCTACATAGCAAATTTATAAAAAAGGTATCCATATGACAAGTGCGACACAAAAAATACGCTGGTATTCGATAAAGTAGGTAAAAGTTTCATATTGGATGACTTTACGAGGGTGTGCCTAAGCCCCGGGCAGGGGTAGGTTTGGCAGCATAACAAATTTATAAAAACGATGTCAATATGACACGTGTTCCTCAAAAATCATGTTGGTATGGGATGGTGTAAGTAAAAGTTAGTTATGGGTTCTCTTTAGAAGGGTGTGCCCAGGTTCTAGACAGGAGTATGTTTGGCAGCATGGCAATTTAAAAAAAAGGTATTCATATGACCTATGTGCCACTAAAATTATGCTGGTATTCAATAAAGTGGGTAACAGTTCAATATTGAATGTCTGTACGAGGGTGTGCCTAGGCTCTGGACAGGGGTAGGTTTGGCAGCATTCAAAAATTATAAAAAAGGTGTCCATATGACACATGTTTCAAGAAAATTATGCTGGTATTCGATGAAGTAGGTAAGATCCTAATATTGGATGTCTTTACTATGGAGTGCCTAGGCACTAGACAAGGGTAGGTTGGGCAGCACAAAATTTTTGTAAAAAAGGTGTCCAGATGATACGTGTGCCACAAAATTCTTGCTGGTATTACATGGTGTAGCTAAAAGTTAGTAACTGGATGCCTTTATAAGGGTGTGCCCATGCTCTGAAAAAAAATAGGGTTGGCAGCATGTTAAATTTGATTTTGCTGCATCTATATGACACACGTAGCGCCATAAAAATGCTGGGGGGCTATTCCAGTGGCTCATACCGATATCGTTACGTAGCGAATTCGTTATCGCGGCAACACCGCGGTTTGTTTTGTTGTTTCACAATGGCCGCGACCGTGTCAATTCAACTTTGACAACTAAACTCGCACAAAAATATAAGTTTTGATTTTATTGAGAAACATTAACATGATTTCTTCTGCGATGGTTGCAGACATCGGGAAACAAAATACTTTTTATAACTCCTGCTGCCTAGTTTCTCCTGTGATCTTGTGTTCTCCAACCACCCGAATGGAAGACGAAAATAAGTTCACACCATATTTGGAGCCCACAAAGAACGGCACAGTAAGTAAAACTAGCTTTTGTTATGGGGAAATATTTGTTTTACTTATCCCAAACTTGTACATCACTGCTATTTTAAGCTGGGTTTATATTTTATACTCTTCTGTAAAGGGAATCGCAAGCCCTTATGATAGAATATAGATAAGCATGGCCCAACTAGTTGAGTTTATCACCCACTTAAATTAAAGTCAGGCTTGGCAAGAATGTGATACATTGAGATAGTTTATTTAAAATGAAAACTACTGACTTAGATTCTTGCAGTTCACCAAAGAAAAAATAACTACTTAAAGCTGAGATCAGATTTTGGATAAGTACTATTTTGATAAAACTTAAAGTGTATACTTCTTTTTAGGTATAACATGCTAGGGTATGTGAATGGAGCTACATGTAAGAATCAGTACCACACAAGACCACAACTTGGGCCACAAATTAACTATGCATAGATTCAAGTAAGACACAGACCAACCTTCCAAGGCACTAAATGAAACTAGACAAAGATTCGATGTTCAATAGACATAGTGAAACTAACTTTCAGAAGAAACTGATGCAATATACATGTATGCTAAATGTTATTTGTTCTCCCATTAAAAAATAATAAGATAACTTTTAATGAATTAAAAAGTTGTGTAAAATATAGTACAGAAATAAAATTTTATTATTTAATTCTGTTAGGCCACATTTGTTTAAATCAAAAAATTTAAATGTCACTTAAGTGATAGTTATAGAACATTGGACCTATTGTAACTACGATTTTAGAACTTTCTCAAAAAAATTCGCAGATTTTTTGGGGGAGTCATCGAAAAAGTGTGGGCCACTATATATTATTTTAAGTTATTGCAAACTTTTTAAAATAAGGCAGAGTTTTTTTTCAAGAGCCTTTAGATTGGTTTGGTGGGGTAAGTTAAGTACAGTATTAAGTTATTTCAAGAAAGAATTGATGAAGATGTTTTAAAAAAATTGGACTGATGTGATTTAATATTTACCTAAATGATATTTCTTCATTATTTTACATCCATTTTTAAATTACCTAAATGATATTTATTCCCACACACACATAGCATAGCTTGATATTTATATAGCAGTTGGCTGATTAAGCAAATTATTTTAATTTTTAATACCTGAGTAATATAATTTAAGAAACCTACTTACTACCTACTTCAAATAAAGGGCCTTAAATGTATGCTGCATTTTTAAATTAACTCTAAAGTTTTACTGACTGACATGGCAAGTTTTTTACAATGCATTTAGATAAATGTATTTTTTTGGCTAGATTAATACTTTATACTAGTTTTTAATTTAATATTACCAATTTATTATATTACAAAGAAAAAATTGATTTGAGTTGATTTTGTCACTCTTAACATTGCTATTAAAAAATAATAAAATTTGGGATAAAAAAACTGATTTATTTTACTTATTGGTTTAAATGTTACTTAGAATTACAAATTGTTTTCTAATATTTCAATAATTGGTGGATTGCATCTTTTCTTTCATCAGCTTGGGCACTGCTAACCTGAAACAAAAAATAAGATGTATTTCAAAATGTAAGCCAGTGAAATGGCTACTTAAGATTGAAAGCTTTCAGGTTTGGTTTATAAAATCAATCAATTACACCAATAGTAACTTTTAATCACCTCACCCTTTGAACAAGAGTATAATCCGACTTATTAGACTTACACCGACTATATCTCACCAATTTTTTGGTCACCAGTTTTATTGCTGTCTGCCAATTTAGATTCTTTTAGAAAAGTACGGACCAAGTTTTACATTACATTCTACTTTGAAAATTTTATTATTGACTATCTTTTGTTTACCCCACACCTTAATATTTAAGGTAAAGTAGAAACTTAAGTGATGGTCAATGCTTGTGTGAATTTGGTCCAACGCACTTTGATTTAGAAACTAAGGAAGAGGATAAAACAACTTTCTGGCTAAGGTCGTAAAAAAACTTGCCTGTTAAAAAGAACGATATGAATTTGGCCCTTGTATATATTATTTAGAAAAAGTAATGTAAACTGTCGATCAAAAAAACTATCAAGATAGTGAATAATAATTAAAAACCTTGGGAAAACAAAGGGAACAAGTCCAGAAAATCTAACAAGTTGGGATCCAAGTGGAAAAAGACTTGAGTTTTTCTTGTAAATTAACGAAATAAGTGTGGCTTATCCCCTAGTTACCCCAAGATCTTTAATTGTTATTTAATGTTTTTTTTTAAATATCCTGTGGACATAAAAAGTTACCTAAAACTTTATTCCTCCTTGAATTTTACTAATGAAATTTGAAATATTTAGGTTTTGGTGGCTAATAAAAATAGTAGAAAACAAAAACTTAAATTACAGCAATAAAAAAGTGGAAATTTATGTGTGGTTGAAACGAAAGTAGCAAATTTTTTTAATTTTACTGATGAATTTTTGGATTTTAAAATGTTTTCTTTTTAATGTGAAGGTAGCTTACCATATGTGTTTTGTCCTGCTAAAATGTTTAGTTGCGTAGGTGGGGTGGGGGTGCTGTCTGCTTAAATGTATTCATCATACATCTTAATAATTACGAGAAATCATTGATCTGAAATTAAATTTAAAGTAATTTATTATAGGTGTGATGTATGCAAATCTATAGTCTAATCAGCTAACCAGTTAGTTCACTTGAATTAATACTTCAGACAATAGCAATACCATGTGCTATTTTTTTTTTGTTTTTTTTCCCAATATTTTTCCAATTTTGTGCCAAATTTAAAGTTAATCTTCTCATCTAGGCCTGAATCAAAATGAATGAATGACCTTTCAATACGAGGAAAAAAATGAGCTAACTTTTTCATGTAAAAAGTTTAGATTTTTATAACATATTTTAGGTACTGTATTATCAATTTTACTTATTCTTTTTATTAGTGACATCCATAAAATCTGCATAAAATATGTAACGTGAATTAAATAATCCAATTTTTTAAACGTTATCTAACAAAAATGCATAAGATTTGTTATATAGGTGTATATGGTTACCCAGTGGCGTCCCAAAGGAAGGGGGAGTCGAGGTAAAAACCATCTGATACCGGTTAAAAAACGAAATTATCTCAATAAAATGATTTCTGAGTAAAATTACAATTTATTATTATTAAATTTTTTAAACTTTACTAATTTTGTGTGATGATGGGTTAAATAATTTACTGATAAGAACTAGTAAACTTTGTAAAACAGTAGATAAAAACTAAAAGAGTTTTTAAGACAGGAATTTGATCAACAGTAGAGAGTTTGAAAAGTTAAAAGTTTTATGCATTTTGATTTTGACAAAGGTGAGAAACTTGGTCTTAAAATTATGTAGAAACACAAAGGTTAAATATTTAAAAATAACTATTTATTACTGACATAATTGTGAAACTTAAAATGATGTTTCGTCAAAAACCACAATACTCTACTTTTACACAAAAATATTATATTTACACAAATTTTTTGGTTTACTAGATTTAAGTAAACATTTTTAAAACTCAGAATCTAAAACCGAGGGGCCAACACCTCCAATAGGTGTACGAAAACTCGATAATACCTGACAATACTTGACTGTATGGGACAAAATCTTAGGATAGTTTGCATTACTTGACAATAGGTGTACCTACAAATTTAAAATCAGGTGTTGGAATTGAAAACTTACCAAAACTGATTTCTATGGATAATTTATCAATATACATTGAGCAGCTACGGTAAGTCAAACAAAATTATGATTGTTTTCCACAAACCAAAACTACACTTTTTTGCACTCGACGCGCGTTTCGCTAACAACGTTAGCATCATCAGGAGACGATAAACAATTGTTTGTTTTTGTTTATGTAATTGTTTATCGTCTCCTGATGATGCTAACGTTGTTAGCGAAACGCGCGTCGAGTGCAAAAAAGTGTAGTTTTGGTTTGTGGAAAACAATCATAATTTTGTTTTAGTGCAACCAAAGGTTCCAAATTCCCAACATAGCTACGGTAAGTGTTTATTCTCAAACTTCATAATTTATTTTCTCTCTTATTAGCACTACAGCATGGGTCCTGCTCTTGGAGATTTTCAACTGTTGATCTAAAAAAAGAACAGTAAATTATATTACATTAAAACATTAAAACTTTGAAAACCTTAAAAAAAGAAAATTTGTACATCAAAATTTGTTTTAGCAAAATCAATTTGAATATATGAAAGTTAGGTACATGACTCTTATCTGTCTGTCAGAGGGAGGGAGTTCAAAAGATCTACTATCCTGTGCAAATAAAATAATTGAAGAAGGGGGGACAGTATGAGAAGGGATGCTAAATTTTTACTTGATCGTGCATAGCAGTTCAGAATCAGCCGCCTCTCTTCAACTAGGTACTCAATGCGGTCTGTTGTAAGTACTATTATTTATGCAAGGCATAATATTTAGTAATTTGGCTATAACCTCAAAAAATACAAACATAAACTGTCCAAATAAATAATATTTGATTTTTTCTCGATATATAGGTAGATATTAGTTGATGTCAGATTTTTTTTAATAAAAAGTCAGTTTAATAACCTTGGATCAAACTAATCCTGCATTCTTGAATTTCCAACTTTTTTTTCTTATAATGTATGAATATTTTGTAAAATTATTTTTCGGTTTTCTGGCCACTGGCTCACGTCTTTTCAAAATGTATAAACTGAACTTTAAACGGACCTACTATATCGTTTTTTTTACATTATGTAAGTAGTGTTCTTTAAGCACCAAAAAGAACAGAATAGAATATAAGATAAAGTAAATATAAGTACTTACCCAAACAAAAAATCTGGAGGCACTTCCACACAAGGCCCATGTGGATTTTTCTTCACAGAGAACGTGGCTTTTCCAAACAAAATTCAATAACGGTTGACCACCATCACATTGTGATCAGATTTTTAGTCCATATTGCGTGCAAAAAGCTCATGAAAATTATTATTTTCCCGAAATTTCGCCGCAACAAAAATCTAAACAAACTTGACTGACTGTCGGCATTTGACAGTTGTTTTGGGAAAGTATTGCTGGTTGCGTGCCATTTAAGCCTTCTTTTTAATTAATAATAAGCGATGTTGCCGTAACAGTGAAAATAATGGCGATAGCGATCGTTATCTCATAACGATAGCCCACACTGGAATTGCCCCCCTGGTATCAAATAAAGTAGGTAGTCTTATATTTAACCCCCTCTTGATAGAGGTCTATCTGTTCTTTAGCGCAGAGAAGGTTTGGCAGCTATTTGGATTTTATTTAAAGTGACTAAATGACACATAATAAACAAAAATTATGCTGGTAGTAAATAAAGTAGGTAGATGTTTAAAAAACCAACTCTTTAAGGAGGTGTGCCTATCCTCCTGTCAAGAGGAGGTATGGCAGCATAGCCTTTTCGTAACAAAGAGGTTAATATGACACTCATAAAAGAAAAGCCATTTAGGTATCTTATGACTTAGGTTGGAGTCACGTATGACAGCAATCTATGGCAGTATGCCAATTTTCTGGTCCAACTCAAGTTGAATCTACTAACGGTTCTGTACTCACTGCTTTAAAATGACATTCTTAAAACAACAAATATGCTGGTACGTAATTCATAGGTAGGCTCGTAAGAAAATTGACATATATGTGGGCGCAATTTAGGTCTGGACAGGATGATATTAGGCAGCATGGATATTCTCAATCAGGAATTCCAGTATTACACGTCTGACATCGAAATAACAGTGGTATGAGTTACCATAAGTCTAAGTTAGTAGTTGCCACACTTGCCAGTGGTGTGCCTCGCATATGACCAAGAAAAAGTTTGGCAGCATTGTCAATTTATAATTAGTGGGTCAATATGACACCTGTATCATAAAAAAATTGCAGGTACTCTATTCATTACCTTGACTGTCAAGCTATGACAGTAATTAGCTTAATTCCGGCTCCCTGACCAAATTTCGAAAAAAGTTATAGTTGGCACACGCTGTAACATACCAATGTGACACTTTCTGGTTATAACCTCTTCTGGTATCTGATACATAGACTTTTTAACGTCCAGCTCCCGGTATATATACAGCTTAGACCCCCATCACACTCAATGCATGACGCTTCTGTTGCTAGTAGTGGTAGATGACCGGTTCTGCAAGCGCCGTCCGCCGTTGGAATCTTATCATAGAAAAATCTCTGACATCATCGAGTTTTGATGAGTATGACGAAGAGGATCAAGGACTTTTAATGAGTGTGAGAGAAAAAGAAGTACTAGATACAGTATGTATAAAAATACAGGTAGTAGAAATAATATACAGGGTGTATTCAAAAATTTATATCTGTCAGATTTACAGATGACAGGTGACAGACGACAGGTGACAGACGACAGGTGACAGATTTACAGTTGTCAGACCCTACGTGTGGAACGTCTGCGTACTACGGTATACAGACCGCTTCAAGCTACTGCGAACATAGGGCGAAAGAAGTCTAATTTGCCAGTGTACGTACATGCAGAGACACCGCACGCCTATCAGTAAAGCAACCAACACTCAGGCCTCCGATCGCCATTCGCTGCCATTCGCCGCCGTTCGCCTTGTATTTAGTACGCCTCTAACCACGGTGCTGTATGGAGCGTAGTCAATGAAACCGGAATTTGGTCAATAAATACGCAAATTTTTATAACGTAATTTTCTTATTTTTTGTCACTGATAAATAAGAGCGTTTTATTGTCAACTGCTCAGATTTATCAGTGACGACGTGTTACAATGAAAATAATAAGGAGAAACAAAATAAAAGCAAGTTCTCAAAATAAAATAATACATTCTAAAAACCAAAAAGATTCTCCCAGACAAAAAAAAATTAAAGCAAATGTTCGAAAAGTCCTCCTTGCTCGGCTAGACAATATCCGAGCCTACTATAAAAACCCCTTCGAACGTTTCCAAGCATGTTAGGGGTGATAATTTGAAAAGCTTCTTCAAAAACAGATAGAAGTCATTAGGAGCAAGATCGGAGATCGAGCTGGCCATAAAATAGTTCCCCGTGTACTTATAACCCGATTAGGAAATACATTATCAAGATATTCCCTAACAAGGCCAACATTGTGAGCGGAACAACCATCTTGTTAAAACCATGTTTCACCAAATCTTACACCTAACAACTGCCTAGCAGTTGGAATAATGTGCTGCTGCAGTAGATCCAAGTATCTAGGACCATTCAAATTGCAATTGCCGTTAATAAAAAATGGCCCAATTACGCGTTCCCCTACAATACCCCCCCCCAAACATTTAGTTTTTGGGGATACTGTGTTCTTACGTCAAAATACAAATGCAAATTTTGCCTCGACCAATATCGAACGTGTGTTGGGTTATGACGATTTGACCATTTGACCATCTGCACTTTTTCGGCAACTTCGTAGACATCCATTTTTAGTTTTAAAAATGTATTATTTCAATTAAGAACTTACCCATCTGTTTCTCGAGCAAGGCAGAAATAAAACAAAATAATAAAAACAAAATGAATTTCCAAAAGATAACACTGCAGCGTGCTTCGAATCCACCTCGGTCGTACGGCACGGAGAGTAAATTGGACTTGATTCCCCCTATGTTCGTAGTAGCTTGAAGCGGTCAAAGCGGTTTCAAAATATTTATTTATTATTAAAATCTGTCAATCTCTTTTTACCATTTAAATCTTCTTCTTCGGTTGGTATAGTAGAATTTGTTAGCTGATATGGGGTATACCAACCATAATCTTGATCTTTACGATCATAAAAGATCAGTTTTAGTTTATAAGGTGTAGTATTATTTTGCCATTCTGTATCACACTGACTAGTGCCACTTAAACTGATCTTCAGCACCTATAGATTTTTGCTTAGGTTTCAGTGGTGGGTTAGTTGGGGTAGGAATGGTTGTTTTACTTTTTGCTTCGGCTTTATCCTGGTTGTTTAAATCTTTCTAAAAAGTTCTTTAGAATTTTTTTCCGCGGATTTTTCCAATTTTTTGATAGATGTCTTAATGTTTAGGTGAAGTGTGCGAAGGTCGCTATCATGATATTTTTTATTAACAACATCATTGTCCAATATTGGAGGTTTTACATTCGATATGACCTTGAAAATCATAATCTCCATCTTTAGTAAATGCAATATTATTTTGATTTCGAAAAGCTTCGTTTAAACGTTCTCTTTGTTTTTAGTTAAGCGTAGATCCAAACTTATTCATAGTTGAAACACAAATGAATTAAATGTAAACTAATTTTGTTATTAATAGAACTCAATAACACCCAAGAGAGCGAAGTTCTTCAAATTTGTATTCCCTGCCTCCCTAGGCGCACCCAACATACGCAATCGATCAATAAGCTGATTAGTATTAGTATAAGGAATTAATTCTTTGGGTTTTTCGTTATACTCTACCAAAGCACTACCTTCTACAGAAGATTTACTACCACTTTTACTGGAAGATTTTGGCTTTATCAAAGCCTTATATTTACCGCTTCTACTACCTTTAATTTGACCTGAAGGCCGGAAATTTCTTCCATGCACATTTTCTATCAGTTTCTCAAATGGTGTGTTTATGTGGATTTTTAAAAAAATAGAAGATCATAAACGCCTATTTAATGGGGAAAAACTGTCTGTGAATTTTATATTCCCCTTGAAATCGAAATCAAAAGACCTATTTCCAAGTCTAAACTTATTTGACTTTGGTAAAAATTTTATAGAAAATAGCTTAAAAAGTATTTTTGAACCGCCGAGCGACTCATCATTCATCTTGAAATTGCGCGATGAATTTATCCCACTCTTTCTCATTTTTCTCCCCCCTCCTCATTCTTCTCCTCCTCAGCCGTCTGGAATAAATCATCTTCAACTTTGAAACTTTCTCCGATTTCCTGTTGTTTCTGGGTTGGTAAAATAGTTAATTCCAACATTTCATCATCATTTTTCATCATTTCATCGTCTATATCCGAACTATCTACCCGTGGATGAATAAAAGACTGATATGAAGAAACTGGTGTTAGCTTGTTCTTCTTCGAAAATACATAGAAGAGATTGCTGCATTTTTTTTAGGAATCAAAACAGGACATGTGGTGGGAGAAACAATGGTAGGATTTGCTTTAGTGGCAGATAGTTTTTCTAAAGGTTTCAAAATAGGTTTAAAAAACTTATTAAGAGACTCATCCTCTTCTGTTTTCTCAAGTTTTAAAGCTAAATATTTTTTTCTTATAGCATTAGAAGCCTCTAATATAAGTTTTTTTAAAATTTTATTTTTCTTCTCGCCTAACTTTCGATTGGTCCCAATGAACGGTTTTCAAATGGTTTTAAACAGCTTTCAAACAGGTCTGTTTCCAAAAAACAGGTCAAAAACAGCTAAAAACGGCTTTTAAACGGGTCTGGAACGGTTTTGTTTTCAAATAAACATCTTCTAAACAGCTTTTGAATGGGTCTGTCCGCAAATATACTGCTTTTAAACAGGTTCAGTTATTGTTGAGATCTACTTCAACTACTCGATTCTAACAGACTAAACCACTTGTTAAATGTTATACCTTTATATAGGTTTCAAATTTCAATCGATAGCGACCATCAGATAAATCAGAGTCTTTAACTATAACTAGAAATCCATAATTATCTCTCCAGCACTCCGAACAAATACCTTTAAACGTTTCAAAAGGCATATCAGTGTTCACGTGATCATCATAAACATGTCTGAGATTCATATCATCCATTTTGAAAAGAATTAACAAATTCGCGGTATCTCGAATAAATTGTTTTGGTATTTTGCTGTACGTCTATGAGAGATAGAATGAATCTATTACATTATGTCGTCCTCTGGTAAAGTAATCTCGAAAAATATCCTGGTTCGGAGAGGCTTTAGAAGGATCTAAAATCTCATCGTTTTCACTATAGGGAAAATAGTTAATTCCCGCCACCGATCGTAGAATTTTTTCAAACAGTTGATATTTTTGTTGATAAAGAGACTTTGAGTAAATGTAAACATTTGGTTCAATTAGAAGACTGATCATGACGTTAGTTTTACCGCAGTTAGTAGGCCGACAGATCAACCCTCTAACAGTGTTTATTAGTAGCACCCCATGCCTTCGAAATTTATTATCGTTAAAGGTTAGATGTTCATCCAAATTGATTATATTTATACCAATCTTTTGCTTTTCTTTTCGCATTTTGAAGTAAATAAAAGACGTGTTATCTTTACCAGAGTTTTAGTTGGAATGGAGACTTTGAGAGGTGAAGGTCTCCTAAATACACTCATCAATAAGCTATCGTTTGAGTTACATCTACCTTCACATAGGTAATAATTAGTGATATACTCTTTCTTTGTTTAAAAGTTTGAGACAATGATGTATTTGAAATTAACTTTGTGTTTCGGCCTTCCATTATCTATATTTTATTTATACACGACGTTTCCATCAGTACAATCTCTGATCGTCTTCAGGTGCAAACTACAATTTATTCCTAAGGCTACGTACTTATATACTATAGGAAATCACTCAGCCGTGAAGTTTAAGAAGTTGGCTCCGCCCAAGGAGGGGCTTCCAAATATTTGGAATTTCAACACTTGGTTTACTGAAAACACCCTGATTCTGCCCAATAAAGGCAGCTTCAAGGAATTTTCGTTTCTTCCAGTGTGACTCCTTGTGCAAAACCTTTGCTTCTGTCCACTTCATTCGGTGTTGTTTTGACCATGAGTATTCGGCGATTCCTGATTTCGTTGTTTCACCTCTTTGGGTATTCGTCTGATTTTCTTTGAGCCTAACAGCTAGAGGTCTTTTTGTTTCACCTATGTATGGTTCACCACACTCACAAGGAACTCGGTAAATGCATTCCTTATTTTGTTTGTTCTCCGGTTTTGTTTTACTAAGAAGGCTTCGAATTGTATTACTAGATTTAAAAGCTGTTTTAATATTAAAAGTTGTTCGCTACTTTTCGAATTTTCTCTGATACTCCTTTAATGTATGGAATTGTAAGGAATGCATTTGCCTGGTTTTGGTCTTGTAATATCTGTCTTGTTTGCTGAAATTTAGAAATAGTATCTGTTATAAGTTTAAAATATAGACAATGGAAGTCCGAAGCACAGAGTTAATTTCAAATACATCATTGTCTCAAACTTCCAAACAAATGTTGAAATCCCGGTACGGACCCGATATCAGTGATCTTTTTCGAGGCTACGAGAAAACTTTAATTAAGCATACCAGAGAAGACACGCACATCGAATTCCTATGTCAAGCAAGAGACAGCAATATTATTCCGGTTGCGTTTCATCTTAAGGCACCATTTCCAGGACAAATAGTTCAGCGGATTCTAGATGACGCCAGTAAAGTACTCATACGATCCCAAATCAACTTTCATGGCTGGAACAAATCCATACTGACAGAAGAACTGGGACAACGGTTTCAGCAACCATCTACGATGTACGTAGCCTTAGGAATAAACTGTAGTTTGCACCTGAAGACGATCAGAGATTATACTGATCGAAACGTCGTGTATAAATAAAATATAGACAATGGAAATCCGAAACACAGAGTTAATTTCATACTCTTTCTTGTTATTTTGCTTTTTTTAATTTTTTATATTTATTAATGTTTTTTTTACTAGATTCTGTGGCCCCGGAACTCGCCTAACGAGTCGATTATCTCGAGGAGAAAGATACCTTGGATGAGGCTTGCAAGGAGCACGATATAGCGTACTCGAAAAGTGACAAGTTAGAATATAGACATAAAGCAGATCAGATTTTAGAAAATAGACCGTGGGAAAGGATAAAATCGAAAGATTCTAATTTGGGAGAAAAAGCTGCTGCTTGGATAGTAACTACTGGTATGAAGACAAAACGCAAACTGGGTATGGGTGCTAAAAGAAGTTTGAATAACAAGAAAGCATTTTCTAGCTCTATCTTGAAACATTTAAAGAGTAAAACTAAACATTTTAGCGGAAATGAATTGTCTAATAAAAAAAAATATTAGCGCGGCTCTTAAGATTGCTAAAACGTTAATAAAATCAGCTGGAGGGCGAAATAAAATAAAACTACCCGGAGTACCAGTACCCAAATTTTGTGGGATAATTCGAGCTCTGATACCTATTTTCGCCGGACTTAGCGCGCTAGGAGCATTGAGTGGAGGAGCAGCCAGTGTTGCTAAAGCTGTAAACGATGCTCGAGATGCTCGTGAAAAACTTAAGAAACTTAAGGAAAGTCAAAGATATAATGAAGCAATAGAATCAATTGCAATAGGAAAAACAGGCAATGGACTTTATTTGAGAAAATATAAATCCGGTCTGAGTTTATGGGTCACAAAACTCCCTATAAAGCTAACCAAAAGAGCGCTTTCCGATAAAGATTTACTACGGTATGTTAAAAAGCTTAAAATTTCTCATTTTAGAGGCGCATTTATGAAAAATTCTCTTCCGAAAGGACTTGTATGGAAAAAAGAAGCGGGAATTGTTAATCTGGATTCTATGGAATCAAATGGTATCCACTGGGTAGCTTATAAGAAGAATGGGTCTACTGTTGTGTATTTTGATAGTTTCGGAGGGTTAAACCCCCCCCCCCCCTTGGAGCTAGTTAAATACTTTAAAAACTGTAAAATATTATACGAACGGTAGATTCTTGTCCTTGCGATTCTTACAGAGTTGGGTGTTCTTGGGTTTAGGACAGGAGGTGCTTCAATAAGACACTTGAATTAAGCTTACGTTTCGAGTATATTTTTACTCTTCTTCAGAGCTACAAAGAAAAAGTTTTGGTACACGAAAGTTTTGGTTTACATTTTTGAAAAAACAAAAAAATTATATGTAAATTCGAATTATTAAAATGGGGAAGATCGGTTTAAAAAAAACGTAGTTGTAAAACATATAAAGTAGATACACTAAAACAATTAGGAATTAGGTAAGCATAAACATACTATTTATTCCAATTGCTAATGCCTATATGAATCGTTGTTAAGTAATCTATTTAAAATAAAAATAACAAAAATTAAATTTTAATTCTTAATATTTTACAATATTTGAAATTGTTTTAGTGTATCTACTTTATATGTTTTACAACCACGTTTTTTTTTAAACCGATCTTCCTCCTTTTTAATAATTCGAATTTACATATAATTTTTTTGTTTTTTCAAAAATGTAAACCAAAACTTTCGTGTACCAAAACTTTTTTTTTGTAGCTCTGAAGAAGAGTAAAAATATACTCGAAACCTAAGCTTAATTCAATTATTGAAGCACATCCTGTCCCAAAACCCAAGACCACCCAACTCTGTAAAATATTATTTAACTTGGATCAGTATCAAAACTATAATACTGATAACTGTAGACATGTTTAATGTTTTTCTATAATAAGAATATATAAATAGATGTTTTTCTGTTTATTTTCTATCAGTTATGTCTTGTACATTTACCTTGAAGGGTCAAACCAGCTCTATAGTCACGAACTTTTTTCCTTCTATTGAATTAGATCCGAAATACGAATATTCGCTTGCTTTAATATCCCTAAATACCTTGAACTCAATTCCCAACATTGAGCCAGGAAGAAACAAGTTTTATTATAATAGTCAACGTGAAAAAATAACTGTGGAAATCCCGACTCGGTCCTACGATATTGAAGGCATTGAATCGTCCATTCAAAATAAGTTGTGTGAACTCGAGGAGAATATTATAAAAAAGTGTGAATTGTCTACTCTCAAACCTAATAACAACACGTTAAAAGTCGAGTTAAAGAGTGGATTTAAAGTAAATTTTGAACCAGAAAATAGTATTGGTCAAATTCTTGGATTTTCCGCAAAAAAGCTTCAACTAAACGTTTTGAATGAGTCCGATACACGTGGTGACAATCCGAATTGAATGTAATATAATATCTGGATCTTACTACGGCAACGATTTATCTCACACAATATAATTTAGCTCTACTGTAGATCCTGGCTATAGCATAAATATAGAACCATCAAATCCTATATTTCTACATGTTTACAAGAAAACGATAGATAATATCACGCTAAACCTCCTCGATTCTAGGTCGGTTCATTTTCGAGGAGAAGAAATTGTAATAAGATTGGAGCTGAGAAAAAATGGGGTTAATTTTTAACAACAACAACAACAATAGCTTCAGACACTATTTAAAACAGTGTGATACATTAAACTCTTCATTCACAACTGGTCTGTCCAGCTGGTCGCTCACGTTTCCAAATATTCTGTTTCTACACATCATTCTTCCTTCGAAAAACTACAGATATTCAGCCCAATAACGTCTGATGAGAGTGTGAGACGAGAAGAATGGCATACCTACCACCCTTTTACAAAGTCATTTAATAACAGTGATGAGATTGAGATCGTTTTAAATCAGCAGGATACCTTTATAGATATTAGTGAAGGTGAATTATACATAGAAGTAAAAGTGGTGGAATCAACTACAAGAGAGTGCTATAACTACCACAAACAATTTTGGAACATTTTCGGTTGAATCTATCTCATATGAACTAAATGGAAAAGAGATAGGTCGAGTGCGCGAACCTGGAATAGTAGGCACAATTAGAGCTCTTTTAAGTCTAAACGAGCAGGAGAGTAAATCATTAATTCCGGCTGGTTGGAATTGGCCTGATGGAAATTTGGAGACTTTGGGAGCAGTTTCCAGAGAGTTTAGTCTACGTATCCCTCTCAGTTTTCTGCTTGGAATCTTTGTTGATTACAAACAAGTTATTTCTGGCAGACAAAAGATTCGTTCGTGGTTCGAGCTTGCACCGATAAAAACTGCTACAAAAGCATCGGTACGAAAACTGCCAGTATTCTACTATAGAACTGAAAGTCAAACACGTTTACCACAACGACGCTGTTAAACTTCGACTTTTAGAGGATTTTGCCAAAGATACATCGATAATGATTCTTTTTAGAAGATGGGAATTGTATGAATTGCCTGCATTGAAGCAAACCAAAAAGAATATCTGGATGGTTAAGACATCGAATAGTTTAGAACTACCACAATACTACCACAATACAATAGGATTTCAGCAAGAACGTAACAATAACTCAAAAGCAGATTGCATGCCAAAATTTGAAATGTTCGAGCCACGTTAAGCGCAAAAATTTGTGATGTTTATTTATTTCTACTAATATTTCATTTTTTGGGTTATTTCACTTCAAATTCCACGTAACCTGGTCGCTCAGTATTGCCAAATTTAGAGCATTATGGCGTGAGTTCAGATTTGGTAAAATTCAAAATAAATAAGGCGGCGCCATCTTGCCAGAGAAGCAAGCAAAGAAAGTCTGAAGTCTATGTTAAGTAGCTTTAAATAATGAACTAATTGGCTTCGTTTTATTTTGGCCTTCTATAAAATAAGGCAAGGTAGTTAAATGATAAATTATAAATTATTTAAAAAGTATAATCTTTGACATAATTCACAAGACCTTTAAAATGTACACAGGGTTTTAAAATGAATAACAAAGGTTATAAAATACCTATTTTTTTTTTAAATAGGCAAAAATTACAAATATTCACACAAGGAAACTAACAGAGAATTAAGTTGACTTATACCGAAAGTAAAGGAAAGCTCGGCAAGTAAGACTTTACATAAATCATTATACAAGTAACATTTGGGTATAGTAATGCTTACTGTATTCTTGCCTCAAGGAATTTCTAATAAGGAATTAAAATCTAAATCACATAGCGCCATAAATATCTTAATCGCAATTTGCATACAAAAAATAGCTAAAACTAAGTCGCAAAGCAAGCAAAATATAATACAACGCCACCAGGCAAATCCTTAACTTTAAAATAAGGCCACACAGCACAACCTACCAATAAACATTACTAATGCGAATACGTACACCAAAATATGTAACATGACATATTCTAATTGCATATCTAAGGATCATTTTTTATAGACTCATTTATACTGTATGCTTTTGCCGATTTCAGATCTAAGGATCATATTTTTATAGACTCATTTATACTGTAGACTTTTGCCGATTTCAGATCTAATGGTCATTTATGGGCAATATGTCATGTTACATATTTTGGTGTACGTATTAGTAATGTTTATTGATAGGTTGTGCCGTGTGGACTTATTTTAAAAGTTAAGTATTTGCCTGGTGGCGTTGTATTATCTTTTGCTTGCTTTGCTATTTAGCCTTAGCTATTTTTTGTATGCAAATTGCGATTAATATATTTATGGCGCTATGCGAATAAGCTTAGATTTTAATCCTTAATAGAAATTTCCTGAGGCGAGAATACAGTAAGCATTACTACACCTAAATGTTACTTGTGTAATGATTTATGTAAAGTCTTAAGTCTTACTTGCCGAACTTTCCCTTACTTTCGGTATAAGTCAAACTTTATTCCATATTAGTTTCTTGTGTGAGTGAATATTTGTAATTTTTGCACATTTAAAAAAAATAGGTATTTTAGAACCTTTGTTACTCATTTTAAAACCCCGTGTACATTTTAAAGGTCTTGTGAATTATATCAAAGATTATACTTTTAAAATAAATAATAATTTATGAGTGCGCAGAGGTTTCGTTGTTGTTATATTAAAAACAATTGAATTTTAATGTGTTTTACGTGGTTTTTATTTGTTTAAAATTAGTGAGTTGTGTTAATAAACAATTAAAAATTACCTGTAAGTAGAGAAAACTACTATTTAGAATAGCCCAAGCCTAAACTTATTGATAGTTAATGCGAACTGTGGATTAATTCCAACATTTTGTCGTTATCGCTTATCGAACTATCGAGGGAATTGATATATTACAAAGTAAAGTAGGATATTTAATTGTTGTCATTCTATTATGGACGAGGAGGACATAAGCAATCTTGCACAGCTGGAAGAAATTAAAAAAAATAATTGCTGATAATACCAAGCAGATTAACACGTCGCTCAGTAGCATAAAACAAGACCTGACTGAGCATATTTTATCATGCAACTCTTAAATCAAAAGGCTGGAGGAGGAAAATTCAGAGCTGAAAAATCGTGTCGAGTTTCTGGAACGCTTTCGAAAGGAAAGAAGTCTAATTGCTTTTGGTTTCAAATTTATCGATCTTAAAGGTATTGATTTGGCAAAATGGTTAATTGCACAGATCAAACAATTAATGAAAACTGATTTTAAAATAGACCAGTTTGTCAATGTATTTTTTATTAGTAAAACTGATGAAAACAACAAAAGACCGAGTTAACGAATAATTTTACAAGGGATTTAATTTTAAAAAACGTCGGCGCTCTTAAAGGAACGGGAGTTGTAATAAAACTCCAAAGGATCAAAAGATTTACAAACTATTAGTCACTCATATGAAAGACGCCAGAAGTAAGAATAAAGGCTTCGATTAAAAATAATAAATTGTTTATTGGTCAAGATAGCTATTCATATGAAGTCCTGCTGACTTGGGAATTACCATCCACAAAAATAGCATTATCGTCTCCCACTCTTCCTAGATTGTCTGTGAACGCACCTGGTACACCGTTATTTCAGCGTAGTACGAGCGAGATCGAGAATAGCGAGCAGTCAGGGGGAGAGGACGAGGTATTTCACACTGTTGAGTCATCCTGCATGCAGACCTCGGTACCGCAAAATAAAGCAGCGATCAATCCGGTAAACACACGTGCAGTAGTGACGACCCAGTCGAAAGTGGCGGTAAAAGAACCTTTAAAACAAACAGGCACTACCAGCTCAATCGTTATAAAGGGCGATCCACCGACTAATAAAAACAGACTCAATAAAAATAGTAACAATTCTCCAGGAACAACATTAAAAAGATCATCGTCTCGTCTAAATGAAAAAATCAACAAAAAAGAAGTTTTATTTTGGGTATATTTTTTCCTTTTATCTGTTTTTTTTATGTATTTTTTTCATACATGGATAATTTTGATGCTGTTTAGATTCAGTATATAGGAGAAACTTTTATCTATTGAGGTTCTGATTTATATTGTAAAATGCATTGGTTTTTTTTTCCGTTAAGATTTTAGTTGCATCGAAATGGATAAATTCAAAATCATTGCCCGCACATTTTGGTAACATAAAAAATCGTCTGGTAAAAAATAAATATTCAGTATTAGACCTTTCCGAGACATTTTTGAATGATGGCATTTCGAGCAATAGACTGCAAATTAATGATTACATTTTGGTTAGAAAGGATGTTGGTAGACGGTGTAGTGGTATTGCTATGTACATTCATAAAAAAATTAATTTTGAGATTTTGGAGACGAGAAAGTTTGACGCTCTTGAGCAGCTTTGGATAAGAGTTAAAATTTTAAAGGAGACATTTATTATTGGTACACTATACAAGAGACCGAAGTCAAACATTACGGAATCACTAAACATACTTGAGAGCCATTTGGAATCGTTTGCTGAGTACCCAATTATATGCGGAGGGGATGTAAATCTAGACCTTTTAAAAACCACCAGATATTTTTAATCTCAAACAAATAGTAAACGAACCAACCAGGATAACAGAAACCACAGGTACGTTAATTGACCATATACTAATTCCAATTGAAAATGAGGATTTTGAGGTAGAGGTTAAAGAAACCTCTTATATATCGGATCACTCACTGGTTTATTTTAGTTTTAAGAATAGGGTACAAAAAGAGAAACATTTGAAAAAGGGCAGAAACTTGAAGGGCATTGATAAAACGCTTCTAAAATATTTTTTGAATATTGCTCCATTTGAGGATATCAGTATGAATGATATTGAACAAAAAACAAACTACTTAAATGAAATTATTTTAAATATATTTGATGTTTTGGCACCAATTAAAACATTCACAAAAAATAATCGAAACCCAGGGGAGTTAACTTTTAATATTAAAGAAATGATAAAAACGAAAAACAGAGCTTTTAATAAATGTAAAAAATCAGGTACTTATGAAAATTGGACATATTATAAACAAGTTACAAATCAAGTTAATATAGCAGTAAATAACGAAAAAAAGGCGTTTTTTGAGAACACATTCAGGCAAAACAACAATCAAAGATTTATGTGGCAAAAATTAAACCAGTACGCAGTTTATAGTAAAAAATAAATAGGCACTATACCCACTACTTTAAATAAACCAAACCCAATAAATCAATATTTTTTAGAGGCGTCAAACAGTAACCCAACAGTAAACAATAATTGAATAAATTTTTATAATAACAATCGAAAATATCACACAAATCATCAGTTTAATTTTTTCACAGTTGATATCGAAACAGTCAAAAAACATATATTTTCAATAAAATCATCATCAACTGGTTTTGATGGTTGGTTGTTAATGTTTATTAATATGATTCTTTTAACTTGCCGAGAATCCTACCGTTTCTTACTAACATAATAAATAGTTGTATATTTTTCGAATAAATGGAAG
Source organism: Oxystoma pomonae (assembly GCA_963921995.1). NCBI lineage: Eukaryota > Metazoa > Arthropoda > Insecta > Coleoptera > Brentidae > Oxystoma > Oxystoma pomonae. The sequence goes on from OY998166.1 coordinate 45,638,663, forward strand.
ATTGCTTGTGTGAAGCCTTTGCCTAAAAAAACTGTTGCTGAATCTTATAATGATCTGCGTCCTATTAGTCGTAGCCTTGGCAACAGTTTTGGAAAATATCATGAATCAACAAATTAGGGAACATTTGGATTCTTACAATATTTTACCCGAAAAACAATCTGGATTTAGACCTGGATTTAGTTGTACTACCGCGCTTTTGGATGTGACTGACGATATTATCAGAGAGTCCGACATGGAAAAACAACAGCATTGCTTCTTTTAGATTATTCTAAGGCATTCGACAGAATTAATCACCCAATGTTGTTTGCAATACTTCATTTTATTGGCTTTTCAAATTTTGCAATTAACTTGGTTAAAAATTACATGTCTAACCGTTTTCAGTTTGTGCAAACAGAAGAGGGGGTGTCAGATATGATTAAGATTTGCAGTGGCGTACCACAGAGGTCTATCTTAGGACCACTTTTATTTACAATTTATACTTCTGGCATGCTGGACTGTCCACGTCATTGTGATTCTTACTCATATGCTGGTGACCAGCAATTAAAACTCTCATTTTAAAAAGTGATCAAAAAAATGCTGAGAAGAACTTTAATATTTAAGATATAGAAAGACTTGTTAACCAATCCAAAGATCACAACTTCCGAGAGCCTTAAAATTAAACTGTCGGATTCGCTAGTATTGAGCTAGTTTAATTACTGTGATGCCATCTATGATCCATGTCTGGATTCCAGAGATTGTGAACGTATGCCAAAAGTACAGAAGGCTTGTTTACGTTTTATATATGGCATAAGGAAATTTTATAGAATTTCACATAAATTACAAGATGTCAAATGGCTTAGTATGAAGCGTAGACGTAGGTTACACACTCTTTGTCTTTTTCACAAAATAATAACCACCAAAAATCCAAGATACCTTTATAATAAAATCAAGTTTCGCACAAGAGCATATGGATTGGGTTCTCGTTTAAATCACATAACTAGACCTGCTCACCGTACATCGCTTTTTGAAAGATCTTTTTCCTACAACATAGGTCAGTCCATATCAAGTCAACCAGGGTATTTTACCACACCATCTCCGATGTTGATGATTTTTAGTATACATGTTTTTCCTACCAAAAAACTGGAAAATCAAAAATTTCAGACTTTTTTGACCAGTTGTTTATTTTGAATTAATTTTTGAAAATCGAAAAAGTCACTTATTTGTCCTTAACATGTGCGCACAAAATTAGGAATATCCAAAGAACCACTTATAATAGAAAAGTAGGTGAAGGTTCATTTTAAAGCTCTTATAAAGACCTTTCATATGAGAATATTGCATAATATATATTGAAAAAAAAAATAAAAAAAAAATTTTTTGATTTTTTTTTTGAAAAATTTCAAAAATGCCATTTTTAATTTTTTTCAAAAAATTATATTATTTTCTTTAAAGTGTTATTAAACTATTCACAAAATTTTGAGATGGACAAATCATGGGTTCAATGTGAAAAAATTTATTAAAAATGTCACATGCATGAAAAATCGCCTATAAATAGACAATGCATTTTGGTAATTAGAAGAATATAATGGGGTTTAAAGCGATATTATAAAAATATTTAACAATATTTTATTTAATAAAAAATTATATCCTACGTTTCATTCTGTATCAGTAATCAGATTAACATTGCCCCCCATTGTAATATTTACTTACAAAACCTCTTTTCCACCGGAGACGTACTATTGGATGTTCCAATTCTTAGGAAAATATGCCTGTATAAACCTTCCAATACTTTTGTGAAATACTGCCTGTTTATTCCTTTTTAACATTAAGGACACACCTCCTTCATTTTATTGGTCTGTTTAGGTACATTGTGGGGATTTGCTGACATGAAAATTCCTGCATAAATTGATTTTAAATTTTTGGCAAGTATCTTCCTGAAATAGCTCCAAATAATCGATACATAATAGTTCGACTGAAGGTTTATCAGAAGTCATCTCTGTGTAATTTTAAAAGTTTCAACTATGGGTGAGGCAAGTGGATGGACTAAATATAAAGTAAAGTGCTGTGATCCACTAGAGTTAAAAATCAAGCATTTTGGGAAATTAAGAAATATGACCAAGTGGATGTGCAGTTACAAAAATGTCAAAATGGGAATGAAAATCTGTGATGGTTGTAGACTAAAGCTTTCAAAGAAGTTTAAGGCATCTGAAGAAGATGAGGCAGGGTAAGTAACAAATAGTATTTTTTAATATAAAATTAATAAACTAAACCAATTGCGTCAAGTACGGAGTGGAAAAATCTCATGGCATTATTTTCATGGCATTATTTTGCATGGCATTTTGAGAATACAGACATTATGTACAAATTTCTTGGCATTATGTACACATTTTGGGTCAGCTGTTACCCCCTTTTTAAGTTCTTATAAAAAACTAACTTTTTAAATTTTTTTAGACCCAGTCAAGTTCCAGAAAATGATCCAGATTTTCAAGATCCTGCTGAATCATTTACTCTTTTAAACAAGTCATTGGAGCTTCTTGGTGTGTCGCCGATTAAAAGAAAAAATGTATACAAAGAAAAAATTGATATTGTACAGCATACAATTGCGAAAGCATTTACAAAGGAATCAGATTCAACGCTAGTAAAGGAATGCCAGAGTGACGAAAGTGAAATGATTAAGCAGTTAAAGGACAAATTTTTAAAAACCGAAAAGAGGAGTGAGAAAATACTAGTTTTATCATGTTTACCTCAAAGTTGGAGTAGAAAGAAGATTGAAGAAGAATTTGGAGTTTCTCAATATTTGGCCAGAGCTGTAAAACAGTTAGTTAAGGACAATTGGATATTATGTTCTCCTAACCCCAAACCGGGAAAGACCCTTAGTGATAGAGTGGCCCAAATAGTGGTAGATTTTTACCAAAGGGATGACATTAGCAGGACCATTCCAGGTAAAAAAGATTATGTTGTTATCAGAAAATATGGAGCTGAAAAAGAATATGTACAAAAAAAATTAGTCTTAGCTAATTTAAAAGAAATTTATGCATTGTTTAAAACTGAGTACCCCAATGAAAAAATTGGGTTTTCAAAATTTTGTGAACTGCGACCCAAAAACTGTATACTGGCAGGAAAAAGTGGGACTCATACTGTATGTGTATGTACTATACATCAAAATATAAAACTAATGCTCAATGGCTCCAAATTAAATAAGCTATATGATGAAAATAACAGGCCTCTTGCAATATCTTATCATGATTGCCTTTATAAACTAATGTGTAATCCACCTTCAGTGGACTGTTTTTTAAGCAATAGATGCAAGCAATGTCCTGGAGTAGAACAGTTTAAAAATACGTTAATAGAAAAATTTGAGGAAGAATTAATTGATGAGGTCTCATTTAAAAAGTGGGTCTCAGTAGATAGGTGTACTATGGAAACCGTTGTTAAGAAAAGTGATGATTTTGTCCAGGAATTTACTGATGATCTTGTAAAACTTAAATCACATTCTTTTATTGCAAAAATGCAAAAAGATAGATACAATGAAATAAAAATTAACCTTAAACTTGGAGAGTCTTTGATCACTTGCGACTTTGCGGAAAATTATTCCTATGTTATGCAAGATGAAGTCCAGTCTTATCATTGGAATAACAGCCAGGCAACCCTCCACCCTTTTGCCATTTATTTTCTAAGTGATGGTAAACTGCACAACCTGAATTATGTGTTTATTTCGGAAAGCTTGACACATAATACAATTGTATTTCATTTATTTAAAAAAAAATTAATGCCTGATTTAAAAATCAAAATACCAGGACTTAACAAAATTTTTTATTTTTCGGATGGATGTGCTGCGCAGTACAAAAACAAAAAGAATTTTCTGAATATATGCCTGCATAAAAAAGATTTTGGTGTTGAAGCAGAGTGGCATTATTTTGCCACCTCGCATGGCAAAAGTGCCTGCGATGGCTTGGGAGGAACTGTTAAAAGACTTGCTGCCAAAGCCAGTTTGCAGAGGCCCTATGACAATCAAATAATGACACCTCTACAATTGTTTACTTGGTGTGAAGAAAACATATCTGGCATTGATTTTAAATATTGCACAGAAGCAGATTATACAAATCATGAAATAATTTTGAATAAAAGATTTGCGGAAGTCTTAACAATACCGGGGACACAAAAAATTCATGCTGTAATTCCTCTTACAGAAAGCACGTTTTTGGCAAAACAGTTTTCTACATGCTTAGAGGTCGAAACACATAATCTTTTTAAAGGTGGAAGCATTATTTTGCAAAATATCGAGTCAGGGTTTGTCACTGTAGAATATGACAGTGCTTGGTGGCTGGCTTGTGTCTTGGGGAAAAATAATGAGAGCGGAGAACTGAAAGTAAGCTTTCTTCATCCACGAGGACCTGCCTCATCATTTTTTTACCCAACACCTCAAGATATTTTAATTATTAAACCAGAAAGTTAACTCTGTGTTTCGGACTTCCATTGTCTATATTTTATTTATACACGACGTTTCGATCAGTACAATCTCTGATCGTCTTCAGGTGCAAACGTAGTTTGCACCTGAAGACGACGAAATCTGAACTCACGCCTTAATACTCTAAAATTGGTAATACTGAGCGACCAGGTTACGTGGAATTTGAAGTGAAATAACCCACAAAATGAAATATTAGTAGAAATAAATAAACATCACAAATTTTTGCGCTTAACGTGGCTCCATTTCAAATTTTGGCGCACAACGTGTAGAGCTCGAGTTTGTTTTCAAATTTTGGCGCACAACGTGTAGAGCTCGAGTTTGGTTTCAAATTTTTAGCTTAATTCTAGCCGTTTTTAGTCTTTTAGATATTTAATTTCTTGGTTTTAGCTTGGGTACTTACATCAAATTCAACATAAAAAATACTGTTCTGATCCTTTTATTTTAAATTTTAGAAAATGGCGTTCAATGTGAATCATTTGCTGGTGGATGAGGTGGACTGGGGACTCATAAGTCAGAAGATTTAGCACTCAGGATCTTGGCAATGTCGATACTAAGAAAGCCATCCTCAGAGGCAAACTAAACGTGGAAACTGAGACACAAATTGTGGAATATCCTGATGTGGAGATGGACTTTAAATCGGAAGTTGAAAGAATAATGAGTAAGATCGCTTGTTTTACTAGTCTCATTCGCAGTTTTAGGTCAGACAAACGGCATCCACTTGACAAATTGCATTGATTATTTAAAACCATCAGATAATAGCGCTACTGAATGTAAATCAAGATTGCTAGCTCTAAATTTGCTTCTTATTGATTCCCTTGAACGAAAAGCAACTTCTTTTGGTAACTTAGATAATTAAATTGTGGAAATTAATGATTTTTCTCAAACTTCTTCACGGAGCGTTTCTTTTGCCGAGAACCCAAAAACTTCAGTGCAATCCCAGAGCGAAGTAGTATCAGATACAAGTCAAAATGCCAATTGTAGTTTCATTTTAAGTGATCAATCCTTGGATAATCTTGAATTTATGCCTCGTATGAGATCTAGTAATGTTGATTTGATGACACATGATGTTGATGAGTAACGGTGATAGTGGTCCAACAAAAAATTGTAGTACCCCAGAGTTTAAATGAATTGCGTTTAAGTTTGAATCAAAATCTTTCCAGCCAAAGCGTTGTAGAACAAGCAGTTAGCAGAAATTTGATTTCCCAACCCTCAAAATTGCATGATTCAGGTCAGGATATAGGTCAAAAGTTAGGTCACAATCCATTCAATAACAGTAGTTTTTTGCAAAATGATTCTGGTCAAACTTTAAATTGTCAAAATCAGTTCCAAAACAATGTCAGTTCACTTAATCCTTTTTACAAAATAATTCAGGTCAAAACTTATTGGGTCAAAATCACATGCAAAATAACACAAATTTACTTAATCCTTTAGTACAAACTAATTTATGTCAGGATTTAGTCAAAACTTAAGTCAAAATTCACTCAATAATAATAATAATAATTTACAAAATAAGTCAGCCCAAAACAAAAGTTCACTTAATACGTTAGTCAATAATGATAACGGTTTACAAAATAATTCTTGTCAAAACTTATCGGGTCAAAAGGTAGGACAAAATCACATACAAAATAATACAAGATCACTTAATCCTTCAGTCAGTAATTGTGTACAAAACAATTTAGGCCAAAACTTGAATCAACTTTTAAATCAAAATGCCCCTAACACGAATTTAAATAGTCAAGCTATATTAAACAATAATTCAGGACAAAATGTGAATCCAGTTTTAAATCAAAATGTCCCTAACACGTGCTTAATTAATCAAGGCTTGGTTCAACCCATGGTAAATAATTTTTCAGGACAAAATTTGTCAGGACAAAATCTTTCAGGACAAAATCTTCCAGGACAAAATTTTTCAGGACAAAGTTTTTCAGGGAGAAATTTAAATCCATTTTTTAGTCAGAACCCCTAATGCATGCTTAATTAATCAGAACTTGGGTCAACCGATTTTAAATAATATTTCAGGACAAAATATTTTTGGTCAACATTTAAATTCACTCTTAAGTCAGAATGTTTCTAACATGAGTTGCAATCAACAAAACTTGGCTCAGTCTAGTTTAAATAATAACATTGGTCAATATTTTACCGGTCAAAAATTTTTGGGGTCCCAATGCAGATAATAAGTAATAAGGTAATAGTTTTAACTGAAATAATCAAAACTTAGTTTATAAAAACTTGTTAAACCAAAGCTTACCACAGCAACTTTTATTGAATAAAAATTTAAATTCGAACTTAAAGAACTTTGGAAATTTCAATGGACAGAATTTAGGTCAATAATTTCATCCAAATTTGTCCTCAATTTATCATTTTAAATCTAAATATGGAGGTAAACATCATAGTTTATTCAGCTTTTTAGAGGAGCTTGATGAATTTTGTAGAATAAATCAAATACCTAGAGACTTTTTAATAAATTGTCCCCGGGAGGTTTTTGAAGAAGATGCTTTGGTATGGTTTAAGGTCAACTGCCACAGATTTTTTAATTGGGATCAAGTTGTTTTGCAATTAAAGCAGGATTTTTTGGATGAGGACCATCAGATAAAATTATGGGATGAAGTGAGAGCTCGCACCCAGGGTATTTCTGTGACTCCATTATCTTACATTTCTAAAATGGAAAATTTGTTTCAACGATTTCTACTTCCTGTTGATGAATACACGAAAGTGACCTTAATTAAAACAAATCTCTTACCTTACTATCAACAAAATTTGGCTTTGGTTAATCCTACCTCTTTGTTGGAGTTGATTAGAATTTGCAAAGTTTTGGAAAATACGAAAAACAGTGTTGAAAAATTTGAGGCACCTCCGCCATGCAGCTCAAGGACATTGGAACCAGAGCTAGCTTATAAGGGAGTGAGCCTAATGTCAACCAAATGTCAAATTCTAATTAAAATGTCAAGCAAATGACAAACTTAAATTTAAAAACAAACAGTATCGACTCATGTCAGAATCCCAATTTAAACAAAATGTGAAACTCAAATTTAAATACAAATAATGTCAGTTTATGTCAGAATCACATTTTAAATAACAATATGTCAAACCAGTCAAATTCTAGTCAAATGTCAACTTCACAAACCTTATGTCAAGACAACATTGCGGAAATGATAAATGAAATCCCAACCTCTCAATCAATATCATCTTCAAAATTAAATGTCAATCAAAGTTTTCAATTTTTAAACCCTGAAATAGAAGCTCTTAAAAGAGAAATGAAATGTTGTGATACAATTGTGATTCCTTCGGTCACAGTTACCAGAGATGTACCCTCAAAAGAAAAATATTTTGCTATTCTTGTGGACTAAAAAATGTCAAAAGATCTGTCTGTCAAAATTGTTTATCAAAAAACGCCACAAACGCAGTTTTGCAGTCGGGAGAAACTGCGAGCAATCAAAATTAAAATACGACAAATTTGATCAATCTGGCTGGTCTGAATGGCTCAATGTAATTCATAATTTTTTCAAGACAAATCAAGTTTCTTTAATATTTTCGAATAAAGGGTATGATTACCGTCCGTACTTAGATATTTCAATTAAAAATAAAAACTTTACTTGCCTGTTGGATACTGGTGCTCAACAGTCAGTGCTAGGGAAGCGTGGGCTAGAGAAAATTTTGGATTTGCGTGTACAAATTTCAAATAAAAATATACCTAATATTGTGACCACCCCGGGCGAAACATCGTTTAATTTTTTCTCCTTTCGCTTTGGTCTTTTATGTGTTCTTTGTGGGACACTCATCCAATTTTGAATTTTCGTTCTTTCCTAGCAAGATCTTTTGATCTTCTCTTTTTTAGATTCTTTTCGGTTGATGTAACTGATTTGGAAGTTTAACTTCTTGTTTTAATTGTCTTAGGAGCATATTCCTATTGGAAAGATTAACACGCCAGGACGAACCCGTATCAGGTGACTTCTAATAAGTACCATGCGGAACGATGCCTATTTGTGAGTGATTCAGAGTTGGAAGTCAGAGTGTGCGATGGTGTTAAATGATATCTGGATTGAGGGTGACTAGTGAATCCACTGACGAGCCCACGCTGGTCACCCCGGGCGAAACATTGTTTAATTTTTTCACCTTTCGCTTTTGTCTTTTGTGTGTTCCTTGTGGGACACTTATCCAATTTTGAATTTTCGTTCTTTCCTCTCAAGATCTGTTGATCTTCTCTTATATATATTTATCTTGATGACCTTGTTGTTCTAAATGATAATTTTGATGACCATATTGCCACCTTGAATAAAGTTTATGAATCGTTGAAAACCGCAAGTTTAACAATAAATGCCACAAAATGTCAATTTTGCGTACCTAGCTTGCCATTTCTGGGCTTTGTAGTAGATAAGAATGGTCTGCATGTGAATCCAGACAAAATTGATGCTATTTTTAATTATAAGAAACCTCAAACTGTTAGTCAAGTAAAAAGATTCGTTGGTATTTTGAACTGGTTTTCAAGATTTATTTGTAACTATTCTGAGATGATTGTTCCTCTAAATAACGTCATAAAAGGTAAACAAAAACGCCAGGGCATTGTTTGGACTTCAGAGGCTGAGACTGCTTTTTAAAAGTTACAGAAATGTCTTGTTTCTTGTCCTGTTCTGCGTAGTCCTGATTTCAACAAACCTTTCACTATCCAACAGATGCCAGTAATTATGCCATTGGTGCTGTCCCAACACAAGGCGAGCCTGGAGAAGAGTATGTCATTGAGAGAGAAAAACCATGACTGTACCCAGAAAGAATGTCTTGCTATCGTACATGCTGTACAAAAATTCCGTTGCTACGTTGAAGGTGGACCGAAATTTAAGATTATCACTGATCATCACTCTCTCTTATGGTTATCAAAATTAGAAAATCCTAGTGGTAGATTGTGTCGTTAAGCAGTATTTTTGAGCCAATTTGATTATGAGATTACCTTTCGTCCTGGCAAGGATAATATAGTTGCTAATGCACTTAGTCGAGCTCCTCCAGATAGTAATACTGTTCCTGAGATATCTGTGGTTCGAGTTTCCAAACTCCAAAGATAAGTGGTATTTGAGATTACTGGAAAATATGACAAAACATCCGGATAAGTTTTCAGAGTATTCAATAATAGATAATGTTTTATATAGACATGTAGAGTTAAATCATGATATAAAGATTAATCAAAAGGATTGGAAAATCGTAGTTCCAATAGATTTTAGATCAAATGTTTTACAAGAATGTCATGTCCATTTGCAGATCACTTAGGAATGTCATGATAGTGTATTTTCAGGTCACTTAGGTATAAAGAAAACACACTCTAGAGTATTAGAACAATATTGGTGTCCATCCTTACGATCAGGCGTTTAAAGATATGTTTCACATTGTAAAATCTGTAATGAGCAGAAAGTATCACAATTAGGTAGAATTGGTCTAATGGGATCTTGCAAAAATATATCTGTACCTTTCCAACTTCTTTCCTTAGACATTCAAGGACCCTATCCTAAAAGTAAATCTGGTTATTGTTATATTTTAGTTGTTGTGGATTGGTTTACCAAATATACTTTCATTCATCGGCTAAGAAGAGCTTTAGCGACTGAAATTTGTTCTTACTTGGATAATTGGATATTTCCTTATTTGGGAGTTCCATCAATATTGGTTTGTGATAATGGAAACCAGTCCACCTCGAAGTTATTTCAGGATTTATTGACTCGCTATGAGATAAAAATGTATGGTATAATGCCCGATATCATCCACAGGTAAATAATGTTGAAAGATCTAATCGTACTGTTGGCACTGCTATAAGATCTTACATTGAGGATTAGAAGAAACTAAGGTCTTGGTATGTTTCAATACATAAAATTGCCAATGCAATCAATACGGCAACGCATGACTCTACAGGTTATTCTCCGAGTTTTCTTGTATTTGGACGTAATCTGCCTATATCCGGTGACTATTACAAATTTTTGTCTGAAAAGAATATGTCTCCTTATAAATTTGACGATAGAAACAACTTAGTAAGAGAATTATCTAAACTGCCTGAAGTTTATAAAAATGTAGAAAAAAACATCAAAACGTCTTATGAAAGAAATAGAAAATATTATAACTTGCGTAAACGTCACATTGAGTTTGCCGAAGGCGACACTGTTTACAAACGCACATTCTTTCTTTCAAATGCTGGCAATTATTTCTCGCGGAAATTAGCTAAAAAATATGTCAAGTGTAAAATCATTAAAAAATGTTCACCTATCGTTTATGAACTGCAAGATGAGTCTGGTAAGAACATAGGTCGATTTCATGTTAAAGATTTAGAAATTCATCCGAGTGCTGGTTCTGATGATGATGACGACTCGTAGTTATTCATTATCTTACCATGTAAATGATGTAAATTTGTATTAGCCATAAGTAGTTAAAATTGTATTTAGTACTTAAGGATCAGTTTTAGATTTAAGATTTATTTGCGTACACCAAACGTTTCAACTTATGGGGTTTTAACACATTTCAAAAAGGGGAAAGGGGGTATTTGTAACGTTTATTTTGATCGTTACAAGTTTAACGTAAGACCAACTGCCTGACTGCCATCTCGTTTCTCTCTCTTTTACGACGAATATCTGTGCATCGCTGTAACGTAGAACCGCCTAATTTCATCTCGTTTTGCCTTGGTTTTGATTCATCGTTTTAGCCTCACTTTCTTGTTATTGTCATGATATTCCGCATGAAAAATCTAGCAAATCTTCTTTTAATTTAAATTTAAATCTTGGCGTAATTAATAGAAATCCAGTCATTGCAAGACGCCCTTTCCATCTGTAGACGTATATTCCTACGGACCTCCACCGCCATGTTAAGAATTAACAACTTTTTTTCTTTGGAACTGCGCATTATGCGGAAATAGTGAAACAAAGTTAGCTTTGTGATCTTTAGTTTGTTGAGTTTGCTGCTATTTAATTATAGTGGTTAACGATGGCGTGGAGAACTGCTTGAAAAAAGCCGAACACCAGGCTTTTAATTGCGGAGACATATTTTTCTTGGGAAGACCTTATTGGTGCAGTGTAAAGACACTATCATTTTCTTGACGTCCTGCCCCATACCTACTTAGCTTTGTTCCAGTGAGGCCAATTCTTTGAGATCTTTTGTCAGACTTCGTACCTTTATGTGAGGAGACCTTTGCTTGGCGTGTGCAGCTGGTCCCTGACGTTTAGAAACTGTACAAAACCTTGCCTGTGGATCAGACGTGCTGGTCGCTGTAAAATCAAAGCCAAGTCCTTTTTTTGAGGCTTTCACCCTTCGCTTTATGCAGTTTTCACTTCTTTTGGGTTTTTTGCCACATTTTTATGTATTTTTTATGGGTAATGGGAGGTTATATACTATCGAGGTTATTTTAAGGGGGGAGGTGGTTTTCTTGTGACTTTCAAAACACAAATAACCCGATAGAAGTAGGCTTTTGCCGAACATAAGATCTAAGGATCATTTTTTTTATACTTATTTATACTGTAGGCTTTTGACGATTTCAGAACTAAGGATCATATTTTATAGATTCATTTATGGGCAATATGTCATGTTACATTTTGCCTGGCAAGATGGCGCCTTATTTATTTTGAATTTGACCAAATCTGAACTCACGCTCTAATGCTCTAAAATTGGCAATACTGAGCGACCAGGTTACGTGGAATTTGAAGTGAAATAACCCACAAAATGAAATATTAGTAGAAATAAATAAACATCACAAATTTTTGAGCTTAACGTGGCTCGAACATTTCAGCTCATTTGATCAGTTAAAAGTGACTGACTTGAAACTTTACCTAAACTCAGAAGTATACCCCTACGAATCGTTAACTTTAAATTTTACAGCTAAACAAATAAGCGAGCCCTACCGAATGCACACAGATTTTCAAAAATCTTATTATGGAAAACGGATTTCCGAACCTCTACTAGACTTAAATGAATTTATTGACAACAGCCTTTATGAAATAGACTGCAGCAAACAAAACGAATCTATTAAAAGCAATACGGTCGACATCAAGTTGGAGTTTCAGAGTTCCGAAAACTTTTCCGAAAAGGCGATGGCTTACTGCATAATAATTCACGATTGTGTCTACGAATACTTACCTTTATTAGGCTCCGTACGCAGTATGATTTGATCAGATCAGCTGGAGAATCGAAAGAATGAGAGTGGTTGTAGTTGACGCTCAAGGATATCGCACACCAGAATTTATGGTAAAAGAGTTGGCGATTTATGATGACGGACAAATGAAAAATTTTGTTTTTAAACCAAAAATTCCCTACCAATTTATGAGAGAAGATGAGAAGCGAGCCATCAACTCCCTGTATGGAAATCACTTGGGAATACACTATAATACAGATTACACCGAATATGAAGACTTTAATCATATTTTGTGCAAGAACTTGATTGGTAGACTTTATCTACGTAAAGGGAGCAATCAAGCGACATTTTTTAGTTAAGACGTTTCAAGGTATGAAATTAAAAATTCCCAATATTATTAATTTGGAAAATGCATCAGATTATTGTACACCAAAATTGGTAAAACATTTTACTGATTGCTGTATTCACCATAGAATAGATAATTGTGCTTTTAGTGTCAAATATGCTTATTTATTATATGATTATATTAAAAGTTTGATTCCTCAATAAAAAAATTAATTAATTAACCAAATCATGTATTTTTATTTTCTATAAATGAAAACTGGTTTTCCACTTTTAATTAGTATCTCTCGAGATGAGGTGTAATCAACTTCAGAGAAGAATCCAAAAAAACATTTAAAAAATCTAAATCGTTTAAAAAAAGAAATTGAATTTTTCTAATCTAAAAAGCTGTTACTTAAAAATTTGCAAATCTTCCCATCCAAGGAAGAAGAGAACGCCTTCATCAATATTTTAACATGGAAAACCTTATTAAAGTTAGATATAATAGGCTAAACAAAGAGATTTTATTTAAACACAAAGATGGTTGTTCTATAAAATTTAGCTATGATTGTTTTATGGAATTTTTGGATTTTTTGGACACTATTGTTGAAAGGTGGTGCGATACAGATTTCTGCATTGGAAAAAATATTTATGTAAACTATTGGTGTGAAGAAGAGGTTAGAAGCTTGAAATGGATTCTGGAGTTGTCATGAAGTTGAACGAGAATAGTTTAGATTTACTTTTAGCCTATAAAAATAATTTGTTTACCTTATGTAGTAAACTAAATTAAAACTGTTTAGAAAAACCAATAAAGTTTTGTTTTTATTTATTATTATTATGTAATAAAACACCAAAAATTAAAAAAAAAAAATAGCTGTATAATGTTGCTAAAAAACAAATTATTACAATATAAAAAACTTATACAATATATAAATTAAAAAAATATATATAAAGTGCTAAAAAACAAATTATTACAAAATAAAAAACTTATACAATATATAAATTAAAAAAAATATATATAAAATAATATAAAAAATAATACAATATATATATATACTAAATAACTAAACCTATCCTAAACTCCCTAAAGGCGTCTTCATATTAAGGGCGGTTGTTTTATGCGATCAGTCTTAACAACTCCTAAATAACTGTACACAATATTTTTTTAGAATTTTAGGTACTTTTCAACAACTTTATGACCCCAAGCAAGCGTGAACTCAGTACCGAGAATAATGTAGCGTTTATCGTCCGCGTAAGATAAAGCTACCTTATTTTTAAGTTCGATATGTATATCATGTAAATGTGAGCGGAAAGTTGACATTTTACGGTGAATTTGAGTCCCTTCTACGCAAGGCGATAGTCATCAAGACTAAGCTCTTTTTGGCTAACGTAATCGGGAACACCTTTAGCCTTTTTAGTCAACTACGTTGACACAATATGCTTTCGGCCCGGTTCCATAAAACTCCCAAATCGGTCTTCCTGCATATTCACCCTTCATTTTACCCAATATGGATTGATTTACATGAATTCCGTGTTGATTGTCCTGTGAGAAGTTGGATGTGTCAAACCAGTCTAAATTTTCCTTCATATCTTGATACAAGTTCGAATTTTGAATGAATAATATTAAGCTCAGGTGCTAACATGAGTACGGGTGGCAGCGCTGGATTCGTTCAGCAAACCCCCGGAAGGGAATGCGGTGTAGACTACATGGCGTATTTCCTTAAAGTATGCGCGAACAGCGTTATTCCGGGCCTCGGTCCGGGGAGGGCGTTCGACGTGTATGCAATTGATATGTAGTAGGGGATACTCGCAAGAGTCCTCGACGGTTACTAGTCAAACGTGCCTGGGGTAGCCCAGGCGACACTAGTTCTGAGGGGGGGGGCGCCCTACCGGGGATGGCTTCCTGGTACCCCCCGATTGGTGTCGGCCTCTCAAGGGCAGACGTCGCTTAGGTAGTGGGAAATATGAAGCGGAACCGGGGACAACGTGGTCCACTTATGCGCACATATTCCCTTAAGCCGGGGGGGGGAGCGCATGCTTGCATGCAAGCTCTCTATCCCCGCCCCTCCTAGCCTTTACGCTGGCCTTTTGTCAGTAGCGAAGAGGGGTCCCTGCCATCTGGGGTTTATACAGGTGCAACAATGGGTCGTAGTGCTCTCAGGTGTCAGTGTAGGCCAAAAGAGCATTGTTGCCATATTTAGCTTTTATGAAGAAAGTAATACAAATTGTACATAATCGTTTTGGATACCTCCAAAATGCAAAAACCTACGTAAATAGGTTTATTATATCACTTTTACTTTCTCCATCTGAATAGCTACCAAATTCTCACCAAATATGGCAACGTTTTTAAAATTTGGTTTACTAATAGAGCTTCTGCCCCCAACCTCCTACCAACATTCTCCCAATGAGTAACCAGTTTAACATCTACCCTTTTATACACGTTTTTAATTGATTTTTCGAAAACGGCATTGTTCTTCAAAACCAGGTTGACTGATTGAAGGACAAGACGTGGTGAATTTTGACCTAATTTTAATCCGTTCTCCAAAACCTGTTGCAAATTTTTATAGTTGATCACATAACGTTCCTTTCTATTGAAATTTGGAATAAGCTTTGAGATTTTGACGCCCACTTGTGGTGAAACAATGGACTTTGGACAAAAAGGCAGTTCATTATGCAAATCATGCAGATGTTCTGGATAATCTAAATCAATCTCAAAAATGAAACCTGTGTCTGACACTTGCGGAATTTTTTCGACTTCTAAATTTTGAATTTCGCTCTGTTCTAACCATTTGAAATTACCCATTGGGAGGCTAGAGGACATAGCAGCCCCATACAAGTTGGTTGCATCTAAATAGTGGATGCTTGAGGTAGGTTTGGAAGTGTCATAATGAGGTAAAAATTTGTTATTGGCTACAAGTTTCCTAACACTACACTGACTGACACCTCCGCGAATACCGCGCTTCAGGAAATGTACCATATCGATATCGGTTAAAAGCTCCAGCTCAATATTAGTCACTTGAAAGGCTGCATCGAAACTCAACCCTGGACTGGTGTAATATTGAGCTGGGTCTAAGCCATAAGTCTTCGCGGAAGTTCTCAAACACTGATGCCAGCAATAACGTATCTGACCGGACATAGATTTCTGCGAATTGGCCTAAAGTTTGACATTTAAACTGATTGCACACAGACCAAGCATGCTTATATTCATCTTTAGATGTTTTTATTTTTTAAAGTATTATGGAAAGCCTTGTGTGGTGGGAGTTTAGTTTCAATTAGTTTCAAGTTAGAATCAACGTACGAATACGTAAAAACACCCTTTTGCCGAATAAGTTGAAATTCGGTTTCATCACTAAAGTATTTTCTTACTTCACCACATTGCTCGGAGCTTAAATTTTGTGCTAGCCTATCCAAACTGCTAGCCATAAATCTAAAGGAATCTAAAAACCGCAATTTTAATAATACCTGTCTCCCCATCTCCATTTTATAATCTTGGATGGTATCAAGCAAAACATTCTTGGTAAATGAAATATACCGCTCTTTGTTTTGGGCGATAACATCAACCTTTTCGTTTTCAAGAGCCAGATGCTTAATAAACAGGTGGCTATCAAATCCGCTCAAATTATGAAAGAAAATGGGGATGTGTTTAAGAACTTTGAGGTTGAGGTTACACACAGAGTGAGCTGCACCCCTAAAAAAACCACGCATATGGCAATGATTACGCACCCTTTCATCTAGTTCCTCAAATAGCTTCTCACATATATAACACGTAGAAGCTGTTTGAAATTCCTGTTCCTGTTCAGGAGTCAGAGGAAGCATTGGCATTGGAGATTTCATAAATTTTTTGTAAATAGATTTGCAATCCATTTCCATAAACTTTTCCGCCACTTCACAACCTCCATAGCTCCTAAGCATGGAGTGATAATCATCAAACTCGCATTTGATAAAGTAGGTAAAAGCGTACGGAACATGTTTTTGCGTTCTAATGATGTAGGATGCGTCGGGAGTCAACACATTTTTATCTATCTCTACCGGTTCTAAAATAGTTTCAAAGTCCGCGTAAACCACGAAAGGAACCTTTAATTTCTTCTCAATATTCTCAAATTTAACAATATTCTCAGACACGTCTTTACCATATTTATTCTTGCGTAAACCAGTTCCCGTTAATTTAACAGAAATATGTTTACAATCATGCTTTTGATGAGCTTTCAATTTATATTCGCTACAAAAATATACCAAACATCCATCGCACAAGTATTTTGCTTTTTCATGTTTCGATCACTGACTTGAGATCAAGCGAGACGTGTTTCTTAAACAGTAATGGTTATTTCCGTAATCATCACTGGTTAATAATAATAGCATGCCTATCTTTACGAGATGTGGAAAAGTGGAGAGGTCCAACCACTTTAATGGTATTTTACCCTCGCTAAAGACTCTATCGAGACCATAAACGTTGATAAAATAAGTTGTTCAAACTTTGAAATATCTCCGTGTTGGAGGTGGAATTCTAGCCCAAAGAAATCTAACTCTTCAGAATATTGTGTATAGTTATTTACCCTATTTGCAGGTTCCATTCGAGATAGAGGAGGTAGAGCTGCCAAAACTGACCACATAAAACATTTTTGATCTTGATTCTGGATGTTTAGAACCGCTCTTTTTGTCTCAATCTCCTTTAGGGGGTTATACTTATTGATACTTAATTCTACGTGAAGGAGCTTTTGCAATGCTCAACCTGTAATAAAATTAAACTTATATAGTTTTGAAAAAATTATAAAATTTCAATACGTTAGAGAGAGAGAGAGAGAGAGAGAGAGAGAGAGAGAAATCTTACCACTATCCTTTTCAGCAAACTACAACGCTCTTTTTGCTAGGATCTCTTGCAGCTGGGTATATAGCTCCTCCAGGGTTGTGCCTTGCCCCACCAGTCGGAACTGCGTGGCGAACGATTTGATCTCCTCCACTTCTTTAGTTTGCAGGAGGAAGCGTCCGAATAGCTCCATCTCGACTTTGATGTTGCCAAATCGCCTGATTTGGGATCTTATTAACATCAAGATTTTGTCCTTAAGGTGCTCTAAGTATTGCTTAACGTCAATATAATCTTGGTTGGAAGAAAGCCGGTATGTATAAATTCGGTTTTTGAAGGAGGTCTTGACTAGCTCTACGCCTTCCTCCTGCACTACGCAGCAGTTGTTGCGGTGCTGCAAAGAGCGCAAATGTCCCTGGAACCTGGCAACTGAAATATCTACGTTGCACTCCCTGCAGTGTTTGATGTTGGAAGTGGAGGGTGCTGAAAAAATGTTTTATATTTTATTTCTGAGCTTTAGTTTTTCACTAAATTTTTTTTTATTGAATATTAAACCAGAAAAAAATTAATATCTGTCGAGGTATTAGTCAGAGAAGTCGTGGAACATTTCAATTTTATTCCTATTTTTTCGACTTATTTGTTAAAATGGATGCTTGTTAAGGTGACAGGAGTAATAAGGGCCTGCATTAATTGTATTTGAACCGGTTCAGTTGTTTTTTGAAAAATCTTTACATGCTTATAAAAGCCTTTTTAATCTAATTTAAATCGATTCAGTTGTTTAGGAGAAATTACACAGAGAAATTTACTAAAAACGGTTAAATCATTTTTAAGAATTTTTTAGATGCGTAAGACGTTTAGAAAAAATTATATATAAAGACGTTAATTATTATTTATTTATGTGATATTCTCTTTAGGATAGTTAGCCCTTTTCGGTCCTTTATTATATCATATCGTTTTAAACAGAAAAAAGTTTATTAAAATCGGTTAGACCGTTTTTGAGAAATCTTTACATTCTTTAAGTCATCATCAATTTTATTCAAATTAGCTCGGTAGTTTTTGACAGATATAAATTATTTATTTGGGGTAGTTAACCCTCTTCATCCCCCCTTGACATATGATGTGATATATCGTTTTAAACAGAAAAATCTAATTGATCAAAATGTCTCAAAAACATAATTAATAAATTTAGGGCGAAGCTGTTGTTATTTTCAAAATTTTTGGTGTTATAGCCCTCTCGCGGTATTTCGATAGTCCGAAGACCTATTCGCATTATATACGACGGATTTAAGTTTTTTCGCAAATGAGGGAGTTATCTTATACAGTTTTTAACGAGAGCTGAACTTTGCAATGACACGGGTTTCATTTTAAGTCAGTATATTTTACTGTGTATTAAATTTGACACCAACGACCGATCACGTAAAAATAGCAACATATAGGTTAGCAAAAGCATAAAAAAGTTTCTTACCTTTTTGTTGATCAAGTTTTGCCCGCTTCGCCACCGGCATGGAAACTGCTGCTGCGGCCTGTCTTTTTCTGAAGGGAGCTGGATGTTTGTCCTTTATATGACGTTGGAGGGCCCCCTCCGATTTTAAAATTGAACCGCAGCTTTCGCATATCTTAATAGAGATTCAACAGTCTCCATGCCTCTTCAGATCATCTTTTCGTCCAAACTGGCGGGAACAAACACCTGAAAAACTTTCACAAAAATTCCTTAGCACTGTATATTTATAAAAACATAAAAGACATGCAGATAGAAACCACTTTAAAAGTCACTAACACTTATTTTTGAAAAAAAAAACTGTACTTACGTTTGATAGAAGAAAAAAGTTCAAAAATAGAGTTGTTGTTGCTTTAAAGGTTGTACGTCAAATGAGCTCTGACCGCTGCTGCTGTTAAATAAATAAAACTTGTTCGTGGGATTTTTAAACAGTTAAGTCAAAAACAGGATAACCGCAGATTTTGTTTATCAACGAAAAGCATTCATAGGGAATGTGTTGATTGTAGATTTGGTTTTAATTTTAATGCAAACACTTTTAATAATAATAAATTAACTAACTAGTTGTTAAAAATATTTCATCGACATAGGAGTATATTTGGTATCGGTATAAGGGTGCGTAGACGTCCCGCACGCAGGAGCTGTCATCTATACCGTAGTGCGCAGACGTTCCACACGCAGAGACTGTCAACTGTAAATCTGACAGCTGTCATATGTGTCGTCTGTCATCTGTATATCTGACAGATATAAATTTTTGAATACACCCTGTATATTATTTCTACTACCTGTATTTTTATAACACCCTGTATCTAGTACTTCTTTCTCTCTCACACTCATTAAAAGTCCTTGATCCTCTTCCTCATACTCATCCAAACACGATGACGTCAGAGATTTGTTTATGATAAGATTCTGCCGGCGGACGGCAGTTGCAGAACCGGCCATGTACCAGTACTGTACCCCGCAACTGCCCCTACCTAATTTTTGGAGCTTTCTAACACCGGTTTCAAGAAAAAGAAGTATTTTTCCAGGTTTAGAAAACAACCAAGCAACGTCGATGAATAGTTCCTGCCTTCTAATTTTTGTCCGATTGCAACAAACCAGCTCAGAAAAGATGAATTTTCCCGGAATCCCGCCAATGTCGTGCCAAGGAAACGTGGCTGACAATTGGAATTTTTGGAAACAAAGGTTCGTTAATTACTTAGTAGCTACAGAACCAGAATGTGAAGGTGCAGTTAGACTGCGGTAGTGTATTCGTCGTTGCACTGTAGCTGTAGTGAATTGTTTTCCATAGATAATGCAGAACAGGATATTTTATAGATAAATAGTTAACAACATTTTTTGCTACAGACTTTTTAATATAATTTACCTTGTTTAATGTTTTAAACAAATATTCGTATAACAGATCCTGCTGAAAAATTTTTGAACATGTTAAAAGATCCACCTCACATATTTCTTTTGTATTTATATATTTGCATACATACGTACAGTCAATAGTGCGATAAATTAACAAGGTACTATAGTAGTTATATCTGATCCGCTGATTAATCATTGTGGTTTATTATAATTGCAGTAGTGGGGTTATATTACTTTTAGACCACTTATGAGGGACCTTGAACTTGACCTTGTGACTCAAACCTTGTATGCATTTAACCTTGACCTTGAGAGCATAACGTGGTTCATGCTTTAAGTTTTACTTCGTCAAGTCTTAAGCGTCACTTGACCTTCAATCCATTTTATGATTTAATATATTATATTGGCTTTCAACACAGCTGCTTGGTGTTTCATATATCAAGCCCCCTCCACTTAAACATCAGCAAGTAGTAGCTTTGCTTAGATCAAAATTTGTGCCCCCACCCAACAGAAAAAAGTATTTAAACGTCAAGAAAGTGTTAGTGAAGTATTATTTTGACTTGATTTGCTTTCGAGAAAAGATTATTTTGTGTTAAAATGTTGGGGAACGATAGGGGTGACTTCACAGAAGGAGAATTAAAAAAAAAAATTGTCTATTGGATAATGAGGATGTCGCCTTTATACCACAAGCAGCAGTGCCATCAGAAATCCAATAACCAGAAAAGAAGGAAATCAAAATTTTATCCGATATGAAAATATCTGGAATCCAAGAACCAGAAAAGAAGGAAATCAAAATTTTATCCGATGTAAAAATTCCTGGAACATCGAAAAAAAGAGGCAGCAGAAAACGAAAAATGGAAGTTTTGGCAATACCATCCACATCTATGGAAGACCCCACATCCATACAAATGGAACTAAATGCTAACGAGTTGACAGTTTTAGAAAATGCAGTGAACATTTTAAAACTGCGTAGGAGTGAGGTTGAGCAAGAATTAATTACTGTGAGCAATGCTCGCATACAATGGGAAATTGCAGAATCCAATTACCAAAAGAAGTTGGAAGAATATAATAATTTAAAAGCTCTATTTTATAGTATGAATATTTAGTAGTTTACTTAATTATTTTGTATGGACATGATTTTTTGTTCTTGTGTTCTTGACATTAATAAAAAAATATTTAAAAGTTTAACAATTTATGTTTATGTTTTTTGAACTTTCCTTACAGACTACCCAAAATATATTCTCAACTAAAAAATATTTTTTTAAGTTTGTAATACCTCTTTATATTATAAAAAATCTTAATTGCGACAAGTTTTATAATTAGCTTTCTATAAATCCTTTTCTCCAACTTTGTGATACCTCGTTGGAAAGTTTATAAAAAACCGTTTGTTTATTAGTATTTTATTGCATACCGATTTTAAGAATAAACGTGTGCATGCATTAAGTTTTACAAATACTGTTCTTTTTTGTTTAGATTTTTATTGCGGAAATGAATCTTCCAAAGACACCAGCCGATTAAATTGGTGGATCTATATGGATGCATTAACTGAAATAATATTAAAATAAGCTGTTAAATAAAGAAATAAATGCGAATTCTTTCTTAAATACTTGTGTTTCTTAAAAGAACCGTTGAAGTATAAATAGCAACTGTTTCGGCCTTCCTTGGCCTCATCAGCGTTGTACGGCTTATAATTCACATTTATTAAATGTGAATCATAAACAACAACGGACAATTGCTAATTAGCAATTGCCAAAACAAATCTGTGAAAATTAAGTAACCAAAAAAATATTTTTTACACAATGCGTCTGTTGACACATTATTTAAAAAATATTAATGATGCTAGTCACTTGATGCAAAAGTGTTTTAATTTTTTCAAGTTAAAAGATTACATCAGTTAGTTACAACCCTTAAAGAGGAGAGTTAGATCTAGTGCTTGCAATGTCTGACTCATTTATTGTTATGTGAGAGACCACCGACGAAGACCGCGAATCTTCATACTCCCCTGTGTATGGCACAGTTGAGGCAGAAGACATGCGTCCATCTTCATCGGCTGACTCCATCTCATAATCAGATGTGTCATTTTCGAATGACTCTGATGATGATATTTCATCATCAGAACCATCCTCATCTGGTGAATTTTGCGTGTTTGAAGTGCTAGCTAAGAAAATAGCACGTTGTTTTGCACGCTCCTGTCGAAGATATTCTTCGTGACATCCAAAACAGCGTCCACTTTCATGAAAAAGTGACCTTTTATCACGCCTACACTCGCTAAGCTCCCAAACACTTACTGTGGCTCTTTTTTTAAATGGTGCCCAATATTGCTCAGCCATCTTTACGCTATGCAAGTTCAAAAAGAAATTATTTCAAAACGAAAGAGGAGTGTATAAGGCAGACTTAGGTGGTGGGGATATATCGAACTGGTAGCAGCTGTGTTGAAGGTTAAGGTCAAACAATCTCACATACAAAACCAGTTGTTCCCGAGGGTCAGAGCTAAATGCATATCTTCAATGGAAAGCTGCAGTTTGTTGACAAGGTCAAGGTTAAATATAAAGCTTGATATATGAAACACGAAGCAGCTGTGCTGAAAGCCAATATAATATATTAAATCATAAAATGGATTGAAGGTCAAGTGACGCTTAAGACTTGACGAAGGAAAACTTAAAGCATGATCCACGTTGTGCTGTCAAGGTCAAACCCATATAAAGCTCTTATCTTTAACTCAAAGCGGCTGTATGTCCACAAGGTCATGGTTAAAAAAATATTTTACAATAAGTTCAATGTCAAGCGTTCGAGTCAAAAGCAGAGTGGGGGAAAAGATGAAGGAGGAGTTGTACAGCTATAAAAGTAGTCCGAAACTTGTAAAAATAATCATTTAAAAAAATATAACGTACAAAAATGTATAACTGTGAGTTTTGTGCTAAAATTTTTACACGAAAAATAATTTGTTAAGACATTTACGAACAGTTTGTAAAAACAAAAGTGAAAAAAGAAAAAGTGAAAACCATATTGACATACAACCCTTAAGAAAAAAAATCCTTTTAAATGTAAAAACTCAAAAAGATAATTTGTGCCATATAAAAAAATGTGAAGAATGTGACATTTTAATACCAAGCAATAAATTCAATGCACACTGTAGAACACTTCAGCATAAAAATAATTCATGCTCCCCACAATCTGATGGAGTAACTTTAGTCAGAAGTGCATTTAATTGTAGAATAGCTAGTTACCGAGTTGTGGGCAAAAATTTTCCAAATGACTATATAAGATTTTTTTTGAAATCAAACCAAAAGTAATTACTTTATTGCAAGAAAATGTAGCAAAACATATCAGTGTTAAAATTAATATGGAGTTATTTGGTACATTTGTCCATCCATCGAAGGAAATTGTTGCTAAAAAATCATTTAACACCACTAATGAAATAGTGTGCCAGGGAACAAATTTGGATGACATATATGATTTGTTTAAGGAGAAAGTGATTTATCAAGCTTCTGAATTTCAAGAGCGAGATTCTGGTAAGTAAATTTTAAGAAATCATTTAACTTTGATGCATGTATATGAAGAAAAAAATATATAAGTACACATTTAACTTTTTTTTGTTTATTTCAGGGTGGGCTTTACAATTCATTCAGTATTTGGAAGTAAATGTTAATAAGTACAGCCCCATTGGAGGATCATCATACATAAAACTACCAAAGTTCATTGCTGCCAAAAAAGCTGTGGTGAACATAAAAAATTTGGACAATGCCTGCTTTGCATGGGCCGTAACATCAGCGCTTTATCCAGCCACCACTCATGTTGATCGAGTTTCATCATACCCCTACTACTCGACAGTGATGAATTTGACAGGTATAGAATTTCCCGTTAAGCTTAAAGTGCTTTTGAAAACTTGAATAATATTTCGCTGAATGTTTATGGATTGGAAACCAAATTTGAGAATAATAGGCTTCAATATGAAGTTGTAGGTCCTCTACGTTATTCGAAGCCAAAACTTAATATGCATATTAATTTATTACTATTAACAGAATATTGTAAAAATAAAGAACAAAATCATGAATGTAGCGATTAAAAATCTCTCAGGTTTGATTTCTAGTCAAATTTCACTATGTAAAAGTAAATTATTTTTTTGTGATGGATGTTTGGTACACTTTGCTACAGCAAAAAAACTGATATTTCATAAAAAACATGACTGTGGACAAGTATATTCTGTAACCCCATCCACTGATTTTAAAATTGATGAATTTGGAAGAACGGTACAGGAAAACATAGTTAAATTTGAAAACTATGAAAAGCAGTTAAAAGTTCCGTTTGTAGTGTATGCAGATTTTGAGTCAATTTTGGAACCAATGGCAACTTGTGAGCCTGATCCTTCAAATTCATACACAATGAAGAATATAATGCACAAACCTTACTCGTTTGCCTATGTAATAAAATGTTCATTTGATGATAGTCTTTGAAAGTTTGAATTGTTTCGTGGGGAAAACGCTGCCCAGGAATTTGTTATGCGACTTGAATGCAACTTGAGGGAATTATATAACACATATTTAAAAGATATAATACAGATGACTCCATTGACAACTGATGAAAAAAAATAATGATGGAAATAGATAGTTGGGGTATTTGTAATAAGCCTTTTGGCGCAACAGATAAAAGGGTAACCGATCACTGCCATATAACAGGAGTTAAGCGGTTTCTAGCAGCCCATTCTACTTGCAATTTGCAATATAAATTACCAAATTTTGTTCCAATAATTTTCCATAATTTGAGTGGCTATGACTGTCACATGTTTATTAAGGAGTTATGTCGCCATGGTGATAATATTGAAGTGTTAGCAGAAAATAAGGAAAAGTATATATCCTTTACAAAATCAATATATGTACATGATTATATGAATTCCAAAGGAAAAATGATAAAAAAATATTTACGGCTGAGGTTTTAAGATAGTTATAAGTTTCTAGCAGCATCCTTGGACGAATTAGGCAAAAGTCTAGATTAAAATTTATTTTATGAAACAAGTAAACGTTTTGATTCCCTAGAAAAATTTAAAGTTATGCGTCAAAAAGGTGTATTTCCTTATGGATTTGTAACAAGTCTAAACCAGCTGAATGTTACCAGTCTCCCAACTAAAAATCAGTTTTATGATGATTTAAAAGAGCAGCATATAACAGATTTAGAATATGATAGAGCAAAATATGTGTGGGAATTATTTGACTGTAAAAATTTAGGAGAATATTCAGATTTATATTTAAAAAGTGATATTTTCATATTAACTGACATTTTTGAAGCATTTAAAACTAACTCTTTAAAAACTTAAAAATTAGACCCCGCTCAATATTATACTCTACCATCCCTATAATTTGATTGTATGCTTAAAATGACAGAAATTGAATTGGAGCTTTTAACTGAAAACGGTATGATTCATTTTTTTAAAAAAGGAATACGAGGTGGTGTAAGTCAATGTACCGATAGAATGCGTAAGGCAAATAATAAGTATCTTCCAGAGTATGATGTAACTAAAGAATCATCCTTTTTAATGTATCTTGATGCAACAAATTTATATGGACATAGTATGTCACAATCATTACCCACAAGAGATTTTGTTTGGCTTTCGGATCAAGAAATGATCAATTTGAATATTCATGCTGTACCTGATGACAGCCCTATAGGATATGTTCTTGAGGTAGATGTCTACTACCCAAACGAATTGCATGATTTTCATTCAGATTTTCCATTTTTGGTAGAAAACATAATTCCACCAGATTCAAAATTAAAATTTCCTAAACTTATTCCAAATTTATACGACAAGCAAAGATATATAGTACATTATAGAACTTTAAAGCAAGCAGTACAGAATGGGCTAATAGTAATTCAAACTCATCGAATATTAAAATTTCAACAATCACCATGGTTAAAAAAATATATTGATTTTAACACCAAACTAAGAAATTTAGCCAGGACTAAATTTGTGTCTTTGGAAAGACAATGAAGAATGTTGAGAATTATAAACTTATCAAGTTGGTGACAAGTTGGGCGAGTGTTCGTAGAAGAGCTGGAGCTCGAGCATTAATTAGTAGACCAAATTTTAAAACATGTTCAATATTTTCAGAAGACTTTGTTGCAATTCATATGAGTAAACTAAAAATTGTGTATAATAAACCAACGTATTTGGGGTTCTGTATTTTGGACATGTCTAAAACAGTTTTGTATGATTTTTTTTATGATGTTATAAAAAGAAAGTTTCAGGATAAGGCATCTCTTATGTATACAGATACTGATTCACTGATACTAAAAATTTATATTGATGATTTTTATAAGTTTATGTCAGATAACCCTGATAAATTTGACACATCGAATTATCAAGAAGGTAATGCATTTAATATAAAAAAAAGTGAATCCGTTCTGGAGCGAATGAAAGATGAATTTCCAGAAGATCCTATTATAAGTTTCTACGGAACTGGAGCAAAAGCATATTACGTAAAATCGCTACCATCTGAAGTCAAAAAAGCAAAGGGTGTTAAAAAATGTGTTATAGATAAATATCTTTCAGTGGAGGATTATCAAAAAATCGTTGAAAAAGGACTATGTCTTTACCGAAAAATGAAATCATTTCAAACAGAACTGCATGCTGTATATACAGAAACAAAAAATAAAAATGTTTTATCACATCATGACGATAAAAGATTTGTTATACCAAATACAACCCAAACACTTCCTTGGGGCCATTCTGATATTAAAAATTATTTAGAATGATGAGTGAGGGTTTTTTTAATATGTAATTTTTAAGGATGTTATTAGATATAATATTGCAATAAATGTTTAAAGATTTCAAAATTACATAAATGTATTGCAAAAAAAAATTAGAATCAGAGAGCACTCGACAAAGTCGAATTTCTACTCTAAATGCACCTATGAATAGATGCCGCTGTGAAATGTTAAAAAATTGATAAATACACAACTTAAAGAATGAGTTCATAGAGGGTGCTTTAAAATACCGGCTTTACTGTTGAAAATCGATAAAATACATAACTTAGACAATAAGTTGATAGAGGGCGCTTTAAAAAAGTAAAATTTATAGAGCAAAAGTATAAATCGGTAGATGGCGCTGTAAAATACCGGCTTTAGTGTGGAAAATCGATAAAATACACAACTTAGAGAATAAGTTGATAGAGGGCGCTTTGTAGAGCCGTACTTCAACGTGGGTGGCAAAATCGCGTTGGTGAGAGGGGGTGTAAATAAGAAAGTCGTTTGGGTTTAAAACAGGTAGAAAGTCTTTTCTGTTCTGTGTTTGATAGTGCAAACATCTCTTTTCATATTTTATAAACGTGTATTCATTTTTTGTGCGAGTAAAATGGCTAGTTCATCAAAACCGGTAAGTAATTTTGATAGTAGGGATTCGATTGATAGTACGGTGGCACTATCAGTATTAAAAACTACGTGGTCTAGCAATCCACCTATACTAACCACGTGTCGTAGAAGAGATTCCAAGTACATGGGATGCCGTAGTAAGTGATGCGGATTTTTTTAATGTACTGCAACAACCCACTACATTTGGAGCGTTTGTAGAGTATTCGGAGTTGGAAGCTGATTTTAATAAGCTAACGGGGAAAATCAACCCTAAAAAGAGAAAATTTTCACTCTCTTTAAAAAACGAAGGCGAAAGGGCTCCAAAACGGTCCTCTTCTTCAAAAAAAAGGCGCCAATAAGCAAGGCTAGTGCGCAAGTAGCATTCCCCATGCAGACACAGTGCGGCGAATCTGTATTGAAACAACTGCTTGAGGGATATGATGTCAAGAGACATAACAAGTATGCGACAGCGTTGCCAGTAGAGGACGCCATAGTGAAAGGCACACCTGAAGAAACGATGCCATTGTTGGCAAGATGGCAAGATTAACAGCACCTCAAATCGCTTTAGAAACTGCGACATTGTTGCCAAAATTGGCAGCTCCTCTGCAGTCAGAGGAAGAAGTGACTACATCACACAAAAAAGTCTCAGAAGAAGAAAGAGAGGAAGAAGAAAGAGAGGAAGAAGAAAAACAAGAAGAAGAAAATATGGAAAAAAAGAGATGAAGAAGAAGTATCCTCTGAAAATGAAGACATACAAGATTCAAAAAAGGAAAGAGAGGAAGAAGAAAAAGGAGAAGAAGGTGAAGCCGAAAAAGAAGACGAAGAAAAAGAAGAAGAGAAAGAAGATGAAAAAGAGGAAGAAAAAGAAGAAGAAAGTGAAGATGAGAAAAGAAGAAGAAGAAAATAAAGACATACAAGATTCAGAAGAAGAAAGAGAAGAAGAAAAAGAAGAAGAAAGTGAAGACGAAAAAGAAGACGAAGAAGAAAAAGAAGAAGAAATTAAAGATGAAAAAGAAGAAAATATGGAAACACACTCAATATGGGAGCATGATTTGGTGGAGTTAGAAAGAGAGGCCATGGAGGCAGAAGAAGCAGAAATGCAGTTATACCTAGCCTATAAAAAAACGCGCGCACAGAATTAAATTGAAAGAGGAAATGCAAAATAAAACATTGTATGAAGTTGAAAAAAATTACGATAACGTTATATCAACCATATTAGCTCTCGTTTAATAAGTATGGGGTGGAGATGTTTAGTCCGTAGGTACTTTCAATAATGTGGCAGTGTTTTTAAAAAAGACCATGCTTCTCTTGCGGGTAAGTGTAAAAAATATTTAAAAAAATTAAAACACTTTTGCGTCAATTGACTAGCCTCATTAATATTTTTTAAATAATGTGTCAACAGACGCATTGTGTAAAAAATATTTTTTTGGTTACTTAATTTTCACAGATTTGTTTTGGCAATTGCTAATTAGCAATTGTCCGTTGTTGTTTATGATTCACATTTAATAAATGTGAATTATAAGCCGTACAGCGCTGATGAGGCCAAGGAAGGCCGAAACAGTTGCTATTTATACTTCAACGGTTCTTTTAAGAAACACAAATATTTAAGAAAGAATTCGCATTTATTTCTTTATTTAATTAACAGCTTATTTTAATATTATTTCAGTTAATGCATCCATATACAGCCACCAATTTAATCGGCTGGTGTCTTTGGAAGATTCATTTCCGCATTAAAAATCTAAACAAAAAGAAGTCATTATATTATATTCCTAGTGTATTCCATACCATTGCACATAAGTAACGGCCAAAGTTACAAAATTAGAGTGGGGGTATAAAACAGAAAAGCCAAATAGAAAAAAAAATTTCATACAAAAAAGTCATTATATTATATTCCTAGTGTATTACATATCATTGCGCATAAGTAACAGCAAAAGTTGCAAAATTAGAGTGGGGGTATAAAACAGAAAAGCCACATAGAAAAAAAGAGCTTCAACCAAAAAAGTCATTATATCATATACCCTGTGTATTCCATACCATTGCGAATACGTAAAGTGGCTAGTTCTTTTTGCGCATCCTAAGTGATTTTTTTTTTGGGGGGGGAGGGGGCAGATTTTTCAGTATCAATTAAAATTGGGACTTATTTTTTTTAAAGTGACGTTTTTTTTTGGGTTTTATGTCAATAACTTTTTAATTAAGCCTTATATCAAAATTTGTTAAGATACAAAATTTGTTAAGGAATGTATTACCAATCGATCGGTTGCCATAAAATTTTGACAGCTTATATACTGTGTGACTTATGGCCATTTTAATTGAAATAATATAATAAAACCCCCTTATTTTTTTTAAATTTTATATTATTAACTTTTTAATTAAGGTTTATATCAAAATTTGTTATGGGACAAAATTTGTTAAGGAATATATTACTATTTTATAGATTGATATAAAATTTTGATAGATATAAAACTGTGCGAGTTATGATATTTTTCATTTAAAAATATTATAAAATCTACCTCTTTAATATTTTTGTACCATTCTTTTCTAAATAAAACAAACATTTTGTTGATATATACTGTGTTTTCTTACAAAAAAAATTATGAAATGTATTTTACAATACAATAATCAACCCCTTGTTACTGTTCCATTCATAATGTTGTATGAAATAAGTGAATCGTGAATACTTAATGCAAACACCTTGGTATTGTCTGGAAACTTTAATTTTCTTGTGTTAAATTCCAGCTTAATGTCAACCATGGATGAGGTTATAGAATCTAGTTGATGCGAGCAATCTATAACAAATACTGGGTTTGTGATGAAACTTTCAAAGTAATAGTAACTTTTTTGGAAATTCTCGTATGCATAAAACGCAGCTCCACACAATTTTTTTGAAAAATCGAGATTCCATCGTTCGTATGGAAAAACCATTGAGTTAATATAAAGTCTTATATCACATACGTCAGCAGAAATAAATTCTGTTGCATCCTTGCTTTTATTGTTACTATTCTGTGTATTTTGGAATGCAACAATTATGTATCGAGGCTTTTCCAAGTTTGTGCTACTTCTTATCGCCCACGTATCTGAAGAGGTGCTTCGAACTTTTCCTTATCGTCTGGAATAACATGTCTAATTCTCCATTCAATTTTGTCAATGGATATTTCGGCATCAACTTCACCAATGTAACAGTTGCTAAATGTGTGTGCTAAAACTAGAATTAACTTATATTTCTGATTAAAAATTCCTCTTCTATAGTCTTCAGCAAACCCCATTAAATATTTGAGTGGTAATCGACCACTAAAGGTGTGACTTGTATTATCCAAAATAAATTGATCCTTTTCACCAAGTCCCCATCCGTAGGTGTTCAAAGTTTTTTGTTGACGACTTCCAAATGAAGCAAGCGTTTTTAATGTCGAACTGATACCCGGCTTTCTAACCCCACAAATTTGTTCACTACCTATCTCGTAACGTATTTCCTCAAAAAGAAAAGCCAGTGTGTTATTTGATAGATAACATTTTTTAGTGCCATCGTTTGGAGTAAATTTTCCCTCGATGTAGATGTAACTGTTAGAAATATCCAATATTAAATCTTGAAATTGAATTGGAATTCGAATTTCATCAGAATTTTTAAATGATGGGCTTCCAAACGGCTTGTAGCTGAATTCCTCCAAGCTTATTATTGAATTTTCAAAAATGGGTTCACCAAAAACTGCCAGTTTTTCACTTGTTGATGTCATTTTATCGATTTTTTATTCGTAATCCAATAGCTGTTAAAAACTTTTTGTCTTCAGTTGATAGTTTAGAACGTTCTCTCGTTACGTGTCTAACGCAACTGACATTATTTCTAAATTTACTATTGTTTTTATTTATTTGTCTGTTTATCCGACTGGATTCGTGTTGATGACATTGAATTTTAGTATGGTACCAAAATCCCATTCTCTTTTAAAATATTTATGAAATTTTCTTGAGCTCCAACTTGACAATTATTTTTTCTTCTTGACAATTTATCAGCTTATTATTATCATCCAAGATCCTTAGTGTAATGTTGTCGATGTACTGACGACCTTCTGGAAAAATGGGCATATAAATAATGTTGTTCGGTTCTTTCCTTAACTTGTATCCAGGTTCTACGTCAATATCGAATTCATATAGTGTGTGGACTTGTTGAGAGTTTAAGAATGCTCCTGCCGTAATATTTGAGTCAATTCGTATTATTCTCACCCGAGAAATATCAACCATTGATGATGAAATATGATTGTCGTTCGGTTGTAAGCGTTCAATCATTCCAAATCCTAGTATCTTTCCAATAGAGTTGAGATGGTTAAAATGTAGATAATACTTTGACTTAATTTCACATTTTAAAGTATTATTGTTGGTATTTAAACTAAAAATTGTGTCATCGTCGTCTTTGGCTGCTTTTTGAAGTGCTTTTAGCATAGCATTGCTAATTTCAGATATTTCGTATGCGCCTGGTGGTATTTTTATCAAAACCCCTCCTTTCCATTGCACTTTGCTATAGGCAAATTAATTATTTGTTTCGTTTACATTAAAAATTGAATTATATGAGTAAAATCCCACTAATCCTAATCCATATTTTTCTCTTCTATCCAATTCTAAAGAAGGGTAAATATTTTTATGAAGCACACTTGTGTTGCTATTTAAAGTAAAGGTGTACGACATTTTTTTATTGTGTTTTACAACAAGTCGACAATACATTGCAATCAACAGTTTCTTGCAATACTGAAACTTCAACACATCAATATCACTTTTAAGTTCTTCCGGTAATCTATCCCACACTAAAGCTATTTCATTAGGAGCGCAGACAATCATTACTTCTTTCGGCATTTCACTTAATTCTTCTCTTGTCATTTTCAGTAAACTTCTACATTTACTAAAAGCTCGCAAAGATTTAGGCATTTTTTTTAAATTTTGACGTTCCGACTTTGGATTAAAAAAACAATTCATTTTACTGCTGCTAAAAAGGGTTCTTTTTCATTAAAAACTTTAGACACAAGTGGCCACACCAAACTGTGTTAAAGTCCTGTTCTTTTTTATATGTGTAGCGAATCTCAGTGGCTGAATGTGTGCCGGTGCGCATGTATCTTACAAATTCTAACGGTGGGGGTAAATTGCCAAAACTATCATAATATATAACATTTCCCCCTTTTTTCCTGTAACAAATCCAGTGGCTACACATTTGGTGGGAGGTCTCAAAGTTAATAATCCTGGATTCATCCTTTTCTGGTCCGTTTTTGGGGAGTGTGTCACGCATAAAAATACCTTTAAAATTGGCGATTTTATATTTCTTTGCATATTTTTCTAGTTCCAAATTTGATAAAGCCCTTCTTGGCAAGGGCTTTAGTGGTTTTTTGAGTTCTTTAAATACAACCCAAGTCCTGTGCGAAATGGTTTAAGATATAGTCCGTTTCCATTTTTACTTTCTGATAATCTATGTTGTTTTTTATCATTAATAACACTATCCTTATTTTGAGCCACACTTTTAACTGCCCTCGCAATACCTCCTGCTAAATTTCCGATCGCGGATAATGCCGAAAACAAAGGAATAAGGGCAGGTAAAAACGGGAGAACTCCTCCCGTATGAGGTATAGGAATAATTCTCGGGGTTCTAATTTCTTTTTTTCCACCATACGCTTTTATATGCTTTCGTGCTGCAGCCAATGCAATTTTTGATAAAGTTGATACGTTTTGATGTTTTTGTCTATTAATTTTTCGGTATGTTTTAAGTTCCGATCGAATTTTTCTTACAGCAGCACCCAACGCCACTTTTTTTCCTTTTTTGACCTTCTTTCCGTTCTTTACTCTCTGTGTTTTTTTGCATTTTAGACCCATTCCAAGTCTTTGTTTTATTTTCATAGATTTGCCCTTTTTTACTTTTCCCACCTTCTTTCCCTTTTTTATTCTTCGTGTTTTTTTGCATTTTAACCCCATTCCACTTCTTTTCTTTACTTTCATAGCTTTTGCAACAAACCAAGCAGCAGCCTTCTCTTTGAATCCTGTATCCGTCGACTTCACAATTTATTCTGCAGTGTTTTGCAGTTGCTTATCAGCTTTGTGTCGTTCTAATTGATTAATTCCAGGATCACCTCTAGCTAATCTCTTAGTAAGACGAGTGCCTGGCCCGCAGAATTGATACGAGGGAATGTGTAGTTCAACTGGTAAGTTATTTATCAGTGAATTAAATATACCATAACCTCTCTTTTTCTTGTTGTTTTGTCTTTTGTCGGGTAACAATATTTGAATGAAAACAAATATATATGTACTTTAGCTTAAATACAAATTTTAGTCTCTATCGTCATGCGTCTCGTGCAACAACAAGATAAAATTTTAGTTATTAATTTAGATGAAAAAATGGCCATGGTAGCATTAAGTCTCGCCATGGAAAACTACTACCGAATTCTATTCGAGGTCTTATAATAGGACCATCAAACTGTGGAAAAACCAATGTTCTAATAACTCTTTTAACACACCCTCTGGGTTTACGTTTTAAAAATGTTTATGTCTACTCTAAATCACTTTTTCAACCAAAATATGAATATCTAAAGAAGATTTTGACTCCGATAAAGGGATTAGGATATTACACGTTTGAAGATACCTCCAACGTCATACATCCAAACGAAGCAAATGAAAAATCTGTCTTTGTATTCGATGATTTAATTTGTGATAATATATTTATAACATATTCACATTCTTTATTAGTTGTATGTTGAATGAACAGAAGGACACATCATAATCATGTCAATTAATGATATGTCTTTAAAACGTGAACTTGTTTTAATGACTGATGCTGTAAAGAAAAAGTTTAAAGCTCTGAAAAGTGAGCAGTTACATGACAAAATTGGGTTGGATAAATTTTATGGACCCATTTCCAAACCACTAGTTTCAATTTCAGAAAATGTTGCGAGCATCAAGAAAAATAAAAAACCTGCAGCTGTCTCAATATCAACAAATACCAGGAATAATGATTTGGAGAAAGAGGAGGGAACTGAAGATGTTAGCGAAAAATCGTTTGGAAAGGAAAATTCTGAATTTTTCCCCATTTCACCGCCGTTAACAGGCACGCCCTTAAACACTTCAAAGTTGACCGATAGTTCTCTTAATACAACAGGAGTCACTGGCAGTCATTTATCCATGAATGATAGTGATATATCTTTTATGCGAAGATCTGGAGGAGAATCATAAATTATAGCTATCACATATATATATGGATTAAAAGATAATCCAGCAAGGTATGATACTGTGTATGGCGTCCGATATAATGTTGCTAATAAGAAGATGTATATAGGAGATGTAATAATCAGGTTTCCTGATGGAATGATAACATTATGGCGTGGAAAACACAAACTCGGAGAAAACATGGGATCTCGTCAATTATATGACTTACTGTTTTTAAAGAAACCACAAGAATCCAACATAAACGAAATTGATCAGAATGTTCTCCGCGATTACAAAGAAATTCTTCACGTTTCTAATGCCTACTTTAATCGATACGATAAAATAAATGGAATAAACAAAAGTAAATC
This sequence comes from Oxystoma pomonae, assembly GCA_963921995.1. Lineage (NCBI taxonomy): Eukaryota > Metazoa > Arthropoda > Insecta > Coleoptera > Brentidae > Oxystoma > Oxystoma pomonae. Next base: position 45,674,036 of record OY998166.1, read on the forward strand.
TGCTAAATTTACCAATTTTATTAAACCGCTTATTTTTACAAAAACAGGATCAGGTTTTAAAAAGCAACAACGCATTAATTTCAAAAATAAATTACTTAGCAATAAAAAAGTTGATTATGTGTATTGGAATACAGCGCAGGAATTAGTTGCACGTCTGCGACTATTGTGGAGTTCTAAAATGGCTGGGCATACGGGGCACGACAGTGAAATACTGTCCATTATTGAAGAGCTCAAAGAAGAAGGTGTTATATATTAATTAAAAAAAGCATTTAAAACGATGCATAATTTTAATTTAGTGTTAGTTGTTAAATGAAATGGTAAACTATAGATAAGTTCGGACGCTTGGGCCATAGTTCTAAAGTGAAGATTATAAAAGGGCCGAATGGAAAAAGTTTTAAATTGACTTTAGACCAACAGTTTGATATTGATAATAAGCGGTTATGCAACGTTGGAGATGCAATAAATGAGAACGATGCCGTTAATTCCAAGTTTTTGGAAAACCGTCTAGAAAAGATTGTGGAAGACCTAAAAGCATCTATAACAGTATCTCTTAGTCTTGTTCAATCCAATTTAGAAGACTTTATAAAGAACAAAAAACCAACAGTTGAAGATTTAGATTCTGAGGTGTGGTACAAATATCAACATTTGCTTGCAAGAATCGAAGAAATTGAAAAAATTGTTTTAAAGCATCATCCAGGTGCAACTGTTAAAAAAACTACAAAGTAGCTAAAATGGTTAGTCAGGGGAAACTAAGTGTGGTTAATGAGTTACATAGGACTGCAAGAAAAAATTTCTCCAGAAGAAAAACTATAGTTATGGGGTTTCATGATTTGTGGCAAATTAACTTGGCCGATATGCAACAATATTCAAAAGAAAATAACGGATATCGATATATTTTGGTCTGCATAAATTGCTTTTTTAAATTCGTGTGGGTCAGACCCTTACATACCAAAACAGGACCTGAAGTACATGACGCAATGAATGATATTTAAAGAAGCCAAATATCACCCTAGGAATCTCCAATCTGATCAAGGAACAGAATTTTTTTAATGCCAATTTTCAAGCACTTACGAAGAAAAAAAGAATTAATCATTACTGCACGTATAGTACTAAAAAAGCAGCTATCGTGGAAAGGGTGATTAAAACAATAAAAAACAAACTATTTAAGGAGTTTTCCGCTAGGGGTAACTATAAATGGATTGATATTTTACAACAAATAGTTAATAAATACAATAAAACGGTACACACCACTATTAAAATGAGACCAGTCGATGTCAAGCCAAACTCCCAAATTGTAGCATATCAAAATATAAAAATTGCACTGAAAAGTTTATTATAAGTAAATATAAATCCATATTCGAAAAAGGGTATACTCCATCCTGGTCTACAGAGCTGTTTCTAATTAATAAAGTCAAATTTACAAATCCGGCTTCATATAATTTAAAAAGTCTTGATGGGGAACCAATACGTGGAGCGTTTTACGAATTAGAACTACAAAAGACAAAAAATTCGGATGTATACTTAGTAGAAAAGGTACTTCGAAAGCGAAGAAAAAATATAGATCAATATTACGTTAAATGGTTGGGTTTTCCAGAAAAGCACAATTCATGGATTAATGCTACGGATATATATAAATTTATTGATTTGAAAAAGTTATACCTCATTTCTTAAAGGTCTACTCTCTTGTAAATATGATTGTTGATATAAAAGGATTCAAGACATCCAATAACAAGTTTATACCCAAAGAATTAGCGGCTTATGATGGTTTAAAAATAGCTCATTATGTTTCTAAACCCCCATTTAACATTAGCAAATTGGATTTAAAATATAAGAAACAAGCCATTTGGATTATGAATCACCAACATTGTATAAATTGGTCTTCTGGATTTACCAACATTGAAGACTTTAAGGATATTATTCAACACATCTCAAGCCTGTCAGAATTTGTGTATGTTAAGGGACTGGAAAAAGCCAATTTCGCTGTCTAAAGGAATTCCTAGCTGTATATATCCCAATAATAAAAATTTATCTGTATGTGCTTTATCCAATGTAAAATTTTTAAAAAATGTAATAAATGGTAATACCTCTTAGTTTTAAATATTGTATTTTTATTTCTTAAATAATAAAAAAAATGCATTGTGTGGTTAACATATAAGTATTTATTATAAAAATTTATAATATAATCAATAATTTACAATAATTTAATACAACTTAACTTAAACCTACTTGCACAGTTAAAATAGTTTTCTCTATTCTAGTAAAATCATTTTGATTTAAAGATCTGAGATAAGCTAGCGCCTCTCAAAAACTCTTGGTATGAATATTTAAGAAAATTATGAAAAATAAAATATATCCGTAATCGTAATGTATTATAATTTATTTCACTTAAAAACACACACTGAATCCCAACAAAATATTATTCTAATTTTATTATTAAAAATAACATATATAAGCTTAGGAACGTGACTACTAACATTAACATTCATCTCTACAGTTTAATTCCGGATATTTTTCCACTATGGTTTTAGGTAGATATTTTTTAATAGAATACAATTCTGTAAAAAATTTAAGCTTATTTAAACCTTCTACCAACACTTCGATATCTTTATTTAGAAAATAGTTTTTACGCAGCTTAATTGCTAAAGAATATTTTTTACACAATTCTTGTAGCTCTCGTTCAGTTCTTCTAGCCCAACATGGACCACTGCCATACACTTGCTCATGCTCAGCTTCGAAACATAAATCATAAAATAATTCTTGAATATGATTAACACCACCACTAAGGTCAAAGAATTTTGAATATTCTTTGAATTCTAACCAAGTTATTTTTTTTTATTTTTGCAAAAATGGTTTCAATTTAAAAATTTTAGTCACTACTGACATCGCTTAGATTACTGTCAGAATCTTCAGCAAAATCGTCATTTCTCAATTTATTTTGAATATTTGGTATAACTTTGAGATATTCTTCCAACTCTAATTCAATAAATTCTTCACAAAGTTTATTTAAATTTAAATTCCCATAAATAAACTGAGCGCAAACTGTAGAACCATTCAGACAATTGTGTACTTTCTCATAAGTTTCTTGATCCATTTGATGTGATTTTGTCATACATTCAGCTTCTTCTAGCAGTTGCAAACGCAAGTCTGAGATGTGTTTTTCTATTTCACTTATCATTCTTTTTTAAAATACTTTTTGGAGGTAATTTCAAAGAATACCAAATTCAAATAGAGATTTGCTTTTTCCACCAGCATAACTAGGTACACTTTGTCCTAAATATGTTATTGTATATTTATCACTTTGTTCATTAACAGCATCCACAAAATCATTTTTAATCGTTTCCAGAACTCGTTTGGGTAAAAATGTTTTAAATGTATCAGTTTGATCAGATAAAGTTCCTAAAATTGATTTTCCAAAACGGGTATGAAGAACAGCCATTCCTTTAATAATATAAATATTATTAACTTTAAGAGAATCAAACGTTTTTAATTCAAAAGAATTGTTTTCTTTATTAATCTCAAAATTTATTTGATCTAACACACTTTTTGTTATGTCCATAGTTTCTTTAAATTATTTTACTTTATTTATTACACTTGAATGAATTTTTACTACAAGAACAACTTGAAAATCAGATCTGAAACTGATGAGTTGGGCTTTCTCGAGTTTTATTTATATGCAGTTCTTCAACATACCCAACCCACTTGGCATTGAAAAAACCCCACCACAAACTGTGTTTCAAGATTAAACTATTCTGTCACTTTGAACCTTACATAATTCCATTTTTTTGTTCATCATACTGTGTGATTTGAAATTGTTGTATTTGTTCCCGCGTTGCAAACTAAACAGATTTCAGGCCTGGTGAATTGAAAAATTGGTTGCCTACATACAACACACACATTTTTAGACATTTTAAAGCAGCACATCATTTCACCCTTGTAGTGTGCACACCATTAGGACATTTTTTGGAAAATCTATCCAGACATTGGTAACACAACTTATATTTACCTCCATACCTCGAGGTCACCACATAATAGGATTGCGTGATACACATCTCACTTTTCAGGTAATTGGCATTAGAAACCTCTCTCAGCTTTTTCTAATTTTAGCAATGCCCCTTTTTCCGGTACACTCTATTTCTTCTGGTTCCTCTTCAAATATACCCATATCTTCATCTGCTTCTTCATTAATAGAACTCAAAGCTGCGATGCGGCTAACTATTGGGTTTGGATTTTCATTCACCAGAAATATAAGTTGGTCATCGTGCATCGCTACAAGTTGATCATTAAAAATCTTTTCTTTTTTAATTTCGTATTCTTCACGCTGCGATAATGGAATGTATTCAATATGACGAACCATTTTACAAGCACTATGTTATTTTAACAGACACTATGTATAACTGACTAACTCAAATGTATAAACTTTAATATTTTAGTCCCTGGATCTTCTTAGATATTTATATGAAACTTTTTTAGTAAGGGAGGGGGTTGTGTAGCAGTATATTCTCCCAAGGTCACGACTAAACGCCTAGAAAACTTGAATGTCAAGATGATGTTTGTTCCCTCAAGGTCAAGGTTAAATGCATACAAGGTTTGAGTCGCAAGGTCAAGGTCAAGGTCCCTCCTCATAAGTGGTCTAGAAGTAATATAACCCCACTACTCATTGCGAAGAAATTAGGGCCTTTTTTCTAAGTGACAAAAAGCGCTTACTTTGCTTGTATGGACAAATTATATCAAATAATTTACCTTTTTAATCTCTTATATTGCTTTAGTAATAACCTTTAGAAATAGTTATAGTACCGTATTATCAGCGGTGGACGTTGGTTCTAGTCAAAAAGACCCATACACAGAGATCGGTAGATATTTTCGGGTGCGCATGAAAGAGATGACATGAACACACCAACTTTGGGCATGGGAGTTATTTCGTGGAAATAATATTATATTTACTTATGTCCCTATCCCCTGACCAACCAAAGTTAATAATTAATAATGGTACCTATCTACAATACACAGTGGCGCTATAGTACCCCTCCTCCCTTTTATACGCCAACTAGTAATTTTCTAAAATTGTTTATAAAATTCTTTAAAAGTAACTTTTTTGAATAACATTTTCCCTTTCAAATATTACTTTTATTACCCATAACTAGACGTATTAATTTTATTACACACTAGACACCGCCGCGCCGCTTCGCTTTGCCTGCGGTTTTACCCATTTTTCCCGTTTTTATTCCTTTAAATGCCATATAACTTTTGTTTCCGTAAACTGAAACACAAGGAATGCAATAGTGAAAGTCCAATCAAAATCGGCTGGGCGGTCTTTGCGTGATGCTGGAACAAACAGACATACAGACAAAAATTGTATTTTTGGTATCTCGTTTGGTCAAACAATTAAAAAAAAAAATCAATGTACAGAAATGGTGAGATTTATCATATGTATAGATAAACAACTAATTATAGTCAGGGGGATAAATGGCGATTTTAAATCGAGCCCTGAGACTCCCCAGATTATGAATCCGCCGGATAACATCTCGAAAATGTTGAGTGTATTGAGATATTAAGCGCAAAATCCAAAATAGCGGACAATGACTAAATTTGATTTTTTTATTTTTTGTGTAGAGACAAATTGATGCTGTTTGATATCAATGTATAAGTTTTCGAATATGAGGAGTTTGAAGCTTTTATTCAAAACTATCTAAAATGGATATATATGAACTATTGAAAAAATATTTATTTTTATTTTCTTTTACGTTTTCTTAAAGCGAATTAACCTTCTACGTCGTGGAGACTCACAAACCCTAAAAAAAATGGGATAAAAAAACTTTTTTTCTCTTAAATCTCGACTGCTATTGGTCCAAAAATTTTAGGTAGGAAACATCCACCGACTTCTAACTTGAAACGTTCTCTTTTTGGTGCAGCACTTGAAAAGGCAAGTCATTTTATATGATGTTCTAAAAATTTCTAAATTTGACCACTTTTGGCTATTTTTTTTTTCTTTAGTGTTAAGAAAATGTTGGTTGGTAACCCTGCGCTACGACGACATGCGCAGTGGTGCACCATATAGGCACAAGCCTACGAAAGTAAGAAAGAGGTTTATTTCGGCCTCTTCCATATTCGACCGCCTAACAAGTAACATGCGGTAGACCGTCTGCCATTTTATATATTTTATTTTCTCTCTGTGTAAAAATGTAATTTGTCTTTTGTAATATACGGCTGCTTTTGTTTTAAACGTGTGTCTTATTGTCTACTAAGTTTTAAGTGAAAAGCAATTGAATAAATAAAGGGAACCTTATTTCTCTAATTTAAGTATTCGCGAGACGCGAGGCAAAAAAAAGTCTGTGAATGATTGGTACCATTAATTCCAAGTTTGAAAACTCATTAACTCAAATTCTTAAAGACAAATTTGTTTGCGGATTCACATCTGTTAAAATTCAAGACCGCTTGTGTCAGGAGCAACTCACAAAGTCGGTGGATGAGTTGGTCAGGACGGTAGTGCAAAAAGAGTCGATGGCAATAGAAAAAAATTGATGCGATGTAAACGTGGTAAATGTGGCGCGAAATTTCAAATCTAAGGAGAATGGAAGTCACAAGCCGGAAACGTGGAGAAACTCGAAGCAAACGTCAAGAAAAAGTCGGGGTCGCAGTCGGCAACAACAACATTTGCAATCGCATACCACCAACAGACTGTAGTGCTTGGGGTAGTCCAATAGTATGTATGCTGAAGAACGACCAAACTATAAGGGTATGTGACGATTATAAACCCCTTAACAAGGTAATGAAAGATGTGCAATACCCTTTGCCCACAATTTGAGTTAATTGAAGAATCTAAAGATATCGTAGCTATTAGCACAACACAAGGAGTTTTTAGATCCTCAAAGAGAGCCCTTTGAAATTAAACCTGCAGCGACAATTTTCCAAAAATACATTGAACAACTTTTTCAGAGCATGAAAGACGTTGCTGTTTTCGGTGATGATGTAGTGCTTGGGGTACTCCAATAGTATGTGTGCTAAAGAACGACAAAACCATAAGGGTATGTGGCGATTATAAACCCCTTAACAAGGTAATGGAAGATGTGCAATACCCTTTTCCCCGTAAGAACTGTACATAACTGGCATGAATGATGATGAACACCTAGATAACCTACAAACTGTCTTTAAAAAACTATAGGAAGCTGGGCTAACTGCTAAAAAGGAAAAATGTAAATTTTTTGAAAACGAAGTAACATACCTCGGGTTTAAAACCGACTTCAAAGATGGGTACTCTACGTGGCTGGATTTAACCATGAAATAAAGCACGTAAGTGGTAAAAATAATCAATTAGCAGATTTTCTCTCTAGAGCACCTTTAAAAGTTAAAGTCTGTAACGATGATCACACAGATAGTGGTGAATATTTTAATTTTGTTCAAACTTGTTCATAGTGGCCAATAGATTCTAATCAAATTAGAGACAAAACTAAAAATGATTTCATTTTAAAGCAAGTACTGCAAAAACTAAAATGCAAACCGTGGGAGAATAAAAATCTAAAGCCGTATTTTCGCAGAAAAGACGAAATAAGCGAGAAAACCCCTGTAAAGTTAATGTTTTCTAGGGAACTAAGACTGCACTATAATCTTATGCAGAAAAAACCAGAACAGCAGGACAATTGCGTGAGCAGAAAAATCCAAGGACACAAAAAACAGGCAAAATAATACAGCTCAGTTAGAAACGGAACGTTTTCTATTGGAGAAAATGTAGTAGTAAAGGACTATCGCATTTTCAACAAAACCAGCTGGACTAAAGGAACCATAGACAAGATAGTTGACAGATCGACATACCTAGTTAAACTAGAAGAAGATGGAAGACTCTGGAAAAGGCACACAAACCAAATCATCAGCGACAAGTTGGAAAGAACTTCAGGACAAGGCATGGGTAGGCAAAACACAGGGAATGCAACAAAAACAGCTGCACGTGAGTATAATATCGGACAGAGTGACATTTCTCAACAAAACAGTGTTATAAAACCCCAAAATCTTAAGGCTCAAAACCAAAATAGTGACTCTCAAAGTTTAAATTCAAGTGGAAGTAGTCAAAATTCGTTTGTCAGTATTAAAAATTTTAATAAATCTGTTTTACACCAAATTAGGCCCAAAACCATCACCCAACCAGCACCAACTGTGCTACCGTCAATCAGCACTATTCCAACAACCTGCAATCCAGCACCAGATAAAACAATCACCTCAACCTCGTATGAATATGGAGAGAGCAAGTTCAGCTCTGCAAGAAAGTCAACCATGCAAAAAGCACCTCCTGCTTGGCATAAAGAATATGTGGTGGACACACTCGACCCCAAGGAAGAGGGGGAGGGTGAGTAAGGTAAAACCTTGCATAGTGTTGTATAGTATTATGCAACCTTATGCAAGTATCCTTTTTAAATTAAAAAAAAAAACCTAACCAAAACTTGTACCAATTGTACTAACCACTCATTGACTTCATTGTATAATGCAATATTTTTGACAAAAATGTATTGTAAATTATAAATATCAACAATTGTCCCTTGTTTTGAATTTGCAGATGAAGGCTGTACATATAAACAATATTTTATACTATGTAATGACTTGTAGCTTTGGCAGAGAAAGGATGTATTTACCTCTATCATTATAAACTGTCTGTAAATAATATTCAAATTGTATATTTCTTTTATTGTATTTTGACCAAACAATTATATAGTAGAGTAGGACTGAAAAGGCTGTAACACGTGCAACTTAACGTTTCTATGTTTATCGTTTCTACACTGTATGTAACGCAATTGTATCTCCTTATCCCGTGATAGTAATCTTAAGAACGTATGTACAACTCATTATACAATTGTATTAACATAAAGTGTAAGTTTAAATGTTTCACGCATACAAATGCATCATAGTAGCATCTTTCATTTTGTATTTGCTAATAACGTTATAAAATTGCAACAGTGACCATGATATTGTGTTATTAGGATAAATAGACAAACGGCAGTTAAACAATTATTGATTTTTCAACTTTTATTCGTACAAAACATAAATTGCCAAGAGTTAGGACTCAAACAATGCAAACACTACCTCTCGCATTTTTATTATATAATCGCGCAAAAAAAGCATCTTTTACTTATTATATAAATTGTAAAGATAGGGGCTAAAAACTTTCCAATTCTATTGTAAACAAAAGCACAAGCAAAAGACTGTTAAGAAAATTAAAAAATATTTATTGAAATTTTGTCACATACTCTGCCATCTAGCGTAATTAGATTAAACTATAGTAGCGAAGCGGTGCTAAAGAAAATAAAAGAATTGACGCGACCATTCCCGAATATTCAAGAAAGATGTAGATAGGTCTAGATGAGTAAGAAAAAGACCAGAATGCTCCGGGTGAGTCAAGAGTGATGTCGGCGCATATAAATACGCCGGATAGAGAGTAAGAACAAGAACAGCGAATAGACTGTAAGTTCACGATTAAAAGTAAATAATAAAAATAGTGAAAGTTAAATCTGCGTTTTTCTTTTAAAATAAAATAAGAATAAATTAGGGCCAGACTAAAATCTTGACAGGTTCTGGGCCCAGAAGTACTCTAATAACAGAGAAGAAGAAATTAGTGATACCCAGACCAGGAGTGGACTCATGCAAAAGAAGACGCTGCTACCCAGAAGAGCAATAAGAAGAAAGAAGTCATACCCAGACTAAGATTGATTCTGGAAGAAAATAAAATAAAAGAAAAATGTCCAGTGAAGAAATCAGCCAGATTGAAAAATTAGTGGATTCAAGGAGCTACGAAATCTGGAAATTTGAAGCCCAGATATTCTTCAAAGCCAGTGCGCTATGGGATATTGTCAGTGGTAAAAGAAAATTGGAAAATCTGACCCAAGATAAAGAAAAAACAGAGTGGATAAAACTGGATGCCAAAGCCCAGAAGGTAATAATCACATCCATAGATAAGAAGAACATAATGCACATAATAAACTATTCCAGCAGTAAAGAAATGTACAGAATGAAAGCTACAGAAAATTTTTGAAAAGGATACCGAAGATGAAAAATGCAATATTCTCCAGCAATTTTTCAATTACAAGTATGAAAAAGGGACCGATATGTCAACATACATTTCTAGGTTAGAAAATCTGGTGCATCGATTGAAGATCCTGAAGAAAGATATAGACGAAAGTATGGTTATCTCCAAATTATTATCCACACTACCTGATCAATATCGACATTTTGTCAGAGCCTGGGACTTATGTCGAAAGGAAGATAAAACCCTGAAAAACTTAACATCAAGGCTCTTAGCGGAAGAGTCGAGAAACAAAGCAGAATTACAGAGCGAAGAAGAGATAGCATTTAAGGCCTCAGAGAAATTCTGCAAAATCTACAGAAAAAGAGGACATAGAAAGGAAAGAGAAATAAGAAGGAAACAGGCCAAAAATGTTTCAAATGTGAATTACCAGGACACTATGCAAGGAGGACCTGCAGACAAACCGAAGAAACAAACCAGACAACAAGAAAGCCCTGCAGTATCTGTAAAAGATCGAACCATACTGGGCAAAATTGCTTTTATAAAGATCGGTCAAGGCAAAATAATAAGAATCAACAAGGAGGATTAGTGTTCATAACCACAGCAGAACAAAATAGTGTGAAAAACAAAAGCATGAATTTTGTCGTCGAAAGGGGCCAACAATGGCTCGATGATCAACTCAGAAATCGGAAAATTACACACAGTGATGGTGCAAAAGGAAAATCAGACCGTCCTAGAAGGAATAAAAACAAATAATGGCTTGTACATGGTGATTCTATGCAACGAAAATGAGAAGCGCAGTTTTCTTGCAGAGAAGAGCAAAGAAAATGCAAATTTATGGCATCGAAAACTAGGACATTTGGGACTACAAAACATGAAAAAGCTGACCGAACTGTCTACAGGTATGAACTTAAGTAAAAACGACTGTAACCACAAAGATAAAATCTGCGAAATATGCCTAAAAGCCAAGAAAACACGATTGCCATTTAAGAAAGTAAGAGACAGAGCTAAAAGACCACTAGGGATAGTACACACTGACTTGTGTGGTCCGATTGATCCTGTCACATGGGATGGAAAACGATACATACTGATATTCCTGGATGACTACACCCATTTTACAATGATCTACCTACTAGAAAGCAAAGAAGAAGTGTTCAACTATGTCAAGGAATATGTGGAAGTAGTGAAATCTTTTAAAAACCCAAAAATCTCCAAGCTAAGATGTGACAATGGGACAGAATATGTCAATAACAGAAAATAAAAGAAATAGTATACACCCCGCAGCTGAATGGAAAAGCAGAGAGATTGAACCGAACATTGTTGGAGAAAGCAAGAGCTTTGATCTTTGACTCATGCTTCTTCCCACATAGCAAGACTTGGATATTGTATATTACAAAGATATTGAAAATTAGGATATACGTTTTGTATGTTACATGTATATTTTATATATATTAGAAAAAAAAAACATGATTAGTTTCAAAAAAAGGAAACATGAACGGATATTTACTGTATATTCAGTGTATATGCGCTATCGTACATCCTAAATATATGTTTTTTTGTATATAAGCCTTATATTTTTCACCCGAATATCAGTTAATATTTTTAAATAAAATATTACCCAATTATTTGTTTTTAATATAAAATAAATATATAAATTTTATAGGTATCACGTAATATTCTATAAAAAGGTTTTTAATATTTCCCACTGCATTTAAAATACTACATATTTTTTATAAAAAAGAAATTATATAAAAAAATATTAATATTTTCCCAATATTCAGTGTGTATCCGTTTGAGTATATTCTGTTTATCTGTTTTTTGTATTTAGGGCAGACATATCCTAGCCCAATATCATTTGAATATTTGCACAATCAATATGCCCAAATATTTGTTTTGTGGAATGGAATACTTTATTAAATATATTATTGTTATAATATATAATTATATAATTAAATTTTTTTAGCATTATCACAACATTTTTTAAATATTTTTACAACATATTTTTTACGCGGGTTAGAGTGTGACTTAACATCTTGGCAAAATTTGGCGAATCACATTATCTCAGTGAATCAAAAACCACTAAATTGCTGAAATGTATTAAAGGATTCCTTTAGTGAGGGAGCCTTAAATATTAACCACTTAGCGATGTATACGACCCTACGAGCTCGGTGTTACGCATTTTGATTCGTTAGAGCGTGTACCACGTGGTTTCAATTCAACCAATCAGATGCGAGATTAATAAATCCTTCCTCTTGCAAATACAGAACTAAGCTTGTTTCGCTTGTTCATGTGTGCAGTGAGTTCGTGCCGTTTTCTAAAGTTTTGTAAAAAAGACAATATTTTTTATTATCGGTTGGATTAAACTACAATGGACTATCCCCCTGAGAATTGCTATCTTACATCCAGTTGTTGTAGGTAAGTAGATAAACGCGATTGAAGGTGTTTTATTCGTGTGGGCTCAAAATGGTGGCGTCAGATGAAATAAATGCATCTATATATACGGCTGAATTTCAACTTGACGATATATGTTGCTTTTCGACGTTGACGCACTGCATAAAAAAGGGACAGAAAGGTCAATGTCAATCAGGAACAGCAAGTGTTGTTTTATCTAGAGCTAGGTTTATACTATAAAATTAAAAAAAAAACATTGACCTATATGGGAGGCACTGTATTTTGCATTTTTGTTTGACAGTGTCTAAAGTTACGACGGTTATATCTAGAGCGAAAACAACCTTTTTTATGGTTAAGTTGGGTTTGCTGGGGTTGTATTGTTTTTTTTTCTTGTGAAAATGTAAAACAACTGGTTTTTGTGTTTACCAAATATTAAATTAGAAAGTCAATAAATCACCTCGTAAATCACTGACACCCACATTTCTGTACATTTATAAAAGTTTTGTGCTGATTATTTTAAAGTTATTTACCTATATTTTTATTTTATTTATTTATGCTGTATTGTAAAAGAAGAATCCTTTTGAAACTTTTATTTTTCTGCTTTCCTATTAGACCTCTAAAAACAAATATATAATTTGTATGGTTTTATTTTTTGTTTCAGATGGATACTTGATGAAAATTTGGTTGGTTGTTCCCACCATCTTTGGCAACTTTACATCTCTTGGGAACTGCAGGGTAAGTAGATAAAGCCGATTAAAGTTTTTTTTATTCATTAATGGTGGAGTCACATGCACCAAAAATCAGGCCATTTTATAAACATAAATAGTTTAAGTAAACATTTCAGTCTGATCCAAATCTTGACGAGGTTTCAGGAAATGAAATACCTACCTAAATGGAGACCCACGAACAATATTTATTTTTGTGTGTGTGTCTTTTTATAGACTGTTCTTTTTAGTTTTTTTATATATTACTTTTGTTAAAAACTAAAACGATGATGTCCAAAAGGTCCCATATAAAAGTGCTCAGGATATTCACGCATTAATTTGCCAGAAATTGGCATAATCATTTTTTACTGAGTCTAGAGAACTTGTATATTTTTTTTCCTTATTTATATTTGTTACTAAAGTTAAACATTACTTCTTAAAACGTTTTGGTTTTATATTTTTTTATAAACTTAATTTTGTCTAAAATTCTTGTTTTACAGCTCTTTGAAAGATTAAAATAACACATAAAAAAAAAATTTGCCCATGGCATTTTTATAGTTTTTTTTTATTATAAAATCTTGCTTTTTACTACCAGCAAACTGAATAAAAACTCATAAAAACTGATTAAAAAATGAATATGCCACGTATTTCCAGATGTAGCTGCAGCAAGAAGAAATTCCCTTTCTATATGCACCACCACGAATACAAAGCTTCATATTGTCATAGAAAACAGATTAAGGATGCTGCAGATAGAGACAGATATCAACCACCAAAAAGAATAGAGCTAAACATGAGGATATGTACTGGTAATAATACGATATGGTGCCTGCGAGTCTTAATATACTGCTTTGTTCTCTTTGACTTGAACTAAATTGTTTAATGGAAAGCTTAATTCTGTATTTTCTAAATAAAATAAAAAAAATGTAATTCAACTCCTTAAATTAAAAAATGAGGAAAAAGTGTTTATTTATTATTAAAAAAAACCTTTCAAAATTTTAAACTATTGTTGTTAAAAATTTTTAGTTGTCCAAGGCATTTTTATTCTTAAAAAAATAAAATTTAGGCATTTTAGGTTTTTTTTACTAACAAACAGCACTTTTTTGCGTGATACTGTATATTTTTTGTACATATAAATAACATAAAAACGATATTTTCTACCATTTTAAAGTACATCTAAAAAATGCATATTTATGTGAAAGCTTGTGTTTCTGATGTTAATTTTACTTACGTTAATTTTTATAAATTTAGGATGCGACCTATTATTGTTATTGTGTATATTGTTTTAATATAAATGACAATATATTCAGGGTATATACAAAACGTATATACCTTATATATATGATCATAGATTTGTAATGGACATTCTTCATTGAATACATCAGTGTCATAAGGATTAGTATATTGCAGTAATATAAATCTTATATATACCTTCAATAAAATATTATGGATACGTAAAGAATATACTTTTATGGATATACCATTGTTATATATAAACTAAAATTTGGACAAATTTATATATACAAATATATATAAACATATACCATAACGGATATACCATGAACATATAACTCGAATATTTTTGTGGAGTAATTAATACATGTTCAGAATATACTTATAACGTATATTCAGTGGATGTTACCTAATGGGTACCTCTGGATCTAAACTGGATCTTTTTTGGAGCTCCTATGCACGTCGAGTGAATATCTGGGTGATATCCAGGGCAATATCCTTCTCCGTTTTCGTATATACGCTGGATATACATGCAATATTTTTTTGCTATGTGGGTTATAAACAGAAGCCCAACGGAGACCCTACCATTGACACCAGTAGAAAAATGGACGGGACGAAGACCAAACCTGTCAAATTTGCAAGTATTTGGCAGTGAAGCGCATGCAAAAGTACTGGGTTATTTGAAAAAACTAGATGAAAGAAGCAAAAAGTACATTTTTATAGGATATGCAAGACATGGCTACAGACTGGAATGAAAAAGAGAATAAAGTAACAATACACAGAGATGTTGTGTTTGGAGAAACAAATAAAAACAAAAAAGACCAAAATCCATGCAAAGTATCAGTTACAGAGGAAAAAGAAGATCCACAGTCATAGCAACAACAGAATGAAACAGTAGAATCTGGTGATAAATTTGAGGACACCATAGACCAGTCAGACAATGATTCAAACTTAGGAGAAGGTGTAGATCAACAGGAACAAAACCTTGAGAGAAGACATAGCATAGCAGTCATAGCTATGTTAAGTTATGAAGAAGTTATGTTAAGTTATGAATCAAATGTCAAAAGGCAATAAAGGACGAAAAAGATTCACTGATGAAAAACCGAACATGGGACTATGTAGACCGAACAGAAGCAGACGGCAAGAAAATTCTGACAAATAAATGGGTATTCAGAATTAAAGATGATGAAAAATACAAAGCAAGATTGGTGGTACGAGGCTGTTCACAGAAAAAAGGAAGACTACCACGAAGTCTTTAGTCCAGTGGTGAATATGAATGCTTTACGTGTTCTGTTTGCTATAGCCACAGAGAGAAACTATGAGATAAGAAAGTTTGAAATCAAGAAGACAACCAATAGTGGCTCTGTCAAGTACTGAGGCAGAGTTCATTGCTGCTGCACAATGTACCAAGGAGCTGATGTATCTAAAGTCATTGATAGAAGAAATGATTGATAGCAATGTGAATATAGAGCTAAAGCTAGACAACCAGAGTGCAATCAGGATGGTGAAAAATGGACAAATGAATATGAGGAGTAAACATATATATGGAAAGTACCATTTTATAAGTGAAAAAGTAAAAGAGGGATTGTTAAAATTATATTACTGTCCAACAGAAAGTCAAGTAGCAGACATTTTAACAAAACCTCTTGACAGTGTTAAGATTACTAAGTTTGAAAATTGTTTATTAGTTTAAGAAGTGTTTTAGATTAAGTTTTATAAGTTTTTGAATTTTATAAAATTTTATGAGTTTTGTTAATGTGACAAAATTTGGAGAAGGTGTTAAGAAAATTAAAACAATATTTATTGAAATTTTGTCACATACTCTGCCATCTAGCGTAATTAGATTAAACTATGGTATCGAAGCGGCGCCAATAAAAATAAAAGAATTGACGCGACCATTTCCGAATATTCAAGAAAGATGTAGACAGGTCTAGATGAGTAAGACAAAGACCAGAATGTTCCGGGTGAGTCGAGAGTGATGTCGGCGCATATAAATACGCCGGATAGCAGAGCTTCAGAAAGTTTTCAATAGGATAGAAAGAGAGTAAGAACAAGAACAGCGAATAGACTCTGAGTTCACGATTAAAAGTAAATAATAAAAATAGTAAAAGTTAAATCTGCGTTTTTCTTTTTAAATAAAATAAGAATAAATTAAGACCAGACTACAATCTTGACAAAGACCAATCCCTGTTAGCTTTTAAAGATGTTAGATTTTCCTGAGCTAGTGGTGGGGGTGTTAAGAAAATGTTGGTTGGCAATTCTGCGCTACGACGACATGGTGCTCGATATAGGCACAAGCCTACGAAAGTAAGAAAGAGGTTTCTTTCGGGCTCTTCCATATTCGACCGCCTAAAAAGTAACATGCGTTAGACCGTCTGCCATTTTATATATTTCATTTCCTGTCTGTGTAAAAATGTAATTTGTCTTTTGTAATATATGGCCGTATTGGTTTTAAACGTATGTCTTATTATTTATTAAGTTTTAAGTGAAAAGCAATTGAATAAATAAAATGAACTTTATTTTTCTAATTTACATTCAGACAAATTTAGTTCCTATGGGAATTAATCACAATAATGTGGAAAATATTTTGATGTAGTTTTTTTATTCATTTTCATTTTATCTAGTTATGCTAGAGGACATTTTATGGCAACCAATTTTTGTGTTAACATGCGTTTTCTGGTCTTTTAGTCACATTAATTTTTATTATAAATAAGTGTAAATAATTTATTTATTTACATGAAAGGGCTTTAATGCTTTGCACCCTTTCCTTTGGACTGGTTAGTTGAAAAACTGTTTCTACTGTGTTTTCTTTGAAATTTTCAGCATGGTATTTGGGAACCGTTACTCATAGAGTTTTGCCTTGTGCAGTCTTTGGGTTCATCACTTACCAAAACACTACTTAATCTGGAATTCATGGTTAGAAAGTTAGATAAGCAACCAGCCATATTACCTACCTATCTTTTGTCTCCCGAAGGTCTTATTTTTACCTACCTTTTGTCTACCTAAGAGCTTATTTTTTTTATTTGTCTTTATGTGACTAATTGACCACACAAAGTTGATGTTCTTGGCACCAAGTTCAACTACTGTTGAAGAGACTCTGATACAGGTACTTCAAACATTTATGTTGATATTTATATTAATGTGCGCTATGTATATCTTTGTGTAAATTTTGGCTAGCCAGTACAGAGTGTTTTGACGAACCCTGCTGAGTACATTGATTTTTACCTTTTATTGCCATGAAAAATCCTCCTGCCTTGCTTTATCTATCTTGTACCTCTTATTTTTTTTGTTGGTAAATAAGGCCTAGATTCGACTTATCAATACGTAACAAAAAATATTTTTCTACATTTTTTTTTAAATAAAAATATCTATTTTTTTATCACTTGCCGATTTCAGTGTGAACACTATGAGAGCATTTATTGATTGTCTTTCTTTCTAATTTAGTCAGGAATTTTTGTATTATGGTGTAACTACTACTATAGGAGAAAGCAAGCAATATCATAATTTACTATTTTTCTTCAGAAGGTTGTGTATTAATTTTCTGTTATAAGGTTATTTATAGCATATTCCATTATATTGAATGCTATATAGAGAATGTAAAGGGGATACAGTCTTAAAATTCTGACAGTTTTCTTTTTTATAAAAATTAGAAAAATCAAAATATGTTGAATTATTTGTTAAACTAAAATTTATTTTAAACACCCTTATAAGTCATATGTTGTTTCAATTTTGAAACAACAAAATAGTGTGTTAGATAAGCAATGAAAATTTGCCTCAATTGTAAAAAATCTACGACCCATTTAGCCGTGGCAAAGGTTTTATAAAAGATCTCTCAACTTTTTGGTCCATAAAGAACTTTATTTTTAACAAATTGACGACCAACTAAATAATGTAACAAATTGAATTTTTATTGTACCAAATAAATATTTGTAACAAATTGATGTTAATAATATTAATGGTTGGCCTAGCATTATTATTATTAACATCGGTTGGTAAGGAGATGGGGACATACGTAAATACCTTGTTTATTTTATTTTATTGTAAAGATCGACTGTATGCTTTTCCACGAAATAACTGCTATGCTTAACGTTGGTGTGTTCATGCCATCTCTTTCATACGCGCCCGAAAATATCTACCTATCTCTGTGTGAATTTTTTTGACCACAACAAGGGCTGATACGGTACTATACCTTTTCTAAAGGTTATTACTAGCAAAATATGGGATTAAAATTATTTGATATAATTTTCTTCACTTAGAAAAAGGACCCCCTAATTCCTTCGCAATTATAATAAAACCGCATGATTGATTGGCGGATATATAGGAATATACCTAAATACCACTTAAAATATCTTGTAAATTTATTGCTAATGTCACTGAACACACTATCGACTGTCTATATGTATGCAGACACAATATTGCCACCTTTTTTCTCCAAGTTTAATTTTGTATTTCTTTGCTACACTGTCAACCTCAATTTTAATATTAAAGCCTTTTTGAACTATTTTTTAAATATTAAGAAAAAACGGAACTTACTCGGTCAATACCAAAGAAATATGTAAGGTGAAACCTTTAACATATTCCAAAATTAAGCAGGAGGGTCTATTACCACCAATATTTGTTTAAAGCATTTAGAAAGTAAATTATATTAAAAAATGTGTACAAAAAATATTGTTAACTATTTATCCATTAAAATAATCCGTTCTGCATTATCTATCGAAAACAATTCATTATAGCTACAACTCAACTACGACGATACTACCACAATCTAAATGCACCTTGAGGTGCAGTTAGACTATGGTAGTGTAGTCGTCGTTGCATTGTAGCTGTAGCGAATTTTTTTCCATAGATAATGCACAACAGGATATTTTACAGATAAATAGTTAACAATATTTTTTGATAAAAACTTTTTAATATAATTTACCTCGTTTAATATTTTAAACAAATATTGGCGATAACAGACCCTCCTGCTAAATTTTTGAACATGTTAGAAGATCCACCTTACATATTTCTTTTGTATTAACCGAGAAAGTTCCGTTTTTTCTTAATATAAGTTCAAAAATACTTTATTTTTAAAATTAGGGTTGATTGGGTACCAAAAATGGACAAAATAAAAGTTGGGGAAGAAAAAAATTTGGTAATTTTGTATTTGCATACATACATACAGTCAATAGTATGTTCAGTGATATTAGCGATAAATTAACAAGGTACTATAGTAGTTATATCTGATATGCTGATTAATCATTCTGGTTTATTATAATTGCAAAGAAATTAGGGCCTTTTTTCTAAGTGACAAAAGCGCTTACTTTTAGCATTACTTTTTTTAATCTTATAAATTGCTTTAGTAATAACCTTTAGAAAAGTTATAGTACCGTATTATCAGCGGTGCACGGTGGTTGTAATCAAAAAGACTCACACAGAGATAGGTAGATATTTTCAGGCGAAAGAGATGGCGTAAACACACCAACTTTAAGCATGGGAGTTATTTCATGGAAATGCAGACAGTCGATATTTTCCATAAATGAACAAAGTATTATATTTACTTATGTCCCTATCCCCTGACCAACCGAACAATACAAAGTGGCGCTATAGTACCTCTCTCCCCTTTTTTTAAGTCAAACTAGTAATTTTTTAAAACTTTTTAAAAGTAACTTTTTTAAAGAACATTTTCACTCTCAAATATTACTCTTATTACCTACTAGACATATTACTCTTATTACACACTAGACACCGCCGCGCCGCTTTGACAACGGTTTTACCAATTTGTTTCCGTAAACCGTTTTTGATGAAATAAATGCCTATGTGTTGCCCAGGAACACAAGGAATGCAATAGTGAAATCCCATTAAAATCGACTGGACGTAATGCTGGAACAAACAGACAGACAAAAATTGTGAAAATTGCATTTTTGGTATCTCGTTTGGTCAAACAATTTAAAAAAATATTCAATGTACAGAAATGGTCGTTTCAGAGATTTATTATATGTATAGATAAACAATTAATTATAGTCAGGGGGATAAGTGGCGATATTTAATCGATCCCGGATTTTCTTACCATAGTAGATTTTATGGTATCATATGAAAACTGAGACTCCCCAGATTATGAATCCGCCGGATGACATCTCGAAAATGTTGAGGGTATTGAGATATTCAGCGCCAAATCCAAAAAAGCGGCCAATGACTAAATTTGATTTTTTCATTTTTTGTGTAGAGACAAATTGATGGTGTTTGATATCAATGTAAAGGTTTTTGAATACGAGGAGTTTGAAGCTTTTATCAAAAACTACCTAAAATGATATTTGACACATTTTTACAGCCATTGGGTGTAGAAAAATGGATGTATATTATTGAAAAAATATTTATTTTTAATTCCTTTACGAAAACTAATGACTTTTAATATCGTTTTATAGGTTCTTTGATGTGAGAAACTTGTATCTGTTAACGAAAATTGCATTAAATGACATTGACAGGATGTTAAGCATAAACCAGGTATTAAAGGTAATATTTATATCCCTATCCGCTGATCAATTATTCTGATTCATTATAATTGCGAAGAAATTACGGCCCTTTTTGTAAGTGGCAAAAAGCGCTTACTTTTAGCATTATTTCGTCGCATGCATGGACAAATTACTATATCAAATAATTTACATTAATAGTTGGCCTAGCATTATTATTATTAACGGTTGGTAAGATGATGGGGACATACGTAAATACAATACCTTGTTCATTTTATTTTATTGCAAAGATCTGCATGCTTTTCCACGAAATAACTCCCATGCTTAACGTTGGTGTGTTCATGCCATCTCTTTCATACGCACCCGAAAATACCTACCTATCGCTGTGTGAGTCTTTTTGACCACAACAAGGGCTGATACGGTACTATAACTTTTCTAAATGATTTTGAAAGGCCAGTAGATACTCCTTTCGTACAAAAGGAAAGTCTTTAGACCCAGTATCGCGCTAGGATACGTGCCGACAGCATGGAGGAAGACTGCCATGGTCTTTATCCCAAAGGCGGGAAAGAAAGACTACACTGCAGCGAAATCCTTCAGACCCATAAGTTTAACATCGTTTATGATGAAGGCAATGGAAAAGATGCTGGACAGACACCTCCTAGGGGGAGTCCTTGCCAACAATCCTTTCCATAAGAACCAGCACGCATACATAGAGGGCAGGTCGACCGACACAGCCTTACACGCAGTAGTGCACAAGGCAGAGAAAGCAATTAAATTCAAAATGTATGCCCTCGCGGTATTCTTTGACGTAGAGGGAGCTTTCGACAAGGCAAGGGTGCAGGTCATAACATCCGCCCTTCAAAAGAAAGGGGCTGAACCCCTCATAATTGAATGGGTAAGATCTGCACTAAAAGAAAGGAAGATACAAGCTAAACTAGGTGAATCCAAGGTATAGGTCGAGGTTACGGGGGGATGCCCACAAGGCAGCTGTCTCCACATTTATGGTGCCTAATTATGGATACCCTTCTGGAAAAGCCGACGGAGAAAGGATTTGACGCCCAAGCGTATGCAGATGACGGAGTTGTGGAGGTGATAGGTCGCTTCCTAGAAACCGTCTGCAGCAAAATGCAACGAGCTGTACGAATCATAGAAAACTGGTGCCAACAGAACGGTCTCTCTGTTAATCCAGGAAAGACAGAGATGATCCTGTTCACCAAAAAGAGAAAAATGGAGAGATTCAGAGCACCCATAATGTATGGGAAACCCCTGACTTTGGTCTCAGAGCTAAAGTACTTGGGGCTCACCTGGACGCCGCATGTTGCCAAAATGACCGAAAAAGTCGAGGCAACAATGTGGCAATTGCGTCGGGTGGTATGTCGGACCCGGGGTATTACACCCAGGAACCTTCACTGGCAATACTAAGACCTAGGATCCAATATGGATCCATCGTCTGGTGGCGGGCCGTGGAGAGGACCTCCATATCCCAAAAGCTCAGAAGCCTGCAAGGGCTGATTTACAGGGGAATATCCGGCGCCATGAGGACGACACCAATCCAAGCACTCGAGACCATTCTGGGACTGCCCCTGCTACCGACTTGGATCAAGAAGGAAGCGATGGCAACCCATTTGCGTCTGAGAGATTCTGGTCAGTGGACAGGAAGAGGGGAAGCCGTTGGACAACTAAGGGTCGCCCAAATGGCCACAAGGGAGATGTCACTTGCGTTCTTTGAGATCAAGGCAACCCGAATTCCCTGGAGATTCAATAAGAGGAACAAAGTCGAAATTCCCGATAGGGAATTCTGGCAGAGGGAGAACCTCCACCAACAGTTCGAGAGGAACGCTGTGATATGCTACACCGATGGCTCCAAGCTATCGGAGAGGCAGACAACAGGGGCGGGGGTCTACGTGCAAGACCGAGAAGAAGTTCGGATGAGCTACCCGCTCGGAGAGCAAGCTACGGTCTTCCAAGCCGAGGTATACGCCATTATAATGGCGGCAAAACTTGGTCGCAATGGTCCAGAGGAGCATGTGTACATATGCTCCGACAGCCAAGCGGCCGTAAAGGCACTCAGTGCGCCAAAAATTGCCAATACTCTGGTGGAAGAGTGCGTAGAAGCACTGGAAGCCTTGAGTCAAGACAAAAGAGTTACAGTGATGTGGGTACCGGGACACACGGGAGTGTCGGGCAACGAAAAGGCGGATGAACTCGCTCGGATCGGGGCCAGCACTCAATACGTGGGGCCGGAACCACTCTTAGGCATAACAAGGAGACAGCTGCAAAGTCGACTCATTAAATGGGGTGACGATGCACTGGCAGACTCCTGGGAGAACGAATTAGGATGCAGACAGTCCAAAGAATTCATCGACGGACCGGACGCGGCCAGACTCAAATGGCTCCTGGGAAGGAGACGAAAAGATATTGAACTACTGACAGGGATACTGACCGGCCACAACCGACTCAGTAAGCATCTGACTCGCATCGGGATCGGGAATGACTCCATCTGCCGTGCCTGCGGGAGGGCGGAGGAGACATCCCGGCACCTCGTTGCGGAGTGCGATACATACGTAAGGATGAGGCATCAGGTACTCGGACAACCGAGTCTGGATGCAGAGGACATACGAGCTCTCAAGTGGGCCAAAGTACTGGACTTCGTGAAGAGAACAGGAAGGCCCGGAGAGCCCACTACCATACAAGCGGTACAGGTGGTCGATTAGGGGGCTGGGCTGGGGTAAGGTAAAAAGTGACCGCTTGGGCCTACTTGCCAGGAAAAGGTGAAACACCCATATTTGTTTATAGCATTTAGAAAGTAAATTATATTAAAAAAATGTGTACAAAAAATATTGTTAACTATTTATCTATTAAAATAATCCATTCTGCATTATCTATGGAAAACAATTCACTACAGCTACAACGCAACTCCGACGACACTATCACAGTCTAAATGCACCTTAAGATATATAAAAACGTTTTATCATAGCAAAAAGGGTGCGTTTTAAGCCACTTACCAGCAGATCTTCTTTTCTAGTAGAGCCTAGAGGCGCCTCCTAGGTGTGAAGCGGTCCAGAGATAATTCGGCACAAAAATAGTTTTTGTTTGCGGAAACGTAAACTCGTATGTTAAAAATCAGCGAGTAGCATGCACAACAACCGTTTATTTATCATCAACTGACTTTTTGCGTTATTTTCGTGGCGCTTTGTCCAGTAAATCACCGTTTTTTGTTTATAATATAAAAATATCTAACGCGATAAGAAAAGAAAACGTAAATTCCAATTTAATAAGTTGCATAAAGGTGCCAAAAGTGAAATTAATTCGAGTCAGTCTTTTAGCATAACAGAATAGTAAAGTAACCCATTTAAAGTACACAATATAATTCATATCTGAGTTTGTTCTGAAGAATTATTTGGGCTACTATTCTTATTTTAATCCCAAAACAAAGTACAAAAAACCATTTATATTTCTAATTAAATTTTACCATTCAATATTTACAGAAGTAGAAAATGAACGAGTCCTGAACAAGGTTAAGCATTAAAAAGTTGCTTTTTTGGTATTTTTTTTTGTGGGATTTGAGAACCATTTTTATACATTTTTTTTGGTTTAACTTTAATCCACCATGCCTGGCGAGAAGTTTATAGGCCATTTATATCCAACCATGTATTATGTGCCTACCGCCGAAAACCCTGCAGATTGTGCGTCTCGCGGGTTAACACCTGCCCAACTTGTTAACCATTCCCTTTGGTTTAATGACCCACCTTGGCTCGCACGCCTCCGGAATTTTGGCCTAAACAACCTGAATTTACTGACTCCTTACCGGCTGAATGCATAGAGGAAGAGCGAAAAATAGTTCTCACTGTTGACACTATCGACGAGAGTTTTATCACATACCTCTTAAACATATATTCAAACTTATCTAAAATTCTACGACTTGTTGCCTGGGCACTTCGATTTGTCTATAATCACAAAAAAATGGGTGCTCTGGAAAAGAATTTGGACCATATCTTCATTTGAGATTCAAAATGCTCGTTTTTGCATTTGAATCTTTTTATAATCTCATTCAGATGAAGCAGGTTCCTCCAAAACTATATCGAAAATTACCTGTGTTTATTGACGACAAAGATAATTGCCTCAGGTTAGATGGCAGAATAAAACACTCAAGTTTATACTGAAAAACACCCTTTGCTTCTTCCAAAGTCACATCGACTTACGGAGCTCATCATACAGCACCTTCATAACAAACATCTTCATCCATGATTGAAAACTCTGCAATACTTGCTTCTCCACCAATTTTGGATTTTGTCTCCTCGATCTGCTATTTACAAGAGTTTCTCAAATTGCATACGATGTTTTCGCTGCAAACCCAAGTCATACCATCCAAAGAAGAAGTTAAGAAACCTCCAAATCAGTTACTTCAACCGAAAAGAAACTAAAAAACAAAAGATCAAAAGATCTTGGATGGAAATAACGAAAATTCAAACTTGCATGAGCATCCCACACGGAACACACAAAAGATCAAAGCTTAAAGAAAAATGATTAAACGATGTTTCGCCCTGGGTAACCAGCGTGGGCTCATCAGTAGTTTCACTGGTCACCCTCCACTATACATCATTAAACAACATCATACACTTTGATTTCCAACCTTGAACCAC
The DNA here is from genome assembly GCA_963921995.1 of Oxystoma pomonae. Classification (NCBI taxonomy): domain Eukaryota; kingdom Metazoa; phylum Arthropoda; class Insecta; order Coleoptera; family Brentidae; genus Oxystoma; species Oxystoma pomonae. The sequence continues at coordinate 45,699,456 of OY998166.1, forward strand.
TCACAAATAGGCATCGTTCCGCACTGGCACTTACTTATCCAAGTTACCTGATACGAATTCGTCCTGGCGTGTTAATATTTCCAGTAGGATTATGCTCCTAAGGCAATTAAAACAAAGAAGAAGTTAAGAAACCTCCAAATCAGTTACTTCAACCGAAAAGAAACTAAAAAACAAAAGATCAAAAGATCTTGGATGGAAATAACGAAAATTCAAACTTGCATGAGCATCCCACACGGAACACACAAAAGATCAAAGCTTAAAGAAAAATGATTAAACGATGTTTCGCCCTGGGTAACCAGCGTGGGCTCATCAGTAGTTTCACTGGTCACCCTCCACTATACATCATTAAACAACATCATACACTTTGATTTCCAACCTTGAACCACTCACAAATAGGCATCGTTCCGCACTGGCACTTACTTATCCAAGTTACCTGATACGAATTCGTCCTGGCGTGTTAATATTTCCAGTAGGATTATGCTCCTAAGGCAATTAAAACAAAGAAGAAGTTAAGAAACCTCCAAATCAGTTACTTCAACCGAAAAGAAACTAAAAAACAAAAGATCAAAAGATCTTGGATGGAAATAACGAAAATTCAAACTTGCATGAGCATCCCACACGGAACACACAAAAGATCAAAGCTTAAAGAAAAATGATTAAACGATGTTTCGCCCTGGGTAACCAGCGTGGGCTCATCAGTAGTTTCACTGGTCACCCTCCACTATACATCATTAAACAACATCATACACTTTGATTTCCAACCTTGAACCACTCACAAATAGGCATCGTTCCGCACTGGCACTTACTTATCCAAGTTACCTGATACGAATTCGTCCTGGCGTGTTAATATTTCCAGTAGGATTATGCTCCTAAGGCAATTAAAACAAAGAAGAAGTTAAGAAACCTCCAAATCAGTTACTTCAACCGAAAAGAAACTAAAAAACAAAAGATCAAAAGATCTTGGATGGAAATAACGAAAATTCAAACTTGCATGAGCATCCCACACGGAACACACAAAAGATCAAAGCTTAAAGAAAAATGATTAAACGATGTTTCGCCCTGGGTAACCAGCGTGGGCTCATCAGTAGTTTCACTGGTCACCCTCCACTATACATCATTAAACAACATCATACACTTTGATTTCCAACCTTGAACCACTCACAAATAGGCATCGTTCCGCACTGGCACTTACTTATCCAAGTTACCTGATACGAATTCGTCCTGGCGTGTTAATATTTCCAGTAGGATTATGCTCCTAAGGCAATTAAAACAATGAAGAAGTTAAGAAACCTCCAAATCAGTTACTTCAACCGAAAAGAAACTAAAAAACAAAAGATCAAAAGATCTTGGATGGAAATAACGAAAATTCAAACTTGCATGAGCATCCCACACGGAACACACAAAAGATCAAAGCTTAAAGAAAAATGATTAAACGATGTTTCGCCCTGGGTAACCAGCGTGGGCTCATCAGTAGTTTCACTGGTCACCCTCCACTATACATCATTAAACAACATCATACACTTTGATTTCCAACCTTGAACCACTCACAAATAGGCATCGTTCCGCACTGGCACTTACTTATCCAAGTTACCTGATACGAATTCGTCCTGGCGTGTTAATATTTCCAGTAGGATTATGCTCCTAAGGCAATTAAAACAAAGAAGAAGTTAAGAAACCTCCAAATCAGTTACTTCAACCGAAAAGAAACTAAAAAACAAAAGATCAAAAGATCTTGGATGGAAATAACGAAAATTCAAACTTGCATGAGCATCCCACACGGAACACACAAAAGATCAAAGCTTAAAGAAAAATGATTAAACGATGTTTCGCCCTGGGTAACCAGCGTGGGCTCATCAGTAGTTTCACTGGTCACCCTCCACTATACATCATTAAACAACATCATACACTTTGATTTCCAACCTTGAACCACTCACAAATAGGCATCGTTCCGCACTGGCACTTACTTATCCAAGTTACCTGATACGAATTCGTCCTGGCGTGTTAATATTTCCAGTAGGATTATGCTCCTAAGGCAATTAAAACAAAGAAGAAGTTAAGAAACCTCCAAATCAGTTACTTCAACCGAAAAGAAACTAAAAAACAAAAGATCAAAAGATCTTGGATGGAAATAACGAAAATTCAAACTTGCATGAGCATCCCACACGGAACACACAAAAGATCAAAGCTTAAAGAAAAATGATTAAACGATGTTTCGCCCTGGGTAACCAGCGTGGGCTCATCAGTAGTTTCACTGGTCACCCTCCACTATACATCATTAAACAACATCATACACTTTGATTTCCAACCTTGAACCACTCACAAATAGGCATCGTTCCGCACTGGCACTTACTTATCCAAGTTACCTGATACGAATTCGTCCTGGCGTGTTAATATTTCCAGTAGGATTATGCTCCTAAGGCAATTAAAACAAAGAAGAAGTTAAGAAACCTCCAAATCAGTTACTTCAACCGAAAAGAAACTAAAAAACAAAAGATCAAAAGATCTTGGATGGAAATAACGAAAATTCAAACTTGCATGAGCATCCCACACGGAACACACAAAAGATCAAAGCTTAAAGAAAAATGATTAAACGATGTTTCGCCCTGGGTAACCAGCGTGGGCTCATCAGTAGTTTCACTGGTCACCCTCCACTATACATCATTAAACAACATCATACACTTTGATTTCCAACCTTGAACCACTCACAAATAGGCATCGTTCCGCACTGGCACTTACTTATCCAAGTTACCTGATACGAATTCGTCCTGGCGTGTTAATATTTCCAGTAGGATTATGCTCCTAAGGCAATTAAAACAAAGAAGAAGTTAAGAAACCTCCAAATCAGTTACTTCAACCGAAAAGAAACTAAAAAACAAAAGATCAAAAGATCTTGGATGGAAATAACGAAAATTCAAACTTGCATGAGCATCCCACACGGAACACACAAAAGATCAAAGCTTAAAGAAAAATGATTAAACGATGTTTCGCCCTGGGTAACCAGCGTGGGCTCATCAGTAGTTTCACTGGTCACCCTCCACTATACATCATTAAACAACATCATACACTTTGATTTCCAACCTTGAACCACTCACAAATAGGCATCGTTCCGCACTGGCACTTACTTATCCAAGTTACCTGATACGAATTCGTCCTGGCGTGTTAATATTTCCAGTAGGATTATGCTCCTAAGGCAATTAAAACAAAGAAGAAGTTAAGAAACCTCCAAATCAGTTACTTCAACCGAAAAGAAACTAAAAAACAAAAGATCAAAAGATCTTGGATGGAAATAACGAAAATTCAAACTTGCATGAGCATCCCACACGGAACACACAAAAGATCAAAGCTTAAAGAAAAATGATTAAACGATGTTTCGCCCTGGGTAACCAGCGTGGGCTCATCAGTAGTTTCACTGGTCACCCTCCACTATACATCATTAAACAACATCATACACTTTGATTTCCAACCTTGAACCACTCACAAATAGGCATCGTTCCGCACTGGCACTTACTTATCCAAGTTACCTGATACGAATTCGTCCTGGCGTGTTAATATTTCCAGTAGGATTATGCTCCTAAGGCAATTAAAACAAAGAAGAAGTTAAGAAACCTCCAAATCAGTTACTTCAACCGAAAAGAAACTAAAAAACAAAAGATCAAAAGATCTTGGATTGAAATAACGAAAATTCAAACTTGCATGAGCATCCCACACGGAACACACAAAAGATCAAAGCTTAAAGAAAAATGATTAAACGATGTTTCGCCCTGGGTAACCAGCGTGGGCTCATCAGTAGTTTCACTGGTCACCCTCCACTATACATCATTAAACAACATCATACACTTTGATTTCCAACCTTGAACCACTCACAAATAGGCATCGTTCCGCACTGGCACTTACTTATCCAAGTTACCTGATACGAATTCGTCCTGGCGTGTTAATATTTCCAGTAGGATTATGCTCCTAAGGCAATTAAAACAAAGAAGAAGTTAAGAAACCTCCAAATCAGTTACTTCAACCGAAAAGAAACTAAAAAACAAAAGATCAAAAGATCTTGGATGGAAATAACGAAAATTCAAACTTGCATGAGCATCCCACACGGAACACACAAAAGATCAAAGCTTAAAGAAAAATGATTAAACGATGTTTCGCCCTGGGTAACCAGCGTGGGCTCATCAGTAGTTTCACTGGTCACCCTCCACTATACATCATTAAACAACATCATACACTTTGATTTCCAACCTTGAACCACTCACAAATAGGCATCGTTCCGCACTGGCACTTACTTATCCAAGTTACCTGATACGAATTCGTCCTGGCGTGTTAATATTTCCAGTAGGATTATGCTCCTAAGGCAATTAAAACAAAGAAGAAGTTAAGAAACCTCCAAATCAGTTACTTCAACCGAAAAGAAACTAAAAAACAAAAGATCAAAAGATCTTGGATGGAAATAACGAAAATTCAAACTTGCATGAGCATCCCACACGGAACACACAAAAGATCAAAGCTTAAAGAAAAATGATTAAACGATGTTTCGCCCTGGGTAACCAGCGTGGGCTCATCAGTAGTTTCACTGGTCACCCTCCACTATACATCATTAAACAACATCATACACTTTGATTTCCAACCTTGAACCACTCACAAATAGGCATCGTTCCGCACTGGCACTTACTTATCCAAGTTACCTGATACGAATTCGTCCTGGCGTGTTAATATTTCCAGTAGGATTATGCTCCTAAGGCAATTAAAACAAAGAAGAAGTTAAGAAACCTCCAAATCAGTTACTTCAACCGAAAAGAAACTAAAAAACAAAAGATCAAAAGATCTTGGATGGAAATAACGAAAATTCAAACTTGCATGAGCATCCCACACGGAACACACAAAAGATCAAAGCTTAAAGAAAAATGATTAAACGATGTTTCGCCCTGGGTAACCAGCGTGGGCTCATCAGTAGTTTCACTGGTCACCCTCCACTATACATCATTAAACAACATCATACACTTTGATTTCCAACCTTGAACCACTCACAAATAGGCATCGTTCCGCACTGGCACTTACTTATCCAAGTTACCTGATACGAATTCGTCCTGGCGTGTTAATATTTCCAGTAGGATTATGCTCCTAAGGCAATTACAACAATGAAGAAGTTAAGAAACCTCCAAATCAGTTACTTCAACCGAAAAGAAACTAAAAAACAAAAGATCAAAAGATCTTGGATGGAAATAACGAAAATTCAAACTTGCATGAGCATCCCACACGGAACACACAAAAGATCAAAGCTTAAAGAAAAATGATTAAACGATGTTTCGCCCTGGGTAACCAGCGTGGGCTCATCAGTAGTTTCACTGGTCACCCTCCACTATACATCATTAAACAACATCATACTCATCATGGAGGGTGACCAGTGAAACTACTGATGAGCCCACGCTGGTTACCCAGGGCGAAACATCGTTTAATCATTTTTCTTTAAGCTTTGATCTTTTGTGTGTTCCGTGTGGGATGCTCATGCAAGTTTGAATTTTCGTTATTTCCATCCAAGATCTTTTGATCTTTTGTTTTTTAGTTTCTTTTCGGTTGAAGTAACTGATTTGGAGGTTTCTTAACTTCTTCTTTGTTTTAATTGCCTTAGGAGCATAATCCTACTGGAAATATTAACACGCCAGGACGAATTCGTATCAGGTAACTTGGATAAGTAAGTGCCAGTGCGGAACGATGCCTATTTGTGAGTGGTTCAAGGTTGGAAATCAAAGTGTATGATGTTGTTTAATGATGTATAGTGGAGGGTGACCAGTGAAACTACTGATGAGCCCACGCTGGTTACCCAGGGCGAAACATCGTTTAATCATTTTTCTTTAAGCTTTGATCTTTTGTGTGTTCCGTGTGGGATGCTCATGCAAGTTTGAATTTTCGTTATTTCCATCCAAGATCTTTTGATCTTTTGTTTTTTAGTTTCTTTTCGGTTGAAGTAACTGATTTGGAGGTTTCTTAACTTCTTCTTTGTTTTAATTGCCTTAGGAGCATAATCCTACTGGAAATATTAACACGCCAGGACGAATTCGTATCAGGTAACTTGGATAAGTAAGTGCCAGTGCGGAACGATGCCTATTTGTGAGTGGTTCAAGGTTGGAAATCAAAGTGTATGATGTTGTTTAATGATGTATAGTGGAGGGTGACCAGTGAAACTACTGATGAGCCCACGCTGGTTACCCAGGGCGAAACATCGTTTAATCATTTTTCTTTAAGCTTTGATCTTTTGTGTGTTCCGTGTGGGATGCTCATGCAAGTTTGAATTTTCGTTATTTCCATCCAAGATCTTTTGATCTTTTGTTTTTTAGTTTCTTTTCGGTTGAAGTAACTGATTTGGAGGTTTCTTAACTTCTTCTTTGTTTTAATTGCCTTAGGAGCATAATCCTACTGGAAATATTAACACGCCAGGACGAATTCGTATCAGGTAACTTGGATAAGTAAGTGCCAGTGCGGAACGATGCCTATTTGTGAGTGGTTCAAGGTTGGAAATCAAAGTGTATGATGTTGTTTAATGATGTATAGTGGAGGGTGACCAGTGAAACTTCTGATGAGCCCACGCTGGTTACCCAGGGCGAAACATCGTTTAATCATTTTTCTTTAAGCTTTGATCTTTTGTGTGTTCCGTGTGGGATGCTCATGCAAGTTTGAATTTTCGTTATTTCCATCCAAGATCTTTTGATCTTTTGTTTTTTAGTTTCTTTTCGGTTGAAGTAACTGATTTGGAGGTTTCTTAACTTCTTCTTTGTTTTAATTGCCTTAGGAGCATAATCCTACTGGAAATATTAACACGCCAGGACGAATTCGTATCAGGTAACTTGGATAAGTAAGTGCCAGTGCGGAACGATGCCTATTTGTGAGTGGTTCAAGGTTGGAAATCAAAGTGTATGATGTTGTTTAATGATGTATAGTGGAGGGTGACCAGTGAAACTACTGATGAGCCCACGCTGGTTACCCAGGGCGAAACATCGTTTAATCATTTTTCTTTAAGCTTTGATCTTTTGTGTGTTCCGTGTGGGATGCTCATGCAAGTTTGAATTTTCGTTATTTCCATCCAAGATCTTTTGATCTTTTGTTTTTTAGTTTCTTTTCGGTTGAAGTAACTGATTTGGAGGTTTCTTAACTTCTTCTTTGTTTTAATTGCCTTAGGAGCATAATCCTACTGGAAATATTAACACGCCAGGACGAATTCGTATCAGGTAACTTGGATAAGTAAGTGCCAGTGCGGAACGATGCCTATTTGTGAGTGGTTCAAGGTTGGAAATCAAAGTGTATGATGTTGTTTAATGATGTATAGTGGAGGGTGACCAGTGAAACTACTGATGAGCCCACGCTGGTTACCCAGGGCGAAACATCGTTTAATCATTTTTCTTTAAGCTTTGATCTTTTGTGTGTTCCGTGTGGGATGCTCATGCAAGTTTGAATTTTCGTTATTTCCATCCAAGATCTTTTGATCTTTTGTTTTTTTCATACCATCCAGTTATGGCTGATTTACCCCCTGTACGGGTATCCCAACTAAAAGTATTTTCCGCAGTCTGTTTGGACTACGCTGGACCAATCTCTATTGTACTACATAGAGTACGGGGCGCCGTAAGATTAAAATCTTATATTTGTGTTTGCTGTACGGTAAAGGTCATTGACAGACAGATTTGACATCTGAAGCCTTTATCGTTGCTTTTAGACGCTTTGTCTCTAGACATGGTCGGGTATCCGAGATTTGTAGCGATCAAGGAACCTAATTTGTGGGGACAAATAACACAGATTCTGAAGTACTTCCAGTCAGCTGCGCAAGACATGCCCATTCGTTGGAGATTCAACCCTCCAGGGGCCGACATTTCAACGGCTTAATCGAGGTACTCCTTAATAGTCGACCTCTCTGCTCTGTCAGTAACGACCCCAACGACTTTCAACCTCTTTCTCCAGCGCATTTTTACATTTTGGACCCTTAAATAGTTTTGTACCAAGTCCTGACTTATCACATTTGAAAATAAATCGACTCAGCAGATGCCAGTTGATTCAACGTATGCAAGCCGATTTCTTGCAACGATACCTGCATAAACTCCAACAAAGGAGTAAATGGTTAGATAATCCCAAAAATATTGAGTTGGGCACACTCGTTCTTATAAAGAATGAGCAAAAGCCGCCCTACAAATAGGACATGGCTAGTTATTAGTCTGCACCCTGGGAACGACGGAGTAGTAAGAGTAGCTACAATTAAAACTCCCCGTGGAGTTTTTCAAAGGCTAGTAGTAAAACTGTGTCCTTTGCCCGCGAATTAATCGCACCTGTTACATACTAAGATTAAATTTTGGAATCTTGTTTTATTTTTTTTCTCATTTTTATGTTTGTTTTGAAAACAAAGCATTTTATTTTTATTTTTAAAACATTGCGTTTTGATGGGTGGAAATGTTCAATCCGCATTGGCATAAACCAAAAGTTACCCAACTTATTACATAAGTAATAAATTCTAATTATTTTCAAGTCTTAATCTTTGGTAGTTTTTTTTTGTCTTCAAACTTCGTGGTATATTTAATTTTATACCCCACAAAACTACATCTTGGAGCACTTGCAATGCGCTATTCGACGAGATCGCAGATAAGTTTCGCGGCCATTCCGCATTACCAAAAAAAGTGCTACCCTTAATTAGTGGTTTTGTGGACCGATTTATATTTTTTTTCATATTTGTTTGTTTATTGCTTCAAGCTAAAGCTAAGACTTACGAATCGACGGCCCCATTGGCTTCTTTGTGCATCCTTGTGTGTACAACCACATAAAAGCTATAGTACACTTAGATTGTATTTAACGCGTTAAGTCTCAGTTTTTTATAAAAAAATATAACAAAATCTAAATTCCAATCCTGAGATATTAGGGCTACAAACAATATCACGTTTTCAATTACTAAAAACGTATTTGTAGGTTAAAACTAATTTAGGCATAAATAAATCAACACCCACCCTACCCAAGCAAAAAACAGGCTGGTACAGGGCCGGATTAATTATAATTTATTTTTATAAAATATAAAACACATACTTTTAATTTATTAATAAACCCTGCTCTAATTTCATATCCGTTTTTGGAATGGATTTAAAATTGTAGTCAAATCATTAAAATTTCAGGCCAGGACTAATACTTATTTCAAAAGAATTTTTGTATTTTGTGCAAATTTATTAAATTTATTTTCTGAACATGTTTTCGGCCTAGTATGCCATCATCAGACTTCAACACTAAAAGGAGACAAAGATACATTTGAAACGGACCTAACTCATATTTAACTTACTAAGTTCGTTCTGGGGTCAGCTTGACCACTGCAAACATCGGACCGCCCACATCCCTCTAGTGTTATGAGATGTGTACTTGTTATCTTTTTATAGTATTGTTGATAGAAGATTTGGGCCATCCGGTGCTGCAATGGTCAAACTCACGTTAATGCGCCAGTCATTGGACTTTTAGAAACACTTTAAAATTGGGACGTATATATTTTAAATTTATAAAAAGTCAAGTACATTTATGTGAGCTTGGGCAGCAGTCATTTTCTTGTAATAAGCGGGATTTTTGTAATTTTTTGTTAAAAATTCGGACGTAAAAAAGTAGCTGGTTGGTTAGACTAATTTTGTTAAAGTTACACCACTCAGAAATACATCCTTTTATGAAAGTGAGATATAAACGTTACTTTAGTGAAAGCTGTTTAAGAATTTTGTCGAAAGTATGTCGAAAACTTTGGAATTTATTTATTTTTATTTTTAAAATTTTTTGAAAATAATAGGGAACTCTCCCAGCCGCAACCAGCGCACCCCACCTACACCTCCGACCCGTAATTAATAAAATTACAAAGGACGGAGATGCAATCGACGCGCACTAGTGCACCTAAAAGAATTCGCCATGCAAGAAAAGAAACGAAATCCACACAAAAGCGATAGGGGGAGGGAGGCTGTAGGATGTGAAGAAAAAAAAATAAAATTATACAAAGTTAACTCGATTACGTCTTATAGTTTGAGGTATTTTATGGTCTTCTATGTCTAATAATAGTCTGTGTAAAGGTGTATAGTTCCTTTTCAAGTTGACCTGGTTGTTGAGACACTTGTCGTTGGCTCGAAATTCTTTGTCTATTTCAATGTATTCTGTAAAATCTAATCTTGTATAATTTTTGGAGGTTATGTTTTTAAGAATTTTAGAGTTGCATTTTGGGCTGAACTTATGGTGGGTGGTAGGTAGATGATGACCAAAGGCCGATTTGTTTGGTCTCTGGCTAAGGAACTATACACCTTTACGCAGGCTATTATTAGGCATAGAAGACCATAAAATACCTCAAACTATAAGACGTAATCGAGTTAACTCTGTGTAATTTAAATTTTTTTTTTAAATTTTGACTGTTTCATTTTAAACAATAAATAAACAAAATTCCTTCCTCTTCCCATTCTACAGCCCCCCTCCCTCTATCGCTTTTGTGTGGATTTCGTTTCTTTTCTTATATGGCGAATTCGTTTGGGTGGTCTCCGTCCTTTGTAATTTTCTTAATTACGGGTCGGGGGTCTGGTTGCGGTGCGCGCTGGTTGTGGCTGGGAAAGTTCCCTATTATTTTAAATTTTTTAAAAATAAAATAAATAAATAAATTCCAAAGTTTTCGACATACTTTCGACAAAATTCTTAAACAGCTTTTACTAAAGTAACGTTTCTATCTCACTTTCATAAAAAGACGTAATTCCGAGTGGTGTAACTTTCATAAAATTAGTCTAACCAACTAGCTGATCGATGTTGTGAAATTAACCCTACTTTTTTACGTCCAAATTTTTAACAAAAAATGTACAAAAATCCTGCGTATTACAAAAAAATGACTGCTGCCCAAGCTCACATAAATGTACTTGTCTTTTTATAAATTTTAAATGTATACGTCCCAATTTTAAAGTGTTTGTAAAAATCCAATGACTGGAGCATTAACGTAAGTTTTTTCATAACAATAACTGGGTTGAGTTTGACCATTGCAGCACCGGATGGCCCACATCTTCTATCAACAATACTACAAAAAGATAACAAGTACAAATCTCATAACACTAGAGGGGTGTGGGCAGTTCGATGTTTGCAGTGGTCAAGCTGACCCCAGAACGAACTTAGTAAGTTAAATATGAGTTAGGTCCGTTTCAAATGTATCTTTGTCTCCTTTTAGTGTTGAAGTCTGATGATGGCATACTAGGCCGAAAACATGTTCACAAAATAAATTTAATAAATTTGCACAAAATACACAAATTCTTTTGATTTTAATACATGTGCGCGCAACCAATCAACAAAAGCTTTAATATTTATTTGGTTTTATTTGTTCGTATTGGAAAACAACATTTTCTTGTTATTTGGAGATTTTGGTATCACAACATACAAAGCAAAGCATGTTGCTATAAATATTTTTTTTTAAATTGATAATCATCTACAAAACCGTCGCAAGATTACAACCAGAGGATAATGTACAGGGTGATCTACCATAAATGCCACCTCCATTTTTCTCCGTTATTATGCATGCTATAAAAAAGTTTTTGAAATCACAACAAAACGAGGAATTTAAAAATTCATTAAAAAAAGGAAACCTTATGTCAAAATTTGACATTTGCAATGACACTTGTCAACTTTGGCATACATATTCTAAAAGGCGGGAAAAAGTTATACAGCTTTTGTATCAAACACTTTTTAAAGCATGCCTAATAACAAAGAACAGTGGCGGTGGCATTTATGGTAGATCACCCTGTACATTTTTCCCCGGTTGTAAACTTTGGACGGTTTTGTAGATGATGATCATTTAAAAAAAAATACTTATAGCAACATCCTTTGCTTTGTATGTTGTGATATCAAAAGCTCTAAATGGAGTAAAAATAAAATCAAATAAATATTAGCCCGGGCCTGAAGTTTTAATGATTTGACTATGACTTCAAACCAATTTCGGAAACGGATGTCAAATCAAAATACGGTTTATTGATAATTTAAAAGTATGTGTTTGTATATTTTATAAAAATAAATTTAAAAAAATTTAATCAGGCCCTGTACCTGCCTGTATTTTGCTTGGGTAGGGTGGGTGGTGATTTATTTATGCTTAAATTAGTTTTAACCTAAAAATACGTTTTTAGTAATTTCGAACGTGATATTTGTTGGAAATAGAATCCAACACCCTGTACTTTTAAATTTAAACTTTACCATTTTTATAGCGATAAGCCTTGCATATAACAAAAGGGTAAAGATGTCAAACAATTTTGACACAACTAATAACTTTATTCAGAAACATGACATTCATATTTAATTTTAAATATAATCAGCTGTAATTAGTAGAAAAATGTATTTTAAAGTAAATTAAACATTCAACGAAGCAAATGGCAGTATTTTCTTCATCCACGCATGAGTTATCGAAGAATTTTCATGAAGAAATTTGGATCAAAAAGGTTTGGTAAATAATATGGATTCCAGCACCATCAAGGTAAAAGATTTCCAGAATTAAATACTCCATCCATCCATCCAGTTCTCGACATTATTTGGTCATCCAGAGCCGGACATTTGAAGAAAATGAACACAACACACAACATGTGGGTGTTATGTGAAAATACATTTTGTCATCAAACAACAATTTCTGAAAACAATTCAATATTTTTAAAGATTCGCATGAACTTTTAAAGATGTCGCTGTTATTCCCATCCACTAGTTTGACTGGTCTCCGTGAGATGACAGCTTGACAAAATCATATTTTGATGATTACTGATATTTTGGGTTCCAAGTAATAGATGGCGAAAATATCGAAACCTGCGTATTTTTGAATGGTTACCGGTAGATAGCGACACCAGAAAACAACTTTTAAACCAACCAGACTTTTGTTGCGGTGTTTTAACTCACAATTTTAAGAAAATTGTTTTGTTTTTGTCAACAAGTTTAGTTTTTTAACTAACATTTTTGATGATTTTTGCTAGTTTTAGTGAATTCTTTGGTTTATATTCTCGATTTCGTAGTTTATTTAAGGTGACTTTTACAAAAAGATAAAATGCCACCAAAAACCGAAATCGAAAGGCTTAAAGCCAAGAAAAAACAGGCAATTGACTCTATAATTAGTTATCGAAAAATTTTCATGAAGAAATTTGGATCAAAAAGGTTTGGTAAATAATATGGATTCCAGCACCATCAAGGTAAAAGATTTCCAGAATTAAATACTCCATCCATCCAGTTCTCGACATTATTTGGTCATCCAGAGCCGGATATTTGAAGAAAATAAACACAACACACAACATGTGGGTGTTATGTGAAAATACATTTTGTCATCAAACAACAATTTTTGCAAGCAATCCAATATTTTTCAAGATTCGCATGAACTTTTAAAGATGTCGCTATATTATTCCCATCCACTAGTTTGATTGGTCTCCGTGAGATGACAGCTTGACAAAATCATATTTTGATGATTACTGATATTTTGGGTTCCAAGTAATAGATGGCGAAAATATCGAAACCTGCGTATTTTTGAATGGTTACCGGTAGATAGCGACACCAGAAAAAGACTTTTAAACCAACCAGACTTTTGTTGCGGTGTTTTAATTCACAATTTTAAGAAAATTGTTTTGTTTTTGTCAACAAGTTTAGCTTTTTAACTAACATTTTTGATGATTTTTGCTAGTTTTAGTGAATTCTTTGGTTTATATTCTCGATTTCGTAGTTTATTTAAGGTAACTTTTACAAAAAGATAAAATGCCACCAAAAACCGAAATCGAAAGGCTTAAAGCCAAGAAAAAACAGGCAATTGACTCTATAATTAGGATTACCAGGTATGTGCAGCAACATGAGTGTGAGCCTGAGAGTACTAAAAGGTATGAACAAATGTCGGCTCGTAAAGAGTTGCTAATGGAACTCTATGAAAAATGCAAGACGTTCAAGCTGAAATTTCAGTAATTGATAAGTTTTATGATAATCCCCTAGACGATGTTGAGGATCAATATTGTGACACATTGGCGAGCATCAATGCCTTGTTGTCAAAGTCATCACAAATAGAAGCTGTTGTTAATAACACGCAAAATCAAAATGATGATAAATCATGTCATGCGCATTTAAATTCTCGCAACATTCCTACTTTTGACGCTAATCTTACTGATTTTAAACCTTTTATTGATCTTTAATGCTTTAAAAGACAAAGTGATGTTGAGAAGTTGTGTCATTTAAAATCCTACCTAAAAGGTGAACATTTACCTTTAATTAACAACTTACTAACTGTAAATTCATCATATGCTGAGGCAGTGACTTTGCTTAATGACAGGTACAATAATGAAAGTATTTTAATCAGTCATCATATTCACAAAATTTTGGAGATACCATCAGTATCAAGGTGCACTGCTTCTGCTTTGAGAGATTTTATTAGCAAGGTGAAACAACAGCTTGGTGCGTTGAAAAATATGAAACAGCCTGCTGATAGTTGGGATATTCTTTTAATTTGCATTTTATCAAAAAAGCTTGATCAATACACCAATAGGTCTTATCAAATTGATAGGGATTCTTCAAATTTTCCCACTGTCAAGGATTTTTTTATTATACCTTGAAAATAGAGCAGCGGCTCTAGAAGCTGTCAATTTACAAGAAACTTGTTCAAAAACAAAAGAAAAACCATCCACACAATCTGAAAAAAAAATCCAAATCAGACCTAAAATGCACGTTCTGCTCTTTATTAAATCATAAAATCTTTAATTGCAGAAAATTTAAAGCTATTTCAGTTTCAGATAGAATAAATTTTGTTGACAGACAAAAACTTTGTAAATTGTGTCTTAACACTCACCAAGGAAAATGTGAAATGACTTTTAGGTGTTCTACGTGTCAAAAGGACCACAATGCGCTGTTGCATCAGGACCCATGACCTCCTAATCTACAAAATCGATCAAATGATAATTTTAATCGGGGAGTTGTTGCAATTGGATCAATTAACCATTCCGATGAAGACGGTCTTTTACCAACAGTTGTCGTAAAAGTAAGGGGTACTAATGGTAAATATACAATGGCAAGGTGCTTAGTAGACACAGTATCCCAGGTAAATTTGGTCACAAGTAGTTTGGTACAAAAATTGAACTTAAAAACTTTTGACAATAATATTAGTGTAGTTGGAATAGCTGGAAACTCCACAAAAATCGACAAAGCTGTGCAGTTGGATTTAAAATCTTGCGTATAGGATTATGACCTTAAAATCAAGTGTGCAGTAGTCGAAAAAGTCACTCATACCCTTCCGCAAGTAAATTTTAATTTCTCAATTTAAAATACCAAAAACTATTACGCTTTCAGATACAAATTTTATCCAATCTGGTACAATTGATATTTTACACAGATGTGTTTTTCAAAGTTTTACTCGCAGAAAAGGTTGAATGTGAGAACTCAATATTGCAAAATACACTTTTTGGTTTTATAGTTAGCGGAGCTATCCCAAATTCACATAATACATGTAATTTTATGTCTTTATTATGCTATCAACCAATGAACACAAAAGTTCTGGAAAACTGAATATAACAGCGAGCAAGAAGCTTGCAAATATTCTTTTAAAATTCTTTGGAAATAATTGATAATAAATATCAAGTAAAATTACCTTTGAAACATGACTTAAATTGTTTAAATTTAGGGGATTCTTTCTCAGTTGCATTGAAAAGATTAGAAAATGTGGAAAAACCTTTAAAAATCAATCCTGAACTTCAATACAAAAATTTCATAAATGAGTACTTGGATTTGGGCCATTGATTTAAGCACTTATGATCTTAACAGTGGTTCGGTTTACTTTATGGGTCATCATCCAGTCATTCGCAAAGACAAGAAAACTACTAAACTTCATGTTATGTTTCACGGATCTATGAACTCCAAAGACAAAAAATGCATCAATGACTTTCTTTATAATGGTGCAATAGTTCAAAATGAGTTATTTGACATTTTATGTCTTTTTAGAACCTATGAATATATATATATATATTAACCGGCCTGCTTGGTTTCGGGGTTAACGCCGCGACTTTCAAGCAGGAGATGCCGTGTTCAAGCCCCGGGTGTTGCCGATAGTCTGCTTGGACTTTTTATGATAAAATTACAGAATTTTGTAAGATTAAGGTAAAACGCAGTATGAAGCGGAGTAGACCGAGTTAGTTAGAAGGCAGGCTAATTCAATTTCATACCGTCCCTCGGAGAGGACGTTAAGAGGACGGTCCCGTGTGATCAATATATTGATAGTGGAGCACGTTAAAGACAAAGGGGTTTAGGCTAAATTAAATCCTTCTAGGAAAAGAAAACTGCCTTCCTAGGGGGTGCTCATCAGACCGGTTTGATGAGCGGGGTAAGGGGGGAACCCAGGGAAAATAAGTGAAAAATATATCTTAGGCCCTACCCCTCTATTCACGCCGGTATCCAGGCCGGATGGGATCGGATATCACGTGGACACTCCCTCCAAGTCGGTAGACTACGAAAGTAGTTGATGACCCGTCCGATTAAGTTAATAGTGCCTACGGGACTCAAAAAAGTGACGGTAATCAAATGAGAAGAGATAACCTATGAATATAACAAAGTTAGGATTTTTTTCCACAAACCAAAACAATCATAACTTTTTTATAGTGCAACCAAAGGGTCCAAATTCCCAATATACCTATGAATATGTTTTAATCACTGACATAAAACAAATGTATAGGATGATTTTAATTCATCCACAAGACCGCTGTCTTCAAAACATTTTGTGGCGAGAACCTAACGATCCGCTTCAATGTATTCAACTGCAAACTCTAACTTATGGTCTCAAAAGCTCATCTTTTTTGGCAACAAGATCTTTATTTGAACTTGCTAACTCTGAAGGGCAATATTTTCCTTTGACTATAGAGAAGACCATTGAGTTAAAAAATCAGTTAATTTTATTGTTGCGAAAAAGGTCCTTCGAATTACATAAATGGTGTTCTAACAACCCAGAAATTTTACAAGATATCCCAAGGGAAAACAAAATTTTGATGACATTGATATAAGCAAAAACAATTCCATCCATCCAAACAGATCAGTTTAAGTTGTATCCCTCCACCTTTGAAAAATTGGTAACCAAGAGGCAAGTTTTAAGCTTTATAGCTCAATTTTATGACTCTTTGGGACTAGCTGGTCCTGCTGAAACTGCTAAGGTCATAATGCAAAAAATATGGATTTCCAAAATTAAATGGGATGATATGCTTTCTCCAGATTTATTGGAATTATGGGAAACTTTTGTTCAAAATTTTCTTGCGATGCCCACCATAAATATTTCAATAAACTTGCATTTTACTGGGGCAGAAGTTATAGAACTTGTAGGGTTCTGTGACTTATCAAACTATTGCGTTGATGCCTGTGTGTACGCTAGATTAGTTTTTCACGATAAGGTGTGTGTAAATTTACTTTGCTCGAAGTCCAGAATTGTCCAATTCAACAAAAAATTCACTATTCCCAGATTAGAAATAAATGCAGCTCTTTTGCTCTCAAATTTAATTAAAAAAGTCCATGTTACCCTAAAAGAAAAGATTAACAATGTTTTTCTTTAGTCAGGCTCAAGCATTGTTCTTAGCTGGATTAAATCAAAACCAATAAAATGAAATCCTTATTAGCAAACAGAATTTTCAAAATACATGAATTTAAAAGTAAATTTTAATGATTTTATATTAACACTAAGGAAAATCCAGCAGACATGCTGTCCAGAGGAATTGAACTTCAAGATTTTGGGTCAAATCTGCTATGGTTTCAAGGTCCAACTCAGTTATTTGCCATTGATTTTGTGCATACTGAGACGCATTTCGAAATACCTTATCCATTACCAGAAATTCAAGTAACTATGTTAACAAAACCGCAAGAATCATTCGTGAAAAATTTTTCATCAATTTCAAAACTTGAACAAATTGTTTCTTATATTTTAAGATTTTTTAACTTTTTGAAAAGTAAAACAAAGGTTAGTTTAAAAACTAATTTCAAAACCAATGAAAACATAATAATATCATGCCCTTTAAAAATTTCGGAACTTAACAATTCTTTAAAAGCCATGATAAAATTTTGAATCTCAACACTTTCAAGAGGAAATAAAATTCCTTGAATCCAGCCTACCTATAAGTAAAGGTCCTTTAAGCAGTTTAGCACCCTTTATAGATCATCATAAGAGTTTTACGTGTAGGTGGCAGATTGCAAAACGCTAAAAATATAAATTATGACCAACAGCATCCAATAATACTTCCCAAAAATAATCACATAACTGATCTCATTATTAGAAGGGAACATTTCAGATTATTGCATGCTGGGCCCTGACAAGTACTTAGTTCTCTAAACTTAAAATTTTGGCTTATTAGTGGCAACCGGGAAGTAAAAAAAAATTGCATAAATGTGTAACTTGTTTTAAACACAAAAGTAAAATGTTCAGAGCAATTGATGGGTTCCTTACCAGAACAAAGAGTTTGCGCTGCTAGAATTTTTAAACATGTTGGAGTCGATTTTTGTGGACCATTACCAATCCGTCAATCTAGGTTAAGAAAATTCATAGAAACAAAATCTTACAATAGCCCTTTTTGTCTGCTTTTCAGTAAAGGCAATACACATGGAGCTAGTTTCTGATTTAACCACCGATACTTTTTTGGCTGCGTTCAAAGTTTTATTAGCCGAAGGGGCAAACCCTCAAAAATATTTTGTCATAACGGATCAACATTTAAAGGAACAATCAATCACTTAGTTGAAATTTTCACCCACATTGTTCAAAATCAACAAAAAATTTAGTATTTTTGTCTTGAAGAAAAAATTGAGTTCAATTTTATAACCAGTTACTCGCCTGTGTTTGGGGGTTTGTGGGAGGGTGGAGTCAAAAGTGTTTCACATTAAAAGAGTTTATGGAAACAATATTTTTTTAACCTATGAAGAGTTAAATACACTGATTATTAAAGTGGAAGGGATATTAAATTCCAGGCCTTTAACGCCTCTTTCAAATGATCCTTTAGATCTCGAGTATTTGACCCCTGGGCATTTTTTAATTGGCGCTCCAATTACAAGTTTCATAGTGAAATGTTAAATCCACGTTAAGCGCAAAAATTTGTGATGTTTATTTACTTCTACTATTATTTATTTTGTTGGTTATTTCACTTCAAATTCCAGGTAACCTGGTCGCTCAGTATTGCCAATTTTAGAGCATTAGGGAGTGAGTTCAGATTTGGTAAAATTCAAAATAAATTTTGGCTTATTAGTGCCAGAGAAGCAAGCAAAGAAAGTCTCAAGTCTATTTTAAGTAGCTTTAAATAGTGAACTAATTGTCTCTGTTTTATTTTGGCCTTCTACGAAATAAAGCAAGGTAGTTAAATTATAATGAGATCTTTGATATAATTCACAAAACCTTTAAAATGTACACAAGGTTTTAAAATGAGTAACAAACGTTATAAAATACCAATTTTTTTAAATGGGCATAAATTACAAATATTCACACAAGGAACTAACATGGAATAAAGTTTGACTTATGCCAAAAGTAAAAATTACAAATATTCACACAAGGAAACTAACAGGGAATTAAGTTGACTTATATTGAAAGTAAGAAAGTAAGGGAACGCTCGGCAAGTAAGACTTAAGACTTTACATAAATCATTACACAAGTAACATTTAGGTATAGTAATGTTTACTGTATTCTCGCCTCAGGGAATTTCTAATAAGGAATTAAAATCTAAGCTTATTCGCATAGCATATTAGGCAGTAATTGTAATTTCGTTTCCAAGGTCTTACGTTAAACTTGTAACGATCAAAATGAACGTTACAATAGACTTAAAATTTGGAAGTTGGTTGTTCAGATGTAACAGCACTTTTGGTCCAAATGGCACAAAGATTATCTGACTCAACTTCAAAACAGACCTAAATGGAGAATAGAACATTCCAATTTAAATGTAGGAATATTAGTGCTTCTTAAAGAAGACAATGTTCCTTCATACAAATAGCCAATAGGCAGAGTAGTTCGTGTTATACCTGGCAAGGACAAGAATGTAAGAGTGTGCGAGGTGAAAACTAACACGTATATTTATTTACGATCTGTCACGAAAATAGCAGTTTTGCCTATAATTTAATTATATAAATTTGTCTCATTTTTTTTGGGACTCATAAAGTTCAATTTTTAAGTCCCTATAAACTTTCGAGTTAAATCTTTTAAGACTCAAGTAGTCCAAACTTTAGTTATATTTTGCGCACATAACATTTAAAATTTGCTTATGCAAATATTTTTAATGCGTCTTTTATGTTGGGAAATATTGTCTTTTTGTAAAGGCACCCAGCATATTTGATGTTCAAGCTTAATTGCTTTAAGTTTTATACTGGGACATAATGCCTTTTTGTAAAGGCTCCCAGCATGTTGGAAATAGAATCTAACATCCTGTATTTTTAAATTTAAACTTTACCACTTTTATAGCGATAGCCTTGCATACAACAAAAAGGTAAAGATGTCAAACAATTTTGACACAACTAATAGCTTTATTCAGAAACATGCTATTCATTTTTAATTTTAAATATAATCAGCTGGTATTAGTACAAAAATGTATTTTAAAGTAAATTAAACATTCAACGAAGGAAATGGCAGTATTTTCTTCATCCGCGCATGAGTTATCGAAGAATTTTCATGAAAAACTTTGGATCAAAAAGGTTTGGTAAATAATATGGATTCCAGCACCATCAAGGTAAAAGATTTCCATAATTAAATACTCCATCCATCCAGTTCTCGACAATATTGTTTGTTTTATTTTAATAATAAACTATAAAAAAATAAATATAATTTTTATTTATTTACTTCTTCCATGTAATACGCAGGTTTTTTTTTAATACGTACAAATCAACTATTTATATGTGTTTTTTAAAAATGAATGTACACAAGGTTTTAAAATGAGTAACAAAGGTTATAAAATACCAATTTTTTTAAATGGGCATAAATTACAAATATTCACACAAGGAACTAACATGGAATAAAGTTTGACTTATGCCAAAAGTAAAAATTACAAATATTCACACAAGGAAACTAACAGGGAATTAAGTTGACTTATATTGAAAGTAAGAAAGTAAGGGAACGCTCGGCAAGTAAGACTTAAGACTTTACATAAATCATTACACAAGTAACATTTAGGTATAGTAATGTTTACTGTATTCTCGCCTCAGGGAATTTCTAATAAGGAATTAAAATCTAAGCTTATTCGCATAGCATATTAGGCAGTAATTGTAATTTCGTTTCCAAGGTCTTACGTTAAACTTGTAACGATCAAAATGAACGTTACAATAGACTTAAAATTTGGAAGTTGGTTGTTCAGATGTAACAGCACTTTTGGTCCAAATGGCACAAAGATTATCTGACTCAACTTCAAAACAGACCTAAATGGAGAATAGAACATTCCAATTTAAATGTAGGAATATTAGTGCTTCTTAAAGAAGACAATGTTCCTTCATACAAATAGCCAATAGGCAGAGTAGTTCGTGTTATACCTGGCAAGGACAAGAATGTAAGAGTGTGCGAGGTGAAAACTAACACGTATATTTATTTACGATCTGTCACGAAAATAGCAGTTTTGCCTATAATTTAATTATATAAATTTGTCTCATTTTTTTTGGGACTCATAAAGTTCAATTTTTAAGTCCCTATAAACTTTCGAGTTAAATCTTTTAAGACTCAAGTAGTCCAAACTTTAGTTATATTTTGCGCACATAACATTTAAAATTTGCTTATGCAAATATTTTTAATGCGTCTTTTATGTT
Source organism: Oxystoma pomonae (assembly GCA_963921995.1). Classification (NCBI taxonomy): domain Eukaryota; kingdom Metazoa; phylum Arthropoda; class Insecta; order Coleoptera; family Brentidae; genus Oxystoma; species Oxystoma pomonae. The sequence goes on from OY998166.1 coordinate 45,721,188, forward strand.
GGGAAATATTGTCTTTTTGTAAAGGCACCCAGCATATTTGATGTTCAAGCTTAATTGCTTTAAGTTTTATACTGGGACATAATGCCTTTTTGTAAAGGCTCCCAGCATGTTGGAAATAGAATCTAACATCCTGTATTTTTAAATTTAAACTTTACCACTTTTATAGCGATAGCCTTGCATACAACAAAAAGGTAAAGATGTCAAACAATTTTGACACAACTAATAGCTTTATTCAGAAACATGCTATTCATTTTTAATTTTAAATATAATCAGCTGGTATTAGTACAAAAATGTATTTTAAAGTAAATTAAACATTCAACGAAGGAAATGGCAGTATTTTCTTCATCCGCGCATGAGTTATCGAAGAATTTTCATGAAAAACTTTGGATCAAAAAGGTTTGGTAAATAATATGGATTCCAGCACCATCAAGGTAAAAGATTTCCATAATTAAATACTCCATCCATCCAGTTCTCGACAATATTGTTTGTTTTATTTTAATAATAAACTATAAAAAAATAAATATAATTTTTATTTATTTACTTCTTCCATGTAATACGCAGGTTTTTTTTTAATACGTACAAATCAACTATTTATATGTGTTTTTTAAAAATGAATTTTCGATAAAAACAATTTTTTTTATTTAAAACCAGAAAATTTTTATTAGAATCTAAAAAATACAAAATCTCGTTTTTCAAAAAATATGGTATTTTTCCGTTGGACGGCGGTATAGTAGTAGAAAACTAATACAGAAACAGTAGAAAATAAAGCGAAAATTCTCTCTAGTACAAACTGTCGCTATTATTCGTCTTCTATTGGTCCGCATTGATTTTATTGGTCAATATTTTCTGAAGAAAATAGCCATTCCAATCATCCCATTACCGAGTTGCCACTTTGGTGCCTGGAGCAAAAATCCCTACCTGGCATGGAACTGATTTTACAGGGAGTTCCTGCTCTAGTTTTTGCATGACAGCAGCTTCGTAGTCTTGTGTTTAGAACTAACAGGGTGGAGTTTCTTGATCTGGAAATAAGTAAAAACTAAATAAATTAAAGTTACTACAAAGACGATTAAATGCGAGGAGTATAAAAATTGGAGCAAGTTTTAAAGAAGATTGTTGGAGGTCAAAGATCATTAGTTTAAAAAAATGTTCGCCTTTAAACAACAAGCTTAGTAGGGCGAAGATCAAGAAAAATAAACAGGTTTCTGGAAGAAATTATAGTGAATGTTGAATTATCAAATCTGGATCGTTCAAAGGATTTATCCGAGAAACAATTAGAAACCAGATTTTAAAAAATATCCTCACATCAAATAAAAATATGTTCAATACCAAAGGATTGAAAGAAAAAGATTACTTTAACTTAAAAGCCGATAAGAGAAATAAGATGGTTATTTTGGATAAGGAGGACTGTTTTCAACGAGTTGACAAACTAATTGAAGATAACCATTTCACAAAACCTGAGAAGAATCGTCTACCAAATATGGTCACTTAAGTAAAAAACACGCTTAACAACTCTCAATCTTTTTGTACTTCAGTGCAAAATGAACTTTCTGAAGAAGAATGTGCGCCAAAGATTCCGGCTCTGTGTGTGAACGATCGAAATCCAGAAAATAACTACTGCAGGTAGCAGTAGGTATAGATAGCATCGATCCTGCGAGAGACATAAAATTAGGCCATCTGTATGCAGGTTTCATCAAAAACAAATGGAAGATGGATGTGTGCACGGCAAATCTAACAAAAAATAGAGTTTTTTGTACTTCACAAAATGAACTTCCTGAATTTTGTTTCGATCAAATTTTAATTATTTTACGAAATATAAGAACAACTTAGTTAATTAATTGCTTATAGTAGCAGAATAAAGTCAAAAGAAGAATGTGTTCAACACATTACAGAGGTCGTAGGACACTTACACCTTATGCCAACTGCAGAAGTACATAACGTTTTTAGGGTTTAAATACAACACCAACAATATAACAATAAGGCTACTCCAGGATAAAAAAAAATACAAAATATTTTACTAAAATTTCGTAAGGAAAAAATGTGTAAAATACGAAATTTACTGGTGGAAAAACTTGCAGCAATTCGCCCTTCTACAAAATATGACTAGTCGCACCTAATATCTTTTAAGCGAGAGAAACTCACACAGTGGGATTTACTAAGATCTAAAATAGTACCCCCCCCAGATCTAAATATTTACACCTGTGGGGGGTACTAAATTTTAAAACCAAATTTAAAAAAACACTTACCCATACAGAAAATACACAAAAGTTATTAATTTTTTTATTATTATTGCAAAATACCATTGAAAAACAGCTTTTTTTTCTAAAAATATACCATATTTTAGGAGAAAGTGCCCTAAAACTATTTTTTTTTGACATGCTCCAAAATGGCATATGGTGAATACGCCAAAAATTTGGCACATAATAGCTTCATCATCTGTTTTTAAGGTTATAAAGTTGTTGATTTTTGGGGGGTGACCTCTGGGGGTGGTTTAAATTTATAGCCCCCAGAAAGAATTGTTTTGTGGCAATTGGTAATAAGTTTGTTTAAAATTTTCCTAAGTAACCGTTTTAACAAGAAGTAATTTACCTTATTTAATATCCCAAGTTGCTTATTAATCAATAAAACACCTCCAATTTTGTCCAGAAAAACGCCATATTTTTAACCCGTTTTCAGCACAAAAAATATATATATGAGGGCACTACGAGGCAAAACAAACATAAGTGAAGGTCACTGATTATGCACGAAAAATATACCAAACAAAAAACCAAAAACAACTATATTAATTTATTTACAAACTGAAAGTAAAACATTGAGGTTATCTAAAAGCTGAGGTTTTCTAAGAGCTCAGTCAAAATAATTTCGTTATTCAAAGCCCACTCATTGTATCTGTAGCTTTCATCAGTAGAGGTTGGTGCAAGCCAAGATGCAAGCAGAGGTAAAAGATGCGAACTCGCTGTTTGTGATTGAACGCAGCGCTAATATTTTTAAACTGACATTTCGACAGTGACAGAAATGTTTGTTTGTAAAAGTTTTTTAATACATTTCATAAATAAAAACACCTTTTAAATAAATATAAAATTAATCTACTCCTTATTTTATTATCACCCATCTAAATCGTTGTGTGACATCAAGTATTAATTGGAAAAATCAATTATCAAGGGTAAGTTTTAATTAGAGTGACATATAACCTCAATTTTAATTTGTTCTACAGAGTGTTTACTATTTAAACCCCGCGTGGGTTTCAATTTTTTAATTTTCTTTTCTTCTAAATTGAAACTCTCTTCTTAAATCCAACAAAAGATTGTGTTAAGATGATTATTCAATAAACAAATTTATTAAAATTATTCTTATAATTCAAACTGTGTCCAAAACTCAAGGAGGGTTGGTTTAAAATGCTTAAAACCAAAAATTTCACTTAAACTTAGGACCGTTCTAAAATAGACTAAACCCTTTTAGTAAATCCCACCGTTAGCTTTTAAATCAAGTAATAACTGCTATTTGGGGATAATGATGATAAGTATATTAATGCGTCTTGCCAAAATCTCCAAGCTAAAACTTTTTCCTGTGAAAATTTGAAGCAGAATTTCCACATCCATTAATATAATTGCAAAAGACTATTGACGATAAGGCCTGCGGGATTCTTGATATACCATACTGATCCGCTTAGTTTTGATCTTGGTTTTGATTTCTATTATTTTCGGAACTTCTGACTGAACCGACACTACAACAATACATATTTTAAGTGGCAACATTTTTGTAAATAACTAATAAATTAAACATACTTTATTGGTATTAAGGAGCGGCAATTTAAGTCACCAACTATCCTTAGGTGTTTTGTATTTCACAATAATTTCTGGTAAATTTCCTCTTTCATTAATTTTAGAAATGATAAAAATAAGAAAATAATCAAAATATTTTTAAGACATCTATAATCTTAACCCATCTTAAATTGATTATTTAGGAAATATTTATTCACACAAAGACTTAAATCTAGAATGCTTAAACTATTAGGTTCGCTGACTGCATTAGCAGCAGCTCACAAGCACCGAAGAGGGGCTCAAACAATTTCAAAATGAACCTAAATAATATATATAGGTATGAAGAGAGAATTAAAATCCGTATTGAAGAAAAAATTAAATCTAGTGCGCCAAATAAATTGTAGCCAAACCTATTTTTTTTTTAAGTGAGCCTCGTATCCGTAAATAAAAAAAATAAATCGAGTTTACTCTAAGACTTCCCTCGCTCAAGAACATATATAAAAAAACCACTGTAACGTTTTTATTTTCCCTTGATTTATTTATACAGATTTTGTTGGTTGCGCGCAACATTCCCTTAAATCTATTACTACTAGTACTCACACCTTTTTAGCTTGTGTATATTTAATAATACCTTTGTTCGATATCCAAAGAAGGCCTAAGTTAGGTTCATACATTTTCCTTGTACCATTGGTGTGACGACACTAATAATCCAGGGTTCCCACCAAATTCTGATTTCCAAATTCCCTGACTTTTCCAGGTTTTCCCTGACCATTTTTAAAAAAATTTCAGGTATTTTTTGAATTTAAATTGCTTGTCTACGTGGATACCAAGTAAATGTAGACTTTTACCATAACAATTTTTCAAAGCTCAAATTTAGCAGGGATTTATATTATCGAGAGAAAAAGGTAAAAAACAGATAAATAAGAAGAGAAACTTTGTTTCAAACTATCAAAAATCACAAAAACCGAATTCGTTAAATCCTAAGAACAAATCAGGTACTTAAGAGTATTAAAAATAAAATACTAATTTGCCTAGTTCTACCAACATTTTTTTAGGGTCATCTAACAAGTTATAAAACTAAATTGCACGAAGTGTTAATATATATGCACATGTGCACATGCACACGAAAAAGAAGACCAGCATAAGCTGGAATACGGAAAACTCAAGACAGAACAAACAGGAAATATACCAGAAAACAATTACTGAAGAAATAAAAGAACTGCAATGGAACTACAATGTAAACGAGCTCTGGAGGAATATCCAAGAAAAAGTAACTAGGGTGGCTAGTCAAGTGCAAAAGAGAAAACAAAGAAGGAAGTAGTTTGATGCCTCAACAGCATCTAATCTAGAAGAGTATAAATAACAAAGATCTCAAGCACGCAGAATGATATAAAGGAAAAAGAGAGACCACCATCTAAACTTCACCAGATGTTTATTGATTTCAAACAGGCATTTGACAGATTATGTAGAGCAAAGTTGTGGGAAGCAATGCAGGAACTGGGCTTTTAAAAGCTGATATCCCTGATAAAAATGTATACGGAGGATACAAGGTGCAAGATAAGGGTGTGACAGAGCTACTCTGATTTCTTTGGTATCAACAATGGGCTTAAGCAGGGTCTTGACTCTCTTTCACCCCAACTCTTCAACATAGCATTAGAATATGCAATTAGGAAAGTCAAGATTAAGACACCAACGGCTATAATTCACCAGGAAGGACCCAACCTACTACTGGTTTTCGCAGATGATGTGAACATAAGTGACAACAACGGGATTAATCTTAAAGACTCCTTTCACCACAATATTTCTGCAGCCATAACTGATGGCTGTAGAACCCTTTTTGGCAGTGGAAGCAGTTACTGTGGAGGTTCCTTTACTTCGAGTACTTGGTGTAGATGTAGGTCCATTGTCATTTTGGGCCAAGACTAATAGTGTATCAGTTTTTTTCATTAACAAAGGCAATTTTCCTGAATTTTTTTCAGGTTCCACGTACTTTACCTGACCACTGCTGTTAAAATGGCCCAAGATGGCCTGACGCCCCATATTAGTCAATTCAATATTTTTTAAACAAAGCTTGCAATATGCTTGATATTTATTGATTTTCACTCCTGTAGACACTGCCACTCTGGTGAACTTATGGAAGGACTTATCCAGTCTAAATTAGAAACTGTTTTTTTTTCGACATTTTGGATTCTTCGCAGTTGCACGCCACATCATTTAAGGGTAACACACTAGACTACACTTGAAAGTTGTAACAGAAGATAGCGCGATGTGTGCTTAGAACAAGGAGAAATAATACCAGATATTTATTATTTGGAAACGAAAACAAAATTTGTTCAATAAACACAATCTGCCACGACCCTCGGTAATGATGCGGTTCCTGTTCTACACGTTTTAAAAAGCTTTCCTCTCTCTTCTCTTCCTCTTGAATTTTAGGTGAACTGGAACTGTTTGAGCGCGAAACAGATGTTGAACTTATATACGAGGTGAGCAGAGAAGAACTCACATAATATTTTTTACAAAGTTGGTTTAAAAAATAGGTTGAGAAAGAGAAATTGCAGGTTTTGTGTGTCAAGTCCCTGACTTTTGAGGATTTTTTGGTCATTCCCGGACTTTTCCAGGTAGCTCTGAAAATTCCCTGACTTTTCCAGATTTTCCAGGTCAGTGGGAACCCTGTAATCCCATTGATTAGTCCTATATCACTGGCAAAAATATACAGTCTTTTGTTTAGTGATGTTTATAAATTAAAATTGGTTTATTTATATTTCGCGAATATGAAAAATCAATGGAACGTTTGTTTATAAAAACAGCTGATGAGCTGAGTATCAACGTATTTTGGTTGAATAAGGTCTGTTTGTACCGATACTATTGGTTTATTTTATTATGCATTTACCATGTTCCACTTTGATTTATTTTGAAATAGTTGCAGAAGACAGACTAGTCCAATGTTTAGAGCATGAGAGTCGGTAATCTCAGGATCGTGGGATCGAGCTTTATTTTTCTTGGATGCTGAGTAACCCTTTAAAATCTCCGGCCTTGGTTTACTCGATGAGTAGCTTTACTGGCGGATTGTAATTTTTCTCTGAAACAGGTGAAACCTGTCAAAATTTTCCATGGACGACTTCCTCTTTCTTCAAGCAACATGAGGTAAAGAGAATATAAAAAATATATTAAATAATTTTTTTAAAGAGCCCTATGACGGCCTAGTTTTCTTATATAAACTTACTCTTTTTAAAGAGCTTTCTTTAAATCATGTTTATGATTTGATTTTTCTTTGGTACCGTTAAGCGGTCAGCCGTTTTTGGATTTTATTTATCCATGAGGTAAGATGACGTCGCCTTACTTTTGTACATTCTGTAATTAATTGCTGTTTTCATGGTGTGTTATAATGATCTACATCATCCTACAGATACGCCCTTAATTGTGTCTGTCTGGCTTGAGGTCTCCCTTCATGTGGAAGGTAAGCCTTTATCATTTTTTTGAAACATTAGCTCAAATTCTTCTATAAGTTTTTTTTGGTCAGCTTCTTAGACGTTTTTGTTTTAACAATTTTAGAGACCAATTTTTGAACGGTTTTTTTATTTGGTTTTGGAGCAGAGCTCAGGTCCTGATGTGCTAGCAGTTTTTTGTCGCAATCGATAGGACCACTCTGTGGTTATGGTGAATCCCGTTTACTGAACAGCCTGCAAGGATTCTGTTGTCATGCACCCATGACTAAGGTCAGACCAACCTGTTTTTTTTTTTAATATTATGGTTGAAAGTTGTCGGTTTAATTATTTGATATTTTAATTATAATTTTTTTTTGGTTAAAAATAAACAATAGTAGTGACAAATAAATTTGTTGAAATTATTCTTCACCCTCATTGCTTAGTTTATCAATTTTTATTTTTACAATGACATTATTAAACAACTAGTTTCTAATTCTTATTATTTCCCAATTAAATAAGAATAAATTCCAATTAGAGAAAAGTTGAAATAGAAAAAGTCGCTTATCCACCCTAATGTCACCAGACAAAAAGCTGCGGTGCTATTGTTTTTAACACCACAATGTTACAATAATATAAAATAGCGCCCATCACGTGAGGCCCCGATTTTTCCTACTTGACTTTTTATTATTTTTATTTGATGTTGGTAAAGGAGGGATAGATTTTTTAAACCTTTTTATTTTTAACTGTAAAATAAGTGAATTTTTTAAGTTTTTCTTTACACGATGACAAAAAAATTGCTGCAGCACCTCCTAGTCTTTTGAGACAGTGTTAAGGAAAACCATACCAAAATGTATTTAAATTTAAAATTACGGTGGTTTTGATCAAACAAATTTAGACAATACTATTTTCAAAATATTTTGAAGCTCCCCCCTATTAAATGTACCAAATAACCCTAGGTTTTCCAGTTTAATATTTGACTATCTTTAAAAAAAAATAGTCATGTGTTATAATGTTGAATATTATACACTTGATAGAAACGTTGTATAACAACATTGACATTTTTTTTTAATACTATTATTTGAACATTGCACTTATAAGTGTCTGTGTTTGTTCATAAAATAGTTTGAGACTTGATGGTATGTTATGATTTAGGTTGGAGTTTTGCTAGACGTTTACATCTGTATCCGGGGATAGACATCCCGAAGTCATACACCATAGATTGTGTTTTAGCATTACCCCACTTCACTAAGATTTCGACTAGTTTTTTCTTCTTATTTACTAGGGAGTATTTTGTTTGGTGAATCTTGAAACTTAGACAAGATTGCCCACATACCAAGCTCAAAAATATTTTCAAAATTTATATAGGGTAGCTTAGAAATTTTTTTGAATTTTTTGCATTGACGTTAAAACTTTTATAAAGTGGCCTAAAAATAAACATTTTTATACAGGGTGTCCTACTTTTGAATTTTTTTTATAAAGTTTTTGATATTTTTAGTAGTTTGTGCTTGCTGCTTAAATTTTCCTTTTCAATATGGAAGCTATACAAATAAATGTATTACTACATTATGATTTGGAGTATGAAGTATTAATATTCGTGCAGTACTTAATGAAAGAGGTGTCCTAGACAAAAGGAAAATTTAAGAAAGAGAAAAAGACTCCGGGTTTGGTTATAGAGTTGTCCTTACATCCAACTGATTGGGAGAGAGAAATTAAAGAAATTAGTCAATTAAGTCAATTACTTCTTTAATTGAAGGTTTTGAGGGAACAAAAACGAACTCGGTTTATAGTAGAGGCAGTTATACGTTAGCTCATCTAGTGGGGCGAGTGAATAGATTAATAGTACCAGAGAACAAAGGAGAGGAAGGTCAACAATTTAAAAATGAATCTTATGCAACGAGCCTTCAGCTTGAAGCAGAACTAGAGGACGGTGACAAAGAGGAACCCGATCCTTTGAATCAAACCATGTTTAATGCCACCATGGGACAAAATTTTTAGCTTCCTATACCTACACCTGCACCCGCGCCTGCGTTCAGTTACCATTCTAGTACAAATCATATTTCTAATTGGGGAATAAAATTCAATGGTGATTCTGGACAAGTGTTTACATATTTAGAAAAAATCGAAGACTTTTCAGAATCCCGTAGGGTGACTGAAGATGATCTTTTTACTTCTGTGGTAGAATTCTTTAACCAAGATGCGTATCACTGGCTTAGAAAGAATAAAAAATTAAATGTTTTTCAAAATTGAAAATCAGTTGTAGCTAAACTCTAAAATAGAGGATCAAATCTGGGATGACATTAAAGCTAGGAAGCAAAGGAAAAGCGAACCCGTTGCCGTTTTTATAGCCCACTTAGAGACTTTATTTTCACGTTTAAGTCGTACTCCTCCCGAGTTTTCTAAAGTAAAGCAAATTAAAGAAAATTTAGTACCAGATTATATTTCAGCTCTTGCTTTATTAGATATAAATACAGTTTCAGAATTACCAGATTATTGTAAAAGATTAGAAGAATCTTATTATATTAAAAATAAAGAAAATCGATCTCACCATGTTTCTAGTTTGAGTCCAGGAACTAGTTATTATAATAATAACAGAAATAATAATTAAAATTTTAATAAAAACCATTTTAATAAAAATAAAAACAAATCTTACTCTAATAACAATAAAACTAAATCCCAAACGAATTCGAATGCTTCTGTAGGAACCAATAAAACTGGAGCTGGTAGTTCAAGCTCCAATACAAATCGATGTAACCCTAACAGAAAAGGGAAATCAAAAACAGTAGTTTGCAGAAACTGCCAGGGCTTAAATTACAGTTTCATGGACTGCAAAGCCAAAAGGAATCTGTTTTGTTTAAGATGTGGTCTACCTGGATTTAAATCTTGTAATCGTACAAAGTGTACAAAAAAACCAGTAGAGAAAGGCTCAAAAGGGCCAACACCTTTCTGCCGCTGTAAGGTCCACTTCTAATATTTTTTCTAGTAATTCATTACTTTCTTATTCTAATTTTTAAGTTAATTCTTCGAAAGGTAAGCAAGTTTCCGAAAGTAATCTTTCAATTTCACAAGATTATGTAGCCCCCAATTTTATAAACAAACCAAACGATAATAGACCCTATATAAAAGTTAAACTGTTTGATCAAGATTTAGTTGTTTTTGATAATGGAGCCACGGCTTCTGTAGTTGGTCAAGAAGGTATTAAGATTTTGAATAATTTGGGAATAACCATAAATAAAGATATTTCACCACCATTAGTAATTGGAGATGTTTGTCAAATAATCTCGGCATTTGTAGTGCCTTCCTTATATCTTTTATTTTTGGTTGCGATTTCGCAAAAATATTTAGTGTTGTTGTAAATTTTAGAGATGAAATTTGGGACGTACAATGCCGTTATTATAGTGATAATATATCTGTACCAAACTTTGAAGATTATAGTTTGACTCTTTGTGCTCTCTTGGAGACCTTCCATCAGATCAACGCGTTTTAGCAGAAAAAGCAGTTTTTTCTTTAATGAAATTTGCAGTAAGGACAGATTAGGTCGAACTGATAAAATATCAATGTTCATTGATACTGGAGACGCAATACCTTTTAAAAAACGTCCTTTTGTTTTGTCACACATTATTAGATGAATTAGATGATATGTTGAAGTTAGGTGTATTTGAGCCATGTAACAATCCATGGAGCTCACCAGTCTTACTGGTTAAGAAGGCCAATGGTGAATATCGTTTTGTTTTTGACGGAAGACCGTTGAACAGCTGTACATGCTACGATACATATCCTTTACCAAATATCGAGCAAATTTTGAATTCCTTGCGAAATGCAAAATATATATCATCCATAGATCTGCGAAAAGCTTTCCGGCAAATTCCGTTAGACGAAGATTTAAAAACTAAGACGTGTTTTTCTGGTATTGGTTGTGGTAGTTTCTGTTTCAATGTTATGCCCTTTGGTTTAAGCAATAGCGCTTTTTTGACAACGTTTGGTTGATGCCATCTTTGGACCAAAATATGAACCTAATGTTTTTACTTATCTGGATGATATCCTTATTTGCAACGATACTTTTGAATCGCATGTAAAGCTTTTAGCTGACGTTAAAAAAAAATTAAAGGAGGCAAATCTTACCATCATTTTAGATAAGTGTGAGTTCTTCAAAACTACTTTAAAATTCTTAGGTTATATTGTTGGTTCAAACTCTTTGAGAACAGATCCATCTAAAATTGAAGTTATGGTAAATTATTTATTCTAGATCACGAACTGCTACATAAATTAAAATATTTGTTGGACTGTTCTAGGTACAATTACTTATTTATTGAAGGTAGAAAGAAAAGTCAAAGTATTGAATGAAATGAATCTGCAGAATCGTCTTTTGTTAAAAAAGAGTTTTTAGTATCTGCACCTATTCTTTCACAACCTGATTTCAGTAAACGCTTTGTTATTCAATCTGATGCTTCTAATACAGGACTTGGTAGTGTATTGACACAGGAAATCGATAGAGACGAGCGAGTGATTGCTTATGCATCTAGATCTGAACGTAATTACAGTACAGTAGGTACACTTTTGAGTTTACTATAAGTTTAGACCATATATTGAAGGAACCAAGTTCACTGCTGTAACTGACCATTATTCTTTGTTGTGGCTGAATAGTTTACAAAATCCAAGCGGGAAATTAGCCCGTTGGGCAGTTCGTTTGCGTCAGCATACTTTCGATTTAGTCCATGGTAAAGGTTCTAGTAATGTTGTACCTGATGCACTATCAAGAGTTCCTTGTGCAAATCCACAAGAAGTTTCTGAAGACATAGACTCAAAAGATCCATTTTCTTTAGTGTGTTGTTTAGATACAAATGTTCCTTTGCAAACTTTTGATCAGATATCCTATTTTGAAGTTGATACCGATAGAATTGACCCTTTGTATTCAAGTTTTAGAGACAACATTTTAGCCGATATAACTAGTTATCCGCAATGGAAAGTTAAAAAAGATCAAGTTTTTAAATTCGTTCCAACCAATTCACCTATGAAACCCGATTTGCCTGGGTGGAAAATTCTTGTTCCTAAACCACAGCGCAAAGAAGTCCTTGATGCTTGTCATACCCCTCCTTCCAGTGGACATTTCGGTTTTTACAAGACCTTTAGAATTCAAGAATTTTTCTACTGGCCTAAAATGAGAAAAGACGTTTTAAAATTTGTTGGATTTTGTTTAGTCTAGCTCAAAAGGTTTCAAATTTGAGTAGAATGGGTTTAATGGGTCGTGAAAAAATAAACGAACGAACGATTTTATTTGTCCTTTAGTGAGGTCCAAAAGTGGTTTTAAGTGGTTATTGGTTGCAGTTGACTGTTTCTCTAAATATGTAATGATGTTTCCTTTTGGAAGAGAAACGTGCCAGAGTATATTATATGTGACAATGGAAAAAAACTTTGAAAAAGATATGACGTACGAGATATTTGGTTCACAACTTATTATTCTCCCCAGTGCCATTATACCGAGAGATATAATCGTAGTTTGGGTACATCTATTAGAAGTTATATTAAAACTCATGATAAGTGGAATGTTGAGCTTTCTCAAATTCAATGGTCTTATAATTCTGCAAAGAATGAAGTAACTGGTTATCCTCCTAATTATCTTAATTTTGGCAGACATATTCCAGTATCCGGAAAATTTTATACCCAGTATAAAAACTGATAATTTCAATTCCAATTTATTATACACTATATTTGCACAGGTTAAGTACATTATAGTTGGTCAAAAAATTATACAATAAAAAAATTAAACAAGAGTATGTATATTTTTTATTCGTGATTTTAAATTTTTTAAAACTTGAATTTTGTACTGTTTTGAGTAGTTTATTAAAAATGTTTAAGTTAAAATAATTTGCCTTGCTTTTTGTTAATTTAAATTTTGGTATTTCTAAACGACAGCTTCTCATATTATAATTATGCAAGTTTAAATTAGATCAAAGTTTGTCTTTTTGATTGTAGATTTCAATCAAGGCAAAATATAAATACACACAGAGCAGTGGTATGATTTTGTATTTAAGAAAAAGCGGTCGGCAATGATCTCTATAGCCTACTCCAGCAAAAACTCTAATGACTCGTTTTTGCATAATAAACGCACTTTCTGCAGCAGAACTGAGCTCCACAAAGTGATATTCCATATGACAGCTTTAAGTGGAAAAGACCAAAGTAACAAATTCTCATGGTTTCAAAATTAATAAAAGATTTTAGTCTACGAAGCAAGAAAATAAGACTTGCAAGCTGAGAGCATAAAACGTCTACGTGTGCAGTCCAATTCAAAGTATCGTCAATCGTTATGCCTAGTAGTTTGACACTTTTTCCTTTAGAGAGACGACTGTCTGTAGTCTTATCAGAATTTAGTAGAAGACCATTGGCTGAGAACCACTTCGGAGCTTTGAGAACCTTTCCGTTGGAAATTTGATCTAAAGCAGCTAATATCTTGCTATAAGAGACAAAGGTTGTGTCATCAGCAAAGTTGGCAATTGAATAACAAAGATCGTTAATAAATACAATGAATAATAATGGTCCTAAAATAGAGCCTTGAGGAACTCCATTTTTAATCATTTTAATGTGCGAAGTTTGACTGTTATTTTCGACATTGGTGACGGAGACTAAGATACGATTCGACCAGTTTAAGAGGAATTACCCTGACTCCATAACAAAATAATTTATTTAACAAAAAATCATGAGGAACGCAATCGAACGCCTTAGAAAGATCACACAGGGACAGCGCACAATGCTCTCCTCTCTCCAGGCCATCGATCACGTCCATCAAGATCCTATACACAGCCTTTGTTGTTGAGCATCCCCCACGAAAACCGAATTGTTTTTCACAAAAAATGTTATTTTTCTCAAAAAATAGTTAACCTGTCTTTTAAAATGCGCTCTATAAGTTTTCCAAACAGAGAAACTATGCTAATCGGACGATAGTTATCAAGAATATTTTTGTCTCCTTTTTTGTGAAGCGAAACGATTTTACTTGTTTTAAAACATTGGGGAAAAATTCCAGTTTAAGAGCATTTGTTAATTAGTAAAGTTAGCGGATCTAAAACTATTTCTAAAGTGTTTTATGATTTAAACTATACATATCTTGTAATGGAGAGTTGTTCATTTTAGAGAAAGCTTCCGTAATTTCTTCTTTGGTCATCGGGTGCAAAAAAAATGTGTTTGAACTGAATGGGATATGAGTTAAAGGGTCTATATTAAAATTGTCTAAAGGTAAGCGTTTTATAACCTGTCGCTACGTTCGAAAAGAAATTATTAAAATCATTCGGTATTGGGTTCGTATTTAAGGAATTGACGAGGTTGTTTTTATTTCGATTATAGTTGATTAGTTTCCAAGCCGCTTTGGACTTATTTTTTGAATTTAATAGATATGAGTCGCAGTATTTTCTTTTGGCTTTAGAAATTGCCTTTTAATAATCTTTAAGTTTGTTTTTGTAAATTTGCGTAAAAAGTGGAGTTTTTCTGACAAAACTAATAGTACGTAATGCAGATACCTGATTCTGAAATTCTTTGAGTTCTCCATTATACGAATTTAGATTTACACGGAAGAACTTTTGTTTGGGTTTACTTTTCTAAGAGGGAAAAAGTCTTCGTGTCTATCAGTATAAAGTTTAATTAAAAATTCAGCCATGAAGTCCGTTGATTCACTCTCAAAAAAATAGGACCAGTTGGCCGTATTCAGATGTTGACTTAACTGACTTAGACCCGAAGATGTTGTATATCTTTTATACTCTTATATCTTTTTGTAATTATAAATTGGCCTTTATGGTCAGGAAAACCTAGTTCTAAATTTCCTGACTTAAATTTGTCACGGATGTTTGTAAAAATGTTATCAATACAATGACTTATGCCAGTCGCTTTATATATACGCGTCGGCTCAAAAATAGTTTGATTCAGACCAACGGAATTCATCAAACACTTCATATTCTGTACCGTAGGCAATGATGACATTCCAAAGTGTACATTAAAGTCACTCAATAAAATTAAAGTTTTGTTTTTATTTTTTCTCAGTACGGAATCAAAAATGCCTTCCAGATTTCGTATATAAACATCAAAATCGCCCCGCTGACCTGACCTATATCAACATATAATGATAAATTGTTTGAGCTTAATTCCACAAAACTCTGAATGAAACTCCTGGTTGAAATTAGAAAAATCTAAAGGTTTAAAGGAAATTGTATCCCTCACAAATTGCGACTCCGCTCTTTAAATTTACTTTTCTGCAGAAAAAAGATGCAAGATTGTAATTTGAAATTTTCACTAAATTAATAAATTTTTCTTTGAGATGATGTCCTGAAACACACAGAATATGAAATTTAGAATTTGATAAAAGTACAGTTAAAACATCTATTTTATTTCCTAGATTTTGACAGTGGGATTTACTAAAAGAGTTTAGCCTATTTTAGACAGGTCCTAAGTTTAAGTGAAATTGTTGGTTTTAAGCATTTTATACCAACTTCGTTGAGTTTTGGATATAGTTTGATTTATAAGATTAATTTCAATTATTTTTTTAGTTTGAATTAAAAAGAAAATTTCAATTTAAAACAAGTTTTTTTTAACCCTAGGATCCCCCCTAGGGTGGTAATGGTAAGCACTCTGTTGTGCAAATTAAAATTGACGTTATATGTCACTATTAGCAAAACTTACCCTTGTTTATTGATTTTCGATATTTGAATTGATTGAATTAATTTAAAAGGGTTTGTGACCTTCATTTATGTTTGTTTTGCCTCGTAGTGCCCTCATAAATACATTTGTTGTGCTGAAAACGGGTTCAAAATATGGCGTTTTTCTTGACAAAATTGGAGGTTTGAAAGTTTGAGACAATGATGTGTTTGAAATTAACTCTGTGTTTCGGACTTCCATTGTCTATATTTTATTTATACACGACGTTTCGATCAGTACAAACTCTGATCGTCTTTAGGTGCAAACTACGTAGTTTGCACCTGAAGACGATCAGAGATTGTACTGATCGAAACGTCGTGTATAAATAAAATATAGACAATGGAAGTCCGAAACACAGAGTTAATTTCAAAATTGGAGGTGTTTTATTGATTAATGAACAACTTGGGATATAAAATAGGCTACTTGGGAAATTATAAATGAATTTATTACCAATTGCCACAAAACAATCCTTTTTGGAGGCTATAAATTTAAACCACCCCCAGAGGTGGTCTAAAAAATCACCAACTTTTTAACCTCAAACATAGATAATGAAGCTATTATGTGCCAAATTTTTGCATATTCACCATTTGTCATTTTGAAACCTGTCAAAAAAATTTAGTTTTAGGGCATTTTTTCCTAAAATATTGTATATTTTGAAATATTAAGGAGTTTTGGGTTTTTGGATATTGGGTCTTTTCTGTATGGGTAAGTGTTTTTTGAAAATTGGTTTTAAAATTTGGTACCCACCACAGGTGTAAATATTTAGACCTGTGGGGGTACTATTTTAGATCTTAGTAAATCCCACTGTGAATTTCAGATGAAAAAATGCAATCTTAAATTTGTTTAATTTGTTAACATGTTTTCGGCTTTAAGCCATCATCAGACAAATATAAAAGGTAAAATGTATACGTGATTTCAATGTGATCTCGTTTAAGGCAGTTATATGTTATTAAGGAACCATAAATGTAGAGGTATTTACATATTATTTTAATCTTGGAACTGGAAAGGTTGAGTCAGAAGAATAATATTTTTGATTTTATGTTCATCTATAGGTTCTAAAAATTTTATATGGGTTTTATTAGGCCCCAAATCAGGAGATCATCAGTTCCAAGATGTTTAATATATGACTCAACCGTCTTAAAAATTTCTATGTCAAGTGCATTGGGTTTTATTGTGGCTTGCACGTTGTATTTGTTACGAAAGTGTTTCTCAAGAAGAGGTTAAAAAAAATTGCCACAGCTGCCTGCTATAAGAATGCAATTTGGTTTAGTTATTTTTGAGAATAAGAAGTTAGATTTTGTTTTGCATATTTTTTTTATTAATTTTGTCGTTTTGTTCTTTTGTTTTTTTAGTTTAACATTCTTATTTGGTTTCTTTAATGACTTATTTTGTTTATTTCTTTCCTGCTGATTTAGGGTAATTAACTTTTCCTCACATTTTTGTTTCTCACTTTCTAGAAAGCACAACTTTTCTTGTAAGTTTTGTATTAAAAATTTCCATTTCACAAACTAACTCCGTGTAAAATTCAGTTTTATCTGTCGCCTCGTTCTTATGCTTCTTTTAAACGTTTTTTTTTTGGAAGTTGGTCCTATATCACTGGCAAAGGTACACAGTCTTTTGTTTAGTGATGTTTATAAATTAAAATTGATTTATTTATATTTCGCGAATATGAAAAATCAATGAAACGTTTGTTTACAAAAACAGCTGATGAGCTGAGTATCAACGTATTTTGGTTGAATATAGCTCGGACAAAATAAGGTCTGTTTGTACCGATACTTTATTAACCTTGGATTGATATGTGATTTCACCAATTGGTTTATTTTATTATGCATTTACGATGTTCCACTTTGATTTATTTTGAGATAGTTGCAAAAGACAGCCTAGTCCAATGTTTAGAGCATGAGACTCGGTAATCTCAGGGTCGTGGGTTCGAGCTTTGTTTTTCTTGGATGCTAAGTAACCCTTTAAAATCTCCGGCCTTGGTTTACTCGATGAGTAAAATTATTGAATTAATTTTTTTAAAGGCAGAGCCCTATGGCGGCCTAGTTTAATTATATAAACTTACTCTTTTTAAAGAGCTTAATTTAAGCGGTCAGTCGTTTTTGGATTTTATCCATGAGGTAAGATGACGTCGCCTTACTTTTGTACATTCTGTAATTAATTGCTGTTTTCATGGTTTGTTATAGATGATCTACATCATCCTACAGATGGGCCCTTAATTGTGTCTGTCTGGCTTGAGGTCTCCCTTCGTGTGGAACGTAAGCCTTTATCAGTTTTTTAAAACAAAAGCTCAATTTTTTTTATAAGTTTTTTTGGTCAGCTTCTTAGACGTTTTTGTTTTAACAATTTTAGGGACCAATTTTGGTACGGTTTTTGTATTTGGTTCTGAAGCAGAGCTCAAGTCCTGATGTGCTAGCAGTTTTTTCACTGTAGTTTTTTGTCGCAATCGACAGGACCACTCTGTGGTTATGGTGAATCCCGTTTGCTGAACAGCCTGTAAGGATTCTGTTGTCATGTTGCATAACCCATGACTAAGGTCAGACCAACTTGTTTTTTTTTTAATATTATGTTTGAAAGTTATCAGTTTAATTATTTGATATTTTAATTATAATTTTTACTTTTTAATAACATCTTACTAGGTAGTGTAAATGTACACTAAAGAATTCGAATTCGATGGCTAAAATAGGTTACAACCCAGGTTATTGTCTTATCTAAGTCTCATGTCATCTATGAGCTCGCCATAGCCATAGAGCGCTTTAGTTCTTATACTTTTTTCATTTTGGGTTTTTATACAAAAATTTTTCTACAACATTTTGAATGTTATTAAAATGGTTTGCCTTGGGCTTGTTTCTTGTTGGCATATGATTGTAGAGTAGCTACTCAGTTTAAGTTATAGCAGTCCTGCCTTCGTTCATTGTCATAGGAACCTGGTTTGTGACAGAGCATTTTATAAATTTTTTTGTGATGTAGTTCGATAATTTTTCACTTAGTTTTTCTACATCATTTTGAATGTTATTGGAGTGTTTTGCCTTCAGCTTGTTTTTTTCTAGCATATGATTGTAGAGTAGGTGCTCAGTTTAAGCTATAGGAGTCCTGCTTACGGTCATTGTCATGAGAAGACTGGTTGGTGACAGAACGCTTTATACATTTTTTTTCTGATTTAGTTTTATTGTTACAGGTTTTCAAGGTCTTTTGGTTAAAAATAAACCATTTGTGTGACAAATAAATTCGTTTAAATTATTCTTCCTTCTCACTGCTATATTTATCTTTATTTTTACATTGACATTATTAAACAACTAGTTTCTAATTCTTATTATTTCCCAATTAAATAAGAATAAATAAAACAATTAAACAAATTGGGTGGCGTCCAATTAGAGAAAAGTTGAAATAGGAAAAGTCGCTTATCCACCCTAGTGCCACCAGACAAAAAGCTGCCGTGCTATTGTTTTTAACACCATAACGTTACACCACTACTTGTATAAACATGGGTTAGATTGGGTCGGTCAGACTTTTCCAGGGTATATTCAGACTTTTCTTGTGTTTATCCAGACTGTTCAGGAGTGTATTCAGACTTTTCCACGGTGCACTCGGACATTTTCTTTCCAGGTTTTTCCAGCGTGTAGTCAGACTTTCCCAGGGTGTTTCCAGACTTTCCCAGAGTGTATCCTGACTTTTCAAGGATCTTTCCAAACTTTTCCATAGTGTAGCTAGACTTTTCCAGGGTCTTTGCAGACTTTTCCAGAGTGTATCCAGACTTTTCCAGGGCCTTTCCAGACTTGTACAGAGTGAATTCAGACTTTTCCAGGGTCTTTCCGGACTTTTCCAGAGTGTATACAGACTTTTCCAGAGTCTTTCTAGACTTTTACAGAGTTTATCTAGACTTTTCCAGAATTTATCTAGACTTTTTCAGGGTCTTACCAGACTTTTCCAGATTGTAGCCAGCCTTTTCCCGGGACTTTCCCAGAGTGTAGCAAGACTTTTATAGGGTCTTTACAGACTTTTCCAGGGACTTTCCACACTTTTCCAGGGTCTTCCAGACTTTTCCAGAGTGAATACAATCTTTTCGAGAGTCTTTCTAGACTTTTCCAGAGTTTATCTAGACTTTTTCAGGGTCTTTCCGAACTTTTCCAGGGTCTTTCCAGACTTTTCCAGATTCTAGCCAGCCTTTTTAGTTTTACAGAGTTTAGCCAGACTTTCCCATGGTGTAACCAGACTTTTCCAGGGTCTTTCCAGAGTATATCCAGACTTTTCCAGAGTGTAGCCAGAATTTTCCAGGGTGTATCCAAACTTTTCCAGGGTCTTTAAAGACTTTTCTAGAGTCTTTCCAGAGTGTAGCCAGACTTTTCCAGGGTGTATTCAAACTTTTTCAGGGTCTTTACAGACTTTTCCAGAATGTATCCAGACTTTTCCAGGGTCTTTCCGACTTTTTAAGGGTGTATCCAGACTTTTTAGGGTATATCCAGACTTTTGCAGGATGCATACAGACTATCAAAAGTGTATCTAGACTTTTGCAGGATCTTTCCAGACTTTTTCACAGTGTATGCTCACTTTTCCTGGGTGTTTCCAGACTCTTCCAGTGCGTATCCGGACTTTTCGTGGGTGTATACAGACTTTCCAGGGTGTATCCAGACCTTTATGGGGTTTATTCAGACTTTTCCAGGGTGTATCGAGCCTATTTTAGAGTGTATCATGAATTCTTGAGTATTTCCAGAATTTTACAGGATGTACCTAGAGTTTTCCTGGATGTATAAAAACGGATGTATAAAAACTTTTCCAGGAAGTATGTAGGCGTTTTCAGGGTTTATTCAGACTTTTCCAGGGTGTATCCAGAATTTCTCACGAGTAGACGGACTTTTCCAATGCATTTTATATGTGCTGTATACAGGGTGGATTCTTTAACCGGAACGGTGCTTCTAGCGGGTTAGAATTTGGTTGAATAAAAAACTCCAAAAACACGTCACCTGAGATTTTTAATTTCCTTTAATCGTGCCATCTTGGATTTTGTCTATGTCATTTAGTTTACGAGGTATGGCAATTTTGTATTTTGGTTTAAATAGGACACCCTGTATATTTTGCAATTTTTGAAATCTGCAAACAATTCTCTCTTCAGCAATACCACACGGTAGGATCTATCTTTTACGATAAACAAGATATTTTTATCTAAATCTGTATGGAAAACTTCGATATTCATTCAAATATCACCCGTAAAACAGGGCATAGACCACAATTCCATGCCAGTTTAAATGCCTCTATCTTGGAAACCATAAGAGATAGAGTAGTAGTGTGTGGTATTTTCAAAAAGATATTTTTTTTTAGAATTCAAAAATATCAAACTATACAGGGTGTCCTATTAAAAAAAAAATATATTTTTTTGCCATACCTCGTAAACAATAGGACATAAAAAAAATCCAAGATAGCACGATTAAAGAAAATTAAAAATCTCAGTTGACGTAGACTTTTATAAGCTTTCCAAAGAGGTATCAAAAGGTGAAAAAATATAAATATATTTTTTTTAAGGATGAAGTTTTTTGGGGCTAGCTCCGAAGGGTGTAATAGAAGAATGCTCAAAAACAATAAAGGTCTGCGCGTCAACACAAGTAATCACTATGTAAAATGTTGTTATGATTGGTGCAGGGGTTTTTGAGTTAAGACTGGCTACAAAATAGGCGACAGACAGACCGACAGACAGAGCGACGGCGTCTGAATTCGTGCTTATCACTCTTCGGAACCTTAAAATTCGTGAGGGATCATAAAAATCTCGAAGTGCGATTTTTAGATGATTACATTCTCAAGTGGCATTTGGACGTTACCTTGTGCATACGTTGCCCTTAAAAAACGCGACGACGGCTAGCGACGTCGTTTCGACTGCCTGACGACCCTCATTCGCACCTAAATGGGTAATACAGATTCGGGTTGCCTTAACGTCATTGATCCTGACTAGCTTTACCAATTGCCAACGTTATTTTACGTTTAATTTTCCTCGCCTAAAATTAGTTACTAAACGAGAATGTTACGTCGTTTGGTTTTGTTTCAAAGGTTCTGGAATTCTACGTAGTAAAGAGGGATCATATTGCAAGCAAGAAATTAAACCCAAAATTCTTCATAAAAAAATTTTAATTCGTCAAATGCTACATTTACAACAGTAAAGCCCCGACGCGTTTCGAGCACACTGGCTCATTATCAAGGGGGTCGATAAAAAATTTAAGACCAATATATTTGGACCATCTCAAAAGCCATAACTCGGATGTTTGAATGGTCGTTTGGCATTTTTAAGAGCATTTGCAACTAGCAATAAAGTTAAATAAAGTTAGGTTAGAATCAGAGAAATAAAAATAGTTCGTTTAAGTTGGACCAAACGTACGAAAATGGACGTGTTTCTTTGGGACGTCGGTGGACGTAGGCCAGTTCCAACGACATACACGTTTTAAATTTCAACGGCAAGTCGGTATCCGGTATGTTTAAATTTCCTACGCACTGAAAACGTCGGGTTTGCAGTAAAAACGTACGTCGCTTTTGCCGACGTCGGCATATCATTGGGTTTTGTAACGGACAACCAAGAACGTAGCTTTTACCTCAAAAACAATGTTGGACACAAACGTCCTTGATCACAGGCTTAATATACCCGAAATTGACTTCATATGTCAGTTTGTGTAAATGGCGTCTCCTCGGAGAGAATGGATGTATCTTGTGGTGTTCCTCAAGGGTCTGTTCTTGGCCCAATTCTTTTTATAATTTACCTTAATGATTTGCTCAGTTTGAATATAGCAGGGAAATTACAACGCCATTTCTTGGACAACAAAAGATATTAATACATTGTCACAGTTAATTACAGATGACATTATAAACATAAAGAAATGGCGTGACGCTAATCATCTATGTTTCAATATGTCAAAAACCCACCTTTTAAGTTTGAAATGAAACCTGGAAAAATTTTTTATCGGTACTGAGTCTGACAGCAGACCATATTATGTCTTTAAATAAAAAGCTTTCTTCTGCTTGTTATACGGTAAAAGTTACTTCCCAAAAGTTGGAAAAACAAATATCTCGCTCAGTTTACTTTGCAGTTGTGGAGTCCCATCTACGTTATAGGCTTCCTTTTTTGGGGATGTTGTAGTGACTAAATGTTTAATTCTGTTTTTGTATTTCAAAAAAGAGCTGTTAGGTATTTATGCAAGTTACCACCACATTGTCAGTCTTTGTTTGTTTAAAATAAAATATTAACTTTACCATCGCTTTTTATCTTAGCAACTGCTTGTTTGATACATAAAAATCGCAAATATTTTCCAAAACATCAAAACCGTTAAACGACAAAAACGACAAGGCAAGTAAATCAAATACCGTTACCCATTCCGCCTTTTGCACTTCTAGAGAATTCCTTCATTTACAGGGGCCTTAAAATTTACAAAAAGTTTGCTTGTGGTGTTAGGAACACTCATAAACAATTTAGAAAAATTAACAAAAAATTTCTTGTTAAAAAAGCCTATTATTCAGTGAAAGATTTTCTGCTTGATACTGAAACTGTTTGGACATTTTAAAACTTTTAACTTTAATTTTTTACTTTTTTAACTGGATAGTACTTATTTATTATTTATTTTTATTTTACTTGTTATTTTCTGTGTTTTGATTGTAACATGTTCTATGACATTTTAGCAATATTTTTAGCTGTCTGTATTATTTTTAAATGTTATGTTAGTATTCTTTTAAAAAAAAACTTGTTATTTTTTAACTTTTTTTAATGTAAATTAAAATTAACTTTGGTTTAATTATATATGATCTAATTATTTTTAAGATATGACAAAAACTGTATTCATTTACTGATTTCCTAGCTTTGTCAATAAGAAACCCATTGTGTTGTAAAAAAATTTTCTTAGACAATAAAGCATGTTTTCATTCATTCATTCATATTAAGACGCATTTGGTTGGAAGCCAGATTTTTGCTGCTTAGGTTACTTCCCTTGTAAGGGAAATAATAAAAGTAAAACGCTTTGTCCGATGTCCCACGAGTGTTCCTTTTATTTTTGTAAACCCATTTTTACCGAATTTTAAAGATAAACCAGAACTCTTCATTGCTCCCTTTTTGGAAATTTATATTAAGACCACAAAAGATAAAAGGTCGCTTTTTGACAAGGAAAAGAGGTTACCTACTTAGAAAAAGCCTCACCACCCAGCCAGCACCAAACCATCAGCCGATGGATAAAGTCAGTGCTAAAAGCTAGTGGTTACATCAGTTGCATAAAAGTTTGGAGTCAACATATTGTATGAAGGTCAAACACGTGTCATGTCGTGCACAGTTTGTAAGCAAAAACTGGAAAAATCGTTCTATAAAGTAAAGTGTGCTGGTGCGTGTCAGGGGTGGTTTCACCGGGGCTGCACATCCGTAACTGGGGAACAGGTGAAAAACGTGAAGAACGTCCCAATTAGCTGGACTTGCAAAAATTGTGTAGAAAGTGAGGTTATGGTTAACTCCTCTTCGCCATCCATGAACTCATCCGCTGAAAGCGAATCCGAGGACTCAATTAGACCCCGGGTGGGTGTGACTTTCAGAAGAGGGGGTTCCTCTGGTGCAGCTTTCAATAAACGAGGCGAAAGCGCTAAAAAGGTAAACAAAAATAAAACCGAAAAATGCAAATCGATGATTACCTGCCCTGGAAATCTTCCAACCACAAAGGATGCTTCCAAGAAACTGAAATCTAGAGAAATGTTGGAAAATTTATGCAGAAAAATGGATTCAATTAAAGAAGCAATCGTATTTAACAACAGTATTATCGATGAGCTAAGGGGCACTCTGTTAAAAATTCAAAATGACAACAAAAGAATGCAAAAAAGAACAGGATAATCTTCGAATATAGTATCTCAGCTTGAGACTGAGGTGCAAAAACTAAAGAAAAAGCAAAAAAAATGATGTTGTAATGTGACTCAGCAATGAGGGTGAAGTGCCAACATTACTGGAAAGTATAAATGTTAACATTGAGAGGGAGGACATTAAAATTAAAACTTTACCAAGCAAAATGCCCCAGAAACCTCTATTGCTTACTTTTAAAACTGCCACACAGATGATGGAAGTCATAGATAAATAGAAACTGTTAAAAGAAAAAAGCTCAGAGGATATGGCCTTGCATGTAAAAAGAAATATCTTCATAAATGGGGACTTACCCAAGGAGACAAGGATATTGTTTAATAAGGCACGGGTACTGAAGTCTGAGCCAGGATATAAGTATGTATGGTGCAAATGGCTTGTAGGACAAGGAGGTGCTTCTGGGAGCTTTTCTGGACATACAGGGGGCTTTTGACAATACCTCCTTCGAATCAATGAGATCGCTAAGGAATACAGGCCTCGAGGAAACCTGCAGCAGATGGATAGGCTGCATGCTTGAGTCCAGGATTGTATTCACTGAACTGCTAGATGAGACTGTAGCAGTCCGGGTGCAAGGGGCTGTTCGCAGGGAGGATCTCCCCCTTGCAGATGACCTTGTCATTCTGGTTCCTGGAAAATTCAACACAACAATTAAGGATAGAATGCAACGGGCCCTAAGGACTGTTGAACAATGGGCTGATAGAAAAAAACTGATCATCAGCTCCCAGAAGACAGTCATAATCCCCTTTACTAGAAGGAGGAAGTGAGAGGGACTCGGACCTCTAACTCTGGGAAATGAGGAAGTTCAGCTATCGAGAGATGTTAAATACTTAGGGGTAATACTGTACTCTAAGCTAACATGGACTCGACATATCGAGAACATAATAAAGAAAGCGGAAATCACCCTGGCGGAGATTAGACGTTTACATGGAAACTAGTGGGGACTCAAACCACACATGGTACACTGGTTGTACAAGACGTGGTAATATCATCTCAATAAATAAAATGACAAAAGATAAAAAAGATAAAAATGGTAATTAGTGTGAAAAATGTGATTTTTCAGAAAAGTAAAGAAAATACAGACGAAAACACAGAAATAAAGATAGTTTCCTATATTGTTTACTAATTATCTTTTATATCAATTAAGCTATTTATTTCATGTCTGCTAATTTCATATTTCATGAAAGTTTTTAGTTTATTTTTAAAAGAAAATGTGGGCATGAGCCTAATATGAGAAAAAAAAACAGATATTTTTTGGTACACAGCCGATGAAAGATACAAAAAGCACCGGTGACCAATGGCTTTTTTTACCCTTGGTTTTACAGAATTTTGATTGCTTCTATTTCTAGTATTATACGGATGATCAATTATTTCGATGTCAATTTTCTTAAGAAAATTTTTTTTTGCTATTTTTTGGAAAAAAAGTTGTCTTACATCGAGCATCAAATAGTAAGGTTGATGGGTAAAGCCGGTCTTTTTTTTAAAATTTTTAAGAAACCACTTTTGTGAGATGTTGAGAGTCTCTAAATATGTGTTTGTCACCCGTCACCAAGCTACTAATAAGAGATTTTTATTTTTTATTATTATTGATAAAAACGCAAAGTAAAAAAACTACTATATTTTCTGCACCACTCTACAAAATATTGTATGGTAGGACAATCGTACGCGCGGAGGGCAAAACAGCTGGCAAATGGTAGATGTTTCTCAAACGGTCACCACGCGCTGAGCGCATTTCGTCGACGCCTTGCGTTCAATATACGTGAATACCATTTTTGTTACTTTGGTTACGTGGTATGCGAATATTACGTTATCATACGGTCAGCGAGTACGAAACGCTGAGCGGATTTAGTTACGAGAATACCGGTCCTGGGGGTACCAAAGTGTACAATAAGATCCCAGGTCAAACTCTGGATAAGGGAAAAACATGAAAGCCACTGGCTGGGAAGACAGGGGCTAAGACACAGCAGAGCCTTTATCAAAGGCCTAAATGCTAAGCTCACCAAAGACCTGTTAAAGTATAGTAGGATGCAAGTGAGAACTATAATAGGAATTATGACCGGCCATATGGTGGTAAAAGTATCACGGAGACCTGAGCTGCAGACTATGCAATCAGGAACCAGAAACAGTAGAACATGTAATATACCAATGCGAGGCACTGGATCGAAAAAGGCATCTAATATTTGAGGTAGTTAAACTAGACCCAATATTGACTGGGGACTACTCCAATAAGGACCTTTAAAAAAAGTCTCTTGTGGAAAGGGTGAAGCTTCGAAGGTGATACAAGTTAAAGACTTAGAGCATGTAGAAGAGCTTAAAAATCTCTAAATGACCCTAAATTTTAGATAGATCGTTTATTATAGAGTAGTTGTATTTGTTGTTTTTTTTTCTAATGGCTACCATAAAAAAATTTGCTAGCATCCAAGAATATTTAGGCAGTAAGGAATTTATTAAAAAGGGTATTATATTCTTTTACATTAACGCCAAATCCATTAAAAATAAAATCTTTGAAATTGAAAAACCATTATCTGTATTGCAAAGGCAAATTGACATTATAGTGATTTCAGAGACCTGGATTAGGGAGAATGAGCAAACGTTCTATAATCTACCGGGCTAGAATGTAACATATGCATGTCGTGAAAAAACTGGGGGAGGCTCTGCAGTGTTTACGCACAGAAAACATAAAGTTACACCAATAAAAAAAAGTTTGTCTTGGAAATACTACATATACTTCTGTCTTCTTGTCAGATCAACAACTGAATGTGTCATCAATATACAATCCTAATAGAAGGGCACAAAACTATCGCAACACACTTGAGCTATTTGACGAAGTGATGACAACAACTCTGTGGATGAGTGGTTGATAATAGGTGATTTTAATATCAACTTGTTAGACCCCAGTAATACTATATAAAAATATGTTTACTTCTAATGGCTTCACCGCACCGCAATAAATGAGATATCATAGATCATGATTTACAGATCTATGTACAGGATGGTCCAAATTCGAGGGGCCTCTATAGCTTTGGGCTTTTGCAGCATAGTTAGCCCAAAACTAATATACGTGTTACGGGCTCGATTTTAAAGAGAAGTCGAAAACTAAAAACCGCATTGCGATATGTCAAAGCGTTTCTGAGCTACAGGGTGATTCTCAAAAATGTGCGTTTCTAAAAACACTCTACAACTTTTTTATTTGTAAAGATAGATTTTCATTAAAAACATTTTTTGAAGATTTTTTAAAGACAAATCTACCTGTTTCACTGATTTTCTCTTAAAGCCTTTAGTTCCCGAGATATCACACAAAGTTATATTTCTTTAAATGGGATACCCCCAATTTTTCTAAAAAAATCAGCTTTCTAATAAAATTTCCTGTCGAACGATGTGCCATACACCTATTTTTATTAAATAGTTTAAAAGATATTTGCATATTTTGATATTTACCATAGTAGGCGCTGTGCGCGCCCTAAATGTGTAAATAAAATTTTATTGTTTTTTTTTTCATACAGAATCAAGTTGGCGACGACACGAGGGAACACAGCAACCTCGAACTTTAACTTCTAGTTTACTATAATTACCAACCCTAAAATAATAAACAAAAAAATTATTAAAAGTTTTTATTTAAAATGTTTATTAATTAAACTATGTAACACCTAAAATCTACATCTAACAATTTTCTTTAATCTTCTCTTGACGCTATTTTCTGCATTAAGAAGTTCTACCGCACGAAGCTACCTGAATTCAGTACGAAGTGCCTCTTCCAATTCCCTTCTAGTAGTTGGGCGATTTCCCTCCCTCACAATGTTTCCAATAATAGCAGTTATATCTGGTGAATATTCCATCACTAGAAATCGTCGCCTCATCCGTCCAAATAACTTTTCTGGCAAAATCGGGGACTTCTTGGCTTTTATTTAGGTGCCACCTGCAAAATGCACGTCTTGGAGCAAAATCTCGTTGCCGTAATTGGTGCACCCGTCGGGGTCGATAGGGCCTAAACTTGTGTTTTTTAAGCACCCGAACGGCATTGCTGCGTGAAATTCCAGTGTTTCTCTCCATAGCCCTGGTGGAAGTATTCGGGTTAATTTCTATTTCTCCTAGAACCGTTAGTTCTTCCAACTCTCTATCTCTGGCTAGGCCGCGGTTTTGTAAAGGATCCGTATTCTTGTAGATGACGTTTTAACTTCAAAAATATTTTTGAGCTAGGTTGCCTTGTTTCCGGATATCTTTGGAAATATAGATTTAACGCCGTCTGTCGATTTTCGTTACTTTTAATATAACATTTTATCATGTCGTACTTTTCAAAGTTTTCAAACATTTTTATATCTTGACAAAGACGCCACTTTTGACACTTGTGCTCGTTTATCATGGCAATTGTTTTTATTTGATCATAGCTACCTAGATAGATACCCTAAAACTGCATAGGTCAGAGTTAAACACAGCCTACTATGGTAATCATTAAAAATTGCAGATATCTGTTTAACTACTTAATAAAAATAGATGTATGACACATCGTTTAACAGAAAATTTTATTACAAAACTAATTTTTATAAAAAAAGGGGTATTCCATTTAAAAAAATATAACTTTGTGTTATATCTCGTGAACTAAAGGCTTTAAGACAAAATCGGTGAAACAGGTAGATTTGTCCCTAAAACTCTTCAAAAAATGTTTTTAATGAAAATCTCTATCTTTACAAATAAAAAATTTGTAGAGGGTTTTAAGAAACGCACATTTTTCAGAATCACCCTATAGCTCAGAAATGCTTTGACATATCGCAATGCGGTTTTTAGTTTTCGACTACTCTTGAAAATCGAGCCCGTAACATGTATATTAGTCTTAGGCTAACTATGCTGAAAAAGCCCAAAGCTATAGAGGCCCCTCGAATTTGGACCACCCTGTACACAGTAATTCAGCTTCAAGTACGAGTACAAAAGTTATAGAAAAGAAACATGCTGAGTATCCAGAAAAAAACAATACAAATAAAAAGTTTAAAGAAGCCTTGGCGGACTAGTGACCTTACAATACTACTAAACCAAAGACAATATTACTATAAAAAAATAAAACAACTACCAAGAAAGTAAAAGTTTGCATAAAAAACTGTAAAAAAGTATACTATGACAATTTATTTTTACAGACTAAAAAAGATCCAAGAAAAACCTGGAGGATCATACACTCGGTTATAAACAACACAGATCCTAGTGAAAAAATGGGGTAAAGATTGAAGATAAAACGCAGATTAGTGAAAACTTTAATGAATATTTCACAAATGTAGGCAGCAGCTTGGCTGAACTAATACCTGATGACCCAATGAACATGACATTTGAAATGAGAAAGGATAACAGCATGTTTTTATACCCAGTGAGTGAACAGTAAGTTTTACATCTTATAAGTAACTTGGATTCAAATAAAGCCACAGGGGTTGATGGTGTTGATGTGATTTCAATAAAAAATTGTAAACAAGAAGTGACCAAGGTTTTTTGCAGGCTTGCTAATATGTGTTGTGAGCAAGGTAAATTTCCGGACAAGTGTAAAATAGTAAGGGTGATACCTCTCTACAAGGATGGTGGCACTCAATTGGCAAGCAATTACAGACCTTTGTCGATTTTACCGGTGTTCTCCAAATTAATAGAAAAATTGATGAATAAGACGAATGTTATTCTTTTCTTTCTAGTTCATTTTCATTTTATTTTCATTCATTTCATTTCACGTTGGAAACAATTTAACACTCATGGCTAGAGGGAAAGATCGAAAGTTTATGCAAAATTCAAACAACACACTGGTTGTTCAAAAACAAACAGATTTTGCTAAAAACGTTATAATATAAAAATATGTACACTCATGGCGAAAAAAAAGTAGGACACGGAATTGAAATATGGGTAAATATAACACCCTATATGAAAATTTACATTCTTAGTCATTTGTTAGTTAACCTCTCTATTAACTCCAAAATGGTTCAAACATAAAGTACAATTTTAAATAAAAAAAAACAGAATAAAAAAGCAAAAATAAATTAGTAAAAACTCCGAAAAGAACCGTTAATATTTTCCACACCCAGAGCATTAGAAGAATACACAGAACAAACCGGAATCGAATTATATAAGGAAAAATATGGTAAATAAAAAACGTTTGTCAAAAAAGTCACAAAAAATTCAAAATAAACAACATGATGACTAAAAGACTACCCTCAAGACTCCAAATACTTCGAATATTTAAAAAAATTTCTCCCATATGTTCACAAGGCTTGAGAGATGCTGGTCCAGCAACACCTATCACCGCAGAAAAGATTGAGAAAAATGAAAACTGTAGAAAACGTTTATTTAAATTTACCACTCGATCGTACCCGATACAGGGTTCAAAATGTGAATATTTGTATTGTCTTACATGCGTAAAATTAAAAAGAACTGAAGTAATTACAATTAAAAAAATAAATCTGTATGGTCGTGCAATAACTGCCAAATTCTGGTAAGTTAATTTTGAACAATAAAAAAATAGATCATGACTATACTTTAGAATGTAACTTGATTAATAACAGATTTGATCTATTACATAAAAATCAAAACAATCAAGAACAAAGAATATTACTACATAAAATTGAAATCCTAGAAAAAAAATAGGTTGCCTAACTAAAAAAATTAATGTTTTGGAAAAAATACAGTCAAAAAAAGAAAACTCCATCACCTACTCTGAGATACTAAAAACTAAAATGAAAGATAAAATAAACGAAAATAAGGAAAATGTAAACTTGCCTGTTGTGATAATAAAACCAAAACAAAATCAAAAATACGAACAAACTAAACAAGAAGTTGAAGAAAATAAAAAATGGAGGACTAATTATAAAATCAAATTCACTTGAAAACATAAAGAAGATAAAATCTGTTAGTGAAAGAACTTTAAATAACAGATATACTGTTGAAATATCTCAACTAAAACCACCAAAAATAGTAATAATAGGATGTAGAAAAAACTATCAAACTGAAGAATTACTAGAAGTACTTAGAACACACCAATACATAAATATGGATGATAGGATAAACATTGTAGGTAGTAGAGAATCAAAATACACCTAAAAATTTATAATTTATGCAACCACAAGTGGAACCACATACAACAAATTGATAAATAAAGAACTAAGAATAAGATGGGAACAATGTAAAATAAAAGAAGCACTAGACATTATGTTTTGTGAACGATGTTGTCTATATGGCCATAAAGAAAAAAATTGTAACGCTAAACGAGTTTGTTCCTACTGTAGCAAGGAACATAAATATTGGGACTGTAAAGAAGCATATGCGAAATGTATCAACTGTATGAACGCAAATACCAAATTTTCGACCAACTACCTTTATAACCACGAAGCTAATACTCCTGAATGTCCTACTCATCAATACTATATTTCTAAAACCAAAGAAAAAATAAATTATTATAGCTCATAATTTTAACAACTAGCAAAGCAATGAAAACATTTTACATGAATTCCACTTCAATAAAAAATAAATTAGAAGAAATTGAACTATACGTAAATCAGGAAAAAATATCATAGTTATAATAGAAACCTGGGTTAAGAAAAATGAAATAAAATACTACAATTTCGAAAATAGGAATCAGTTTATGCTACAAGAGAAAAAAAAGGAGGCGCATTGGGAATTTGTATAAAGAAGAATCTGAAGTATGAAGTAGTTGAAAAAAGTAATGGACTAATATCATTCGCGAATTACGTCTTTAGAAACAATTTTTGGAATATACAAACCTCCTGGAACCACAAAAGACAACTTTATAAATTTTTTGGACCAAAAATTAGAAAACTTTGCAGTAAAAAATAAAAAATGCTTTGTTTTAGCTGATATGAATATTGATATTTTAAAAAAAGACAAATTTAGCAACAGACTTTTAGATGTTTACAAAACTAACAACTTTAAACTTTGTAAAACTATCAAACCAACAAGAGTAACTGAAAAATCTTCAACTTTAATCGACCATATTATAACAAACTCTTTAGCCTTTATAGATTTATCTATAAAAAGCAATCCACTTAACGACCATTTTATACAAATATTATCTATTACAAATCAAAAAGACACGAACAATGAAAGAAATAAATTGATACCATCAATAAATTATGACATTGATAAACTAAAACAGAAATTAATTCAACTTAACCGAAAATTGAGTGAATTTAAAAACTGTGATGATCTTTATGACAAACTTACTGAAAAGTCTAGAAAATGTTCTTATCAAACTTATTTTAAAATCAAACACGATAGCAAACCATGGATTAATCAAGAAATAGCCAAATTGATGAAAAAAAAGGATTCAAATTACGAAAAAACAAAAAAATTTCCAGAAAACTTAGCGGCTAAAGAAGAATATCAACAAATTAATAAAAAAGTCCAACAAGAAATCAGAAAAATAAAACAATATTACAAGAAAGAATTTTCAACTGGCGACCCAAAGAAAATATGGAAAAATATAAATTTTCTTTTGACAAAAAATAATAAAGAAAATAAGATTGACATTGACTATTTAATCGCCAATGGCAAAACAATTGAAGAAAAACCAGAAATTTGTGAAGAAATGAATAACCATTTTATAAATATAGGCGAAAATTTGGCAAAGAAAATACCCAAAACCTTAAGAAATGATTTTCCGTCCAATCTAAATTCAATCTATCTAGAAGAACCAACTTGTGAAGAAATTGAAGAAATCATAAAAGAACTGGACATCAAAAAAGCATCTGGGTACGACAACTTTTCTGTAAAAATTCTTAAAAAGCTTAAAGGATATGTAATTCCAATAATTTTAAAATTATCAAAATTGTCATTTGAAAAAGGTGAATTTCCCAATAATATGAAAATTGCAAAAGTTTTACCTGTTTATAAAAATAACGAAAAATACAATAGTAATAACTACATGCCTATTTCAGTACTGACAGTAATGTCAAAAATTTTAGAAAAAATGATGAATAACCGAATTCAAAAAATATAGTAGAAAATAGCAGTAGCTGACATGGTAACTAATACATAATGTTGACCAAAATAATAAGTGCTGCATAGTATCCTTAGATTTGTGTAAAGCATTTGACACTGTTAATCACGAAATTTTAATAAATTGTCTAAACAACATCGGAATTCGAGACAAAGCTCTTTTATGGTTTCAAAATTATTTATTAAATCGACTCCAATATGTTGAAATTGGCAATCATAAAAGTTCTACAGGAAAAATAATTTGCGGAGTTCCACAAGGTTCATTCCTAGGTCCAATTCTATTTTTAATATATATCAATTCAATCACAAATTTAAGTCTAAAAGGTGAAATAAAATTATTTGCTGATGACACAACAATAGTTTATTTTGTAAATAATTATTTCCAAATTTATAGTGATATTCAGTTTGATCTAAATATTATTCAAAAATGGCTCTACTCTTACAAACTAACAATTAACTATAATAAATCATCTTATATTTTTATTACTAAAAAGAAAATTAATCAAAAACTAGAACCAAATTTAATAACAATGAAATTAAATATACAAATTTTATCAAATTTTTGGGATTATACATTGATAAAAGATTAAGCTGGGATAAACATATTGAACATTTAAGAAACTCCATTTCTCCCTTAATCGGTGTTCTTTATAAAATAAGACATTACATACCATTAAAACACCTAAAAAACATTTATTATGCTTTAATTAACTCCAAATTACAATACAGGATATCTATTTGGGGGTTTGCAAATAAAACCATTAAAAAAACTACAAACTACTTAGAACCCACAGAAAACATTTTTAAATCAAAGGGCTACTTTGATATTAACAATCTACATATTTTAAAATTAGGCATTTTAATTCATTCAATTTATTGTGAAAGTAAAAAATCTAACATTAAGTTAATTACAAGTAATGTTAACCACTCATGTGGAACAAGAAATAACAATAAAAGTAATTTTGGTAAAAAATCTATTATTTGTGATGGAATTAATATATACAATAAAATCCCAGAAGAAATAAAAAATAAGAATATCAAAATTAAATTTTAAAAATGATTGTAAAAATAATCTTTTAAAATGATGTAATTCTCGATGTAATTATTGTATTCTCGGTTTTTAATAATATTATTACTATTATTAGTACTTTTCTATTATATATTTTTTTTTAATGACAATTTATTTATTTATTAATTTATTTATTACCATTTTTAAAATTAATATAATTTAAATTTAATAATATTTATAAATATTTACTTAATGTATGTTGTACCCAAATGTTTTTTTTATTCTCTGTAATGAACTACGTAAGTTGGTGGGGAATAAATACTTATTAATTAAAAATTAAATAAAATTGTTATTATTTGAAATAAACTATAA
Organism: Oxystoma pomonae; assembly: GCA_963921995.1. Lineage (NCBI taxonomy): Eukaryota > Metazoa > Arthropoda > Insecta > Coleoptera > Brentidae > Oxystoma > Oxystoma pomonae. Next base: position 45,756,252 of record OY998166.1, read on the forward strand.
ATGTTTTACCTTATCACATAAAAAATACACATTTTTAATAACTCGGTTCTCTTAAGATTTCATAAATCAGAAAAAAAAACACTTCTCTGTGTAATTCAAAATGTAATTAAGCGATAATAAAATTAAAACGTAGGCCTATTAAGGGGGGGGGGGGGTCTGACTTTAGGTCCTTAGAGAATACGGCTGATCCTTTACTCATTTTTAAAAATATGAGTAAATATGAGAAAAACTAAACTTTTTTTTACGCTACTGCTAACAGCTCGATTTGATTGAAAAATAACAAATAAGCAAAGAAATATTAAGTTAGAAAATCCACCATCTTGGATTTAAATTAACCACTACATTTTTTTTATTTCTGGTAGAAAGCACATGTTATGCCCGGTAAAAAGAGCTATCAATTAAAAAAATTGGATTAAAAATGAAAAAGATTTAAAAAAAGTAGATTTCTTGTCCGTGAAAAATAAATAAAAAGAGGTTCGTGACTATCGGACACACATTTTGCTTTTCAATTCATTACGACCAGGCCTCCAAGATCTAACGGATAGTCCAGAAACCTACATTGCCGTCATAATTAAAAACGCAGTAAGTTCCATGCTAACTGTATGGAACTTACTGTGTTTTTAATTATGACGGCAGTACAGACCTGTTTCATTCTTGTTAGGAATGATCAGGGCAACATAGGGCTGTACCTGGCGTATGAAGCATTACATAAGCAACCACGCCCAGCGAATTTAAACAACTTTCGTCGTCAAATAATAATCACGGACAAGATATCTACTTTTTGAAATTTTACTTGGCTTTGTTTTGCGCATCAAGCCTCCTTCGGAGTGATTGCTGCTGAACGTTGTATTTTGAACGGTCTTCTTTTAGTAACCGGTGCATTTTCGCAAATTCCGTTTTTTTATGTCCTGCTCGCAAATTTAATTCTTATTGATATTTGCATCCTTTAACATTTTGCTTTTCACTTTGTTCCGACAGGCGGCACGCTGCATAGCGCGATGCTAAATCCCGCGTTATTTGTGTGTGGTTGCCTATGTAATGCAGGTACAGTCCTATGTTACCCTGATGATTCCTAACAAGGATGAAACAGGCCTGTAGGTTTCTGGACTATCCATTAGATTTTGAAGGCCTAGTCGCAATGAATTGAAAAGCAAAATGTGTGTCCGATAGCCACGAACCTTTCTTTTTACGAAAAAGTTTTAGTGTTACCAATTTCTCTAGAAAACGTATCGAGCACCTGATTTTGAAAATTGAGGGCAAAACTAAGAGATAATCAATAAAAATAGAAATGTTTAAGAAGTATCAAAATAAGATAAAACTATGTCATTTTTTTGCAGAAAATTGGCGGAGTTAGCACACGTCAAATTAGAGAATCGTTAGAATGACATTTTTAATATATAATACCCATAAGAAAAAATAGAGATAACTGATTTTGTGCACATCTTCAAAATAAATTTCAAAAATCTCGTGCCGGTCATCTTTACACCGCTTTTTATATTTTTAGAAACTTTTGTGAAAAAGTTTGTAAAGGTAGCCAGACTAATTTTGTGTTTTTTTTTTAGTATTACGGCATCGCAAAAGATAAAAGTGGTTGCGCAACACTGTGCAAATAAAACAATATTTTTAAATTTTTAGTGGGTAGAGGGAGAGCAGTTTCACTAACTTTTCCTTTATGTAAAAATTTGACTAAACAAATAAAAAGACAACACTTACCTAGAACGCGACGAATAAGTACCCGTCCTAGACCTTGGTGGGGTCAGAGAATGGACATTTTCTGTAAAGTGATTCGGCTCATGTTCCGCATTTTCTTCTAGCATTTTCCTATAAAAATTATGTCATATTTACAATTATTTTTCTGTTAGGGCCAAAATCGACCTCTTACCTCCAAATTAGTTAAAAAAAAGAGATTTCACGGCGATTTTTAAGGTCACCTCATAATCTACCAAAAATAAAAGCCATTTGCACCAAAGTTTTCACCACGACTTAATTTAGGACGGAAATGCATTTTATAGTCGCTGATGGAGGCCTTAAGTTTGAGTAAAGGCCAAAGTAGCTCGAGAGCTACTTTAAGGAGGCCATGGGTCGTGTTTTTCAGGTTAGGTTCAGGTTTTATGTGTTGTTGTTGGTGTGATTTTTGAAGAGTAGTTGTTTTTCTGTTCTTTTTTTGGCGAATAATAGACGAACTTCAAGATTTCTTGGACTACTTGGAGCATCAGGATATGGTAGAAGTAGAAGAACCCCTTTTGAGAGGTTTTCTGAAAAGGCGTTCAAAAAACAATATCGTTTTTCTAAAAATAGAATGCAAAATTATATACACCCAATTGTATATGATGAATTAAAAAAAGTATTGTGGCAGCTGTTTTTTTGGATTCCCATATGGAAAATTTTGCCACCAATAAACACAAGGAAGGAGGAAAAGAAGTAGCCTCACTGGAAAAAAGAGTTCTGTTCTCCTTTCGTTTTCCCATGGCTTATAGCTTTAAAAACTGCAACATGCAATTTAACAAAATCAGTAAAATCACACGAACTAAAAAATAACCTCACATTCTTGACAACCACCACAGTTCACCAGACAAAATCCTGTATTGGCTCAAATCTGCCAGCGGCCAAAAAAAAACGCGAAAATGCGACATTTCCACATATTGCATGACCTCAGAGTGGCTCTTCTCGAGGAAGGCTTTATAAAACGGACTCAATGAGCGCTCAAGGAATCCTCATCGAAGGAAGGCCTTAAGGATCGACTATAAATTCCAGCTTAAATAAACTAGATATTTTAAACCATCTGGTTTAAAATATACAATTTAACCCTCCTTATCAGACTAGTCGAAAATACTGTTACAAATAAAAATAAAACCTAATGTCATAACTGTTTTAAATGAACACATCGCAAGCAGTATATCTGAATATAAACAAAATGCAACTTATTCACTTTAAACCAAAAACATATGGCAAAATGCGTATAGAGTATGGAGGGACGGAGCTGGAAGCTCAGAACAACATTCTTTCCTAGAACATTGCACTCTTTTATTTAATTTTTGAGATCGAGTTATTAATTTTTGGCTCATCATCATAGATTGAAAAAAATGGGGTCTCGTTGGACGCAGCATCTAGAATCCAAAAATGTACAAATATAGAGGTGGTTTTATTTGAAATTCGAAAGTTGAGGCCGTTTCCGGTAACAACGGAAGTCATCGGAAGGCACGTGAATCAAAAAACGTCAAATTTGACATTATATGATATACCCAAGTTTCATTTATCTATCTTGGAAAATGCAGAAAAAAAGGAGGTAAGCCAACCCCGTGAATCACCTGGTATACTCTCAAAATGGCTGGGTAATAAATTCTACCAGTACTGGAGAGAACAGCCAGGACTGACACATTTCAAAGAGTTATTAACAGAACCCCGCAGGAAGAGGACCGGAGAACTCATTGAGCTTACCAAGCAAGAGATTCGGACAATGGTTGATCTATCTATCTATATACCGGACTATCTATATGCTAGACATTGCAAGTTGAGAGCACCATTGTACAGAATGGGTCTAATCGAGGACATCGAAAGTAAACTCTGTGATGGGAACCACGAGACGCCAAACACGTACTTTGCGAATGTTCGGGCATTGCAGGTCAGCGTCAGCTTATATTCGGCAAGCAACAGATCGACGTAGTAGATCTGAATGATACTTCACCAAAGAAAGTTGCAAGCCCTTTTAGGGGTCAAAACATAGGAAAGAACAGCAAAAGTGAGCTACAATAGCCACTGATGGTCGCAGTGGAAAATGCCAGATGACACACTCACAAACTAATCAATCAATCAAAACGCCCGGTCGAAATTTTCCGTGGCTTCCAAATTGAAAATGCTCCTGTTTCGAGAACTGCGTCCATAAAATCTTACGGTTATAATACGATGAACTACATGGTAAAACAACCCAGAGTGTAAGCTAGGTATAATCTAGATTGCTCTTCATACAGATAAGTCTGAAATGTAATCAATATTACAAATAAATTCCACAATTTGTTTTTTTGTAAAAAGATTTTTTTTTTGGTCATACGCGCTTAATTTTTATGTTTTTGGCAATGGCAAAAGCCAGTTGTCATTAAAGGAAAATGGTCTTTTCGGGTTTGAGAAAGGTCACAAAAAAAGTATTATTAAAAGTAAATCTTACCTTTTAAGAAATCGCGAAGAATTCGCCTCATATCCAAACGCATTCGAGGTTGTGGGAGTCACACAATTTAACAAAGTACCATTCGAAGAACGGCTATGTGTAGTAATATACGGTATTGTGGTATTGGGCGTGCTGTTTGTCCACGTGATCGTTGCTATGATGTTTTTTTTAATTAATCTCCAGTTGAGTGCAGATATAATAAAGGTTTGTGCTGAAAAAAATATATATATTTTTTAAAATACCTAAATTTGTGAATTTTTTTCTAAATCTACTGTAAAAACCTTGAACCTTATTTAGTTAATAAATGATATTTCGCTTAGTATCTATCTATCCGTTTTCGAGTAAAATATTACTAACGAATACGTCGTATACAAAATAAATAAACGAAAAAACAGGAGTTTTTTGTACTTAGTGCAAAATGACCATCCTGATCTTCGACTTTACACACAGAGGGTGGTACCCAGGATCACGCCGTTTCCTCTTTATAAGGGACTCATCAGCTAGGTGTATTACAATGACAGACAATTCTTTCGTGCTTTTACGCCAAAAAATTTGACAAAGCGTAGAGAATTTCTGTCAAGTACCGAACATGGCGCCCTCTGAGTGAAACTTCGACAATCAAGAAGAGTACCCACTGCATAATCTGTCTGAAAAGTCGAACATCAGAATGTTAATTTTGCACTAAGTACAAAAAACTCCTGTTTTTTCGTTAAATTTAAAATGCACGCAACCAAACCCATTCATTTTTTTAAATGTGCACTACGGCACCTCGGTGGTTTTGCTTTTGCTTGTAGACGAAACTTGCATACAGATGGCATGGTAATATTTCTCTTTCAGGATCGATGCTACGCCATGCACCTACTACTTATGCAGTGGGTACTCTTCTGGTTGTCGGAGATTCACACAGAGGGCAGCATGGTCGGTACTCGATAAAAATTATCTGCGCTTTGTCGAATTTTTTGGCGTAAAAGCGCGACCTAATTGTCTGTCATTGTGGTACACCTAGCTGATGAGTCCCTAATAAAGACCAAACGGCGTCGCCCTAGGTTCCACCCTCTGTGTGAAAAGTCGAAGATCAGAATGTTCCTTTTGCACTAAGTAGAAAAAACACCTGTTTTCTTTTTAGATTTAAAGTGCACGCAACCACACCCATTCGTTTTAAAAAAATAAAGGCTGTGAAAGTAGTAGTATGAAAGTAGTTATCTAGTTTTAGTCATTTCTCAAGCCTTTTTTGTATTAAAAACACCCACATTTAAACCAATTCTTCTAGACTGCTTAAAAATACAAATACAATACAAAATACAAATTCTTTATTACCTTTATACAGCTAATATTTACATTATAAGATTCGTCATTAAAAAAAGGAGAAAACTAAAAATAATAATTAAATTCATTAAATAATGATACATACAAGGCAATGATAAAATATAGATAACAAAAAACTTACATCTAAAGTAAAGAAAAAAATACGAATACCAATTATTTTGTTTTTTTTTGTAGTCACAGACAAAAACGGTAGGTACCCTTTATCCGAGCACTGTATATAGTAATTTACGTTACAAGGCCGGGAAATGCTCTATTAAAGTACAAGTCTAGATATTTACGGACAAGGAGATGAAGAAGCCGAGTCCGGAATTTCTAGACGAGTACTTTAATGATATTTCACGGCTGTATATCGTACAACGTTTTATTTTATACTGCAAGTGGGAAATCCATTATTGAAATATCGATTTTAGTCCGGGAAAATTACTTTCTAGTGTAGTAGTAGTAGTACTAGTGATGTAATGTATCATATCATATCAATACAGTATGAAATAAAAAATATTTATGCGTTTTGTTTTTTTACCGACCTAACAAAAATTCTTGGCGGTCATAAAAACATTCTTACATCAAAAATGATTTTATTTGTATTTTGAAAGGTTTTGGTGGTAAATTTTTTAAAGCTTCTAGCAGCTTGTTATAAAAACTAGCTCTTGTACAAGGAGGATTTTTTTTTATAGTACCTACTCATGCAATGGTTTTGGCAGGTAAATGTGTTGATTATTTCTGGTTGGATATGAGTGGATATCCTGGTTTTTCATGTAGTTATTTTTATTTTTATGTACGTAGACAAACAGTTTATAGAGGTAGACACCACAAACCGTAAGAATATTTTTTTCTTTGAATGTTGTTATACATTTCCTGAAAGTAAAGATTAAAAAAAAAATCATATAATTATTTTTTCAGCAACAAATATTCTATTTATGTCAACACACTGCCTCCAGGCCAATATGTTGTAACTTAAAGCTGAACAAGCTGTAGCGTAATATACATCCAAGATTCCTTATTCATTTTTTTTAAAACCCCTTCAATCTCACTTTGCACGAGAGGGTTGAATCGATTAGAGATCCTAATTACTTTGTCTGATCCGATTGTTAAAGAAAGGAAGAGCCGATATGTATTTTATATTGCTGTTTTTCCCTAAATTTATAGAACTCAACGCACGCAGTCTTTTCGGTATTTAGGACCAGTTTGTTTCCTTGACAACAGTCAATAAATTCTTGAAAGCATAACTTATTTTTGTTTTGGCATCCTCTGTTTACATATAAGGACAGGTCATTCATGTACACATCAAACAGTAAGGGTCCGAGCACCTCTCCCCCTGCGGAGTTCCAATCTCAACACTATGTACAGCAGACATGCTTTTTTTACCGGCAAAAATATTTTTCGCCCGGTCAGATATTATTTAGAAAAGCGTTTAAATCCCCTCTTATACCACTAAAGAACCACGACCACCTTAAAAGTGTAATTATCAAGTTCTTTTAAAAATAGTACACAAGCTTCTTTCCTTTCTTTCATAAAAATATCACCAAAATCAAAAACAATATGTTTCCCAATTCCTCTACCTGTTTTAAAACCAAGAAAATAGGGAAAACCATCATAGTGGAGTAAATTTTTAAGAATTTTCAAAAGAAAGCTGCAAAAAGAGTATATTTTTGATAAGGCATGGTCATACTTCACCATTTTCCAACTTCATAAAACAAGATGGCGGCTTTCAAAGTTAGGAAAAAGTGTCAAATTAAAATCATCCGACCTATAGTAAGGAGGTCCACTTAGTTCAAAAATATAAAAAAGTTGACATGTCACTTCAATAAAGAATTGCAGGCAAATTTCAAAAATTTAGTGTTTTTTTGATTTTTTTCAAATAAAAAAGATGAGGGTCATAAGCGGTTACTCAGATGGCGCTTGATATGTCAAATATATAAGAAACGAATGGGGAGTGGCTACGTGCACTTTCCTGATCCTGATCGACTTTTTTTTTAAATATAAGAGACCTTAAAAACAAAAGATCAAAAGATCTTGGGTGGAAAAACGAAAATTCAAACTTGGATGAGTATCCCACAAGGAACACACAAAGGACCAAAGCGAAAAAAGAAATGATCAAATGATATTTCGCCCTGGGCAACCAGCGTGGGCTCATCAGTGGTTCCACTGGTCACCCTCCCCAAACATCATTCAACACCATCATACACTTTTGATTTCCAACTTTGAATCACTCACAAATAGGCATTCGTCCTAGCGTGTTAATCTTTTCAATAGGGTTACGCTCCTAAGGCGATTAAAACAAATCCCAAGATCTTTGATTTTTAGATTATTTTCGGTTGATTTGGAAGTTTTTTTAACTTCTTTTTGTTTTAATTGACTTAAAAGCGTAACCCTATTGGAAAGATTAACACGCCAGGACAAACCCGTATCAGGTGACTTAGATAAGTGCCAATGCGGAACGATGCCTATTTGTGAGTGATTTAAAGTTGGAAATCAATGTGTATGATGGTGTTGAATGATGTGTGGGGAGGGTGACTAGTTTAACCACTGATGAGTCCACGCTGGTTGCCCAGGGCGAAACATCATTTGATCATTTCTCTTTTAGCTTTGGTCCTTCGTGTTTTCCTTGTGGGATACTCATCCAAGTTTTAATTTTAGTTTTTTCCACCCAAGACCTTTTGATTTTTTGTTTTTAGGTTCTTTTCGGTTGAAGTAACTGATTCGGAGGTTTTTTAATTTATTTTTTAAGAGACCTTATTAATCTATAGACCGCATAAAAAAAATTCACGAAAGTATAAGACTTGAGTTCGTTGCTACAGTATTCAAAAAATGTTGATTTGACATTTGATATTCAAAATGGCGGACAAACTCTCAATAAAAAAGTTATTTTGCCCTTTTATACTAAATTGAGGATGCTTATTAGAACAATTGCAAAAAAATTACATATGTCGTTCTCAAATCAAGATGGCGGTAACTAAAATAAAAAAACAACATTATTTTCCTGCACGTTAGCATTTTTTCACAAAGAAAACCAGTTTTAGGATAAGCCAAATTAATTTTAAATTTTCAGCAGACGTTTGAGTAAAAGGTTTTTTTTGTTTTTTCATTAGTTAAAAAAGTACTTAATATAAGATTTCGTTAAATTAGACATGGCGATTCCAAAATTTAAAAAAAAAATAACATGTCATTCGCAAATGAAGATGGCGGCGTTTAAAATAAAAAAAATATTTTTCTGCGCGTTAACATGATCTCAAAAACAAAAGCAGTTTTAAGATGAGCTAAATTAATTTTAAATTTTTGTGTAAAAAAATTTATAATGGTGCGTTAGACATGGTGATTCCAAAAATTTAAGAAAAAATTACCATGTGCGAAGTGTTTTTTGTTTAACTTTTTTAGATTTTAGTTTATTAAAATTAAACATAGAAAAATCCAACTTCATTTGCTATTCTATGGCAAACGCAAACTCTCCCCACGTGGAACCAATTAAAGTAGATGAATCTGATTGTAACAGCTAAATAATAGTAACGGCAACCTTAGTTTAAACCCGGTAACTATAATTAAATATATTGGTGTTTACCCAGATGAACATTTAAAATAGAATGTAGACTATGTGTCTAGTAAAAGAAGAAAGCTCTTGTACAAATTCTATATTTTGCGTGAAAGTTTAACCAAAAACTGTTTTCTTAATATATATATATATACAGACCGCTTCAAGCTACTGGGAACATAGGGGGAATTAAGTCCAATTTACTCTCCGTGCCGTACGACCGAGGTGGATTCGAAGCACGCTGCAGTGTTATCTTTTGGAAATTCATTTTGTTGTTATTATTTTGTTTTATTTCTGCCTTGCTCGAGAAACAGGTGGGTAAGTTCTTAATTGAAATAATACATTTTTAAAACCAAAAATGGATGTCTACGAAGTTGCCGAAAAAGTGCAGATGGTCAAATGGTCAAATCGTCATAACCCAACACACGTTCGATATTGGTCGAGGGAAAATTTGCATTTGTATTTTGACGTAAGAACACAGTATCCCCAAAAACTAAATGTTTGGGGGGGGGGTATTATAGGGGAACACGTAATTGGGCCATTTTTTATTAACGGCAACTGCAATTTGAATGGTCCTAGATACTTGGATCTACTGCAGCAGCACATTATTCCAACTGCTAGGCAGTTGTTAGGTGTAAGATTTGGTGAAACATGGTTTCAACAAGATGGTTGTTCCGCTCACAATGTTGGCCTTGTTAGGGAATATCTTGATAATGTATTTCCTAATCGGGTTATAAGTACACGGGGAACTATTTTATGGCCAGCTCGATCTCCCGAGCTTGCTCCTAATGACTGTTTTTGAAGAAGCTTTTCAAATTATCACCCCTAACATGCTTGGAAACGTTAGAAGGGGTTTTTATAGTAGGCTCGGATATTGTCTAGCCGAGCAAGGAGGACTTTTCGAACATTTGCTTTAATTTTTTTTTGACTGGGAGAATCTTTTTGGTTTTTAGAATGTATTATTTTATTTTGAGAACTTGCTTTTATTTTGTTTCTCCTTATTATTTTCATTGTAACACGTCGTCACTGATAAATCTGAGCAGTTGACAATAAAACGCTCTTATTTATCAGGAACAAAAAATAAGAAAATTACTTTATAAAAATTTGCGTATTTATTGACCAAATTCCGGTTTCATTGACTACGCTCCACACAGCATCGTGGTTAGAGGCGTACTAAATAACAAAGGAAAGTCATGCAAGTGGTGATCGCAAGCCTGAGTATTGGTTGCTTCACTGATAGGCGTGCGGTGTCTCTGCATGTACGTACACTGGCAAATTACACTTCTTCCGCCCTATGTTCGCAGTAGCTTGAAGCGGTCTGTATAGATTTATAAATAAGCATGCCGAGATCATTTTAAGTTAAAAGTAAGCAAGACGAGATTATTTTTGAAAGGCGAGATACGAAAACGGATCTCGTCTTTTTTTACGTGTATATCGAGTTTGTCAGAATTCTTATGTCCAGCCCTGTTTCCTGGCAAATTTTTCGTCGGATCTGGTTTTTCCCATTTTTGTCCAAATTTATACACCGGTAGTGCGCAAACCCAAGCTATGGGGGACGCCAGTAGTGATGTGTATAAGTTTGATAAATGTAACCAAGTCGAGGTCCGGTGAGCTGGCAACGTTGCTCCTTTTTTTAATGTATGTTTCGGAGAAAAAGTACTGTTTCCGGCAAAAGCGAGCATTTTACGTTTGATTGTTTATAAAGAAACGTATATTTTTGTTGACAATTTTAGTAAGAAATATCGTAATATGCCTGGCTTTTTAATAAGGCTCACTATTATATATAAAATAAATGGTGCCAGCAGGCACGTATAGCCATCCATAAAATCTTTAAAAAAATTTTTATTTTTTTTATTTTTTACTTTTTTTTTTTGCTTGAAAACCGCGCGTGTCGCAACCTGCTACGATTCGTGAGTTAGGTTTTTATAAGTATATTTTTCGAGATATTTTTATTTTTCTAGATATCTCAAATACTACGAATCTGACACTTATCCGTCTAAATATTAAAACCGTTTATCCTTAGCTGCTGCAGTTCGTGGGTTACGGTTTTTAAAGATAGATTTTTTTTTAAATATCTTAAAAACTACCGGCCTAACAGATTTCATCATAAATAGTTTTTGTAAAAAGTACAATTATCCATCTTAGCGTGACAACCGCGTGATGGTAACTGCTACGGTTCACGAGTTACGATTTTTAAAAAAGTTTAACCCCCATTTCTATCCTCTTCGCAATCCTCCACCCCCACCAAAAACTTATCAGCTCACCGCCTAGTGCCAAATTTGATAAAAATCGGTCCAGCGGTTTTTGAGTAATCGTGTTAATTTTGTAATTTGGTCTTTTTTGACCCGAAGAACTTATTTTTAGTGGATATTAAAAACTTTTTTTTTTGACGATTGCAATAGCCTCCATACTATGTATGGATGGCTAAAAAGAATGAATCATATTTAAGTCAAAATAATATATTTTACGATGCTTTAAAAAAAAAAAATGTCATTGGCAATAGTCTAGCTGGTTCAACAAAAAAAGAGCATTAGCCAAAAATTTATTTTTGCTGTAGAAAATTAGGAGTCATTTTGAAATACTTTTCGATTAACTCCTTTAGTGCTAGGGTTCACTGTGTTGATAGCGGAGAAAAAAAAAATTGGAAAAGCAGTTTAAATTACACGCTTTTAAAACAGCGCTAACATTTTACTGTTAGTCTATTTTTTTAAAATTAAAAGTTGTAAAGCCAAATAACTCCTGCCTCCTCCTTTGCATATTTTTATCGGGCAGTTAAAAAATGTTTCTTAAATTAGTCCATGGTAATTTTGAAAGCAAATATCTCGAAAACGGCTCAATCGATTTTAAGAGAAACCAAATATTTGTAAATAGAATTAAAACATCTTCAAAACAAGGTACCACTCGACCTACTTTCTCGAATTAGATTCTTTGATGACACGCACCCCTCGGAGGGGGTGCGTTCTATAAAAGTTTTAATTTTGGAAAAAGCATTTTAACAGAAAACAAAATCGACGTGTTTGAGGAAGAAAATTAAAATTTTACGAAAAATTGTAAAAAAAATGTTTTTCAATCGGCCTATAGTAATTTTTAAAGCAAATATTTTAAGAACGAATCTATCGACTTAAGAAAAAATAACAGGTTTTTAAAGAGAATTAAAATACGTTCAAAAAAAGGTGCCACTTGACCCACTTCCTCTAGTGAGACACAACCCTCGAAGGGGGCGCGTGCTACAAAAATCTTAATTTTGTCGAAAAGTGTCGCCCTCGCAAACAAAATTCAGTTCAAGGGTTTTTTCAAATCTAATCAAAAATACTTTTTTTTATATAGTTTTCCAATCAAATTTTAAAAACAATATATAAATCTAAAATGTTTAAATTTGTAAAACTAATAGGGTTCCTATAAATATAATAAATATCTAGAAATACTTTCTATATTTTGAATGATTTTTAAAAATTGTTGGCTTTTAACCAAAATGAGATTTCAAACATTCAACTTTTAGATTTTTTCTCTGTTTGTTCCAGCATCGCGCAAAAACTTCTGAACTGATTTTGATTGGAGTTTCACTACTGCATTTATAAAATTTCTACCTGTGCATTGGATTTATACCATCAAAATGGCACGGAAACAAAAGTTGATTCATCGAAGCAAAAAATTTACTTTCGGACCAAATATGTCATTTGAAGTATTCGTTTGGAACGGCGATAATTCACATTTAAACAATTAACAAGCACCTCCCAACTGAAAACGCGCGGAAATTAATTTTATTAACTACCAGCTCGCCGTCCGCGCCTTCGTTCGCGTGTTTAAAATTGTAGATTCCTCCTCCTACTCCACCTTATCCCACTTTTATGCTCTCAAACCTTTAGCCTCTTAAACGCTTCCATCTAGTCGAATATTTGCTTTGCCTGAAGTTTTTTCCGGTTTTCTTGCTTTAAAGGGTCATAACTTTTGTTCTCGTAAACCGATTTTGATGAAATAAAGCCTATGTACTTCCCAGAAATCCAAATAATGCAGCCAAATTCTTCTAGTAGTTTTTTTTGCAAAAAAACTCTCTTTGATTCTGGTTTTATAGACAACTTATTTTTTAACAGTTTATTATTTTTGTCGAACATGGTGGTGGGGGGAGGAGAGGGGTAACACAAAATTGCAAAAATAATAGAAGAAGCACCTTTTTCGATTACGGACTTCATCTCCTTTAATTAAATACCACACAACCCATATTTTACTCGGTCAATATTTTTCCATTCCGGACTTTATTATTTCCTTTAGTTTGATACCCAAAAAACCATATTTAATCAGATCAAAATATATCCCTTCTATTAATAGGGGGTTGGTAGAAAAACGCTAAAACACGTGTCCATCTATTTTATTAGTAGAGTCTACAATAAGAATTTCTAAACCTCTATGACCTTTTTCTTCTGAGATACAGAAGATCCCCTTCGAAATAGAATTACCCCTATTACTCCACCCCCAGTTGACATTTCGGAAAACGCCAAAGCACGTGTTTACTTATTTTATTAGTATAATCGACATATTAATTTCCAGATCTCTGCGGCTTTTCGTTTCCGAGATATACAAAACCCTCTTTAAAATTTCAACCCCTATTTTTACTTCTTTAGAGGTAAAATTTTCAGAAATTCTTTCTTATTGAGCGCTTATATCATAAACCCAATATGTCTAAATTTTCATAACTGTAGGTCAAGTGGTTTGACCTGTGCGTTTATAGTTGATCTAAGATCCATGGTTTTGACTATACCATTCTTTTATTATATAGATGTTTTAACGGTTATTATTAATATTATGGGACCTGTAAGCCTGGCAACACTGCCGGATCTCACCTTGCTATATACTCCACTATTTATACACACAAGGATCTCTACTTTTGCGCAAATTATAATCGTATCTCGGTCTACCTTATTTTTATATTTAAGGTGTGTAGGAAGTATTTAAAATATATACTTTAAAATCTCTGTCCCTTCTGGTGGATTTTGGGTTGTCCAAGTTTTATTCGGATCTCAACTTGGTAAGAAAACGTATATGTCATTAGTCGAATCGATTTTAACATATGGAATGTGTATCTGGGGTGCTTCGACTGATAGTGTACTACTGCCATTAGAGATAACTTTAAAAATAAAGATTATCCATAAAAAAAACTGTTTATAAGGAGGATGGCGTGTTAGAAGACAATAAATTGTTTATAAAAACAATAGTAAGACTCCTTAGTAATAATAAAATTGAAAAAAATACAGCAAGACATGAAAGTAATACAGGATTTGCATCACAACAACTTCTGACGACAACAAAGAAGTTTAATTTTGACAGCACCTAAAATTTACAATGCCTCACCTACTGAATATCAAAAAAAATCTTATAATAAAATTAAAAAACAGGTAAACTTGTGGCTGTTAAATCTAAATATAGACACTTTGCAAATACAAGTGTAGTGTACTTAAAAACTTAAGACAATGAAGCTTAAGTTCCTCTCAAAGCTTAAAAACAATTTAAGTTTTAAATACAAGTGAACAGATGCATGCAAAAATTTCCTTAATTTATTGTCTGCCTATTTTTATAATTTATTGTAAAAGCTTTTTCTGCTTTAATAAATACTTAGAAATTAATTAATTTATTTATATACCTCTCATCTACTCCAGAATGACGGAGTCGACTATGATTTGTTCCTTGAACGCGTAGAGCACATCCTTTTTGTTCTTCACTTAAGATGTTGTTACGTTCTAGATGTTTGTAGATTATATCACAGAGTATGGAGGTAAGTAGTTTAAACATAGTTGGAAGATAGATTATGGGTCTGTACTGGGAAGGATCTGCTGTATTTTCATTCTTTCGGATAAGGTAAGTATTCCCCTTGATTAAGAAGGTAGATAGACTGTTAGGTTCTTGGATGGCTTTATTGAAAAGATCGGCAAGGTAAGTATGCACACTTTTCAGTTTTTTTTATACCAAAAATTACAAATGCCGTAATTTCTTGGTGTTTTCCAGTTTGCAGTTTTACGAATTGATGTAGTAACACCTTGCAATGTAATTGCCGATCTGATCATCTTGAATAAATATTGCTTCTACTTTGTGTTTTCTTTCGTCAGACCACATACTTCGCTAGAATGTTTCCGTATCTCGTTAGCTTAGCATTTATTTTACAGGTACCTCTATTTCATTCTTTATTTAAGCTTCGATAAGATGCTTTTTGGCTAGTTGAAAAAAGCTTATCATCTTACTTCTGACAGCATATACCGCCAGGTGTTGTTTAAAAATATCTAGGTAGGCATGTAAAAGTTTGCTGCAATTTTCTTTATTTTATAAGTTTTGGATTGCGATTGCCATGTGTGTACTGTTGAATCTTACCTATTTCTTTTCTCAGGTTGTCTATTTTGTTTTGAAGACGGCGCTCCCAGCTAGATTTTGATTTTTGAGTTTGCTCCTTTGTGCTGCTATTTTTTGTAGGTTAGATATAATGAGTTCTAGCGTAAGTATCTTTCCTGGGATGTCATTCATCTTGTTAATGATCGTGTTTGGTTTTGTACCAAATTTGAGTTTTGGGATCTTTTGCCTTTGTTCGGGTATGTTTCAGTTTGAGGAGCTGGATGTTCGTTATCTTCGAGTCTCCGTGGCGATTTTGTTCGTTTTTGTTTATATTTAGTTCAGCTGCAACTTCCTGTTTATTATTAATATCGTTAATGGGATCATCAGTCTTATGTGACAAGATGATTCTAGTTATTTCTAATAACCCTTCTTACAATATTAGTAGTGTCCAGGAGAACTGATTTTTGTATATGTTTGTATAGTTCCTATTCGAGGCCTAGCATTAACATGATGTTTTTTTTTACATTTTACGTATTTCGCCCAGGGTTCCAATAATAATCGTTACGATCGTCACTCTATATTCCACAGCTCAATGATTTCCCAGAGGTAAGTATTTGTTAATTTTTTTGCATAATTTTCGAGGTGGTGGCTAAAGGTACAGCCAAATCCACAATGTAGGTCTTCTTTTCTTTTTTAAACGTGAGCAATAGATCAGGTATGTTATTAGGATTATTTTGTGCTTCCTCAAGCGAAAAGCAGCTGTGCTTTATGTATTTTCTTTTATAATGTTTTTGTTTGGAGAAATAAATGCTACACATCTGATCACAAACGGAATACTTAAACACAATTCCGGCATGATTGCGTAGCGTAGATTACCAATATTTCATTCCAATCATGAGTTTTTCCTAAAATATTTAACAAAAAGACCTGTATTTAAACAAATTATAGGCCAATAGCCTAAACAAGTTCAGTGGGTAAATGTTTATGGGTTTTGCTCCACACAGTGGTAATGTGATTATTTCAATCTAACAAGATCATCTGCAAGGGCTAAGCTAAAAAATAAATTTTAAGGATTTCTTCAGATCTGTTGAAGTTTTGTTGGTGTATATGAATTTCGATTGCTTCTCTATAGTCTTGGATAGTATGAAGAGGTGGAGCAGAGGACCTGTGTGTCTTCGAATTTAATTCGGTGGTCTTCATTGTTTAATATGTGGTCTGCAACTGCGAATTTTTCCGTGTGTCTAAGTCGACAGTTGGCCTTGTGTTCTTTGATTCTTGTATTTACGGACCGTTTGGTTGTTTCAATGTAGATACTTCCACAGGTACAGGGGATGCGGTATACCCCTGACGAAGTTAGTGGGTCCCTTGTATCCTTGGCAGATCTGAGTTGGTTCTCGATCTTCTTAGATGGCTTGAAGATGGTTTTGATGTTGTGTTTTCCCAGAATACGTCCAATTCTGTCACTCGAGGGACGTAAAGCAGAAAGGCTTTTGAATTGAGTTCGTGGCTACTCGGTTCACCGCTACTGTTACTCCTCGTACTCGACTTTGGTTGTATACATTTATCTATTTCGTTTTTAGTGTATCCATTTGCTACAAGGGCGTTTTTAAGATGTTTTAAATCTTTGTCTAGGTTTTCTGGTTCGCAGATCCTTTTCGCCCTCTCTATCAATGAACTTATAACCCCTTTTCGTTGGCACGGGTGTTGGTTAGATGTGTTGTTTAGGTAACGATCTGTGTGGCTAGGTTTTCTGTATACGGTATGTCCTAGTTGTCCCTCCTTTGTTATTAGTACGTCCAGAAATGTCATTTTTCCGTTGTTGTCTATTTCCATTGTGAATTGTATACTGGGGTGTATGCTGTTAATGTGAGTGAGAAATTCATTGAGGTTGTCTCTACCATAAGGCCAAACGACAAAGGTGTCGTCTTTTCTAGTTTCTCCATAAAAAAGTTTGCGATCACTGGTGATAACGGGCTGCCCATTGATACCCCATTGATGTGTTCGTAAATTTGTTCATTGAAAATGAAATACGACGTCGTGAGACAGATTTTGAACAAGTCGGTGATGTCCTTCGGAAATATGTGTTCGACTTCGCTCATTGCCTCGCTCAAAGGTACTTTCGTGAACAATGAACATGTTTTTGATCTTCTCAATGAAGTGGGTGGAGTCTCTTAAATACGAATCCGTTTGTCCGATGTGCGGTTGTAAGAAAGTAGCAAGATGTTTTGCAAGTTTGTAAGTTGGTGAGACTATAGTACTGAAAATGGGACGAAGAGGTACATCGTTTTTGTGGATTTTTGGAAGTTCATACAATCTCAGAATCAGAGCTTTGCTTTGGCATAGCATCTTCTTGACTGGGCCCTCTAATGAAGAAATCTTAATCAAGTAATTTACTTTTTTAATTGCGGGTTGTGTTAGATCTCTTTTCAGCTTCTTGTATGTTGAAGGTTCTAAAAGGTCGACCATCTTTTTGTTGTAGTCATCCCTGTTCAACACTACGGTGGCGTTTCCTTTGTCGGCGGGCAGTACCAGAACCAGGACGAAAACATGTTTGGAGGTTTGTTAAAGTTGTTACTTACAAAATTCAGAAAAGGACATCAAGCTTTTGCAAAAGTTACAATGTCCACTGCCAAATCTCCATTACAGCTAACTCACCTTAAAATTCTATAAACCGCTCTTGATGAAACTTAAGGAAAGTTTGTTTAAAATGCTTAGAAACAACAATTTTACCTAACAACTTATAAAGTAACCCTTTAAGTGAATTCCACTAAAAGTTTATAATAATAAATTAACTGTTCCAACACTTTTAAGTTATTTATTAGCTATCCCCGTTGTTATCCAAACACGTTAATCTCCGGGTGTTATCAACTAGATGCGTCACGTAGGCATCAACTTAATCCCATATTTCATAGCATACGTGTTAAACTTATGAATCAGAAATTCATAAGTTTAATGAATGAATGAAGATTAATAATAATTAAGTTACTTATTATTCCTCTGGTTTTTAGTTTTAAAGTTTAGTAGAAAATATATAAATAAGGTTTGGGTAGACTTGGGTAGGCTTGTTTAGGGCATAAGTGCAACTTTTTTTCGTAAAATAACTTTAAATTTTTTAAGAGCTAGCTTTCGGCTATAAAGCATTGCGTAGTCGGGTTAAAAATATGTAGTCATTAGATTATGATATAGTTTTAGAAAATAACCATTAGAAGTATGGGTAGATTTACGAGGGGTGAACAACTGTATATAGGAGGTGTTCAAAATTTTGGGCAGGACTAGGCAGTACTTTGGGTAGGACTAGGCAGTCTTTAGACAGGACTAGTTAGTACTTAGGCAGAGCTAGGCAGTACTTCGGCAGAACTAGGCCGTAGTTGAATACGATAAGGCAGGCTTTAGGCAGGACTTCCCTTCATTGTAAGCTCGTTTTCGGAGCTTCACTTTTCTGTAATTTGGAGAAGAAAAAATCTCCGAATCGGTTAGGTTACACTTACTAGGGCTACTTATTTTAAGGGGACGTTCCATCCTGTTAATCCATGGAATATTCAAATATAACATGCAAAACAAAAATTATTGCACCATTCCGCGGCAGGCAAAGTTAAAAAAAATTCAGGCAGGCTGAAGCATTAGAGAAAAATCCTGGGAAAAAGTGCTGCGAGGAAGGAGAAGGGGGACGTGACTAATAATGAAGCGTGTTAGTGGCGGCGTTGCCAGGTGTAATAATCTCGTAAAAAAGGAAGATACATTAGTATTATGATTTTGAGCAGCTTTGCATGACTTTGTTTTAATTTTGAATAAAATATACTTATGGGAAGGGGGGGGGGTCGATTTCTTGTCACATCACGGTAAAAAAAACGTTAAATGAAAATTTACATTAGCTTTTTGTAAAAAAATAAAAAAATGTCTTTTCTCTCAGGCTGGTTAGGTTAGGAAAGGGGGAGGGGGGTCAATTTTGTGACATCACTTTGTGGAGGAAGTCAACTAAAATGTCACAAATTGTGAAAAAGGCGTGGAGGGAGTTATTGTTTTTCCTTTTTTAATTATTAAAAACGTGGTAAAATAATAACTTCGGGGATTCCCAGGGAATTTTGTTTTTGTCGGGAAAACCCAGGGAATTTCAGGAGGTATCCGGGATTTCAAAATTTTCGTTGAGTATTATTTCATATACTCGCTTGTATTCTTTCTTATTGATAATCCCTCGTAATGACGGACAACAATAAAGCTCAAGGTTGAGTACCGCGAAGCTCAGATTCTGTGCCGTGTAGAATTCTTTACCGGTATGTTTTTCTCTCTTTCCGTTCTTTGTTTAAAGAAACAGATAACCTATAGCTCACGGAATCTCGCAAAACTATTCTGGCTTCTGTAAGAAGAGAGAAAGATAACAAAATGATCAAATCAGAAAAGGAGAAATTGCGAGTTTATTATAATAAACAACATTTCATGTAAAATAACGCGAGTTACCAATTTTCAAGTTTTTAGGGTGCAGGACTAGGCAGTACTTGGGCAGTATTAGGCAGTACCCTAAGCACCGGCAGGAGGTGTACAATTTTTTTCAGTTGTTCACGCCTCGTAGATTTATAAATTTGCGTGGTTACCAGGATTTCACAAAGCCCTGATGACGAAAACTAGCTCTAACAAAATTAAAAATTATTTAAAAGAAATGCACTTGATACAACTTAGGCCTTAAAAATGCCTATCGAAACCTTACTGATTTAAGGAAAATGCACGCAGCTCCCCACCTCATTTTGAAAATATTTAGTCTACTCAAAATGATGAGCTTTAAAATCTATAAGAAAAGATCCAATCGAAAGACCAAACTCCCAGGGCTAAGCTATGACAGCTAAAACACATTAAATCTTACCGCTAATAAAAACGGCAATCGCAGCTGCCAAACTTAATGGGTTCAAATGCTCTTGTCCGTATATGCCAAACCCCAAGTTTACAGGTGGTAGAGTAGCTACAACTAACCTAGAAAAAAGAAATAATTGGATATTGGAAGGATGCCATCTAAGAGAAGCACGCATTAGGAAGGACCTTACAACCTGTTTTCATACAAAATAATACCAAAAATAATTGACCAAACAATTTTTGGATAATCCTTAAGCCAAACAGTATTTATTTATTTATCAAAAAGTGTATATATTTTTATTAAAATGTTTGGTAACAAAAACTAATGGTTATAAAAGAAACTTGCCTAGTGCTTGATCTTGCAGATAAAAATGCGCAAGACAACATCAACACCAATATGAAACCTATATGCCAAATGATAAGGTAAAGACGGTCTACAGCTTGATCCGTGCCACCCAGGACATGCATTATCCAGGCCATCCTATAAAATAAAATTTTTGATTAATATTAGTGTATGGTAGTAGTAGTAGAAAGGGGAGGGGTGACTACCCTTTAGGCGCCAACCCCCCGAGGGCCTCCGTTAAAATTCCATTTTCTCAAGTGAAACTTTCCCGTCCTGGTAAAGGTCAGGTCGTCAATTGAGCGCCAAAGGTATCGAATTCTCCTTGGAATATTTCTCTTCTGGTTTCTCTGTAGGCTGAACATCTTGAAAAGTAGTGAAATTTCTTAATTAAGGACTCCTATTAGCGGTTCCACCTCACTGCGTTTCCTGCGCAGCAATAAGTCCCTTCTGGGCTGTAGCACGGGATTTAGTATATTAGTCCGTTTAAAAAAAAATGTAAGATTGTTTGAACTTTTATGACATGACACCATGACTATATTACAATCAAAAGTCAAATAATTTCGGCCTACGTCCCTTGAGAGGCGGTAACCGAACACCCACTTAAGAACGGTTTTCATTTCCAGAAAGACAAACCATAAGGTATTCGTAGTAAGGTATTCGTTTTTGTTTAAAAGTAAGTGGTACAGAAACAGTAGCGGCTCGTTTTGGACAAATTTTAAAATTTCCTTTGTTCTGGTTTTTAGGTTTGAATTCCGAAATTATATTTATTGACTTTAAAAATTGACCCATTATCTTATCTTTCTTTTGCTGCTTTTTAAAATATTTTCTGGTACAGATTACACTATCCGTGGTGGTTCTAGCACAAAGGCTACCGAAATAATTGCTTTTTTTATGAAATCTGCAGCATCAGGGACTTTATTTTTTTTGCCTATAGATATGTTGCAATTTTTGTTGTTATGTATATTTTTTGAATAACGTTTAAATATCCATTTTAATTTTGTCACAGTTTGTTCATTTTTTTTTCATTAGCGTCCTCAGAAACGTTTAAATTTGAAAAATCCACGAATTCAAAATTGTGAAAATTTTCCTCAAAAAATAACAACGCAATATCTCTAGCTGGCAATTCTACAAACGTGAGATTTTGATAAGGCTATATTTTTTTTAGCTCTATTCATTCCCTTTTAGGGCTGCTACAACATATGCAAAAAAAAATTGGAGTGGGGCTATGCTAGAGAGATTCTGCTATACCCATGCTAGTCAAAAGTTCGTACGAAAATCGCAGTTATTATCGGTACGCATTTTTCTCGGGAAATGCAAGGGCCGTTATATCATCTCATAGTTATATGGGTTATACAAACAACTATGGGAGTACTGTTATTTTTATTTTAAGTGTTAAATTTATACATTTTGGAAAAAATTGTAATTTAATTTTTTGTTATGTATATACTGTTTTGTAAATGTTGTCCTACGACCGTGCGGAAGAGTTACTTTTCTTTTGAGTGTTGCACTTTTCCGCTGCTGCTAAAAAGTTACTTTTCCGCACTAATTAAAACTATTCTATATTGTGTGATTTTTTTTTTAAACACTCGTAGGAAAAACATTTTACCTAACTTTTGTGGAAAATGCCTTTTCCACCCTTGACGGCTTGCTCGAAATGTCGAGCTCGCGAAAAATCTTATTTTCCAGACTATTTCTAGTGCGGAAAGTCACTCTTTTAAATCATGCGAAAATTAGTACTTTTCCGTGCGATTTTACTTTTCCGCTCAATTTTTACTTTTCCGCACGATTTTTCCTTTTATGCCCGATTAGATATATAAATTATAGATATGAAAATTTCTTCTCTATTGATGAAAATGACCCATACTGTCTCCTCCATACATTTTCCTTTCTAGAGAAGAAAATACTCTTCTAGAAAAATATTTCGTCCCTAATACTCTTTTCTTTGTTAGTCCAAGTCAAATAAAATATATGTTTTCGAATTATTAATGTATATGAGCAGAATGTCTAGTAATCTTAAAACTTATTGTTAAATAAATAAACACGTCAATAATACAAAATCTGTTTTACTTTTACTACTAAAACACGAACTGTTAGTTTACAGTTTTTTGGCGTTAAAAGTACATTTTTTAAAATTAACTTCGGGAATAAGGGTCCTTTGCAAATGGTCTTAGGTAATTTGGTACTAAGGGACCCAGTGATCATTTGTGCCGAATTCCATGATTCTATTGTTAATGTTGTTTTTTTCAAAAACTTTAATATTTGGGGCTATCCCCATAAAAATTTTAATTTTTTAATTTAAGCTAATACAGCGGCAAATATTTGTTCTTAATCTGATAGTTCTATCACTTTTTGGATGGCTGTTATTAATATTTTCCTATTTTTTGTTTAACGCCAAGAATTGGGGTCTTAGGCAAGAAATCTCGAGTAAGTAACACACGACAAAAAAAATTCTAAACCTTTTAACATTTTTTGTGTTATTTTCGGAAATACGGGCCCCTTTTCACAAAACTTGTTAGCACCGCTTAGTTATTATTTTTTTAAATTAAACTTCACATTTTCCAGACTAATATGCGATTTTCGTACGTACTTTCAACTAGCATGGGTACAGAAGAACCTCTCTAGCATAGCCCCACCCCAATTTTTTGCATATGTAATAGCAGTCCTAAAAGGGAATGAAGAGAGCTACAAAAAAATATAGCCTTATCAAAATCTCATAAGGTTTGTAGAAATGTGAGCGAGATGTATGTTATTTTTTGAGGAATTTGCACAATTTTGAATTACGTGGATTTTTCAAATTTAACCGTTGCTGAGGACGCTACTGAAAAAATATTGAACAAACTGTGGCAAGATTAAAAGGCATATTTAAACGTTATTCGAAAATATACATAACAACAAAAATGGCAACATATCTATCGGCAAAAAAAAATAAAGTCCCTGATGCTGCAGATTTCAAAAAAAAAAAATAATTATTTTGCTACCCTTTGTGCTAAAAAGGCCACGGGTAGCGTAATCTGTTCTAGAAAATATTTTAAAAATAAGCAAAAGAAAGGTAAGATAATGGGTCAACTTTCAAAGTCAATAAATATAATTTCGGAATTAAAACCTCAAAACCAGAACAAAGGAAAGTAACTTGCAAAGAAAATGAAAAAGCTCAAATTTTAACATTTTTCCAAAACGAGACGCTACTGTTTTCGTACCACTTACTTTTAAAGAAAAAGGAATACCTTATTAAATAAACCAATGGTTTGCCTTTCTGGAAATGAAAACCGTTCTTAAGTGGGTGTTCGGGTACCGCCCCCCAAGGGACGTAGGCCGAAATTATTTGACTTTTGATTGTAATATAGTCATGGGGTCATGTTATAAAAGTTCAAACAATCTTACATTTTTGAAAAATTTTAAAGAAATAAACGGACTAATATACTAAATCCCGTGCTACAGCCCAGAAGGGACTTATTGCTGCGCAAGAAACGCAGTGAGGTGGGACCGCTAATAGGAGTCCTTAATTAAGAAATTTCACTACTTTTCAAGATGTTCAGCCTATAGAGAAACCAGAAAAGAAATATTCCAAGGAGAATTCGATACCTTAACACGCCAGGACGAATCCGTATCAGGTAACTTGGATAAGTACCAGTACGGAACGATGCCTATTTGTGAGTGATTCAAAGTTGGAAATCAAAGTGTATGATGGTGTTTAATGATGTATGGGGAGGGTGACCAGTGGAACCACTGACGAGCTCACGCTGGTTACCCAGAGCGAAACATCGTTTAATCATTTCTCTTTTCACTTAAGTCCTTTGTGTGTCCCTTGTAAGATGCTCATCCAGGTTTGCATTTTGGTTATTTCCACCCAAGATCTTTTGTTTTTAAAAAGGAATACCTTGTTAAATGAAACAGTGATCTGGCTTTCTGGAAATGGAATCAGTTCTTAAGTGGGTGTTTTAGTTTTTGAGATATTCATGAAAAACTTGAGCAATGCTTAGATTTTCCGCTTTTCTATTAAAAATTCGGTAACCGCCCCCCCAAGGGACGTAGGCCGAAATTATTTGACTTTTGATTGTAATATAGTCATGGTGTCATGTCATAAAAGTTCAAAAAATCTTACACATTTTTTGAAAATTTTAAAGAAATAAACGGACTATATGGTAACTTAATATGCACCACTAAAACACTAATAGGGACTTATCGGTACATAAAGTTGGCATAGCCTGTCTTTAATAAAAACGGCACTATTTTTGACAATTCCGCACGAAGGGAAAGGGATTCTGACATTGTTGTTGTCTAAATATGTTATCTTTGCTATCAAAATAATGTCGACTTTCATAATGTTTGTGTCTGCCTTTAATAAATCTAATTTTTTTTTTACACTGAACTGATTTTTATGAATCAAACGTTACTTTGTAGAAAATAAATCGGACTTCAAAATCAAGAAAACAAATGACCAATTCAAGGAATCATTTGCATACTTGTAGTAGTAAAGTAAAACGCAAGATATACCGTTGACATCAATTTTACGCTTATTAACTAAATCATCCCCGACACAGCGGGCGGTCGGTGGTTCGAGTACTTAGTCAGAGCCGTCTTTGATTTACGATTAAGATTTTAATGATTTTACAAAAAATATTATTAACGCTACTTGCTTATTGCGTAAAAAAGGTCAAAAATAAAAACTATGCGTATTTTTGGAATAATATAATTAATATTTTTTCAAATTTTGATGTTTACATAATTACCGGGTGGCCCAAAAAAACCAGAATGACTTTAAATGGCTGTATCTTTGTTAGTGCTTTACCGATTTTAACGAGTGATAACAACTCTATTAAAAGAATTTACTTAAATAAAATTAAAATATTAACATTATTCCAAAGCCTAGTCTCTACCAAGGCGATCGACATATCGATTATATATCGTCGCAACTTTTTTATTTCTTAACCGATTGTAAAGAGTGATAGCTCGTTTGATCAAGAATTAATTTTTCCTACGACGACAAAAAAAAATTGTCGATCATTTTTGAATTCAAGATGGCGGATCTTATATGAGATACACATAATTAATCTCGTTTATTTTTATGGAATCCACTACAGCGCTTTTAATAGCTATCACTCGTTAAAATCGATAAAGAACTAACAAAGCTATAGCCATTTAAAATCATTCCGGTTTTTTTTGGGCCACCCGGTACTAGTAGTAGTATAAAAATACACAATTGTCAAAACAAGTAAAACAAATGTTGCCTTTGGAATACCTATCTGAGTAAATATGGTAAATTTGAATTATTCGAAAGCCAGGCGTATTTATCAGGAAAGATACTCTACAATAACCAAACTTTTTCAACTATTCACAGACGACTTACGGAAACTGGAAATATTAAAAAGGGTACTTCGGAGGGTGGACTTCGCACTGTAAGAACACCCGAAATAGAAGAAGCAGTGTTACAAGAAATCGACGAACATCCTGAAACAAGTACAAGAAAGATTGCCAGAGCTTTGAATATTTGTCATCAAATTGTTGATTGATTTTTTGTTGGATCCTGTAGCGTTACTTTCTAGGGATTTTCCACAGCGTATGAATTTTTCTTAGTGGTACCTTCAAAAAATTACGGAAAATCCAGTTTCAGTCTCAAATTATTTTCACAGACGAAGCAAATTTTTCCAGGAATGCTATTCAAAATTTTTATAACAATCATCTTTGGGCGGAAGAAAAACCTCATGCAATATCCGAAAAAAATATCAGCAGTATTTTCGGTTAATGTATGGGCAGGAATTGTTGGTAAGAAGAATTACCTGGGTTACTTAAGGACGTTCCAATAGCATTCAGGAATCAAATGTGGTACATGCATGACGGAGCTCCTACTCATTTAGTGCAGTTGTTGAGAATATTTAAATAACGTTTATCCTGATCGGTGGATAGGTCACCGAGGACCTCAGCAGTGGCCAGCAAGATCTCCAGATCTCAATAGTTTAGATTTTTTTATGGAGTCACGTTAAAAGCCTAATTTATACAACTCCTGTTAACACCTTAGAAGAATTGCAAGAGCGAATAGTTTCCGCGTTTGAAACTATACGGAATAGGCCGGGAATATTTGAACGAGTGCGCCATTCGATGCAAAGACGGACGGAAACGTGTCTGTTAAGTCAAGGTAGGCATTTCCAACAATTTTTGTAATATTTATTTCATCAGTTTATCAATAAAAAACTTAATCTTTTACAAAGTTATCTTTCCTGCGTTGTTGTTAGAAAATTTATTTTATTATTTTATCCAAGAAGTGCATTTTACGAGAAAAGCACAAGAGGTAAGTTTTATGCAAAAATGAAGAGTCTATGAAAAAAATAGCCTCTTGAAAAAGATCCATTGACGTACCATTTTTTTCTTAAAAAATACAAAATGCAAATCCGGTAGCGACGCCACTGATAAAAATTAAAAAAAAAATTTTCGCCAAAAAATGCCTCTCGATGTACAGTTACAAGTTATCTAAAATAGTGTTTCAGATATTTATAAAAAAACATGACTTTTTTGAAAATTTTAACACCCTGTACCTCGAAAGTTAGCTGTTTAGGACATACGTTTATATGGCATTTTTTTCTTAAAATGAGCTTAGTAATCATCCCCTGAAATATTTTGATATCATTAAGGAACACCCTGTATTTCTAAGGGATTATATTTTATTGCTTGTTTTGGAAGGCATTTCTAACAATAGGTAATTACTATAGGTAGAAGATTAAAAATAAGATAAAATTGGAGTCAATGATATATCTTGCGTTTTACTTTAAAGTCATTTCTTGAAAAAATGGTTTGAAAACGGCGTAATCGTTTTTTTTTTATATATTTTTGTATTACTTGCACACCACTTAATACGCTCTAAAAGTTTTCTACACATTCAAGATACGCTTCATTACAAATTCAATTAGACCATTTTTTGACAATGACGGTTCCAATTAGTTAAAATGTCAGCCGCCGTATTTAAATTGGTCCGGAGAATTTGGAATAAAGAGTATATTACTGAACGATATATTTTTAAGATACTTGGGTACCATCTTTAACATCGTTGGGTATCTACTATTGGCTTAATTTAATAATAATAATATACATTATAGGATCAATGCCCAGTTTCAGCCAAGTTTTTTGCAAAGTTACGCTGCCCACTGCGCTACGGCGGGCGGCCAGCATATAAAAAATAAAATCTTGGGCGTGGCTATTTTTTACAAGCGTACCGTTTTTCAAAATAAATTAAACACAAACTGTGTTTATTGCTAGATCATTGCACTTTTTTTATTTGGCATTTTTTTAGAGCTATAACTAGGTTTGATGTAGAGCACAGTAGGCAGTATGAAAGATTGAATTTTGATTATTAATTTAGTTAAACTCCGAAATGCAATATCTCAAAAACTATCAATGACAGGCTCAAAGTGTGTAGTATTTTTTTTCAAAACTTAATTAATATCAAATTTAAAATTGTTATAAAATTTGCTTTTCAAAAATATACTAAAGGTAAATGAGTTAAACTGTACATTAACAATTAACCAATCTATTTAGTAGGAATAACGGGTAAGATGTTCACTAAAAGAAAGGAAGATACAGGCTAAACTAGGTGAATCCAAGGTACAGATTGAGGTTACGGTAAGATGCCCACAAGGCAGCTGCCTGTCTCCACACCTATAGTGCCTAATTATGGATACCCTGACAAAGGAAGGATTCGACGCCCACGCGTATGCAAGATGACGGAGTTGTGGAGGTGACAAGTGGCTTCCTAGACACCTTCTGCAGCAAAATGCACCGAGCTGTACGAATTATAGAAAACTGGTGCCAACAGAACGGCCTTTCTGTTAATCCAGGAAAGACAGAGATGATCCTGTTCACCAAAAAGAGAAAAATGGAGTTATTCAGAGCATCCATAATATACGGGAAACTCCTGAATTTGGTCTCAAAGCTAAAGTACTTGGGGGTCACCATGAATAAGGGGCTCACCTGGGCACCGCATTCTGCCAAAATGACCGAAAAATTTCAGGCAATAATGTAGAAACTGCGTCGAGTGGAAGGTCGGACCTGGGGTATTACACCCAAGAACCTCCACTGGATGTACACGGCGATACTAAGACCTAGGATCCTACATGGTTCCATCGTCTGGTGGCCGGCAGGGGAGAGGACCACCATATACATGTGCAGGGAGATAACCGGCGCCATGAGGACGACACCAATCCAAGCCCTCGAGACCATTCTGGGACTGCCTCCGCTACCGACTTGGATCAAGAAAGAAGGAAACCGTTGGACACCTAAGAGTCGCCCAAATGGCCACCAGGGAGATATCACTGGCGTCCTTTAAGATCAAGGCAATCCGAATTCCCTAGAGATTCAATAAGAAGTACAATGTCGTAATTCCCGGTAGAGAATTCTGGCAGAGTGAGAACTTCCACCAACAGTTCGAAAGGAACGCTGTGATATACTACACCAATGGCTCCATGCTATCGGAGAGGCAGACAACAGGGGCAGGGTTGTACGTGCAAGACCGAGAAGTTCAAATGAGCTACCCGCTCGGAGAGCAAGCTACGGTCTTCCAAGCTAAGGTATACGCCATTATAATGGCGGCAACACTAGAAGAGGTTCGAAATGGTCTGGAGGAGCATGTGTATATATGCTCCGACAGCTAAGCGGCCCTAAAGGCACTTAGTGCGCCAAAAATTTCCAATACTCTGGTGGAAGAGTGCGCTGAAGCATTGGAAGCCTTGAGTCAAGACAAGAGAGTTACAGTGATGTGGGTACGGAAGTGTTGGGCAACGAAAAGGCGGATGAACTCGCTCGGATGGGGACCAGCACTCAATACGTGGGGCCGGAACTACTCTTAGGTATAACAAGGAGATAAATGCAAAGTCGACTCATTAAATGGACTAACGATGCACGGGCAGACTCCTGGGAAAACGAAAGAGAATGCAGACAATTCAAAGAATTCATCGACAGACCGGGCGCGGCCAGACTCAAATGGCTCCTGGGAAGGACTCGAAAAGATATTGGACTACTGGCAGGAATACTGACCAGTCACAACCGACTCAGTAAGCATCTAACTCGCATCGGGATCGGGAATGACTCTCTCTGCATGCAGAGGACCTACGAGCTCTCAAGTGGGCCAAAATACTGGACTTCGTGAAGAGAACAGGAAGGCCCAGAGAGCCCACTACCGTACAAGCGGTACATGTGGTGGATTAGAGGGCTGGGCTAGGGTAAGGTAAAAAGGGACCGATTGGGCCTACTTGCCAGGTCTTGGGCCGCCCCCTGTGTACTACTACTACTAGTAGGAATAACTAAATTTTTTGAATACGTACAAAATTATTACCTACTCCCATAATTCTTTTAATAAAAGAAATTGAGGGAGGGGGTGTAGCTTAATTAAGGTTAAAATACTTCATTTTTTTAAAAATGAACAAGGCGTTTCTAAAATAATAAGAAATTGAACAAAAATGTTTAGAATCATGTGAAACATCCCGGAATAATATTTCAACTTCACTGAAAAATTTATTACAAAGATAGATGTTTTTTTGAATAATTTATTTATAAAAGCACAAGAAAGTGATACCTTGCTTTGGCCTTTAAAATATCTTAACAAGAATTCGTTCGTCATTCGTTTTCGAGATTTACCATGATAATCAGAAAAATCCTGACACCTGTCAATTTTTTATTAGTGAAGATCCTTTGCCACTCATTTTTTTTCCAAAAACACGCTTCTTTCGGTGGTAAGTTTTACCACCGGAATTTAAATAGGGAAAGAGGATCAATAAGTGATGCCTTATTTTGAAGAACTTTTAAATTCTTTTACTCAAATATAACTAATTTAAAAATCTGACGATTATTTTTAGAGATATTTGTGTTTAAATGTTCTAAAAAGCAAAGAGAAAACATTGTTTCTGGTACTTTTTTGAGAAAAATTCAAAAATGCTATTTTTTCTGATTTTTATACAAAAAAATAATTTAGAATTTTAAATTATTCACATGTGTGTAAAGGAATTTAGACCTTCAAAATAAGGTATTATTCAGTTTCCCCTATTTAAATTCCGCTGGTAAAACTCACCCCCAAAGGAGGCGTATTTTTGGACAAAAAACATGAGTGGGAAATAATCATTAATGAAAAAATAATTGATAGTACTGAAAATGTTTTTTCTTTGCTTCATGGTAATTTGAACCACAAATACCTTTAAATTTTTAACAGGAGTAAAGGCATTTAAAGAGGGCTAAGGAAAGTGGAAGCTAAGTGGAAAGTTTGAGGGAACAAGGTACATGGGAGGAGCGGTTTGGCTCTCATGTGCCAATAAATGCACTAAGGGACTGGCTACGACAGACAGTGGCCAAAATGGGAGATATTTGGGAGGGGACTGACCTAAAACTGGTCGAGTCAAAAGACCTTCCAAAGAGGCCCAAAGTCACTGTCTGGATACCAGACCTGATGTCTGAAGAGGAAGTCAGGAGCTGACTGAAATGTCAGAAATCCGGCCTAAACACGGCAGACTGGCTGACTCTAAGCCAAAAAAAAAGAGGAGGGTCAGATCCTCGTCTTCTCCATAGACGAGGCCTCCTACAGTGCTCTTGAACGATCCCAGTTCAAGGCGTACTACAAGCTCGGAAGGGTTACCTTCCGAGTGATACGACAGGAAGATTCGGAACCCACATGAGGGTCATACAGATTAATCTCTATCACAGTAGAGAAGCATCAGCGGCTCTGTCTCGGGACATGGAGAGGTATGATGTGGTCCTTATCCAAGAACCTTGGGTCAACAAATGTCAAATAAAAGAGCTTCAGGGAGTAGGTGGGGAACTAATTTAAAGTAGAACCAACGACAGACAGAGCACCTGCATTCTTGTAAAGAAGCACCTAAAACACTGACCAAATTCTGTGAACAGGACCTGTGCACAGCTAGCACTTAAAACTCGACGGCAGATGTCCGAACGATATTATTATCGGATCGGCATATTTCCCTGATGATGGAACCGAACCCCACCCACAAGTGCAGTGGAGGAGCTCATAGGACACTGCGGTGCAACCAGAACGCAGCAGAATCAAATGCAAACGTTTCTTGGGGTAGCACCAACACAAACCCAAGAGGGGAGTCGGTACTGAAATTCGTTATGTCAAATAGCTTAGACATAATGAACAAAGAAAACAAGCCCACCTTTGTAACTAGACTAAGCAGGGAGGTGTTGGATATAACAATTGCTACCACATATGTGGGCTACTTTTTCTTCGAAATATCGGGCACAAACCCGATAATCACGACTTACCGGAACCCGAGGAAAGACAAGATGCAAGACTTGGGGAAATTTCTAGGACATTAAAAAGTTGAATCAATCTAGATATTGCCGCGGAGGAATTTACAGACGCAACCATCTCAGCATTTAATAACACCTTGGTGGAACTCTCACCTTGAAACTAGGAAAAGGCAGGTTAGGAAAAAGCTCAACAACGCAAAAAAAACTGGAATCTGGGAGGACTACAGGGCCTCTCTAGCAGAATACAACAAGGAACTGCGAAAGAACAAGAAAAAATCGTGGAAAAGGATACGAAGATGACTTTCTTATTCTGGTTCCTGGAAAATTCAACATTACCATTAGGGATCGAATGCAACGGCCCTAAGGACTGTGGAACAATGGGCTGATAGAGAAAAACTAATCATTAGCTCCCAGAAGACAGTTATAATCCCTTTTACCAGAAGGAGAAATTTAGAGGGACTGATACCTGAGTAGAGAGGAAATGAGGAAGTTCAGCTGTCAAGGGCTGTTAAATACTTGGGGGTAATACTAGACTCTAAGCTAACATAGACTGGACATATGAAGAACATAATAAAGAAAGCGGAAATCACCCCAGTGAAGATTAGACGCCTACATGGAAAATAGTGGGGACTCAGACCACACATGGTACACTGGCTGTACAAGACGGTGGAAAAGTTTGGTGGCCAAAAGTTACTCAACAGACTGTTATGCTCAGACTAAGCAAGGTGCAAAGACTTGCTTGCCTCAGCGTCACAGGTGCTACATGAGATCTACACCAACAACTTCGATGGAGGTGCTCTTAGACCTTCCCCATAGTCGGGTCTTTTTTATTAGATATTTTTTATGTATAGGAAGATTTTTGCTGATTTTGTTGTAACTTGGTACACACGTAGGTATGGCGTCGGTTAGGCGTCGCGACGCCTTTGAGTTTTTTAAGGGGTTTTTGATATTTTTGCACTTTTTAAGTTAACAAGTCTCATCCACAGTCACAAACATAAAAAAAGTAAAAATGAACGCCTAGTGATACTCAGAAAAAAATCGGAAAATGGGTCATATTCACAAATTTTCTGAAACCCCTAGATTTACTGAGAATTATTTCAATTACCATGCACGCCACAAATTTGCCAGATATATTTTTTAAAAGGGCATTTATCCTGCTAAAATTTAGTGTAAAAAAGTACAAGTACAGCTAATACTAAAAAACATTAAGTCTTTTAATGCCTTAATTTGTTTAAAGTCGTTTTAAAAGGTCTTAAATAAAAAATGCATTATTTTGCTTAATCGAAAGAAAATCCTTTATCATTTTCACTTTTTGCCAGACTGCGACTGCGCACGACATGGGGGTAATGTTTTTAGTGCAAGACCGTTAGCTCTCAGAATGAGCTATATGGGAACTTTCCCCAATAAAGTTGAATTTTTGTGAGATGTTACTCTGCCCCCCATCAATATTGGTAGGACACAGTAAGCCTTTGAGGGCGCTTGGTTCATACGCCATATTGGATTAAAAATGACCGACAAAGGTGTTGTCCAAAAAATCTAAACTTTTTTTTATTTATAAACCGTTTTTTCTTAAACAAGTAGTTTAGATACACTTGTAGTATAATGGACTTAAAAAAACCAACATCAATACTTTGTATTTTTAACGTCCGTGTATCAAAAAAAAATCTTTAGAAAGTGTAAGTTTTGTAAGACTTTTTTGAGTTTTTCCATGAAACCATGAACTCAATAAAAAAAACTTCTCTTATAGGAAGAAATGCCCAAAACATGTATTTTTTGGCTAGGTCCAGTGGTTCTTAAGTAAAATCTTCAAACAACCTCAAAATTGGCCTATGGGTAAGCTGTAAGCCCCCCGACAGAAAAATTTTAGTCATAAAAGTAGCTAAAACGCTGATTGTATTTAACGGATTTATTATAGATTATTGTATTTATTTTGCACTATTTTCTTTAAGCACAACTTACTTAGGTACCTAACCTACTGTTTTAAAATTTACTATACATACAATGTAGCTATAGGTTGTGGAAACTAAACTGGTCTTAATATATTATTTACAATATGCCACCACCATATGACAATTTGTTCATACATATATTTGGTACCTAAAGCTCCTGACGATATTAGGCAAACTATCGATCTATATTGTAAAGATATATCATTAAATGTTTTTGTGCTGAAAATAACTTTGTTTATTAGTATGTTTTCACATCGTATTCAATACGTATCGAAAACTAAGTATCTTGTTCTTTTCTATATAACGCTCTTTGTCGGAACAGTGAACATGCTCTATGAAAGAAAAAGAAGTCAATTTTTTCAATTATTAAAATAATCTTATTGTGTGCATAATAGGAAAATCTATTTTGATAAATCTGTAAAAGCAAAGTGGGTAATGAATATATTTTTTTGCATTAATTAGAATATACTTACTTAGTGAATTTTTTTTAAATTGTATTAATTATATCTACCTTTTACTACATTTATTATGTTTTGTGTACTTTCTGACCGGTAAGTAAATAGATATCTAAATACATTAGGTTAAGTACCTAAATAAATTGTGCTTTAAAAAAAATAGTGCAAAATAAATACAATAATCTGTTTAATAAATCGGTTTCATACCTACGTTTTTACCTACTTTTCTGACTGAAATTTTTGTGTCAGGGGGTACCCCGTGGGGCTTACACATGGGCCAATTTTGAGATTTTTTGAAGATAATTCTTAAGAACCAATGGACCTAGCCGATACTAATACATGTTCTGAAAAAATCTCGTCGTAAATGGTCGTTTTTTTTTTATATAAGAGAATTTTTTTTTCATAGAGTGCACGGTTTCAGGGAAAGTCAAAAAAGCCTTAAAAAAATTACACTTTTTAACGAAATTTCTTTTGTTGGATACACGAACGTTTAAAATACAAAGTATTGATGTTTTTTTAGACCACCACAACAAGTGTATCAAAACTTGTTTAAGAAAAATCGGTTTATAAATATAAAAGTTAAGATTTTTTGAACAATACCTACAAAGGATTTTCTTTCGATTAAGCAAAACAATGCATTTTTTTTATTTAAGACCTTTTAAAACGACCTTAAACAAATTAAGGCATTAAAAGACGTAATGATTTTTAGTATAACCTGTAACAAGTACAAAATTTATCAAGTTTGGAAGATTGTAGCAAAAAAACCTGATGTGTAAATAAAACTCGATATTTTAGAAAGTACATTTCATAGCCCACAAATCCGTACAAAAATTTCACAAATACCCTGTAAAAGTTTGTAAATATACGTTAAAATGTGACGCGTGAAATTTTTTTTCATATTTTTGTCGTGTTCAGCACAAAGCATTTTAAAGTTTATTGTTTATGTATATTAAAACTTAAAGACCTGCAAACCTTTTTTATACTGACTTTTAGCAGGGTTAAAAAAAATTAAAAAACATCTAACAAATTTGTGGCGGGCATGATTATTGAAATAATTCTTAGTTATTCTAGCGGTGTCAGAAAGTTGACATTTTTGAAAATTTTTGAACATGGCCCATTTTCCGATTTTTTTTCTGAATATCACGTGGTGTTCATTTTACACACACATTTTACATTTACAAAATACAATTATCTGTTTAATAAATCGGTTTTATACAATCAGCGTTTTTAGCTACATTTCTAACTGAAATTTTTGTGTCAGGGGGTACCCCGTGGGGCTTACACATGGGCCAATTTTGAGGTTTTTTGAAGACAATTCTTAAGAACCACTGGACCTAGCCGATACTAATACATGTCCTGAAAAAATAAATATAAAAGTTAAGATTTTTTGAACAATACCTACAAAGTATTTTAGAGGTTATGTTATCACAAACAACACATTTTTCAGAGCGTATTTTTTTTCTTTATTTTTCGAGTTAATTATTGCAAATAAATTACGATTTTAGTTGAATCGGGCTTTAACTAGCGCCCTAACTTACAGGCATAGCAAAATTTGTGTTTTTTTTTAAACAAATTCAGTTTGTAGGGAAACATAACCTACAAACATGGGAACTTGTTTTAAGTGCAAAAAGTCGTGCGTATATGTGGATGTTACCAAAGACAAATCTATTAAGGATCTTTTTGGAGGACCATGTGATTTATGCAGAAACATTGTGTGTAGAGAGTGCTCAAAAGTTACATCGAGTGATATAAGGGCATTGATGACACAATTTCGAATTATACTGTATTTCTGTGAAGACTGCCTGTGCAACATCAAGTAGGTGGTAAAAACGCAGATAAATTCCAAAGATTTAATAGAAAAATTTGGTAATTTGAAGCAAGATTTTTGCGATATGAAGCAAGAAATTCAACAACTTCAGTCCAAGGTGGATGCAGCTCCCAAGTCGTATGCTCAAGCCCTATCAAACACTGTTAAAAAAAAGAAATTGCTGATATTAGAGGATCCACAGAGTTCATTTCACAGAGCTATGAGGATCATAAAAAGGAACTGAAACATGCTTCAGATTTATTAAAAAAATATGATAAGGAAAACTTTACCTTGAGAGAAAACTTTAAAAAACTGGAAAGCAGAGTGGGCCACTATGAGCAAAAAGAAAAAGAAAGCAATGTGATAATCAACGGTCTATCATGCCCTAGTACTGTGAACCCATCTGAATCAGTCCAAACTATTTTTAGGCGCATGAACCTGGACTCGTTACATATAAAAGGATGCAACAAATTAAATGAAAAAGAAAACTCTCCTGTGCTGGTCAAACTGAGCAGCAAGGGTGAAAAAAGTATCTTACTTAAAAAACGTAAATAAATAGGCAAAATTACTGCAGATTTCTGTGGTCTACAGGGTGGGATAATATTTTTTAACGATGATCTTACCCCAGAAAATCAAAAACTATTCAAGCTTGCACGTGACGCAAGAAAGCAAAAAACAGTTGAAAGTGCCTACACATATAATGGCTTGGTTTATGTTAAGAAAACATCTACCTCCAGAGCCATTAGAATCCTAAATGAGGACAGCCTCAGCGAGCTGTAATCTCTTAAGCTTCCAAGGTATTATAATGCTCTTTCCTGTCAACAATGCCCTCCCCATTATCATTATTAGTTACAGTGCAAAATATTCAAGGTTGTCGCACTAAATTAAGGGAACTTAAACTCTCATTCGACAGCGACTCATATGATATCGCCTTCGTCACAGAATCTTGGTTGATTGATAGTATATTGAATCAGGAACTTATTGACTCAAGAAGATACTCAATTTTCCGACGTGATAGAGTCTCCACATGCTCAAAAAAAGACGATGGTGGCGGTGTTTTCATAGCTGTTAAAAATAAGTACACAACAATAGAGCTTGAAGACTTCAATAGCGATGCAGAAGATATTTGGGTCCTCCTCACTGTTGGTAATGTCAAACTATACCTGTGCTGTGTCTATCTCCCGCACTATGATGATGTAAACTATGCTTGTTTTTTAACAAAATTAAGTGCAAACCTAGCCAGAGTGAGAGATCATCCTATTCTAATGTGTGGTGATTTTAATTATACGATGGTTGATTGGCTTGAGGATGATGGTCACTTAGAACCTTTTAATGTACCGCCAAAATATTGTGAGTTGCTAGAGGCCTTCTCTCAGGCAGGCCTCATGCAATTTAACAACATATATAATGTAAATAATAGGCTTTTAGATCTAGTATATTGTAACAGGTTTTGCATAAATAATTTAATCCGTTCTGACTATCCTCCGCTGCCCGAAAACAGAAATCACCCCTCCTTGGAGTTCCTGTTTGACTGCCCCGACATTAACTTAAAAGACAAATGCAAGACAAAATATTTTAAAAACTTTAAACAAGCGGATTACTGCGGTATTCATAATGAGCTAAGTCTAGTTGACTGGCCATCTCTGCTTAACTCTAATAATGTAAATGAAAATATTAACAAATTCTATGACACAATAAATAAAATCATACAAAACAAAGTTCCTCAAAAAAGTATAAATAACAGTTTTCCATCATATTTTTCAAGAGATACAACTAAATTAATACTTAAGAAAAACAAATTACATAAAAAGTGGAAAGTTAATAGGGATATAAATGACTACAACGCTTTTAAACAAGTTCGCTCACAGGTCAAGAGGTGCATTAGCACTGACTACCAGTCATATATCTCAAACATAGAAGGTGAAATTCCTAAAAATAGCAAAAAGTTTTGGCAGTTTGTATCAAATAAAAAGTCAAGCCACAGGACTCCTGGAGAGATGAGGTTCGGCAACGAGGTGGCGAAGGACGGCTCCGGGATCTGTAAGCTGTTTTCAGATTTTTTTCAAAGTGTTTTTGTTCCAAAGTTTTTTTTAGTTTTTCGAAAAGCCTAGAGAAAGTGCATAATTTGCTAATGGGTCTGTAATTTAAACCTCTTGACCTGTGAGCGAACTTGTTTAAAAGCGTTGTAGTCATTTATATCCCTATTAACTTTCCACTTTTTATGTAATTTGTTTTTCTTAAGTATTAATTTAGTTGTATCTCTTGAAAAATATGATGGAAAACTGTTATTTATACTTTTTTGAGGAACTTTGTTTTCTAAAAAAAGGAACTTGGAGCTAAATTTGGTCGAATACTCACAATACATATATGAATCATTTGATTCATTTTATCAAGTAGACGTAATATATACAGATTTTAGTAAGGCATTCGATAAAATTTCTCATGGTATTATGATTGATAGGTTGGGGGGGGGATGGGGATCTGTGGTGACCTTCTTAGATGGTTTGAGTCCTATTTACTTAATCGATCAATGTTCGTGGCCCTTTTAGGGTTCTGTTCCGACAAATTCTCACCATCTTCGGGGGTCCCACAGGGTTCCCATCTTGGCCCACTGTTGTTTGTAATTTACATTAATAACATAAGCTTGTGCTTTAATTACTGCCTGTTCCTTTGCTACGCTGATGACCTTAAAATTTTTCTTAAAATTAACTCTATTTTAGATTGTGAGACCCTTCAAACTGGTATCAATAATTTAATACAATTTTGCAATGAAAATCAATTATTTTTAAACTATGACAAATGATCTGTTTTATCATTTTCACGTGGATCTGCTACAATTAATTATAACTACAAACTTGGAAGTACTTTCTTGAATAAGGTTTCTCATATAAAAGATCTCGGCGTCTTATTTGACTCCAAAATGACGTTCCATCTGCATATTGATAAATTGGTTAACGATTGTAACAGAATTCTAGGGTTTATCAAAAGGCAGTGTGCTGATTTTCAGAATTATAAGACAATGTTAACTCTTTATTATTCTTATGTTTTTAGCAAACTACAATTTGCCTCAGTGATATGGAGTCCTATATATAACAATAACATTGAGGCTCGAAAAAATTCAAAATAAATTTTTAAGATTTCTGTGCTATAAGACAAACTTTCGTATTATAAATCATAATTACGCAATGGCTCGATCTCACTTTAAAATTTTAAAATTAGAAAAAAGAAGAACTATAACTGATATTTTAACTTTATTTAAGATTGTTAATAATGTATCTAGCACTCCAAATATTCTTCCTAAAATAAGGCTTAATGTACCTGCCCGTAAACTTAGAAACCATGAATTATTTTGTGTTCCATATTGTAGGACAAATTATTACCAGGGAGCACCCTTAATAAGAATGGTTAAAGCTGCTAACTTGCATTGCACTGGTAGTAGTTTGGATCCCTTCGCACATAGCTTATTGTCATTTAAAAATAACCTTAAGCTTAAATTCTTGGAATAGACATAGAATTTGTGATAAATAATTTTTTTGGAATTTTCTTTTTAGTTAATTTAAATATTTAAGTATTTATATATCCGTTTGTGATAAATAATTTAAAAACTATATTTTTTAATTAGTTAGTTATTACACTTAAAATTGTTATAACTAAGATTGAATTTATATATTTATAAACATTGTAATATCAGGATACTATTTTTGGACCTGATCCGTTTGTATCCTAAAGACCTAAATAAATAAATAAATAAATAAAGGATTTTCTTTCGATTAAGCAAAACAATGCATTTTTTTATTTAAGACCTTTTAAAACGACCTTAAACACATTAAGACATTAAAAGACGTAATGATTTTTAGCATAACCTGTAACAAGTACAAAATTCATCAAGTTTGGAAGATTGTAGCAAAAAAAACTGATGTGTAAAACTCGACTTAGATATTTTAGAAAGTACTTTTCATAGCTCACAAATCCGTACAAAAAATTCAGGAATCCCCTGTAAAAGTTTCTAAATATACGCTAAAATGAGACGCGTGAAATTTTTTTTCATATTTTTGACGTGTTCAGCACAAAGCATTATTAACGTTTATTGCTTATGTATATTAAAACTTAAAGACCTGCAAACCTTTTTTATACTCAATTTTAGCAGGGTTAAAAAAAAATTAAAAACATCTGGCAAATTTGTAGCGGGCATGATTATTGAAATAATTCTTAGTTAATCTAGCGGTGTCAGAAATTTGACATTTTTGAAAATTTTTGAACATGGCCCATTTTCCGATTTTTTTTCTGAATATCACGTGGTGTTCATTTTTACTTTTTTATGTTTGTGACTGTGGATGAGTCTAATTAACTTAAAAAGAGCAAAACTATAAAAATCCCTTGAACAGGTAGGAGGAATATTTTTTGTAAATTTTAGATAGGGCAATTTTACAATTTTTTTATTTTTTTTTATAATTTTAACTTAAACACTTCTGTACACAAAAGTTTTTAAATGAAAGAAAATGTTGCACACGTTATTTTAAAGAGATTTTTGTGTGCTTTCTAGTGGTTTGATCAGAATTTTAAAATATTGAAATTTGACCTATACCTGTCAAACTGGGGCATTGACAGAAAAAAAGTTAAAGGCGTCGCAACGCCTAACCGAAGCCAACGACAAAAAAAATAATATCCATTTGGTCCTAGATGTGTACCAAGTTAAAACAAAATCAGCACAAATCTGTTGATTTGAAAAACGACCCGACTAGCACTTCACTTGGTGTTACAGGAAGAAGCAAAGACAGGACTCAAAAAACAATAAACCTACAGACAAGAATACATAATAGAGAGGAGAGGTTTTTAGATATACCAATCCTACACATGGGATCAGAACAGATGTCATCAAAGTACCTATATGGGCCAACTCTAGAAGTAATTATATAGGAGAGAGTAGCGTGGTCAGGACAAAACAACCCGCTGCCACAGGAAGGACTGATCTGTTACACAGACGGATCAAAAACTGACGAAGGCAGTGGAGCAGGAAGATTCGGGGAAAGACCTAGGAGAGATCTGCATTTCTCAATGGGATTTTACCTGACAGTTTTCCAAGCAAAAATCTTTGCCATCCTAGAATGCGAAAGAGAGAATAATGAAATGGGATACTTCGGTCAAACCATATCTATATACTCAGAAAGTCAGGCAGCTCGAATGTCACCTCAAAGCTAGTGTGGGAATGCCTTGCTGAACTAATAAAACTGGCGAAACATAATAAAATAAAATTAGTATGGGTGCCAGGGCATAGAGGTATCCAAGGCAATGAAAAAGCTGACGAACTTGCAAGACAAGGATCGTCAAAAAAATATATTGGACCAGAGCCATGCCTGAGGGTACCAAAATGTCAAACTTTGGATAGGGAAAAAACATGAAAGCCACTGGCTAGAAAGACAAAGGCCTGAATGCCAAACTCACGAAAGACCTGTTAAGTTATAGTAGGGTGCAAGTACTATAATAGGAATCATGACCGGCCATATGGCGGTTAAAGTTCACCTAAACAACATGGCACTGGATCGCAAAAGGCACCTAATATTTGGGAAAGTTAAACTAGACTCAATATCGACTGTACGACCAGTACAAACTTGCACAGGGGACAAAATTAATGGAGTGGTGAGCCTAGGAATCAAGAGGGTGCACAGTAAGCCAGTAATGGCTGCAGTGTAGTGACTATGGCTTGCCACCAGGCAGGTTGGAGTTACAATCGGGGGGTTTTAGTCGGTAGGAATCCGACACTACCCGGTCTCTCCTGGTAGAGGAGAAATGAGTCTGGCAGGAAAGTAGTTCGGGCGTCTTATGCAAGATTTCCTCTTGAGACCCTTGAAAAAAAAGGCATGTAAAAGGTCTTTAAAACAAGGCCTTCAAAACAAGGTATCACTTGATCCACTTTCCCTATTTAAATTCTGGTGATAAAACTCACCCCTCTATAGGGTGTTTGGCTTTTTAAATTTTGAGAAAAGATTAGTTTTTTGACCGGTATTTGACGTATTACTTGGTAGGCTGTATACGAAAGATTTTGATTCTTGTCTTAAC
Source organism: Oxystoma pomonae (assembly GCA_963921995.1). Lineage (NCBI taxonomy): Eukaryota > Metazoa > Arthropoda > Insecta > Coleoptera > Brentidae > Oxystoma > Oxystoma pomonae. Next base: position 45,798,278 of record OY998166.1, read on the forward strand.
TTATATCATGGAGAAATGCCACAAACACGAAAACGCATAACTTAAAAATGATAATCTTTTTTTTAATCGATGAAAAGTGAACTATGAAGCATGATGTTATTTATGGGGAAAGTGGGGTAATAGGCTTCCTGTTATACATACACAAAATTTTATGAAAAAACATTATGTAAACACTTACTCCATAAGGATTTGAAATTTACCGACTCCAAAATTTTATTTTATTTATGTTTATGTCTGGTTTATGCGTCAATAAATTTAAACTACTTATGTACCCTATGGTTAGAACCTACATAAAGATTTTTGTAGATATTAAATACATTATTTATGTCTGTGCTATTTTTTTATAGTTAATTGAAGCAAATAAAGATTATTATATTCTAAATAAAATACCTTAATCCCTTCTGGCTCACTTGAGGGGAATCTATTTGCAGTCTTCCTTTTACATACTTGATTGTAAGGCCTGGTTCTCTATACGATTTAACGCCATATGGCCGGTCATGATTCCTATTAAGAGTTCTCCCTTGCACCCTACTATAACTTAGGAGGTCTTTCGTGAGTTTGGCATTCAGGCCTTTGTCTTTCTAGCCAGTGGCTTTCATGTTTTTTCCCTATCCAGAGTTTGACATTTTGGTACCCCCATCCTTGTCTTGCAAGTTCGTCAGCTTTTTCATTGCCTTAGATACCTCTATGCCCTGGCACCCATACTAATTTTATTTTATTATGTTTCGCCAGTTTCAATAGTTCAGCAAGGCATTCCCACACTAGCTTTGAGGTGATATTCGAGCTTCTGACTTTCTGAGTATATAAATATGGTTTGACCGAAGTATCCCATTTCATTATTCTCTCTTTCGCATTCTAGGATGTCAAAGATTTTTGCTTGGAAAACTGTCGGGTAAAGTCCAATTGAGAAATGCAGAATCTTCCTGCCCCACTGCTTTCGTCAGTTTTTAATCAGTCTGTGTAACAGATCAGTCCTTCCTGTGGCAGCGGGTTGTTTTATCCTGACCACGCTACTCTCTCCTATATAATTACTTCTAGAGTTGGCCCATATAGGTACTTTGATGACATCTGGTCTGATCCCATGTGTAGGATTGGTATATCTAAAAACCTCTCCTCTCTATTATGTATTCTTGTCTGTAGGTTCATTGTTTTTTGAGTCCTATCTTTGCTTCTTCCTGTAGCACCAAGTGAAGTGCTAGTCGGGTCGTTTTTCAAATCAACAGATTTTTGCTGATTTTGTTTTAACTTGGTACACATCTAGGTATGGCTCTGGGGACCACCAAACGGATATTATTTTTTTCGTCGTCGGCTTCGGCAACCAAAGGTTCCAAATTCCCAACATAGACCACATTTAGTGATTGGTTCTTTCCTGGCTTAGGTTCCTTACCTAACCGGAAATGTTTTTTACTTAGGAGTAAGAGTTGAAGAAATACCGTCTAAAATCGATTTTAGATATTGGTTGTCCTCACCGCATGAGCTGAATGGATTGACATTATACCGTCTTTCATCGCCTTGAGTTCCTCCATAAGAGCTTTAAAATGGCTTACATTTGGCGGTGTGGTATCCTCGATTTGCAACGAAGGTGAATGCATTATGACCGGCTTCGCTATGCATTTAAAGCAGCGCGGAGAACGCGATCTTTGCTGATCGAGTAGCATACTGAACACATGCGGCGGTGACTGGCAGGATCTCGTGTTCTCATACGCAGTCCATTTTGCCGAAATTTCGCCATATGATTTTTGCTGGTTGTACAATTTCTTCGATATAGAGGCAAAAACCACCGATGTGGTCAGATTAAGGATTTGATGATGTGTATTTTAAGGTGGGTTCTTGTAAATATTGTTAGGACTTACTTACAGAAAATTTCAGTTTTCTTCAGAGCACTTGTTGTATCTGTCGGCTGTGAACCTAACCTTCGTGTGATTTTTTTAGAAAAACTTTTAGTTTTAAAATTACCTGAATCTAAAAGTTCAAAATCAAGCCCCAGGATAAAAATTGAGCTCAGCTATATATGTTGTTAGAAACGTGGGTCCAACATTCGCGGCTGGTTTAGTGGAAAAAAGCGTAAGATACCCTTCGCTGTTCCTATGATTGGCGAGAACCGAAATACCAAGTTACTGACTGTAACAAAATTCCATTAAAAAAGGCTTTTCTGACAAGAAAAGGTCAGCGATACAGTATTCAAATTTACAATACGCTCGCTGCCTCATAGTGGCAAGTTACCCGTACCTAATCCACCTCAGGAATATACCCTTAATTCGGATGATGACTCTACTGATCCAAACAGTATTTTGTCTGTGAACTTGAGTAAAAAGCCTCACAAAACAAGCCAAAGTTAATTAAGTAACCTTATAAGGAATATGGAATTGCCCAAGAAAAAGCCAAGCTCGATTGCAACAATGGAATTTGCTTCAAGATAAAGTAAAGTTTCTGTGTACCAAAGCCGTCAAAAAAACCTAACATCATTTTTAACATGGGAAACAATTTGATAGCCGGTATTGATATTGAGGGATTAATGACAGCTTTAAATGTGTGCTATGATTTAAAAGACTGGAAACTTTTCATTGATACTCCATAATGGAAATAAGTTGCCTTCAATGTTGGTCATGCAGTCCATATGAAAAAAACACAATTTATCATAATGCACTATGTTTATGAACCTTAAATAAACGGGTGGTGTTAAATTATTTATTAACACTTAAATTGTGCTTATCTTTTAGCGTTTTACCTTGAACAAATTGCAACACGAGCGGTTTTTCAGCTTAGATTTGCCTACTTAACATACCCAAAATCGGACATGCGGAACACTGTCATTTTTGTTTTTTTTTTTTCAAAATGGAGGCCAAAAAAATCACAAAAGAAACATCTTCATTCACTAAGCCGTGTAATACATGTTTTTAGACTAGTTTTCAATGCTGGTTTTAAATCTAAAAAAAATGGAAAAAGAAGTAAGGTCGCTAGTCACGCTTTCTCTCTCTATCCTGAAGAAATATATTATTGAACATGGTAAGCATAAAGCGAGAGATGTAGCAAAAAGGAATGGATAGATAGATTAATGCTTTCTCTCTCTATCATATAGGAAAAACTACACACATTGCAGCTCAATTAGAGGGGGTCGCGCCACATGTTTTTGGGCTAAATTTTAATGCTCATTTCAAAAAATAGTAGTATTTTCTTTGAAAAAAACAGAAATAAAATAGTTAATTGTGTTTTTTCTTTCTATCCTTTGCAGACAAATGATGTATAAGCACATAGATAAATAGGTACCTACTTATTTACCATACATGGAATTTGCGTAAAAAAAGCTTATCTTAGACACATGATAGAGTAGAAATAAAAATAATAGGTGTTACCAAGGTTTCTTTTTCTATCGGGCCAAAAATTCACAAAAAATATATATAGGGGGATGTGGCACATGTTCATGAGAAAAACTTTTAGGATCAAAATAACGTTGATTTTAACATAGTAGTTTACCCATGCTGTCTCTTTCTGTCCTATACCATAAAATTATACTCGCTTGGTGGTACACTTTGGAATGATATTCATTTAACACTCATAATGTCTGTTATTTGGGATCGATAGAAGCCAAGATTACGTGTTAGTGCGTCTAAATTTCTAAAAGATGACAATTATCTCCTTTATATTAAATTCGTTTTCGTTTTTTTTTACTGTCATAGCTCTCTACAGTTAACCCCCCACCCCAAAGTTAATTCCTGGGTGCGCCACTGGCCCTCTAATCCATAGTGAAAGTTTAATAGGTAGGTAGTGGGTAGGTAGATATTGCAGATTATGTGACATCAGTTTAGTTTCAGGAAATTAACGCAAATTTCCTCTAACTTTCTTTAATATTTTAAACAATAATTGAGTAGGTACTTTCCTACCTACCTACATACAATGAGGTTCAGGCTACTGCGAACATAGGGGGAATCAAGTCCAATTTACTCTCCGTGCCGTAAGACCGAGGTGTATTCGAAGCACGCTGCAGTGTTATCTTTTGGAAATTTATTTTGTTTTATTTCTGGCTTGCTCGAGAAACAGATTGGTAAGTTCTTAAGTGAAATAATATATTTTTAAAACTAAAAATGGATATCTACGAAGTTGCCGAAAAAGTGCAGATGGTCAAATGGTACTATCAAGGCAGACCATTGAGACTTATTCAAGGACTTTTTTTGGAGAATTTTGTAAATCGCCCAGAACCTAGTTTATCAACGATTTATAGGTTTGTGGAGAATTTTGAAAAGTTTGGTTGTGTAGCGCCAAGAAACCATAAAAAACCCACTGTTTTGAATGACGAGCAGGAAGTACGAGATGTGATGATTTGCGCTGCAGTGGAGGAAAATCGAAAGTTAACTAGCCACCAAATTGCCGAAGCAGTTGATACGTCTTCAGCCACTGTCTTACGTGTTCTCAAAAAGAATGGTTATCATTCTTACAAAGCGTCAAAAACGCATCAAATTTTTCCGGAGTTCAACCATCGTGGTATGGAATTTTGCGAGACAATGATGGAAAGGGCTAATCGTGATGAAAACTTTCTGAGATCTATTCTTTTCATAGATGAAAGCACTTTTCCATTATTAAATCGTCATAATCCAACACACGTTCGATATTAGTCGAGGGAAAATTTGCATTTGTATTTTGACGTAAGAACACATATTCCCAAAAACTAATGATTGGGGGGTATTGCAGGGGAACATGTAATTGGGCCATTTTTTATTAACGGCAATTTGAATGGTCCTAGATACTTAGATGCTAGGCAGTTGTTAGGTGTGAGATTTGGTGAAACATGGTTTCAACAAGATGGTTGTCCCGCTCACAATGTTGGCCTTGTTAGGGAATATCTTGATAATGTATTTCCTAATCGGGTTATAAGTACACGAGAATCTATTTTATGGCCAGCTCGATCACCCGATCTTGCTCCTAATGACTTCTATCAGTGGAGTTAAATCAAAAATAAAGTTTACGGGAATGAAAGGGCTAATAATTTGAAAGAACTTCGGATTAAAATTGAAGAAGCTTTTCAAACTATCACCCCTAACATGCTTGGAAATGTTAGAAGGGGTTGTTATAATAGGCTCGGATATTGTCTAGCCGAGCAAGGAGGACTTTTCGAACATTTGCTCTATTTTTTTTTTGACTGGGAGAATCTTTTTGGTTTTTAGAATGTATTATTTTATTTTGAGAACTTGCTTTTATTTTGTTTCTCCTTATTATTTTCATTGTAACACGTTGTCAGTGATAAATCTGAGCAGTTGACAATAAAACGCTCTTATTTATCAGTGACAAAAAATAAGAAAATTACGTTATAAAAATTTGGGTATTTATTGACCAAATTCCGGTTTCATTGAGTACACTCCACACAGCACCGTGGTTAGAGGCGTACTAAATACTAAACGCAAGTCACGCAAGTGGTGATCGCAAGCCTGAGTATTGGTTGCTTCACCGATAGGTGTGCGGTGTCCCTGCATGTCCGGCCTATGTTCGCAGTGCCTGAAGCGGTCTGTATGTAGGTATACCTACTTACCAACCAAAACTATGACGATAATGATTAATTTTATAATTTTTTTATAAGTAACCAACAGACGGCAATTTTTTTCATAAAATATGTTTTTTTATGAAATGTGTCCAATTCCAATATGAGAGTGAGAGAGATGACAACATTAGCAGTCTCTTTTCAACATTTTTTTGTGAGTTTCAAGGTCAATGTTAAGTTTACCAAAAAACTGATGTGTACATAATAATATGATGTGTTATATGTTTGGGAACCTTTGTTTTATAGGATAGAGAGGGTGGTGGTTCAGGGCTATAGTTCTGTCTTTCTAAACCTTTAACAATTTTTATGTTATCTTCGGAAATAGGGGACCTTTTCAGGAAACTTCATGCTACTTATTATGCATGCCAAGTTTTACTGCGTAATTATTATGTTTTCCTAATTAAACTTCTAATCTTCTAGACTAATATGCGATTTTCGTACGAACTTTTGACTAGCATGGGTATAGAAGAACCTCTCTAGCATAGGCCCACCCCAATTTTTTTGCATCTGTAATAGCAGCCCTAAAAGGGAATGAATAGAGCTACAAAAAAATATAGCCTTATCAAAATCTCACAAAGTTTGTAAAAATGCCAACGATAGATATTGCGTTTATATTTTTTGAGGGTAATTTTCACAATTTTGAATTAGTGATTTTTCAAATTTAACCGTTGCTGAGGACGCTACTGAGAAAAAAATTTAACAAACTGTGACAAGATTAAAAGGCATATTTGAACGTTATTCGAAAAATATACATAACAACAAAAATGGCAACATATCTCTAGGCAAAGAAAGTACCTGATGCAGATTAAAAAAAAAAACAATTATTTCGGTATCCTTTGTGCTACAAGGGCCACGGGTAGGGTAATCTGTACCAGAAAATATTTTAAAAAGCAGCAAAAGAAAGGTGAGACAATGGACGAGCCGCTACTGTTTTCGTACCACTTACTTTTAGACAAAAACGAAAGTGGTTAAATAAACCAATAATTTGGCTTTCTGGAAATGAAAACCGCTCTTAAGAGGTATTCTTAGTTTTTGAGATATTCATGAAAAACTTGAGTAAAGCTTAGATTTTCCTCTTAACAATTCGGTTACCCCCCCCCCCCCAAGGGACGTAGGACGAAATTATTTGACTTTTGATTGTGATATAGTCATGGTATCATGTCATAAAAGTTTAAATAATCTTACACATTTTTTGAAAATGTTAAAGAAATAAACGAACTAAAGGACACTTTCAAAGGCTTGCCAAGCGCGGCAATCTCACTCTTTCACAGCTTTAGATGAAAACATTATGTTTATCATTCGAATAGAAGAAAAATTTAGTTCTTCTTTTGTAGTTCTCTCTTTGTCACCGTAAAGTTAAAATTTTTAATTTGCGCCCATCGCTTTTATTATAAAGATAAAAAATTATTTTCTACTTTTGCATTTAATAAAATAAAAGCTTGTTCTTTGAAAGTTTTTTGTCATAAAAATTTTGATTGAAATCAAACAAACTAAATCTTTTTCCCCCTCCATGTCCCTCGTTTGAGTGAGGTGGGTTCCTGAGAATACCATATTATTGTATTTTCACCGGAACTGTAAACGCATACCAAATTTGAACACAATCGGATGTGGATAATTCAGTTAAAATTGGTTAGCAAAACATGACCGAAAATTGTTCATCTTGAATCCGCCATATTGAATTTTCAAAATCTGATCAAAAATTCGTATTCCTTATCCCTAAAAGCCCCCGGATTCCAATTTTGGTTGAAATAGGACAAACTTAGGTGTTTTCTCTCTCCACTCCTCTCGTAGGGGAGAGGGGCGCCTAATAATGACATATTATTGTATGGTCACCAGAACTATAAATGCATGCCAAATTTGAAGGCAATCGGATGTATATAAGTTTGTTAAAATTGGTTAGCAAAAGATGAACAAATATCGTCCATCTTGAATCCGCCATATTAAACTTTCTTATTAAAAATTCGTTATCTCCATTCCCAAGTTCCCCAACATACCAAATTTCAACGAAATCGAGCATACTTCAACTGTACCGTCCTCCACCCCTTCGAGTAGGGGCGAGCTGTCAATTCCATCACACTACACTCTTGTGTTGTCACCGCAACTACATAAGCATGCCAAATTTGAAGCCGATCGGATGTCGGGAAGTTGGACAAAATTAACTTGCAAGATTCCACTCTAACAAAATACATATTTTACATACAGTTTTTTGAATTCCTTGGCCGCAAGTTATGCAGAATCGCCAGCCATATAACCGCGACTTAGCTCAGCATGAGAATACGAATCGTCTCACTAAGCTAAATGTCAGGTGTGAATATTATTTAGCAAGGTCAAATTAACATACTTACTGCGCAACCACTAAAACAAGTTGGCCCCACCCACAATGAAATGGCCACAGTTTCCAGACGGTTGCTGCGCAAAAGATAAAAGTGGTTGCGCAATACTGTACAAAACGTGCGCAAATAAGTTCACTAGTTTTTTTTTATTTTAAGTGTGTGACGTTCAAAAAGCTTTCTAAAGCCTAGCCTTACTGAGCGAATAAGCAAAGGGCACCGGCTGCCGTAGCTCAGTGAAGATGGGCGGGGTAAAACGTTGTTTAGGAAAAGGGCGCCACTTGGTTGTAACGATGCCCCCACTGTGCAGCAAAAGAAAGGTGAGACAATGGACGAGCCGCTACTGTTTTCGTACCACTTACTTTTAGACAAAAACGAAAGTTGTTAAATAAACCCATAATTAGGCTTTCTGGAAATGAAAACCGCTCTTAAGAGGGAGAGGGATTCTTAGTTTTTGAGATATTCATGAAAAACTTGAGTAATGCTTAGATTTTCCTCTTAAAAATTCGGTTACCCCCCCCCCCAAGGGACGTAGGACGAAATTATTTGACTTTTAATTGTGATATAGTCATGGTATCATGTCATAAAAATTTAAATAAATAATCTTACACATTTTTTGAAAATCTTAAAGAAATAAACGGACTAAAAAAAATAATTTTCTACTTTTGCATTTAATAAAATAAAAGCTTGTTCTTTGAAAGTTTTTTGTCATAAAAATTTTTATTGAAATCAAACAAACTAAATTTTTTTCCCCCTCCATGTCCCTCGTTAAAGTGAGGTGGGTTTCTGACAATACCATATTATTGTATTTTCACCGGAACTGTAAACGTATACCAAATTTGAACACAATCGGATGTGGATAATTCAGTTAAAATTGGTTAGCAAAACATGACCGAAAATCGTTCATTCGTATTCCTTATCCCTAAAAGCCCCCATATATCAATTTTGGTTGAAATAGGACAAACTTAGGTGTTTTCCCTCTCCACTCCCCTCGTAGGGGAGAGGGGCGCCTAATAATGACATAATATTGTATGGTCACCAGAACTATAAATGCATGCCAAATTTGAAGGCAATCGGATGTATATAAGTTTGTTAAAATTGGTTAGCAAAAGATGACCAAATATCGTCCATCTTGAGTCCGCCATATTAAATTTTCTGACTAAAAATTCTCTCCATTCTCAAGTTCCTCAACATACCAAATTTCAACGAAATCGAGCATACTTCAACTGTACCGTCCTCCAACCCTTCGAGTAGGGGCGAGCTGTCAATTCCAACACACTACACTCTTGTGTTGTCACCGCAACTATATAAGCATGCCAAATTTGAAACCGATCGGATGTCGGGAAGTTGGACAAAATTAAGTTGCAAGATTCCACTCTAACAAAATACATATTTACATAGATTACATATATTATAAATTACTAGGGCTTTATTATTACAGATTTTGTAAAAAATTACAGTTTTTTGAATTCCTTGGCCGCAAGTTATGCAGAATCGCCAGCCATATTTCCTGTATGCAACTTTTGATATTTTTCAACTTTCTCTCACCCCCCCCCCCTCGCCCCTTTTACGTTAAAAACTCAAACCGCGACTTAGCTCAGCAGGAGAATACGAGTCGTCTCACTAAGCTAAATGTCAGGTGTGAATATTATTTAGCAAGGTCAAATTAACATACTTACTGCGCAACCACTAAAACAAGTTGGCCCCACCCACAATGAAATGGCCACAGTTTCCAGACGGTTGCTGCGCAAAAGATAAAAGTGGTTGCGCAAATAAGTTCACTAGTTTTTTTTTAATTTTAAGTGTGTGACGTTCAAAAAGCTTTCTAAAGCCTAGCCTTACTGAGCGAATAAGCAAAGGGCACCGGCCGCCGTAGCTCAGTGAAGATGGGCGGGGTAAAACGTTGTTTAGGAAAAGGGCGCCACTTGGTTGTAACGATGCCCCCACTGTGCTTTTCTTGACTCCAAATCAACCAAGAATATGTCAAGAATCTCAAGCAAGGCTAACTGACATAAATTTAAATTTCAGAATCCACAAAAATTTTAAAGGTGATTATTAAAACTGGCGTCTTATGGTCTCTACTTACTTAACTTGTTAAAACGAAGCACTAAATCAACCCCTTTGTTCACTAACACTTCATACTAACGCTTATATATATATATATTTTAATCCTTGTTGTCATGAAATTTGACGGGGAAAGAGGAATTATAAAATTATGAACTCTGACTTTTTAACAAACATTTTCATTTAATTTTTTTTTTGGTAAGCAAACATGGTTGAAAGAAAATACTTCCATTAAAAAGCAAGAAAGCAAGTTAGTAGTAAACTAATAAATAATAGTAAGGCGTCTTTTAATAAGTACCTTCCCATTAATTTTTTGTGACAATTCGAGGAATGTTAGAAATTCAGACCGCTGCGCTGGTTTAAATTTCACAAGGATAAAAAAATCACGGAAAAATGTTTAACTCTTGTATTTACACGGGGGGTATGTTTGTACCTTGTTTGCAGCAAAACCTAGGGCAAATTAGGGTTCTATAACTTTACGATATTTTTTCCAGGGAATATTTACTATCTCTTAATCATCGTAAGAGGGGCAGTTATACGGTCTTGATTGGCCGAAAAATCAACACCTGGGCACAACCAAAAAAAAAAGGGAATAATGAGCCTTTTGCTATAAGACCCAACTACAATTTAGCTCTAAAAATATTCCATTAATTATATTCAATTTCCTTCTTTACTTGCTTCTTTAGACAACCGTAAAAGTTTATTTTTTATTTTTTTTACATACCTCTACAACGATAGGGTTTCTTTCTGTTTCTTTGAGCAACCAAACCTCCAAAGCCTTTAGGCAGCTGATGACGTAGGTAGCTGCAGAAGATCAGTAGCTTGAAAATCCAAGGGAGAGTATAGTGGCGTCACCTTTCTTTTCTAACTTAAAATATTGCGCAAGCCATTTTTTCCCGCTCATCGGAACCAACAAGAAAATTTACCTCCTCAAACAAAAAATCGTAGAACAATAAATTGGCCCAAAAAAAACCCAGTTTTCGAAATGTTAAAGTGACAATAAAATATCTTCCAAAATAATTACTAGACAATATCAACTCATACCTTTTTTTGTTTCCGGGAGTCGAATACTCATCGATATAGGGCTGTATCTTCGCCTACAGTTCTCTGCGGGGACAGCGGACAAGAGGGGATGCCTTTTGATGACCTATTTTCAACAAAGAAATGCCTATTAGCGACCACCAAAAAAAAAACAACTAAAGTTGCCAAAATTTTGAACCATAAACTCGGATATTTCAAAAGAAAAACACTGTTAAACAAACATACCTTTGATGGAGCTGGAACAAAACCAGGCAAACGGGGGTGAATTGTTGGCAATTTTTCTCCTGCAGTAGCAGCCGCTTTTAGAAATTCACAAAATTATTTAATTTCTTTAAAGCTTGTAACTAGCGACGCTTTTCCTACCTTAATAAAAAGGAATGGGACTTCCAAACCAATTGCCCATTTACTTAGCGACCAACCCAACCCAACTAAAATTCCCAATTTAAACTTCACTTCTTGAGCACATCCATGTTGAAAAACCTCAAAAAATCCAAGAAAAAACTTCGTGCACTGGTCAAGATGACTCGGAGTTTCTTCCAAATCAGGATGGCCCGTTAAAACTAAGAAGCTTTGGCGGGAAGAATGATGGTTGGCCTCCTCGCCCTGAGGTCATCGCGTCACTTTGACCAAATCCCCACAATTGAACGACCAGCGAACCTATTTTTGTAACCATCTTGGCCGAAACTAACCCACTCTCGCGGCTATTCATCAAACTTCGCCGTAGGACAAGAGCGTTCGACCATTGATTAAAGGAAAAATAAAAAGATGGGCGAAGCTTAAGTAAAATATCGTGGACGCTTTTTGGACCTGGCGCTGAGATGGCGCTCGCGTTCTCCTGGGACGTGATTCCCCGGATGGCTTGGTAGTTCCCCGCAATGCTGTTTCCCTTCGCTTCGAGCTCGAGTTTATACACGTTCGGCAATCCCGTATTGTATCGCATTAAAAAATTGTCTTAGAATTTTAAAAATGTCAATTTACTGCTCCTACTGGAACTGTCTCAATTGTAAAGTTAAAAAAAAATATTTTTTAAGTTCAGAGTGGATAAGAAAAAAATGGAGTGAGTGTCCATACGAGCACGCGTGCTAGGAACAAGGCGAGTAGGCGTTTAACTTATCTGATAATGGAGAAAATTGAATTAGTTCAATAATGGGAAAAATCGAATAAGTGTTGCTAAACTTACCCTACAATGTCAAGATTTAAACAAGAGTGCCCATACGAGTACACGTGCGAGTAACAAGGCGAGTAGGCGTTTAACTTAACGGATAATGGAAAACATCTAATTATTTATGCTAAACTTAACCTACCATGTCAAGATTTAAACAAGAGTGTCCATACGACCACGCGTGCGAGTAATAAGGCGAGTAGGCGTTGAACTTAACTGATAATGGGAAAAATTCAATTAGTTTTGCTAAACTTACTCTAGTATGTAAAGATTTAAACAAGAGTGTCCATACGAGCCCGCAAGAGTAACAAGGCGAGTAGGGGTTTAACTTACCTGATAATCGGAAAAATCGAATTGGTTTTGCTAAACTTAACCCAGCATGTCAAGATTTAAACAAGAGTGCTCATACGAGTACACGTGCAAGTAACAAGGCGAGTAGACGTTTAACTTAACTGATAATGGGGAAAATCCAACTAGTTTTGCTAAACTTAACCTAGCATGTCAAGATTTAAACAAGAGTGTCCATAAGAGCACGCGTGCGAGTAACAAGGCGAGTAGGCGTTGAACTTAATTGATAATGGGAAAAATTCAATTAGTTTTGCTAAACTTAACCTAGCATGTCAAGATTTAAACAAGAGTGTACATACGAGCGCGCGTGCGAGTAACAAGGCGAGTAGGCGTTTAACTTATCTGAATATGGGAAAAATCGAATTAGTTTTGTTTAACTTACCCTATCATGTCAAGATTTAAACAAGAATTGCCATACGAGTACATGTGCGAGTAACAAGGCGAGTAGCCGTTTAACTTAACTGATAATGGAAAAATCCAATTAGTTTTACTAAACTTAATCTAGTATGTCAAGATTTAAACAAGAGTGTCCATACGAGCACGCGTGCGAGTAACAAGGCGAGTAGGCGTTGAACTTAACTGATAATGGGAAAAATACAATTAGTTTTGCTAAACTTAATCTAGAATGTCAGAATTTAAACAAGAGTGCTAGTAACAAGGCGAGTGTAGGGGTTTTACTTATCTGATAATAGGAAAAATCCAATTTGTTTACCTTAAGTTAACCTAGTATGTCCATATTTGACTTAGAGTGTCCATACGAGTACGCGTGCGAGTAACAGGGCGAGTAGCCGTTTAACTTATCTGATAATGGGAAAAATCGAATTGGTTTTGCTAAACTTAACCCAGCATGTCAAGATTTAAACAAGAGTGCCCATACGAGTACACGTGCGAGTAACAAGGCGAGTAGGCTTTTAACTTAACTGATAATGGGAAAAATCCAATCAGTTTTGGTAAACTTAACCTAGCATGTCAATATTTAAACAAGATTGTCCATACGAGCACGCGTGCGAGTAACAAGGCGAGTAGGCGTTGAACTTAACTGATAATGGGAAAAATACAATTAGTTTTGCTAAACTTAATCTAATATGTCAAGATTTAAACAAGAGTGTCCATACGAGCACGCGCGCGAGTAACAAAGTGAGTAGGCGTTTAACTTATCTGATAATGGGAAAAATCGAATAAGTTTTGCTAAACTTACCCTACAATGTCAAGATTTAAACAAGAGTGCCCATACGAGTACAAGTGCGAGTAACAAGGCGAGTAGGCGTTTAACTTAACTGATAATGGAAAACATCTAATTATTTTTGCTAAACTTAACCTACCATTTCAAGATGTCAACAAGAGTGTCCATACGAGCGCGCGTGCGAGTAATAGGGCGAGTAGGCGTTGAACTTAACTGATAATGGGAAAAATTCAATTAGTTTTGCTAAACTTAATCTAGTATGTCAAGATTTAAACAAGAGTGTCCATACGAGCACGCGCGCGAGTAACAAGGCGAGTAGGCGTTTAACTTATCTGATAATGGGAAAAATCGAATTAGTTTTGCTAAACTTACCCTACCATGTCAAGATTTAAACAAGAGTGTCCATACGAACACGCGTGCGAGTAGGCGTTGAACTTAACTGATAATGGGAAAAATTCAATTAGTTTTGCTAAACTTAATCTAGTATGTCAAGATTCAAACAAGAGTGTCCATACGAGCACGCGCGCGAGTAACAAGACGAGTAGCCGTTTAACTTATCTGATAATGGGAAAAATCGAATTAGTTTTGCTAAACTTAACCCAGCATGTCAAGATTTAAACAAGAGTGCCCATACGAGTACACGTGCAAGTAACAAGGCGAGTATGTGTTTAACTTAACTGATAATGGAAAAAATCCAATTAGTTTTGCTAAACTTAACCTAGCATGTCAAGATTTAAACATGAGTTTCCATGCGAGCACGCGTGCGAGTAACAAGGCGAGTAGGCGTTGAACTTAACTGATAATGGGAAAAATTCAATTAGTTTTGCTAAACTTAACCTAGCATGTCAAGATTTAAACAAGAGTGTCCATACGAGCACGCGTGCGAGTAACAAGGCGAGTAGGCGTTGAACTTAACTGATAATGGGAAAAATTCAATTAGTTTTGCTAAATTTAATCTAGTATGTTAAGATTTAAACAAGTGTCCATACGAGCACGCGTGCGACTAACAAGGCGAGTAGGCGTTGAACGTAACTGATAATGGGAAAAATTCAATTAGTTTTGCTAAACTTAACCTAGCATGTCAAGATTTAAACAAGAGTGTACATACGAGCGCGCGTGCGAGTAACAAGGCGAGTATGCGTTGAACTTAACTGATAATGGGAAAAATCCAATTAGTTTTGCTAAACTTAACCTAGAATGTCAGAATTTAAACAAGAGTGCTAGTAACAAGGCGAGTGTAGGCGTTTTACTTATCTGATAATAGGAAAAATCCAATTTGTTTACCTTAAGTTAACCTAGTATGTCCATATTTGACTTAGAGTGTCCATACGAGAACGCGTGCGAGTAACAGGGCGAGTAGCCGTTTAACTTATCTGATAATGGGAAAAATCGAATTGGTTTTGCTAAACTTAACCCAGCATGTCAAGATTTAAACAAGACTGCCCATACGAGTACACGTGCGAGTAACAAGGCGAGTAGGCGTTTAACTTAACTGATAATGGGAAAAATCCAATTAGTTTTGCTAAACTTAACCCAGCATGTCAAGATTTAAACAAGATTGTCCATACGAGCACGCGTGCGAGCAACAAGGCGAGTAGGCGTTGAACTTAACTGATAATGGGAAAAATACAATTAGTTTTGATAAATTTAATCTAATATGTCAAGATTTAAACAAGAGTGTCTATACGAGCACGCGCGCGAGTAACAAAGTGAGTAGGCGTTTAACTTATCTGATAATGTGAAAAATGGAATAAGTTTTGCTAAACTTACCCTACAATGTCAAGATTTAAACAAGAGTGCCCATACGAGTACGCGTGCGAGTAACAGGGTGAGTAGCCGTTTAACTTATCTGATAATGGGAAAAATCGAATTGGTTTTGATAAACTTAACCCAGCATGTCAAGATTTAAACAAGACTGCCCATACGAGTACACGTGCGAGTAACAAGGCGAGTAGGCGTTTAACTTATCTGATAATGGGAAAAATCGAATTAGTTTTGCTAAACTTACCCTACCATGTCAAGATTTAAACAAGAGTGTCCATACGAACACGCGTGCGAGTAACAAGGCGAGTAGCCGTTTAACTTATCTGATAATGAGAAAAATCGAATTGGTTTTGCTAAACTTAACCCAGCATGTCAAGATTTAAACAAGAGTGCCCATACGAGTACACGTGCAAGTAACAAGGCGAGTATGTGTTTAACTTAACTGATAATGGGAAAAATCCAATTAGTTTTGCTAAACTTAACCTAGCATGTCAAGATTTAAACGTGAGTGTCCATGCGAGCACGCGTGCGAGTAACAAGGTGAGTAGGCGTTGAACTTAACTGATAATGGAAAAAATCGAATTGGTTTTGCTAAACTTAACCCAGCATGTCGACATTTAAACAAGAGTGCCCATACGAGTACACGTGCAAGTAACAAGGCGAGTATGTGTTTAACTTAACTGATAATGGGAAAAATCCAATTAGTTTTACTAAAGTTAACCTAGCATGTCAAGATTTAAACATGAGTGACCATGCGAGCACGCGTGCGAGTAACAAGGCGAGTAGGCGTTGAACTTAACTGATAATGGGAAAAATTCAATTAGTTTTGCTAAACTTAACCTAGCATGTCAAGATTTAAACAAGAGTGTCCATACGAGCACGCGTGCGAGTAACAAGGCGAGTAGGCGTTGAACTTAACTGATAATGGGAAAAATTCAATTAGTTTTGCTAAACTTAACCTAGCATGTCAAGATTTAAACAAGAGTGTACATACGAGCGCGCGTGCGAGTAACAAGGCGAGTAGGCGTTTAACTTATCTGAATATGGGAAAAATCGAATTAGTTTTGTTAAACTTACCCTACCATGTCAAGATTTAAACAAGAATGGCCATATGAGTACACATGCGAGTAACAAGGCGAGTAGGCGTTTAACTTAACTGATAATGGAAAAATCCAATTAGTTTTACTAAACTTAACCTAGTATGTCAAGATTTAAACAAAAGTGTTCATACGAGCACGCGTGCGAGTAACAAGGCGAGTAGGCGTTGAACTTAACTGATAATGGGAAAAATCCAATTAGTTTTGCTAAACTTAACCTAGCATGTCAAGATTTAAACATGAGTTTCCATACGAGCATGCGTGCGACTAACAAGGCGGGTAGACGTTTAACTTGTCTGATAATATAAAAAATCGAATTAGTTTTGCTAAAATTAACCCAGCATGTCAAGACTTAAACAAGAGTGTCCATACGAGTACACGTGCGAGTAACAAGGCGAGTAGGCGTTTAACTTAACTGATAATGGGAAAAATCCAATTAGTTTTGCTAAACTTAACCTAGCAGGTCAAGATTTAAACAAGAGTGCGAGAAACAAGGCGAGTAGGTGTTTCACTTATCTGATAGTGGGCAAAAAAAAATTAGTTTTGCTAAACTTAACCAAGCATGTCAAAATTTCTATACGAGTACGCGTGATAGTATCAAGGCGAGTCGGCATTTAAAACAAGAATGTCCGAATAAACGTGCGAGTAACAAGGCGAGTAGGCGTTTAACTTAACTGATAATAGGAAAATCTAGTTGGTTTTGCTAAACTTGCTTAAACAAGAGTGTCCAGACGAGTCGCGTGCGAGTAACAATGCTAGTAGGCGTTTAACCTATTTGATAATAGTAAAAATCGAATTAGATTTGCTAAACTTAACCTACCATGTCAAGACTTAAACAAGAGTGTCTATACGAGTACGCGTGCGAGTAACAAGAAAAATCCAATTAGTTTTGCTAAACTTAAACTAGTATGTCCATATTTGACTAAGAGTATCCATTCGAGTATGCATACGTACTCGTATGGACACTCTTGTTTAAGTCTTGATATGATGGGTTAAGTTTAGCAAAACTAATTGGATTTTTTCCATTATCAGATGAGTTAAGAGCCTGCTCGCCTTGTTACTCGCACGCGTACTCATATGGACACTCTTGTTTAAATTTTGACATACTGAGTTAAGTTTAGCAAAACTATTTCAATTTTTCCCATTATCAGATAAGTTAAATGCCTACTCGCCTTGTTATTCGCACGCGTACTCATATGGACACTCTTGTTTAAGTCTTGACATGCTGGGTTAAGTTTAGCAAAACTTATTTGATTTTTGCCATTATCGAATAAGTTAAACGCCTACTCGCCTTGTTGCTCGCACGCGTACTCGTATGGACACTCTTGTTTAAGTCTTGACATGCTGGGTTAAGTTTAGCAAAGCTAATTCGATTTTTGCCGTTGTCAGATAAGTTAAACCCCCTACTCGTCTTGTTACTCGCTCGCGTACTCGTCTGAACACAGCAAACTAACTCGCCTTGTTACTCGTACGCGTACTCGTATGGACACTCTTGTTTAAGTCTTGGCATGCTGGGTTAAGTTTAATAAAACTAATTCGATTTTTTCTATTATCATATAAGTTAAACGCCTACTCGCCTTAGTACTCGTACGCGTACTCGTATGGACACTCTTGAAGTCTTGACATGCTAGGTTAAGTTTAATCATTGTATTACAATGGTTTAACAAAACTAATTGGATTTTATCCATTATCAGATAAGTTAAACGCCTAGTATATCACTATCGGGATTCCAGCATTCCATCGACACCACTGCTATCAAAATCGGTTCACCCGTTTAGTTTCTAGCGTGGCACATATATACTTCAACTCCAAAGATAACGACCTCTTTAGTTAAAATATTTTTCCTGATAATCAAATTTTAACAGGCACCTATATAATTTTAAAAGCACTTTAAAAATTGTAAAAAAACGGCGTTCGCTTCCTTGGAGGCTTCAAATATTACAAGCATGTAGGAAAAAAGCACCATAAAAACCATTATACCTGAAAAGGGCAGAAATAAGTTAAATTAGATCCTCTATTATTAGTTTATTTAGCAATCAATTTAGTAAAATAGTTGCCTAAAGAAGACCCATTGTACAGATTTAATATTTTATTATCAGTAGTTTCATTCAAATCTAATGCGTTCTCACATTTTGGATTGCCGACATGCATTAATTATAATCCCACTGCCAAAGTGATGTCGCCATCTACCGAAAAAATATTTTACACCAGTCGAGGCCCCGTCGCGGGGCAGCCAGATGCGCGGGTGTAGGGGTCGGCGTCCACGCTGAAGCCTATACCTTCGCTTCTCTTTTTAAATTTCCTTTACTCGAATGGTTCGACATAGTACCTAGCAGAAAAGGTCGCATGAAATAGGACTGCGAAACCCGCTAATTGTAACATTTGTACAGGGCGTTTTTTAAACATAAATCTTTGGAAAAAAAAGTTGGGTCGTATCATTCTCCCCTTTCCTCAAGATGATTAATTCCAAATGGAATTAATTTGTACCTGTTAGGCTGCCTTAAGGTCTTTAGCGGCCCTAGTACCCAATGATTTTCCATTGCCATTGATATAAAAAGGTCCTTCGAATTTCGGGGCTAGCTTTCTAGAATAATACTTGGATGCGTCACTGTGAGTGTAATTCTTTTTCCAAACCGCTTGTCCCACAATATACTGTTCTTCTCGCCTCCGCAAGTTATATCTGTTAGCGCTCTTCTTTCCAGCCAGCTCCATTCGATCTTTTACGTCCTTAAACAATTTTCTAAATGAGTTGTTGCGGCTAACTTCCGAAGTCTGAGTACCATCTTCATCTTTAAAAAGTTCTGCGTTTTTATAATCGTCTCCTGACAAAGCCATATTTCTGCCAAAATTCATAATAAACGGGGTTACACGAGTAGTCTCCTGGCACGAAGTCCTTAGTGCACAGGCCAACTTATTCAAGTGTTCATCCCACTCTCGATGGTTGGACTCCACATACATCGCTATCATGGTTTTTAATGTTCGGTTTTGTCTCTCTGTTGGGTTGGGCCAAGGGTGATAGTTTGCATCATATCTAAGTTTTACGTTATAACTAGCCATCGCCTTACGAAATTCATGACTTACATATTGACTACCGTTATCTAGGATCATAATCTCGGGTACTCCAAAAACCAAAAATATGTCGTTTTCTATTTTCTGACGGACTGCAGATGACGTAGCTTTTTTCAGGGGGTACATAAATACCATTTTGCAGAGGGAATCTGTCACTACTACAATGTGAGAATTGCCTTTCTTTGAGCGTGGAAAGGGTCCTTGTAAGTCAGTAGATATAATATGCCATGGCCTTTCTCCTACTCTATTTGGAACAAGGTGGTCTTTGGTTCCTCGAGGATCTGGTTTATAAGCAGCACATTTTTGGCACACAACGTGGGGCTTCTTCTTTTTTTTTGAATAATTGGTGCGTCTTACTCTTTACTTAGTCCTAGTTCTCCGTGCTGGATTTGGTATTTTAGTATTTGTATAAGTTACTTATTTTTTAAAGAAGTGTATATAGTGCACTGTGGTTAGTTTTATTGCACTGAATTTTGTACGGAGAGTTTTACCCTATTGCGACGCACCCTTATTTCAAGTAGAATAAAAAATAAAAATAAAAATAGAAAAAAAGAAGAAGAAACTCACGGCCATATTTAGTAAGGAAGTTAAAAGAAAGATAGGACTGTGGTTTTTTTTCTTTTATTGAATAACTTACCCTGCAACCCTTGGATTTTTAATTAAGAGGATTAGATACAAAGAAAAATATTAAAAACTTTTATTTTCTCAAATAATTGAGTTACAGGAAGATAACAGTGGCTTGTCTAACCTACCCTAAAACATTTTTAACCTACCCCTACCTATACTGTGGCTAACCTATTGCATTGATTACCCAGTTGCGTTTAAAAAAAAAGAAGATAGTTGGTTTCCTCTGCATTAAAAAGGCATTTCTTTAGAAACTCGTTTCGTGCTTTACACTAAGAAGGTCTCCCGAGCCTACTTAAACCCCCCTCCCCGGATTTTGCGTACTTTTCTACCATTGTACGCGCAATAGTTTACGTTCACGGGTACGCTTGTGACATTTTGGTCAGAACAATAAATTGGCCGAAAAAAAAAATGTTAAAGTGACAATAAAATATCTTCCAAAATAATTACTAGACAATATCAACTCATACCTTTTTTTGTTTCCAGGAATCGAATACTCCTCGATATAGGGTTGGATCTTCGGCTACAGTTCTCTGCGGGGACAGCGGACAAGAGGAAATTCCTTTTGATGACCTATTTTCAACAAAGAAATGCCTTAGCGACTTAGCGACCACCAAAAAAAAAACAACTACAGTTGCCAAAATTTTGAACCATAAACTCGGATATTTCAAAAGAAAAACACTGTTAAAAAAAACATACCTTTGATGGAGCTGGAACATAACCAGGGCTGACGGGGGTGAATTGTTGGCAATTTTTCTCCTGCAGTTTTCCGCTTTTAGAAATTCACAAAACTATTTAATTTCTTTAAAGCTTGTAACTAGCGCCGCCTTTCCTCCCTTAAAAAAAGGAATGGGACTTCCAAACCAATTGCCCATTTACTTAGCGACGTATTTTTTGCCAACAACCCCGCAGCAACTCACTCGACAACGACTCGAACCCAACTAAAATTCCAAATTTAAACTTCACTTCTTGAGCAACTCTATGTTGAAAAACCTCAAAAAACCTAAGAAAAAAGTTCGTGCACTGGTCAAGATGACTCGGAGTTTCTTCCGAATCAGGATGGTCCGTTAAAACTAAGAAGCTTTGGCGGAAAGAATGATGGTTGGCCTCCTCGCCCTGACGTCATCGCGTCACTTTGACCAAATCCCCACAATTGAACGACCAGCGAACCTAATTTTGTAACCATCTTGGCCGAAACTAACCCACTCTCGCGGCTATTCATCAAACTTCGCCGCAGGAACCAAGAAATTTCCGATCACTTATAGAGGTCATTGGAGGTCAGGTCGTAATGAATTGAAAAGCAAAATGTGCGTCCGATGCCACGAACCTTTCTTTTTATTTATTTTGCAGAAATCTAATTTTCTTAAACAACTCTTTATTCCACTTCTTCTCGAGTGCCTGATTAGATGGAACAGAATAGAATGTCTTATTATCAGTTCTGCGTTGGTAAAATCCACCTGCATTCAGAAAGTCATAAAATTTTGGTTGAGTATGTTTTAAATCTTCCATATCATTTAAAAAGATGGGGCTATAGCGGGCACATTTTATTTTGTGACATATGAAAAAGTATTTGATTGATTCCTGAACACTAAGTAGGTACAATTTCTCCTTCTTTTTCAGATCTTTAGATGTTTAAAAAAACTTGACAAAAATCTAAAAACATACCAGAATCATTAGAGTAAAGAGGAGCGAAGGTATAGGCTTCAGCATGGACACCGACCACTACACCCGCGCAGCTGGTTGCCCCATCACTTTGAAAGTGCGATTAAAATTAATGCGTGTCAGAAATCCAAAATGTGAGAACCCGTTACATTTAGATGAAATTACTGAGAATAAATTAAATCTGCAACCATGGGTTTTTTTACGCAACTATTTTACTAAATCGATTGCTAAATAAACTCTATAATAATAGAGGATAAAATTTAATTCTGCTTCAAAGAAGGCATTATGTATTTAATATTTGAAGCCTCTAAGTAAGCGCGCACCGTTTTTATGAATGATATGACAAAAATTAATGACCAACTTTTTTTTACAATTTTTAAAAAGCGCGTTTAAAATTATGTACGTGTCCGTTAAAATTTGACCATCATTATTGTTTAAAGGAAAAAAATTTCAATTAAAGGGATCGTTATTTTTGGAGTTGGAGTATATATGTGCCACGCTAGAAACCAAACGGATGAACCGATTTTGATAGCAGTGGTATCGCTGGAATGCTAAGAAACTCGAGAATGTAGAGAAGTTATATTTTATTTAAAAAAGAACAGAGAATGCCACTGCAAAACATAACTAAAACTATTTTGAAAACGGGAGAAGATGATGTAGGAAAAAAGCATATTTTTTTGCAGATGTAAAAAATTTAAAAAAAAAACAGTGTCTTCTCTTTAAAAAATACAAACGAAATGTTCTTTTAAATAGTTTTTATTTTAACCTTCTGCCAGACAAAATAAAAAAACGTAAGATGAGTGTGCTTATTTTTAAAAAGTAACCCAAATCGAAAACTCTATTTGCGGCTTGACAAACCAAATCGGTAAGCATCGGTGGCAACAATTGATTCCACCGGGAAAGTTTTTGGTGGATTCGAAAAAGTAACAAGGTCCTGGTTCTGGTTGACATTATTTTATCAGCGGTTCTAAAATAATGACGTCATTTATAATATTATGAGGATATTTTTGATTTTACTCAAAAAGAGAATACCTATAATTTTGCTAAATTTTAAGGGATATGTTTACAACCAAAGTGCCGAACCAACCTCCCGGCCTGGTTCTAAAATTTCATAACCAGGTTGCAACTGTCACTTCATGGTTTTAAATCGAAAGGACCGGTTCAACCAGAACCAGGACCAATTGTAAATCAAAAATCCTTTTTATGAACGCACCCAAAGTCAGTCTGGCCCCTAAAAGACAGTGGCGATCGCCCCCCCCCCCTCTTTTTTCGACAATTTATTTAAAAAATCGCCGGTTTTTCATAAAACAGAAAAATTTTTGATAGTTTTTCAAAAAAATTTGCCTGCGGCGACCTATTGGGTCAAAAGTTACATTAATTTTACAGTTTTTACAAAATTTTGACCTTACGCCCCCCCCCCTTTTGGGAAAGCTGCGACCTCCACTGGAAGATTCAACTTTCTAAGATTTGGCCCGCCTTGTATTAGTCGGGGAGCAGACACCCAATTTTACGCTCTAGATTTTTTTTGAACAAAAATTAATTTTTATCTAAATCTCAACAAGATTAAAGTCGGTCATGTCTCGCGCCACTGAAACTGGATAATTAACAATAACAATTGCATTATTGTTTATTTATAAATAACCGCTAGATTCGATGTTTTATTATTATATTAATATTACAAAACAGTTTTTTGACAATATCTCAGACAATAAAAATATTAGTACGAGATCCGGCTGCAAATTTTTTGAGCGATCGCGTAACCACTTAAAATATTTAAAAAGTTGAAGATTAGTACTCACCATTCCCAGAAAACTTATGGAGCCAGTCGGAATTTGGCCGGAAATATAAAAAAAAATTGACCCATTTTTTTGACATTTTTCTTTTTCGGGCGTAACCAAAAAATACTTATATTGGGACTTGGGTTAGAATTAGGCGATGACAAAAATGCAATCCGGTAACGTTTCCGCGGCACCATCGCCCGAAGGGGTGCATTTTTTGATTGAGGTGTCAAATTAAGGTATTGATCTCCTCGATACGAATATCAAATGGTGCCACTCCAAATATGGCCGGAAGTGAATATTCCCTTATAAGTACTCGAAAATCCCACTAGTACCAAAAATAGGTAATTTTTTGGGTTTGTCTCGAGCTTTTTCCTAATTATCTCGAAAACTGTTCGGTCCACAAAAGTGTATAAAATGATCTCCTAAACGATATAACAACTTTTAAGCTCAGATTACCAGTGGCGGAGATAGAATATTTTTTCTTTAAGTATGTGCTTATCCTTCTTTCCACGATATCTCCTAGTACAGAAAAAAATATAAGAGTTGAAAAAATAACTAGTTTTTTGCCCTCTCTAAAATATTACGTATTTCATGGCAATATATAAAACATATAATGTTCTTAATATGAGTTTTTTAATTTTATATTTTAGTTTAGTGGTTAACATATTGTCTCTGATTGCCCCTGTGGATAACTATCCACAATTAGCTTTGAATTATATTTAATTAGTCCATCTCCCTTTTTCGGCTTCTAGGAGGTAAAGGTGAATCCTAATAATTTATAAATGACAAATGACCACCTACGACAGCTTAAACATAAACTACTTACCAAATTTTATTGAACGAGTAGTTCTCGACGATCCTGTGAATTTGGCTATTTTCTTTTCGTTGCTACTATATGGTCGCGTCGTATTTACGAATAGGGGGTTTATAAAATGACCAAAATTATAATAAATATAAACGTTGAAACTTAATTTTGCCGAAAGGAAATTGATCGAACAACAATTTAATCGAATTGTCAAATGATAGAAAATACCAAGGTCAAAAATAATTTCGTCAAACTCGATAAAATTTGGTAAGTAGTTTATGTTTAAGCCACTTCACCTGCTAGAAGCCGAGAAAGGGAGATGGGCTAATTAAATATATTTTAAAGTTAATTATGGATAACTTAGGACAATCAGAGACATCGACGTATTAACAGTAGACCCGGTAATTCATTCATAAATCACTATTTGTTTTGACCCCAACACCTTCCACACAGCCAGACAAAGAAAGAGAGATTTTCAGGGTATCTGTGGCAACACCGCAAGAGACCGCGGGCGCGCCTGGAAACGTATGTGTAGTGTAGGTGCAGCATAAAGCAGTGGCGGCGAATATGATATAATATGGATTTAATTTTTAAGTATAGTTGTTTGGTTGCCTGAGTGCACTTAAATGAATTTTAATTTTTAAGCTGGTTAAGTCTAAAGATTATTTGTTTTTATTCGATTTAGTAATAATACTCAATATCTAGCGCGAATTTTAATCATAATAAGAAAAAAGTGCCACTTCCCTTAGAATAAAAAAAATCCAACCATCATTGCTTTTTAAGGAATGTACCAAATAACTGGGAGCTACTATAATGGTCCAAGTGTTGCAAAATGGGTAATAATAATTTTGAAAAACAAAGAAAATAATGTAATCAGGGTTGGCCGTATGCAAGGCCAAAGGCGAAAAATTATTGTTTCCAGGCTAACTTGATTGGGAGAGTTATTATCGCTACTAAATCGTAAATCATGCGAAAATGCGTTAAAGTTTTGTTTAAATCTAAAAATATAAACATACCTGGAGAACTATATACCCAGAATTATATACCCAGGAGCCAAGTGGCATTTTTTTGGTTTTTGTACAATCCTGTTAGGTATAAAAAAAACACTTAGGTACAGGGAATATTATGTATACTATTTTTAGCACTTTAGATTTCCGTATTTATAAAAAAATACTAAAAATAACGTACTCGTCGTTTTCAATCTATTTTTGAAATTTTGCAATCAAGTTTATTTTTATTCCCTTATATTTTATTTTATTCATTTTTCAATTAAGGAACTAAAATGCGTTTTTAGTCCTTAAAGTAAGAAAACATAATGAAGTTATTTTTTTCTTTTTCTGTCGTTTGCATTCGCAAACATTTTAAATATGTATAAGTATAATAAAACATTCACTCTATTTTTTAATTTTTTTTTTATTGAAAACATTAATAAATGCTAACTAAGGCCGTATATAGAAAGGGGTATTCAAAAATATATTAATCTTCTAATAGTACTATTTTTTTATATGAGAATATCCATTGTGTACAGTACAATTAGATAAGAGTATGTAAATAGACCGCTATATCCATATATTTAGGTAAATGTTTAGATAAACATATGGGTAGCGGTCTATTTACATAACTTATCTAGTGATATAGAAGAAAAAAAAAGAGATTTTATTTAAATTTGTCCTGTAGATAATGGATATTCTCATTCAAAAAAAAGTACTATTAGGAACATTGACTTATTCGCAATAAAACCTTAAGATAAAGTCAACAGTCCATTCATAACACAAGTGGAAGGATAAAACAACAACAGCAACTTATTAATGCAATTTACAATAAATACAATATTTACAGATTGACGCTTTCATATTTTGTTTGTACCTATATACATATATCTAAGTACCAAAATTACTAGTATTTACCGAAATCAACGGAAACATTCAGACTGACATACTATTCATTTTTAAATAATACTGTTTTTGTCAAAATACTCCTACTTCGATTGATCTTGGATATATCTGATTTTTTATTTGTTTCATGATGAATTCGAATGGTAAAGAATTTTTTTAAGATGAGCTTGGACAGTTCTACTGCGTGGTTGTCCAGTACCTCAGTATCGTACAAATGGTCACCGAAATAATCGTAGGTTTTTCGTAGCATATCTGGATTTAAAGTGTTTGTTATTAATGTATTCAGTAGGTTGGTATTATGCTTATTAAAAATATTTATGATTTTATTAAAAGTCCTGAAATATTTTTCGCCTGCCTTGTATATTTCGATAACCATTGGACTTGCCTTTGTTAGTTTTCCAAAGGTCTTTCGTCTTTGTAAAGACGATATCACATTGTCTGTTTCTAAAAGCAAGAGGCATTTTTGACAATTAATGCAGTTTTTAACTCCACGCACCACATATCCAGCTATATAGATAATAATATCTTCTAAATAATTCGTCAGAATGTTTCCTAATTTATCATCTAAAATTAAACAGTTTCCTACTTCCCTCATAATTTTTTCGGAAATTTTTTTATGTTCATCACTATCTTCTAAATTTTCGCCTTCCCTTACAGTCAACTTCTTTCCTGTGCCGCATGTAAGAATTGTGATGTTTTCTAAGTCAACAGCATTTGCATTTTTTGATGCTTTTAATTGGCTCTGGATAAGAAGTCTTTTATATGCTGCTTCAAATTGTCTTGCAGACGGATTATTATTAAATCCTCCCTTACTTCGAATGACACTAAATAAAAGTTCCAGATGATCTTGGGATAATTTAAATGTTAATAAATATTTTAATATTTTTTTTTCTCTTACATGTAGTTGATACATTTTAGTGACACTTTCCATACATATTAAAATGCCCAAAAACCCAGTTTTTCTATTTGATTTTGTTATCGGTTTATTCCCAAGAGTAAGACCTAATATATATTTTTTCATATCTGCAAAGCAGCTGTAAAACAGATCTTCGTTTTTTGGAGGAAATGGCCGTTTGTATACATATTTTGCAAAGCAATTTCTCGAGTTTAAAATGTCAAATACGTCATTAAACTTTTGAATAAATATTGAAGTAGCTTCGGACTGCTGAAATTCAGGACATTTTAAATCTTCTCGCAAAAATATAATTGCATCGCTTACACTCTTACTTAGAGTTTGTGTGGCCAATTTTACTTTCATTTTTTCCTTTTGCCACTGTATATGTCTCGATTTCACTTTCGTAGCAGCATGTAATCCCTCAGCTTTCTGCTTTTCTTCCAATTTTTCTACATATTTCCATGATATTTCTCTTTTTTCATCATCTTTAATACCATTTCATGAACCAAAACAATTTCTTACGAGCTTTATCATATGACAGGGATCCAAAATAATAAACACAGGATTTTTTGTTATGGGATGTTCAAAATCAGTTTTTAAATTGCTTTCGTCACTTAAATTGACTCCCAATTCGTGGGCTACCTTAAAATTAACTGGAGGCCCATCAAAAGTTAATGAAGTTATGGTAACTCCACTTCTACCATCATCGTGAATGAACTCTAAACATTTTTTTACAAGGCCTGCTGTTTCTTGGGCTGTCAGCCCATCTATAAAGAAGTATCCAACTGGTATTTTCCAGGATCCTTCAAGACTTGTCACCAAAAATACTAATGCTTCTCTAGCCTCTTCCAATGTATCCGAATTAATATTTGTACCTATATCTACATAGCCAGTGAACTTTTTTCCCGTCCATTCAACACGTTTCCTGATTGACATTTCGTCGTAAACCAGGCCACAAAGGAGTTCTTCAGAAGAGTAATTTTTCCTTAGTGTTAAAGCTGATAAAGCTTCTTGAGTAAAGCCAGGACTTCCGTCGATCGATCTAAACCACTTGGATATTGTTGAAAAATCTGGCAAGCTCTTGTTAAAAGTTTCCCTTACACAACTGTATGCAATTGCAGAGTAGAAGGATAATGTAAGGGCCAATGATCTTAATGTTTCGTTATACTTTTGCCTGGTTGGACCTTGTAGAATTCTTTCAAAAAGATCCTTTGAAACTCCTGATAATGAAGCCTAAAAAAGAAATATATATTTTGTTTGGCCAATTTAAAGTAATTATGTCAAATATATAAACGCTGATTTGCGGTCTACAGGGTGGTCCAAATTCGAGAGGATTGTGGGGTTTTCAGTATTTTTAAGAAAGATAGCGAAAACTAATATACATGTTATGGGCTCGATTTTTGAGAAATTAATATTGGTGAAAAAACGTCAGTTTGTCGAACCGTTTTGAGCTACGATACTTATGTTATTTTTTATGATTTTTTTAATTTTGTTTCCATTTTATTTAATCGTTCTTTTCGACAAAAGGTATCAACTAATGATACAAATACAAAATATAAAAAAAATAAAAATAGGTAAGTATTTAAAAAAAAAACAAAAACATATCATACATACATTTTATGGTGATTTCAAAAATCGAGCCAAAAATAGGTAATTTCATAAGAAAATCACCAACTTATTGTTATATCTTAAAAATTAAACGTTACAAATATCTATAAAAAAGTAATTTACACCAAAAAGAAATTTTCATTAAGAAAAGTTATAGGTCAAATTCTAAAACGCATATTTTTCAGCTCAAAAACGCGTTGACATACTTCACATACTGAAAAAGCGAGCCCACAACATGCAGATTAGTTTTCCGCTTTCTCCCTTAGAAATACCAAAAACCTGAATTTGGACCACCCTGTACATGCAATATTCTAAATTGAACAGTTTTTAAAATTTTACCTTTAATGCAAGATAAATATTCAAAACAGCTCTTTTAATGTTAAGTTTTTTAAATAAAATACTAAAACAAGTATTTTGGCACAATTTTTTTTTTGGTAAATTGTTTTGATTACCCTTATCCTAAAGTCATATTTTTCTTGAGTCCTTTAAACAAGATCTTACAAAAATAAAAAAATCATGCACTTTGAAACCTTGCATCTCGAAAACGAAGGACTTTTGTTTTTGATTTGATTTCATGTTTATTTTTCGTATTTTAAGCTCATAAATAACAATAATAAACCTGTACTTAACATATTAGGTATAAGGGTGAGAGGCGAAAAAAAACCAACATTGACCTTCAGCAACGTTTCGCAACTATATTGTTGCTTTTTCAAGCCCTACGGAGAGACAAAAGTACCTTTGTATAAAACGTGTATAACTTAGGGTAGTTTTACATACTCGAGTTGTACAAGTTTTATACAAAGGTACTTTTGAAAGCTTGAAAAAGCAACAATATAGTTGCGAAACGTCGCTGAAGGTCAATGTTTAGCCTCTCATCCCTATACCCAATATGTTAAGGGTGAATTTGAATAAAAAATGCGCTTCTTCGAATTACTTAAACTAAAAAACTGTTGATCAAATTTGTATCAAATTTTGTACGGTGAAAGTTTAGAGCATTATCCCGGAACCATTTCACGAATTTTGCATAATTTTAAGTTTTTGACATGGTTTTACGTATCCTAAAAATGTTTAATTCACGGTAAAAAATATCGATACCAGAAGCCTCCGCTGTGCAAAATTTTGTTACTTTTTTATGTGCGGTTTATCTGTTTAACTTAACGAACTGTCTTTAGGATTCAAATTCACTCTTAAGCACATGTGTTCACCAAGGGAACGAAAACATAGTAAATAATACTAAACTTATTACTCACTTTAATAGCAGGTTCTGATTGTTCCGTAATTAATTGTTTTTCTTTTAGTTGCTGTAACAAATCGTTTAAAGTGGTTACCCTCATGGTTAACCGACTAACTGATCTTTGCAAAACTTTAATCTTCTTTCTTTTATCAACAAGATTATCTTTCAACATTTTCAAATTTTTTCGCCTCTTTTCTGGTGTTGAAAAATCACTGCTTCCCAAGTCTCCAGGATATTTTCTCTTTCTGAAATAGAAGATATTATCAGCTAATTTAAATTAATAATTTTTTTGGTATGGCACACCAGTCAAAATTTTAAAAAGACTAATGTGTAATTTTAATATTTACAGTAAACTGCTTTAAAAAAAAAATTGATTACACCTTATTAAAAAATTTCACAAAAAATAGCAGTTAATTCTGACGACCAATCACAACATGGAGGGGGCAAACCCTCCATCCGTCCTCCTGCTACTGATTAGCTATTCATAATGGAATTTGCTTACCTGTTTTTTTTTTGTCGACAACTTTGGCTTTCACTTTCAGAAGCTGCTAACGTAAGTGATGATGATGAGTTTTGCTGCAATCTAAAAATTAATATATTTGATTACGTCCCATTTTGACACTTCAGAAAAATGTTTATTCTAGTTTTATGTTTATTGTTTAGAAAAAATATACTATACAAAAATATATAAAAATTCTTTGCAAACACCCTCGACTTATAGACCTCATTAAACTGTCCCAGTCATTTGCAAAAAATTGTTTTCAAATGTATTCAATTTTTTTTTGTTGAATATACTATTGTCTCGTACTTACATCTCTTTTAATTCACGTTGTTCTAAAAGATCTGCAGTTGTTTCCATGCCTTGAATGTTGAGATAACGCTATGCCATCTTGAACATTTTCATCTTTCCTGAAATTGAACAAACTTTATGCTTACTATAATAATAAATAAAATCTGCCTTAGCAAATTATAATTATGAACCTATTTTGACTTAAAAAATGTTTATAAACTTCATTTATTTTAGTTCATTTCATAAAACTGTCTCGTTCATATTGTGCAAAAAATCGTTTCCACACTTTAGACTGTGAAAAAGTAAGATCAAGTTCTTGAAGGAAAAATAAGAGAGACGGTTCAGTAACCGTTTTTATTTCATATAAACTTTGTGAGATTTCGTGCCTATGACCATCAAAGTAGAATAGTTAAAATTTATTCTCAAATTTTGGAAAATAAAAAGAACATTATATTATTAAGTTTTTCAATATTTTTTTAAAAAAAGTGTAAATGTGTTTCATAAACAAAAAGGTTTTGCAGACATTTAAATATCATAAAATTTCCATAAAGTCAAAAATAATGGTTTTTTTTCCAAGTGGTCAACCTTTCTCACATAGCACATTGCAAAATAACGTGATTTAGATAGAGAAAATGACGCTTAATAGGTGACGTTCTAACGTTTTTTTCTCAAAATCACATGTTTTCACGTGAAAAATACGTTATTTGGGAAAAAAACGTTAGAACGTCACCTATTAAGCGTGATTTTCTCTATCTAAATGACGTTATTTTGCAATGTACTAAGTGGGTTTATTCTGTATTTACTTACATTGTCCTGGATTCTGGTTGTTTTGAAATTCCTGAAGGACCTGCAGTTGCTTCCCAGCTTAAATCCTTACTTGATTCTATGACAGTCTGAAATTTTTCATCCTCCCTGAAAGTTTAATTTTAATAATGGAACTTTTTTTTAAATAAAGTGAATATTTCTTTTAAAGTATTAAAAAATTATAAAAGGTTATCACAAAAAAGCAAGCAAGCTGTAAAAACAGCGCATACCTTTTTGTAGGACTGCTGTCCGACTCATCGAGTAAACCCTGAAAATTGGGTTTCAAATCTTTCTGAAAGTGAAAAGGACTTCCTGAGGTGGTGGAATCAGAGGCTACATCTGAACTGTAAAATAAAATTAACAAGAATTTGGTATACAAATATAGGGTGTCCCAAAATGCGACCCACATTTACATACATTTTTTGAAAATTTTTTGGAGTTAGAGCTTGTATATCCATGTAGAGAACATTTAACAAAAACGAGACTTTACAGATCTTAAATTGTATGATATAGATAACGATATAGTAGTAAAGCCTGTTCATAAAGAAAAACAAAAAGTTAGCTTTCTATTTTTATAAATTACAAAACACCTATTTTATTCAAAAATCATTATTTTTGTCAATTGTAATAGGAAAAAAAGCAAAAATATGTTCTTTCATGAAAAGGTCACTTTTCTTTTGTCACAAACACCCAAAATATATAAAATACTTGACTGCTGGAAAAGCATGCATCAATAAGTTTAAAATATTCGTTTATGATGCTCGCTTACTTACCTTTCTGTGTCAAATAAGTCATGACTTAATTTTGGAAAGCTTCCCGGCTTAAGGTAAATTATTCCATCCTTTCTAATTAAAATGTCTTCAGAATTAAAATGATCAGAACACAATACTGATTGAGTTGATAGCGGCAGATCTTCTTCAGCCCCAAGTAATGATAGCCAAATTTTTTTTTTGTTCCAAGTTTTTAGGAAATCTAAAAAAGTTAATACAAAGCTCTATTACATACATGTATCCTACTATACTACTACCTATAGTTAAGGAATAAGGAATAAATTATTATAACTAAACCAAACCCAAGTCAAGGTAGACCCACCCAGCCCAAAATAATAATTTTGAATTTCAGGTATTTTTGAATATGTAACAATCAATTTTTTTCCGTTAAGAATGTCGATTTTTAAAAATCATTATTTTGATATTGCACAGGTAAGTTTATTATTTATTTTACACTACATTTCATGGTCAGAAACCTTTAGAAATCATATTATAATCAAACAAAGAGCAAAAAGGTTCAGGGCAATAAAAATTATAATCTTGCATGTATTCTCATTCCCTCTTCTACCTACCATCAGGGTCCCCTGTGTTATTTAAGTTTATTTACCTACAAATGAACCGGATTAGTTGATCGATTGAATTTACTGGGGTTTTTCAGAACATGCAGAGGAATTAAGGAATTGGAGGACCTATTGTTTTGGTTTTCCTCACAATTTTACATATTCTTATAGTTTAAAATTTAAAATTTTAACCTGCAGTACTATTTTTGTTCTAAACATTATGTTTTGTGATCGCATGTATATTATCTTCTCAGAACATTGTAACTGTTGAATAAAAAAAAAGAAAGATATCGTCAAAAAAATCTAAATTTCCTATATATACGCCATTCTATAGATCAGTTTTTAGGCCATTTACCCAACCGACAAAAATAAATTTAGTATTAATTCTGTATGCCTCTCTCTTATTTTGATAAGGAAGAAAAGAGACAGATATGCAGAATTATTAGCATCAAATTTATGCTTATGAATTGGGTAAACCTACCTTCAGTCAAAAATGCTATGCTAAAATATGTAAATATGAAAAAATGTTATTTTGGGTTGGTTTTAGCTTAGGTTGGTCAAGCTTGAGTTGGGTTGGGTGAGTTACAATCATTTCTTGAATTTTTTTTCCAGGGTTTCTTTCTCCAGGTTTTTTTAGTTTTATTCTGCTTTTTACGTTGCATGGATTGTGACAAAAAATATGTTGGCCAAACGAGACGCTCTATTCAAACACGTTTTAAAGAACATTTAGCACACTTAAAATACGGAAGAACAGAAAAGTCAAGTGTGGCCGAGCATGCTTTTGAAAACAATCATAGATTTACATTAGATAACCTAAAACTTCTAAAAAGTGTACCAAACAAAAGACTTTTGAATGCATATGAAAGTATGGAAATCATTAAATCCAGAAATAGTCTAAATAAAGATAGAGGACCCATCCCGTTTAGTACACTTTATTCTTTGGTTGAGGGGAGATAGGATTAAAAATCGTGATCAATTACAAATTATTAGTCTTATCTCCGCCCACTAAAGGATTGTATATAAGATAGAGCGTAGATTAATTTAGTTCATTGTTTATCGTCTCCTGATGATGCTAACGTTGTTAGCGAAACGCGCGTCGAGTGCAAAAAAGTGTAGTTTTGGTTTGTGGAAAACAATCATAATTTTGTTTTAATTTTGTTTTTTTCTCTATTCGCTATTGGTAAAAATATTGAAAATGTAACTACCTAAATAGCTTATGTTTCTGGATGGCATCTGACAAAAATTATAAAAAATCAACTCATTTGCCGAAAGAATAAAGCTGGGTTTATACAAGCAAATAAAAATTAAAATAGGAAACAATAGGAACTTTTTGGGTCACCTAAAATAATATTTTGTGTGCTTATGCTTATTTGTGTGGCTGCACACTTAGCAAAAAAAAATAGGATGAAATAGGCATACAGAAAAACTTTATTAGACATGTACGGCCTTCGTTCTTATATGTCTGACCTTAAATTTTTAAATGTTATTTTAATTTTGACAATGTTAAATGAATTAGATTCGAAAGACAGCGCATTATTTTTAATTGCCCAAAACCTCTTAAAAATGGATCTTGTTATCCTTATCTTTAATAAAAGTAAGCATAACTACTGTCAAATTTGATCTTATTTTTGCTGGCCCAAAAACTCCCTAATTCTGGTTTACACAGCCAAATAAAAATAAGAATAAATAACTTTGAACCAATCAGCACACAGCTTCTGCGACAACAATAATTGAAATAAATAATTAAAGTAAACTCCATCATATTGGTTTTTTAAATATCTGCGAAAAAAAAACAAAAAATGCAAAAAACAACAACAAATGAAAGTGAGTTAATGTGTTTCAAAGAGGCATGCGCAAAACCGTTTTAAGATATAAAAGTGGCTCATTTTTTAACATTTATTTTAATTTCTTATTTTCATTTCTGCTGTATAAATGCGACGTATAAATGCCTACATTTTTTTCCGATAAGTTCAAATTTTATTTTTAATTATTATTTGCCTGTATAAACTCAGCTTAAGGTAACGGTAGTTGTAAAATTATGTTTTATATGGTATTCAAAATGTTCATGACTGTGTATCTACACCTGCCAACTAAGTTGGCAGAAGCATTTCAACCTATAAATTACTTATTAGTAGTTAAAAAGAAAACAAAACAATTCCAATTGAATTATTTAAATCTACGGCACTGTTTATCAAAATAAGGCTTTCCAAAAACTTACCTGTGAAACGAAACATCACTATTCACATCGTCTAGTTTTTTGCATAAAATGCATTCTCGCACCATCTTAATGTTTTAAGACTTTAAAAAAAGCACAAAAAATAGGTAATTTCATAAGAAAATCACCAACTTATTGTTATATCTTAAAAATTAAACGTTACAAATATCTATAAAAAAGAAATTAATTTCTAATTTCTAATTTCTAATTTTGACAATGTTAAATGAATTAGATTCGAAAGACAGCGCATTATTTTTAATTGCCCAAAACCTCTTAAAAATGGATCTTGTTATCCTTATCTTTAATAAAAGTAAGCATAACTACTGTCAAATTTGATCTTATTTTTGCTGGCCCAAAAACTCCCTAATTCTGGTTTACACAGCCAAATAAAAATAAGAATAAATAACTTTGAACCAATCAGCACACAGCTTCTGCGACAACAATAATTGAAATAAATAATTAAAGTAAACTCCATCATATTGGTTTTTTAAATATCTGCGAAAAAAAAACAAAAAATGCAAAAAACAACAACAAATGAAAGTGAGTTAATGTGTTTCAAAGAGGCATGCGCAAAACCGTTTTAAGATAAAAAATAAAAGTGGCTCATTTTTTAACATTTATTTTAATTTCTTATTTTCATTTCTGCTGTATAAATGCGACGTATAAATGCCTACATTTTTTTCCGATAAGTTCAAATTTTATTTTTAATTATTATTTGCCTGTATAAACTCAGCTTAAGATAACGGTAGTTGTAAAATTATGTTTTATATGGTATTCAAAATGTTCATGACTGTGTATCTACACCTGCCAACTAAGTTGGCAGAAGCATTTCAACCTATAAATTACTTATTAGTAGTTAAAAAGAAGTACACAAAACAATTCCAATTGAATTATTTAAATCTACGGCACTGTTTATCAAAATAAGGCTTTCCAAAAACTTACCTGTGAAACGAAACATCACTGTTCACATCGTCTAGTTTTTTGCATAAAATGCATTCTCGCACCATCTTAATGTTTTAAGACTTTAAAAAAAGCACAAAAACCACAAAAAAAACAACAAAAACGCTTAAAAATATTCAAAATGTCTCTTTTAATTGTCAGCAACACTGTAGCAAAAGTTCACGCCCTACTAGCTCTGTCTAGTAGGAAGGCAGTTTATGAATGGGAATTTTTACAAATCATACCATGAGTGTCGTTGGCCCAGGCGTCACGTTACAGTAGTTAACTGAAGAAAAATCAGTAAAAATTATTTACGAAGGAAGATTGAAAATAATAGT
This sequence comes from Oxystoma pomonae, assembly GCA_963921995.1. NCBI lineage: Eukaryota > Metazoa > Arthropoda > Insecta > Coleoptera > Brentidae > Oxystoma > Oxystoma pomonae. The sequence continues at coordinate 45,834,786 of OY998166.1, forward strand.
GGTAAACTAATACCTAATAATTATCGATATACTTTACGTCGATGTTAATAATTAGTTCAAACAGTACCCAGAGTATTCCGGTAAATATAACCGTGAAAATATAAAATACTGTATATCTATATATGTAGGTAAGTAGTACGAGTTTTTTTTTAAATCAATTGCACTACGTGTTTCTTATGAAAAAATAGAGTATATTTTTTAGAAATATTTTAATAAACCTATTAAAATAAAAAAAAGATTTTTTGCAAAACGTGACAAACACGCATTTATAATTTCCAATTAGACAACCACCACTGCTTTACAAGAACGGATTTTTTTCCAAGGCATACGTTTTGTGAGATAGCTTTGTTATTGTTGGCGTCAGCATATTTTGGATGTTCCCTATCTAAGGTTATTACATCGATGATCAGAGACCATATGTTAACCACTAAACATAAAATATAAAATCGAAAAACTCATATTAAGAACATTATGTTTGTTTTTTAAAACTAAAACTAGATATATTTTCAAATCCTATATTTTTTATTGTACTAGAAGATATTGTGGAAAAACGGATAAACATATATTTAAAAAATATTCTATCTCCTCCACTGGTGGTTTGAGCCTAAAAGTTGTTATACTGTTTGAGAGATAATGTTATATGCTTTTAGTTTGACATCATAAGTTTTTTTGTGGATCGAACAATTTTCGAGATAATTAGACAAAAGCTCGAGACAAATCCAAAAAATTACATATTTCCGCCATTTTTTCAATATGGCGGTGTTGGTACCAGTGGATTTTTGAGGACTTATTAGGGTATATTAATGTTGGTATTCCTAACATCTTAATAAAAAAAAAATTGTGGCTACGAATGTGGAGATCAACACCTTTAATTTGACACCTCAATCAAGTGGTTATGTTATGGGTCGATTTTGCTAACAAGGGTGAAACACGTGTCTGCGTCTAGTCTCCAAGCCGCACCTGGTATGTATTCTTGTGGTACTCCGGTGTATTTTGTAAAGTTCGTTTTTTTGCTATCGATTCGTCACAGTAAAAACCTCGACTGGTGGATGGACTGTGTCTGAAACCAGTCAGTGGTAGAACTGGTGGAGGAGGCCAAAAATTCAATAGTTTTCTGTTGGTAAAAATCTCTTTTTCATTTATATTTAACTCCACTATGGACATTGGGAATTTATTTATCATTATGTTATCTAATGTTTTGCCGAGCATTTGTCCATGACTTGTTGATTTGATCGTTCATATTATTCGACTATAAAAACGTATGTTGCACTGACGATACCTAACAAGGGTGAAACACGTGTCTGCGTCTAGTCTCCAAGTCGCACCCGGTATATATTCTTGTGGTACTATGATGTATTTTGTAAAGTTGGTTTTTTTGCTCTCGATTTGTCATAGTAAATAGAAATAGTGCGGTGGGTGGAAGGGTAAAAAACGAGAGTGGGAGAGGGGCGGGTGGTAGGGGTGCGATTAAGTTGGTAGGAGTGAAAAAAGCGGGTATTTAGCTATTTATACATTAATTTAAACAAAATTAGTTGAATGGTTCATAGTAAAATTAGTAATATAGTAATAGTAAAATTAGTTGAATGGTTCATAGTAAAAACCCGACTGGTGGATGGACTGTGTCTGAAACCAGTCAGTGGTAGAACTGACGGAAAAGGCCAAAAATGCAATAGTTTCCTGTTGGTAAAACTCTCTTTGTTATTAAAAAAAAAAATTGACATTTCCGGTCAAATACCAACTGGCACCATAAGCTTTCTGGTAGTGGTGAGTACTAAAATTCAACTTCAACAACTAATATTTTGAGTGGTTACGCCATCGGTCAAAAAATTTGCAGCCGGATCTCGTACTATATACTATACTATATATTTATTAATAGTTTAAAAAAATGTAGGTACAGAATTGGTCAAAAAAATTATGTGAATTTTTGATCTTTTAAACTTAGAAATCTTTTACTGCTAACGCATTTAATTTCACAGAAACAATAAAATTTATCAAAATCAATGAATAGCGAACTTTCTGTCAAAAAAGTTAATGGTAATGATATCCTAAGCTCTGGAGATAAATTTAAAAAGGCATTTAGTGAGGGTGAATAAATAACAAAATCAATGAATAGCGAGCTTTCCCTCAAAAAAGGTAATCGTAACCGTAGATCCGGATTTCGCACTTATGGTGCTCATCAGTACGGTGCTAGGAATTAGGAGATGAAATGATGATGAAAAAATCTGACACGCAATTAATATTTATTTGCAAGATAGTTATGTAGGTAAATTTTTTGAAACACCTTGAAGGTATGAAAAACTTAACACTATTAAAATACGCGCTCACTTTTTCCCGCAAATATTATTTTAACACTTTCGCTTAACGACAAATAGGTAATAAATAACCCACAAACTCCGGAAGCAAAAAACAAAAAAATTAAATACATAAATTCCAACTTAAAGGTAAAGAAAGAAAAGGCTGATTTATAAATTTTTCAGCTTATTTTATTGAATAAAAAACCTTGGTTCTCCTCCACTGTATTTATTGAAAACAGCACAGGTTCTTCCATTATGCACACTAGGCACTCGCTAAGGGCCCTGGCCATCAAGGGGCCCGAAGGCCCCGCTTCGAAAAGTTAATTGACTGTAAAAATGCTAAAATATATGTTTTTTAATCATGAGCATTTATCGGAAAAGGAGTACTGTTACCAGTCAAGCTCTTCTTCTAAAAATAGATAATAGTATTTTTGGTTAGTGTTTTTGACTCTTCGTTATAGTTATCGTTATTTCTGCGACTGCGCAGTTGCTAAATGTCATTCCGTAGTGGTTGTTAAACATAACGGAGTCCATAATAATAGCTTTATAGTTATCGTTATTTTTATTTACTACTTGTTTTCGTAATATTTTGGAAAACCTATTTATAAAATTGCTAAAACTGAAAAGGTCTTCATCGCCTTCATCTTCTTTAATTCGAAGAAAATCGGTAAAAAAGTAGTGTAATATTTAACAAAAAATGTTAGATTATATTTAACGTCAACTACAAAAGTGGTCAGACAGTTTAACGGCAAATTTCGTTACTCTTATGGTTACCTAGGATTTACCGTAAATAAAGGTAACTTCAAGAGGTTAACAATAGTGCTTTTGAACGAACGTTGTTTTTTTCTTTCTTTATTACAAAATATTCCCGTTTGTCTGTAAACATAGGAACTCCGCACCTCTACTAATCACATAAAAATAAAATACAAATAAAAAATCAACAAATTTTTCTCAAAAAAAAAACAAAGTTTCTGATCTAAAAATATTCCACCACAGAATCACAGCAAGTTTCGTTGGTTGAATTTTTAACGGTGAACGTACTCGCTATTCGGCGCTAATTAGCGCCAGTGGTAACCTTTAATAAGAAAAGTTGAATGCATTTTCTGTCATCTATATTGATAGTGAATCCTTTAATTGAATGAACAAATAATTGATAAATTTGCCAACGAGAAAGCTCGAAAATAATGTTTATAAGTAGACCTCGTTATATATAGGGGTGAATATAAAAGTGTAAGAATATGTTTTTTTTTTATGTAAAACTAGATATAAAAGTTTGTTAACGTGTGTTTATTTTTGTTTTTATAAATGTTAGTATAATTTTCGATTCCTGAAATTATTTTCATGTAGGTTAGGGAGTAGGAAAGGGGCCCGCTTTTCCAATGGTGCTAAGGGCTTGGTAGACCCGGAACAAGCGGTATAAGTCCGTCATCATCAGGGGGTCTGCATTCATACTTATAACGCTTGGTTATACCAGGTGTCCCAAATTTTCTATTCTAACATAAGTCCGTGTAAAGTATATTTATAAAATACTTTCGTATTTGCAAACTTGCCATTTATAGGAAATTTTGTCAACAACTTTGTTATTTTAAATAAAACACCCCTTATATGTTTGCACTTTTGGATTCTAGAAAAAATTCTAGGTACATTTTATGTATAGTGTCCTATATCTTCAACTGTTTTTAAAATATTGACAGGTGAAAATTGCCATGTTATAACTTTGACAGCCCGTAATATCATAACGATTAAGGATAGAACAAAACGGTTTTCCTATCTTGGTTTTGCACCACATATCGTTTTAAACTATTCTTGACACATGGTTAAATTAACCTTGGAATATTTTAACTCCGAGTTAAAACTAAAAATAGTCCATAACGATATCTTGTGAAAAACCAAGATAATAAAGTGAAAACTGTTTTGTTCTATCCTTAACCGTTATGATGTTACGGACTGTTAAAGTTATTAAATGTCAATTTACACCTGTCAATATTTTAGAACCGGTGACAATAGGTATAGGACATCATAGATAAAATGAACCCAGAATTTTTTGTAGAATCCAAAAATGCAAATATATACAGTGTTTAATTTAAAATAACAAAGTTGTTGCCAAGATTTCCTGTAAATGGAACGCTGCAAATAAATAAATAAATGCAAATATTTTATAAATATTTCCAAAATAATCTAATAAACCACTCACCTTGGGACACCCTATAAGGTTGAAAATTTATGGAAGGAAAATTTATTTTTGACACCAAGACATCATCAAAAAACAAAACATAAACAAAAAACTTAAACTAGAACCCCCAAACCTTAAGGCTGGCGGATGAAGTTGTTAATTTTAACATAATCCAGGTATAAGTACGCATTTATGTTTGCTTGTGACGTTTGAGCCAGTACGCATACGAGTAACAGGCGAGTAGAAATTATAACTTGTAGCAAAGGGTATAAACCAAATAACTATTAATCCTGACGATGTCAAAGCTTCAAATGTAAAATCTGAGGTGCTTCAGAGATGTACTTGACCCACTGATACTCGCTAACCGCCCCTTGATCGTACAAGCCAAATATCAATCCTGACGTTGTCAAAGTTTGCAAATTAGAATAGAAAGAGCTAGAGAGATGTACTTAAAAGACTAATACTGGTTTACCGACCTTTAAAAAAAATCTATTATTTTCTCCAACACCACGCTAGCTAAGTTTAGGAAAACTTGTATGAACACTCTTGTCAAATATGAACATACTAGGTTAAGTTAAGCAAAACTAATTGGATTTTCCCATTATCAAATAAGTTAAACGCCTATTCGCCTTGTTACTCGCACGCGTACTCATAATGTCACTCTTGTTTAAGTCTTGACATGCTAGGTTAAGTTTAGCAAAACTAATTGGATTTTGGCCATTATCAAATAAGTTAAACGCCTACTTGCCTTGTTACTCGCACGTGTACTTGTATGGACACTTTTGTTTAAGTGTTGACATCCTAGATTAAGTGTTTTTTAGTTTCTTTAAGAATTTCAATCCAAATAACTCCTGCTTTGTCGTATGTAGCACTTGTAAATTAAAAGTCATTAATAAATCTATTCACAACAGTTAAAAATATATGTACATTATTCTGAAGTAGCCATGTTTCAAACGTTTGAAAAAGTAAATTATTAAAAGATTCGTAAAATATGACAGATAATATTTGGTTTACTGTTTCGTATGCGTAGACCCCTGAATTAATCAATATTGATTTTATGCCTATCTTAAATTCACAAGACGCCAAAGTTAAATTATAATGCATTCCACCAATATGCAAAGTAAAGGATTCTTTTAATTCTTTTGAATCCCACAAAACTTGCTGGGCCTTTGAATATATGCCCATATCAGCAGTAACTAAAATGTGTCCTTGGTTCATGTCTCTGACAATATCTGCAATTATTTTTAGGGTGTAAAAATTGTAGAGAAATCGGTCGGATCTTTATTCATAAAGGGCATGTAGAAGGTTTTCATGACAGGAAGAGTTTTTTTGGATATGACTGGATAGGAATGATTTATTTTGAACAGTTTTCGAAACATAAGCCATACTAAATCAGTTGCAAAAAAGCTTCCGTTAAATCCGGGGGGAGTTCGAACAGATGACAGGCGGGTTTGGTTCGTTTAAAACACAAAGGAAATACCTACGGAACAATTTAGTTTTTGAGATATCTAAGAAAAATAAAAACTCACTAATCGTAGCAGCTAGCAAAAAAACAAAGTATACATTTTTCACATTTTTCCAACGGAAAAATATTAATTTTTATTACGGAAGGGGTTGGAACGGTGTATAAACGGGGATTAACTTTAAAATATTATAAGATTTTTAAAACATTTTTACTTGGACATTTAGACCGATCCGGAAACTCATTTAGCGAGAAAAAAATAAAAAAAATTTTAACAGCATTTTGATGAGTGGAAATGCTGATAAATAATTAAAAAAAAAAAATGCGTGAGTGGGACTCTTGGGTGGGGGGGGGGGGAACGGGGAAGAAAAATGGTATTATTACAATTTCCGGCAAAACTGAACGTCATAGAGTAAAAAATTCGATATAGAAGTTTTAGACGGTGCAAAGGTCTACAAATTTTCTAAACGTCAATTTTTAACATAACCTCACAGGGTTCACACCAAATTCTGATTTCTAAATTCCCTGACTTTTCCAGGTTTTCCCTGACCATTTTTTAAAAAATTCCAGATATTTTTTGGACGTGGATACCAAGTAAATGTAGACTTTTACCATGACAATTTTTGAAAGCTCAAATTTATCAGGTATATATATTATCGAGATAAAAAGGTAAAAGGCAGATAAATAAGACGAGAAACTTTGTTCGAAACTTTATTTGAAGACAAAAATCACAGGAACCGAGTTCGTTAAATCCTAAAAACAAATCAGGTAATTAACAGTATTAAAAATAAAAGAATAATTTGTCTAGCTCTACCAACGTTTTTTTGGTTTATCTATCAAGTTATAAAACTAAATTGCACGAAGTGTTAATATATATGCACATGGACACGAAAAAAGAGACCAACATAAGCTGGAATACGGAAAAACTCAAGACAGAACAAATACAGGAAATATACCAGAACGCAATGGGGCTACAATGTAAACGAGGTCTGGAAGAACATCCAAGAAACAGTAACTAGGGTGGCTAGTCAAGTGCTCGACAAAAAGAGAAAACAAAGAAGGAAGTAGTTTGATGACGACTGTAGTAGAGCGACGGAAAGACAAAATATGACCAGTAAAAAAATGCTTCAACACCCCAAAGCATCTAATATAGAAGAGTATAAACAACAAAGATCTGAAGCACGCAGAATGATATAAAGGAAAAAGAGAGACCATCATCTAAATATAATAAAAGAAATGGAGGAAAACAGACAAAAAAACAGAATAAAAGAATATTTTCAGGGAATAACAAAGCACAAAACATAATACCAACCCAGAACCGAAAACTTCCTCTCAACAAACAACGGACAACTGATAACCAACGAAAGAGAGATCCTAACCACATGTAAGAACTACTTTTTCAAACTACTGAACGAAGAGGTAAATACCGATACTACACCCATAAGCAAATAGACCAGATTTTCATCGTTAGACATATAATAGAAAAATGCTTGGAATTTGACAGAGAACTTTACCAGATGTTTATTGATTTCAAACAGGCATTTGACAGATTATGTAGAACAAAGTTGTGGGAAGCAATTAAGGAACTGGGCTTTTAAAAGCTGATATCCCTGGTAAAAATATGTACGGAGGATACAAGGTGCAAGAGAAGGGTGGAACAAAGTTACTCCGATTTCTTTGGTATCAACAATAGGCTTAAGTAGGGTCGTGCCTATCTTTCACCCCAACTCTTCAACATAGCATTAGAATATTCAATTAGGAAAGCCAAGATTGAGACACTAACGGTTATATTTCACCAGGAAGGACCCAACCTACTACTGGCCTTCGCAGATGATGTGGACATAATTGGCAACAGCAGCATTAATCTTAAAGACTCCTTGCAACACCATATTTCAGCATCCATAACTGATTGCTTAGTAAGAAAAGATTACAAAAAAGGAGTAGAACCCTTTTTGGCAATGAAAGCAGTTGCTGTGGAGGTTCCTTCACTTACAGTAGTTGGTGTAGATGTAGTTCCGTTGTCATTTTGGGCCAAGACTGATAGTATATCAGTTTTCTTGATTAACAAAGGCAATTTCCTTGAATTTTTTCAGCCTCCACGTACTTTACATGACCACTGCTGTTAAAATGGCTTAACATAGCCTGACGTCCCATATTACTCAATTCAATATTTTTTAAAGAAAGCTTACAATATGCCTGATATTTATTGGTTTTCACAGCGTGTAGACACTGCCACTCTGGTGGACTTATAAAAGGACTTATCAGGTCTAAATTAGAAATTTGGATTCTTGCTCTTAAAAAAATTTACATGACAAACATTGTCGGATTAGAAAAAACGCGCGACGAAACGAAAACCAAATATGTTCAATAAACACAATCTGCCCTGGATAATGATGCGGTTCTTGTCCTACACGTTTTAAAAAGATTTTCTCTTGCTCTTGGATTTTAGGTGGACTAGAACTGATTGTGCCCGAAACAGATGTTGAGCTTAAATACGAGTTGGGCAGAGATGAACTCACATAATATTTTTTTAAAAGTTGGTTTAAAAAATAGGCGAAGAGAAAGAGAAATTCCAGGTTTTGTGTGCCAATTCCCTGACTTTTGAGAATTTTTTTGTCACTCCCTGACTTTTCCAGGTAGTTCTCAAAATTCCCTGACTTTTTCAGATTTTCCAGGTCAGTGGGAACCCTGCCTCAAAATTTTCGAGAAAAATGCAAAAAATCGTAATATTTTTATTTTTTCATTTTTTATTTCCCCAAAAATAATTGCATTGTCACGAAACTTGGTGAAAATATACCTCTCTGTGTCCTTAATGCCTACAATTTTTTTTAGATAAAAAGGTTAAAAATTTTTTGAGATATTAATTTTTTTCGGTCCTAATCACTTTTTTTTCAATCAAAAATTTCACTCACTGCTCATTTTTTTTGCTTTGACCTACTTTTTGGTGTGAAAATAAAAAAAAATTATATTTACAATTAAAAAACATGCTCAGAAATCAAGAAAACAGATAATGGCATTACCAACATTTAATTTTTCAGTCATTGTTTTTAACTTATTTCAAAAAAATTAAGAATCGATTACTCCATTCAGTTGTACGGAAAAAATGCGAAAACGTTATTTATGTGCAGTATTGCTATAAGCTTAGCACTTTTTTTGATCATTTTAGTAAATATGTATTTTTTATCTAAAATGCTTTCCTTAAAAGAAATGTTTTATTACCTTTTTTTGTACTTTGTTTAAATCAGGATAATGGGAGAGGCGTATTTTTTCTATTTCTATCGAAATAATTGTTGAACGGAAATAGCTCAAAATTTTAGCTTCTTGTTGGAAATTAAAAATAAATAAATATTGAAAACGACAAATGCTTTTGTAATTCCGGATTAATAAGCTGTAATAGATTATGACACTTTATTAATCGAAATAAAATATTAATAGCAATACTTCACAAAAATAAAGTTTTAGGTCTAACAGTTACTTTGTTTATACGGTACTCTTAAAGCGCTTTTAAACAAAGGAAGGTTTGAAAATGCTTGTCCTAAACGTACCATTAGAACAATTTTGAATATTAAAGCAATTTTATTTTAAACCGGATTTTTTTTTAACTTAGTTGTTTTATTTGCGTTTTAATAAAAATGTAATATAAGGATTTTTTAATATAAATATATATATATTTTAATTTTTGAGAAACTGTAAGGTAAGAGGATTGACAGTACATCGATCAGCTGTTAGAAAACGATTTTAATGAAGGAGAAAGCTACTTTATTTAAAACAGTTCTTATATAAAACCGGTTTTAGGCGCGTATAAAAGTAGTAAATTAAATACCGTCTCCTTTTTATTTTTTCCGTACAAATAGATGTTGTAATCGGTTGTTGATTTTTTTTTTTTAATTGAAAGAAATTATTAACAATTGCTGAAAAATTCATTGTTGCAAAAGCCATTATTTGTTTTTTTGTATTTCTGGACATGTTTTGTAATTGTAACTATAATTTTTTATTATCCCATCAAAAAATATATGTCAAAACGAAAAAAATGAGCAGTGTTAAAAACAAACTACTACGAGAATTTTCCTGAGTAGAATTTTTGATCGAAAAAAAGTGATTTGGACCGAAAAAAATTAATATCTACAAAAATGTTTAAACTCTTTATCTAAAAAAATTATAGGCATTAAGGACACAGAGAGCTATATTTTCACCAAATTTCGTGACAGTGCAATTATTTTCCCTCTCCAACCCCCCACCCCCATCAAAAACTTATTAGCTCTGCGTCTGGTGACAAAGAATTTTTGTGTTAAATTTGATAAAAATCGGTTTAGCTGTTTTTGAGTTATTGTGTTACAGACAGACCGACGATCCCAATAGCCTCCATACTATGTATGGATGGCTAAAAAAATGGACTAAGAGTCAACAATTTTTATTGTTTTAATTTGGCATTCGACAGCACAAATATTAGTGTTGTCCTATTCTTAGCCATCCATGAATAGTATGAAGGCTATTGGGTTCGTCAAAAAACAAGTTTTGTTTTCTTCTATTCTATATTCTATAGGTCAAAAAAGACCTATATACAAAATTTTGTCATGGTGTCTGTCTGTCTGTAACACGATTACTGAAAAATCGCTCCATCGATTTTTATCCAATTTGGCACAAAAATTCTTTGTCACCAGACGCAGAGCTGATTCATTTTTGATGGTGGTGGGGGGGGTTGGAGGGGAGATTAAACTATTAAAAAAATTGTAACTCACGAACCGCAGATAAGATAATTGCATTTTCAACCATTTTTTTAAAAGTTTAATCACCTACCCTCTTGCCAACTCCTCACCCCCACCAAAAACTAATCAGCTCTGCGTCTGATGCCAAATAAAAACATGCATATAACCCCGAAGTGATGACTTCTAGTTTGAAAGTGAATTTCTAGTTTTGTCGTAAAAGTGGTGGGGAAGTACCTTTTTTAATAAAAAAAAGACTAAGCTGAAACTCTCCTGAATGTAATATAAAAAGAATTATGAAAATCTATTGAGCCGTTTAAAAGTTATGATAGAAATAAAACTCTTCATGGGGTGCAATGGGCCCGGAAAAGCAACCCAGGCATGGGCGTAGGGAGGGGGGGCCATAGCCCCCCCTGGGATTTGTAAAAGAAATACTTTTAAACAAATTAATATCTCAGCGATAGAAAAGAGGTACAGAACTTGAAAAATGTCTTTATTTAAAATAGGTCGGTATACATATATATTTAAAGTTTTATTATTTCCCAAAGAACAGCTTCGCCCCCCTTTGTGGAATATCCTGGCTACACGCATGGACCCAGATATCCAAATTGAACTCAGCATGCGTCGTCGAATTAATTATATAATATTATAGTTGAAAGTGACGATTTCTTATATACGTTTTAGGCATCATAATGATTTTTCAAATATTGAACTGTGAAAGTGCAAGGAACCAAACTAAAGGTCTCCTGAATCGATAAAAAAAAGAATGATGAAAACGGCTTAAGCCGTTTCAAAATTATACTAGAAGAAAAAATTTAAAAAAAAAACATAGGGTCAAACTTATAACCTCGTTTTTTTTAAGTCGGTTAAAAATGACCGCCATCTTGAATATCTGCAGTTGTCCGAGGGTGGCAAGGGTGTGCCAGAGTGGCATTAATGGAATTAGTAAAAACCCCTTAGCCACCATAATCAGGCCAAATAATTCCCGCTTTTGAATAAAAGTTCCTCCTTTCCAGCAAGTTGGCAAATGACAGGTTGATGTTCATATACTTCTTTAAATTTAATTTGTTATCTTAACTTCTTTCTAAACTTAAAAACAATTTTTAATTTAAATTTTCTTAAATTTGGTTTTGTTTAGCAGTGTAGACTAAAAGATATAAGCAATCTATATAAAAATGAATGCGGGTCTGTTCGATTCGAAGCGAGGACGCACGTGGTCGGCTATCGGAACCACAGCCGAATTATTTTCACAGCAAACTAAAATATTTCCGCAGCAAGGGCAACGTCGCCGACTAAATCAGCAGTGGATCGCAGACTTTCGCGCCACAGTAAAAGCCTGCGATCCTTTTTGGTTTATCTGGGCTCCATAAGCTTTACTTCTCTGTTCCGTAGGTAATTACTTTGTGGTTTAACAGGTTTGTTGTAGTTAAAAATGCGCTGAGGAAGTCCTTGAAATGTAGATTTTTAAAATCTTGGTATATTAGATTCTGTGTAGGAATTGTCACTTAATTCTTTTTGAAACAAAACCATCTAAAGTGTCTCCATTTAAATCGAAATTATCTATTGAGGCAATTATATACTCATTTTCATATTTGACAGCTTTGAGCCCTTCCGGTATGTACATACTATTTTACACTTGGTAATAACACAAACATGTAAGAAATGTTTTTACTTCATCGTAAGAAATAGCGTACCCCATAAAATAAAGTGTCTGGTTAAGGTTTTTACTTTCAAATGTATGATAAGCGTAGACACTTAATCCGATTGACAACGGAGTCCTACATTTTCTTGCTATACCAATAATATATAATATTAACTGTAATTATTATCACACGAGTAACCAAACTACTCTGTAAATTTTCAAATTTGCAGTCAAATATAAAAAGACTCAAAAAGCTGAGGATTTCGGTGAGAATGCTATCTTTTAGATGTTGTATTAAAATATTGCTTGGAGAAACGTAGACATTACCAGGGGGTGTTAAATATTCTTTGAGTATTTAATTCAAAATTTTTGCAGCTTCTTTTAATATATTATTAACATTAGCCAATTGTTAATAAAAAAATTGTTTCTCTCAATAACCGTTCTGTAATGTGACTGAACCTCATTATTTGTTTTCTGTATATATACAAAATTCTAGTTAATTCTGATGTAGTCAATATTTTCTCCTCTTTGATTAGTATCCAAATGATCAGAAATAACCTGAGAATCTATTGAAACAGGTCTACTTTCGTCGTCTAAATCTGGTTTTGCATTAATTTTTTTAAAGAAATTTTTATAGCAATATTTGTGATATTTTATTTCATTTGACTCTTTAACTCTACGTTTTAGATTAATACCTTTATTTTGATTCTTACTCCGCATCAGTAACTTTGGTTTGGTTAAGTGCTTATTGTAAGTTCTGGAGTTTAAGCAAAAAATACAGTAAATATTTCCTTTTACATTCACTGTGGAAATAAATACCAGTAACATTAGAATTCCAACTGTAATTCTATTGTTTTTCAAAAACCTGGTCCTTTAAGTGAGTAGATACTTCAAAAATTGATTTTAATCCTTTTGATGTTAGGGTACAAACGTTTTTATTTTTTGGACAACAAATCACGTTACAAATTAAACAATAGAATGTTTACCTTTTTTGTATCATTTTCATTAATTTGGAGATTTTTAATACATTGATGCTGAACTAAATATTTCTAGAATCCTCATTCATTTTTTAAAATATTTTCACTTTTTTTAATATTTGTAGATTTAGAATTTTTAAAAACGTTTTTGTTTTTGAGTGAGTTTACAGTAAAATCAATCTTTTTAGATTTATTTATTTTAAGTGCGTTTTGGGAGCTTCCAATATTGTGTTTTTATTGAAATTTATATGAAATTATTGAGTGAACTTTTTCATTTTCACCTTTTATATATTAATATAATAAAATGGTAGACCAGTTTTGACACATATAACACCGAAATATTCAAAAAAAACTCATTTTTATATATTTATCATGATTTTAATTTTAAATCCAATTTAAGAAGGTTGCAATAGTAAATAAAATGTGTTTTTTTTGGTAGAAGAAAAGACCATTTTCTTTAAAATGACACCATTTTGATGTAAATCGGTAAGGTACTTTTTACAAAAGAAAATATGTGCCAAAGCACTACACAAAATTTCATGAATTCAAGATGGCGCACCCCTACCTTCCTGGTTTATGGTCACCTATGTGGGGTTAAAAGGAATTTTAGTCACTACGAGATTCTACGAGAGATCGCAAATTTTGCCCTACTAATGCCTAGGTACTTTAATAGTCGTCTTCATTAATGGCGCGGTTTTTTTTACAGCGTGGTGTCCCCAGAGAAGCCTAATCCACAAAAATATACGTACAAAATTTACACAAGGAAAAATCAAGTTTGTTGTTGTTGTAAATTAGACTCGGTTAAAAAGGCTCTATTATTACAGGCGTCACCAAAAATGACGATATTTTGATACCTGTTTCATGATTCTTCCCTAAAACTTTGCCTCACTGTTCGATTTTCGTTTAAATTTTGCGTGATCCGTTGCTAACTGTTTTTTTTTTAATAACTGTCATTACACAAACTAACATCAGGCTTAATTTCAACCTTTCAAAATCAGTTGCATTGAATTTATTTTTTTACATGTTTGGAGCAATGTTGACGTCACACGCCCAATATTGTGTCGTCTGATGGTTTGTTTTGAGTTCAGTAGTGCATCAACTATTAACAAATGAATTTTTTATCACCCGAGCGAGCTCTAGGTGTTCCGGTGCCCGGGGTGCTGACTCTGGACCTTATATGATGGAAGGTTAGTCCATTCTGAAAATATCAGCCTTTCTAAAACTCTTGCCCGATTTTTTACAAGCGCTCCGACTATAAAGTTTACTACCAGAAACAACATCCGGTATTAGAAAAGGTTATGTCCATATCCACCAACGTGAAAATTATCTGATTAAGCTTTAATCATGATTAACACTAATCGAAGTTTGAAATGACTCTTGCCAAACAAAGTTTTAATATAAAACACCACATTCTAAACACCAATTATGATTAAAACTTAATGGGAGAATTTTCGCGTTGGTGGATACGAGCATTAAAGTTTAACAAGTAGACGTGACTATTAGTTTACAGCCTAAGAGGGTTTAATGACAAAAATGTACTGAGGACCATAAAAAAATTGCTACAAAATGGCTTTGATATACTTATAACAAACTAAATATTTTTAAGAATTAGGTGCCATTTTTCAGATACTTGCAAATATCCCTTAAAACCTACCTTAAGGTTTTAGTTTTTCGACTGTCACTTATGAATTATTAAAAATTGAATTATTAATTTTCGCAGATATTTTGGAAAATTACATAGCCAACATAATTTGGTCAAATAATTGTAAGTCCAACAGTTTTTGAGATATTTGCAAAGAACTTGTCAAATCCAACCTGTTATAATATTTTTTCTTCCGGTTTTGATATTTCTAATGGTCAAAATTTGGTAATCTTTTGATATGTTTTTGGTAATAATTTCAAAAAATTATTTTAGCAATTTCTTTATCTTATACGGTTTTACTAATACCACACTTATCGAGGGTCTTTGACAAGAAGAACTTTTATTTGCTGTTTTATTAAAAGCGCAATAGGGCTAACAAAGAACTATTTAACTACTGTGTATCAATATATGTTGAAATCGAAAAAGAAATATCTAAAGAGAAGGAGTACAAAGCGGGGTTCTAAAGTGTCAATACTAGGATTTCTTTTAGTATGTAAAATTACCTGTCCTCCAAAACTTGTCTGGTCCCTCCTACAAGATTAACAAGACTGTGAACAGTTTTGTTGACTTCTTGTAAATTTTTTAGCGTAAAATCATATTGTTTTTTAAAGTCTTCGTTTTGTTTTAGCAAAATTCCTGAATATTCATCTAAAACAAATGTTTATGTTTTTTTTTGTTTATATAAATGCTGGAAGAAATAAGAAACGTTCTTTTCACTCCTATGATGAGATGAAAATTTCAAGTTAAGATATTTTCTGCAAACAAAAAAAATCGACATCTCAAACATGTTGTACTTTTTGACCAAGTTAAGTGCGGTCTCCAGAGTCAATATTATTTAAATTAGGAGAGAAAACAAAAGTTCTATTGTTTCTTCACTTTAATTCGAAATCACCGACCGGTTTCGTCTAAAACGTCATTGTTAAGGGGTGTTGGTGCACAAATTTGTCAAAATAAAGCCGTAAATAAAATCATGCCAAAAATAGTATTTTTTATTTAAAATTTAAAAGTGCGGTATATACAGGTTGTGTCACAACTTATGTTTGAAGCTTTTAGAGCTTATTAAGTTAACTGCAAGTAATACAAACATATATAAAAAAAACAAGTACACCGTTTTCAAACGCTTCTTCAAAAATGTTTCAATTAGGGAACATTTTTCCAAGACACGACTCTATCACTAAAAGTACGCAATGATTCGTTGAAGTGTGATACATACAAAGCGACAAAAAGCACTAATCACTGAATATTCTCATAACTAAATAAAAAGGTCCAATAATGGCATACCTCTATTAATGTAAGGGGACACAGGAATAAATTCGATAAGCTTCTCCGGCGGGTTGTTGTGCTTCCTTATGAATTAAAACAATATCCAATAATTTGTTGTTTAATTTCCCAAGAAATTAATTTTTTATTTTTTAAACAAAATCACTAAAAAAGCTAATACTCCGCACCACAACGCGACGTGATTTTCAAAAATGAATCAGTTAATATTGCATAGTTTAGAATCGTAGATTTCTCCAGCGTGAAGCAGTTGAATCATAGTAGGTAGAAGGAAAGAAAGTCCTGTATGCTTCACAAATATTTTAATTCAATAAACACGACGCGTTTCGATTTTTTCTTTAAAAAATGATTTTTAAGTGTTCATTCTGTAATACAATAAAAACGAGTGTTTCAAAATTAAATTTAAATCAAAGAAATAAAAAAGTACTTACAGAATGTCAAAAATCCATCATTAAGGGTAAATTTTAGGACCCAGACTACACATAATCAAATTAATAAATAAAACATGTCGGACGGTTAAAAACACCTTATTCAAACATGCACCAACAACAAATTTAAAAAAAGACAAAGGAAACGAGAATAATAAATAAAATTCGAAACGAGACAATGAGCGGGATCTAACAATTTAAAAACTAATTAAAAAATATAAATAAAACTGTCGAGACGGAACAAAGATAAAAAACAAAAAACTATTTAACATTATTGATAACTTTGGCTATCTCTTTATAGTGTGCGTTGCCGGGTTCATTCAAACTGACAGATGTAGGATCATTTTCCAACTTCGCTATTTCAAAATTCTCCAAAAAATTCAATTTCCTGCCCTTGTGAGCATCATGTAAAATTTTAAAGTTATTCTCCAAATTAAAAGTGTGACCCGTCTCTCGCAAATGCATGCCAAACGCCGAACGCTTATCGGATGGAGATTTTTGAGAATTTAAGTGTTCTTAAACTTTAACACGAAAACTGCGTCCAGTTTGGCCAACATATTTTGCAGAACAAGAACCACAAGAAAGCAAATAAACACCACTCTTTTCTAAAGTTGGGACTGTATATTTTAATCTGGAAAACAAACTTTTAAGGTTGAAGAAAGATTTATATACTAATTTGATGTTATTATTCAAAGAATTAAGAACATTACCCACTTTTAAAGAGATATCTCCCAGGTAAGTTAATTTGACATATTTTGGTGGTTGAAATGGTAAAATAGATGTGTCTTTTGGGTCCGAAAATAATTTTTTTAATAAAACAGAATTAAATGAGTTTTTAGATGTTCTGAATTCGTTAAATATGAAAATTCAGTTTACTATGGAAGTAGAAGAAAATTGTTTGATTTTTTTTAGATTTGACAGTAAAAAGAAAAAACAATAAGTTTGAATATTCGATTTATAGGAAATCTACTCAAACTGATAATGTCATACCTTCAGATTCCAATCACTTTTTTGCACACAAGATTGCCTCCTTTAATTGTCTTATTTATCGGCTTTTTTCTGTTCCTTTATTACCATTGGATTTCGGAAAAGAAAAAAATATAATTTATCAAATTGCAGTTAATAATGGCCACAAAATTTCTTTAATTAACAGGCTTATAATAAAAAAATATAATTCTTTATTAAAAAAAATATTTTCGGACCCAAAAGACACATCTATTTTAACATTTCAACCACCAAAATATGTCAAATTAACTTACCAGGGAGATATCTCTTTAAAAGTGGGTCATGTTCTTAATAACATCAAATTAGTGTCTAAATCTTTCTTCAACCTTAAAAGTTTGTTTTTCAGATTAAAAGATACAGTCCCAACTTTAGAAAAGAGTGGTGTTTATTTGCTTTCTTGTGGTTCTTGCTCTGCAAAATATGTTGGCCAAACTGGACGCAGTTTTCGTTTTAGAGTTCGAGAACACTTAAATTCTCAAAAATCTTTATCCGATAAGCTTTCGGCGTTTGGCATGCATTTGCGAGAGACGGGTCACACTTTTAATTTGGAAAATAACTGTAAAATGTTACATGATGCTCACAAGGGCAGGAAATTGAATTATTTGAGGAATTTTGAAATAGCGAAGTTGGAAAATGATTCTACATCTGTCAGTTTGAATGAACCCAGCAAGGCGCACTATAAAGAGATAGCCAAAGTTATCAATAATTTTAAATAGTTTTCTTGTTTTTTATCTTTGTTCCGTCTCGATAGTTTTATTTATATTTTTTAATTAGTTTTTAAATTGTTAGGTGCCGCTCGTTGTTTCGTTTCGAATTTTATTTATTATTCTCGTTTCCTTTGTCTTTTTTTAAATTTGTTGTTAGTGTATGTTTGAATAAGGTGTTTTTAACTGTCCGACATGTTTTATTTATTAATTAAATTACGTGTAGTTTGTGTCCGAAATTTTACCCTTAATGATAGATTTTTACGTTCTGTAAGTACTCTTTTTTATTTTTTTTATTTAAATTTAATTTAACACTCGTTTTTATTGTATTGCAGAATGCACACTTAAAAATGATTTTTTTAAAGAAAAAATCGAAACGCGTCGTGTTTATTGAATTAAAATATTTGTGAAGCATACAGGACTTTCTTTCCTTCTACCTACTATGATTGCATAGTTTGTTTACTTTCTGTGGTACAGCAAGGGCAGGCAAACTTGCTTGGTGGATGATTGTTTTTTGTTAGGTACTTTGTTTATAAGGTTCAATGTACGAAGGCGAAGAAAATGTTTTAGCACATTTTTGGTTATTTTTTTTGGGAAAACTTTCGAACAAATTTAAGCAAAATGAATGATTATTTCAAACTCCGACCAGTATTAGGAATCACGTCTTTCATATTTCTACGTAAGTTGTGAAACAACCTGTAATACTATATATATAAATGTATAGATTATTTTATTTTTTTTTATTTTTTATTGGATTTAAGTTTAAAAAGTTGTTGAAAAGCAAACTACTTGTAGACGAAATGTCAAATAATGACAACCAATTTTTTTTTTATCTACTTAATGTGTTATAATTGAAGGATATTTCAACTAAAATCAGTGGACATATAAATAAATTAATTGAAACCTCTATCTATTTTTAGCCATCCATACATAGTATGATAGTCTATGGACAAATCGGGCAAAAGGGGGGGGGGGTTCGTGTGAAAATCGTGCTAACTTTATGCCGACAAGCTAACTTTGTTAAGGGTAGCTCATAGATCACGCTTTAACTTGTTGTCATTCTGGTAAATGCGGTTTTTTCAAGTTATTGCCCCCAACCTTTTCTTGCATAGTACTTTTAAAACGGTGTAACTTTCTTAAAAATTAATATAGAGTCGAAAATGACAAAAAAACGATTCAGTGGAAACACTCAATAAAATTGTTTTCTACAAAAAAGTTCAACATTTGGGTTTTTTTGTCACAAAAAATAAACTTCATTTTTAGTTTTTTTTTTTGAAGTAGTTATTTATTTTCAGAAGCCATGTGCGATAATATTAAGGCAAAATTAAAAAAGTTTTTAATAAAACTTGGTATGCGTTTAAAGTTTCGGTGACAATATAATAATATATGATATTATCAGGTACCCACCTCCCTCTAACCAGGGAAGTGTAGAAGAAAAATATTTAGTTTGTTCGATTACAATCAAATTTGGCATACAGGGATTTTTTAGGAAAAGGGATTATGAATTTTTGATCAGATTTGAAAATTTTAATATTACGGATTTAAAATGGACGATTTAGGGTAAAAATCTAAAAATATCATAATAATAAAACCGATGGGCACAAATTAAACTAACAATGTCCATCCATATATCCCAGAAATGTTAGGGTAGCTTGGGTCGAGTTGGATTGGATATACTTAAGACCCTTGTATTTCTCTGCTTTATAGTGGCTTAAGATTCGTGCGAACATACACATAATATAATTAGTAGCATACATTTATCATGGCCAAACTTCCTATAATACGCCCATCATTTTTATCCTTATGATATCAGAATGCTAAAAATTATTTTTCACTTTTTAGTGCACCTTATATTTTATCAGGGTTCCCACCAAATTCTGATTTCCAAATTCCCTGATTTTTCCAGGTTTTCCCTGACCATTTAAAAAAAAATTCGGGTATTTTTTGGATATAAATTGCTTTTCTACGTGGATATCAAGTAAATGTAGACCTTTACCATGACAGTTTTTGAAAGCTCAAATTGAGCAGGTGTTTATATAATATCGAGATAAAAAGCAGATAAATATGATGAGAAACTTTGTTAGAAACTTTATTTGAAGACAGGAACCGAATTGGTTAAATCCTAAATCAAAAACAAATCAGGTACTTAAAAGTATTAAAAATAAAAGACTAATTTGCCTAGTGGTATCTACGTTTTTTTTGTTAATCTAGCAAGTTATAAAACTAAATTGCTACTAAGTATTAATATATATTATGGCTAGTCAAGTGCTCGACAACAAGAGAAAACAAAGAAGGAAGTAGTTTAATGACTACTGTAGTAGAGCGACGCAAAGACGAAATATGATCAAAAATGCTTTAACAGCCAACCAACAGCATCTAACATAAAAGAGTATAAACAACAAAAATGTGAAGCACGCATAATGATATAAAGGAAAAAGAGAGACCACCATCTAAATATATAAGAGAAATGGAGGAAACAGACCAAACAACATAATAAAAGAATACTTTCAGGGAATCACAAAGCACAAAACAGGATACCAACCCAGAACTGAAAACTTCCTCTCAACAAGCAACGGACAACCGATAATCAACGAAAGAAAGATCCTAACCATATAGAAGAACTACTTTTTCGAACTACTCAATGAAGAGGTCAATATCGATACTACACCCATAAGCATATTGACAGCTGAAATGGAGATACCAGCATCAACATATAAAGAAATAGTTAAAGTCATAAAAAAGCAGGTATTTAAAAATAACAAAGCTTCTGTTAGTGACGGCATACCTGCCGTATGTATAAAATATGCATAGGGCCATCCATAAGCTCATCCAAAACATTTGGAACATCGAAGTGCTACCGGATCCATGGAAGGAAGGCGTGATAGTCCCCATCCATAAAAAAGGAGATAAAAAGATATGCTCAAATTATCATGGAATAACTCTGCTAAATACATGCTATAAGGTCCCCTCCAGTATCCTGCGAGAGAGAATTGAACCATATAAGAAGGAGATAGTTGGATAATCCCAGTGCGGGTTTAGACCAGATTTTCACCGTTAGACAAATAATTAAAAAATGCTGGGAATTTGACAGAGAACTTCACCAAATGTTTATTTATTTCAAACAGTCATTTGACACATTATGTGGAGCAAAGTTGTGGGAAGCAATGCAGGAACTAGGCTTTCCAAAAAAGCTGATATCCTTGGTAAAAATGCGTACGGAGGATACAAGGTGCAAGATAAGGGTGGGACAGAGCTACTCTGATTTCTTTGGTATCAACAATGGGCTTAAGCAGGGTGACTCTGTTTCACCAACGGCTGTATTCCACCAGGAAGGACTCAACCTACCACTGGCCTTCGCAGATGATGTGGAAATAATTGTTAACACCAGGATTAATCTTAAAGACTCTTTGCACCAGAATATTTTTTTGTCAGTGGAAGCAGTTGCTGTGGAGGTTCCTTCACTTCCAGTAAAAAAGGCAATTGCCTTGAATTATTTTCAGCCTCAACTTTCTTTACATAACCACTGCTCTTAAAATTGCTCAAGATGGCCTGACGCCCCATATCACTCAATTTAATATTTTTTAAACAAAGTTTACAATATGCTTGATATTTATTTTCACAGCCTGTAGATACTGCCACTCTAGTGGACTTTTGGTAGGACTTATCCAGTCTGAATTAAAAACTATTTTTTTGGACATTTTGGATTCTTGCTCTAAAAAATATGAAAATTCTCGAAATCTTGCATCGCAGTTGCACCCCACGTCATTTTAAGCTTAGGAATAAATACATTACATGATAAATATTGTCGGATTATATAAAACGCCTTCGACTACACTCGAAAGTTGTAACAGAAGTAGCGCGATGTGGGCTTAAAACAAAGAGAAATAATACCGGGTGATACTTATTATTTCGAAACGAAAACCAAATATGGGGTAATGATGCGGTCCTTGTCCTACACGTTTCTCTTGCTCTTGGATTTAAGGTGGACTGAGCGGAGAAGAACTCACACAGTTTACACAGTTGGTTTAAAAAATAGGTTGAGAAAATTAAATTCCAGGTTTTGTCTGCCAATTCCCTGACTTTTGCCGATTTTTTAGTCATTCCCTGACTTTTCCAGTTAACTCCCAAAATTCCCTGACTTTTACAGATTTTCCAGGTCAGTGGGAACCCTGTTTATAAAAGCTTGTATTTGAATTTTTTTTTTATATAAAATTATTAGAACATAGTCTGTAATTTTAATTGGCGACCCGCGCGGCGAATTAGAGGCATGCGTAGACTTACGCAATAATAATAAACTTGTAAAAGAGTAACCATGGATAAATTAATTTGTGTTTCTGCGTAATATGTCAAAAGAAAGATAAAGATAAAACAAGCACTGCTTCAGAACATTCTTTAATAAAGATACAAAGGTAAGTAAAGTTAAAAAATTAGATTTAATGTTTTCAATTTTTTAATATATATATTTTTTTAGAATTGGAGACGCCGCTGTAAATAATGGAGCGTAGTACCTGAACAGAGAGCCTGTTTGTGTTTTGAAAGTTTAAATTTGTTTTAATATTTCTTAAATTCAACCTATTTTTAATTTTCGTTTTTTATTAATTTCTTTATTAACAAATATTGTTGAAAAAACTATATTTTAAAATACTTAATATTATTTAAAAAATGCCGTTCCGCCATATTGATATCGCCATATTTGTTTACTTTCCAAATGTTTCCCCATTTTTTGATATTATCATTAATCAGCCCATAATACCCCACTTTTTATTCGTTATTTTAACATAACTCAAAAATTACTTAACCGATTGGAAGGTTTGAACCTAATTTGAAGTAACCGTCAAAATTGCTACTTTTTTTTATATGAACTCTTTTTTCGTAGACCATTACTAGACCAAAGAAATAAAACACTTTTGTTTTGGTTTTTTTTATATTTTTGTATAAGAATTATAATTTTTTTATTTTTTTCATCATAAAAATATTACAAACCAAGTATCTCAAACTTTGTTTTATGAAAATCACATAAAAAATAAAAAAGTTAAAAATACTTAAAAAATACACCGTTCCGCCATTTTGAAATTAGCATATTTGTTTAAAAACGCATATTCTAGAATAACAAGGGGTTTAAACTTGACATACAAAGTCTATTTAACAAATTTAGGTTATCTGCAAAAATTTCTTGTAGTTTTGGGTAATATCATGAATTCCAAATATAGCCCAAAACCCCTATTTTTGACCAGTTATTTTAACATAACTCAAAAACTACTTTACCGAATGACATCTTTGAACCCAATTTAAACTCAGAATCAAAAAGGTTATCTTTTTTATTCAAACTTTTTTTTTGTTAACTCAATAATTTCAAAAAAAAACTTTAAAAACTTAAAAAGGTTTTTTTAGTTTTTAATTTTTTCAGATTTTTTATTTTTTTTTTAATGAAAATTATTATTTTTTATTCTCATTATTTTTTTCATAAAATATATTTTAACGAAGTATTCCTAATTTTTTTTCATCAAAATCGGATAAAAATAAAAAAAAATTTCCGCCATTTTGAATCCGCCATATTTTTTTAAAAACGAATTTACCAGAATGACAACAAGTCAAAACGTAATCTATGGGCTACCCTTAACAAAATTAGCTTATCGGCACAAAGTTACCACGACTTGCAGACGAAAGTCGATTTGTCCATAGACTATGGACGCTATTGAATCGTCAAAAAAAGGTTTTTTTTTATTTCCACTAAAAATAAGTTATTTGGGTCAAAAAGGACCTAAATTTAAAATTTTGTCATGGTCTCTTATCTGTCTTTGTTTGTAACATGATTACTCAAAAAACGCTTAACCGATTTTTATAAAATTTGGCACAAAAATTCTTTGTCACCAGAAGCAGAGCTGATTAGTTTTTCATGGGGCTGGGGGATTGATATGGGGGTAGAAATGGGGGTTAAACTTTTTAAAATATATTTTGTATAAAAACTATATTAATGATGAAGTCTGTCAGATCCGTAGTCAGTTTTAAGAAAAGCAAAAATATATTTATAAGAATCGTAGACAGATAATATCATTCTAAACAAAAACTATATCAATGATAAACTGTCAGATTCGTAGCTTTTGAGATATCTAAGAAGAATAAAAATATACTTATAAAAACCTAACTCGCAAACTGTAGCAGCTAGAAATACGCGGTTTATTACATACATTTTGAAAAAAAAAATTGAAAACATTTTTGGAAAAAAAATAAAAAAACATTTTTTTTTTTTTGAAAGGTTTTTATGGATGGCTATTATACGTCTCTGCTTATAATGTTTTAAAATTTTCGTTAACACTTTCGCTTCCAACTTGTTTTAAATAAAGCGAAACACTAAAAAAACCAAGTTGAAATAAAACATGTTTTACACAATGCCTAACATAAAATTACCTTTCTTATTTCTTAACAGATTTTAGTAGCTGATCTCATTTTAGTCGGAAAAAATCTGGCATTTGTCGCAATGGCAAAAACAGTATACAAGGTGTCCCAACCCCAATAGATTTTTAATATAATTAAAGAGTGACCGCCCCGCTCTCTTTGATGTTTTCTAAATGTCATTTTTTGACATTGAGTCTAAAAGTAAATTGTTTTAGCCTTTAATAATATTTTGAATATTAAAATCTCATAAAAAATAAAGAGGTTACCAAAGAAAATAATACTACAAAATTTAATGGTATTTACTCATTGATTTGATTTAACCCTGTATAGAATGTAAAGTGAATACAAAATCTTTTTAAAAAAAAGTATATAATACAATGACACTTTTACCACCGTTTATATATTTTGAAAATTGCCAATATTATTTAGAGCATGAAAAAAGTATTAGAATTGCCTTTAGACCGTACTAAAAAACTAGGAGAGTGGGCTCTACAAACTTTGGGTCAAAAGCACAAGTTTTACAAAACGGATTTGGTCTACATTTGAGCGAGCAATCACGTAACTTTAACATAAAAAAATCTTAACATTTTACACAAAACCTCAAAAGGTGTAATATGCTCCTGAAAATATCATGTCAGACTTGAGATTACTTAAACTACTTTTTTTTCGATTTTTCGCCACCAAGTTATAATTTTTTTTTTCAAAAATCTCTTAAAAACCACTGCGTAAATTCCTAAAAAAATAGCTACTTCGCTTGTCAGTGACTTTTAAATAAAAATCAAATTATGCCTAACCCTAAATTAATTGCAGAAACTCTACTGCTGTTATCAAAGAAATTTTCACTAGTATTACCACAAGAGATTAAATTATTTCCGGAAATTTTTACGAGCTCATGACCATTTTGAAAGTTATCCCGAGTCGAGAAAGAGGGATAATTTTCTAAAATATTAATGAGCGAAAAAAAATGTCAGGATTTAATTTAACCTCGCGCGGTATTCGGTAAGAAAATTCAACACCAAAGATAAAATAATTTTAAAATTATATTTTTTAACTTTTAACAATGCCTATTTTTTTCTTTGACAAGACACCAGCAAAATATTGAAGTCATTCGAAAATCTTAACCTAAAAAGTATTCGAGTTCCGATCAAGATGATTTCCATTTACTGCAGTTACATTTTAAGACTTGATAGTATATTCTTTCATTTTACATAAAGTTTGACTTACTGCAAGTGGTAGAAAAAACTTTTTCGCCTTTAAGAAAAAAGCAAGTGGCATAAGAATACAAAAGACATCTTAATTTATATAAGTAAAATGTATCAAAATACAAGTTTATAAAAAATTAATACCTTCTTGTTCAACTGCGTTTTTTCGAAGTGTAAACACGTTTAAAGATGCAAATTGGAACTAACTTTAATTCGCTGTTAGTTACCAAAGCAAAAAAAAAATACATATGTGACCATTGAGACTTGTCACAAAAACACATTTTGATTGGTTAAAAAGTACTGGTGTGGAATTTTCTTTTTAAAACTATTTTTAGACTTTTTTCTAAATCTATTTCTGCTGTCTGCTGTCATATAAGTAACTTGACTTTGATCAAAAATATTTTTTGACAGTTTGGTGTGTCGATAGTAGGCAAGCAAGATAGTGGGCAGCAAGATGTTGGGTGAGTATATATAGTCCTTAGAAAGTACTGTTTTGTGGCGATTGGAAGTAAGTTCATTTGTTTATAATTTCCGAAAGAAACCTTTTTTAAAAGCACTAATTAAATAGAACACCTCGAATTTAACCCAGTTACACCTTGTATATAAGGAAAGTTAAACATAATTTCTACGATGTTAAAAATTCATCTGTCGACCCAATTAAACTTTATCTTTAGGATTATAACGTATCATTGTTTAATACTTCAGTCTATACTGATAATAAAGTAATACAAATATTTGTGTACAAAGAATAGATCATTTATTTGTTTTTTAAAGAGTGGACTGAGTAAAAGAAGAAGCTGCGTTCGGTATTTATGCCAGATAGATCCGTCTAATCTGAATCGTTCGTTTATTAGGTCTAAACGTAGGGGAGATAAATCCGAATAGTTCGGTAATTCAGCTTCGATTAGTTACATGTAAGGTTTGCGCGAAGGTTTTTGCCCGATGAAACAGATTAATTTGCGATTTTAAGGTTAAATTGTGTTAATTTTTGGAATTTTTCAAGTTTTATTTTTCTAACAGGAGTTAAATTCGAATTTAAATGTCAATAAATGCCCGCTACTCAGCTTGATAATAGAGACGAAGAGAAATTAGACACACAACTTAGAGTTAGCAAGCTATTTTTGATTCCTTGTTGTTAGCGTATCTTTGATAAGTTTGTGAAAGCGTCCTTAAAAAAAGAGTTAAAGTTGTACTTACAACCTACGACGTAACTAAACCAATTCTTGTTCAGTTTTACTTCATGCCGCTCATTTCTATTTCCTTCCTTGTCGAAAAAAGTGAGAGGGCAATAGAATTGAAAATAGATAGTGAAACTGTGGATCAGCCATTTATGAAAACTCAAAAATAACAAAATGGTTAGGATACGCTAGCTGCATACGAATACTGCAAAGGTGGTCGTAGAGATAGCTGTCCTGAGCATGCGCACTGAAATACGATTACGATTAAGCACTCTCTATTTGTGCCACTTTAAAACTGTCTATTATATATTCTCTTTTGTTCTCCTCTGCAGTACTACAGGTTACCTAAACTTATTATAAAGTAATGTGTTATTCATACATGCGTATGTCCTTAAGAAAAAATTGTTTTAAACAAAAAGCTTTAAGTAAAAAAAAGTAAGGAAATCGATCCAGAGCGTTCGCTAATTGCAATAAATTTAGATTGGTCTGTGGTCACGTGATCAAAATATGTCGCATCCACGAGGCAAATACCGAACGCAGCTAGCGTAGAAGCAAAAATATTGAGACAATAAGAACATATTAATAATGATTATCATAAAAAAAATATTAAAAAAAACTTTTAAAGAACAATCTTTTATTAAAAGCACTAAAAACTATAAAATAATTTTTTATCTTTCTGACACCATAATAAAAGCGATGGGCGTAAATCAAAAATTTTAACTTTACGGTCACAAGGCGAACAACAAAAGAAGAACTGCATTCTCCTTCTATTCGAATGATAAACATAATGCTTTCATCTAAAGAAGCTGAGCACAGGTGAGATTGCCGTGCTTGCCAAGCCTTTGAAAATGTCCTTAGGTTATAAAGTAATACAACTGGTGGTGTTGAATCGTCGATGTGAGCGATATACGAATGACGATGTGATAGCTAAAGTTATAATTTTTAATTTGCGACTATCGATTTTATTATGATATCAGAAAGATAAAAAATTATTTTCTACTTTTTAGTGCATATATTAAAAGCTCGTTCTTTAAAAGTTTTTTTGAATCATTTTTTTTTACGATAATCATTATTAATATGCTTTTATTGTCGCAATATGTTTGCTTTTACTGTAGCTGCGTTCGGTATTTGCCTCGTGGATGCAACAGGTTTTTGATCAATAATTATAGGGTATTTTCTCCTAAAATATCAAGTGATATTTTGAATTAACAGTACAAAATAATCAATAAATATGTGTCTCCTCTGTATGGGAGAGTGTTTTTTGAAAATTGGTTTTAAAATTAGTAAAACATACTGCTAAATTTATTTTTTCTCTTTTCACTTTAAATTTTGAATATCTCCGAGGTAATCCAAAATTAAAAGGAATACAGTGGCGTAGTAAGTCCCTGTTACTACGCCACTGAAAGAATATAATTTTTATGTAAATTTCGTATTATACTCACCCAACATCTTTTTGCCCACTATCTTGTTTGCCTACTATCGACACACCGTCAAGAAATATTTTTTTATCAAAGTCAAGTCACTTATATGACAGCAGACATAGATTTTGAAAAAAGTCTAGAAATTTTGAAAAAGAAAATTCCACACCAGTTCTTTTTAAACAATCAAGAAGTGTTTTTTTGACAAGTCGCAATGTTCACATATGTATTTTTTTGTTTTTTTTGCTTTTGTAACTAACAGCGAATTAAAGATAGTTCCAATTTCCATATTTAAAAGTGCTTACACTTCGAAAAAAGCAGTTGAACATTTTAATTATATAAATTAAGATGTTTTTTGTATTCTTATGCCACTTGCTTTCTTCTTAAAGGCGAAACATTTTTTTCTACCACTTGCAGTAAGTCAAACTTTATGTAAAATTTAAGAATATACTATTAAGTCTTAAAATGTAACTGCAGTAAGTGGAAATCAACTTGATCGAAACTCAAACTTTTTAGGTTAAAATTTTTGAATAACCAATTCAATATTTTGCGGGTGTCTTGTTAAAGAAAAAAATAGGCATTGTTATTTTATTTTTGGGGTGGAATTTTCTTACCGAATATCGCGCGAGGTTAAATTAAATTCTGACTCTTTTTCGACTCGGGATAATTTTCAAAATAGTCATGAGCTCATAAACATTTCCGGAAATAATTTAACCTCTTGTGCTATTACTAGTGAAAATTTCTTTGATAACGGCAGTAGAATTTCTGCCGAATCGTCAAATAAGTATATTTTAAATTGAGTTAGGGATAGTCATAATTTGATTTTTATTTAAGTCACTGACAAGCGAAGTAGTAGCTATTTTTTAGGAATTTACGCAGTGTTTGTTTTTAAGAGATTTTCAAAAAAAATTATAACTTGGTGGCGAAAACCCAAAAAAAGTAGTTTAAGTAATCTCAAGTTTGACATGATATTTTCAAGAGCCTATTAGAACCTTTTGAGGTTTTGTGTAAAATGTTAAGGTTTTTTTTAGGTTAAAGATACGTGATTGCTCGCTCAAATGTATACCAAAGGCTGATTTATTGGAATCCGTTTTGTAAAACTTATGCTTCTGACCCACAGTTTGTAGACCCCACTCTCCTAGTTTTTTAGTACGGTCTAAAGGCAATTCTAATATTTTTTCCATGCTCTAAATAATATTGGAAATTTTTTAAATATATGCACAGTGGTAAAGTGTCATTGTTCAGATAGATATAATCTAGGTATATATCATATACTATTTTTTTAATATTTTGTATTCACTTCACATCCTATCCAGGGTGTTTTAAATAAAACGAATATGAACATTTTTAATTTAGTTTTAATTTTTAGACTTGTACCCTAAATCGTCCATTTTGAATCCGCCATATTGAAATTTTGAAATCTGATCAAAAAGTCCTATATGCCAATTTTGATTGAAATCGAACAAACTAACTAACACTTCCCTCGTTAGGGGGAGGAGAGTACCTGATAATACCATATTATTGTATTGTCACCGGAACTATAATCAAACGCATACCAAATTTAAACACACACTCTTAATTTTTAGGTCTGTACCCTAAATCGCCCATTTTGAATCCGCCATATTGAAATTTAATTTAAAACTAAAATTAAATCTTTTTCCCCCTCCACTTCCTTCGTTGTCGTGAGGTCGATACCTGATAATACCATATTATTATTGTCACCAGAACTATATCAAATTTGAACACACACCCTTAATTTTTAGATTTGTACCCTAAATCGTCCATTTTGAATGTACCATATTAAAATTATCAAATCTGATCAAATATTCATAATCCCCTTGCTTAAAAACCCCTGTATCTCAATTTTGATTGAAATCGAACAAACTAAATATTTTTCCCCCTCCACTTCCCTCGTTAGGGGGAGGTGGGTACCTGATAAAACCATATATATTACCGGAACTATAAACACAAAACAAATTTGAACACAATCGGATGTGTATAAGTCAGTTAAAATTGGTTATCAAAACATGACCAAAAAATCGTCCATCTTGAATCCGCCATATTGGATTTTCAAAATCTGATCAAAAATTCGTATTCCTTATCCCCAAAAACCCCCGTATACCAATTTTGGTTGAAATCGGGCAAACTTAGGTGGCTTCCCCCTCCACTCCCCTCGTAGGGGGGAGAGGGGGTGCCTAATAGTATCATATTGTTGTATTGTCACTGGAACTATAAACGCATACAAAATTTTAAGGCAATTGGATGTATATAAGTCAGTTAAAATTGGTTAGAAAAATATCACACCAAATTTCAACGAAATTGGTCGTACTTTAACTGTACCCCCCTCCACACCCTTCGAGTAGGGGGGAGCTGTCAAGTTCATCACACTATATTATTGTGTTGTCACCGCAACTATATAAGCATGCCAAATTTAAAGTCGATGGGATATGTAGAAGTTGGTCAAAATTAAGCTACAAGATTTCATTACATATAAATATACAGGGTGTTTCACGAACATCGAAACAGGGGAGTTTTACGGTATTTTCAGGTCGATTTCAAAAAACGCTCTAACACGTCAATTTTGTATTCAAGTGGGAAACTTTTTGCCACCTTCGGTGTTTCGCTAAAGTGCACCCCCTGGCTGGGGTAACTTTCACCCCTCTTTTTTAGATAGGGAGGATGGGTCGAGTGATACCTTGTTTTAAAGGTATTTTGACTCTTGTTACAACACCGTATTTTTTTTTGAAAATCGAATGATTAGTTTTCGAGATATTTGCTGGTGAAGTTGTCATTGGCGGATTCAAAATTCATTTTTTGAGCCAGTTACCATCGAATTTAAACTTTTAGTTCGGACTCGTCGATTTTAATTTTTTGAAAAGCACATTCTTGCCGTTTATTTTTTTCCGTATCCATCACCATCTCTGAGGAGTAAAGTTTACCCCTTTTATTTAGATAGGGAAGATGGGTCAAGTGATTCCTTGTACTTTGATGCTCCTTACAACCCCGAACTTTTTTTGAAAATTGAATGATTAGTTCTCAAAGCATTCACTGTCAAAGTTGCCACGAGCTAAATAATTTTCTGATCCTGTTTCGTCGATTTTCATTTTTCAGACGCGCCTTTCTATAATTGTTTGTTTCTAGTCATCACTCCTTACGAAGGGTAACGTTCACCCCTTTTATCAAGAAAAGGAAGGTAGGTCGAGTGGTAACTCATTTTAAAGGTGTTTCGATTCTCGTTACAATTTCATATTTTATATTTAAAAATCGATTAAGTGCAAGGAATAAAACGTTTTTTAACTAAAGCTTTATTGGGGCAATGCTCTTACACCTTTAAAGTATTTTTGTTTTTGGAACGATTATCCATTCCCCTCGAGTGTTAAAAGTTCCATAATTAACATAATAATAATTTACGGAGTTTTAACGGGAATCCAAATACCTTTAAAACAAGATACCACTTGAAGGGGTGAACGTTACCCCTCATAAGGGGTGATGAATAGAAACAAATTAAAACTTTAGAAAGATGCTTCTGAAAAAATGAAAACCGACGTGTCCGAGAGAAAAGGGTAAATCTGACAATAACAGGGTGAGAAAATGTATTTTTATTTAGTTCGTGGCAAATTTGACAGTGAATATCTTGAGAACTAATCATTCAATTTTCAAAAAAAAATACGGTGTTGTAACAACAGTCAAAATACCTTTAAAACAAGAGACCACTTGAGGTATCTTCCCTATCTAAAAAAGAGGGGGGAAAGCTACCCCAGCCAGGGGGTGCCCCTAGCGAAATAACGAAGGGGTCAAAAAGTTTCCCCCTTAAATACAAAATTGACGTGTCCGAGCGTTTTTTTTTTTAAATCTACCTTAAAATACACTAAGACGCCCCTGTTTCCATGTTCGTGAAACACCCTGTATATATACGAGTGAAGTTAAATAAAAGCTTGTAAAATAGAATGAGACAAGAAAAAATCAACTCTTACCAATTTTAAGAAACAATTCTGCGGCTCTATTATGAATAGACACCAAATCTTTAAGCAACTCCTTGTGGTTAACTTTACTTTCTTCGTTCTGATTCTTAATTAATTTCGCAGAAGCTTCTAATTTGTTTTGTACATCTTTTGTCATTTGAACCTGTTAAGCAAAATGTATTTATTTATCTGATAATAAAAATGACAAAAACGAGTTATTTTTAACTCTCGTAAAAGTACCTGGGAAATTGACAAATTACATCTCCCAATTTACATAGAGACCTTGTATACATTTCTGATAGTTATTGCTTTGCGAGAGGTAAGAAACTCGATTTTTCAGTTGTAAAAACATTTCTGGCATTTGAGAGATTTCAGTACATATTGGTCACTTAAAATGTAATTCCCGGCTTAGTGACGTCATAGCGCCACACTAGATAGACCGCAATAGTTCTGCACACGTCCACATGTTAATCCCAGGCTACGAGGGACACCACCTCAGGGAACTAGAAGGCGGATGAGTTGACCAGAGTAGGGGCCGGAACCCAATCCTCTTTTGGGAATGACAAGGAAACAGGTTCAAAAGAAACTCAGATCATCCTGGAGGCAAGGCCTACCTCCAGGTAACACGAAGACCTTAGGAAAATGTAAATTCCCGTAATTCGTGATGTTACAGCGCCACCTGAAGAGCTTTTTGGTATGGTGAAGAGTAAAAACGATAATCCTTGAATTTTTGAAAATTAAAAATTTAAATTGGAAAAATTTGAAAATTTGAAATATAAAAAAATTAAAGTTATAGTTTTTGATCATGGTCCAAAGCGTTTTTAAATTAAAAAATTGATAGCTGACCAGTGACTTTTTGAAAATTGGAAAATTTTTAAAAACTAAAGGCTTTTTTGATCATGTTGCAAAGCGTTTGTCTATTAATAGAGATAGCTAAGTACCAAATTTCTAAATATTAAACTTGTGAAAATTGAACTTTTGAAAATTGGAAATTTTAATTGGCATATTATAGGTTTACCGATGCAAAAATGCTGTTTGTATACCGTCATAATGCCTTTGCTTGTGTTGGGTTGGATTGGCAAGATACAAGCATTAACCCGGCCCAAGGGGACCCAGTGCTCCCTTCTCTGAATCCAAGGTGCGTCCAAGTCGCGGGGGTGGACCCGACTGAATAAGTTTAAATCCTGTTGAGGAACGCCATACCGCACCCCCTTGGAACGCAGCTGTTTGGGGTCGATGTGCCGGAGATAGGGAGCGCTTAAGTGAACCCAACTCTGGTTCGCTCTCGACTTCTCTGAGTGGTGGATCGGGGATGGGTGTGGGAGCATTGGTTTAAACGCCAGGGCCCAACCGCGAGGATAACGCAACACAATAAAAACCTTCCTCAGGGAACAAGGCCCTTGTATAAAGCCCCTTCCCCGAAGTGCTGGGGAGGTGATTCTGCCGATTTACTCGTCTGTGAGGAAACTCCAAAAGGACCCTCCGACAACCAGGAGGTAACACAGGGAACCGAACAGGTACCCAGTCGAACCTCTAAAGATAAGCATAAAAAAGGAACTGTTCAAGGACCCAGTAGATCTTCTTCAATACAAGAGGCCCGACAGCACAAGTACCCGTTGGACGCATCAGGGTTGCCTAGGGACGCCGCTGATGTAAACAAATTGGCCAAGGAGCTCAAGAAGCTCCAGGTCAACATCAAAATGGTCGGAGACTCAGAGTCGATGGTGCATGGGGGACGAAGAATCGTCCTTGCATGTCCTGCTGGAGTCTTCAGCTCTAGCCAGGTCAAGAGAGTCGCAGCTTGGGAACTATCTGTTGGTCCCAGGCGATGTAAGAAGGTTGCAGCTCAGAAAAATATGTCCTTTGCGAAAGAGGCAGTGGGCGTGCAACGGGCCCAGCAAGGTGGACTACGTACATGGGAATTGTCCCGCCCGCACTTCTACAATCATTCATTCATTCATACCGCCACAATTTAAAATGTAAGTGAAGTTAAGTAGATTTTAACATTATTTTCAGCTTTGCATGTATAAACTATTAAACAGGTGTTTTAACCAATGTATCTAAATATTCACCTTACGTAGTTGGTTATATCCTCGTGATTTAATTATCTATGTATTAATTAATGTCGTAATAGTTGTACTCGTCTATTACAAGTTATATCTTTCTATTTCTTTTCATTGTAGTTGATGTATCATTATTTTATGCGTGTTATATCTTTTTTTTTTGTAGGTTTTCTATTTATCTTTTATAGAAAAACAAGGGCAGAATAAAATGACAACGCGAAGAAACACAAACAAAAACGTATCTTTTGCACATCTTAATGTAAGATCACTTCTACCACATTTTGCAGATCTTAAACAGATAGTTAAGGAGAAGGATTTCCTGGTGATGGCATTGACGGAGAGTTGGCTTAATTTAAAGGTTTTCGATAACACTCTGGCAATCGAAGGATATAAGCAGTATCGAAATGATAGAGCATCAAGAGTGGGTGGTATTCTGGTATACGTTAAAAATAATATGAATTGTGAGGTGATAGATTTGCCTATGGCACTATCTATCGCCCACCAAAGGGAAAGGTTAAATTATGCTTGGAACAATTGAAGGAAACAGTCTCAAGACTGATTCCTGAGGTGGATGAGTTGATTTGCATGGGAAATGTCAAAATACACCTGCTACATAATAATAACTTAAGCAGATTGTTTTTGTGCCTATGAATTGACGGAAACCATCGATCAGCTCACGAGGATAAAGAAAAACAGGGCTTCTCTTCTCGATCCTATTTTTGTCTCATATCCACAGTTAATTTTAAACTCTAATATACTTAATTGTGATCAAATAAGAGACCATCATTTGGTCTATTGTACTATTAGCAAAACTAGAGCTAAATTTATAAAACACAGGGATTTTAAGAATTTTAATACTGAAGAATTTACTAGAACAGCTCAAAATATGCCATGGCACCATATTTTACAAAAAAAGTGACATTGATGATAAAGTTTTTTCCTTTCCAATTTTAGTACTCACTGTTTTGACAAACACGCCCCTTTTAAGGAGATCACCAAAGCTTCAACGCCGTGGCTGACAGAGGGTTTAAAATCTATAATGAAGGAGAGAGACAAAGCTCTTGTTAAGTACAAACAAAATAAGAACGATGAAAATTGGACGATATATCAAAATTTAAGAAATACGACATTAACAACTATACGTACCGAAAAAAAAAAATATTAATAACAGCATTGAAAAATATAAACTAAACTCTAAGAAAACCTGGCAAGCCCTAAAAAATTTAAATGTAAAATCTAGTTCA
Organism: Oxystoma pomonae; assembly: GCA_963921995.1. Taxonomy (NCBI): domain Eukaryota; kingdom Metazoa; phylum Arthropoda; class Insecta; order Coleoptera; family Brentidae; genus Oxystoma; species Oxystoma pomonae. The sequence continues at coordinate 45,870,557 of OY998166.1, forward strand.
AAAACGGAAATTCCATTTAACCTAGGCAACTCAGAGGAAATCAACAAATACTTCTTATCTGTGAATAAAAAAGAATCCATTCATTATGTTACTACTCATACATATAAAAACAGTCTTAACTTCAAATTTAACCTTGCGAGTAAAAATGACATTCAACAGGCAATAAATGAAATTAAATCTGATGCAATAGGTACAGATGGAATCTCGATAAAAAAGATAAAATTCTGCATTCCTTATTCAATCAATACATTTTGCATATAATTAACTCCTGTATAGAAAAATCATATTTTCCATCCAACTGGAAATGCGGACTGGTAAAGCTCCTTCCAAAAAATAATAACCCGCAATAATATTCAAATTTACGTCCAATTACAATTTTTACCGGCTCTATCAAAAATATTTGAAAAAATTCTTTATAGACAAATTTACTCCTCTTTTAGCGATAACAACATATTTAACAAAAATCAATTGGACTTTAGAAAATCGTACGGCACAACTACAGCTTTGACCAACGTAATAAATGACCTTTTTAGAGCTTGGGACGATAACAAAATATCGATAATGGTATTGCTGGATTACTCGAAGGCATTCGATAAACTAGATCATCAATTATTATGTGCAAAGTTAAAATACTATGGTTTCGACATGCCTTCGGTTAATCTATTGCAATGCTATTCACTCAATAGAAGACAGATGGTTGAATTGGAGGGTAAAAAAATCACCTTCTAGTTTTCTTTTGACGGGCGTGCCTCAGGGATCAATCGTTTCTCCATTACTTTTCCTGATTTATACAACATCTATTCTTGACAGTATTAGAGAAGTAGAGTCGCATTCGTTCGCTGATGATGTAGGGTTGTACATATCATTTTTAAAACGTGAATTACAAGAAGCAATGTCTAAAATGCAAAATACTCCAGATTTAATCTTTGATATGTTAAAAAAGCATAACTTGACTTTAAATCCATCAAAATGTATTACCTTACTATTTAGAAATAGGAAAAATTTAGAGTTGTTTTTAACATTAATGCCCAGCCACTGAATCTAAAAGAATCTGGTAAATACTTGGGCATAATTTTAGATTCCCATTTAAAATTCAATTTGCAAGTAAATAAAATCATACAAAATTGGTATTGTGCCCTCAAGTTAATATACAACTGTAAATCATCCCTAAATAAAGTAGTACGCAAAAGTTTATGTGAGTCATTAGTTTTATTGCATTTAAACTATCGCAACTTTGTGTATGGCTTTGCCTTGGATCTCATTGACAGATCCCGTCTGTAGGGAGTGCAAAATTATTGCTGTCGTTTAATATTTGGACTAAGAAAATACGATAGAGTTTCAGAAAAAATTAAAGAGCTAAAATGGCTTCAATGCGCCGAATTAACGCAAAAGTGGATATTACGTACTGCAAAGAGTGTCTAAGGGAATTTAAACATATTTTTTTCTGCTCCACTGACGTCCTCAAAGCCATTATTTTACACACCGATCGGGGTAAAGAATTTTTTAACAAAGATTTTCCAAAACTTGTTAATAAATACAAAGTTAATCATTTTCACACATTTTTCAAGGTTAAAGTTTTATTTGTGAAGCGGGTTAATCGCACTCTGAAAAACTTGTGGAATAAATTAGCCTACAATAAACTATAAAATATAAAATTGTCCACAAGTATAACAACACTGTGCACGTAACAATTGGTCCAGCACCGAGTAAGGTAACCGCAAAAATTGAGAAACAAATTTTCAATACTGCTTACTTACGTATAAAATTTGGAGATTATGTTCGTGTCTGACGACGTCTTCCGCATAAGAAAATTACAGAATACTAGACCTACCACCTGCTTGCTTGGAGCTAAGCAAAATTTCGAAGTAAACGGAGGCTTCTATCTCATTGAGAAAATTTTAGGAAAATTTTAGGAAGAAAAGGGGAGACAGTTTATGTAAAATGGCTCGGAATGGACAAATCGCCCATTTCATGGATTTCTAAAAAGGACCTTAAGCTAAGCTAGATAAGGTGTAATAAAAACTGCAGTAATTAATTTAAGATGAAGTGTAATTTAGTTTGTTTTAATTCAATAATAGCTTACTTTTTATATAATTTTGTTTTATTTACTGTTTAAACACCCTTACCGATATAACTTAAACCCAAATGTTTAAATCTTTTTGTCCTTCCTAACTAATGCTACTCTGTTTTATATTCACCCACTCCACAGTCTATATAACAATATACCCTGTGCCCATTCCAAAAGTAATGTTGTTAAAAATAAATTTAGCCAAATTGAACAAGAAAGCACAAGTAATAGTTAAGGAGATTAAAAAATCAATTGAGCTAGAACCAGACATCAGCTTTTTGAAGTGAACAATTGCGAGTTTGATATTTACTTGCCAAATCGCACAGCTGTGCTGGAATCTAAACAATAGTTTTAGTACATTAAATAGAACAATATAATAAAAGGCTAATGAACTAAACCATTGCGTTAGATGTGCAGTCAGCTTATTTAGCAAGGGGCAACAAACTATTATTTTAATATGACATGATTAATATTACCACCTAAGCAATATTGTAGTACACATTTTTGTAAAGTCAAATAATCAAAGAGATTTTGAATATAGATGAGTTAAGTAAACCTTGTGCATAATTCATAGAAACCTAAAATATTAAATGGCGACACTGTTTTTTTTTCTTCAAAAATGTTTAAAGTTTAGTAACGGAAACAAAGAATTAAATTGATAAAATGGACGTTAAACAAATAAATTGGCCATAGCCAAATACTTTAACTCTTACATTAGTGAGTTAAAAATTGAAATTGCGAAAATGTTTGAAATTTAAGAACTTAACTTACAAAAGAGCGCAGAAAAACCCCTAATTCATAACACTAACACCAAAGTTACAGTAAATCCTTCATACTTCAGTATACCATACGTGGGCAACCTATCGGAGAGAGTGGCGAGAGTCCTGTCAGATAAAGATACAAAAATTGCATTTAGCAACACAAACACAATTGGAAAAAACTTTTTTACTAAACTTAAGACTAAAACACCAAAAGATTTAGAATCAGGTATCGTCTATAGGATTCCGTGCAAGACTTGTCCTCAAAAATACTATATCGGCCAAACAGGCAGATATTCTAAACAACGTATGGCTGAACATAGACGAGATGCACAAAAAAGAAATGTAGCAAATCCCACAGCATTAGTAGAGCACATTAGAGAAACAAACCATGAATTTGATTTTGAAAGTGCACAGGTCTTGAGTAGACAGAAGTACCTAGCCAAACGCCTTCTGGATGAAATGATTTGTATAAAAAAATACGACTCTGTCAACACTAGACGGGACATTGAAAATCTGAGTCAATCATATTAAAATATCATACAACGTCTACCAACCTAACTTAATATCCCTTAGAAAAAAAAACCAAAAAGAAAATAACTAATGTCAACATTTATATTATTATTTTTCCACCTAGTGAACATAGTTTGGCTTTTCAATTTTGCAACACCCAGTACATTTTCTTCGTGACAGGAATTAAAAATTTAAATTTGTTGTTGTTATTTTTTTCCACAAGATAAACTTTCATCATAAAAAAACGTTTACAAGATAAAAAGTAACTATCGAATCGTATTGGTGCTATTAACAGTACCATTAGTTTAAGCAAATGAAAAACAACAACAAAATAATTATTATTTATTATAAGACATCCTATTATTCCTTTTAACGTGTTTTTAATTGTGTACAGTTCTGTGTCGTTATATCTATGTTTTTTTATCAGCAACATAATAGCATGATAAGATTTTCTGTGACAAAAAGAAACTAAAATTAGGTAAGTGTGAAAACTTGTTTTTTGTGTCTTTTTTTTTTTTTTTTTCTAGCGAAATGGTAATTGTATTTTTGTACTATGTTTTTGTCTCTTCTTTTTTTTTCTTATTGTTTTTAACAGTTTTTTTATTCTATAACTGTTTCAATTTTTAAAAAAGGTTTTTTTAATTTTTTTTAATTTTTAATTCTTGGAAAAAAAATTTTAAAGGGTTTTTAAAATTTTTGAAAAATTTAATTTTGTTGACTAAAGACTTACCACAAAAAACAATGCCTAAATCTACGTAATATTGAGTATTTAAAATAAAAAATAAAAAAAGTTTTTTCTGCTCTAAACATTCTTGTAATTTTCTCTGTATAAAAAAAAAATTGTTTTATGCTGTGTTAAAAACCATTTCTTCTCAGTTCTTTCAGAGCCCTGAGGATACATTGAAATAAATGCGAAACATGTCGGCAATAATTAAGTTGTTTCTTTGATCAATCACCACTGACCCGAATCCCAACCAAGTCAACAACAAACTAAAGGAAAAGAGTTGATATTTTTATGCAATACTGGAGCAACTATTAGCTGTTTATGTAATGATTATATAGATAAAAATGAGATAATTCCAAAAGGTAAATCTTTTATATCTTTTTGTCCTTCCTAACTAATGCTACTCTGTTTTATATTCACCCATTCCACAGTCTATATAACAATATACACTGTGCCCATTCCAAAAGTAATAATCTTGTTAAAAATAGATTTAGCCAAATTGAACAAGAAAGCACAAGTGATAGTTAAGGAGATTAAAATACCAATTGAGCTAGAACCAGACATCATCAGCTTTTTGAAGTGAACAATTGCGAGTTTGATATTTACTTGCCAAATCGCACGGCTGTGCTGGAATCTAAACAATAGTTTTAGTACATTAAATAGAACAATATAATAAAAGGCTAATGAACTAAACCATTGCGTCAGATGTGCATTCAGCTTATTTAGCAAGGGGCAACAAACTATTATTTTAATATGACATGATTAATATTACCACCTAAGCAATATTGTAGTACACATTTTTGTAGTCAAATAATCAAAGAGATTTTGAATACAGATGAGTTAAGTAAACCTTGTGCATAATTCATAAAAACTTAAAATATTAAATGGCGACACTGCTAGTTTTTTTTTTTCAAAAATGTTTAAAGTTTAGTAACGGAAACAAAGAATTAAATTGATAAAATAGCCAAATACAACTCTTACATTAGTGAGTTAAAAATTGAAAATGTAAAAATGTTTAAAATTAAAGAACTTAACTTAATTAAATTAAAATAAAATTGGGAAAACCAATCCAAAGAAGTGATAATAAGTCAGTCCGGTAATAGTGGTGATACTGCAGCGACAAGTTCCACTCGTAATACACACATAGAATATTGGGAAGTTTTAGTTATCGTCATTGCTACAATTTTGTTGTGTTTGGGAATAATGTGGTGTTACAAAAGAGCGCAGAAAAAAGTTGACAGAATAATAAGACGCGAAATCGCACGTAGCCAAGATATTGTGTAGAAAAAAAAACAAAGAAAAGAACATTGTCCTGTTGAGAAGCTAGATACTGTTGAGAAGTTGGATACCAGTCGTCATCTTCAGAGGCTGGCAATGAGGAAACATGCTGCTGCATGCACCGATGGACAAAAGCCGTAACTACAAAAATTTTATTTCTACTATTATTTCCTTTTATTATAACGTTTCATGGGGGATGAAGTTCTTATAAACCTACATAAAGAAGGACAAGATAGGCGAAAAAATTTAGTTAGAGTAAACAACCTCATATGAGAGTTAGATAGCTCTGAGACTCAATATTCTACATTGAAAAATCAGTATAGGTTATTTTTAACGTTACCTGAGGATATTTTTAAAGTTAAACAATACATAAAAAGTATAGATAACAAAATTTGAGCAGGTCGGAAAATTCTTGTGGAAAGATTAAAAATAATTTATGATTGTAGTAGCGAAATAACATGACGAATCAGGAGGACAAATTTTACTTAAAACTGCCGCGTCCTGCTAATATGAACCCTAAAGAAGACACTACAAAACAGCTGATTGACGCAATCAATTTTTATAGCTCTTTTTTGGATAATGATGGAAATGCTTTATCAATTCAATATGTTCTTAAAACTAAGTTGTCACAATCGGCAAAGATTAGACTAAAAGTAACTTATTCTACCGTTAAAGATTTAATTGGGGACATGAGAGTAGGTTTATTAACACAAAAATCAGCAGCCTCTTTAGCTAGTCAAAGTCAAATCTTTAGCTAGTCAAATGCATAGTTGCAAGTGAGAAGGGCGTTCTATAGAGCAATTTGGTAGAACTATTGAACAATTATTTCTTGACTTAACGATAGCTGAATCCAACGGGGATCAAAACTCATTGAAGATTTTGCAAAATGTAAACGAGAAATTAGCAATAAATGCGTTTTCTAACTGTCTTAGAAATAATGATTTAAGAATAATCGTTAAGGCAAGAAATTATGAAAACTCAAAAGACGCCATTATAGAAGCCCAAGAGGAGGAAAAATCTAAAGCTCCAAGCTCCTCTATAATCTATAATAATTTATTTTATTCAAGGGGTAAGAAAAAATTTAACCCAAACCATAGGGGTAATTTTCGCAGAAAATTTTATCAGCAAACACTGACCGTTCATTTTCTCGCCCTGGTCAAGGTCAGCAAATCAATTATAACAACATTAGATTTTACCGAGGACGTTATCAAGGACGGGCGTTTTCAGCGGTGCGTTCTCGCGGTCGAGGTTTTGTACCGAGGGCATATTTTGTGATACGCAGCACCAGCAGTTTTTTCGTGACGAGACAAACACACAATAATAAGATAAATAAACAAATGCTGGAATGTTTTAATGCAAACGGAATGAATTTTAAAAGAATTAATTATAAAGGAAAAGAGTTGATATTTTTATGCAATACTGGAGCAAGTATAAGCTGTTTATGTAATGATTATATGGATAAAAATGAGATAATTCAAAAAGGTACACAAATGGAAATTAATGGCATATCAGGATCAATTTTGTCATTGGGTTTTGCTAATATTGAAATAAAAATAGGCAAATATTTTTAAGAATTTCAAGTTGAAATTTGATAATAAACTACACACTACACAGCATTTTGGGATCAGATTTCTTTGGTAATTATTCTGCCATTATAGATTATGAAAAATGTTAATTTTCTTTTTATTATAATGGGAAAAGAATTCAAGAACCTTTAGAGTCAAAATGAGATATTTTTGCTATTTTACCCTCACAATGCGAGATTGTTAGGACTTTTCCTATTGACTGCTCAGGTGATTGTTATATTACCGCAAGAAATCTGTGAAGGTGTGTTTGTAGCGGGCACTGTTGTGAGATCGAATGAAAGTTGTAAAGTTCCTATAAAAATACGAAATTTTAGACCAAATATTGAAAGCGTGAGTAACTATCAGATACATAGTTTTGAGCCAAAAAATATTACGGTAGCTTTGATCGACACCAAATTATTAAATTCTGAGGAAAAATTGTCTGTTGAGAAAATTTGCGCTAATTATGCAGATGTTTTTGGGTTGGACGGAGACCCTTTAAGTGTAACTAATAAAATGTAACAAAAAATACACTTAGAAAATTCAGCACCTGTGTATGTTAAACCTTACAGGTTAACGCATGCGCAATGGAGGAAATTCATAAACAAGTAGATGAAATATTGCATCAAGGCATTATTGAGGAGGCTCAGTCAGGGTGGTCCTCACCTCTTTTAATAGTTCCTAAAAAATCAGATAAAAATGGTAATAAAAAATACAGGGTGGTCATTGATTACCGTCTTTTAAACAGACAGTTGGTATGTTGGGAATTTGGAAACTTTGCTTGAGAGACAGTTGGTAGATATAAAATTTCCGCTTGAAAATATATCTGAAACTTTAGATTCATTGTCGTGCAATGTATTTCACACATTTAGACTTATCCCAGGGATATTATAGACTGGAATTAGAAGCAGATAGTCGTCCCTGTACCGCTTTTACAACAGATAGGGGTCAATACCAAATGAAACGCTTGGCAATGGGAATAAAAATTAGCCCTAGTGCATTTTCCAGGCTTTTGACTATTGCTATGACGGGATTAAACTATATTTCTTGTTTTGCTTATTTGGACGATTTAATTATTTTTGGAAATTCTTTGCAAAATCATAATCAAAATTTAATGAAGGTTTTACAAAGATTAAGAAAAGTTCATTTAAAATTGAATCCTAGCAAGTGCGATTTTTTTTTTTTAAATAAATTTTATATTTGGGACCATAAAGGTATAACTTAAATAGAGACATTAGGTTCACCACAGTTTCGAATAGACATAAGGTAAACAATTTGGCGACGATGCCAGATTGCGCTGAAAGTTGTATCTCTACACGTATTGTTTTTACAAACATATTATGTTTATAACTTTTTTTTATAATTTTTCTGCAATTATGCAAATTCTCGAGTCCGTTTTTTAAAACATGTAGAAACACCTCATTTTTATTCAAATATATAAAGAAATTTTAAATCACTAAAGAAGAACAAGTACAGGTTATGGTACTTGAAATATACCTCATTTTTTCGATCGAAATATCAGATTTAAAATACCTGATATTTTGGTCGAATAAAATCTACAACAATGTGACAACCTCGCATCTGTGGCGGGTCAGCCATATAACCATTTGTACGCTGATCCATTTATAATTTCTTGTCGGCGTTGTAGCTTTAGCATAATCGACGTTTCGGTTTATTTTAAAGATTATTGGACAGTTTTTAATATTTTTTAATAGATTTTTAAGTGTTTGTGGCAAAAGTGATATGACAACGTGCGTGGTTTGACGAAAACTGCAGATTTCAGGTAAAAACCAAACATTTCACAGGTCAGTTATCACATGTTTTTCCGACGCCATCTTGTCATAGGTCGCCATAGGCGTGCAACTAGTGTTGCAATAAATACAAAATATAATTAATAAATTTATAGGAAAGAAATAAGTTTTTTTTTGGGATATTTTGGTGAATTTGTACTTATAATTAATTACACTATATTTGGTAGAATGAACCAACCCCAGCTGAGAGGTGCTTATGATATTTATTTATAATTACATTCACAGTTTTAATACTATCTGTAGCCAGCTCATTTTTTCTGCCGAGATTTGTTTATAAATAGTACAAGCGTTCCTGGTATAAATATTAATTTTTAAAATATTATATCAGATACAGGATAAAGAATGTATGTTTGCTACAACTTTTTATTTATAATATTTACATAGGTGGATACTCCACATAAGTTTTCTTTTTGGTTGGTATTAAAAATGTAAAGATACTTTTTTACGTATTAAATAAAAATTATAGTAGAGTATATAAATTCCATTTATTTTTACACGATGAAAAACCATCATATAATACCTATATTATAGGTATCTTCCTTTTTCAACATACCAACATGAAAACTATTTTTAATCGAAATCTTATTTACTACAGAAAGGACGTATATTGGATAGCTCTGTTTAATACTAAGTTTAATACGGTAGATTAGGCTATACATTGCTGTGTTTTTGACGGGTTGTGCTTTGAAGGATGAAGTTTACAGTGGCGTAGTTTATATTTATAAATATAATATAGTAATATAGTTTCGTTGTGATTTGTAAAAAAGAAAAATTTATCAATAAACAATAATGGTGATACCACATTAATAATGTCCTACCTACTTGGATTAAAATTACGACTGAACAGAAACAGACGAAGAGACAACCAATACTCTTAATCGACAGTTAATATGGCTCCGGTAACCAGACGAAATGATATAAAACACTACTTGAAAATTTTTAGTATAAAAATGAGGGATTAATTGGCCCGAAAGCCCGTAATAACCGCAACCTAGAGGTAGTCTCTCCAACTATGGATTCTGAAAAGAATGACGAAGATCGCTTAAAAAGCACAACATTTATTATGACGGATCTAAGAAATAAATTAGACGATCGAACGGCAGAAATTGACAATCTGAGGCTGCGTAATAACCAGTTGACTAAAGCTCTGGGAAAGTTCGAAAATGAAGTTAAAATTTATCAGTTATTAATTGACAAATTAAAACATTCAATAAATATTAGAGTAAGAGATTCAGCATGCAGACAGAAACACTTAAAAAGGCAAATGTAGAAATACAAACTTCGGAGGACATTTCAGGTCTATGAACAGAAGAAAATAAAATAAAAAATGGTAGTAAAATATGGCTAAACAAAAAGAAGCCGACAGACAATTAGAAAAATTGAAAACGAACTAAAAAAGCCAAGAAAAGAAAAAAGGAGAAATTCTAAACAGAGTAAACCAAATGAAACGTAGAAATTCCAAACCGCATGTTTAATCTTAACGAAAATAGAAATAATAGCATTGTAGAGCTTGACAATATAAGGCAAGGACTCATCAGTTTATAACAGTTTCTGGCACTTGATAATAAAAGTCCAACACTAACTAAACCATATCAATCCAAAACCATTGAAACCTAAACAGAGGACATTACACTGTCCGTAGCTCTAACAATAGAAGAGAGAGCCAGATTGCAGGAACTCGAAATTGTGAATCATAACTTGCAATTATCAAATAAATATTTAGAGGAAGAAAACTTAAAATTCTTTATAGAGAACGGACAACTCCGGGACAGAATTGTAAATTCAGAAATAACTGATACTTCAAATAGGATCCAAAAAATAATAAAAAGAAGATTCTAGTCTACGGTGAACATACTACAAATTATTTGGTTTTAAAAATTCGAAATTTAATTGATCCTAAAAAAGACGAGGTGACAAACATCAGTAGTAGGGATGGGCGATCCTTTCTAAAATATATATCTATACGGATCGAAAACTTAAGTATCAGTACAGTTAAATATCGAAATAAAAAATATCGATACCCCCTGTATCGATACAGTTCGATACGGTATATTATTAAAATAGGTAAATATGTGAGTATATAATTTGTATGTCAATTTAAAAAAAGTCTACAGTATGATAAACGATCATTATGTTATGTCATACTAAAATACAATACAAAAATATACTCACTTTAATAAGGTTCCAATCGTTAAACTTCAAAGAGTTTAAAAAAAAGTTTTTTTAACATATCTCTCCCAACCCGACACCACCGCTTCGGCCACATGCAATTTTTGGCGAACAACCAATTAATTTACCGGATCGTTGAGTATCGATACATGGCGAAATTAATCGATACTAAAAAATATCGGAGAGCAAAGTATCGATCCAAAATATCAGGTATCGCAAGAAAAAATATCGATATTCCGATATATAGTATCGGATTGTCCATCCCTAATCAGTAGATCAAATGCTCCGCTAAGTAAGTTATCCAAACATATATTTTCTGATTCAAAGAATCTTAACCAACTTGGTACGCTTATATTTGCTAAAGATTTATGCGGACAGGAAATATTTAATTAGAATACAGTAAATGAAATACTATCCGTTGGAAAATATACAAACATTTTCTGCTATTTTACGTATAATCCTAGGTACTACTACACTATTAAACAATACAAAAAAATTAAGCATATAATAGTAGATTATACCAAAAGCCAAAATGTGACATAAGAAAAATAGTCTAAAGAGTGGAAACTTCAGATTTGGACGTGAGGACTATTTTATTAGATTATATAAAGAGCAGTTCAATAGAGTAGAGAGTAGAGTAGTTCTTTATTTGCATAAATTTTTTAGGTATAATTGAGCAAATAACGTCATAATACAATATTAAAAAACAAACTCACGTTAATTCCAATCCAAACCTAACAACTTGAAGCACTGGAAAATTTGGAAAATAGAAGAAAAACATCTGATGTCATGGTTACAAATAATTCGCTTTGTGATTATTCATGTGAAACTGATGTACCTAGACAAACAAATATGGTAAACCCAGTAACTGTCCCAAGTGTACTCAAGAAAGGGAGTGATGGTAGTAATCTTAGTATAGTCAGTAATAATAATAATAATAATAATAATAATAATAATAATAATAATAATAACAACAATAACAATAACAATAACAATAACAACAATAACAATAACAATAACAACAATAACAACAATAACAATAACAATAACAACAATAACAATAACAATAACAACAATAACAATAACAATAACAACAACAATAACAATAACAACAACAACAACAATAACAACAACAACAACAATAACAACAACAACAACAATAACAACAACAACAACAATAACAATAACAACAACAACAACAATAACAACAACAACAACAATAACAACAACAACAACAATAACAATAACAATAACAACAACAATAACAATAACAACAACAATAACAATAACAACAACAATAACAATAACAACAACAAAAAGAATAACAATAACAACAACAAAAAGAATAACAATAACAACAACAAAAAGAATAACAATAACAACAACAAAAAGAATAACAACAACAAAAAGAATAACAACAACAAAAAGAATAACAACAACAAAAAGAATAACAACAACAAAAAGAATAACAACAACAAAAAGAATAACAATAACAACAACAAAAAGAATAACAATAACAACAACAAAAAGAATAACAATAACAACAACAAAAAGAATAAAAATAACAACAACAAAAAGAATAAAAATAACAACAACAAAAAGAATAAAAATAACAACAACAAAAAGAATAATAATAACAACAAGAAAAAGAATAATAATAACAACAAGAAAAAGAATAATAATAACAACAAGAAAAAGAATAATAATAACAACAAGAAAAAGAATAATAATAACAAAAAGAAAAAGAATAATAATAACAATAATAAAAAGAATAATAATAATAATAATAAAAAGAATAATAATAATAATAATAAAAAGAATAATAATAATAATAATAAAAAGAATAATAATAATAATAATAAAAAGAATAATAATAATAATAATAAAAAGAATAATAATAATAATAATAATAAAAAGAATAATAATAATAATAATAAAAAGAATAATAATAATAATAATAAAAAGAATAATAATAATAATAATAAAAAGAATAATAATAATAATAATAAAAAGAATAATAATAATAATAATAAAAAGAATAATAATAATAATAATAAAAAGAATAATAATAATAATAATAATAAAAAGAATAATAATAATAATAATAATAAAAAGAATAATAATAATAATAATAATAAAAAGAATAATAATAATAATAATAATAAAAAGAATAATAATAATAATAATAATAAAAAGAATAATAAAAAGAATAATAATAATAATAATAATAAAAAGAATAATAATAAAAAGAATAATAATAATAATAATAATAATAATAATAATAATAATAATAATAATAATAATAATAATAATAATAATAATAATAATAATAATAATAATAATAATAATAATAATAATAATAATAATAATAATAATAATAATAATAATAATAATAATAATAATAATAATAATAATAATAATAATAATATGAAATATGAAAAAAAACTTAATGAAATAGAACTTTTTTTAAATACAATAACTGAAACCCAAGATATTCTTTGTATAACTGAACATCACCTAAAATATGAAGAAAAAAACTTTGCGAAAATAACTGGTTTTAGCTTAGTAACTGCCTGTTGCAAAACTAATAGTCAAAGGGGTGAAATTTGCATTTTTGTCAGAGAAGGGGTAACGGATTTTGAAGAAATTAATAATATTAAAGACAGAAGTATTGAAGGGCATATTGAAATATCAGGGATTGTAAATAAAAAGCTTAAATTGGTAATTGTATGTATATAGCGTTCTTGTTTAGGTAGCTTTGGAATTTTCTCCAGACTTTGGGATTTCTCGTAAAAGTTTAATGGCTGAAATTGTCCTTTTAACTGAAGCTCTAGGGGCATTAGCTAATTATAATTTTTTTTTATACATACACGCGCGCATGGGGCAAGGGGGAGTTTTAAATTTGTCATTTTTAATATTTCACTTTATAATTTATTTTTCAAAAAACTACTTGACTCATTTAATTGAAAATACTGTCGATTGGAAGGCAATACTTAACCGCAAAGCATGTAATAAGTTTAAGTCTTCGACATTAGTCCCGGAGGTAACAACAAAATTACAAAATTTTGATTTAAAAATAAAAACTAAAAATTTAATTTTCAAAATCTAACTTTACTCTAACTTAACAATTTTAATAAATAAGTTAGAATACAATGAATATAATTTTAATTATAACTAAAGTATACTACGTAAAAATGGTATAAAAATGTTCAAAAGATTTCTTTTCATATTTTAAAAAAATATATTTTTTGTCTTGAGACCATCACATTTTCCTGCAATTGGTTCTCATTTAAAAACAATTTTTTCCTGTTGAAATAAAAACCTATTTTTATCCAGAAATATTTTTTTTGTTCTTCCCGTTAGTTGGCCAAAATAAAAAGTAGCCACAAAATTGACCTTAATGACCTTGTGGTTGTCTACATGTCGCCAAACTAGAAAAATAGACAAAAACTATTTTTAAAAAATAGGTGATTCTGGTTTTGACTATGGACTCTCGTTACCTCTAAGGCCGGAGCTTTCAAATTATGTATAAAATAAATACGGTTCTATGAAAAAAAAATGAGTTTTAGAGGGTTAAATTCCAATAAAATTGAATTTATAGGGATTCTGCGTTGTTCTTGGGCGGATGCCTTATGTTAATAGATTTTACGGTACGCGGCTGCTACCGTAAAACATTTACCGCGATTTTTTTTACAGCGAGGTTTTTTACCGCGTCATCATATACAGCGCAAAAAATTAACGCGAATAGAGCTACCAGCGAAATAATTTACAGCGTAAGCAAATACAGCGCTATGCACTTATCGCGAAATACTTTAAGAGCGCCTGCAATTACCGCGACAAAAAAAACGCGGATATATATTATAGCGCAAGACTTCAAAAAATAGTTTTACGCATGCTAATTTTTTAATAAAGTTTTGTAGGTACACTATAAATTGCACTTGACATTAAAAAGGTAAAAAAAAACTACTTTTTTATGTTTATTGCGTGGCGTGCGGGAAATGAAACTTTCCGCATGCAAATGCGTGTGAAAAAGTCTACTTTTACACACCAATTTTAACGTGATAAGTTAAGAACTTTTTGGACCAAACTGAGTTTGCCATATGTGTGTTCACTAAAAATAATTTTTGATCAAGAAAGTCATCGATTATAAACACTCGTATAGAAAAGAAATTGTACCTAACCCTTGCGGAAAGTGTCTTTCCCGCCCGAACTCCTCCCGTGCTTAAAAGTATCACTTTCCGCACTAGTCAGGCAACTAACTATCTGGAGAACATTTAAAAAATTAATGTTTAATTAAATTTCTATGTTATTTTCACATTAACAAATATAATACTTCTCCATACCTCGGTATCAATTATTAAGTATAAAATAATTAAACACTGTATTTCCAAAAAATATTTGACAAATCTGAAAATACAGACCAAACCTTTTTACATTTATAAATAACGAGCCGCTTCTGGCCGCTGGAAAACGTAACGTGGTATCGCCTGGGCCAGCGTTGCCAGTGAAGAAAAAATGGTTTTCCCTAAATCTAACGACTTATCGCGTTTCAAAGTGATTTAGAAATGACTTGATGGGTCTATTTTAGTTGAATATCTTTCTTTGGGACACTGTGTATCGAGGGAAGGTATATCTCCCGATCCTCAAAAAGCAAGTGTTTTAAAATATCAGACTCAGACGAAGTGCAAAGATAGCTTTGCAAACTACTATAGAAAATTTATTAAAAAAAATTGCGGAAATCGCACAATTTTTAAATAGTCTTTCTAAGAAAGGAAAGGAGTTAACCATCCCATATTGATATTAGACACTTAAAGTAAATATTTCAACGCATCGGTATCGGTATACCTAACGCGTTCGAAACAAAGCCAAAATACCTCATTTTTGACTCGTTCATGCCATGTTTCGAACGATGCCCGCTTCTTTGACGGGTGCAATGATAGAACAGCTGATTCCACTCGTTGCGTACGGAGGGATGTACGTAACGTTACGGACCCACAAACGTACGCAACGATTTCAATTAGGAGTTCTGTCATCACACCCTTCAAAAAAGCGGGCATCGTTCCGAACATCGCATAAACAAGTAAAAAAAGTAGTGTAATTTGGCTTTATTTCGAACGTGTTAGGTATACTGATACCGACGCGTTGAAATATTTACTTTAAGTGTATATTCTTTAGGAGCAGTTTTATCTAATTCGGATGATAAGCCAGTCGCCTACACATCCCGCGTATTAAATAAAGCAGAAACTAATTATTGTACTATAGAGAAGGAGTTGTTCACCATTGTTTGAGCCACGAAGCATTTATATTCGTATGGTAGGAAGTTTAAAGTTGTGACGGACCATAGACCGTTAATGACCAATCCGCCTAGTAGATTGGCGACGTTTAGGTTGGCTTTAGAAGAGTATGCTTTTGTTGTAGAGTATGTAGGGAACTTTAGAATGTATAAGAGTTGATTTGAGTGAATTAAAAATTATGAATAATAGTGAGAGTGTCTGTGTGATGATGATAGCGCAATCTAAAGCATTAGACAAAATTAAAACTAGACAAACTTAAAACAACGTGAAAATTGATCACCCTGTAGTTGTAGAGGTATTTAAAAAACCAAAAGAAGCAATTGAATTGAGACCAATTGGTTATAATGAATTTCAAGAAATTTTAAAAGATGGGTACCCACCAGATTACCGAAACAAAGATTATAAATATACATATTTTAACGAGGACTTGCAAGTAATTTTTATTTATGCCCTTCACCAGAAGGAGGAAGTTAGAGGAACTCGTACCTCGAACTCTGGAAAATGAGGAAGTTCAGCTATCGAGAGATATCAAATACTTAGGGGTAATACTAGACTCTAAGCTAACATGGACTCGACATATCGAGAACATAATAAAGAAAGCGGAAATCACCCTGGCGGAGATTAGACGATTACATGGAAAACAGTGGGGACTCAAACCACACATGGTACACTGGTTGTACAAGACAGTGGTAATACCATCCAACTCAATCAAAAACTGACGAAGGCAATGGGGCAGGAATATTCGGGGAAAGACCTAGGAGAGATCTGTATTTCTCACTGGGATCGTACCCGACAGTATTCCAAACAGAAATCTTTGCCATCCTAGAATGTGCAAGAGAGAATAATAGAATGGGTTACTTCGGTCAGACCATATCTATATACTCAGCTAGCCAGGCAGCTCTTAGAGCGCTTATGTGCCCTAAAATAACCTCAAAGCTAGTGTGGGAATGCCTTGATGAACTACTGAAACTGGCGGAACATAATAAAATAAAATTAGTATGGGTGCCGGGACATAGAGGTATCCAAGGCAATGAAAAAGCTGATGAACTTGCAAGACAAGGATCGTCGAAAAAATACCAAAGTGTACAATAAGGTCCCAGGTCAAACTCTGGATAAAGAAAAAACATGAAAGCCACTGGCTAGGAAGACAGGGGCTAAGACACAGCAGAGCTTTTATCAAAGGCCTAAATGTAAAGTTCACCAAAGACCTGCTAAAGTATAGTAGGATCCAAGTGAGAACTATAATAGGAATTATGACCGGCCATATGACAGTTAAAGTTCACCTAAACAACATGGGCCTGTATCACGGAGACCTGAACTGCAGACCATGCAACCAGGAACCAGAAACAGTAGAACATGTAATATGCCAATGCGAGGCACTAGATCGCAAAAGGCATCTAATATTTGGGGTAGTTAAACTAGACCGAATATTGACTGGGGCCATTAAGGACCTGTACAAACTTGCGCAGGGGATAAAATTAATGGAGTGGTTAGCCTAGGAACCAAGAGGGTGCACAATATGCCAGTAATGGCTGCAGTGCAGTGACTGTGGCTTGCCACCTGGCAGGTTGGAGTCACAATCGAGGGGTTTTAGTCGGTAGGAATCCGACACTACCCGGGCTCTCCTGGTAGAGGAGAAATGACTCTGGCACGAAAGTAGTTCGTGCATCTTATGCAAGATTTCCCCTTGATACCCTTGAAAAAAAGTCATCAAAATTTTTGTTATCAAAAATAGGCAAAGTATAGAATTTTTAAATAGTGTGAAAACAGTAAAAGAGCTGTTAAAAAATTTAAATTTAGGCTATCAATTATAAAGAACATTCAAGCTATTAAAAGTAAGGAATTGAAAGAACTTATTTTAAACGATTATCTACCCACTAGTGGACATGCCGGTATGAGTAGAATTTATAATAATATAAAAAAATATTACAATTTGAACGAACTAAAAAATGACGTCAGTAAATTTGTTCAAAAATTTTAAATTTACCGACAGACGTACGGAACCACAAATATGTTCTTACGATCCAATGAGTTGACAAAATTTGTGGAGGCTTATCCTTTATCTGATAAGGAAACTGAAACGGTTGCTAAAACTTTTGTGGAAAACTTTGTTCTTCGCTCATGGATAAAGGCTCAGAATTTTTGTCCAGGTTGTTTAAGGAAGTTTGTAACATTTTAAATACAAAACAACTTAATTCTACAGCGTACCATCATGAGACGCTTGGCGCTTTAGAAAACTCCCACCAGGCTTCAGGAAACTACTTACGTATTAGGCTTTTAAAAGAACCAATAAATTGGAGTTCTTAGGTTCAGTATTGGTGTTTTTCATACAACACTACGGTTCATTCGGAAACCAAATATACACCATTTGAGCTTGTCTTTGGAAAAATATGCCCTTTAACATCCAACAGCCAAGGACAATTAGATCCTTTCTACAATTTCGATGGCTATATTTTGTCAAAACAAAATCGAAAAAAAAAATTTGACCATTCTCGTTCTGCAGCGTTAGAGATAAAGTTTTAATAGAAAATAGTGATATGAAAAATAAATTGGAACCGATTTTTAAAGGATCTTATTATGTATTAAAATTATTTAATGTTTGATGTATTCATTTTATTTATAAGGATGTAATATAGATTTTTTTGTTATTTTTTTTACGGGAAAGGTGTGCTAGAATCTAAACAATAGTTTTAGTACATTAAATAGAACAATATAATAAAAGGTTAATGAACTAAACCATTGCGTTAGATGTGCAGTCAGCTTATTTAGCAAGGGGCAATAAACTATTATTTTAATATGACGTGATTAATATAAGCAACTAACCGATATTGTAGTATCCACTTTTGTAAAGTCGAATAATCAAAGAAATTGAATGCGTTAAGTAATCCTTGTGCATAATTTATAAAAACCTAAAATATTAAACAGCTGTCGGACCTACTCGGAACAATTTGAATATAACTAGAACATTTTAAACTACAAAGGACTCGTTGATACCCCCAGTTATGGAAAGCGTCTCTGAAATATTGTATGAAATAGATTAAACTTGATGTATAGATGTAATTATAAATATTTTCAAAATAAAACTTTTCATTAAAATGAAATGTGTCATAAGGAGATTTTGGTCAGGCAGTTTACCGGCAAATTTCGTTGCTCTTATGGTTACCGTTACCGTAAATAAAGGTGACTTCAAGAGGTTAAAAATAGAGCTTTTAAACGTAGTCAATCGTTTGGCGGTAAACATAACCTTACTTTTTTATTGACTTTGTTGTTTTTTTCTCAAGTCTTTTTTTTATTTGCTTTTCTAATTATATCATGGATGAAAATATTATTTTGGTGATAGGACTGGGTGACGGACACCACAACATAAATTTAATCAGGCAAATGATTTTACAAGATATCTTTGGTTGAGCACTAGAAGAAATCGAGTCTCTGCAAACTTATTTGTACTTACTCACCTGTTTACAAAAAAAAACTGTAAAAAAGGCACCCCACTACTACTATAAACATGGTTAACAAAAAATAAAATCCAAATACACAAAATTATTGTAAAACAAAACAAACTTTTATAACCCAAAAATCGTCCACCGGAGAATCACATCAAGTTTGGTTGATTGTCTTTTTAACGGTAAAGGTAGTCGCTATCCGACGCTAATTAGCGCCAGTGGTTACCTGTAATAAAGGTAACAGCCTGACAGAGCGCTACTGCGCCTGCCCAGAATAAAGTTAAGGGTAACAGACTGACAAAAAACCTTTACCAAAATCTCCCTATTTTTTTAAAACCGTCCATAGCATATAGATAAGTCTCTATAATAAATTCAAATATTCAACGCTAAAAATATTATTATAATCTACTTAACTTCGCCTACATTTTAAATTATGACGCTATCCAAACAGCATTTTGCTACTACGATTCCAAATTTGCTATTTTTGCATCGTACGTTTAATTTTCACGTCCACTACTCCACAATTCAGTGCTCAGATATCAATTTCTTACTACACAAACGCTTTGCACCATGATCAAAAAAGCCTTTAATTTTAAATTTTTCACATTTTTAAATGTTTAATTTGCAAGTTTTTTTTCGGTGGAATTCGCTATAATTATGATATGTTGTAGAGGGAAATATAGCTAAAAAAAGTGAAATTATAAGTTGTTGTCTAGTTCCTGAGATATAAACGGTCAAAGATAGAAAAAAGGCTGTTTTCGGCTGATGTTTTATCAATAAAAACTCGTAACACTTATCTAAAAAAAAGATAATGTCATTTATGACAGTTCATTAGATAATATACAAGGGCTAATCAAAAAAATTATATTTTAATAAAAGAATTATATTTTAATCAAAAAATTATATTTCTATAATTCTACTACTACCGAATTTTGAAAATAAACATGTTGTATTTGAGCAGAAAATAATACTTTTAACATATGTTTAAAGTAAAAAAAATAAGTTTGGTTTTCTAGTAGCTTCTTATTTCTTAGATAATGAATTTTCTTTTATTATTTAAATACAGGGGCTATTCAAAAAAAAAATGATCTTTTACTTTTTACCCGCACATGGCTTTTAATTTATTTTTTTAAAACGACTCGGTCAATACGGGCTTAGGCCTAGGTGCCTATTATAAATTTATTGTGATATTTTTTTTTCATGTTCCTGTAAGTTATATTACTGCTATTGTAATTATTCTTTTTTTCCTAAATAAATTGAAGTTGAATTCCAATTGAAATTGAATTGAATTGAATTCCAATTTTAATAAATTTATCCTATACCATATAAAAAAAAAACAAATATATTTTTTATATTTTAGACCAGTTTAATACTTCCAGAAGAATAAAGAGAAGTACACATTCGGCATTTTTACTGCACATTTTAATATAAAAAACTAAAAAAATATGTTAAAAACTGCACACTACATTTAGATAGGCATTGTTCTTTTCTTAAAGTTAGTTTAAAAAAAAAATCAAAATCTAGGTAAACAACCTAATTTAATCATTTTATTTCTCTATCTACAGGGTACGTCAATAGAAAGCTTTCTTATTTAATCCACTTAATTAAACTGAAATGCTGAGCAATTAGATATATAGCAATATTTTTTCTTAGACAGTTAAAAAAAAACAAATAAAAATCTGGGTAAACAACTTAATTTAATAGTTTTAATTCTGTATCTACAGGGTCCGTCATGAAATTAAAATTAAATACAATTGTTAATATTTAATTAAATAGAACAAAAATCTTTTCTCCTTCTGCCGGATACAGTGGGTTAGATAAGACATTGCCAATTTAAGTAATAAACTTGTTTATCTCGATGGAATTATGTCCATCTAAAAGTACAGCATTTCAGTTTAATTAAGTGGATTAATTAAAAAAGCGTTTCTATTGACGTACCCTGTAGATACAGAGTTAAAACTATTTAAATTAAGTTGTGTACCCAGATTTTTATTTGGTATTTTTTAAAACTTTCCTAAAGAAAAAATATTGCCTATCTAAAAGTGCAGCATTTCAGTTAAATTAAGTGTATTAAATAAAGAAGCTTTTCCATTGACGGACGGATTAAATAAAGTTATGTACCCAGATTTTTATTTGTTGTTTTTTAAACTGCCTTTAAGAAAAAAAATAAATATTAATTAAGTGGATAAAAGAGCTTTTATATTGACGGACTCTGTAGATACAGAAATAAAACTAATAAATTAAGTTGTTTACCCAGATTTTTATTTGTTGTTTTTTAAACTGTCTTTAAGAAAACATATTGCCTATCTAAAAGTGCCGCATTTCAGCTTAATTAAGTGGATTGAATAAAAAAGCTTTTTCATTGACGGATCCTCTAGATACAGAAATAAAACTATTAAATTGTTTACCCAGATTTTTATTTGTTTTTAAAACTTTTCTAATGACGGACCCTGTAGATGCACAATGAAAAATATTAAATTAAGTTGTTTACCTAGATTTTGATTTGTTTTTTAAACTAACTTTAAGACAAGAACAATGCCTATCTAAATGTGCTGCATTTCTACTAATTAATTGGTTAAAATAAAACAAGCTATCCTCTTGACGGACCCTGTAGATTATTTTGGGTTTTTAACATATTTTTTTTGTATTTTTATATTATTAAATAGTATATATTCTATACTATTTTAAAATGTGCAGTAAAAATGCAGAACAGGTACTTATCTTTATTCGTCTCGACGTAAGTCTTAAAATGCTCTAAAATATAAAAACTAATATCTCTAGATGTAGACATATAAAATATATTTGTTTTTTTCATATGGTGGACGATAATGGTCTATTACAGATACAATCAAATGTTGTCGATTTTATTTAGCAGAAAAATTGGCCTCTAAAAAAATTTATTATTTAAGAAAGAAGCTACTTACTACTTAACCAAACTTATTTTTTTCTTTAAATGGTTGTTTTCAAAATTCGGTATATATTAAGTATATGTTACCTAATGAATTGTCATAAATGACATCATCATGGGGTTTGTCTACAAGTTCGACCATTTTAAATTTATGGTAACTTACTTTTTTTGATAAGTGTTACGAATTTTTACTGATAAAACATAGCCGAAAACAGCCTTTTTTCCAATTTTGACCGATTATATCTCAGGAACTAGACATAGAAAAACTTTTATTTACATTTTTTTTTAGTTATATATCCCTCTACAACATATCATAATTATAGCGAATTCCACCGAAAAAAAACTTCCCATATAATTCTGTATAACCGGGTGCGGGATCCTTTTTCCAATTTAAATTTCTAATTTTCAAAAACTCAAGGATTACCGTTTCTACGCTTCGCGTCTCAAATGACCCAATGTATATGATATGATATGAAAAACTAGAAATATGAGTTGCCCACCTCTGGTAAAACAACCACTGTCACTATTAAGGTAAACCTGAACTAATCTAACTGTAATCACGCAATTTTAAAATATGATAATTGTATCATTAATTACCACAAATCATTATGTATAAATATTTTTCATATTATTTATTGCATTAAAATTTAACAAAATCAATTCAAGTTAAAATTTAAACCAAAAATAGTTAAACAAAAATTGAAAAAAAAACTCCATACTGTTTTACCAAGTTATTTTACTGAAGATAAGAATTAAGGAGATTGGTGGAAATTGATTTCAGCTGATGACAAAAGGACATTGGCATAACACAAGCGCATTAATAAAAATTGACATCTACTATACCCACCAGTTTTTCATGAGTTTCATGGACCAAGAGTTTTTCATCTATTAGACGTTGAATGTTACCTTCCATCACTAGTTGGCCGTGAAACTGTGCTTTTTGAAGGTCTTTTTGTTGAGCGGAGAGGTGCTGTTGGGCTAAATATTTTTTTTGTGTTATTTTTATGCGACTAGAAAATTTCTACAGCTCCACCACAAATAAACAATAATATACAGTTTGATAAAAAAATAGAACACGACAGACTTTATTGGAAGTTTGTACAGGTGTTGCTTACATCAATGCCTATTATTAATGAACTTGTCGCCATACATAGTTTTCGCATAAACAGTTTTTAAACAACGACTATTACTGTTTATGTCAACCCTTCTAATGCAAAATTATATGATCAATTTCCTCTTGGAGAAGATTGTTCCAAGCAACCTAAAGTCCAGCTAGGGTAAGTAGGGGGCAAACGTTATCTTTTTGCAGGCATTTTACGCCTTACAACTTGAGAAAAAAAATTGAGGGATATTTTAGGACATGAGGCATAATACCAATAGAATAGTATAATATTTTGATTTAAATTATAATATTTACTAAAAATCATTGCCAAGGATAGGCAACCAATTATATATACCACAATATATATCGCTGGTAAGGCCACCGTCGTCTCGGCTCGCTTTGCTGACTTCACAGTAAACTAACTGTGGCTGACTTCAATTTGCAATATAACCTCAAAAGTTGATATTTATTTTGTTAGTTTTCATTTTTCTCTGCGCGGCTTTTTAAAAATATTCTCGTCAGAAGTTCGATGTTAACTTTTGCTGTATCAAGAGGAAAATTGAAAGAAAAAAGATAAAAACTTAAAGTCCAATTTATACTCAACCTGTGGAGTGCTTAAAAAAACAAAAGCTACGTTCGGTATATACATCCGATCAATCAGACTGCTCCAAATCGTTCGGCAATTCATAGCGGAGGTAGGGGAGGTAAATCTGGCGCGTTTGTTTAATGAATCCAGATCAATCGGAGCTAGATCGATCTGCTCCAAATTTTAGACGGATTTTCCAGATTAATCTAAACTTTTAGGGTTATGTTTTTGTTTATTTTTATTTTTGTGTTTGAACTTTTTTGGATTTTAAGAAAAACTAGTGGAAAATCAAAACCATTTAAGTAAGTTTACGTACGTAAGAAAACGCTCGCGCCATCGGCAACGACTGGCGCGATTGAATCGAAAGCTGAGGGGTGATTTATAAACGAGTTGAGTTGAGTGGCACATTCTGAAATGTTCTTTAAATTGCCTGTCTCTTAATAGTGGGAATTTTTCTTCAGCAAAGCCAAAGAGCTTATTGCAGTCTTCTGAACAGTTAATCTCATCATCATTGATATACAAACACAAAAAATAAGTCAACAGGAGGAGAATGAAAATATGTAAGTACCTATTGTTTATAATTTATTGGTTTCAATTTTTGTGTTGTTTTACTTTGACAGCTTTGCAGTCTAGAGTTGCTGCATCGTAATTTAATGCATAATGCCTAATGCTTTTTTTATTTCTATTTCTGTTTATTTCAAATTTTTTTCAAAGAAGACAAAATTGTGCATTATCCATTAAAACTTGAGTAAATTTTTAGCTTACTTCTGTGAACTATAAACATCAACATTGATAACCCATAGTTCATTTTCCTTGCGTCTTATGGCTTACTTTTTATAGTGCAGCAACTCTAGACTGCAGCTTAACCTAAAAAGTCAGACAAGAAGAAAGTTCTAATTTTCTCTTGCTAAAATACAGTACTTTAGGGTAAATTGTTGTTTTCCTAACACCCAACCAAACAAAGTACTATTGTTTTGTTACTATATTGTATTATTGTTTTTTTTACAGTTTCAAACAAAAAACTCCCCAAGAAGTCTTAAGAAAAATGATAGGCAAGGTATTCAAGGAACAACCTGCATATTGCCACCAAAGTGTAGCTACACGGGACCAAAGAATAGCTTGAGTACACATCAGGATTTGTCATAAGAAAAATAATAGGCAAGGTATTGAAGGAACAACCTGCATATTGCCACCAAAGTGTAGCTACAGGGGACCAAAGAATAGCTTGAGAACACATCAGGATTTCTATAAGTTGGTTTATTAATTGGAGGTAAATAATATATTGGTCATTACTCAAAAAGGGTCTCCAGTAAAAATACAAGTTGTGTTTATTTTGTAGTAGAAATGATCCTAAAACTAGTGGCTTAATTGATTTTTTTATATCACTTTTAATAACTGAGGGCTTTAATTCTAAAAATTAAAGGTGGTCAGTATTTGGTCGTTATAACCTTAGATTATAACCATCTGTATCTTTTTTAAATCTATTGTAGGCTGGTTTTTGAAGGTTAAGTGCCATATAGAAATGACAATAATAACATATTGTATTTATTAACTTATGTCAGTATTGCAGCATGACATATTTTGTAAAGGCTTGTATAACCCAAAAGATTAGATTAGACTCTTTATTTGATTGAAGTTATATTTTTACCCATAGGGTGTCGATTGTGTCAAGTACATTAAATAAATAAATATAATTAATATTAGGTTTAATCAATAAAAAAGATATTACATAACTCAGTAAAATTTGATATTATACAATACAACTTACAATTGAAATTGCAAAAGCTAGCCTATAACATTAAAAATCAAATTGCAAAAGATAGCCTACAGAATTAAAAAAGTTAAGTCTAAACATATCTGGACACTAGAGCTAAAGCTTAATTAAATGAAAGTTAATAAAAAAAAAAACGTACCAAAGTCACACAAAGATTTCTGTTCCACAGACCTACTAACAACGTTTTCTGAAAAGATGACTA
The DNA here is from genome assembly GCA_963921995.1 of Oxystoma pomonae. NCBI lineage: Eukaryota > Metazoa > Arthropoda > Insecta > Coleoptera > Brentidae > Oxystoma > Oxystoma pomonae. The sequence continues at coordinate 45,896,752 of OY998166.1, forward strand.
TGCAGTAAACGTAAAGTTTGTATCTTTAACTATCTATACTTATTAACCTAGTAGTAAAAAAAGGGAGGGGGGGCTGGTAATGATAGAAAAAATTGTCTGACCTTCTTCTATAACATATTAAAATTTAAAAGTCTCTATGGTTTTATCAGAATAATGTTCGTCATAACTAAGAACAATAAAAAATAAGTACCGTATTTTGTGAAACTCATTCTTTATCAAAAATGTAATTTATAAAATCCTTTTTTTGCATTGTTTCAGATATAGCTTGATCAGGATTCAGCCTGCAGTAGGGTGATAAATTCTGGAAAACTGCAATGTACTTTTCTTAGTGTGTTTGTTAAATGATATTTTTTATACACCAAATCAAAGTGCCTGTACTAATTTTAAAGAATAAAAAAAATATATAAATTTGTGTTCCTTATTGTTGCAAATTAGACCGCAGTGTTAAACCTGGTTTGACTTGTAAAAGCACTTGTGTAATACTTACTAATAAAGAAACTAAACTAAACTTTGAATTTAATTGTGGTTTAGAATGTGCTCTCATAATAAGCTAAGGTATCACATTCTAAACATCAATTAAATTTAAACTAGTTTTAATATTGCGGTGCAATATGCAACGAATATTTGTATAAATCACTACATTTAATCCACATGCCTATGATACAAAAGTGGTAAAATCTGGATGGCCAAAAGTGGTAATCTCCTGTGGCTGATGTTCGGAATGAAGGCGGCATGCCCCAGGAAGCACCATACTTCAAGTGGGTATCCGACTCGTGGTCGCCTGGAGGAAGCGCGCCGCTTCGGAGGGTACTTTCGGCCCGAATCCGTCACTTCGGAAAGCCTTCAGTTTGCCGATTTCGGTCCATGGGGATTTGGTTTATTGGGTATCTTCAAACATTATTTGTTGTCCGTACAATACAGTACAAATAGCCTTTAAAACCATGTTATTCATGGTACCTTTGAGACTCAAAAGCCCATCAGCCGAAAAAAAAACAAAAATTTTTAAACAAAAAAAACTTAGGTTAGAAAGTTTAAATCTGAACCCGTTCGGTAATGCGACTTGCTCGGATTAATCGACGATCAGCTGATCAAAAATCCGTCTGATCTGCGATCTATATACCGAACTTAGCTAAACTTACCTAGAGTTAACATCTAATAACTAGTGATAAGTTAAAAAAGAAAGAATCTATGAAAACAAGCCAGAAAACGCCTGCTGGATTTCAGAGAAATAACCCATAAAGAAGTAAGGATGAACATGCATGCTGCAAATTATAATTATTATTTATTTGAGTACACACTTAATACATTAACTGCCGGATTGGGAAAACGGTAATTATGCAGTATACGGTTTTCTGCCATTTTTGATTTTTTATGAAAAATTCTTTATGGGTGCACCTACTAGGGTCCCTAGGACCTTAAATCGCCTGCGCCCGATTTTTCTTTTTTTTTTAAGAGAAAAAAGGGTGCCCGGGAGGGGGTTGTAATGTGTTTTTTTGATTGTTTTGGGTTGGGTTGGATTAGATTGGGTTGGACTGTGTTGGATTGGGTTGTTTTAGTGAAAAAAAATAAAAAAAACAAAAAAAAAATAAAAAAAATACCAAAAGGCGCAGGCGGATTTGTGGTCCTAGGGATCCTAGTAGGTGCCCCCATAAAAAGTTTTTCATAAAAAATCAAAAAAGGCAGAAAACCGTATACTGCATAATTACCGGGAAAACAAACTATCATTCCCTGAGACCATTAAAGAAATCTCCAGCAACAAGTTGTGAATATTTTATAGTAGAAATGATCCTAAGACTAGCAGTGTGTTTGATTTGTTCATATGACTTTAAATAAAAGGAGATTTTTAATTTTGAAAATTAACGCAGTATCATACATTTAGAAATAACCATCTGTTCATCTTCTTTGAATCCATAAAACTTGAATGAATTTGAGGGGTAAGTGTTAAAGAGACATGAGTCAAGGACTGCATTAATTGTCTGAAAGGTGTGATCAAAGCTCCAAGCTTTGATTTTAGAAATTTAAAATCTCGATTATTTAAAGTCATATTTACAAATCACATACAGCGCTACTTTTAGGATCATTTCTACTTTAGAAATAATACAACTAATATTTTTGCTAAAGAACCCCTTTAATAAATAATCAACCAGACATTACACATTATATAGGAACATCAAGATTTATTTAGTATCATTTTTGTTTTTGATTCATATCTGACTTTTTCTTGCTCAGCAACAGAGAAAAGATAGAGGTGTGGCAATCAACGTCAAACCAGAACAATATGATCTAGTTTATAAATCAGGGTTACCTACTACCTCAAAGGTGACCACAATTCCCAAAATTATGTCACTTTTTTTGTAGCAAGCAACCCAGTCCATGTAATCAAGAGGGTAGCCGCTCATGGCAGAACATGTGTTGTATTCCACTGGATTAAAATTACTTAGACATGCCACTAATGACAGTAAATCCACAAATTTTGTTCTAGCAGAGTTTACCTTTTTAAATTTAAAAAAAATTTACTGCGATTTTGTGAAGTGCCACTTTTCTTATGGAACTTTCAAGGGAACTTTTAACATGTTTTGTTTTTATTTATTATAAGTACTAAAAATTATTTTAAAATAATACTTGAATTATTTAAAATTGGATCTGAACATATACAAGTGGTACACATTGTAAGCATTAGTTTATACAATTTTAAACAAATCAGAAACTGTGGTTATTATAATTTTAACACTGTCACCTTCTATATATAATCATAATTATAATAATTTAAGTTTTTAAATCCTTAGTAATATTTTAAATGATTATTATTTATATTTAGCTGAATAATATACTACCTATCCAATAATATTTACATGCAGAATCATTTTTTGTTTTTTAGATCAACATTAACTGGAATAGTTAGGTGCATCCTGGTGCATCTTAAGTTGAAGAAGGGTTCCACCAAGGGTTATTCTACCTTGAATTCCACTTTATCTCTGCAAACTGCAACAGCTAGTGGGATAGGTATGTGTAAATTTTGAAATTTTTACAGCATCACATGCTCAAAATATTAAAATTACAATTAGCTTTCTTACAATTTTCTTTAAATGCCTAATCGGAGGCTTAACTTTGGGCTTAACTCTTTACTTCACTAATGAAACACTGAACATTCATTTATCATATTTTATAAGCTAGACTTGTAATCTTTCCAAATATAATAAATCTCTATAAAGTTACCTACCATTTCTGTACATTGAATATTTTTTTAAAATTATTGGTATTGGCTTCTAACCAAACTATATAGGTAGATAACAAAAATGCAATTTTTACAATTTTTGTCTGTCTGTTTGTTTGATCCAGCATCATACAAACACTGCCAGGCCGATTTTGATGGTACTTTCACACTTTCATCAAAATCGGTTTACAGAAACAAAAGTTATGACATTTAAAGCAATAAAAATGAGCAAAAAGTGAGTAAAAACGCAGATCTCCACACGTTTTTGTTAAAATGCCCTTGCTTACATTAAAGTGTTATATTGCTATGTATCTTTAACGGTACAAAACCTTTAAAAAAAGACATTTTCAGATGCCTAGGTATACTTAAATCTTATTATTTTCTATAGTCTATCAGAAAATAATAGTAAAATTTAAAAAAACTAGATCAACATTAACTGGAGTTGTTAGGTGCATCCTGGTGCATCTTAAGTTGAAGAAGGGTTCCACCGAGGATTATTCTATAAATTTTGAAATTTTTACAGCATCACATGCTCAAAATATTAAAATTACAATTAGCTTTCTTACAATTTTCTTTAAATGCCTAATCGGAGGCTTAACTTTGGGCTTAACCCTTTACTTCACTAATGAAACACTGAACATTCATTTATCATATTTTATAAGCTAGACTTGTAATCTTTCCAAATATAATAAATCTCTATAAATTAACTACCATTTCTGTACATTGAATATTTTTTTTTAATTATTGGTGTGGGCTTCTAACCAAACCATATAGGTAGATACCAAAAATGCAATTTTTACAATTTTTGTCTGTCTGTTTGTTTGATCCAGCATCATACAAACACTGCCAGGCCGATTTTAATGGTACTTTCACACTTTCATCAAAATCGGTTTACAGAAACAAAAGTTATGATATTTAAAGCAATAAAAATGAGCAAAAAGTGGGCAAAAACGCAGATCTCCACAGGTTTTTGTTAAAATGCCCCTGCTTACATTAAAGTGTTATATTGCTATGTATCTTTAACGGTACAAAACCTTAAAAAAAAAACATTTTCAGATTCCTAGGTATACTTAAATCTTATTATTTTCTATAGTCTATAAGAAAATAATAGTAAAATTGAAAAAAACCATTATCATGGAACGTGTAATTAGTGTTAACTGTCAAACCAAAAATATTAAAAAATTCTCGAATTTGTACAAGTTATCATGAACGACTAATTTTTCGATATTGCACTAAGAAAAAACCAAATATTTTTTCGGAAATTTTGCAAAACTTTAAATTGCTGTATCTTAGAAACTATTTCCCCTACAAAGACCAAATTAATCTCATTTTGTTTTTAAATTTTCTTTTATAGCCACTTGCCTTGACCGAGGCTGTAACATTAGTCGTTATAGTTATCAAATTTTTGAGAAAAAGTGAGAAAATTTAGTGATTTTTGTAGAATTTAGCAATTATATAGAGATCTTTTGAGGTCGAAAACTCGGATTTGTCATAACCACTTTATCACATACAACTTATCAAAAAATCAGAAATACCTCATTTCATCCAATGAACTATAAGTTTTCTGAGAGACGTGAGACGGCACCCTGAAAATGTCTCCAAAGAAAAATAATTATTTATAAAAGTAATTGCGATTATATCACTTATGTGTTAAAAGTTCCGTAAGACAAGTGTCATTTTTGACAATTAGAGTGATAATTTTTTTAAAGAAGCAAAGTCGAAATTACACTGATAATTTTTCATTTTCATTTGGGGTTTCTTTCTTGAAAATAAAACTCGAGCTTGAAAAATTTTCGGTGATTTTTAAAATCTACCAGTATAACCTCCAAAAGTTTTTTTTACACGCTAACATTAACTAGAACGGTTTTGATTTGCCCCACGTGTTAAAGGATATCTTGATTTGTTGACAGGGTATTATTCTAACCCTACTTTTCAGTTTTAGGAGTTGGGTTGGACTCCCAGAAAGTGAATCATATCGTCATATCAAAGATTGTCATATAATAGTATTTAAAAGATTTGGACTACTGTTAACTACATTAGAAATATTTCCCAGAGTAGAGGATATGCTGGGAAAAAAAGGTAAATAAACAACATTTTATACTGTAAGTCTAGTAATATTTAATTTACAAAAATTCCTCAGCACTCCAAGTAGTCAGGCCACATCATATACCCTCGCAAACAAATAAAGATCCGGAGATTTTCACTTTTGATTCATGTTTTTGGATCATTGTAGAAGTAATTTATCTTGGGTAGACATTGAGCACTTGGGTCAAACTATTTTAGGAACCACAGTGTATTTTTGTATTAAAAAGCTTCTTCTTGCATTTTTTTGTGTGGAAAAGGCTAAATATCAAAAAGTACTTGGCCGATCGAAAAAAAAAGGAAAACCACTGATTGAAAGATATTTTCTTTCTGCGTTTTATGTATTATGTTCTATGTCTATTAAAGATAAGGGTTGCCATGGAAACCGAGATAAACAGGTCCATATAGCTTTTCCGATTTTCTTATTTTTAGAGATTTTATTCGTTAAGCCAAAATAAACTATATTTAAATTAACGTAATTTTCAACAATATACAGGATGTTCAAAAAACGAATTTAAATGAAAGTTTTTAAAATATTGGTAAATTTTTGTAATTTTTTAATATGTCATAGACAAGGTCTTAACAAACATTTTTTGTCGTCGATATTTTCCTGTAATTGTACAGGGTGAGCCAGCAATTAAGGGTATAGTTCCAAAAATGACCGTTTTGGACTTTGGTTTATGAGAAAACTATAAGGTTTATAAAAAATTCCTTTCTAAATATGATTTCATATAATTGTACAGAATGAGCCAGCAATGAAGGGTAAAGTTCCAAAAATGGCTGTTTTAGACCTTGGTTTATGAGAAATCTATAAGGTTTATAAAAAAATTCCTTTCGAAATGTGATTTTACATCCCATTGTCAACAATTTTTGTTTGGCACTTATCTTTGTATATATTTGGGGTGACCCAAAAGAAAACGATTGAAAATACCCTTAATCGCACCCTCTAAAATCAATCAAATCAAATAAAACTGTGCTTTATTATCTGAAGACAGTCTTATTGACAAAGCAAAAAATTAGTAATTAACTTACCTAAATCCTAAATTAAAAAGATGTACCTACATTCTATATTATTATGATCTTTTGGTCAAGTCTAATACTAAATGTAGTCAGATTTTTTTTTTTTTAAAAAAAAAGGCATTTTAACAATCTATATTTTCTACATGTTTATACAATATAGTAAGGTTGTAACTAATATTAAAAGATTCATTCTTCGTATGTTAAAAATAATTATAAAATTTAAAATCATAAAATGAAAAAATGACAAGGAGACATGGTTGAGACACACTAAAAAATTCAAGTGTATATAGTGGTTTACAAAACAACACTAAAATGTCTCCCTATAATACTCATCAAAACTGTAAAAAGCTTTTTCCTCAAAACAGAATCTAACAGTACCTCTAAATTGCTTCATCCCATCAATTTTCCTTATTATCAAAGGCAAATGGTTGTCGAGTTTTATCTTCATAAATGCAAAAGTTTTTTGTTAAAGTTAACTTTGGAATTGGCAATGGCAATGGCAGATTATCGAATCGACGTGTAACATAGCGACTAGCTGGATGTAGAGGTTCCTGATTTTTTAGATTGTAAAATATTTTTTTCCCAAAGGTAACAATCTATTAATTTGTAAACAGGGTGAGCCAAAAAAACTACTTAAAAGCCGTTAAATAAATTATAAATCCCATTTGCAAATCTTTATTATGTGAATTTTCTTGACCGCGATCTAGTGATTTTTCTTTATAATATTGAGAAATAGTATTCATTTATATGTAGGGGAACCACAAAAAACCGGACTGTTTTGTTTTAACTGGCAGTTTTTTATTTATTGTCGGAATCCATCGACGTACTAAACCTACATCGATGTCGGAATCACAAAAAAGAGTTTCGGAAAGGTAATAAAATAGACTTTTTGTAAATATGTCAAAAAGTGACATTTATCAAAAATTAAAAATTGCGGATGTCCTAAAGTTTTATACATCTTGAAAAACCGTTGAGTTTTTTTTGAGACACTTTGTATATTTTTTTGCAACTGCAAAAAACTTCTATCTATTGTCTGTAAACTGATGTATCATTTGATAAATTCTATTTAGAAATAAAAAACTATGCGTTTTTTTCGTATACCAACTTTTTGCATAAAATAAAAACAATAAACTTAAATTAACCGGATTGTTTGATTTTAACTGCCAATTTTTTATTTATGGTCGGATTTTAATGCAAAAAAAAGGTTTTCAAAATAGAGTTTGCAAATATGTCAAAAAATGACATTTATCAAAAATTTAAAATGACGTATGTCCAAAAGTTTTATGCATCTTAAAAAACCGTTAGGTTTTTTTTTGAGACACTTTGTATGTTTTTTTTTGCATCTTCTATTTATTTTCTGTAAACAGATGTATCGTTTGATACATTCTATTAAGAAAAAAACTATGGCTTTTTTTATTTCTTGCATGAAATAAAAACTGCTAATAAATTTAAGTTAACCGGATTTTGTTATCTTTTTGCCAATTTTGTTGACAATGAGACTCTACGTATGCTAACAATTCTTTTTCTAAATGTCAAAAAATGAAATTTTGTAAAAATTACAATTTTATGCATTTTAAAAAACCCGTTGGCTTTTTTTAGACACACAAAAAATGCAAATTTTAAGCTTTTTAATACAAAAATACAGGGTGGTCACTAAAATAGTTTGGCCTGGGTGTTCAATGTCTACCCAAGATAAATTACAGCCACAATGATTCAAAAACATGAATCAAAAGTCAAAATCTCCGGACATTTTTTTTTTGCGGGGTTATACGATGGGGCCAGGACTAAAAATCTGAGGTGGGTGAACCCTAAAATTACCTTTAAAAGTGCATTTTTCTTTCAATGAGTCGATAATCGTGAAAACACTTGAAATAGTCAATATCATTTTATTTCATAGGACCAGTGGAGTGCTTATGATAATTTAAGTGACTAGAAATATAATTTTATTTTGGTTTAGAACTTTTTTATAATAAGGTTATGGGTAATACACTAGAGCTGGTTTATCAATAGCGAGTTAAGCATTTACCTCCCAAGTTAACCTTCAGCTGTCTCATTCTGGCACTTGGTATATGTCAGCTATCTTTTTCTTGAGCTCGAGAGTTCAATGCCTAACTCGCTATTGATAAACTAGCCCTTAATGCAAGTTTATACCCCACCATCCCCTAAAAATACCTTCAAATCATTTAAGTTTCAATTTTTTAAAAGATATGCTACAAGTGGCTTAGGAGTATATTTCAATATCGCTTCAATAATAAGTAGTGTATGGTGAAATGCCGTAGAAAAAATCTAAACAGTAAAAAAACCTCAAAAAAAAAACTCCTAGTGTGAAGTCATTAAACAATTTAATTTATTAGGGTGCTAACATTTTCCTTTATTTTAAAAATTTAAGTTTGTGTTGAAATTTCGAATTTTTACAATAATTTTATTAATTACAATTTTTTTTAAATAGTCAGTGAATCACAGTTCTTACAACTTTTTGACACGTTTAAAAAAAAATCTTACTTATGGCCTTGTTTTAAAAAAGTTCTTAACAATTTACTCATTTTAATTACTAGTTGTTTCAGTGGTCTTTTAACTTTTGTGGCGACCATTTTGACAATTAACTCATGTAATAACTGTCATCAGTGTCAAAAATGTCACTCACTAGCCTGTATATTGGAGGTATCGATTTACATTGTTATATGGGGAATTTTCACTGCCGCCTATTTGATTTTAAACTTTTTAGTCCACCATACCAATATGGGACTAATAAAATCGTGATATTTTCACTTTTTTTTATCAAAAGTGAGTTACTAAGGTTCCAAAACACCTTAATCGACGAAAAAAAAAGTTGTCTGTTGGTCTGTTGTCGGTTTGTATACACGATAACTCGAGAAAGCCTTTGGGTACAAAAATTCTCTATCGGCTGACCATGAACTGATTAACTTTTGGGTAGGGTGGTGGGGGGTTGAAGGGGGAAAAGCGGATAAAATATTTAAAAACGTTGTAACTTTGGAACAAAAGCAAGTATCGATATACGGTTTTCAGATTTAAGTTTCCATGAATATGGACTACAAATTTTGTTATAAAGTCCAAATTCGTGGGAGCTCTAGTTTTCGAGTTATTTGGAAAAACGTTCAACTATATAAAAAAATTATAACTTTAGAAGTAAAGCGGGTATTGATATGATGATGATGTGGGGTTTTCAAATTTTAGTTTTCGTAAATATTACCTACAAATTTTGTTATAAGGTTCAAATCTTTCAAAGCTACAGTTTTCAAGATATTTTCATTTCCTTTAAACATAAAATAATTGATTTTGGACTATCCGTGCTTTCTACCATTTTTTTCTTTTAGAATTCACGTTAGGGGTGACTGTGACGTCAATATGTTTTTTTCTTCTAAGTGCGAGTTCGAAAAACAAAAGTATACCCACGGAATATTTCTCTTCATATTCAGTTTCGTTTTTTGAATTCTGATATAATGGATTATAATTTTACTACTTTTGTTCCTCTAATAAGTATAAATTTAAATATAATGGTTTCCATTTTTAGGCGTTTATGAAAAGAAATGCAGAAACCAAAAGGATGTTACTCACAATTAGTTAGTTGATGGACGGTGAACGGATGAACTCCGGGATGTCGGAATACGTTAGCAGTACCATTTTAGATTGTAGCCCTATAAACGAACGATTTGAGGATGAAGAATGTCGAAAATCTGCTCTATTAGGTAAATATCAAAAGTTTGGTCGACTAGTACTAGTAAAACTTGCAGCACTACACAAAAAAATTTCCTCGTGTATTATATACAGATGCAATGTCCCGCTATATTTTGATCCTAAGTAAAAAATTTAAATACAAAAGCTTTATCATTTTTTGCAAATATTTGCCAATAAAATTTAAATATCATAGCAAATGTGAAATGACATATACTTTGTGTGTTTAAACGAAACCCATATTATCATGTATCCATTTTCATAACAACTAGCTGTTCATAAATTATTCTGGTTGGGATTCATCAGGTAATATCGTATGAAGTGAGAAATAAATGGTTTAAAAATTTTTTAACTGATTTTGATTATCCTAGGTGCCCTATATTAAGAATCCGATTGATGATTTTAAGTGAAGAAACTGAAGAAAAATATATTTGGAGTAAATATAGGTTTGGACTGGACTCCCAACAGCCTGAGACAACAGAAGGTGACCTAAAAGATGCGACCTGCGCTTTGGGGCAGCGGGACTATTCCAAAGGATGTGTCTGACGGGACTCCGATGGTGACTAGTGAAACCGGCATTGACCTTCGATTTTCGGGTCAACTTAATATGACTGCCGAAGGCTGGGGAGAAAGTCTACTGTTAAAACCAAATTTTGCTGGGACGGTATCGATGTTAGTAGGACCACCTTTCAAAGGGTCTTAAGATCCCTGCCTGTGACGAAAATTGACTAAAAAATTGCCTACTCTTAAGATAACTTCATTTTTTCTGTTTATATGGGATATGTAGCTTGATACCAAGGCATACCCCCCTCTGCCTAGGAAAGAGATTTCAAAAAAGCTTATTTGTTACTAAGTTCGTCCCCTCCTAAAAAATTGCCTACTCTCAAGATAACTTCATTTTGGAAAAAAGTAATTATGCCATAATTTGCTACTAATTAAGTACTAATTTCGTCCCTTTTTAAAAAATTGCCTACTCTCAAGATAACTTTTTTTTTTGTTTATATGCAAATCTAATACTTCCCAATGAGCATTTTCAGAAACTTCTGGTGACAGATATTTATATAATTATTATAAAGAGGGTTCCATTGATACCCTAGGGTATTTAGAAGTTTCCTACAAGAATTGAGTTTGTATATTTGTTTTATTAAAGGCTCTAAATTGATGGTACCCTAAAGTAACATAAAACTGGCGTTAACAATATTTCCACGGACATCTTTATAAAAATTAAGGTCATCGGTTCAAATGTTATATAAATTGGTGTTAACAATGTTTCCACCAACATATTTAAAAAAATGTAAGTTATCAGTGACAAAAGTTATATAAATTGATGTTTGAAATCTTTCTGTCAACCCACCTATAAAACCGTAAGTAACTATCAATTAAAGATATATAATAGATTGGTTTTTAAAATGTTGCTATCAACCCACTTATAAAACTTAATTAACCAACAACAAATTTATATAAGATAAGATTGAAAATATTTCGAGAGACACTTATAAATACTTCTTATAAATAATTCTTATTAACTCATTCATAAAACTTTTATGCCCATAAGGTTTTTTCTTTAATGTTGTTATTAATTTCTTTATATAGTGATTATAATACAACTGTTTTTAGAACAAAAAAACAATTTTAATTTATTTGGGCAATTATAATAACAAAACAAACAAGATTTTTTAAGGTTAATTTTGTGACATCAAAAGGCGCGTTTTTGCGAGATACCATACCATTATTATCTTGTTTTAATTACATCAATCTGAGAGAGATAAGAGATCCAAATCTTCTTGAGATGACAGATATCGGGATCGAATGCATTTTACACCCGATTTCCATGCGCAGTCACCCTGACTCAAAAAACTCATCACGTGGTCCGACATGAACTTGTATAGGCAAATCTCGCTTAGACCACGTGATACGTGTTTTGATTCGGGGGACCCACGAATGAGAAACGCATAGATGGGAACCGTGTTTTAGAAAAAGAGAACAATATAGTAACCGTGTTAAGGTCGCAAAAACGCACCGTGAAACGTCGAGCGCATACGTTGATACTGTTGGTCGGCGGCAAATGTGAACACCCCGGAAAATACTCGCCTGTACACCCTTCGACCCCGCAATCTAACTATATTCTTGAGATAGTTAGCTCTGACAGTTATGCGGGCTTGAAGTGTGTGTGGAGGCGGTTATTTTTCCTGATATGTGTAGTATGCTGGATCTCTCGAGGAATGCAATTAGGAAAAGAGAACAATGGTAACTATGTTAAGCTCGCAGAAACGGACCATCAGTGTTCAACACTGCGCCATCTGCAGCCCTTTGTTCCAAATAGCATCATTTTTTAAAAGGGTCATAAAATAGTGTTTATCGAGGTAAACAGTGCTATAGTTGGATTGTTTTTTTTATAGAATTGTCGGAAATTTTCGCCATTTTGGATTACAAAAATAGGTTTTTGGCCTAAATAAAAACGTTATTTATGGGGTTTCAACATATGTTTCAATCGAAATATTGCTTGTTAGGGTTAAGAACAACATACAAAATTCAATACTTGTCCCAGAAAGAAAAAAACGCGTATGAAAAAAAATCTGATATTTAAATGAATATTTTTTTCCCGTTTTCTCAAGTATTTTTGGAGCCCATGAAATTTACGTGAGTGTATTCGAAAACTATACAGTACACACGGGACCGCAGCTGATTTTCAGAGTAGGATGACTTGAAAAACAGCTTTTATTTGACTATAGTATATAAATATTCATATTCCTGCTTCAGCTTATCTCACTTTCATTTTTGTTTATTTTAGAAGATTGCTAAACACCATTTTATAAATTTTTTTATTGTAAAAATAAAAAGAATAATACATAACAAGCAAAGGGAAGAAAGATGGAAAATCTATATTTCTAAATCCATAAAAACCTTTAATTTGTTATGTAGTGTTGTTAGAACAGTTGTAAAACCTTTTTATAATAATCTCTATACTTGAGGTCTCATAAGGAAGTTTTATAAAATCTATATTTGTTTTTCTATCCATTACTATGTACCATAAATTTTTATAAGCTGGTGTTGAGCAGTTGTTTTTCAAGTCTTTTTTACTCATTTAAGAGATATATTAGAGTTATAAAATTATCACCAACACTAAATAATATAACTTTTGGTTATTTTATGAAGGTTTTATATTATTTTATATAGACAAAAATGCTCATTGGGTTATCTTTTTAAATTTAACATCTTATTCTCCGGTTATTTATCAAATAAAAAAAAAAAAAAGTCCTGCTTTTTTCAAATCTATTTCTTAAGCAGAGGGGGGTGTGCCTTGAAAAAAATTAAGTTATCTTGATAGTAGAAAATTTTCTAGAAGGGGACGGAATTACCTTATCAAATTCTGGCATAATTGCTTTTTTTCAAATCTATTTCTTAAGCAGAGGGGGTTGTGCCTTGATATCAAGCTAAAACTCCATAAAAACAAAAAAAAAATGAAGTTATCTTAATAGTAGGAAATTTTTTAGAAGGGGACGAAATTAGTACATAATTAATACCAAATTCTGGCATAGTCATTTTTGGTCGAATCTCTTTTCTAAGTACAGGGGTGTACCTTTATATCAAACTAAACACCCCATAACAAACAAACAAAAATCTTAGGAACCGATGGTTTTTGTAAACACTGTAATAATTAGTACAAAATTACGACATATCAACTTTTATTAAATCTGTCTCCTAAGCATGGGGGGGGGGTGCACACACTCTGTTATTAATCAAGTGCAAAATGTTTTACAAGGGGACTAAATTGATTGAGCCTACCTATTAGTAATTTGAAAAGGTTTTTGTTTAATAATAAAAATGAAAAATTGGCCAGTTAAAATTTGCTTTTGGAAATGGGAAATGAAGTAGCTTGGAAAATAATAGCGGCGCTAACGTGGGGGTCAAAGATTCAAAATATAGCGGACATCCCATAAATGCATATAATATATTTTTAAAATTCGTGACCTTGAAATCTAACCAATTTATATTTGTTTTGGTTGTTTAATGCATTCCTAATTTTATCAACGGTTCACCCAAGCAAAAGTTACGATCATATACCGGCGAGTATTTGCCTCTCTCACACTTTTGCTTTAGTATCTAACTATATGCACTAAATAAAGTTATGTTGACTTTTTATTCCTCGTTATTTTATTTTAAAAGCCCTTTTAATTTTTTTAGGGAGAATAATGCTTCATAGAATCCTTCAAAGACGTCTACCAATTTATGTTCCTGATTCAGTAGAAAGAAATATGTTTTACAAAGACAACATAAATAAATCAAATAAATTAAAATAATAACAGTGTAAAACGTTTGAAAATAGTTTAGTAAAAAATTATATTAACATTAATCTTAAAATACATTTTAAAAAAAAAACACGACATTTTAGTAAAACAAATACATTAAAATTTATATATATGGTGAAAAACTAATAAAAAACAAATAATATTTAAGAAGACAACGGAAATAAATAAAATATTTTTAAATAATATAAATGAGAATAAATTAGAAAGGGCTGAATCCAAACTAGTAGTAGATTACTCAAAAGCCACTTAACCGATTTGTCACAATAATAGTTTACATAACGAGCATGTTATGATGGTCATTAAACGAGTATCTTAATTCATCTGAATGTGTAAAGACCATAATATGTGAGTTGTGTACTATACTTTACGTAAAATGTCGTAAGTCGTCTTATTTAGGTAAGACAAATACAGAGTAGTAAAATAAATTGTTGAGCTAATTTTTTAACCAACTCAATTTGCTAAAAAATAGAAAATCTTGATTCTTTCTCATTTCAAAAATAAAAAAGTTGTGAAAATCGGGTTCTTTGAAAACGTTCTCAACAAATGAGCCGATTTTTATAAGTAGTGGGACAAAAATATATTTGTTAACAAAAATATACAGGTTGGCCAAACAAGGTTTCAGCTATTAGGCAGTTTAAGTAGGCCATACGTAAGAGGTGCCTGGTCGTAGACGTGAAATTTGTCGTATCGGACGTTTCTGCCCTTTACATTTTGGTACAGTTTATTTCTATCTTGCTTTTTTTTCTTCAGCCCTATTTGTATTACCAGTCTATTGATTTTTTTACTGTTCGGTACAACTTGCTGCGTTAGCAACATGACGTAGACATAAGATTACGTTAGTTAGCGTCTGATATTAACGTTATACATGCCGTAAACGTGAACTTGTCAACGCAAGACCGCAGAGATGAGATTATGACATCTCATTTCAACCGACATTTTTTTTACAGATAAAAAGAAGGCGGAATATTGCGCTACATTCCACGTTTACGCGTACGTTAGTTCTACGACGAACTTAACTGCCTATTTCTTAAAACACTTAATATTTAATTTATTCCGCTATCTTGCATTTTTGAACTTAAACGTTCTGGGTAAAAGAAATAATAAATTCTGTTCTGCTGACTGAATACATATTCAATATTCTCATTTCTGTTTTCATAAAACGAGACCTTTTTTCATGTAAGTATCGCTTTTTGCCCCCATGTCTAAAGGAGGGATAAAAAGCAAAAAAGAGAAATAAAAAGCGAATATTTTTATGCGGCTTGGTTCCGATACCAAAAAAGCGGATTTGACTTGCTACACTTTCAATTCGCGTTTTCATGATGGATTTGACAAGGTAATCGTATTGAATCTTTATTCAGTCGGCCGTGATTAATAATACCTATATAAATCAGCTAATAGACTAATCAACATCATATTTAAAAATTTACCCACATTTTGTGCTCTAAATACGATTGGATAAGACAGCAATAAGACACCGTAATACCCCCTTCAAAACGTCCTTGTATATCATTATGGTGGATCATTGCCACTATTTTCTTATATCTGCAGCAGAACCAAGAGTAGAACCAGCACCTTTCTCCCTGTAAAACAAAAAAACGACCATAGTTAAGTAAATAATTTTGTAAAAAATGTTTATTATTTATTGTCTCGTTTTTCTTCAAGATTGGAGAGAATTTATCTTCTTCCCTGGACACAATGGGCTTCAGTCTTTTCAGCTCTAATACCCAAGAGAGAATTCATGTTTATTACTTTTTATCAATACACGTTTTTCGTTTCTTTTTTTTCTTGAGAAAGAAGATCATAAGTTATGGCTGAAAAAAATTTGTTTTTTCAAATTCACCTCACTCCAAAGAGTAAATAATAATATGAATGCATAATAAAAAAGAAGTTAAAAAACCTCAACCGAAAAGAAACTAAAAAAAAAAAACAAATAGATTGTGTGTTCGTTGTGGGATGCTCATCCAAGTTTGAATTTTTTTCGTTATTTCCACCCATGAATGCATAAGTTATGTTTCTCCTAGATTCTATTTTTGCGTTAGAAAAATTATCACATTTGGTAAGTGTGTACCCAAAAATAAAGGCTCAGTGATATAAAATGTCCTGCTTTGACTTTTTTATAAAATAAACTTATTCTTAAAAAATAGTATATACTTATTGTTAAAAAGTATATAAGTTAAAAAATATTTTTGGAGCAAATCAGGTGGCACAATATCTTGGTCCTTTTCTCCAGTTAGTCACCCTCTATATACAAGCTATCTTGAAGCAAATACAGTAGCTTTTTTAAAATATAAAAAAGTGTTGGATGTGGTATTTTTTAACAATGTCGATAGATCTTTAGCACGTTATTCCTGTCAATGGAAATGGCAATGAAGAAAGTACATAGATAATGCCAATGATGATATAAGGAACAAAAGGAGAGATAGTTAGATACCTACTTCTTTGTGAACCCAAATAACTAATTTAATAATATTAAATAAGAAGATATATATTTTTAACCTGAATAATAAAATTCAAGAAAAAAAATATATTAAAGTGATAAATCAACCTTAAAAATGCCCTTCAAAGCGACCTTACCAATCTCCTCAGCAAAAACTACAAAAAAATGAGTCATTTTTGCTTTACTGTTAGAGTAGGAAGCAGTATTGTATTTGATACTGCCTAAAAAACCTGGAGGATTTTAAGGGAGTGCAAAGTGGGATTTGATTCTGTCTTGTAAATTAAAATTCTCTTGGAAAAACTAATTGAAGCTTACACCAATAAGGAAATATGCTATAAAAAATTCTTACCTGAACAAGTGTAGGAACCAATTAGGTTAAAACATTATCTCAAATTATAATTTCAAAATTTTTCATATCAGTGGCTTCATTTGGAGACAACACAGCTCACCTCACGCTTTCCTAAAAAATATAAGTATACTATACTATTTTAAAAAAGCAATAAGAAAGCTTATAAGGGCTTATTGGGGGACTTTGAAAAATAAATGGTTAGTCTTGGACTTATCAATAATCTAGTATGCACCATGCAAACACCAAATGACTGACATTTTTTTGTTTCATATCATCAATTGGCTAGTGCTGTTTTATATTCAGTCAATTTCGGTCAAAATTTAGTAGTCAAAAATGTACTGAGCTTTGGGGTTATTTTGAACGTGTTAGGTATGCGGATACCAATAAATGTAATAATTTACTTTGACTGTCTAATATGAGGTTTCCTTTGGCTGAACCAGTGGGCATTGAATGTATCACTATATATTATATCCTTTATATATTTATACACTTAAATATCGTTCATACAAGGCATAGTCATAGTTTTAGTCTTTGTTTGTTTTATCTCTGTCACTGTTCTTTTTCTTAACGAGACATGCAGTGATAGAGATAGCTTTATGACTAAAATTAGAACTAAACTATGCCTTGTATGAACGATACTTTAGTGTAGCCAAAATAAAGGTAATTATACGGTTTTCTGCCATTTTTGATTTTTTATGAAAAATTCTTTATAGAGGTACCTACTAGGGTCCCTACCCAAGTAACATTTTAGGGCATATTGAGAAGTTGGAAGGTTAAGATAACCAATCATACGTCAAAACATCCCCCGTTATCCTTCAGAAAATTACTTTATAGTTTGAGGTTTGAAAATAAGTTTTAAGTTGGAACAAATAACCTTAAGAAACGGTCATTATATACACGACATTTTAAAGGTTTTCTTTTAGGATATTTTTCGAATTATTTTCCTGGTATCATGTCTTCAAAGTTGTTTCGAATATAAAGTTAAAAGAGAAGGTAAATTAAGGTCCTCGCCTTGTTTGGGCATTTCTTGGTCAACATTGCTTGTCAAAAGTTTTTATTAATGTCCTGAAGAAATCCCTCAATGTTAAGAACTTTTTTGGTTTAAAACTGGACTCAAAGTTACTTATTTTTGACCTACAGTTATTCCTCAAAGTTAGGGTTTTTTTTGGAATAAGTTTTAGGACAAAAATTTGTTGTTTTGACCAAATAAGTACAACTTAAAAATATGTTCGAACTTTATGGAAAATTATTCTATTTTATTTAACCATAAGGAATATTAAGATTTGATTAGGTTAAAACTTCAGTTTTGTTTTTTTTTGATGGGAAGAAAGTAATTCTGGTAGAAAACAAGAAAACTCCTTTGCGTCACGTGTCCTCTAACGAACTGTCATGATCAGCTGTTTAGATTAATCAATAATCATAACTTTCCATGTTCCTTCTCGGTATTTCCAAATTATAAGATATTTCCTTAATAACTATTGTATCTTCAACCTTTGTTTGGATTTTGGCCTATTAGATACCTACCCTTCTATAATACAAAGGGTTAGGAAAAACCAGATGGAAGCTCAAAATTCAAACAAAGAAAGTAGATGTTTAGGTAAAATTTGGGTTTAAGGAAGAGAGAGCATTCACGTTTTGATCGTCGAAAAGGATACTCTGTGTTAAAGTGCCTACCTAGTAGTGGTGATCCTGACAGTTTTGTGTTTTAACATGCCAAAAGAAACAAACCTTTCACAGCATCAAGCAGTTTTTACAGAAAAGTTAAACAAATTAAAAGTGATAGTGGGGACCCAACAAGTCCTAGTGGATCTCTACAAGTGCCGAACACAACCAATGGGAATACACACATCCGCCTTTATGTCAACAATCAACATGACAACCGAACAATGGGCAGGGGGTGTGCGGGGAACATTTGGCAATGAATTCGAAAAATGGATAAACCGTCCTTGATGCAAAATTGATAAGAAATTTTGGCTTCAACATTGGAAATTTTGTGTTTGAGGGAAAAAAACATGGTTAACACGACTTTTAGGGCACGGTCGCCAAAAAAAGATAAGGCTCCATGTTTTTTTTTCTTTTTTAACAAGTCTTTGTTATTTTTATTGAAAAAAAAACAACAAAATCTTTATGGAAATGATTTGCTTACACTTGTTTCGTACCCAAATATTAGATTATGATTACAAATTGGAAATAATATTTAATTAGTGTTTTCCCGAAGCATAATTTTCGCGATGTTTTTGAATGAATTTTATGGAAGTAAAAGTAAACAATTCAACAAAAAAATTATCGGTTTCCTCCCATTAATAGTATAAAATAGTAGTTTAACCCCTATGATTAAAATATAGCTCTGATTTTTCATCACCATTTTTTATTTCCAAAATTGTTATAGGCCATGGACATAATTATTACTTTTCTCTTTTTTTATTTTCATTTAAAAATGTTTTCATCTCCTTCTATTCTGACACGTAGAGGGCGCTTCAGTCATAGACAAACAAGAGGGCACTGAGAGGGCATTGTGTACAATAGGATACACATTAGGTTGAGCATTTATGCAATGTGTACATGTGTCCCAAAAGTTGGTAAAAAGTGTCCTCTGGGCAAATTCACCTTCAGGAAAAAAAAATTTAATTACCTATTTTATCCAACCAAATTACCTTGGTTTTTGTCCCCACTTTAGTAAAAAGACGGGAAATTTCCCTCTTTTTTGACCTCCCAGCTTTTGATTAGAAAAAATTACTGGCTTATCTCGGGAATATTTTACCAAATTTTAACCAAAAATGTTACTTGGGTAGGACCCCTAATCCGCCTGTGCCGTTGTAATGTGTTTTTTTGATTGTTTTGTGTTTGGCTTGGAATAGGTTGGGTTGGGCTATGTTGGATTGGATTGTTTTAGAGAGAAAAAATACAAAAAAACACAAAAAAAATTGAAAAAAAATCAACCGGCACAGACGGATTTGGGGTCCTAGGGACCCTAGTAGGTGCCCCCATAAATAATTTGTCATAAAAAATCAAAACTGGCAAAAAACCGTATACTGCATAATTACCAATATAAACCTCAAATCTATCAATTTTGTTACCCTTCTCGTAAAAACAGTTTTTTGCGACTATGGGTGTAAAACACTTGAAAACAAGATAGGGACGACTGCTATAATGGTAATATTGTTAAATCCTAAAATCAGATTTTTTGCAGATGCCAAATCCGTCTTTTGAACTATATGCTTACCTTCTTTTTAGTGCTGTTGTTGTAAAATTTGGTCAAGTTTCTCTTCTTTTCTGTTTGCAAATGAGTGCCGGCATTGAATTTCGTACTCTGTGGAGAAGGTGGGTCTCAAAATACATATTCGGGAAGCGCAAAAGCTCTGAATCTTTCTTGGATAATAAAATTTAAATTCCCAGTCTTTTTTAATGCATTAAACTAAAAAACGGCACTTTTATAAAAAGAAACAACTTTACGAACGGAAAAAGTAAACAAAAATGACAGAAGTCAACTGTGGAAGTCAAAATTTATCGAGAGATGAGGTGACCTTACAAACCACACAAGATGCGATGTTGCCAGAGTTCACCCCTAGATACCGGAAAATCGGGTCGTTATAAAAAATAGTCGCCACTTGAATCGCCATCCAGGGTCCACTAACAATTTTTTTTTAAATAAGAAGGTACCACTTGTGGCACCTTTTTGGAAAGCTCATTAAAAAAGAAATTTAACGCACTAGTTTTTTTTTACACCTGTCAACCAATGTGTCAAAAATTTAAAAAAATATATTTTTTTGTCAATTGTCTTAGCTTCAAAATAAACTACATATTTCTCTATTTACTACCCAATGAGCATTTTTGTCTATATAAAAGTTACAGTTAAAAGTTAAAATTTTATAACTCTAATGTATCTCTTAAATGAGTAAAAACGACTTGAAAAACAACTGTTCAACACCAGCTTATAAAAATTTATGGTACATAGTAATGGATAGAAAAACAACATATAGATTTTATAAATCTTCCTTATGAGCCCTCAAGTATAGAGATTATTATAAAAAGATTTTACAACTGTTCTAACAACACTACATAACAAATTAAAGGTTTTTATGGATTTAGAAATATAGATTTTCCATCTTTCTTCCCTTTGCTTGTTATGTATTATTCTTTTTCTTTTTACAATAAAAAAATTTATAAAATGGGGTTTAGCAATCTTCTAAAATAAATAAAAATGAAAGTGAGATAAGCTGAAGCAGGAATATGAATTTATATACTATAGTCAAATAAAAGATGTTTTTCAAGTCATCCTACTCTGAAAATCAGCTGCGGTCCCGTGTGTACTGTATAGTTTTCGAATTATCTCACGTAAATTTCATGGGCTCCAAAAATACTTGAGAAAACGGGAAAAAAATATTCATTTAAATATCAGTTTTTTTTTCATACGCGTTTTTTTCTTTCTGGGACAAATATTGAATTTTGTATGTTGTTCTTAACCCTAACAAGCAATATTTCGATTGAAACACATGTTGAAACCCCATAAATAACGTTTTTATTTAGGCCAAAAACCTATTTTTGTAATCCAAAATGGCGAAAATTTCCAACAATTCTATAAAAAAAACAATACAACTATACCACTGTTTACCTCGACAAACACTATTTTATACCCGCCTCCACACACTTCAAGCCCGCATAACTGTCAGTCTATCTCAAGAATATAGTTAGATTGCGGGGTCGAAGGGTGTACAGGTGAGTATTTTCCGGGGTGTTCACATTTGCCGTCGACCAGCAGTATCAGCGTATGCGCTCGACGTTTCACGGTGCGTTTTTGCAACCTTAACACGGTTACTATATTGTTCTCTTTTTCTAAAACACGGTTCTCATCTATGCGTTTCTCATTCGTGGGTCCAGCGAATCAAAACACGTATCACGTGGTCTAAGCGAGATTTGCCTATACAAGTTCATGTCGGACACGCCCAATGAGCATTTTCAGAAACTTCTGGTGACAGATATTTATATAATTATTATAAAGAGGGTTCCATTGATACCCTAGAGTATTTAGTAGTTTCCTACAAGAATTGAGTTTGTATATTTGTTTTATTAAAGGCTCTAAATTGATGGTACCCTAAAGTAACATAAAACTGGCGTTAACAATATTTCCACGGACATCTTTATAAAAATTAAAGTCATCGGTTCAAATGTTATATAAATTGGTGTTAACAATGTTTCCAACAACATATTTATAAAAATATAAGTCATCAGTGACAAAAGTTATATAAATTGGTGTTTGAAATCTTTCTGTCAACCCACCTATAAAACCGTAAGTAACTATCAATTAAATATATATAATAGATTGGTTTTAAAATGTTGCTATCAACCCACTTATAAAACTTAATTAACCAACAACAAATTTATATAAGATAAGATTGAAAATATTTCGAGAGATTTTTGCCGCCGACCAGCAGTATCAGCGTATGCGCTCGACGTTTCACGGTGCGTTTTTGCGACCTTAACACGGTTACTATATTGTTCTCTTTTTCTAAAACACGGTTCCCATCTATGCGTTTCTCATTCGTGGGTCCCGCGAATCAAAACACGTATCCCGTGGTCTAAGCGAGATTTGCCTATACAAGTTCATGTCGGACCACTTGATGGGTTTTTTGAGTCAGGGTGACTGCGCATGGGAAACGCTGGTGGGAATCGGGTGTAAAATACATTCAATCCCGATATCTGTCATCGGCAACTATCTCAAGAAGATTTGGATCTCTTATCTCTCTCAGATTGATGTAATTAAAACAAGATAATAATGGTATGGTATCTCGCAAAAACGCGTCTTTTGATGTCGCAAAAACGCTCCTTTTGATGTCGCAAAAACGCGCCTTTTGATGTCACAAAATTAACCTTAAAAAATCTTGTTTGTTTTGTTATTATAATTGCCAAAATAAATTAAAATTGTTTTTTTTTTGTTCTAAAAACAGCTGTATTATAATCACTATATAAAGAAATTAATAACAACATTATAGAAAAAACCTTATGGCCAAAAAAGGTTTATGAATGAGTTCATAAGAATATTACAGACACCAATTTGTATAACTATTGTGTGTGAGTTCCCAAGTTTTTATAAGTGTCTCTCGAAATATTTTCAATCTTATCTTATATAAATTTGTTGTTGGTTAAATAAATTTTATAAGTGGGTTGATAGCAACATTTTAAAAACCAATCTATTATATATCTTTAATTGATAGTTACTTACGGTTTTATAGGTGGGATGACAGAAAGATTTCAAACACCAATTTATATAACATTTGAACCGATGACTTTAATTTTTATAAAGATGTCCGTGGAAATATTGTTAACGCCAGTTTTATGTTACTTTAGGGTACCATCAATTTAGAGCCTTTAATAAAACAAATATACAAACTCAATTCTTGTAGGAAACTTCTAAATACCCTAGGGTATCAATCGAACCCTCTTTATAATAATTATATAAATATCTGTCACCAGAAGTTTCTGAAAATGATCATTGGGTACGCGGAATAAAGAAAATACCACATAAGGACATTATTCGGGGGCCCCCGCTGAAGGCCTAGGGCCTACCATCATTTTTTTCGTGAGGAGGTACCACTTGTATCACCTTTTTGGAAAGCTTGTTAAAAAAGAAATTCGATTAAATAACTTTTTTTGACATCTGTCAAACCATGTGTTAAAAATATAAAATAAATCTATTTTTTTGGGGCGCAACCTAATTACCTTTTTTTAAATTTACTAGATATTAGATAAAAGGGAAATAAATTGAAAGCGCACGTCGATTTTCTTTTTCACTTAACCATCCTTAACGACAAAAAAAATAGATTTTAAAATTTTTTTGAACACATGGGTTGACAGTTGTCCAAAAAGTGGTGGGCGGTGTCGGAAGTTTTGAAAAATTGTGTAAAAAAAAAACTTTTTAATATATTTTTTTCAGACCCAACACATAATTATTTTGAAGAAAAATAGCTGCACCGGTAACATTGACACAAAAAACTCTGAAATTTTTAGTTTTTTTACATTTTTGTCGTTGGGTCACTCCTTATAGCACCCCACTTACAATATGCATACATTTTTCTAAAAAAAGAGACTTGTCTAATATATGTCTTCGAACCACAAAGAAAATTCTTTTAATTTTATGGAAGCCTCTGAATAAAAAATAGTCTGTAGAAAATAAAAAAAAGTGAACATAAATGATGATGATTTTTTTTTTGGAAAATGGAAAACCCCGTGGAAAACATTTAAAAAGCTGCGGAAGAGCCTATAGACCAGCTACTACCGCAAAAATCCCTGTTGTAACATTTTCAATAAGCTTATTTACAATAATTTAAGCCTCAAACTGAAACTGAGTTACTTTAAATATCTCAGGGATTAAAAGTACCACTTCAGTCCCTGAAGAGGGATTAAAAGTACGTATGTAATTCCCAAAGTGCATAAAAATTCTTATACCATTTATTTCCCATTTGAGGCGAAAAAAGACGAACTAACAAAAAAGTTTACAAAATCCGAGTAGGTCTGGAGATTCGCGCCTTTATTCTCAAAGCTATCAAAAAACACTTAAAACTTTCTACAGGAACTTTTTAAAGATATACCTGAGGTACGTTTTTAAGATTTAAAATTTCAGAGTGACAGGGGCACTGTAAAGTTCACTTTTTCTTATGGACACATGCTTTTTTTCTCCTGCCGGTTGGTTCATGAAGGATGACAAATAATATTTTGCAAACTTATTTTGACAAGTCGCCTGATATTTTGTGTTAATTGACCATCATCAGCCCAAATTCAATTTGACAGTGCTCCTGTCATTAGGTAGTTCTTAAAAAAGTCCATGGAGAAAGTTTTAGGCGTTCTTTGACAGCTTTAAAAATAAAACGAAAATTTCGGTATTTTTCGCCAAAACTACTCGAATTATGTAAACTTTTTTTTAATTTTGAGCAAAGTATCGAATCGCACACCTTTGTCCTAATTTAAACCTTTTCGTATCTCCTACTGTTTAGGAGATCTCCATGGTGAGCAATCGAATTTGGGACACCCTGTATAAATACAGATTTAAAATTAATTTACCTTTGACAAGAGTGGCATAAGTATTTTCCGCAATACTCCTTATATTTTCCTGATCTTGGATAATTTTTCCCAAAGATTTCAACTGGTCTTTTGAAGCCCCCATAAGTCTGTTAACCGTGTGTTCTGCCAGACCTCTGAATTGGCTTTGTCTAATCATGTAACAAACTGCTCTTGCTCTAAAAAAAATTTGCGCCATTTTTTTATTACACAATTTTTAAAGGGGAATACACTAAAATTGTCGAAAAGTTAGGCAACAATTAAGTACTCTTGACTTTATTTTCTTACAAAAATATGATCCGCATTACGTCTCTGTTCATCCAGGAGGTCGATTCTTGAATCTCGTAGAAAAGGTTGCACGGGAACGTTCACATCCTTCATTTCGACCAATAAGAGGGCTCAGAAGATTCCAAGTTTGTACTGGATTATCGTTTTTCAAGAGCGCCTGTACACTTGCCCAGAGGTAGGTGTATGAAAGTGTAGGAAGGTTCCTTCGATACACGGCAATCGGGTGAGATTCGGCCCTGGTCGGAAAGGTTTCGGGTAACTCGGATCGTGATGGCTCAAAAGCCTATTATTGGTCGATATCAGGGAGGTGATCGTTCCCACGCGACCTTTCCTAATTCAAGAAGCAGCCCCCAGGGAGGTTCTTGTAATATTCGCCAGCAAGTAAAATTATGCGAGTATTGGGTAAAATATTTTTTGTACTGCTTGAAAAAAGCCCCCATTCTTAGAAAAATTTACCAAATAAAACAAGGAACAATAAAGTCTCAATCAAAATCTGAAGCTTGTTAGGTACATACGTTTAAAAGCTAAGTTTTTCTTTTTATTTTTTAAGTATTAGTCGTCCGGCTTAAGTCCCAAATAGCAATCAATTGTTCATTTTGTGCAGAAAGCATGAAATTTGGCACCCTTATTCTTTAGACAATTCTTTAAAATTTCGGTCGAGGAAATCGATGATCGTATGTATAGGAGCCAAGATGGCGGCGATTTTTTCAAAATGGACGTCTATTTTTTAAAAAAATTGTAGGTTCGCCATCAAAACAAAATTATACTCGAATCCATATAATTCGATAAAGAGGAATTGAAAAAAATGGTTACATTGACGTAAGACCTTTATCGTCCTTGAAAAGCAACATTTTATTTTATAAAAATGCATTTTAAGAATTTTTTTTTGGAAATTTTTCATAATTTAGTAAGCCGCGACAGGTCTTTTGTTGTAATTTTATCATTTAGAAAGAACATCAAAATACCTTTTCTAATTGACTTTTTGCTTACAGGGTGATTGGTTTAGTTATACCAGGTCAGCCAAAGTAAGATTTTTAAAAAAAGTACATTAACATCCGTATCTTCTATAGTTTTTGAGAAAAAAATGTCAAATTTAGTACGATTATTACAACTATCAAGGTCAAGTGATATTCTAAATTTTTTTTTATAGGTGGCGCTGCGGACGACGTGGCACCCAAATTTCCGATTTTAAATTTGATAAAAGTTCATATTTTTTTAATAGCTTAGATAAGACATGGATTTTTAATAAAATAATCGAATATGTATAGCTGAAGTATGTAGATTTCTATAAAAATAATTTTAGTTTGATATGGTCATTATTCGCGTCGCGTATTTTTTTTTGAGTATGTGAAAAAAATGGGTTTTTCAAAGTTTTCTTCAATTCATCCTAGCGACCAAAAATTTGACTGGATAGACATGTTGATGACTTCTGATGAATTAGAGGTCCCCAACAAATCGATTTAGATATGAAATTCCAAATTCTATCGGGCCGTTTTTACGCTATAGGCCAGTAAAGTTGACCTAATATGTGTTTAGTCGCCTCGAATAGTACTCTAATGTACCCTATTGTTAATTTTTTGTGAAAAGCACCAAATTAGGTACGCTTACATTTTTAACAATTTTTCAGGATCTTGGTCAACAAAATTTATGATCGGATTTTCAGAAACCAAGTTGGCGGCGAATTCTTCAAAATGACGTTCTTAAATCGAAAGTAACTCATAAAAATAATATATATATATATATATATATATATATATATATACTTGAGTCTATAGAACTTATCGAAGATAAATGTGACAATACTAGTTAAATTGACGTACAACCTTCGATGACCTTAAAAAATGGCATTTTACCTAAAAAATACTTTTCCAGACCCTTTTTTTAAAATGTTTTATAATTCTGAAAACGGCGACAGGGCTTGTTTTATAATTTTAACATGACAGCAACAAATCTCTCCTAAGTGACTTTTTGCTTACAAGATGATTGGTTTAGTAAGATTTTAAAAAAAAGTCACATTACAATCTGTTTTTTTTTTACTTTTTAAAGAAGAATTTTCAAATTCGTTACGAATTGTTAATGCCACCTTAGCAACTAAAACTTTTTTGGATAGGTGGCGCTGCGGACGACGTGCTATAGAAAAATCCGATATTAAATATGATAAAATATTTTTTAATTAAATTTAATATGAATTTGTTAGCAAAACATCCAGTGGGTGCCTAACAAAATTTTACTAAATTTAATTAAAAAATATTATATCAGATTTATTATCGGATGTTTCTATGGCACGTCGTCCGCAGCGCCACCTATCCAAAAAAATTTTAGTTGATCAGGTAGCATTAACAATTCGTACTAAATTTAAAAATTCTACTTTAAAAAGTTAAAAAAAAAACAGATGATGATGAAGATGTGGCTTTTTTTAAAATCTTGCTAAACCAATCACCCTGTAAGCAAAAAATCACTTAGGACAGATGTGTTGATGTCATGTTAAAATTATAAAACAAGACCTGTCGCCGTTTTCAGAATTATAAAATATTTGTAAAAAAGGCTTAGGAAAAGTATTTTTTTAAAAATGACATTTTTAAAGGTCATCGAAGGTTGCACGTTAATTTAACTAGTATTGTCAAATTTCTCTTCATTAAGTTCTATAGATTCAAATATTATTTTTTTTTTTTTGATAAGTAACTTACTCAAATTAAAACCGTCATTTTGAAGAATTCGCCGCCAACTTGGTTTCTGCACATTCAACCATAAATTTTCTTGACCACGATCCTAAAAAATTGTTAAAAAAGTAAGCTTACCAAATTTGGTGCTTTCAGCAAAAAATGAACAATAGGGTACCTTACAGTACTATTCGGGGCGACTAACCACATGTAAGGTCAACTTTACTGGCCTATAGCGTAAAAACGGCCCGATAGAATTTGGAATTTTATATCTGAATCGATTTGTTGGGACCTTCTTATTCATCAGAAGTCATCAAAGTGTATATCCAGCCAAATTTTTGGTATCTAGGAAGAATTGAAGAAAACATTGAAGAACCTGTTTTTTTACATACTCAAAGAAAAAATAGGCGACCAATGACCATATCAAACTAAAATTATTTTTAGAAAAATCTACATACTTCAGCTATACATAATCGATAATTTTATTAAATTTGCATGTCTTATTTAAGCTATTAAAAAAATATGAACTTTTATGAAATTTAAAATCGGAAATTTGGGTGCCACGTCGTCCGCAGCGCCACCTATTCAATTTTTTTTTAGATAATCACTTGACTTTGACAATTGTAATAATCGTACTAAATTTGACATTTTTTCTTCAAAAACTAAAAAAGATACGGATGATAATGTACTTTTTGTTAAAAATCTTACTTTGACTGGTCTGGTATAACTAAACCAATCATCCGGTAAGCAAAAAGGCAATTAGAAAAGGTATTTTGATGTTCTTTCTAAATTATAAAATTACAACAAAAGACC
This sequence comes from Oxystoma pomonae, assembly GCA_963921995.1. Classification (NCBI taxonomy): domain Eukaryota; kingdom Metazoa; phylum Arthropoda; class Insecta; order Coleoptera; family Brentidae; genus Oxystoma; species Oxystoma pomonae. The sequence goes on from OY998166.1 coordinate 45,925,670, forward strand.
TGTCGTGGCGTACTAAATTATGAAAAATTTCCAAAAAAAAATTCTTAAAATGCATTTTTTTAAAATAAAATGTTGCTTTTCAAGGACGATAAAGGTCTTACGTCAATGTAACCATTTTTTTAAATTCCTCTCTATCGAATTATATGGATTCGAGTATAATTTTGTTTTGATGGCGAACCTACAATTTTTTAAAAAAATAGACGTCCATTTTGAAAAAATCGCCGCCATCTTGGCTCCTATTCGATTTCCTCGACCGAAATTTTAAAGAATTGTCTAAAGAATAAGGGTGCCAAATTTCATGCTTTCTGCACAAAATGAACAATTGGAGGCCGGACGACTATATTAGGTAAGGCGATTGTTGAAATTTAAGAAGAAAGAAATATTCGAAAATACTTTAAAATTTTTGCCTAAAATAAATTTTTAATAAAACTAATAATGACAACCTTACCTGTTGCTCATAAGATGGTAACTAGTCCACGTATCAGAGTCCATATCTTTCGTACAATCTTTTAAACTCATTTCTTCGGTGCATGGAAACATTTTGCGTCCTTCAGTGTAAGATTGACAGTTTAAAAGGTGAACTGCCATTTTTGCAAGTTGTTCGTCATTCATTTTGTCGCAGTCTGTTTTTAGTTTGAAAACGACCTGCAATTTAAAAGTTAAATTTAAAAAAAAAACAAAATTGTAATGTAATGATGTTACTTGTTACGTTACAGTATTTAGCATAAATATTGCTAAAACAAAATATTGGATAATCACCCACCCCCTTTTTTTGTGGGGAACTAACTACAAAGAAATCAGCCCGTTACAAACAGCTGGTTGACTTTTAACATATCATCTCATGATTCCTTTTTCAGTCGTTTTCATCATCATTTCATCTTCTATTTCCATGAGGTAGCACCGTACTAATGAGCACCAATAGAGCAAACCTTGAGTCTGCAGTTCTTTTTTATAATCTTTACGGAAAACTAAAATGCAAACCAAACGCTAGTACGGTGCTACCTAATGGAAATTATATGTCAAAGACAACCAACTGTTTTCCACGGGCTGAATTCTCTGCAGTTAGTTGTGAAAAATAAGAAGGCGCCGAATTTACAAAACCAGTGTTTCAGTCAGTAAGAAGCAATTTTTTCCAAAAATTTAAAGTTGTATATCTCAAAAAAAAAAATCTTAAAAAACACATATGGTTTATAATTAATCAAAAGTCTCCGAGATACATCGACTAAAAACTGGGCTTGCCAAAAATAACGCGGGAAACTTCTTGCATACTTAAAAGTAATAAAACTTACATAGCTATTAATAGTGTCGATCCTTTTGAGATATTTGGCAAATGATCCAAGATGGCTGCCAAAGCCCGACTCCGAAATTACAAGTTTTTTCATACGACAAAATTAATGTTGTATATTATAAATTTGAGAAACTTAAATCTTTAATCAAAAATTACATAAAATGACATTTGATCATTTTTTGACAGGGTTTAAAAATATATGTTTTGTTTATTTTTACGAGAAAATTAAAATTTTAAACTTAATGCAAAACAAATGTTATTTGGTATTGATTTATAGGTTTTAAGTATCGGTTTCAGGAATTAGAAAAAGCGACATTTGACAGCTTTTAAATTAGGTATAAAGTAACTTGACTCTTTTGGCAAAAATTAAATCAAATTACACTGCGATAATTTTTACACAGGATCCCCCCGAACGAGTGTCAACCAGTATCGTTGGCTCCATATAACTATGAGATACTATAATGGTCCAAGGATCGCAAAATGCACTCGTGCCATATCAGTGTTTTTGGTTCTCACTTCATTACGACCAGGCCTCCAATGTCTAATGGAGAATCTAGACACCTACAGACCTGTTCCAGCCTTATTAGGAATTGTCAGGGAGTCATGAGATTGTACCTGGCCGTTAAAGTTACAGGCAACCATGCACACCTCTCGAATTGAAAACACAAAGCCACCTGTTGAAATAAACAAAAACATCAAAATTAAAAAATGCATAAGACTGTAAAAACTCAAATCGACAACCATGGACACCTCTCGTAAAAACTCAAATCGGCACTTTTCAACAGGCAGTAGAAAGAAACCAGAAAATATAGGGGCACTGTGATATGACTCTCTTTCCTGTTAGTTTTGAACTTTCTAACTCGATGAAAAGTCCTTCCAAACGCACCAAGTTTGAAGTCAATCGGAAGTAGAAATCCGTCAACATTGACTTGAAAAATTTGACGCACAATCGGAAATCTGTTGTACTCAGGGTGGCCACTGGGAAAAAACTAATTTGTTTGATATTGATTTTATAACAATTTTTGAAAAGTTTTATGACATTTTTATAATAATATTTTCCTATGAGTGTGCGGAAAGTGTCACCTTTCTGCACAGCGTACATGAAAAATAAATTACCGCACGCCCTGCTGAAAGAGCCTGTTCCCACACCCACTTTTTTTATTTTCCTCACGCTCGTAGAAAAAATGTTGTACCTAACGCGTGCGGAAAGCGTCTTTTCTAATCGCCGTTGCGTGTGGAAAGGTATCATTTTCCACACTGGTTAGGTAAATAACTATTACCAACCATTCAGGAAGTGAATGTAAATCGATATTAAAATTATAAAAATATTTTAAAAATTAAATTCAAAGTAGGTACCTGTATTTTTTCATTTCTTCATTTAACATTAAAATTAAAATGTTTACTAATACAAATATATAATAAATCGAGTAAATATTTACTCTAAAACTTTCCTCGATCAAGAACATAAAAACCACTAGTCATACACACATAGGTTAGATTGAGTCGGTCAGACTTTTCCAGGTTATATCCAGACTTTTCTTGGGTGTATCCACATTGTTCAAGGTTGTATTCAGACTTTTCCAGAGTGTATCCAGACTTTTCCATGGTCTTTACTGACGGTTACAGAGTGTATCCAGACTTTTCTAGAGTGTATCCAGACTTTTCCAGGGTCTTTCCAGACTTTGTATACAGACTTTTCCAGAGTGTATCCAGACTTTTACAGGTTCTTTACAAACCTTTCCAGAGTGTATCAGACTTTTCCAGGGTCTTTCCAGACTTTTCCAGAGTCTATCCAGACTTTTCCAGGGTTATTCCAGACTTTTCCAGAGTGTGTCCATACTTTTCCAGGGTCTTTCCAGACTTTTCCAAAGTGTATCCAGACTTTCCAGGGTGTATCCAGACCTTTACGTGGTTTATCCGGACATTTCTAGGATCTCCACAGAAATTTTCGAAAAAAAAAAACACAGCAGGCTTAATACTTATCCTAACGTTGTCAGAGATACTGCGTAATTTTTTTAATAACCTTTCGTAAATTTAATATTTTAAAGATATTCTGCAGGACTAGTTTTACGGCAGAGCTAAATTGCTACTACGCGTACCAATAAACGTCAGTGTCGAAAATTCTCACCATGTCTCAAAGGAAAGACAGAATTTGTGTGACTTTTTTGAACAGACAGCGACATATTCCATGGCTATCTATGGTTTTGTATGCGAAGTTTTAAAGGTTTGTTTACACACAAAAATAAGCTTCATAACATACATTTTTAAATAAAAAATAATTTTTTTCCAAAAACTGCCTACAAAAATTTAAATTGACATATTTTTTATTTAATGAAATAGTATTAAGAAACTAAATTTTAAGGAATATTAGCAATAAGTCCTGGGCCAGTATTTTTCAATTTCGGGGAAGGGAAGGCTCCTGGGAATCAGAAACGCACCTGATTGGTCGAAATTTCAGTTTTCTGTCACTATTCTGTCGGTTTTGGCACTAATGACTTTGTTCGTGAGCGGTTTTGCCGTCAGTTTGTTCTCTTCGTATAAGGCAGGAGAGTAAAAGCGCTCACAACTAATGCCATTAGTGCCAAAACTGACAGAAATATGAAAAAAATGAGAATTCGGCCAATCAGGTGCGTTCCTAATTCCCAGGAACACTCCCTTCCCCGAAATTAAAAAATACGGGCCCTGTAAGGGCGAGATTTTCTGGCGGTTTTTGAAAAATGTTGGATAAACGCGAATTTTTTTTTGAGAATTTGATTCAAAAATTAATTTTCTATACGTTTAGAACGATGTTAAGAAAGGTTGCTAAAATTAAACAAAAAAATTGATATTTTGATCTTTTTCACGTTTTGATGAAATAGTAGAAAGAAGTGTGTTGGGTTGGCTGCAAATACCCTGAAAGTGCATATGAATAGCAATTCCGATACTCTTATCGGGGAATTTCCATGACTTTCCAGACTTTTGAGTAAGTTCCATGACTTTCCATGACCACTTTTTTTTCCCTGACTTTCCACGACTTTTCAGGTTTTTCCAGAATGTGGACACCCTATTTGAAAAAAATAGTTGTATGTGAATAGACCCGTTTCTAACGGACCGTTCACAAAAATTTTATGCCGAAAGTGTTGATTGCTAAAAATATTGCCATGGGCCACTATTGCTATCTCGGTAACTTAAGGACTACAAGGTTGGTCAAATTAGACAAAATGTGCAGTTTTTGGGAGACATTGAAAATCTGGTTTCAGATTTTAAAAACAATGTATTCTATCCCGAGATACGGAGGTTTTTCGAAAAATTGCTGAAATCTATTTTATCAAATATCTCAAAAAGTATAATTTTTAGAGAAAAATTGTAAAGCAGAAAATTTTTGCCTTTTTAACCTTCTTCAATTTGGTAGTTTTTCAGAACATTTGCTACGTCTAGTTTTCGAGATATTAACATAAACTTACTTTTTTAAATACGGACCTGTATTTTTTATTCTATTTTTTTAAAGAACTTTTTTTTCTGATTTAACGATGTCACATGTCCATATTTGTTTGAGGTTTAATGATAAAAATAAAATTTAAGTTTTATTTGGTTTAAAAAAAATTGAATTGACTGTTTAACAACATAAACAGACTGATGCAGCGTCTAATGAAAAAAACTATTTATTAACTCTTTAAATATTTAAACTTTTTATCATTTAATTAAATTAAACTTATTTAACACTATTTATTATTATTTTAACACGTTTTTTAAAACTAAACTTTCTTTTTCAATTTCTCTTAAAATCTCTATTGACATTTGTTTCATCTTCCCCGTCCTCTGCCGGTTGCTCCCCGTTTGGAAGGATTTTCAAATGATCCGTGCAACACGGTGCTCAATCCGTGTAGTATCAAATTTCTCTCTAGCCTTGTTATTTAATTTTTCGATGTGGTACGCGCCTTTCGGGTTACGAATTTTGATACATTTGGAGCGCTCTTTCAGCATTTCGAAATGCTTTTGCATAAAAAAAAAATAAATCTAATTTTTCACCTTTTGAAAACGCTGCCATGTTGATTTAAACTTACCTTGACAGATGTATTACGCAACACAGGCTTTTATAAGCAATTGTTTATTTTTGCTTTCTAACCCACCTTTGATAAAACGGCAAAAGTGCGAAAAAACATAAATAACCATTTTTGACCATTAAAATGCAAATAAATATGGACATGTGATACATCGTTAAAATCATAAAAAAGGGAGATTTCAAAAAATGGAATAAAAAATACAGGTCCGTATTTAAAAAAAGTAAGTTGATGTTAATATCTCGAAAACTAGACGTAACATATTTTCTTAAAAAAATACCAAATTGTAGAACGTCAAAAATGCAAAAAAAAATCCTTTACGAATATTTTGTAAAAATTATACTCTTTGAGGTATTTGATAAAATAGTTTTCTTCAATTTTTCGAAAAACTCCCGTACCTCGGGATAGAATATTTATTTCTTTAATCTGAAACCAGATTTTCAATGCCCCCCAAAAACTGCACATTTTTTCTAATTTTACCAACCTGGTAGTTCTTATAGATACGAGATATGAACCGTCAGAGAACGTATGTCTGGCAAACACAGAATTTTTCTCATAAGGTGAATACTGCACATGAACATATCCAGTTTTTTTTTTCTTACGGGGACTTTACTGTCTGAAAGGGTTAATTTTAAAAAATTACGTAAACGAAAGTAAAAAGTTTTTGTGTTTCATTTTCTCTGGTGGTTTTTTTATGGGTTTGGTCTCACAGGAAAGTTAATTAAATGGCGTAACTGGGTTTTAAGTTTAAGTAAGCCATAAACTTTAAAATGTTGATAAATAATAAAAATATTAAAAGCAGAGGACAACCTTATTTTCCATTGACATATTTTCTCTGTAGGTACTCTTTAAGGTATGGGCAGTGGCGTACGCAGGATGCAGGGCTGGAAGGTTTATTCCCGCCCCCTTCCCTTCCAAACTATTAAATACTCACTGAAATATTAAATTTTCCCAAAAAAAATAAAAAATAAAATAGTTACCTCCTTTCCAAGGATCCTTAGCTTCCCCCTAACAAATTTTCTGCTTATGACACTGAATAGGCGAAAAAACAAAGAATAAAAATGGAAAAAACAGAGGCTGGGGGGGGGGCTAAGGTTAATTGGAGAGAAGGTGGGTTGAGTAACAGCATAGTCTCTGATAACCGTTTTGCTCTTAACTTTTTGGGAAAATTCAATCTTTAGGAGTCAATATTTAATGGTTTGTATGTCATTATACCCTTAAAGAGTACCGAAATAAACATAATTGAATAAATGTGACAACAACTGTAAATGCAAAAAATAAGGTTGGGCTCTGTTTTTAACATTTATCTAATTTATTGCCTATTCAAGGCTTATGCCCTCCCTAAAATTATATCCAGCCTACGCCACTTAATTACCTTGCGGATGACCGAAACCCATAAAAAAAACACCAGGGAAAAAGAAACACAACAGCTTTTTATTTTAATTTATGTATTTTTTTAATTAACCCTCTCAGACATTAAATCATACGCCCCTGTGCAGTATTCGAGTACCTTTTAATTGAGGCCCAAATAGGAAAATCTACAAAGTATTTTTCAAGTTACGACAAAAAGTCTTTGTGTTTTTTGCCAGACATACGCTTTTTGACGGCTCATATCTCCTATTATAAATATGGTCACCAAAAAAATAGTTACGTTTTACCTCGGGCCGTGCGTCCATGTTACCCGTACAGTGTTCTTTAACCAAAAATTCTTTAGAAATTCATGTTTTTTCTGAAATATATATATATATATATATATATATATATATATATATATATGAAAAAAAAAGGTGAGTTGAGTAAGCTGCAAAGCTAAGTGACCGATTTTTTGTTTTTGTTAAAAAAATAAGTCTCTTCGCCTTACTCAAACTCCACTTTGCAGTGGCTTGACTCTTGACCCCGCCTTTAACTTAGTGGTTTTACAGGTGTGCCCACCTTGTTGTTAAATTATCTCTGTCAACTGTCATAAGAAAATAAAAAAATTATTGATTGATTGATTATAACATTTTTAAAGAATCAATCAGTATGTTAATACCTACTGTTGTAAAGTTAAGACTCTAAATTTGTTAAAAACATTTTTTACAAGGTAGACATTTTTAAATAGTTTTGTTGTTTTTAAAATTCAATGGATTTATGGTCCAACACTTTTTTATTATGCTTTTTAAAATTTCAGATTTTTGTCGAAATTCCCTGACATTTCACTGACTTTTCCCTGACCTTCGAAATTCCCTGACTTTTCCCGGTTTTCCAGAAAATGCCCACCCTGAGAAGTCCGTCAAAATGGACTTGAAAAATTTGACAAGCAACTATATAAGCATGCCAAATTTGAAGCCGATCGGATATGTCGAAGTTTTGGCATTTTGACCTTTTCTTCAAAAAAATATGTTTTTAATTATTTTGGTTTTTATTTGTTTGGTTGACGTCAGTGCATAAGCCTACCAAAACTCACGGCTTTGAAGAAAACGTCAAAATACGGAAGTTACGGGAGTTTAAAAGTTTCATATGCATTTTTTATCTTTTAAAATGAAAACCCTTTGGTACACCAACTTTTTCTAAATTGTCATTGCCTTACGCATATGTTGGGAGTTTTCTTCTTTAATTTATTAAGGAGTTTTTGGTCAGCATGCAAAAATAACAAAATCTTTGGTTATCGTTATTTGACAAGCCATCAGGAATAAAATTATGTCGGTTATTTTCTCAACTATTTCTACCCTTACCCATAAAGCAATATGTTATGCATCTCCTTAAGCAAAAAGTACCCATTTTAGACTTTCTTTTTGCAAAATTTGCTAAAAACACCAACATTTGACTTGGATTGACAGAAGTAAATATATATAAAAATAACAAAAGTAAACAAAATAAAGATAACTACAAAAATCATTGTTAATAACCACAAGGCGTGCTTATTACCGCCAAAATTACATTACTTTTGTGGTTTACTTTATTTTGTTTATATTTCCTTCTCTCAATTCGCGTCAAAGCTCACGTCAAAGTGTTTGTATTTTTGGATTTTTTAAAAAAGAATGTTTAGAATTGTTACTTTTTGATTAAGAAAGATGCACAATATATTGCTTTATGGGTGAGCGTAAAAACAGTTAGGAAGATAAATCGAAATAACTTCGTTTCTGACGGATTGTCAAATAAAGATAATTTCAAAGATTGTTATTTTTGTATGTTGAACGAAAACTCCCTATTATAAGAATTACGCAAGTTATTAAACATAAATCATTTAAGAAACAAAGACTTGTCAAAATTTAAAATTAAAGTAACATTCGTGGCATATCGGACAAAGCGTTTTTGTTTCTCACCTCATTACGACCAGGCCTCCAATGTCTAATGGAGAATCCAGACACCTACAGACCTGTTTCATACTTATTAGGAATCATCAGGGAGTCATAGGATTGTACCTGGCAGTTGAAGCTACACAGGCACCATTAGTGATGGGCACAAAACATCGATGTTTCAAAAACATGTTTTTTGTTCAACATCGATGTTCATAAAAAATCATCGATGCTAAAACATCGACACTTTTTTTAAACATCGGAAAATCGAACATCGATACAACAAAAATTATAGGAAATAGTGCGTCTAGAAGTTTAAACTTGTACCTCACCACATCAGAGGTGCTTGTTTTCAAAAGCTGACCAAACCCTCACCAAAAGAAGGAATCGATGGAATGGACCAACGCTCAATAAATTATTGTTTCTACAAAGAGTACGAAAAAGCTTTTGGGACCTCTAAGGGTGTGCTTCAATGAGAACAACATTTTATAAAATATATAGTTTCTTTTGAATGTACTACTCATATTTTCTTGGTTGTTTTTTACCTAAGATATTTAATAGCCTTTATATATCATGTACCGATTATTATGATGAATCTCTTATTTGCATGCTTATTATAAGTATTGTGTAACATTAACAATAGGGTATTTTTGGTCAGTGTTTTTGACTCTTCGTCATAGTTATCGTTATTTCTGCGACTGCACAGTTGCTAAATGTCATTCCGTAGTGGTTATTAAGCATAACGGAGTCCGGTATTTAAGGAAGAATAACTTTACAGTTATCGTTATTTTTATTTACTTATTTTCGCAATATTTTTAAAAAACCTATTTATAAAATTGCTAAATTTACTGAAAAGGTGCTTATAATCGCCTTCATCTTCTTTAATTCGAATAAAATCTGTAAAAAATAGTATTATATTTAACAGAATTAGTTAGGTTATATTTAACGTCAACTACAAAAACCAAAAAACTCTTTCTGCGATTTTTTGAATAACGGACTACTCCCTAAAAAAAGCGAAAAAAAACATCGATGTTCAGAAACATCGATGTTTTTTCACCATCGATGAGTTTCGATGTTGACATCGATGTTCAACATCGATGTTTTCTTTCGATGTGCCCATCACTAGGCAACATGCACACCTCTCGAATTTAAAACAAAAAGTTTTTAATCCGCGGGGACCTAGTACCTGTGTGCGCCACCTGTCGAATAAGCTGAGAAACAAAAACATCAAAATTAAAATTGCAGAATACCGTAAATACAGAATCCTGTACTGTAGTTCTGCGCAACAAGCCTCCTCCGGAGCGATTGCTTGCTGATGCCTTAAAATAAGGGCCACGTAGTATGAAGCTCCAATTGGGGACGGTGCTGCTGCGAACGTTACCTCTTTTTAAGAGTCATTTTACAGTGACCTTATATTTTTACAGGTTTCTTCTTTATAACCTGCTTAAAGGTACAGGATTCTGTATTTACGGTATTCTGCACTTTTAATTTTGATGTTTTTGTTTCTCGGCTTATTCGACAGGTGCCGCACACAGGTACCAGGTGTGCATGGTGCCTGTGTAGCTTTAACTGCCAGGTACAATCCTATGACTCCCTGATGATTCCTAATAAGGATGAAACAGGTCTGTAGGTGTCTGGATTCTCCATTAGACATTGGAGGCCTGGTCGTAATGAGGTGAGAAACAAAAACGCTTTGTCCGATATGCCACGAATGTTACTTTAATTTTTATTTGCGGACACCGGATTCACTTTGTTGTTTTTTAAAATTTAAAATGTTATGTCTTTATCGATAATCAATATGACATTTACTAAGTCGTGTGGACAAAGCAGATCAGAAAGTGGATATGCTACTTGTCTATGGTGATTGCCGTCGCAAAACTCTTGTATGCCGAAAGATACCCAAACAAAAGGCAGCCACCCCGAAATTATTTTTTGGTTTTGGTAAGCTTATGCACTGACGTCAACCAAATAATAAATAAAAGACAATTTTTTAGAAAATGTCAAAATGACAATTTCATGACAGAAATGCATTCAAAATGCCTTCTAGTATTCAACTAAGGTGATGCATATACGATGTGTTCAGTGTGACGATTTAATAAGAATCAGGTTTCTATACTGTGGCCTGTAATAACAATCCAATAGAATACTTTCTGTTTTTATCGCTAACCACTTGAGTTGGCGTCCTTTTTCTAATGTGTTAAAATGATTTTGGTAAGACAAAACAGACAGTTCTGAATACATTTTTACACCAACAAACACGTCGTTTTATTTTCAAACACTATCTTATCAAAATACAACAAAAAGCAAATATAAAGTTACCAGAGACCTAAAGATTCAAGAAACAATACAGTAGATAACAGGCTACAAGTTGGTCCTCAACCAGCCAAATAAAGTCGAAGATTTACAGCATTTCAACCGAGAAACAGTTGCAGTTGGTAGGAAGATTTTTATTTTTTTTCCGCTAAATATTTGCATATTGTGTAGAAATATCTAAAAATCAGACATTTTTCGGGTTTGCGAATATATAGTAAAAAAAGTCGACAGATAACATACCAGGCGCGGTTGAAAAAACAAACAAAATCCTGCAATTGGTGGAAAAACGAGGTACATATATAAGATCACTTGATTTTAAATACCGATAAAGACCTGCTTTCTATTGCTGAAATAAAGATCAGGTTGTTAGACAGAACCCAAACCGATGCAGGTGATAAGTTTCAAACAGATTACTATCGATTAGTAGGTTTGTATGTAGTTTGCATGTAATATGAATAGCCTAGAAACCTTTCACTTGATGTTTGAGTGTCCACTTTATAATTCTGTTAGAGTGTCACCATGGAACAACCCCGATACCTTTGCAGACTCACTTAACAACCTTACGATACACACTACCAAAGAACTAGTTCACTTACTGTCAAATCTGTTAAAACTTCGGGCTTTTCTCCGAAATTAGTGATTCTGCCGAGTGTCTCGTTTGTTTCAAATTACCGTTCTTTTTTTTAATCGTTGAGGCGTTTAATTTTTGGCCATAAGATATTTCATTTTGTCCCTAAAGCTGATTATGTGCCATATTTAGTTAACAAACTAGTTGTTTGTATTGAGCTCCCTAACATTGGATTATTTACCTATTAACATATTTTTTTTTTATTTGTAATTCTTTGATTATTATTCGTATTTCTTCATTTATTCTTAGATTAAGGCAAAATAACTACCTATATTTACCTCACAAAATATTATACCGGAGTTATCCAACCAGAATTTATAATTTTGTTTTTTTTTTTTAATTTTTAAACCTACTGTTTTTAGTTTATTTGCGGATTTTTTTTGTGTTTTTGTATTATTTTTAATCATTCTCACTTGTAAAATGTTTTACACAGATTAAGAAAACCAACTACTTGTTTTTAGAAATGTATTTATTTCTGTGAAAACAATAAAGAAGTAAGTAAGATTAGTAGGTTTATATACCATACCGTACACCCTCAGACTCAAGCTCAAACCATTGTTATCCCGCCCTCCAACCATAATACCTTAAAAATCATACCTCAACCGTTCTATGGGCAACCAGAGCAATGGCTTACATTCTTTCAGATCTTTCAATCCATTGCACATAGCGACTCAAACATTCCAAAAATTCAAATATTTGTTCAGCTTAAACTATGTTTAAAAGGGGAAGCTGCAGACCTCTTGCAATCGTTAAGTGTCCCAGAAAGTAATTATGAGGTCGCCTTGGATCTTTTAAAGGAACGATTTGAAAACAAAAAAATCTTAATTCATACACATTTGAAAAATATAGTCGAATATCCCAACAGACAAAAAGAGTCACACATTTTGTTAAGAAAACTCATTAACACAATATCTCAAAATTATCGGGCCTTAGAAAATCTCAATGAACCAATTGCAACCTGGGATACTATTTTAATATTTTTCCTTTCAAACAAAATAAATAGTCAAACTAGGCGTGAGTGGGAAGCGCACAACAAATCCGATAAACCTTCTTGTTCTTGAGACTATGAATTCGAAATTTGCTATAGAAAAATCCTTTCCAAGAAATGATACGCGAATTCCAAACAAACAACCATTCCCCAGCACATATAGAAAACCCAATCTATCTTACATGTCATCCGAACATGAATAATCATTTGATCAGACACTTTCAGACCCACAAGCATCCTATGAAACCAGTCAAACATATTCAAATACCCCTCAAACATATTCGAACATCCTCCAAACATACTCGAACATTCCCCAAGCATACTCAAACATCAACAAAACATATTCGAACATCCCTCAAACATACCCAAACGTCCAAACCTATTCAGATTTATTTTATTTTATGCGAACACCCAGAATTATCCAAAAACGAACTACTCAAACAATAAACAAAATTATTCAAATACTCAAAATTATAAGAACATTCTACAAAACACACATTACGTAACAAGTCATTCACAGCAATACAGTTGTTCATTTTGCAAGAATAACACACATTATACATACCGCTGCATAAAATTAACGTCATTAACTTGTCAAGAACGATTCACAGAACTAAAAAATGCAGGAATTTGTACTAATTGTCTGCGCATAGGACATAACCTTAACAGTTGTTCGGGTCGAGCATGCAAAGTTTGTAATCAAAAACATAATAATAATAATAAACCAAACACCAGAAAACAGATCGGTTACACTTGTTAGCCTAGATCAAGAAAACAGCCCACAGATACCTCTCGAAAACACACCGCAAAATAGTTTAACATACAAAACATATGTTGGGATCACAAAAAATTGAGAAAAATAAACAAATTTTATTAGCAACAGCCGAGTAATACATTTTGGATAGGGATAAAAGGCCTATAAGGTGCCGAGCCATGCTTGATTTAGGTAGCCAAAGCAATCTGTGCACTACCAAACTGTTCAACAAATTAAAAATAAGTGGAACCCCAATTGATGTCAGTGCATGGTATGAACCAAGCGTTAAAATTCTATAAATATTCCAGTCAGAAATTCGTTCCACGGATCATTCCTATAAAGCTAACTTACAATTTTTAGTTCTAGATCAAATTACATCAAAGTTGCCTCAAATTTAATTTGACCCCACCTTACCCAAAATTCCGTCTAATATAAAACTATCAGATCCCAAATTTTATCAATGCCAAAATATTGACATGTTATTAGGCACTGAGGTGTATTTAATGGTTCAAGTCCTACTACTTCCTAGTTTAAATGATTGTCTAAAAACCGGACCTAAGGTTCAGAATGATTTGTTTGACATAGTTTTGCGTATCCGTACATACCCGGTAGCCCTTACAGGTGATATTGAGAAGATGTACAGCATGGTAATAGTAGATAAGGACGATCGTAGATTTCAACGTATTTTATGGCGCAATAATTCCACTCAAATTATACCACATTTTGAGTTGAACACTGTCGTACGGCCTAGCTAGTAGGTCTATTTTAGCTACTCGTGTTCTTAATGAAATTAATAATAATCAACGACTTTTATATGGACGATTTAATAACAGGCTGCGATGATGTTCCTTCTGCTATTAAACTCAAAGCAGAAATTTCAGACGTTTTGCGAGAATCAGGCTTAAATTTGAGAAAATGGGCCACTAATAGACCCGACACGATTTGTCACAGTAGTGAAAGCGCCGATTTGTTTTCTATAAAAAGCGAGAAAGAGATTAAAACTTTGGGACTTTTTTGGAATCACAAGTTGGATATTTTTATCTATAAATTTAATACCAATTTTGACATACAAACTGTCACAAAGCGTACAATATTATCTGGTGTCTCAATTGTTTGATCCTTTGGGGTTGTTAAATCCTATAATTGTACAGGCACAATTAATTTTACAAAATACCTGGAGGCATAAGTGCGATTGGGATGACAATTTACCGGAATTTATCTCCAGCACGTGGCTAGAATTTATAAAAAACAGCCCGGAAATAAATAACATAAAAATCCCCAGATGTGTGTTAAACTCAGTTTTTTCAGCTACTATTCAGTTACACGGTTTCTGTGATAGCTCCCAAGCTGTTTACGGTGCAGTTATTTACCTTACTTATACAGATTCCCAAGGACAGATTCAATCAAATATAATTTGTGCTAAAAGTCGGTTAGCACCATTAAAAACCACCCTTACTATACCTAAGTTAGAATAATCGGATGCGCATCTCTTAAAGGATTTTCGATTTAAAAATTGGTCCTGGTTCTGGTTGACATTATGTTGGCATAAATTTTGACAGCGGTTCTAAAATAATGACGTCATTTAAAATATTATGAAGATATCTTTGATTTTACTCAAAAAAAGACTATCTATACTTTTGCAAAATTTTAGGGGCTATGTTTACAACCAAAGGGCCGAACCAACCTCCCAGGCTGGTTTTAAAATTTCATAACCGTGTTGCAACCGCGACGTCATTGTTTTAAAACGAAAAGACCGGTTGCGGTTCTGGTTCAACCAGAACCAGGACCAATTGTAAAACGAAAATCCTTTTAGTACAGTTAATGTCTAAAGTAAAAAATGCTCTACGGGTCCCGGTATGCCACATCACTTACTGGACTGATTCGACCATTGTTCTTGCATGGTTAAATAAAGAACCTAGTCAATGGCGTGTGTTCGTGAGTAATAGTGTAGACGAAACTTAGAAATTGACAAAAAACTCCGAATGGCGGCACGTATCAACTTCAGAAAATCCCGCAGATATTTTAAGTCGCGGTTCCAACCCCCAAAGTTTACAGAAAAACCTACTTTGGTGGTATGGTCCTTCCTTTATCCGATATAAACCATCAAGCTGGGCAAAAACTGTCATTACTGACATCGAATTGGTTCCCGAAGCTCGTAAACAAAATATAATTTTGTCTTATCCTACTATTCGTTAGCAAAGCTTTCTTTTTTCTCTCTACTCTTCATATAGCAAACTTTTAAGATTCACTGCTTACATTCTAAGATTTATTCATAACTGCCGCTCTAAAAAACTGAATCATGAAAAAACACCTTCACAATCTATAACTATCCGGGAAATCGAAAATGCTGAATTTAAATTATGCTCTCTAGTACAACGTGAATGTTTTTCCACGGAACTGGACTGCCTTAAGGAAAAACGCGCTATTCCTAAAAATAGTAAACTATTACTTTTAAATCCCATCTTAGGCTCCAATGGCTTATGCAGATTAGGTGGTAGACTGCGATATGCTCACCTGTCATTTGAACACAAATACCCAATCATACGTCCCTCTAGACATACTTTTATTGCCCTATTGATCAAACATTACCATCTAAAGTACTTGCATGGAGACAACACAATTTGTGTTGTCCCAGATAAGAAATAAGTTTTGGCTATTAAAGGGTAGATCGGAAGTTCGATATTTTTTAAGGAAATGTGTAATATGCTTTCGTATTAAACCTACTGATATAAACCAACTCATGGGTTCTTTACCTGACTCCCGAGTCACCCCATCCCGTCCTTTTAGCGTGTGTGGAGTCGATTTTGCTGGACCATACGCAATTCATGATGGAAAAACACGTAGTCGCAGTATCATTAAAACCTATATTTGCATCTTTATATGTTTTAGCACTCGCGTGGTTCACATAGAGCTTGTAACCGACCTCACTACCGAAGCGTTTTTAAACTCATTTAAACGGTTCGTCTCTCGGCGCGGGTTATGTAGTCACATTTACAGTGATAACGCAAAAAATTTTATAAGTATAGTATAAGTATAAAAACTATTTTTTGGAACATAAAATTACGTGGCATTTTATACCACCTCGTTCTCCCCATTGTGGAGGACTTTAGGATGCTGCTGTAAAGTCCTGTAAGGAGTTTTAGGAGAGGTTAGGCTTGATTTTGAGAGTTTTTATACGGTTTTAACACAAATCGAAGCAATCCTCAATTCCCGAGCAATCCTACCATTAACCGATGACCCCACGGACCTACAAGCCTTAACCCCCGGCCACTTCATCATAGGCAGCAGTTTATAAGCTTGCCCTCAAGACAATCTAACAGAAGTAGGCACAAACAGATTAAAGACTTTTAAACAGCTACAGCAAATTATACAAAGTTTCTGGAAAATCTGGAGCGTTGATTATTTACATTCCCTCCCGCAGAGATCTTGATGGTTGAGTCAACGTGAGAATATCAAGGTTAATCAAATGGTACTCCTGAAATCTGAAAATGAGCCTCCAATGCATTGGCCACTGGGACGAGTTATTGCTGTACACCCCGGTGCTGACGACCTAATCCGAGTGGTTTCTGTTCGTACCTCAACTGGAGTCTTCAAATGAGCGATAACAAAAATTTGTCCGTTACCTATCGAAGACTAAGTTGCCATAACAAATGTCTTGAATTTTGACTCCTGATTTGATGCTTTCCTCCAATACTATAACAAAGTTGCTCTTGAATTGACTATGATCAATATGCTACGAGATTGAATGCCTTAGGATTCTTTTTTTGTACTCTTAAGCAATATTGTTGCCAAATTTATTGTAATGAAAAAATAAATGTTTTTTGTTACTAATTATAAGTATACTATAATTAAATTTAAGTGTTTAAAAAAAAACAAATGTTCAAAAAAATACTTTTTAAAATTGTTAAATCAGTTGGTTTTTAGCTGTAGATTTTTTAGTGTACCAGCAACCTAAAGTTTTAAGAAACAATACAGTAGCTAACAGGCTACACGATGTTCTATTTGAAATTCCAAAATTGACTCAGTTTTTATTGAAACAGTAATAAGGAGCATAATCCTATTGGAAATATTAACACGCCAGGACGAATCCGTATCAGGTAACTTGGATAAGTGCCAGTGCGAAACGTTTTGAGTGATTTAAGGTTGGAAATCAAAGTGTATGATGGTGTTTAATAATGTATGGGGAGGGTGACCAGTGAAACCACTGATAAGCTCGCGCTGGTTACCCAGAGCGAAACATCGTTTAATAATTTCTCTTTTCGCTTTGGTCCTTTGTGTGTTCCTTGTGGGATGTTCATCCAAGTTTGAATTTTCGTTATTTCCACCCAAGATCTTTTGATCTTTTGTTTTTTGGTTTCTTTTCGGTTAAAGTAACCGATTTGAAAGGTTTTTTTTTAACTTCTTTTTTTGAAACAGTAATAGTTTGACATATGTCATTAGAATTAAATTGTGTGCTTCTATATATCAGTTATGCTTATCTCTAAATTTTCAGAATTTCGTCTTAACGACCAAAAGCGCTAAGTCGCCGTTTCTATTCCTTGTTACACCCGATATATATATATACCAGATCAGGATATATATATACCGGGTGGGCCATAAAAAAACGGAAAAAATGTTTTCCGTTATAACTTTTAAACCATACCACCGATTTTAATGCAACAAACTGTTTTTTGCAGGGAATTGAGCAAGACTTTCATTAGAAATATTTTTTTCCGCTATCTTAAGAGGGAGCTTAGCCTAAAACCATTTAACGTATCGACATGGGATTTTAAATGCACTCTGCATTTGAGTGTCTTCTTTAACACCACAAAAAAAAAATCATATTTTGCAAAAATCTGCCCAAAAAAGTGTTATTTCAAAACCCTTGCACCCTCAAACAGATTTCCGCACCCAATTTTTAATATCCTATTAAACCTTACCTTGCGCCGTCACCATATACAAAGACGGATTCAGGAAATTTTATTATTCTATAGAAATAAGTTCTGATAATTTAAAAGTTATTTATTTTATACCTACCTATTAAATTTTTGTATTTGACCTGAGGCGTGTATGAATGTTTGCGATTTTATGGAAAAGTAAAGTTACTATGAAAAAATTAAAACTAGTATAATGAACAATTTTGAGTAAACTCAGAAACTGCTATCTCCAGATTGATTTCAATGCACCTTAATTTATTATATCCTATTTTTAATGCTCTGCAGGAATTTGTAGGCGTACATTTGTAAAAATAAATTAAATAGGGAAAATAGCGGTTGACAAACATGAAAAATGTGCAGCCGGGAAAATAAATACGATAAAAAAGTGGATTTTTTTTATAATTTGTTTCCCAATATTAATAATTTAGAGTGGCGGAATGGAGTTGCAGGTATCAAACCCAAAGGAAATAGAGTTTGGAATCTGAAAGTTTTTTTTTAAGTTTCTTGAAACGTAATAATTTGGAATGGGGGAAGATAGTTGTAAATATGTCCATCAAAATATAGGTTGTGGGGTATCAACCCAAACGAAATAGAGTCTGGAATGTAAAACTGTGTATTTTTTTAATTTTTGGAAAATTTACAATTTAGGGCGGGGGAATGAAGTTGGAAGTATGTCCGTCAAAATATGGGTTGTGGGGTATCAAACAAAGAGAAATAGAGTCTGGAATTTAAGTTAAGTGTTTTTCTTTATTTTTTTGAAAAGTGATAATTTACAGTGAGGGAAGGAAGTTGGAAGTATGTCCGTCAAAATATGGGTTGTGGGTTATCAAATCAAGGAAAATAAGAGTCTGCAGTTTAAGCCAGTGTTATTTTTTATTTTTTTTAAAAGTAATAATTTAGAGTGGGGGGAAGCGAGTTGGAAAGTATGTCCGTCAAAATATGGATTGTGGGGTAAGGGAAAAAGAGTTTGGAATGTAAAACTGTGTTTTTTTTTTTAATTTTGGAAGGGCAAAGCAAGGGAAATAGAGTCTGGAATCTAAAACTGTGTTTATTTAATTTTTTTGAAAAGTAATAATTTAGAGTGGGTGAAGGAAGTATGTCTGTCAAAATATGGGTTGTGGGGTATCAAATCAAGGGAAGTAGAGTTTGCAATTTTAGCCAGTTTTTTTTTTAATTTTTTGAAAAGTAGTAATTTAGAGTGGGGGAAATTAAACCAAGGAAAATAGAGTTTGGAATCTAACCAGTGTCTTTTTTGGTTGGTTTGGATTAACCCCCCCCCCCCCGAGAAGCCTGGTTATATACAATTGGACCAATCAAATAACAGCAGAAATAAAATATATAGGGAATAATAAAATACAAGAGCCTGGACTTTAATTTTTAACAAAAATATTTAAATAATCATACATTGCAAAATTTTTCGCCTGCGGCGCTATAACACCTTTCATTTTTACGATTTCGTTCGTTCATAACCGCTATAAAAATTTTGTATTTTTTTATTTGTTTTTAATTTGAATCATCATCGATTTTATCAAAAAATTTTGCCTGCGATTTGGTGTCAAAAATGGCATTTTAAGTGACATTTTTTAATTTGATAAAAACTAACAATAGGAATAATTTACCGAATTCGACAATTTTTTTTTTAAATGGCCAATCCAAAAAACATATATAGAAACCAAACTTATTTTTGAAAAGTTAAAAATATTTAAACTATAAAAAATATGTGCAAAGTTAATTTTTAATGTGCGGGAAAGTGCTCTTTAGCACAAAGAAAAATGCGCGAAAAGAAGTAGTAGTAGCATTAATTTTTTAAGTGCTTTTTTTAAATTTTTTACGAAACTGTGTACTTTTAATACAAAAAAAATGCGCACATCCGAGAGTTTTTCATAGGATAATACTGCGCTCAGGTCAGTGGCATCTTGCATGAGTAATACTCAAAAACCGTAAAATGGACTACACAAGAAAAAAATCATATTTTCACGAGATAACTTTAACCCTTTTCCTCCACCATATAGGTATTACTATTTTTAAAAAAAAAATGAAGAAAAAAACACCGTTTCAGATTCTAAACTCTATTTCCTATGGTTTGAAAACGGTAACACGTCATACCTATTTCTCATTTGCATAATATAATTTTTACACCCACAGTCAGTTTCGTAAAAAAATCAAAAATACTTAAAAATAGTGATATGTTACTCACAAAAATATGGATTAGTTTTTTTCGATATGCCTCTGCAAAAAAAAGCTTATACTCATGTATTTTTAATTTCGAAAGAAGCATTATTCTAAAAGATCGTTACCTACTCACCCAATATAAATAGGTACAGTTATAAATAAATCGAATAAAGATTTACCCCAAAACTTCCCTCGCTTAGAAGAACATATATTATATAAAAAACCGCTACTCATATATACATGGGTTAGATTGAGTTGGTCAGACTTTTCCAGAGTATATCCAGACTTTCCTTGGGTGTATCTACACTGTTCAGCGGTGTATTCAGACTTTTCTATGGTGTACTCGGACATTTTCACAGTGTATCCAGGTTTTTCCAGAGTGTATCCAGACTTTTCCAGAGTGTATCCAGACTTTTCCAGAGTGTATCCAGACTTTTCCAGGGTCTTTCCACACTTTTCCAGGGTATTTCCAGACTTTTCCAGAGTGTTTACAGACTTTTCCAGGGTCTCTCCAGACTTTCCAGAGTGTATCCAGACTTTTCCAGGGTTTTTCCAGACTTTTCCAGAGTGTATCCAGACTTTTCCAGGGTCTTTCCAGACTTTTACAGGCTTTTCCAGGGTTTTTCCAGACTTTTCCAGAGTGTTTCCAGACTTTTTCAGGGTCTCTCCAGACTTTCCAGTGTAATCAGGCTTTTCCAGGGTCTCTCCAGACTTTTACAGAGTCGTTCCAGACTTCTCCGGACTTTTCCAGATTATATCCAGACTTTTCCAGGGTCTTTCCAGACTTTTCCAGGGTCTTTCCAGACTTTCCAGAGTGTATTCAGACTTTTCCAGGGTCTTTCTAGACTTTTCCAGAGTGTATCCAAACTTTTCCACGGTCTTTCCAGAGTTTATCCAGACTTTTCCAGACTTTCCAGAGTGTATCCAGGCTTTTTCAGGGTCCTTCCAGACTCTTTCCAGACTTCTCCAGACCGTATCAAGGCTTTTCAGGGTCTTTCCAGACTTTTCCAGGATTTTTCCAGACTTTTCAAGGGTCTTTCCAGACTTTCCAGAGTGTATCCAGACTTTTCCAGGGTCTTTCCAAACTTTTCCAGAGTTTATTCAGACTTTTCCACGGTCTTTCCAGACTTTCCAGAGTGTATCCAGACTTTTCCAGGGTCTTTCCAGACTTTTCCAGAGTCTTTTCAGACTTCTACAGACTTTTCCAGAGTGTATCCAGACTTTTTCAGGGTCTTTCCAGACTTTTCCAGGGTCTTTCCAGACTTTTCAAGGGTTTTTCCAGACTTTTCATAGTGTATCCATACTTTTCCAGGGTCTTTCCAAACTTTTCCAGAGTCTTTCCAGATTTCTCCAGGGTGTATCCAGACTTTTCTAGGGTGCACGGACTTTTCCAATACATTTTATATGTGCTATATATATATAGATTCAGACTTTATTGTTTCTAAAAACATTTCGTTTTACATGAGATATATATATATATATATCGTATACATTAAATTTTTTGTCCATTAATCACGCAATAACGGCTAAACCGATTTGTATGGAATTTGATAAGACAATAGGGTGTGACCTGGACCTTATCCTAAGCTACTTTTTATTTAACATTTCGTTTCATAACTTGAGATATATGGCACAGAAAATTAAATTTTTCAATTGTTTTTTGCATTTTGTTTTGGCGCCATTCAACTACAATTTTTATAAGCTTTCCAGGTATCACAGAGTAAGAAAAAAATATATTCTTTTTTAGGGATGAAGTTTTTTGGGGGTAGCTCCGAAGGGTCTACTAGGAGAATGCTCAAAAACAATAGGGGTCTGCCCGTCAACAAAAGTAATCACTATGTAAAATTTTGTTATGATTAGTGAAGGAGTTTTTGAGTTAGAGTGGCTACAAAGTAGGCGACAGACAGACAGTGCGGCGGCGTCTGGATTCGTGCTTATCACTATTCGAAACCTCAAAAAAATCACGCTGTAGCTACATCAAAGTTTGTTTGAGAGAAATCGGTTCATAAATGAGAAAGGATAATTATTTAGTCTACGGTATTCTGCAATTTTTGATAAAAATTATTTATGGAGGTACCGACTGGGGACCCTAGGACATCAAGTTCGGGGGGGGGGATTGTAAAGTGTTTTGGGTTGGTTTAAATTTGTTTACGCATTGGGTTGATTTAGTTAAAAATTAATGGCACCAGCAGGCACTTATAGCCATCCATAAAACCTAAAAAAGATTTTAAAAATTTTTCAAAAAATCAAAAAGAACCCCACACGAAATACATTGAAACATTATTTCGGTGAAATTTGATGAAATTATAGCACGTTTTGGTGGGTTATGAGATACGAAAAATGTGTAAATATAAAATGATTTCTATGTCTAGTTCCAGAGATATAGACGGCCAGAGTTTAAAAAAACGTCATTTTGAGGTATATTGGGCACGCTCTAAAAGGCATTTCACTGAAATAAAATAAGCCACACGAATATGGGTTTCTGAGGGACCACACATGGACTTTCTTTTACAATATTTTATTTTTCCCCATATAAAAATAAAAAAAATATTTTTGAACCACCGACTTTGAGTAGTACTAGTAGGGAGAGCAATTACCCATAATCATAATTTATAGCATATTGTTTGTTTGATAATTCAGCCCCACCAAAAGTGTTATTATTTAGTTTAGAGAACCTTGAGAAACCTTTCAAAAATCATAATCACATAACATAAAGAAGTGATAAACAAATTGCACCCTGTATTAGATAAATATATGATAAAGACGTACGCAAAATTAAATTAAAATCTCTCGATCAGCTTTAAAGAAATTAAAGATTGATTACTTTTTTGCATGTACCCCGTAGCTACGAAAAAAATAAAAAAATAAAATTAATTTTATTTAAAGTTTATTTACTTATCACTTTAACTAAATGCAAAAGAATATTTTTAGCGTATTCTATTCAGACTTTCAGTGCAGCACTCGGACATTTCTGTCCTTTGCGGTTTCAGGTAAAATCAAGACACAGATATATCTCAGTGTTGCACTAACTGTCTCAAAAGAATACGCTATTAGATTTTTAAGTTGCAAGATAATAGTAGTAGAAAACAATTTTCGTCAAGTTTTTATGGTAAAAAAAATTAAAAAAACATGTAACACAAACTAACTGTTACTGGGAAGAAAAACTTGTTCAGTTTATCTAGAAAATACTAAAACATTATTGTCTGCTCAAAAATAAAAATTTTTATATCGGAAAAAATAAAAAATTATCAAAAAATTATTTTTTTTACTAGCCTCTGTATACAACCTGTTAATATTATACAAACTTAATAATAAGAAAGTCCATGTGTAGTTCCTCAGTAAACCATATTCGTTAATAACTTATTTTATTTCGCTCAGGAAATGCCTTTTTGAGCGTGGCCAATATACCCCAAAATTTTGTCTGGAACTAGACATAGAAATAATTTTATGTTCCCATATTTTTCTTATCTCATAACTCATTACAACATGCCAAAATTTTATCAAATTTCACCGAAATAATGTTTCAATGTATTTCGTGCGGGGTTCTTTGTTTTAGAATTTTTTCAAAAATTTGTCTTCAATTCTTTGGTGAAAATGTAATTATCCATCTTAATGTGAAAACCGCATGTCGCTAGCTACTACAGTTCATAAGGTAGAATTTTTTTAAAATTTTAATCTCCTTTCCCACCCTCTTTTAAACTCTCCCACCCCCATCAAAAACTAATCAGCTCTGCGTCTGTTAATAAAGAATTTTTGTGCTAAATTTGATAAGAATCGGTATACCAGACAGACAAACAGATAGACAAACGCCCAGACGGACAGACACCATCCCAAAACTTTCTATTTAGGTATTTTTTAAAGCAAATAACTCATTTTTAGTAAAAATATTGAAACTTTGTTTCCGATCCTAATAGCATCCATACTATTAGTTTTCAGATCCATACTATTAGTTTTCATTTCGTAATCAATACGTATTGAAAAGATTGTCTTCTTTTTCTTTCATAGAGCATGTTCTCTGTTCCGACAAAGAGCGTGATATATGAAAGGACGAGATGCTTGATTTTCGATACGTATTGTAAATGTATGGATGGCTAAAAAAATAAATTGGCTGTCGTGGATTTGCGGTCCTAGTAGGTAGGCAGAAAATCGTATACTAAATAATTAACCGAGTTTTGCAAAAAATCCTCCTTGTCACGTTTTGTCACGTACATGAATACCTTTTTTAGAGGTGACAATATTTACGAATGACCTCTAGGTGCGGCCTTTTTTTCTCATCGCATTCGGACGCAAATGCGTTTTGCTTCCAAAACGCGCTGTTACAGGCACCAAAATTATCAAAAATTATAAAAAGCACCTCTATGTTGTTCTAAAAAAAAGACCACTCAATAATTTGCGCTATACGCAAGTCGTGATGGCTCCAAATATTTTATCCGTTACCGGCGGCACTTGTTCGTCTCCTCAGAAAACCTATTCGCGCAACGCGGTTCACCTGCGTAGCTTACATCTTTGCCTATATCAAGTATTTTATAGTCTATCTTTCTTTTATGTGGCGAACCAGATTACGTTTTATTCAATAATTTGAAGGTGTGAGAGTCAAAAAGGGAAGTCAATATCGAATTGTCCCATGCATTTTTGCGGCAAAATAGCGGGTTTAGAAGCCGGACCTGCTTTGTGGAAAATATTTCGCGATATGATACAATTAGTTGAATTTGCCGGTTAGACTCCGCCCCACGACGTTTCCTATCACACACACCTTTACCTCAGCACTTTCAAAGTGTCCTGCTCACTCTTAAAATCTAAGATGCCGGACAGAAAAAAACTTTACCCTTCAAAAAGCCTCGTTTATTCTTATGTTACGGAAATTTTTTGAATTTTTTTATGAAGTTGTAAAAAAGCTTTGTTTCTGCCACACAGAACGAGGTGCGAATCATTAAAATCGGTCAAGTGGTTCCCAAAAAAAAATAAAAAAAATTCAATCAGTGTTTTACGGATTATGCGATTGCCGTTTCAATTCTGCTGCATACATTTTCTCATAAATTCATTATTACTAAACCGATTTTAACGAAAACTAAAAAGCCTCATGGTGAAAATGGATTGTCCTTTAACTACTGCTATTGAAATTTGTCGCTATCTTGAAATCCAAGATGACGGACAAAATCAAACTTGTCCCTTTAAAGAGGCTCATTTATTTATATGTTTTGTAAACTTTTAAATATTTTTTTTAATTTGTACAAAAGTTCTGCTTTCGCCACGAACAACGAGGTACAAATCATCAAAATCGGTTTGGTGGTTCTCCAAAAATAAATTTTTGTGTCCACCTCTGGTTTTCAGATTATACGATTGCCTTCTCAAATTGATACTCAACCGATTTCAATAAAATAAAAAGCATCATGGCGAAGATCAAAAACTCTTAGAAAATCACTATCGAAATTTGTAGCCATTTTGAAACCCAAGATGACCATTAAAATTTGCAACCATTTAAAAAAGCCGCTCTTTTTTTTGTTGCGAGTAAAGAGAAATCGATTCTTACCATGATGTTTTTTATTTTATCAAAATCAGTTCAAAAATAATGAGTTTATGAGGAAATAATGGTTAAAACAAAAATTAATTGGACTATGGACATTCTTTTAAAAATTAATTTTTTGAGAATCACTAAACCGATTTTAATGATTCGGACCTAGCTATGCGCGTTGGAGAAAGGGCATTTTTAGGTTCTTGATACCTAAGAATAAACGAGCTTCTCTGAAGAGATAAATTTAATTGTGTCCGCCGTGGGTTTCAAAATGGCGACAAATTTCGATAGTGATCTTTTAAGAGTTTTTGATCTTCGCCATGATGCTTTTTATTTTATTGAAATCGGTTGAGTATCAATTTGAGAGGGCAATCATATAATCTTGAAAACAGTGCTGGAAGCAAAAATTAATTTTTGGAGAACTACCTAACCGATTTTGATGATTTATACCTTGTTGTGCGTCACGAAAGCAGAACTTTTGTACAAATTAAAAAACATATTTAAAAGTTTACAGAACATATAAATAAACGAGCCTCTTTAAAGGGACAAGTTTGATTTTGTCCGTCATCTTGGACTTACCACCTCAATTGGAGCTTCATCCGATAGCCATGACTGTTACTTTTATTTTTTATTTACGAAATAATTTTTTTTTTGTTTTTTGAATATATTGATTCCGCGAATGTGTCTCCGCGAATTTCGAACTTTTTGTTTTAAATTCGAGACGTTTGCATGGTTGCCTGTGTAGCTTCAACAGCCAGGTACAATTCTATGACTTCCAGACGATTCCTAATAAGGAAGAAACAGGTCTGTAGGTGTCTGGATTCTCCATTAGACATTGGAGGCCTGGTCGTAATGAAATAAGAAACAAAAACGCTTTGTCCAATATGCTACGAGTGTTACTTTTATGAATAATAATTATTTTCTACGGTCCATTTATTTCACTAACTTTAACAATAACTGCACTTAAAACCATATTGTTCAAACAAGTTTTATATAAAATTTCGCTTGGAACCTTATGGTTCACGACCCTCATATTATAAAAGTTGCACACAAAATTTACGTGGGTGCAACGCGCTTGGATTAATACAGGATTGGTCCAAAACAAGGACGATCTGCAACTATTGGTCCAACCCGGCCGTTAAAATTAAAAACAATGTATACTTTACTCACGGAGTACCTGAACAAGGTATAGGTTAAACAAAAATGGACAGAAAAACTATAACTGTACTTTTTGAATATGGTCACCCACCCGTCTTTAAAACTGTATTCACCAAAATTGCAGCTGATCCCCTTCGTGAAATTTTGCACATTGCTTAGTGGGAGAAAATCATTTTAAGCAATTTTAATAAAATTTTAGTATCTTACTGGCGCGATGGCGTGTCAAAAATACACAGCTTTTTGTTCAGGGTGGATCTTCTGATATGTACCTACAGGGTATTGCAATAATTTTGAAATATTGTTATTAGCCAAGTATATTTATACAGAGATAGTAAAAATCTCAATATTGGTAAATAATAGGTCACTCTGTATAAAAATAATGTCAAGTATTGCTAAGACGAAAAATTTGAAGATTCAGTCGCCTAATAACATACTCAAAAAAATATTGCAATTCAATAACCAATAAAGTCAAAATATTTTTTTTTAGACACCGTTTATTGAACTTTGATCACGATTTCTAGGTCACCCTGTACATATGGGAAGGTCTACTTCCCATATGTTGGAAAAATTGTGTATTTTTGACCCGACAATAAGATATTAAAATTTTATTAAAATCGGTTGAATAAAAGAGAATTAGCTGAGATTTTAGTAAATTCAGTTGTAAAGACGGTACATATTCAAAAAGTACAGTTAGTTTTTTTGTCCATTTTTGTGTAACCTATACCTCGTTCAAGCACACCACGTACAAGACGACAAGCAAAATTGCTAAATATAACAAAAAAAATCTAGTTTTATTTACCCTTTGTTGACAAGAATCAAGATCCGATATAGCAACTCCTGTCAATTTGACAGCTTCAGAGATGAATTTCTGGTCTACCGCTGAAACTTCATAAGGAATTTCCTGGCGAAATTCTATCGTCGAGTTGTTGTCATCATTGGGTTGTTCATAGCTAAGTCAATATAACAAAAGAAAAGCGTAAATATGGGTAATTCTCTGTATACAGGAATTTCAGGACAAATTACGGCATACTAACTCAAAGGAGTATTAAAATTGGCGAATTTAATTAATTCATAATTGTCTTTTAATTGTAGTGTAGATTTTTTTTATTACGCATTTTTTTAACAATGAAAGGTACTGCCGCCTGTCATACAAAAGTCGACGCGATGACGCCTGCACTAATTTTTTTAACAAAAATCGACCAAATAAATAAATGTTTTGAATTGAATACTTTTTTTCTCAAATTTTCGTAGTGAACTGGTGATAGCGTCCTTTTTAATAAATTTCTTCAATAGCTAAAGAGATTATCCCAGTAAAAGATAAGTTAAGATTATTTCATCACACAGTTAGAATTAAGTGCATATTCAAGAAAAAAAAATATATAAACTTTCAACTATAAATTTTTGAGATGGACATACCTCTAGATTAAATTACACATAATACAAATCTTCGATGTAGCTATTTTTTGGTGAGACAGCAATCATAATTTTTTTGTGCCATCTCCTATTTCTTATAGCAAATTTTGAATCCTTATAAAATTTTATTTTAAAAGATACCTGATACCATATGGTTTGCATATCTAGTTCTCGAGATATCTGCAATCAAAGTCTTAAAATTTCATTTTTTTAATAGCGATTATCTCACAAACTAAATAAGGTACCCTATAATGTTGGGTGTCATTTTAAAGAGTTCTTTTGAGAGATTCTATCAGTAGTAACATTTTTGGTATGAAGCATTGGTATCAACACTTTTTAATAAATGACGTGAAAATGACCAAAATGGATAAATTACATATGTAAATGCGCAATCGCTCAAGGCTACCATTTCTGAATTCTCCTTAAAAAATCCTTTAAAATGACACCCAAAATTCTAAGGTACCCTATTGAGTTTGTGAGATAATCGATTTAAAAATTGAAATTTTAAGATTTTGATTGCAAGTATCTCGAAAACTAGATATTTGAACCTTATGATACAAATTTTATAAGGATTTAAAAATTGGTATAAAAAATAGGAGATGACACAAAAAAAATAGGATTGCCCCCAAAAATGTCCTCACAAAATATAGCTAAATCGAAGATTTGTACTTTTTATATGTAATTTAAGCTCCATCTCAAAAATATATAGTTGAGAGTTTATGTATTTTTTTCTTGAATATACACTTTATGCTAACTATGATCGCGTTCATCATCACAACCAAAAACTATCTCTTGGTCTGGCATTGTTAATTTCTTTACCGATTTTGTCATGACACATTTTTGTGTTTGGAAAAAATTCATCTTTCAGAGAGCAACATTATTTTTGTTGCAGTGGCGCACAGAAAGTAGTAGTAGGCCCAAATTCCAGAATGTTAAAAAAGGTTTAGTTTCTGCGTTCCCAGATGATCCAAACCGGAAACAGACTAAGATAGCAAAGACCCTCTAAAAAACTAAATAAAACACTGTACTGTTTGTATATCCCCAATTTTCCTGCATGGTGTTTCATAGTGACATAAAGTTTCATTAAATAAAAAAAAAACAAATATATTTTTTCGAGTATTTTTTTTTTACTTTAAATATTAAAAATTATGGAGCAGTTTCTGAAATATTGACTGAAATATTTTTTTACCCCTTCATATAGATTAGATTTGATTTAAATAATACTTAATTACAAAATTATAATCATGAACTGAAATGATGTCAACTCAAAAAAATGTAAACTATAGTATTTGTATATTGTGTATAAATATACATTATAAAATCTAAGTATTCATTTAAAGGTTCTTAATTAATAATTCTTTTACGGTTTCTTTAAAATTGGTGTTTATAAATGGATACACGATAAACTTGGCCAGGGTTGAAACTAATTTTCAATCTTTGAATTTTCTTCCTGACTTTCCCAAGGTTTTCCTTTCCCACAAAATCTTAAAAAAACATTTTTGTTTAGGTCTGTTTGGTACATTTCAAACGGCAGTGACAAGAAATTTTTTGAAAAAATTGGTGTCTGATTATTGTTCGTTTTTTATAAGTAGGCATCCTCTATATTTTTACCTGAAATATTCGTTACTGTCATTCTATAACATAAATTTGTTATTGTGCAAGCAATGCCTCGAAAAGAATATAATAGACATTATGAGCAAACGCAGCTAAAAATTTTAAATATATTAGCTTTTTTTAACTGGAAAAAGGCCGAGTCCGCAACGGAACCGTCCTTCAAGTTAAGAATGTACTAAAGCGCACAGCAGAGGCAACCCAATTAAGTTCCACAACAATTGCAAATATTAAGAACAATGAGATAAAATCACACAAAACTTATGCATCTAATATGTCTTCAAAGCAAAACAAAGCCAAAACCAAATTACAAACTATTTACAAAATTAAAAAATTTAATTCGGAAAACAATTTATTATACAAAAGTTCAAGGAACAAAGATGTTGTGATAAAAAGCTGCGCTTATGCCTTAAGCTCCGCCTGTTTTAAATGCCTAGAACACTTTTCGAAAGTTCAAAATTTTAAAAAAATGTAAAACAAGTAAAAGGGTTAAGGTTAATCGGATGGTTTGCTATGATTCCGAGTACGACTCCTATATTGCCTCACTGTTAAGTTCTGGGGACCTTTAAAGAACCGTACCAACAACTTGGTTGACACCCACTTTTATTAAAAAAATATAAAATGCAATATCAGAGAATTAAATGTCAAATTTTCCAATGTATTTAAAAAAAAATAAATTTAAATTAAGTAAGTTATCTCCGTTTTTTGTCAGGTCATCGATATATTTTGGCCCACGCTGGAACAAAAGATGCCTTTATTAAAGGCGCTAATTTAACATTCAAAAGTGGATTATTATGACAATGAACAGGAAAAATTTTGAAAATTGGTTTCAGACACAGCTTGTTCCGAATCTTCCTCCAAGTCTTAATAATCATGGACAACGCAGGCTACCATTCTGGCATATATCAGAAGAGATTCCAAGAAAATCTTGGACTAAGCAGAGGCTAATCGGGTGGCTAGAGAAAAAGAATATTTACCTTCCAGAAAAGGCTGTGAAACAACACAAATTTTATTTTGAGATTTCTTGTATAAGTATTTGAGACATTTTGTTACAATTGCATTAAGTCGGCAACTTTTTTGGAACAGTCATTTTTTATTTATGTTAATTATTATTCAAGATGGTATTTTTGTCTTACACCATTAAATGAAATTATTAATATTTTTTATATTCTGTACAGAATCACGCTAAGTTTGCTTGGTTGATCACCGTTAATTAGCCACCATCATAGTCATTTGTTGCAAAAGAAATATCGGTGGACATACGTTTTTGGCTGGCATTATGACGTCACTATATCTGCGTGTTGCTAGCTGCTACGGTTCGTGAGTTACAAGTTTAATCCCTCCTCCTACCCTCTTGCCAGCAGCTAGCGGCACGCGCTTTTCAAATTAAAATAAATAATTGCATTTTCAACCAAGAAAAAAAATTTAAAAAAAAATCACAGAAGACAGACAGACAGCCATAAACAATGAAAAAAATTTGTATTTAGGTCTTTTTTGACCCAAATAATTTATTTTTAGTAGAAATAAAAAAACTATTTATTTTTGACGATCCCAATAGCCTCCATACGACGTATGGATGGCTTAAAAAGGTAAGCACAAGCTTGTGGATTTATAAATATAAAAATTTTTCAGATTTAGGAGCAGAACAAAAAAATTGACGTATGACAAAAAAATGGGTGTCAATTCTGGATTTTTGCCAAAATTATGTCATAAATGTACTGTAGGCAAAAATTTTGATAAAAGTATACTGAAAATGTAATTTTTACACGTTTTCAATTATGTTATCGCGCCACAGGCAAATTTTTTTTTGCAATATACAGAACCGTTACTGAACGAACACCGTTCAAAACCCAACGTTCGCAGCAACTCCACCCCTAATTGGAGTTTATACTACTTGTCCGTAAAAATAAATAAACAGAAAGGTTCGTGGCATCGGACCCACATTTTGCTTTTCAATTCATTACGACGAATCATCAGTGTAACCTAGGACTGTACCTGGCGTATGAAGCATAACATAAGCAACCACACCCAGCGAATTTAAACAACTTTCGTCGTCAAACAACGCGAGATGTTAAAGGTGTGAACGGTCTTCTTTCAGTAACCGGTACATTTTTCGCAGGTTCCGCTTTTTATGTCCTGCTCGCAAATTTCATTCTTATTGATATTTGCATCCTTTACATTGTGCTCTTCACTTTATTCCGACAGGCGGTGCACTGCATACCTATAGCCAGACCAACATCCCGCGTTGTTTGACGATGAAAGGTTTAAATTCGTCGGTTGTGGTTGCTTATGTTATGCTTCATGAACAAGGTACAGCCCTATGTTACACTGATGATTCCCAACAAGGATGAAACAGGCCTGTAGGTTTCTGGACTATCCATTAGTTCTTGGAGGCCTGGTCGGAACGAACCTTTCTTTTTATTTATTTTTCACGGACAAGAAACCTACTTTCCTGTAAAAAAAATATTTTTTTTATACCCTCATCAAAAACATGATTTTAGTAACTGTGTGCAGATAACTAAAGCATGGCTTTTTTGGTTACCAATGCAAAACTTTTTTTTTATCACGGGTGCAAAAAAAGATTTGTCCATTTTTAATCCAAAATTAAAGAGAAATAGCGGAAAATAGTAAGTAAGTAAAAACTAAGCCATTTCCGCCAGTTTTCATCAAGTATTTACGAAAAGATCATTTAAAAACATCGTCAAAATAGCAAACTGTCAAAAGTTAAAATACCGCAACAATGAATGTCACCGAGTAAAAAGGCACATCGCTATGTAGCCCAATAGAATAGTACTTTAAAATGGCAAAACTGACTACACAGCCACACTTTTCAGGGCTAATAGAGGATTATGCCAGAAACCTAAAACCGCATTTTTCCAACAAAATTTCCCTCTAGGTTGGCCGCCATATTGGATTTGGTGTTGGACTTAATATTTAGGTTAATATTTGTCCGATTTCAAAACGATTTTTTTGTTGGCTAAACAAAATGTGAAATGTGAGTACTTACTAGCCAATATTTCTCTTTGATTAGACTTGAGAAGAAAAGTGTTCAAATATAAATTGTAGATATCAAAATTCTCTATAATTTTTTTTAACACTTTTTCTGTAGTGTAAAAAATAGCTGAGATAGAGTGCTGCAAAGTTGACACTACAAATTATTGAGGTAAGATTTTACTCTCTCATTGTGTCAAGTTGGCCATGACAAAACAAAAATACGGGTGCAAAAAGACACTCCCCCCCCCCTATTATTGACAATTACTGTCGTTATGGTAGAGCCATGATGAATCTTAAAATCATTTAGTTATGTTAAAGCCATGATGACCCTTAAAATAATTTAATTAAATACCTGTTAAATGATTTTTAGATGTGCTTAAATACACTTATAGTAGGACACATTTTTTGGTAAATTTAAAGACTGTAAAGAATTTTGATTGAAAGAAATTAATACCACCTTATGTTTCACACACTTTATGACTTGAAAAATTACAATTTTTTGATTTTTGTATAAAAATGGCAAAATAAAAATCATATGCACGACACCACTCAAGATGACAGAAAGATAAGATAACAGAAATTTTTAGCAAACAATTGCCTTAAATTATGTTCATCTTTCTCTAAAATTCTTTTTTATAGCCTGCTGTCTCTCTTCAACAACCTTAAATATTTTTGCACTTCACTAAATTATCTCTCCATCTACCTCTAAAATTCTGCCCTCTCTCTCTAAATATTTTTCATTTTAACAGAGAAAAAATGTTTTTTGGCAGTACTTTTTTTGAACGCCTAAAAAACAGTGAAAAATGTAAGTGTTTTATTCTATAAATCGAAAGTTTGGAGAGAAAGCTTTAAAATTTGAGCAAAATCATGGCATAAAAATGTGAAAAACATAGTAAAAAGTACCTAAACAAAAACGTTACCCCTTAAATTATGCTAAAATATTTTAAGCCTTAAATTACCATCATGGCTTTACCATAAGTGAGTTTTTCTATTTTGGAATATTGGAATATTAGATAATATTCTGCATAGCTACTTTTAAAATGAAAATTTTTTTATTATAATTCGATTTTCGTCCTTATGGATTTCGAGGAAAACGAGGAAATTAATTGTTTGTCTTGCAACAAACCATTATGAGTGAAAATCACGCCGTGAAAAAGAAAGGTCAAATACTGATACCTTGAATTAAGTACTTACTACTACTATAAAAAGTCTTAATAAGAAAATGTTTGCTTGCGGCGCTTTTTAGAGATGTTATAAGTATGTTTGACACTTTTTACAGAGTGATCCAGGAGGTAGCGTTACTTCTTCTTTTCTAGGGTTTTTAAGATAGAAATAAAACGAGACTTGGCTTTTCTGTTTTTGGCGTTTCTATAGCAGATCACGTGATTTCCGGCAACTTCCAGTTTTGCCGGATATACAGTGGCGTACCTAAAGGGAGAGGGGAGGTTGTGGTTACCCAGTGCTACTAAAAACTGACTAAGATTCTTATCAAATAACCGGTATTTTTTCTCAAAATTTTTTATAGATCTTTGATTTTTAAATCATTTAGAACATTTTTTGCCTTAATCTCTGTCTGTCCGTCTGCCTGTCACCAACGCGCCTAACTCAAGGACCACTTGTCCGATTTGGTTTGTGCCTCAGATAATCCCATTTCAAGAACATTAAAATTGCCTCCCAAGGGCGGATATAATGGAAGTTACTAAAAAACCCAGTTTAATCCAGAATATGGCATGCGGTGTATTAATTGGAACATATTTAAACAGGGATTGTGAAGGCTTTGGTGAGTTTCAAAAATGGTGTTACATAATTTATGGCACTGAGGGCACTTCATAAATTAAAAACACAATTTTTGCCAAATTAGACCCCCCGTCCACCTTGCCATAAATCATTACGTTTATTTTTAATCCAATTTTGGTATTATCATTAGAGTGGGGGATCGGTGGTAGCGTGGCATCACAATTCTTTTTCGGTCATTTATTTCTTACAGCACAGAAAAATATGTCAAAATTTTAACCGCTCTTTGTTTAGAATTCAAGGGGAAGATATGTTTTTGTAACGTAATTTTAGGGGGGTCAAAATTTTCACAATGATGTGACTTAATTTATGGCGACCCCCTTACTTTATTTCACCTGGCTCAGAACCAAAAGTTTATTAAAATCTATTCACGTATATTTATTGTTTACCTACTGTTTGTTTTTTTTTGGTCATGATAAGAGAGGTGCATGTGGAATGCGATTCATAATAAACCATGCAATGCAATTCGTAATAAACCATGCAATGCATTCATGTTGATTTAGGCAGCAGTCTTTTCATATTATTATTGAAAAGTAGGAATTAATAAATAAAAGACTCATAACATAATTCAGTTTTCTCTTAAGTTTAAAAAATACAGACAGAGTTAAAATATACATAGTGTAAGTGAAAAAAAAAAATAAAAAATATGAAACCGGCACTGCCAGAAGAGATTGACCGCGTTCTGAAAATATGAATGTTGTCAATTGTTAAAAAAAGAGCGAAAATCATAAAAAATAAGTGCAAAAAGGGTATGTTGAGGACAATTTTGGATACCTAAGCGATAAAGCTACATTTGAAAGGGGTGGAAATATAATAAAAGTAGTAAAAAGGTCATTATTTTGGTAGAGGCCAACATGACCTTCGAGACAGCATATAGGCATTCTTTGAGAATCCAACTAGCAATTGTGCATGAAATCGGCTACAAGGTATCACTCCCACTTTTTTATTTAAATAGTAGCGAATGTTTATAGTAGATGGCTCTGATTTTGTGACACCTTTTCGTCGGAAAATATCTCGAAAATTAAAAGCAATATTTTTAAAATTTTAACTTATTAGACCTTACCAATATTGGTAAAAAACGTCCCCTTTGAATAAAAAATTGATATCTTTAATATTTCAATTACTCTGTTTATTAACGTGCGTCAATTATCAGTTTTAGTAAAAACAAAACAATAAAAATACTTGGCTGAACTTTTACAATACACAAAAGTGGTAATTTCTGCACACAAATATTTATTAAATCACTTTTTAGCACCATAATCCCATCGATTCTTGCCCCCAAATTAATCTTTCGTATATTTATTCTAATACACAAAATTAGTACTTAGTAAATAAGTTTTCGACCTTTGGAGGGGGGTTGAGCTCATTCCGGCATCTTGGATTTAGTGTGCATAATTTTTTTTTTAATAACACGACTTTAGGACAAAAAGTCTTATTAGGAAGTTGAGGAAGATAAAATTTCCTCTATTTTAGAACGGTCCTAAGTTTAAATGAAATTTTTGGTTTTAAGCATTTTAAACCAACCCTCCTTGAGTTTTGGACAGTTTGAATTATAAGAATTTTAATAAATTGGTTTATTGAATAATCATCTTAACAAAATCTTTTGTTGGATTTAAGAAGAAAGTTTCAATTTAGAAGAAAAGAAAATTTAAAAATTGAAACCCACGCGGGGTTTAAATAACAAACACTCTATAGAACAAATTAAAATTGAGGTTATATGTCACTCTAATTAAAACTTACCCTTGATTTTTCCAATTAATACTTGATGTCACACAACGATTTAGATGGGTGATAATAACATAAGGAATAGATTAATTTTGTATTTATTTAAAAGGTGTTTTTATTTATGAAATGTATTAAAAAACTTAAATGCAAGTTTTGTTTACATTTCTGTCACTGTCGAAATGTCAGTTTAAAAATATTAGCGCTGCGTTCAATCACAAACAGCGAGTTCGGATCTTTTACCTCTGCTTGCACCTTGGCTTGCACCAACCTCTACTGATGAAAGCTACAGCTTTAAAATGAGTGGGCTTTGAGTAAGGAAAGTTATTTTGACTGAGCTTTTAGATAACCTCAATGTTTTATTTTCAGTTTGTAAATAAATTAATATAGTTGTTTTGGGTTTTTTCTTTGGTATATTTTTCGTGCATAATCAGTGACCTTCACTTATGTTTGTTTTGCCTCGTAGTGCCCTCATAAATATATTTTTTGTGCTGAAAACGGGTTGAAAATATGGCGTTTTTCTGGACAAAATTGGAGGTGTTTTATTGATTAATAAACAACTTGGGATATTAAATAAGGTAAATTACTTATTAAACGAACTTATTACCAATTGCCACAAAACAATCTTTTCTGGGGCCTATAAATTTAAACCACCCCCCAGAGGTGGTCTAAAAAATCACCAACTTTATATCCTCAAACACAGATGATGAAGCTATTATGTGCCAAATTTTTGGCGTATTGACAATATGCCATTTTGAAGCCTGTCAAAAAAAATTAGTTTTAGGGCATTTTCTCCTAAAATATGGTATATTTTTAGAAAAAAAGCTGTTTTTCAATGGTACTTTGCAATAATAATACAAAAATAATGAATAACTTTGTGTCTTTTCTGTATGGATAAGTGTTTTTTTAAATTTGGTTTTAAAATTTAGTACCTCCCACAGGTGTGGGATGTATATTAATTTAATATTATATTATAGTATATAATATAAGTATATTATATGTTATATATACCTTAATATAATATAATGACTATAATTTCCGCACCACCAAGAGGTAGAGAAACGGCGCATTTTTTTTTATTGTGATATCTCCAGTAGAACTAATCCACATGTAACATTAGCTAAAGCAACGAATTCTCATTATATCAATCTTCTACAATGTCTATTTTATTATTATCTTTGCTTTCAATAGAAAAATCTTGAACAAAAAAGAAGTTAAAAAACCTCCAAATCAGTTACTTCAACTGAAAAGAATCTAAAAAAACAAGATTTTGATCTTGGGTGTTTTTTTTTTATTGCTTTAGTAGCATAAACCTATTGGAAATATTAACACGCCAAGACGAACCCGCATTAGGTGACTTAGATAAGTATCGTGACTTAGATAGGTACCAGTGCGGAACGATGCCTATTGTGAGTAATTCAAAGGTGGAAATCAAAGCGTATGATGGGGTTTAATGATGTTTGGGGAGGGTGACCAGTGAAACCACTGATGAGCCCACGCTGGTTGCCAAGGGCGAAATATCGTTTGATCATTTCCCTTTTCGCTTTGGTCCTTTGTGTGTTCCTTGTGGAATGCTCATCCAAGTTTGAATTTTCGTTTCTTTTTTTCACCCAAGATTTTGATCTTTTGTATTTTAGCAAAATCTTGGTTTGGATTTTCAAACGCCTGTTCATTACAAAATCCACAAACAATGGAACATTTGAGGCCCGCTTTTCGGCAACCACAAGCTCCGCTGCAATCTTTTTTGCAATTTCATAAAATTACTTTTAATAAGGTGTCCATCATTTCAATTGAAACCACTCAACTTAGGCTTTGTTTCCAGCCCCAATCTTCCGTTTTTTTTTGTTACCGCTCCATTTTTGGATTTGGTGGTATATTCGCAACGAATGGTAGCGCGCAGCATCTTTTGTAGGTGGTAACGATGCAAGGTTGACTTTATATTTTATTGGAGATTTGATAAACCGTTGCTATTGGACTTTCTCTAAGCTGAAATATTACCACCATACAATACTACCAGGTATCGTTCGCCAGCTTTTGCAACTTTGTCAGAATTAGCATTGGGGTTGTTAAAATCTTTAATATCACCACAGACTTAATTTTTTTTACCAGTGGTAAAAATTTTGTTTTTTTGTAATCAAAGATTGCCGAAGTTGTGTCACATCCACTAAATGCGTGCAAAAAGCAAATGAATTCTGCTAATTGCTAATAAGCTAATTGGTGAATACATTTTCTCTGATATATTCCCTTTCCCTGGCTTGAAAGGGAAGATGTTGACTGCTGCTGACTTGATGGCATGATAATCCAGACGAGAGAAAATCTCTTCAGGGCATGTATTCTTGACGACCAGAAAGCTACATGGCCAACATGAGAAATAGAGACAGACAATATCCAGATCACCTGCCATATGAATGCTTGATGCGTTCATCATTTAAGACACGCAGGGAATCTGCCTCTTGTTTGTTATCCAATTTTCTGCGCACTTTTATGATGAGCTTCGGTTACGCTCTTCTAATGTGGAAGGCTTTGACAACTACTGGCTGCTGGCAGTTCCTTGGTTTACGTACGTCCGGAAATCCGGAAATGAGTATTTTGGAAAGTCTGTTATTAAAATATGATATACCTATATGTTTAATTGGTATATTACATCGCGTCGGTAAGTAGGTATATAAAACTGTAATATTAGGTACCTGCCCTATATAACATATAACTCAAAAGAAGTTAACAAAAAAATAAACAGAGGTAATTTTTTCGAAAAACCGCAACTTTGTATATCTCGTATAGTATATATATATAATTATCAATATTTTATATTATAATTCACTGGTTATACATGTATAATATATTGAAATGTGTAAAGTAGATATTATATTACTATAGTCAGTTGTCAGAAACAAGAAAAATGTATGCAAAACCTTAAAAAACTTCAACTTTTATTAGAAAATCTCGCTTTATAAAGCTGTAGCTCATTACAGCTAACAGCTACAAAAAAAATTTGTACAGTTGTAGTAAATTTTATCCTCTTTAACTTCCTGGTAAGACTTTTGTTTATGGTTTTCGTGTTATTTAAAAAAAAAAACAAATTTATGCACACTAAATCCAAGACGGCGGAAAGGGCTCACCCACCCACCCCCCCCCCCCAAGGTCGAAAACTTAAAAAAAAAATTAGGGGCCCAACCTGAACAACATATGTCAAAATCCCTACTACCCCACCTTTTGCAAGCTGATGGCCCTTTTTAATCTCTAATGACTGGACTAGGGGGTCGACTTTGTGCACTAAATCAAACAATTCCGTTCGTTTATCCAAAACCGAGGATACCGTGCGATATTTTGGCGTTCGTTTATTCATCGGGCGAGCAAACTGAACTTCTCTTTTCAATCCAAACTTGTTGAGCGTGCACAGCAAGATTGTAATTCTTCTAAAAAAGATCAGGCAAATCAAAATTAATGGATATGTTGTAAGCTCCGTAAGCTCCAAAACCCGTTCGCTCGGTGAGCTCGATGATCGGCTTCATGACCTCTGCTTAAGCTCCACAAGCATATAAGGGGGCATATATTATATCGTAGATAGAGAATTTTATAGATATATCGGCCACGATAAATGGATACAAATAGTTTCAAATAACGATCCAAGACGAACGTTTTAGTTGTGAACTAGCTAATATTCGCAGCTTTGCTGGCGGTTTTAATAAAACTTTTTGCTTTAAGTGGTCATAAAATTTGTTTTCTTGAACTGAGATTTTGATAGTACTTAATACAGTAGTGACCTCGGTAGTGACGCTTCCATTAAATTTGGTTTACTAGTTTTTGCTTGATAAGAATAGAACAAAATTCACATCTGAGCATGTTAGGGCCAATATTACATGCCAGTTGATCTGCACAGCTGTACTTTATCCACGACTAGCAGTAGAAGCATGAAAGACGTCACAGTTTTTGTGGTGGGAGGTATTTTTTCTCCTTTCATTGTGTGGTGTTTATTTTTTTTATCAAAATCCATTACACCCTCAAAAGTTTATGTGTTGTGTGTATCATAGATTTTTACAAAAAAAGCATCCTTTTAATTAATAATCGTAAAAAAGATGCTTTTTTCTAAAACATCTAAGTTATTTGACTTTTATGCCTCTTTTGAGAGATATTTAGGGGTATAATTTCTTTTAGGACAGCCAGCATAAATATTTATATACAGCGTGGATTCTTTAAACGGTACGGTGCTTCTAGCGGGTTAGAATTTGGTTGAATAAAAAAATCCAAAAACTTGATCTTCAACGCACATTTGAAACTGATAGAAAAATTTTATTAAAAAAGATTTAAAAAAATTGGCATTAGTGGTACGATTTGGAAATGGTTTGAATGCAATTTACAAGC
The DNA here is from genome assembly GCA_963921995.1 of Oxystoma pomonae. Lineage (NCBI taxonomy): Eukaryota > Metazoa > Arthropoda > Insecta > Coleoptera > Brentidae > Oxystoma > Oxystoma pomonae. The sequence goes on from OY998166.1 coordinate 45,966,613, forward strand.
TAGAAAGCAGTGTGTGAGAGTGAATGGTATAGTATCTGATGAGCGAGAAAATGAGCATTTTAGGGCCACTACTATTTATTCTAAACATTAAGTTGTGCTATGTAACTGGTTCTAACTTTTCTGAGTTGACAGCTCTGAATAAAAACTTGCAAAGAATAAATGTCAAAGAAACATTCTTAAAATTAATGCTTCTAAAAGCAAATGCATGGTATTTGGGAGTGCAAAACAAAAAGAAAATCTAAAAAACTACTCTCTTCAAATCGGAGGGGAGAAAATAGAGTGGGTTAGTAAGTTTAAAAATTTGGGGGTCCTGATAGATGATAAGCTTAGTTTTAAGGAACACGTTAGTATGATAATCTCCAGAATTAGCTTCCAGATATGCTATTTGTTTAGGTGCTCCAAGTATTTGACTTTTTCACATTTCACTATTGCGCTACAATACTTCATACTCTAGGCAAAAATTAAATGAACCGTTTGCAAAAATTTCAAAATCGGCCAATGAGAATTTTAGGAAAAAGTACTAGAGGTGTCCTTTCTGCAAATTCATGCAAAAAGCATTACAATGGTTACCAGTTTATGAGTACTTTCAATTTATAGCGCTGGTGTTCATTTTTAAAATTAAATAGATTCTTGTCCATCTTACTTCAAATATAAAATTTAAGTAAGTAAAAAGTCCCCCCCCCTGCTAATTCTTAAACGGATTGAGGTATCGACTTCAAATTACAAAAAAACAAAACCATGTTTAATGATAACACTTTTGCTACTTTTTGACGTATTTTATATAAGCGTCATATTGACGTAGGTCTATAAGGCTGTAAGTCACTAACTACTTTAAAATTTTAAATAGAAAGGGGGGTCGAGTTATACCTTGTTTAAAAGATACTGTATATAGCAACCTCGATAGCAACCAAATACACCAAGTTAATACATAAACAAAATAACTTTTACTTACCACAGAGGAAAGCCAAAATGGGTCAAAACTCTTTAGTTTACAATGGCTTAGACTATTTTAATAAATTACTGGGTGAATTAAAGAATGCAAGCACACATAATTACTTTAAATCTAGGCTTAGGTCTGTTTAATACTTTAACTTAATGTTTAAACCTATTTATTTTAATCTGTTAGTGCTTAAAGACTTTTATATGCATTCGTTTGTTTTAATATTTTGTATAAATTTTGTTGTTCTGGGTTTCATACAGCATTTTATTTTTATTTATTTGATTTATACTGCTTGTCAGAAATTTTAACATTTTACATATTTGATTTAAATTACGTCAATAGTTCGGACAGAAATCCTGCACTTTTAGAATAAAGAAAAGAATAGAACCCGAGTATAACCGTTATACTCGGATAGAACTTTATTTTCAACAAACTTTAAAGAAACAGGTTCTACAAAAAAAGCAACGTGAGAAACAACACTCAAATAGAGCAGATGCAAAGCAGCTTGAAAGTCGAGGCATCCTTTAATTTGTGCTTAAATAGTTATAGTTTTACAGAGTCTTATTGTGAGTTAGACTGGATTTTTAAAACTAGATTTTTAAATACAACATAAGACTTATTCTAATTTGATTTTTCTAATTAGCTGTACTTTCTTTGTACCTCTGCTAAATAAAGAATTTAATAAAAAATAAAAAAAAAACATCCAGACCAAAAACGCCAAAAGCAAAATATATAATAATATAAGATGGCTGCTGCATCCTAACTTGTTTAGAAGTGGATGAACTCAGAAGTCAGGTTTTAAATGTAAAAAATTAAATTTAGTTGGATATCATTAATCTACGAAAATTTACGTAATTATTTTGTTTAAATTTAATTTTTCATTCTGTTAATTTAGGATTGATGTTTCTGTCACGTAGTAAAGAATGATTCTCAGAAAATATTAACAATTTTGAAATGCAAATATCTCTGAAATGAGTTTGGAAAAATATATTTTACCAATTCTTGTTCAGAACAACAAATTCTACCTACAGTTGGGGAATTTTGAATCACCCTGTATATATACATGATCATAACCCGAGTCATAACCCTAGATGTTTCAGATTTTGAGATTGGCAAGGTAGAAACAAAAAAGTGTTTTAGAGGTGCCAAAACAAAATGTCAAAAAAACGAGCAAAAAAATTAATTAGTTTAGTGGTAGATATGAATAAAGCCCTATTGATATGAAGCAATAAAACATGAATCTTGCTTTAATGGGGCCAACAAAGCAGAGATAGATAGAGATAGATATATCTTTATGTGTGGTTCTTTTTTATTAATTTTTGAAAATCAAAAAAAATACCATTTTTGCCCAAACATGTACTTAAGAAAATTGAGATATCTTGGGAACTACTTCCACCAGAATAGTGATTTATAACTCATTTTCAAGGTGTTTGAAATATCTTTCGAAAAAAAAAAAATTCAAAATTTTTCAAATACACCATTTTTAATTTAAAAAAATATATATTCTTTTGTCAATGTCTTGTTAGGTTTTTCACAAAATTTTAGGATGGAGAAATGATGGGATCAGTGTTAAACAAAATTATTTTATGGGCCTGCATGGCAAAATGGTAGATAAAAATGTCTTCTTCTAAAAACAAAAATTTTCATGCATAAACTTGTATGTTGTTAAAAGTATCTGAGCCGCGCCCCTTTTGATTTCATTGGACAAAATTACCCCCCCTCTTTCAAATTTAGGCCTAACTTTTAAGAAAAATCCTGCAGGAATAGACTGGTCTTATTTCGCTTAATTATGATCATTTGGGGTGTATCGTTTCAATATTTAAATTGATTCAGCATACTGTTAATATATTTCAGTGCATGCAGACCTGAAAAATGTCTGAAAAAAAAACAAAAGAGTGGTTTAAGTTTTCTGTGAAGTGCTGTGATCCATTTAAAAATGGGAAACATTCTGGACGTCTCAGAAATGTGACTGAAAAAATGTGTCTTTTTAAAGGGCATGAAAATCTGTGATGGATGTCGACTCAAAGTCATGAAAACTTTAGAAAGTTCTTTATCACCTGTACCAGGGTAACGCATCTCAATTTTCAGCCATACATACCAAAAAAAACTTGTGAATGAATTGTTTGGACCAAACAAATACAAAATGTTTTCATAGTGTCTGTCTGTCGGTCCGTTTGTTTGTCTGTCTGTCGAAAAACAGAATTCCTTGCCACCCAGCGATCAGGTGATTATATTAGATTAGATTAATTTAGATTAGATTAAATCCGCGAACAAAAGTTGAAAAAAAGCATTTTAATTTAACATTTTATTGGTGAATGAGCAAATTAGTTATTACTGTATTAGCACACTGTACGATTTTATTTTAGACCTTCAAGTTCCATTGACAGTCCCAGTTTTGAAGCCCCTGATGAGTCTATACTTTTTAAATCAGTCATTGGAGCTAATGGGAGAATCGCCATTGAAAAAGAAAAAAGTATCCTTGGAAAAGGCAGAAAAAGTAAAAGCGGTAATTGAAAAGATATTATCAGTGGAAACCAAAAGTACTGACAAGAAAGAGTTAAATTCAGAAAGTAATGCACATAAATGTGAGATTTTAGAACAATTAAAGGACAAGTTTTCTAAAGCTACAAAAAGAAGCGAAAAAATACTTGTTTTGCCCTGTTTACCAATGAGTTGGTCCAGGACAAAAATTCAAAGCGAATTTGGAGTGTCGCAATACTTGGAAAGAATAGCAAAAAAGATTGTCAAAGAAAAGGGAACACCAAATCCTAAACCTGGAAAGAATATTTCTGAAGATGTGGTGCAACTAGTAACTGAATTTTACCAGCGAGATGATGTTAGCAGGATAATGCCGGGAAAGAAGGATTGTGTTGTAATAAAGACAAACCTTAATAAGAAGTATGTGCAAAAACGGCTGCTATTAGCGAATTTAAAAGAAATCTATGAAGCCTTTAAACAGGAAAATTCCACAATAAAAATTCGTTTTAGAAAGTTTTACGAATTAAAGCCAAAAAACTGCATGTATGCTGGAAAAAGTAGAACACACACTGTGTGTGTATGCACAATACATCAAAATGTAAAACTCATGATAAACGGATCACACCTAAATAAATTTCTTGATGAAGCCGGTAAACCTATTTTTCCAAATTATTATGCACGCTTATCCAGAATTATGTGCAACCCGCCAAATATAGATTGCTTTTTAGATAAATGTTTAGTTTGTCCTTCAACGGAAAACTTAAAAAATTTCTTAACTGAAAGGTTTGACGAGCAAGCCATTGATAATAACATAAAAAATGTAAATAATGTACTCCTTGATCTTGTTATCTCATCTAGTGAATATGTTACCGTGGCGTGTGCAAATGAACCACTTTTGCCAATTGACAAGAGCCATCCTTGCTTAAGTATTAGATTATCAATAAAAAATCCTGTAAAAACTTGCAAATTGATAGCTACAACTAAATATAATTTTAAAAAAGCGAACTATACATTAATGTACCATCTTTTTACAAATAAAAATTGGATTGTGTTAAAATATTTTACAGATGTAAATCTTGCTCTTGATTGTTTTTATAACAAACTGTCCGAAATTTTTGAAAAATGCGTTCCTAAATCAATACAAAAAAGAAAAAAATATCCTGTATGGTATAATAATGATATAATTAAACTTTTGAAACAAAAACAAAATTCTTTACTTAAGTCCAAGAAGAATGGTTCTTTATATTGGAAAATAAAATATAATAATCTAAGATCATTAATTAAGGTTAAAATTAAAGATGCTCGCTCAAATTATTTCCGAATTCTTGAAAGTAGCTTAAGAACAAATCCAAGACACTTCTGGTCGTATTTAAATAGCCTTAAGGGCAGCCCTAATGTACTTGACGAAATGTCTCTTGATGGGGAAAAGTTTAATGGCGCCCAGAAGATTGCAGATACTTTTGCCACTTATTTTGAGAGCGTATTTGTAGACGGGGGCATTTGCTGCTCTCCAACGGAACCAAAGTCATTTTTTTGTAACAAAGTCATATCTCAGGTTGACGTGGGGAAAGCTTTAATAAAACTAAAACCAAATAAAGCTATTGGTCCTGATGGGTTACCAGCTTATGTCTTAAAGGGTAATAAAGAATCCCTGCTGTATCCTCTTGAACTTTTATTTAACCTAATGCTCAAAACTTCTACATACCCAGAAAAATGGAAACTCAGTAAAGTAATTCCTGTGCATAAATCCGGACCTAGACAGGACATTAAAAACTACCGTCCAATCACTATTGTTGTGCTGTTTCAAAAGTATTTGAATCAGTTTTATTTGATATGCTTTTCTCTGAGGTTTCGGGTCGAATATCAAGCAACCAGCATGGTTTCTTGCCCATGAGATCTACCTTAACTAATCTCATGTCCTTTTCTCAATATGTCCATGAATCGTTAAATAAAAAAACCCAAGTTGATGTGATCTACACCGATATGGAAAAGGCATTTGACAAAGTAAACCACACAGTTATTTTAAAAGCTTTAATGGAAATGGATGTTTCAGTTTATTTGTCAAAACTAGTTAAGTCATATTTAGATAAGAGATATCAATATGTTGAGTTAAAAGGCTGTAAATCATCAAAGTATGTAAGTACGTCGGGGGTGCCTCAGGGCTCAAATTTAGGACCTCTTCTTTTTATTATAGCGATAAACAATTTATTGAGACAAGTCAGGGGCGCTTCAGGGTTATTATTTGCAGATGACTTTAAATTATTTTTGGAAATTATCTCGTGTGAAGACTGTAGATCTCTGCAGAATGATTTTACTAGTGCTTCTGATTGGTGTCAAGAAAATGGTTTTTTTTTACACCCGGGTAAGTGTGCATGTATGTCATATACCCTTAATCGGAATGTTATTAACTTTGACTACAAAGTTAATAATGCAGTACTCAAACGAGTGGAAAATCAAAAAGATTTGGGGGTAATTTTTGACACAAATTTGTCATATTCCAACCACATTAGTGAGAAAATTAAAAGTGCTCAAAAAGTAGCAGGATTAATTACACGGAACACCAGAAACTTAAATGTGGATGTAAGTCTATATTTGTTTGACTCATTAGTCCTACCAATATTAGAATATGGAAATATAATTTGGTCTCCACAATACAACATTTGGGTGAATCTCATTGAGGGTGTACAAAGAAAATTCTTAAAGTATATGTTTTTTAAAAAGTTTGGAACTTATCCGCTGAGAGGATGTGATAACAACTATCTACTAGGTATATTTAATAGGTTGTCTTTATGTAGTAGAAGGATTAAAACATTCTTGTGTACCATGTTTAAAATTTTAAAAGGTAAAATTGACTGTCCTGATATTTTAAATCATCTACCTTTTGCGGTGAGTCGTGTTAATACTAGAAACAAACAAACATTTTATCTAGCTTTTCCCAGAACAAATCTGTACAAGAGCTCACCAATTTATCAATTGTGTAATTTTTTTAATTTGTATGCTTCCGAAATCGATATTGACAATGTTAATCTTAAGCATTTTAAAAAAATAATTCATAACAAATTGCGGAATTTGCAGTAATTTATAATATTAATATTAATCTAAAGCATTTATTTTTAAACAAACTTTTTGATAGGTTAGATGTCTGTAATTGGCATATGGCTGTAGATACTTTGCAAATGAATGAATGGATAAATAAATAAAAATATTGATGTAGATACAACTAGTCTCAGTAAGTTTAAACAACTAGTCGAAAATAAACTGAAAACCAATAGGTAAACTAACTTAAATATTCTTAAATAAGTATGTATCTATTTTAGTATGTTCTCTCTTTTATTTGACTGTTTTCTCAATTTATTGTATTTTAACTTGTGTTTTTCTTTTTTGTTTAAATATTTTATTTTACTAGTTGGGTGGTGTCTTATAATCCTGTTGTTTTGGTACCTACCTGCGTTTTTATTAGATGTTGTAAAACATATATATACTTAGACTTTTTACCAATTTTTAATTGAATGGATGTATGTAAATTATCTGAATAAGGGTCCTAGTTGTGTACCTGTGTATGACTAATTTACAAAATTATTAATGACACATATAAATTTAATAATTAATTTTTATTTATGTTTACTAAAATAGTGTACTTGCATAACTTTCTTTTTATTTTTTATTTCAGGGTAGCTTTAAGACGTATCTGTAATTGGCATTCAGTGCTGTTGATACTTGTGTAATAAATAAATAAATAAATAAATAAATCATACTATATTTAAAAAATGGATATCTGTGGATCGATTCAACATGGAAATAGTCATTAAATCAACTGAAGATTTCATAGATAAATTTGTAAATGATTTAATAAAATTAAAAAGTCATTCGTTCCTGTCAAATATGCAAAAAAAAATATAATGAATTAAAAACGAATTTAAAGCCCGGAGAAGCGGTGATAACATGTGATTTTGCCGAAAATTACTCATTTGGACCAACAGCCAGGCTACGCTGCACGCATTTGTAATATATTATAAAAACGAGGATTATGAATTAAAGCACTTAAACTATGCTTTTATATCAGATTGTTTGCAACATAACACGGTGGCTTTTCATTTGTTTTTGATTATTTTAGTTCCGGAACTCAAAGAGAAAATTTATAATTTGTCTAAATTATTTTACTTCTCAGACGGGTGAAAAGATTTACCATGCGGAGTGGCATTTTTTTGCCACTTCGCATGGTAAGAGTGCTTGTGATGGTCTGGGAGGCACAATAAAAAGACTTGCGTGTAAAGCGAGTTTGCAACGACCATATGAATCGCAAATTATGACACCAAGACAACTGTTCGAACTACAGAAGATTATGAAAAACACGACACTTATTTAAAAGAAAGATTCTCTGAAGCCCAGACAGTGACAGGGACCCAGAAAATACACGCTGTGATACCTGTTTCTGAATCAAAAATTTGTACAAAAGTATTTTCTCTTAGCATAGAACATCAGATTCACGATACTGTTAAGCGTCCTAAAGCTAATTCCGAGGCTGATAATTCTGAACTTGCAAATATAGATTCCGGATTTGTGACTGTTGAGTATAATAAATCCTGGTGGTTAGGATGTATTATAGCGAAAAATGACGAAACAGACGAAGTAAAAGATAGCTTTTTGCACCCAAGTGGACAGGCGAATTCATTTTTTTATCCAAAACCTAAGTCAGACATTTTAATAATTGAGCGAAATACCCTTTTAAAAAAAGTTCATCCCAATACTGCCACTGGGAGAACATACTCATTAACTCAAGAAGAAATGTGTTCGCCGACTAAACTTCTAGACATTTATTGTTCTTATGTTTAAATAATAATGTAAAAATAACAATTTTAGGAAAAAATTTTGAATGTAATGACATTTAAAAAAAATTATTTTAACACTGATCTCCTCATTTCTCCATCTTAAAATTTTGTGAACTTGTTAAAAAAACATAGACAAAAAAAATATAATTTTAAAAAAAAATAAAAATGGTGTTTTTTTGAAAAATAAAAAAAAATCAAAATTTTCATTCGAAAAATATTCAAAATAGCTTTCAAACGAGCTATAAACCACTGTCCTAGTTCTAGCGGTTCTTGAGATATATAAATTTGTTTTAGTAGATGATTGGGCAAAATTGAGTTCTTTTGATTTTTAAAAATTAGTAAAAAAAAAACTTTGGATTTTTCATTTGTTGGATGGGTAGAATATCTGTGCCAAAAATGATCAAAATCGGAGGTGGTGAAGTTCCGACCCCTGGTTGATTTGATATGAAATGTCCCTACAGGTAAAATAACCATGGGTATCACTGACCACCACTAACCTTTCATTTAAGTAATTAGGCTATAGACCAATTCTAATTTTCCAAATAAAAACAATGACATTGTAATCTATATATTTTCTTACATTTAGCTACTAAAATTAATTAAAAAAATCGTTTGTATGCTTGTATATCTGTTCAGTTTAAGTATAGTTCTCATTCTGATATTTTGTAATTTTTGTAACCTATTCAAATCTTCATTAAACATTAAGTTAAAACGAGGAAACACTATAGTATTATATACAATCAATGCTGTTTTCCTTGATATAAATCTATTAATAATTTGTTTCCTGAAATTTACGGGATCTGACACAATTAACAGACCAAACCCAAGTCATTTTGATGGTATTGGCAGTTTAAGAAAAGATGAAACAGTGATTTCTATTTTAACTTTAAATATTCACTCCTTGCGTTACTAAATAGATGAACTTTTCGTTTTTCTTGCAAATCATAATAATCCAGACTTACTGATGCTTACAGAGCACTGATTAAATGAATGGGAACCATGTTACATAAAGTCGGTTCGCTGTATGAAGTCCGATATCAGATTAAATCTCCAAAAGATGTTATCGCTTTTTAAACAGTAAGTCAGTTAAGTTAGAATACCCTCGCTGTACTTGACCGTACCAGACATCCCACTGGTTCACTGTATCCGGCAAAATAGTGGGCTAAGTCAGCGGTCTTAAAACAAAATTATTTAAGAATTACGCGTTATACCGAAACCACGATAAATATTTCTATTTTATTTTATTTTTCACTTATACTTTTGATTTTTTTTTTGCGTCAATAAGTTAAAGCTTTTGACAGGTATTTTTTCCCGAGAATTTAATTATTTTGCGGTCATTATAGGTAAATCTGGTGCTGTCGTCAATGCTAATAATCACTATTTTCCAAGAAATAATTAAAATTTGCTCCAGTTGGGGATGCTATGTTCTATTTTAAATAAGTAGGTATGCTTTTATTTGCTTTTAGTTTGTTTCTTATTGTGTGTGAATTAAGGAGTTTAAAGCAATTATAAAGCAAAGTTATGGAAAATGTTCAGCAAGGTGACACAACGCCTAGAAGGTGTTTATCTCCAGGTGAACGCCGTTTGGTATTACAAGTGGAATGTTATTTTACGTTAGAAAAAAATAACTCGGGCCCGTTAGTGTCTGTTTTGGCAGAGCAAAAACGAACGTCTGATCCTTGCGTCATTTCAGATAAGACTTTAAGAAGACTTCAAAAAAAGAGTGAAGAGGAATTGGACAGACCATATAAAAGGGTTCGACACCATTCAAAAACCTTTGACCTATCCCAAGGGATATAAGTATAAGGAAGGATAAGTCAAAGGAATATGTTATTCTCAAAGCTATTCTAGAAAAGATAAAGGAAAAACAACTTTGCGATATGGGAATTACCATTTTGTCCAAAATTTTAAGAGATGGGCTTTATATATATAAAAAAAAACGAACAACAGAAAAGTGCAGATGGCAATTTTTAAGAGATTACATAAAAAAACAAAAAATCGGAGTTGCCAAGGCAAGTGGTTTTTCTTGACGAAACATGGGTATTTGCGCACGGAACTTCAACAAAATCGTCTTGGCAGGATGAATCGAAACATTGCTATTCCAGTACCCGTGCAAGTAATGAAGAAGGGTTTATTTCAAATGCCAGTTTAATATTTTCATCAATTTTTGAGCATTGGTTTGAGGAAAAACTTTTGAAAAGTTTAGAAAACCCTGCCTTAATTGTTTTGGACAATGCGTCTTACCATATGAGACTCGAAGAGAAATTTCCTACAAGCAGCTGGAAAAAAGAGGAAATAAGAGTGTTTGTGAAAGAAAAACATAAACCATGAAAATTTATTTTTAAAAAGTGATCTTTTAAGCAAGTGTAAAGAGCAGCCATTTAAAAAAAATATGTTGTTGACGAATTAGCCCTTAAATATGGACATCAAGTTTTGAGATTACCACTCTACCATTGCCATTACAGCGCAATTGAATTGGTATGGATTATTAGCAAAAATTATTATGACAAACATGACTGTAAAAATATCGGTGGCCGAGCGTTATAAAGTAAAGGACTTTGCAAAGTGGACAAAGAAGAATGCGGAAATGCATTGAACACACGGAAAAAGTTATTTTTGAATCTTATGAGACAGAGTCTGTCAATCGGTATGATTATTTATATGTTGAAAAGGAGTTTGAATTTGCAATTTCCTATCACAAAAGTGAAAGATTATATTTTATTTATATTTACAGACCACCTACTACTGTTACAAACTTTCTTTTTAAATCTAGAGTCAATATTGCTTAACCTACAGTCTCAACTCACCTATCAGATCATGAGGCTTTACTATCAACTATTCCTTTTTCTTTTTCCTAGTTTTAAAGAAAATCAAAAACTTGTGGAGTGACGCTGATAAATTTAATTCACTGCTGTATAATATATTCGATTTGAGTTTTCCACTTCGTAAAATTAGAAGAAAGAAACAAAGGAAATTGTGGTTGGCAAAAGGTATCAAAGATTCGGGACAAAATTTAAAAGCTTTTCATAACATTCAAAAATTTTCAAAAAATGAGCAAATTAAAGCTTATTACAAAGAGTATCGTTTAATTTATACGCAAGTCATCATGTTGGCAAAAAGGTTTTTTTATGTTGCAAGAATAAGGCCTGGTTGATAGTGAATGATCTTAGAGGGAAAAGTAGTGGATTAAAGCAATAAGCAGATATTGATCCAAATGTAATTAATAAATTCTACTGCACTATAGGCAAGAAACTAACTGAAAATTTTAATTTTCGTATTTTATTTGCGTAACTCCTATGTGCCAGTTACTTTTATTCTAAATAATATAAATCCCTCAGAAATACAAAAAGTAATAAAAGAAGATTTTTCAGAATCTAGATAGCAGAGCTCTTTTTTATTTATCACTTGCAATTAACAAATGTTTTGAACTAGGTGAATTTCCTGCAGTATTAAAAACTGCCATAGTGATCCCATTGCACAAAACGGGATCATTTGTAGAACCGTCAAATTTTCGACCTATATCATTACTACTATCATTATTATTAATTGTTGTCTTGAGTCTGGTTATTTTCCAGATATCTGGAAAATATCTGACCAACCTGAACAGTATTTTGATTTAAGACCTATTAAATTTCCTTAATTCCAACATTATCAAAAATTTTAGAAAAACATGTCCAGCCACAAATATATGACTACTTTATAAACAATAAAATAATTACAGAATCAGTCCGGTTTCAGAAGAGGCCACAGCACTACCTCGGCTCTAGCAAATATTTTAAACGAAATTATTACTGCCCTAGATAAGGGACGCTCTGCTGCTTTAATAATGCTGGACTTCTCCAAAGCATTTGCTACCCTTGACCACGACTTACTTTGCGCGAAACTTTATTATTACGGTTGTGATGAAATAGTTGTAAATTTCTTTAAGTGATACATGCAGGAAAGAAAACAGCAAGTGCTCCTAACAGATAAAGAAGCATCTAGTTTGCTAGATATAACCTCAGGTGTCCCACAAGGGTCAGTGCTGGGGCCGATTCTGTTTCTTATTTACACACACGACATGTTTCAAATTGTTGAAAATTGTCAACTAGAAGCATTCGCTGATGACACGTATGTCACACACATATTTGACAGTGGTCAGGTAAACCAAGCCTCAATTTTTATTAACAGGGATCTTCTACAAGTTTCTGATTATGCCAAAAAAAATAACTTAAAACTAAACGCATCGAAGTGTTCCGTAATGGGTTTTACCCAGAAAAATAGAATAAATCATGTCAAAGAGAATCTTCGACTTTTTGTGAGATCACAGCAACTGGAAATAAGTCAATAATGAATTTAAAATTACGAAAACAGCTTTGTGAATCATTAGTTTTGCCCATTCTAAATTATCATAATATAGTTGTTTTCCCATCTCTTGATAGTTTAACTGCAAACCGACAACAAAAATTTCAAAATATGTGTTTCAGATATATATTTGGTCTAAAAAAGTTTGACAGGATGTCATCTAAAATCAATGAACTGGGTTGGTTGCGGATAGGGAACACATTTATATACCATTTAAGCGGTTTTGTTTGACGTGTACTTGCTACCTCCTCTCCCCTCTACCTTCGTCAAAAATTTATACCACGAAATCATATTCATAATTTTAACTTAAGAGCAGTGAACGCATTTACCATGCTTCGGCATCGGTTAGCCATTTTTCAGCGTAGCTTTTTTTACAATGCTATACACTATTATAATAATATCCCAGCTATATACAAAAATTATGAAGATTCTGTTGGCACCTTTCGGAAAAAAATTAAAAAATATTTACTGTTTATTCAACGAAATAGCTAATTTGGGAATAACCAAGGATTAAAATCCTTCTTGTGTAATTATTAATATTGTTTAAAATTAAAGGTAGTTCCTACTACCTAGCATTTTTTTACCACGTTTTTTTTTATTTTATACCTGCGGAAAATTTTAATTTTAAACTTTGGATTTAATTATTTTTTCAATAAGTGAATTGTTAAAAATTATTATCACTTTTCTTAGTTTTTATATATATCTATTTCATAATTTGTTAAATTGCAGCTACATAGTTAAAATATATTGTCAATGTAGGGGTTAAATAGAATAGCCATTGAGCTAGACTTTGCCTTTGTAAAAATATTATTACAATAAAGACGTTTTCAATTCAATTCAATTCAATACTACCTACACTTTCAAAAATTATTGAAAAAATTATTAAAATGCGCGTTAATGACTTTAATGATACTAATAATATATTGAGCGCTTGCCAATACGGATTTCAAAGTTTAAAAAGTACAAATTATGTCATTTTTGCTTTTCTAGAGAATCTATATTGTAAATTAAATAACAAAGAATTGGGGAGGGTGACCAGTGAAATCACTGATGAGCCCATGCTGGTTGCACAGGACGAAACATCATTTGATCATTTCTCTTTTCACTTTGGTCTTTGTGTGTTCCTTGTGGGATACTCATCCAAGTTTGAATTTTCGTTTTTTCCACCCAAGATCTTTTGATCTTTTGTTTTTAACAAAGAATTTGTACCTGCTGTTTTTTGCGATTCTTCAAAGGCCTTTGATTGTGTCAACCATATCTTGCTTTTGAAAAAGATGCATATTTATGGGTTCAGGGATAGGTCGTATTTACTTTTTGAGTTGTATCTTGCCAGAAGATACCAGATGGTCAGGAATGGGGAGCTCAAACAAACCTTAATGCCTGTAGATACAGGAGTTCCTCAAGGTTCAGTACTTGGACCAATTTTGTTTTGCTCTATTTGGAGGACCTGTTAAAAATTAGTGACTGACGGCATATTTACAACATTTGCTGATGACAATACTATTACCTGGACCCATAAAGATCAAAACATTTTGAGAAACATAGTAAGGTGATTCCACCGAAAAGGTAAAATTTCAAGTGGTAATTTTAAAAAATACCAAATTAGTGTTCTTTGAATTTTGGTAATTATTGATTCTGTGGTCGGTTGAACTAAAATGTGCTATATGGCCGAGATAACAATTCACTAGTTCTTGAGTTATTTTTGAGTTTGTGAATTTATCTGCTAACATGAGTGAAAGCCAGTTAACAACAGTGATATTTTACCAAAATCAGGAATCTTTATAGCTGCATATTTCAAAAAATATTGTATTTTAAAAATAAATCACTAAAAATAAACAAACATAAATTTTAATAAAATAATCAATAAATAGCGAGCTTTCCCTCAAAAACTAAAGATAATTATATCTGTCTCCGTAGAGACGCTTAATTTTCCTTCAAATTGAAGGTACATCTGCCGATTCTGCAATTTGACAGATTGTTGTCTTTTACATGAATCCCGTGTCAGATTTTTTCATCATCATTTCACCTCCTAATTCCTAGCACAGTACTGATGAGCACAAGTGCAAAATCCAGATCTACGGTTACCATTACCTTTTTTAAGGGAAAGCTCGCTATTAATTAATTTTTTTGTTTATTAACCATCACTAAATCCCTTTTTTAATAAATGTTAATGTTGACATAATCAAAAGACAAACACAAATTGGGAAGTAAGTCTAAATTGTTGCCAAGGAGTCAAAACTATATTGTATTGTCTAGAACTATAGGGGATTGTAAAGGACTGTATAGGATTATAAAGGAATGTGTCTGCTATTCATATCTCTTATGCACTCATAATACTTTAGATATCTTCATCTCTCTCAAATCCAGTCAGATCTCTAGTCAATCTGGATAGATAAGGTGCTATCTACAATAGTTTAAGCGCGTAAGAGAAAGGGATAGCGAACACGGCCGTATATAACAGCAATTTCCCAGCTTAATTTTGAATATTTCGCAAAAAGCATATTTTTCCCATTTTATCAAAGGATGAATAGGTAGTTAAAAACAGTACCATTTTTAAAACCACATCACTTCACGTTGCGTTTTATGGGAATACGATTTATTTGCCCAACAAACAAAATGGCTGTCCAAAGACAATTCAACTAATTTTTGTTGCTTTTTTTTGTCCTTCCTCTTAGCGCATATTCTCTGATATTTTCTTATTCCTTTTTGAGTTCGTTCTCTAAAATCGCTAATGGATTTTATTTTTACAGCTTCTTTGTTGGGTTTGTACTGCTCCCTTCTTCTCCTATTGAACTCCACATGTTTTTCCTTGTCCTCATATATTTTTTGTCTTTTTTTTTGCATCCAAACCCTTGCTTGTTTACTTCTTTTTTCTTTCAATTTCTTTCCTTTCTTAAATTTTTTTGTTTTTGGAGATAATTTATTGTTTTCGTCATTATCAAGCTATAAAACAATTTACTTTTTTTTACCAATTCACTCGTGTTAACATCGTTCCATTCGCATTAACAATAAAATATGACGCATGTTAACACCAGTGATGTTAACACAGTGAATTAAAAAAAAATAATAAAAAAGAAAAAAGCACGTAAGAACCACAACTTTGAAATTTCACTGTGCACAAAATGCCTACTTTTCTCATATATTATGAGATAAACATCCCTATCCTTTTTATACCTTACCTGATTTTTCTATGAAAACACCAGTGAAGCTTATCTTGGCCAAAACACTAAACTCAAATTTATTGCACAAAAACAGACAATTAAAGAGGCAGATAACAAACCCTTCTCGGTATTCTTAAATATTAGCCTTTGTACTTCCCATTTCTAGGGTAAACAAACAAACTATAATTTTACCATGTTTCCAAATTGTAAAAAAGTTCAATGATTGCATGTATTAATACCAGTGATACAAAAATCAATTACAAAGGTTTTTGGCATATTTGCCAAGAACAAAGTGACAGTTTTGAAAAATATGTTTATTTTGAATATGGATCGGTCAACTTTGAAAACTACAGGTAACACTAGTGAAAATATCACATAGTGTTAACACAAACACACAAAATTGTGTGGAATATTACCTTTTCATTGGAATCACCTAGTAACACAAGATTTAGAAAAAATTTAAATTTGGTGTGATGCCAATTTCCTATGTTTTGATATTACTTTTTTGATAATTGTTTACAGGATATTAACATAATTCATGTAAACATCAGAAGCATATATCAAAATTCAGTTCTTAGTATTCTTAGAGGCAACAGGAAAAAGTTTTGATGATGTAATTAAGGTGACCAACTCCTAAAGGGGCAAAACCGGGAC
Source organism: Oxystoma pomonae (assembly GCA_963921995.1). Lineage (NCBI taxonomy): Eukaryota > Metazoa > Arthropoda > Insecta > Coleoptera > Brentidae > Oxystoma > Oxystoma pomonae. Next base: position 45,983,019 of record OY998166.1, read on the forward strand.
ACCCCGGCCATTCAATATATTGTATATCATGTATTTTTTCTTATATGCACCCCTAATAATATTAAGATGTATTTTCCAAAATACTTATTAAAGAAAAATAATTTAAGCAAGGTTTCAATTCAAATTTATAGATGGCAGAGAACATCCGCTTCTTTAAATGCAGTGATTTTAAAGTTACAAAATACAGTGGTATCAAAACCGGGGCGAACCGAAACTTTTGCTGAAACATCTGGACGGACTTTTTCCCCGGGACAAATGGTTAAAAATCGGGACTGTCCCGGCCAAACCGTTTACAATACAAATGATTTTAACATACCAGAATATAACATATATTTTAATAACAGTACCCTAAATAGGTGTGATGTCTGTGTTTTATATGCAAGACAAGATTACGTTATAGATTGATGAAAGATTGATGTTTTTGCAACATATAGAAGCTTTACTACAACCAAAGAAGAGTTTCTAGAAAATGTAAGTTTATTTTAGTTTCTTTATTGATAATATTACACAAAGTGCTTTTACAAATCATAGAAAACAGTGTATAGAAAATATAAAAAAACATTAAATATTAACTATTAAAATTTAAATTAAGTATAGGAATACAATACAAAGTGTTTGTTATTAAAATTCATTAAAGAAATACTTTTTAGACACATTAATGGAAATGGACATATACATATATATACACTTACAGTACATTTAAAAGATAAAATAAAGTAAAATAATATGGTGATAAGTACATTAATCACAGTAGACTGAAAAATACCAAAGCAGGGTCTAAGACACAAAACTTTCAAAATTCAAAATTTGTTAGTAGTTTTTGATTTTCCTAGTGAATTCTCTTTCCTCTAGATTTTTAATTTGTGAAGGGAGCATATTAAAAAATTTAATGCCATAGTAGTCAGTACCTCGTTTTGTTCATTCTATTCTGTATTTTTATCTATATTTTGTCTGTTTCTAGTATTAAAGGAATGGACGTCGTTGAGTGTTAAATAATTATGTTAATTTTGTTTTACATAGTTTAAGCAATTAAGTATGAAAACAAATGGAAAAGTTAATATGTTCAATCCCTTAAAGCTATTTTTACAGCAATCCCTGTATTTTAGACCTGCAATGACCCTGATGCATCTGCGTTGGATTTTAAAGACTGTTTCTCCTTTTGCCGTATGGCCCCAGTTTAAAATTGCATAGGACATGTTTGAGCTGAAGTAGCCATAATAAGCTGTTAAAAGTGTCAGTTTGGATACACATTTGTACAAGTTTCTCATTAAAAAAATTATTCTTGACAATTTTGAACAGAGGGTATCTATATGTACATCCCATGTCAGTCCTGAGTCAAGATGGACCCCCAGAAACTTTACTGAATCATCTGATGGCAAGATATATTCTGTTGGTCTAAGAGAGAATGTTAGATTTTGACTTTTGCTGGTATTAAGGCTTAGTTTGTTGGCAACAAACCAACTCTCTATATTCTCTTGGGATTTAGCCACTAGTTTTTTAGTTTTTTTAGCCTCTGAGGGGTGGAAATGTTGCAATTTTGTTGTGTAATCAGCAAAAAGGATCAATAATAATTTAATGATGTTACTAAAGTAAGGAAGATCATTAATATATATTAGGAAAAGCAATGGCGCAAGCACCGAGCCCTGTGGAACCCCGTGTTTTAGTTTTTTTGATGTAGTATGGTTGAAAACTACAAATTGTTCCCGATCGCACATGTATGACTCAACAAAATACAGGCTACTTTGGTCAATGTTCAGGGCGGACAAAGATGGGCGATCCACAAATTAAGATTTTTTTATAGTGGACTGTAAAACTAGGGAAGCTGATTCAAACGCTCAAACAGTCGTTAAATTTCACAGTTAGAAACTCGATCTTAATTATTGTATTGTAAATTGTAAGTATCAATGGCGGATAGGGCCAGAAATAAAACCTGCCGTATAGCAGTAGCAATAAAGAAAATATCCCGAAAAAATAGGCACTCGACTTACCCCGAATTCCTGGAGGATTCTGGAGACTAGGATATCCAAGTTGGCACCAATAATCTCGAGTTTTTCTTATATGTAAAATGTGGTTCACTCGCGAGTTTTTTGTCAAAACTCAGTTACTGAGATGTACTATGTTTTCAGCGACCTTGTCAACGTAAACTGATTTAGCGCGGGAGGCGCGCTTGCACTTGCCGTTTCTCTCGTGCGATACAGCTGTCCTTGGTTTCATAGGGGTGCGGGGTATAAGCGGAACATTATGGAAACAAGGATAATAGGAAATTAGGTATGGGATAAACAATAAAGTTTATCAAGTGCCTTGTTTAATAAAATGTAAGAAAATTAGGCTTATAGTATATAATCACTTATTCGCAAAAAATTGCATTACCAATGAGTACAACAAAAAATAAACAAAAATTCTAAGCCAAAATATTTACAATATAATTGAGCGGGAACGAAACAGTCAAAGTTATAGTATTTGAGCTTTTTAAAAAGAATGGTATGTGAAATGCAATCAAAAGCCTTTGTCAGGTCTAGAAAAGAAGCATAAGTATCTAGTTTTTTCTCAAATCCCTTGGTAATAAATTATGTCAGTTTATTGATTGCAAGTGTTGTTGATTTTTTGTTTCTGAAGCCAAACTGGCTTTGTGTAAAAATATTGTTAACTTCAAAATAATCATTAATCTGATCCTTCATACAAGACTCTAATAACTTGGAAAATATAGGCAATAGGGAAATAGGACGATAATTTTCTTCTGAATCAGGACTGGCTTTGTTTTTATAAATGGGTATTACCTTTGCTGTTTTTAAAATATTGGGAAAATAATTATTTTCACTGATTAAAGAGAGAGGCCAGCGGTTTATTAAGAATATTTTTTAGGTATTTAATAATTTTTGAGTTAATTGTAAAGCAGTCTTTACCGTTTTTGTTTTGTAGAGAGGATATTTTTTCTGATACCACATGCTCTGATATTTTTTTAAATTTGAATTTTGGGAAAAGGGAAAAATCCTTTCTTAGGTAGTCAGTAAAACTTTTACTGACTGTTGATAAAGTAGGTGTTAAATGATTCAGAGTTTAGATTTTGACACGTCTGTGTAAAAGAAGAGGTGTTACTTTGGGATTTTATAACATTCCACATAGCCTGAGATTTATTAGAGGCAGTATTAATGAAATTGTCATGTCCAGATCGTTTTTCTTTAATTATTTTATTAATTTAATATTAACCGTTTCTTTGGGGAGCAGAATAGGATTTTTTTGTGTAAAAGTGTAAGTAAGTAAGAGTTTGGAGTCTCTCCCTCATATCCCGAAGGTTATTGTTAAACTAGTTGATTTTAACTCCTTGAGTGTTGTTTTTAATAAGTTTGGATTTTTCTGGTAGGCATAAATTCATTGTGGTGATTAGAATATTAAAAAAGTCTTGAAATTTCTCCTCCACATGTTTACTAGAGTTAGTAATTAAGTTAAAATCAATTAGGTTAAGGTTATTGTAAAGATCACTAAGTCCCTGATCTGTTATGGGTCTGAAGTTTATTCGAGTGCTATGTGTTTGTTGCAAGTTAAATGGAGTGACAAGTGTTAAACCTGAATGATCAGAGAGTCTCCAGATTGTATGGTTTTATTAATATGTTATTTTTACTGCAGTTTACATATATGTTGTCAAGACAGGAATTTCCTCTTGTATTAAAGTTAACAACTGTGTAAAGATTATAGGTGCTAAAAAAAAGTTAGTAGTTTGTTGTTTGGAGTTTGAAGTTTCAAAATGAACATTAAAATCACCACAGATAATGATATTTGAAGAAATGTCTATTTTATTTCTATAGTGACCTATAAACAGTAAGAATTTGTGTGTTAAGAGACAAAATATAGATCCCAGCCACCTCACAGTAAACTTCTGCAGAGTATTTTGCAGTTTTGTCTCTAATTCCCTGAAAGTTTGCAAAAAACAATGTTAAGTTACTTTTTTCATGAATACTTTTATTTTTAAGTGTCTTAGATTGATTTTTTTTAGTTTACCCTGATCCTTGGTTAGTAATTCCACGCTTGGTTTCTGTGGCGTCGCTGGAGGTTCAAGAAAAAATTAAGACTCACTCCCTGAGGCCAAATTGCTGGCTTCATGATGCTTTCTTGTTCTTTGGATAGAATGCTTATTTTAAAGGAGCTTTTTTGTGTGTCTTTTGTTGTTTTCAATTTTTCCACTTGTGGATTTGAAGCTCCCTGACTGGTAACATAGGTTTTAAGAGCTTCTGCTGTTGTGTCTAAGTTAAAGCCTGTTGCAAAAAGGTAAGACATCTTGTCAGCAGCACAGATTCCCTCATTTTCGGTGTTTTGTTTGCACCCTCTTATGGGTTCTGGGCGCAAAGATTTACGCATTCGTTTTTTGTTTTGTACTTCTTGCGATTCACCCGCAGATTCTTCGTAGCTTTCACTGTCATTGTCTCTAGTAGATACCACAGGTTTTTGACTTTTTTCCTGAGGATTTTGCGTGTTTTGGCTTTGTTTACGCCTGACGTTTTGAATTTCAGTTTCTCCATTTTTGTTTAAGTTGGAGTGGTCGCTCGCTAAACTCAATAATAGAAAAAACGAGATTTGAACCTAACAGATTGTCATGCCTGGATCACTTTTTCTTAAGATGTAACAGTGAGTTATTTCAAAGAGTAAATGCTGTTGTTCTGGGCCATGCTCTTACGGATCATGATCCCATTTTGCTCAATATACCAATAAAGGGAGTATTGAAAATCAAAGAACTAAACAAAACACATCTAATATAATTAACTATGAAATGTTTCAAAATCAATTAGGGATGTTAATTTAAGTACAAAGTTATTTATTGATAAGCTTAAAAGTATTAGAAATAGATAAATTAAAAAAGGAGTGCTCCAAAAGTAGAAACAGCGTAGCTCTTTTAAATAGATATAAAATTTACAGAAACACACTGTCAAAACTCATTTAAAATGCAAAGTACTTTTATTTTAAAAATCTTGCCATCAAAAACGCAAATGACCCAAAAAAGCTCTGGAAATTTATACGTGGTGCAACAAATGATGGACTATGCAAAACTGAAATAAAAATTATTGTAAACTGTGATAATATAGAGTTAACTGATATAAATAGGGAAAAAACTAGCGGATAAGATAACTCAAAGCACCAATCAACATGATCAAGGGCTTGAAAAAAGTGAACCAAATTCTTTTCTTTTAACTCCTAGCTCGGAAAAAGAAATTCAAAGTCTATAAAAAATGGGGTTAAAGGGGGGGAGGATTGCATTTGCTCTAATTTAATTAAAAATCATGTTGAACAGTTAATAAAGCCTTTTCATCATATTGTCAATGTTACTTTTTGTACTGGGGTTTTTCCAGATATCCTAAACACTACAATAATTCTGCCACTTTATATACAAAAATGATAATTTAAAATCTCCAAATCACTACAGGCCTATTGCGCTAAAAAGTAAAATCAGTAAAATTATTGAAAAATGCTTAAGAACAAAATTATTAGCATATTTAGAAAAAAAAACTCTTACACTCTAATCAAATTCAAATTCAAATTCAAAAGTAGCTTTATTGTCAGAAATTGTGAAAACCATTGACAAAGCCATGCTTAAATTAGATTAAAATAAACTATCTATAGCTACTTAATTGTTACGTCCAGTAAAAAGCATTATATGTGCCTAATATTATTTATATAAATGATAAGAATAAAAATGATTATCAAATAATACTTAAAATGAGGGTTAAAATTTTCAATAGGTACACATTAATTAGGAACACTGAGTTACTTATTAATTAAAATTAAAAAAAAACGTATTAAAATGTGTTAAATGAAATGTCCACAAATTATAAATAAAACTCATCTAGGGAATAATATGTTTTTGTTATGAAATACTTTTTTGTCAGAAGTCTAAAACTTTTATAGCAATTAACTTCTCTTAAATTTATAGGTAAGTGATTAAACATTTTTTTTGCGTTGTACACAAACGAATTTTTAAAGAGAGTTGAGTGAGGAATTGGCAATTGCAACATACGTGGCCGACGAACACTATATTCCCTTTCTCTGTCTAGCTCATTTTTGTATTTTTTATAAACAAGACACACACTTTCCAAGATAAATATACAACATAAAGTCAGTATTCTATGTTGAGCAAATAAAGGTCTACATGAAGTCTGTCTTGTGAATACATAAACTCCTAAGTGCTCTTTTTTGCAAAACAAACACGGCTTTAAAAAGAAAATTCGAACAGGATCCCCAGTAGCAGATTCCATAAGACAAATGAGATTCGATAAGCGAAAAATATGCACCCCTGGCCACATCAAGGCCCAGATTTTCCGAAATCACTCTTAACGCATAACATTCCGAAGCAATTTTGTTCGTAAGAATTGTTACATGTTCTTGAAATTTCAGATTTTTGTCAATATATATACCTAGAAATTTATTTGCTTCAACAATAGAAATGCTTTCATTTTCGAGAAGAATCCCACCAATCTCACACTTAAAGTTTAATATGTTTGTTTTAGATATATTAAAAGATAATCTATTTGCATCGCACCATTCTTTAATTAGTGACATATCATTTTGAACTGTCGCTGACAATCTATCAGTATCGACGTCATGCCAAAGGACTGTCTGATCGTCCGCAAATGCCGTAAACTCTCCACTGATTGGAAGATACAAAATGTCATTAATAAATATAAAAAATAAGAGGTCCTAGTCATATAAGTAAGAACGCATCCATTCTAGCTCAAAACCTCGTACACCATAGGCATGAAACTTTCCTAACAATATTCTGTGATCTACACAATCGAACGCCTTGAATAGATCACAGAATACTGCCGTAGCCCTTTCCCCAGAGTTGAGTGTGATATATAGGTGCTCCAAAAAGTTAAAAATAGCATCTAGTACTTTTTTCAGCCTGAAAACCAAACTGAGAGTTATTAAGAACGTTATGTTGAGAAAAAAAGGATGTTAGTCTAATTTGTACTAGTTTTTCTATCACTTTGGATAAGGAAGGAAGTAAAGTTATAGGAAGAAAGTTGGAAGGGCTTTTGTGATCTCCACCTTTATATAAGTGCTTTTTTCAGACACAAAGGAAATTTTCCTGTACTAAAAGATTTGTTAATAGCTAAAGTGCATTTAGGGCCACGTCAGGAAGCGCTTCAAGTACACGAAGCGAAATTTTATCCCATCCTAAAGAATTTTTGTTTTTTAGTTTTTTAAAAATATTTTTAATTTCAAAGGCTGAGGTGTGAGATAAGAGTAAATGTTTCAGTTACATTTATGTGATTTAAATAATTCATTGGATCAATATTTGATGTGATTTTATTGGACAGATTTAAAGCTATACTGCAGTAAAAGGAATTTAAGTCGTTAGGTGTAAGATTTGATTCAACTGTGGAAGAGTTTTGACCTCTAAGTTTATTCACTATTTTCCATGTTTCTTTATTTTTGTTATTGGATTGTTCAATTTTGTTGTGAAAGTAAAGTCTTTTAGCCACCTTAACTGTTTTTTTAAATATTTTTCTATAATTTTTAAAGTGAGCAAGAAAGATATCATTATTTCCAAAAAAGTTTTTAGATATATTGCAAAAATCTTATATTTAAAGCTGACTTTTTATACCCTTTGTATACCAGGGTTTTCTTTTTTTACATTTAATATCTAAGATGGGGAACGATATATTAAATTTATTCGTAATAAGCAAGTGAAAATATTCTAAAGTCTTCACTCATACAGATGTTGCTCCAGTCCGTCTGATTACACAGTAACTTGAACTTTCTAAAGTTTTTTTTTTGTAAATAATCTACCTCTTTTTACTTTTTTTTTTGTTCTAACTGAATTAATTGAGAAAGTACAGTAAACTGCTTCGTAATCAGACAGGCCGGCCCGAACCGTCGAACAATGCATTTCGTCTTGACCAAAAGAAGAACAAAAATAATCGATTAAAGTAGAGGTGTTAACGGTTACTCTTGTTGGTTGATTAACGTGCATTAAAAGATTACTAGAACAAAACATGTTTTTTAAAAATTCAACGTTTTGGCAGGATTGATTTAAAAAGTTAATATTAAAGTCACCAGTTAAGATAAGGGGCGCATTAATAGATAATTGTGACAATATAATCTCCATCCTTTTACAAAACTCTTTAACATTAGCACTGGGAGATCTGTAAAAACCTAAAACATACAAATTAAGTAAGCCAAAAAATACAATTGAGAATTCACACGTCTTTTCCTCCAGCAAAAAGTCAAACCTATCTACTTTCACAAAGTCATAATCTTTTAAAAACTCCTTGTACACTAAAATTAAGGTGCCACCATGGGAACCTACAGTTCTACAAAATTTATTGACCAATAAATAATTAGGAACATAAATTGGTTCTTCTGGTTTGAACCAGTGTTCTACGACAACAACAATCCTAGGAAAATCAGTGTGTTGTTGATCTAAAAAAGTATGAGAAGCATTGTTCACGCTTGATAAAGGTTCTTTAATGAGGATTTGAATTAAGTTATTATTGCAGGTATCAATGCTGTCACCAATATTGCCCACACTGAAATTACTAGGTACGTTGTTATGGCTGAAAAAGTCTTGCGCAATTTCTACATTTTTTAGACAGGAAAAGTTAAAATTTTTAAATTTATTTACAAAATTTTTAATGAGGGTAGCCATTTTCATAAGACCTTTCTTGTTTAGAAATATACCATTGGTATAGTCAGAATATCTAAAACTATTGTACAAATCCAGAAAGTTGATATTTATCGAATATCTTCTAAGAATTGAAACTATCCTAATTATCTTGTTATTGATAAACTCTATATTTTTATATGGAATTGACGCATCATGTTTTGCTGGGATTGTGCAAATAATATTTGTATAAAAGCACATATTAGAAAGCGAAGTTAAATCATCCAATTTAATTGTCCTCATTATTAAGACCTGCCAACACCACTACGAAATCGTCCTTGGTCAGCTCCGAAATCCATGTCCTGTTGATGACATCTTTGAATGTTGCCTTTGGTTTACAAATAACCTGCACATGGTAATTTAAAGACAAGTGATGATCCAAAAAATGAAAAAGATATTTGCCATATTCGTCACTAAGTAAGAGACTCCGTTTTTTTTGTTCTTGGTTGTAATTGCTATTTCTATTTTGTTCTTCAAGTTTGTTTGTTTTCTTCTTATTATTATTTTTACTATTGATGTTATTATTGATACCATCATTGCTGTTGTTCTTATTATTTAATGTCTCATTATACTGGTTCTCGATGCTGTTAGTCCGGGTCTTGCTACTGTTCTTTTTGTTTTTACAATTTTTGTTCGTTCCTGTGTGAACAAAATTTTCACTATTTATTTTCTCTTCTGCATCTGCAATATGTTTAGCAAGTCTGTCATCAGATTGTATTTTAAAATTCTCTATTTCTACTTGTTACCTCTTTATATCTTCTTCAAGCATACGAATGTTCCCTATCATATCTAGACCTTGTCCTTTTGCCTGTTTCAGTTCAGTTTTTAGTTTTGTTATGCTTTCATTTTTATATATTAGTTTTTCAGAAAACTGTCTTATTATTACTTCCAATGTTGAGATCTTTGCTGTTAGTTCTTCCATAATTAATTCCTTTTCGTAAATTAAGTAATTTTTTGTCTTATCGCTCGTTATTCGAATATCTTGAAGATTCAAAATTTGAGTTTACAGCAGCTTTATTTCCTTTTGTTTTTACTTAATTTGCTGTGTGAGGCTGTTATCAGTATCTGCAGAAAGAGTAATGCTTGGAGTTTCCTGAAGTTTTTTGATTGTGTGTAATAATTTTTTATTTTCAGACTTTAATTGCGAATTCTCAATAAAATGTTTTTTTAGATTATCCTTCCATAAGTTAATAGTCTTTTTCTGTCCGCATAATTCCAATTCTAGATCTCTCTCTGTCGAAAAAACTTCATCTTGGAAGTCTAAAGTTTGTCGTCTTCGATTTGATATTTGTCCTTCCTTTTCCTGAATTTCAGAAGTTAGTTGGTTAATTTTTGTGTGCAGATCAGAGTGAGTTTCTTCAGATTTTTCTTCTATTTCCAAAATAATCTGACTTAATCTTCTATTCTCGTCGTAAATCTTATCAATTTGTTGATTATTAGGATTAAAGTTTCGTGTGCAGTCCTGGCAAAAATAAGAAATCTTCCTTGCCTGCAATCCAATAAATCTAATTTCTCTTCTAATTTCGACAAACAACATTTTTACATCGGTCGCATACCCCTGCAAAAACTTGGTCACTGCCCTTGGGAGGTTTATTAAAAATGCAGCTTGAAAAGCACTTACCGCATTTACTATGCACTTCTGACATTTTTCACATTAAAATCAACAATTTAATTTTACAAAGTAACTTAGAAAACAACACATACAACAAAAACAGGTTGTACTTTTCTTAAAAGCAGTATACTTGCACTTGAGATCCAGTTTATTTTATTTTTCTTATCTCCACGTTCCGAGTCTTATTGCGATAAGAAATAAAATAAAATTTTAATATTTAAAAAAAAAAATTCATTACAAAACATTACACGTTAATTTACACAATGCACACTTATTCACAAAACAATTGCTGTATATGAATTTATAGAGCTAAGTTTAATCTTTCTTTTGGTACTAGTTGCACTTTTTTCTGTGAACTTTAACTACCGTGAATTATAGGTTTAGTGAGAGCTTCAATCGCGCCATATATATTTTGCTTTTAGAAAAAACTCCAGTACAGAAAACGCACTGTGTAGAGTAACTGAAAAAAATCTTAAGCAACTTGATAAAGGAAAAAAGGTCATAGGAATTTTGCTTGACTTACAGAAAGCATTTAACACTGCGGCGCACCTAATTCTGCTGGAACGTCTGGAAAAAATTGGTATTAGAGGGATTCCAAGCAATCTCATTAAATCATACTGAACGAAAAGAAAACAGAGTACCAGCATATCAGGAGTTCAAAGCAAAAGCCTAGAAGTCGAACTTGGCGTGCCACAGGGTACAGTGCTTTCTACACTGCTTTTCAATATCTACATAGATGGAATTATGTATTTGCTTGATGGGGAGGATATTTACTGTTTTGCGGATGATTCTGGTGCAATCATTATATATCTTATATATATATATATATATATATATATATATATATATATGGGTGAATGCCACGAAATGTGCTATTTTTGGGTTCACCACTATTAAATTTCAAAGTTGAATATTTATATATAAATTTCCCTAAAAATCACATTAAGTAAAGGGTATGTTATTATGGTATCAAATTTTAAATTTCCCATTTTGTTAGTTTTTGAAAAAAAGGAAAGTTAGGTCTTGAATTCTCAACTCCGTGATTGTTCCCAATTTCCCAATTCTAGTTTTTACAATGCTCTTACTTTTTATGATCAAACCAGCAGTAACATAATATTGTAATTACTACAAGTTATTTTAAATATCATAACAAAGCTAACCACATGGTTAATAAACAGATAAACAAATTTTTCAGTTTTATGTTTGCATCTTATTTATTGTTCCTAGTGTGATTTTTCAACTCCATGAAGCAAATTTTACTTTAAATTTGAATAATTAGATGGCTGCTCAAACACTAGACATAGGGGAATCCCAACCTTCTAAAAAAAAAATCATTTGAGAGAATTCAAACGGCCAGTTGTCGTTTTTTTGCAGAGGAGAATGTTGCTCTAGTGCTGTGGCAAAGTTACATTTTTTACAATAGACATTTGGCAAAATCAACTCTGTGAAGCAGTAAAACAAGGTAAGTTCATTTTTTGAAACTCAATTTAAGTATATTTTGTGCATTGGGTTCTAGTATATTTTAGGTCTAAAGAGTTATATTTAATTTTTTTTGCCAGTTAAGAAAATATTTGTCAAAAACATGTGAAATTCTCATTTCCGTGAAGCTCAACTCCGTGAAGCAAGGCATTCACAGAGTTGAGACTGTTTCACGGAGTTGAGTTTTTTTGTATTTTATTTAAGTTTATCAGGATTAATTTATTGTTTTCCATAAGGTAAACTGTTTTTTTTGTTGGCTTAGATGGCAAGCCAATTAACACCTAAACTGAAGAAAAAGAAGGTCTTGAGAAGCAATGCGCAAGTTGTGCGAAAAAAGGAAAAACGACCCTGTGAAGTATGAAGAAGAAAAATGAAAAGAGGCAGAAAGATATCACAAAAGAAAAAAAGATGAAAAAATTAAATTTATAGGGGAACTAAATAATCGAGGAAAGAGAACTAAACGAAAGAAATGGCTTTAGTACAGACTACTATCATCGAAAGAGGGAAGAAGTAGGCCCAGAACTGCCAAATGTGGCATCCACAAGTGCGGAAACACCCTCTGGCTCTTTTCGTCAAGCAGAAAGTTCAGATAGAAGAAAAATACATGGGCAGTATCGCAGAAAAAAACACCTGGCCAAACTTAAAAGTAGAATATCTTTGTTGGAAACGTTTTTAAAGGAGAAAAATAGAAAGCATAAATATAGAATGCAGCCAAAGAGATTTAAAAAAAAAAGTATAATAAAGTTTTGACTGAATATTCACCTAATCAAAAAGTTGAAGACTTACTAGCAGACCAAAATAGTAATTCTCAGGAACTAAAACAAAAACTTCTTTTGTCAGATGTGATTAAAAAACAGCTTACAATGAATTATGAAGGTTTAAAAAAAAAGGAAGATAAGAACAAGTTCTGGACATTTATCTCAGGTAAAATAGTCAGAAAATATAGGAGGACCACATATCTTCATAACATTACCTCGAACATTACTTCTTGTTTTGTAAAAACAAATAAACAAGATGCTATGAAAAGAAAGGCTGGAGTAATCAAGCTTAAAGATGCTATCAGAAAATTTCTAGAAATGGATGAGTGCAGCAGACTTTGTCCTGGAAAAAAGGATTTTTACAAAAATTTAAAATTAAAAAGCAAAAGAGACTTGTTAACGACTCTTTAAAGAATTTGTACAAAAAGTTTGTTAATGACGAAAGTGTGTATATAAGTTATAGAACATTTTGTAGATTAAAGCATTTTTGAGTTGTTCATGCAAAAGTAAGTGAAAGAGACACTTGTTTATGCCAACAGCAAACAAATATGATGCTTCTAGATAGACGAAAGGACACCAGAAGCATTGCTGAAAAGTCTATGCTGCGACCATGTAGAACTGCAGGAAAAATGTTTAGATAATAAAAGGCAAGTTCAAACCAATGAATTTAGTTCCACAGATACAGCGACTTTTGAGAGATGGACAACTAAAAAGGTGTTAGTAACCATTGAAGGAGTCGAAAAGAGTTGTTTGAAGACGATCAAAGAAAAATGTACAAGCACAAAGGGTGAAATGCTTAATATTCTTCAAAAATCTTTAGGGCCATTTTTTACACAAATACAAAGCAATTAAACGATTAAAAGCCAACTATCTCTTAATGAGGTCTTACTGCACATTGATTTCTCAGAAAATTTCTCTGGTAAATATAGCAAGGAGGTACAAAGTGCCACTTTGGAGGTTCTAAGCCTCAATTAAGTCTACACACTGTTGTTGCCTATTATAAAACAAAGGACAGTCAGCTTGGCAAAAAATATGCTATTGTTCTGGGGCTGATAATTTACGGCATGACCCTGTAGCTATATGTGCCCATTTAGACCCAGTTTTTAAAGACATTAGGACTAAAATGGATTTAAAAAATATTCACTTTTTAAGTGACGGTCCTTCCAACCAATATAGGAATCGAAAAATGTTCCATTTAATTGCAAATTACCTTTATAGTTTAAGTTTATGTTTCCAGTGAAAGATGATATTTCTCTGATTAACAAAAGTTATGCCATACAGGTTCTTCCTACTCCCATTATTAATCATAGAGAACAATATACTTTTCTATTTAATTTTTCTACATATGATTACTTAAATTAACGAGTAAATGTATTTTAGCTTTGATTATTGCAAGAGTTCTATAAAAAATATGTAGAATAATATATTAATTTACATAATATTTACGTCAATTATATTACAATAGTAAAGAAAGTGACGCACACACATTATTATTAATACATATTGTTAGCAGTAGAGGGATTTTACATTTGTTAGAATTAAATGATTTATTTTGTTTATTTTTTTTTGTTGTTGTAAACTACTGCTATTGCTAATAAATAAATAATAATTATTTATTCCATTACCTATTCCCAAATACATTTACTCAAAATTTATTGATGTACCAAAGTCTAAAAATCTACAATAAGTTGCCAACAGAATTAAGAAACATTGCAACTTATTGTGAATTCAGACAAAAAGTAAAGAATATGTTGCTAGCCAAAGCCTACTATTCTCTGGATGAATATCTTACTGAGCATTTTGGATAGCAGTAAAGTTCTGAGATAAATATGTTTATGTTTTTACACTATAAACGTTCACTTTTAAATTCTGTTGTTTGTTAATTTTAACGTAGAATTTACTGTTTTATTTTAGCTGTTTTTAACACTGTAAATGTACATTTTGAAATTGTTGAACATCATAAAATGTAAAGTCTTATTTTGGCTTTATTTTTTGTACACTATATGTACCTTTTTTATTTGTTTAATGTTTCTTGTTATATTTATTATTTACGTAAAATTTGTTGTCATAATTAATGTCTAGTATTATCTTTAAGACCTTTTATTTTTATTGTCTATTTTTGACTTTTTGCTTTGACTTTACTTTTTTTACTTTGAGTCTACTTTAATACCTACCTTAGTTGAATTTTATTATAGACTCACAAAATAATATTTTATTAATAATGGATCAATCTTATTTAATTTATATGTAGCAGTCATTTTTAACGGTTTTTTAAAATTTTTAGAATTACCTAACTATAGCAGTTAGGTAATTCTAAAAATTTTTATTTTCAGACAATAAAGCCTGTTTGAATTTGAATTTTCTACTGCTCCTCATTTATTTAAATACATGTTATATGAAACCATTTATCACATTTGCCTTCACAATGTAAGGCTTTATTAATGCTCTTGACAATTTTATCACAATTATTGCATTTTTCTTCTTCTTAGCGCCCCTGCCACTTCTTCCTAACTTCAAAAACTTGATCACAAATTATTTCAATAATTTATTATAAAAACAATGGTTTTTTACTGTTTTTGTGCTTTTCGAACTTTTAGTTGTTTTCCACAATTTTTTTGTTTTTTGGAAAAACATCACTTTTTTCAAATTTTTTGCATAACAAAATTATGGGCCATTTTGAAAGGCTAGGTAGGTATTGATGATATTTGACATGGTGCACTAAATTGTGAATTGCATGAAAGTCAACTTTTTAAATCTCACTTTACTGGTTTAAGCCAGCTTGACATGGAGCAGTAAAACAAGGATTACATGCAAGTTGTCGAATCTCCTCTCGTCTCAATTTTTTGGTACCAATAAAGCTATATTGGAAGAAACACATGCATGCTATCCACGATTTATTACACCTTGTCAAGCAGCATTAAAACAGCCATTGCACAAAAAGTGAAACCAAATGTAACATCAGTTAACCATTAAATCGTAATTATGCAGTATACAGTTTTCTGCCATTTCTGATTTTTTATAAAAAATTCTTTATGGGGGTCCTAAGGACCCTAAATCCGACAGCACCGGTTGGTTTTTTTAAAAAAATTTTTCACTAAAACAACCCAATCCAACACAGCCCAACCCCACCTAATCCAACCCAACACAAAACAATAAATGCCCCCCGGGCACCCTTCTTTCTCTTAAAAAAAAAAAAATCGGGTGCAGGCGGATTTGGGGTTCTAGGGACCCTAGTAGGTGCCCCCATAAAGAATTTTTCATAAAAAATCAAAAATGGCAGAAAACTGTATACTGCATAATTACCCATTAAATCATGCAAAACACATGTCTTTTGAAAAAACAAACAGCAGTGGTTTTAAACCTGTACAGTGTGACAAAATTATTTGGTTGAAGTAGTCTCCTTTAATTAATTAAGTTTAATTTACAGGCACTATATTTTTGTTTTGATACAACATTCCTTCTGTTACTATAAAATGGCCGTAAAACGAGATGGGAATAGATAAGGTGACCAACCGTCCCGGTTTGGCCGGGACAGTCCTGATTTTTAACAATTTGTCCTGGGGAAAAAATCCATCCCGGGTAGTCCCAGTTTTTCAGCAAAAGTTCGGTTCGCCCCGGTTTTGATACCACTGTATTTTGTAACTTTAAAATCACTGCAATTAAAAAAGCAGATGTTCTCTGTCATCTATAAATTAGAATTGAAACCTTACTTAAATTATTTTTCTTTAATAAGTATTTTGGAAAATACATCTTAATATTATTAGGGATGCCTATAAGAAAAAAGACATGATACATACATACATACATACAATACATTGAATGGCCGGAGTGTCCCGGTTTTACCCCTTTAGGAGTTGGTCACTGTAGAATAGATGTCGGTAATTATGCAGTATACGGTTTTCTGACATTTTTGATTTTTTTTGAAATTGAAAAAACCCTTCCAGGGTCCCTAGGACCCCAAATCCGTCTGCGCCGGTTGTTTTTTTTTTATTTTTTTTTGGTTTTTTTAAAATTTTTTTTACTAAAACAACCCAAACCAACACAGTCCAACCCAACCTAATTCAAACCAACCCAAAACAATCAAAAAAACACATTACAACCCCCTCTGGGCACCCTTTTTTCTCATAAAAAATAAAAAATAAAAAATCGGCAGGCGGATTTGGGGTCCTAGGGACCCTAGAAGGGGCCCCCATAAAGAATTTTTCAAAACAAATCAAAAATGGCAGAAAACCGTATACTGCATAATTACCAACAAATACCTAGATGTCTTGTATGGAATTCCCAATTTATTGGAAAATTTGGTTTAAGACTAAAATTATGGGCGGGATTAGCGAGCAATGTAATGCCAAATTCTTAAATTTAGGGCATAATTTTAAATCTCTATCTTTTACCAGCATAGTATAATAGAGAGACAGAGATAACAAAATTAAGGACCAAGTTTAATATGTGCATTACGTTGCTGGGTAAACCCGCCTTTATCCCCCAAACAAACCTAAAATATGCTCCAATGCTACTTAGGTAATCTCTAAAAACCCTTTTTTCTCGTAAAAAATAAAAAATTGGCAGGCGGATTTGGGGTCCTAGGGACCCTAGAAGGTGACCCCATAAAGAATTTTTCAAAACAAATCAAAAATGGCAGAAAACCGTATACTGCATAATTACCAACAATACCTAGATGTCTTGTATGGAATTCCCAATTTATTGGAAAATTTGGTTTAAGACTAAAATTATGGGCGGGATTAGCGAGCAATGTAATGCCAAATTCTTAAATTTAGGGCATAATTTTAAATCTCTAGCTTTTACCAGCATAGTATAATAGAGAGACAGAGATAACAAAATTAAGGACCAAGTTTAATATGTGCATTACGTTTCTGGGTAAACCCGCCTTTATCCCCCAAACAAACCTAAAATATGCTCCAATGCTACTTAGGTAATCTCTAAAAACCCTTTTTTCGGTAATTATGCAGTATACGGTTTTCTGCCATTTTTGATTTTTTTTGAAAAATTCTTTATGGGGGCACCTTCTAGGGTCCCTACAACCCCAAATCCGTCTGCGCCGGTTGTTTTTTTTTATTTTTTTGTTTTTTTTTTATTTTTTTTGTTTTTTTTTATTTTTTTTTACTAAAACAAACCAAACCAACACAGTCCAACCCAACCTAATCCAAACCAACCCAAAACAATTAAAAAAACACTTTACAACCCCCCTGGGCACCCTTTTTTCTCGTTAAAAAAAAAAAAATCGGGCGCAGGCGGATTTGAGGTCTTAGGGACCCTAGAAGGTGCCCCCATAAAGAATTTTTCAAAAAAAATCAAAAATGGCAGAAAACCGTATACTGCATAATTACCCTTTTTTCTCGTAAAAAATAAAAAATCGGCAGGCGGATTTGGGGTCCTAAGGACCCTAGAAGGTGCCCCCATAAAGAATTTTTCAAAACAAATCAAAAATGGGTCCCCATAATTATTCCAAAAGATACATTTTACAAACGTATTTTAAACAAATATACATCGCACAAACAATACTTTATGCAAATCATAAAATAGCATAACTATACATCACACAAAGCATACTTTTTGCAAACCGTACATCGTACAACTCGTACTTTCTACAAATAATACATCTTACAAATCGTATATATTAGAATCCGTCCAACATACAAATTGTGTTCTGTGCTCGACCGACAGCTGTTTAAATCTGAGCTCAGAATAAAAAGAATGTTAGAGGATGTTTTTGTTGTCTAAAAAATTTTAAATATCTACTACCAGTTTGACTCTAAAAACCACGGATGTAGAAACTTAAAACCGCATCACGTGACGCGTCCTGGTTTTGGAGCTTCTAAATGGGTACGTGTCACGATCAAAGAAAAAAATGTTCTAGGCAGTTTTTTGTCGGGTATAAAACTTTAAATCGCTGTATCTCTCTATCCCTTAGGGGTTGTCTTCATATGAAATACCTATGCCAAAATAAAGCAATCTCGTCATATACTTAGGCACCCCCCATATAAATAAATTAGGGGTAAAAGTTAGGAAAATTGCCGTTTTTAGTTCAATATACCAATATGGTATGGGGTACTATTAAAATCGTGAAATTTTGACTTTTCTTAATTTTATCAAAAATGATCGAGTTACTAAAAGGTTCCAAAACACCTTAATCGACGAAAAAAAAAAAGTTGTCTGTTGTCTGTCTATATACGATTTGGTACAAAAATCCTCCATCGGCTGACCATAAACTGATTAACTTTTGGGTAGGGAGGTGGGGGGTTGAAGGGGGGAAAAGGGGGATAAAGTATTGTAAAAAATTGTAACTTTGGAACAAGTGCAAGTAGCGATATACGGTTTTCAGATTTAAGTTTTTACGAATATGGACTACAAATTTTGTCATTAAGTCCAAATTCGTGGGAGGTTTAGTTTCCGAGTTATTTGAAAAAACGTTGAAATATATAAAAAAAATCATAACTTTAGAAGTAAAGCAGCTATTGATATGCGGTTTTCAGATTTTGGTTTTCGTAAATATTAACCAAAAATTTTGTTAAATATATCGCTATCGTATATCGCTACTTGCTTTTGTACCAAAGTTACAATTTTTTAAAATAATTTATCCCTTTTTCCTCCCTTCAATCCCCACCACTCTACCCAAAAGTTAATCAGTTCATGGTCAGCCGATAGAGGATTTTTGTACCAAATTTCGTTAAAATCGATTAAGGCGTTCTTGAGTTATCGTTTACAGACAGACAACAGACCGACAGACAACTTTTTTTTTCGTCAATTAAGGTGTTTTGGAACCGTAATATCTCATTTTTGATAAAATTAAGAAAAGTCAAAATTTCACGATTTTAATAGTCCCCTAGAAAGCACGGATAGTCCACCATACAATCAATTATTTTATGTTGAAAGAAAACGAAAATATTTTGAAAACTGTAGCTTTGAAAGATTTGAACCTTATAACAAAATTTTTGGGTAATATTTACGAAAACCAAAATCTGAAAACCGCATATCAATAGCTGCTTTACTTCTGAAGTTATGATTTTGACATACTTTAACGTTTTTTCAAATAACTCGGAAACTAAAGCTCCCACGAATTTGGATTTTATAACAAAATTTGTAGTTCATATTCATGGAAACTTAAATCTGAGAACCGTATGTCGCTACTGCTTGCTTTTGTTGCAAAGTTACAATTTTTAAAAATATTTTATTCCCCTTTTCCCCCCTTTAACCACGTACCACACCACACTACCCAAAAGTTAATCAGTTCATGGTCAGCCGATAAAGGATTTTGATACCAAATTTCATTAAAATCGAATAAGACCTTCTTGAGTTATCGTGTAATACAGACAGACAACTTTTTTTTTTCATTGATTAAGGTGTTTTGAAACCTTAGTAACTCATTTTTGATAAAATTAAGAAAAGTCAAAATTTCACGATTTTAATAGTTCCCCATACCATATTGGTGTGGTGGACTAAAAAAAGGTTCAAAACCCGCAAAATTCACTTTTTTGTCGTTTTTAACTCTTTATCTTATTAAAAAAACACTACCTAAGGAGGAGTTATTATTTACTTAAATGATTCTATAGAGCCGACAACAAACAATTTTACATTTGGGACTACTCATCATATACGCGTACAGGGGGTCATCCATTTTAAATGTCCTCCCCCCTTTTTCACGTTATTATGCATTTTACAAAAAAATAGTCTTTTAGAAAATTTGCATAAGTAGCTTTTAGCACAGTATAAAAATAAAAATGTCAATATTGTCAAATGTCATCGCAGCATATGCAGTGGCGCACCCAGAAATTGACTTGGGGGGGGGTTAAGGATAAATAATTAAAAAAAAACTTAATCTTAAGTAAAAATCTGACCATAATTGATACAAGGGAACCGGGGCGGACCTGAGCTTCATTGTTAACCAAATTTGAAATTGTTTATTTGCCCAAAATTTGATGTAAAAATCATGCTCCAGCAGGCAAAATTTTTTAAATTAATTTTTTAGCTTAAAATGCAATTTTTGACTTAAAATTAAAGTAAAATCGTAAATATTGATGGGGTTTTGGGAATTTGAGTTGTTTTACCCTTAATATAGACACTTAAAGTAAATATCAACGCATCGGTATCGGTATACCTAACCCAGTGGCGTAGCCTGGGGGGGTTGGAGGTTAAAACCCCCCAACCCAATCTACAATAAATTAATCAAGATCAAGGGCCCCAGGGAGAGCTATAGCTCCCCACATTTTTGACCCTTTACTCCAGTTTGTGACGTGTGTTTGGTGTGATGTCCTAAATTTTAAAAATTTTGCCTGTGGTGCTATGTCGTCATTAATTTTTATAATTTTAGTTTAATTCTCAGGAATTTATCAGCATTTAAAACGTGTAATAAATGGTATCTTAGTATAATTTCTCTTAAAATTTTCATCTGCGGCGCATTTATGATTTGGCAACAAATCTATACCACCGCAATCCACCCCTTCTTGGCATCCAACCCAATCTAGTTTTTCAAAAATATTTTACAAAAAACCTAAGAGATCAAAATTATTCAAGAATTTTTTGTTTTTTTTTTTGTAAATTTTCGCCTGCGGTCCTATACCAATATTCAATATTGTTCCATTTTTATATATTTTAGGCAATTTTTTTGTCAACAACATTTGAGACACGTGAAAAATAGCATTTTAATGTAATTTTTTCAAAAAATTTGCCATTTAAGGGTTAATTCTAAAAAAAATATACGCAAATGAGACTAGATGAGACTTACCTTCAAAATTAATATTCTTCCCTCCCTTCAGTTCAATTGAACTAAGAGCTCAAGCAATAGGAATCTACCTAATTTTTAAAAATTTGCCATAGGTAGGTAGTTGATAGGTAGGTTGATAGGTAGGATAGATAGGGACCCCAGAATCGATTTTTGGCTACGCCACTGCCTAACGCGCTCGAAACAAATCCAAAATTCACTTCATTTTTGACTTGTTCATGCTACATGTTTTGAACGATGCCCGTTGCGATGCGGGTTCGTCCTGGCGTGTTAATCTTTCCAATAGGAATATGCTCCTAAGACTTGTCCTAGGATCAGGTGACTTATAATAAGTACCATGCGGAACGACGCCTATTTGTGAGTGTTTCAGAGTTGGAAGTCAGAGTGTGCGATGGTGTTAAATGATGTCTGGATTGAGGGTGACTAGTGAATCCACTGACGAGCCCACGCTGGTCACCCCAGGCGAAACATCGTTTAATTGTACCTCTTTTCGGTTTGGCCTTTTGTGTGTTCCTTGTGGGACACTCATTCAATTTTGAATTTTCGTTCTTTCCTCCCAAGATCTTTTGATCTTCTCTTTTTTAAAAACATCTTGTTGCTGTGCATAATTTTGTAAAAAAAATATGCACACGGAAAAGTCATTTTTTCCGTACGAGACTGCCTCATTGGCCGAAGGACTTAGAAGTTTGGTCAAGCAGTCGACTGCAGAAGAAATTATTTCTGCAAGCATTAGGAACAATTGTTCTTCTAAGAGCGTAAGGAAAAGTAGCATAAAATAGTCAATAAAAAAATGTGTTTCATAAAAATGTTATTATAACATTAAAATAAAGTTATTATAAAGTAAAATTATATTTTCCTCAAACTCGTAGAAAAGTGATATTTTTTTCGCAAACAAAATTTTTACACATTTACAAATGCAATTTATCCATTTTTGGTCATTTTTACGTCATTTGTTAAAAAATGTTGATAAAGGGGCTTAATTTTATAAATGTTACTATCTGTAGATTCTCTCAAAAAAACTCTTTAAAATGACATCCAACATCATAGGTAATCTTATTTAGTCTGTGAGATAATCGTTTTCAAAAATTTAAATAAAAAGTATGAAAACTAGATACAAGGCATTTTAAAGCCTACTGACGTATGCTCTGACAATGCGAAGAAATGGTTTTGACATTACGATTACAGTGCGCAAAGTTATATTTTGCACACTGTTAACAATGCGCAAAATCTGAAAATTATAATTTTTATCTTACATAACTTGTGCGAAAATTTAATCTTCCCCACACGGGACATTCGTTTGTCTGAGAGCGAACGCGGACCGGAGTTCGGGAAAGTAGCAAGGATGGGAAAGAAACTTGACACTTGAGTTAGGATAAATATTTTTTGTAGTCAGTGTGGGAAAGTGATACTTTCCAAACTAAAAAACACCCCTTTCCCGCACGGTCGTAGAAATAAATAGCAGTTTATCTAACAATTCCGGAAAGTGTCACTTTTCCGCACGCGATTGCAGCAATTATGTGCGGAAAAGTCAGCTCGCTTAATTGACTTAAGTATTCATTTAACCCAATAAAAGGAATTTTAAAAATGTTACTCTTTATTTATCCTGACAAAAACGTTTACCAACACAAAAAAGAAAATTTTTAAAAATATAGCAATATATTTATATTTTATTTTTGGTTGAGTGCGGAAAAGTACCATAAAGGGCCATTTCAAGCCAATGTAATTTTATTAAAAAAAGGAAAAAAGCTTTAACGATCTATCGGTTTTTGTTCAAAATCTTGAAATAACTCCAAATCATAAAACGACTGTAACACTCTTTTTTGGTTTACAAACAGTTTTGTACCTAAAGCAAATAATATTTTTTCGATTATTCTATTTTTTGTCCCGTCCAACCCAAAAGAAAAGCTTTACTGGTTAATGCTTCAAAATAATTTTTAACATAATTGTTGAGAACTTATTGCTTTCTCCTTTAATTCCAATGCCTTTTGTTTAGTTTGGAAAAACCATGATAAAGCGTTTTTCTAAAAAATTGAAATATATAGGGTGTTCCAAAAAAAACCAGACGTTTTAGATTGCTTATAATTTTCACATTAATTCTCCGAAATTTGATGTTTAATGTTTTTCTGAAAAAGAAAATTTACGATTTTATGCGCTTCACATCAAAATTGACATTTTTCTTAAAATTTAAGATGGCGGGCAGTTTTGAAAAATGGGTATTTTTGACCCCCCTGAAAATTTTGTATGTACGCCACTGTAATAGAACTGAGACGTGCGCTAGATAGCCTTATTCTTACATGTAACGTTTCTTTAAATCGGTTAAAAAATAAGAAAAATCGGCAGTTTTACATTTGATGCCTCTTTCTGACCATAGGTCGTTTTTTAGTCGACGGGATACAGTTTTGCCAAAAATTTAAAACTTTCTGACAAGCTAAAAGCCTAACTTTTATGTGCCTGATGTCAAAATGACATCTCTTTAAATTTCAAGATGGCGGACGGCTTCATGGTGATACTATTTAGTGCACATATCAATTTTATTACAGCAGCGTACACATTTTATTTTCCAATAAGGTTTAAAAATACCAAAGAGACTTTAGAATTTTTTCCGATATTTTTTGACGAACTTGTATCCCGTCGAATAAAGTTGACTTAAGTGGGAAAGTCTTTTATCACACAAAGAGCATGAAATGTAAAACTGTAGAACTTTTTTATTCTTAACCGATTTAAACAAATGTTACATACGTAAGAATAAGGCTATTTAAGAATAAGGCTATTTAGCGAACATCTCAGTTTTATTACAGTGGCGAGCATAAAAATTTTCAATGGGTCAAAATTAACCATTTTTGAAAACTGTCCGCCATCTTCATTTTTAAGGAAATGTCAGTTTCGACATTAGTTGCATAAAATATTAAGTCCTCTTTTTCAAAAGAATGCTAAATTTCGAATTTCGGATAATTAACGTGAAAGTTATAGGCAATCCAAAAAGTCGGTTTTTTTTTGGAACACCCTATATAAAAGTAAGAATTTCCTAAAATTAGGTTTTGGTTTTTTTTGTCCCGTCCAACCCAAAGTTTAAAGATTCCCCTATAAGCTCTTGTTAAAACTTATTGTTCTAAACTATTTTATTGCATAACCCAAGGTTTTAGGAAATTATTTATTAGAAAATGTAGTCATAATTTTAATCATATAGAAGTCACAGCTGGTTTTTCTAGTAATGGGTTACTTTTTTGTCCCGTCCAACCGCTCGAAATGGCCGTTATAGTTAACTTTTCCGCACTAGTACAGAAAAGTATGTTTTCCGCACGCTAGTAGAAAAAATATTATACAGTCAGTTCCAAAATAGTGATTTTTACTTTAATTTTAATATTTAAGAAAAAATCATCCTGTACAGGTAAATAGTAAATAATTTGTGTCTGTTTCGGTTTCCTTTATTTGCCTTGATGCTTCGTCTGTATAACTTTTTAATCAATCAGTCATGGAAATTTTCAACTTTGGTGTCTTATTACATAATAATCTACATTTATATACCAATTTAGCTTGATCCTCACTTCTGGGAACTGAAATGATTATTCTAATTATTTTGTCGAAAGATAAGTGTTTGGATTTTATGTAGACACAATAATTAATGATGGTCAAGTAAACCAAAAATTCAGGTGACTTGTCAGAATAAGGTTGCAAAATATTATCTGTCATCTTTTATGAACCAAAAATGAACTTGCCAGAGCTCCCCTCTCACACTGCAATGTCAAATCTAAAAAACTAACCTGTCAGGTAGATTTCAAAAAACTGCCTGTTAAATAAGTTTTAAGCGTTTTTTGATAGCTTTAAAAGAATAAGGGCGCAGAAAAATAAAGACTAAAATTAAAGATTACGGTTTTTTCTCCAGAACTATCCGGAATTTGTAAACTTTTCCTAGTTTTCAGCAAGCATCAAATTTGCGCAAATTTGCCCTAATTTAAACCTTTTCGTATCTCCTACCGTTTAGGAGATATTCATGGTGAGCAGCGAATTTGACATCACAGGTTTCACTTTTTTGGACCATGCAGTCTGTGTGATTACAAATCGTAATCGAGTGAACCGATTTCTATGCAGGATAAAAAAAACAAACAGTCAACGTCCCTCTCGTGGGAATAAATAAGTTACACTCTTGGCTGTCAGCTTTGGAGGAGAAGTTTTCGTATACTATCAGAATATCCTTGGGCCCTTCTATATATGGTGGGAACTTTAAATGGAATAATTTCGCTAGAGCCTCAGGATAACCCTAAAAACACATATAACCGACATAAAATCGGGACAAAGCATCGCTAACGCACTGCTGACGTTATACCGACGTTGGCACGATTTTATGAGTTATTTGACAATTTGTGTTTATAGAAAAAATATGCGGATAAAACGCAAAAACACGACAACTGAGATTTTTTATGGGTTTTCCAGTTATATAAAAAATTCCCCTTTTAAAGGGTGAAACCTCTCTAACCCACTTAATTTTCTTAAAAGGATTATAATACTTTTGAAGTTACAATTTTATTAAAAGCTTAATCCCCTCCTCCTCTTGCCAAGCGACACGCGGTTTTCATAGTAACTTAGATAATTGGATTTTCAACCAAAAAAAAAAATATTTTTAAATTTTTGGTTGAAAATGTAATTATCTAACATATATTGTGAAAATCTTGTGTCGCTAGCTGCTATACGGTTAGTGAGTTAAGTTTAATCCCCCCTAATATCGTCTTGCAAACCCCCCCACCCCCACCAGAACCTAATCAACTCTGCGTAGGGTGACAAAGAATTTTGGTGTCAAATTTTATAAGAATTGGTTTAGCAGTTTTTGAGTAATCGTGTTACCGACAGACAGACAGACACCATGACGAAATTTTGTATTTAGGTATTTTTGACAATCCCAATAGCCTCCATAGGTACTATGAAAATGCGCAACGGGTCAAATGAGGCCTAGGTGCTGTGAGGTTAAATCCCCACCCTCCCAAATTCTCAGATCAGGTACTATGAATGCATGGATGGCTAAAAATAGATAGACCATAAAATATGTCTAAAAATTTTATTGACCGAATTATCTTAAAAACTTACTAAACTATACAGAGTGTATACCAAAAGTCTGGATGGATTTTTCGGGATAACTATGGGTTTTTGAAAAAAAAACTTATGTAGGATCATTTTAAAGTAGAAAAAGCGGTTTCTAAAAATATATACCATTTAATACAGGGTGTCCCAAAAATAAAAAACGTCACCTTATCTCTTTTTTAAATTGGACACCCTGTATATTATCTCATTTTCTGGATCCTTAAAAAATAACCTTTTCAAAAATACCCAACAGTACTCAATACCACATACTCAAGTCCACCGCGTATAAAAGAGTATACATTTTTCGAAACCGCTATTTTTCCTAAAATGATTCTATACCTTTATAAGTTTTTTTTGAAAAAAGCGTTCTCCCAAAAAAATCCATTATTCCAGACTTTTGAGACACTGTATAAAGAGTTGTAAAACAACCTACAGCTAAAAAAAATCTATTTTGCCGAAGTTTATTAAAGAAAAAAGCAATAGTACTTTGATTTTTATATCTAAAGGTTTTTTTAAATTAAAAATTAACTCACATCAAAAAACTGTTGCAGTCAAGGTGTCACAAAATAGTTTACCTTAAGGATAAGTAATAAAAAAAATTAATTTGAAGTCAAAATGTGACCATAACCAGGCTTCTAAGGGGGGGGGTTGCGTATATTTTATCCTGAGGCTCTAGAGGATTTGATTCTGCTAAAGTCCCCACACTGCATATTAATGTCTCGATTTTTTTGGATTCTATATACCTATATATATTTAAACCTATATTTTTTATAAAATTCAAAAAAAAAGAATATATCTTCTCCTTCTAAGATTGGATGTTTATTCTGAGCTTAAATTAAAACAGCAGAGAACAAAAATTGTATGTCGGACGGATTCTACACTGTACGATTTGTAAGATGTATTGTTTGTAGAAAGTACGAGTTGTACGATGTACGGTTTGCAAAAAGTATCCTTTGTGCGAAGTATCGTTATGCTATTTTACGATTTGCGGAAAGTATTGTTTGCGCAATGTACGTTTGTGTTAAATACCCTTTGTAAAATGTATTTTTGTACAAACTATGGGACCCCATCAAAAATGGGTATGGCAGAAAACCGTATACTGCATAATTACCAACAATACCTAGATGTCTTGTATTGAATTCCCAATTTATTGGAAAATTTGGTTTAAGACTAAAATTATGGGCGGGATTAGCGAGCAATGTAATGCAAAATTCTGAAATTTAGGGCATAATTTTAAATCTCTATCTTTTACCAGCATAGTATAATAGGGTAATTATGCAGTATACGGTTTTCTGCCATTTTTTAAGATTTTCGAAAAATTCCTTTACAGATCGTTAATATGCCTCGCCAGAAGTACGAAACCGTTTGCGCGTCGAAAAAATTCTTTTTTTTTCAAAAGTTACAGGCATAAAAAGTTTCTAAAACAACAAACTTACGGGACAGCGGAGTGAATAGGGGTGCTGGGCGGGGCACTCCCTTCATGTAAAACACTGTAAAATATGTCAAAATGTAGGTAAAGGATCAACCTTTATGCGTCACTTTTTTGTTTTTTTTTTTGAACCTCAATTTTCCGAAAAATCATCGAAAGAAAACAACACAATATTTTTGGATTTTCCAACAAAACACGACATTTAACGTCATTTCAGTGTTGCCAACCACGAAACTGCGTCATTTGCAGAGAATCATGTGTTTTGTTGGTAGGTCATCCGCACGGGCATCAACTTGCCAATTTAGGCGCGTAATTTAAATTTGAAAATTTTCTTCAATTTAAAGGAAATTTAGGCGTTTGGATTTGGAAAGGCAGGGTCGGGTTGCGTTAGGTTGGGTCCGGTTGCATAAAAGAAGGGTTGGGTTGGATTGGTTTGGTTGGGTTGGGTTTGATTTCATAAAGGAAGGGTTGGGTTGGATTGGTTGGGTTGGTTTGGTTGGGTTGGGTTTGATTTCATAAAAGAGGGGTTGGGTTGGCTTGGGTTAAGTTTTCGAAAGAAGGGTTTGTATAGTCTTTAGCCCAGACGTAGCGGGGGTTTTTAGTCCGTAGGCAGTCCTCTAGCGAGGCTGAATCGGGCATGCTCGGAAGACCATTTTGGCCGGCATCTTTTGAAGATTTTACTTCGCTATAAAAAAAACAAAAAAAAAGTCTGGGCTAAAGACTATACAAACCCTTCTTTCGAAAACTTAACCCAACCCAACCCTTCTTTTATGAAATCAAACCCAACCCAACCAAACCAACCCAACCAATCCAACCCAACCCTTCTTTAATGAAATCAAACCCAACCAAACCAATCCAACCCAACCAATCCAACCCAACCCTTCTTTTATGAAATAAAACCCAACCAAACCAACCCAACCAATCCAAGCCAACCCTTCTTTTATGCAACCGGACCCAACCTAACGCAACCCGACCCTGCCTTTCCAAATCCAAACGCCTAAATTTCCTTTAAATTGAAGAAAATTTTCAAATTTAAATTACGCGCCTAAATTGGCAAGTTGATGCCCGTGCGGATGACCTACCAACAAAACACATGATTCTTTGCAAATGACGCAGTTTCTTGGTTGGCAACACTGAAATGACGTTAAATGTCGTATTTTGTTGGAAAATCCAAAAATATTGTGTTGTTTTCTTTCGATGATTTTTCGGAAAATTGAGGTTCAAAAAAAAAACAAAAAAGTGACGCATAAAGGTTGATCCTTTACCTACATTTTGACATATTTTACAGTGTTTTAGATGAAGGGAGTGCCCCGCCCAGCACCCCTATTCACTCCGCTGTCCCGTAAGTTTGTTGTTTTTGAAACTTTTTATGCCTGTAACTTTTGAAAAAAAAAGAATTTTTTCGACGCGCAAACGGTTTCGTACTTCTGGCGAGGCATATTAACCATCTGTAAAGGAATTTTTCGAAAATCTTAAAAAATGGCAGAAAACCGTATACTGCATAATTACCTATAATAGAGACAGAGATAACAAAATTAAGGACCAAGTTTAATATGTGCATTACGTTGCTGGGTAAACCCGCCTTTATCCCCCAAACAAACCTAAAATATGCTCCAATGCTACTTAGGTAATCTCTAAAAACGCCTTGGACCAGGAAACCATCTTGAATTAAAACAGTGCATAAAACCAGCTTTAAATGTTTATATATAGAAGGATAAAAAATCATCTTTTAAAGTTGAAAATGATTTTACAAAAATGGTTTTAAACAACGAAAAAATATGATTTTTAAAAAGTATCCGTTAATGCCTGATCCACAGTTTCACTTCTAGCCGCTACTTCTATTTCGGTCTTTATCAAAAAGAGTGAGATAGCAATATAAAACAGATTTTCTTCTTTCTCTAAACGTCGAAGAGGAAAAGAGATGTGCGCTCCAAGAAGTGAAACTTAGATCAGGCATTATTAGGTCGGTTTTGGCGAGGTTACTACAGCATAACGGTAAGTATATGGTAACAACCGGTATTTTTTGTAGTACTTTTGTGAGTAACTACACCTCTACCCTGTATACCATTTTTGACAGTTATTAGGGATATTTTGGAACGCTTATTTGACACTTCGTAGTGGTAGTGGTAATTACTGCGTCTGCGCAATAGCTAAACGTAATTCCGTTGTGCTAGTTAACCACTACCACTGCCGTAAGCTACGAATCCATTTCGTTGTGGTTATTTTTAGAGAATTTTGACTTATAAAATTTTAAAAATATTAAAATATCACAAGGCATTGTCTTACTCGAAGGGGAAGGACAATGGACACAAAGCTCATGGACGTACCGAGTATCCACCTCCACACGGTACCCACTGGAAGGGGTGGGATGTCAATGACATCACAGCCCTGCGAAGAGATACAGGTTTACAAACACTACACTAACACACACACGACACTCACCCCCACGGGGAGATACACAACACAGCATCGGAAGGTTGGAGAGGGGCCATCTCCGCTTCCCCCTGCCAGCAACGCCCCGGACATGTCGGCTCTGGTAGTAGCAGAAAAACTAGAAGTGGCACAGCTAGGCCACCGGGAAGTATAAAGCCCACCCTTGTCTAACCAACGTAGGGGGCTGCCCCGGACACCCGGTGAAAATCTTCAAACGACGCAGAAGTGCAGCTGGTAACTGGTAGGGGGGCGCTGTGTTTCAGAAACAGGTTAAAATGGAGAAGCAAGTGCCAAAAAAGAGAAGAATGAGGGAACCCCCAAACCCATAGAGGTGGAACCCGTGGAGGAGGGTGACAAGGAGTCATCGGGTGTCGATGAAGACACTCTTCTGCTGTCAGACGGAGGAATGGACGCCCTACCTGAACCGAAAGGGGATGGGAAGGCCGACCACCCACCGCCTGAAGTCCAAAAGGCCACCACAGAAGAGGTGGTCCAGAGGACGTCGAAGCAGGAGAAAAGTCGGAGGCACAGACAGAGGCAGACCGAAAAACGCCGTCAACTGATTGCCCTAGGAAGGATGCAGATCGCTGCCGGGGGGGGGGGGGAACCGGAGACAAGGGAAACCTTGACTCCCACTCCTCGGGGAGTGAAGCTGCACCTGGGAAGAAGGCTAACCCACCGTCCAGTACGGGCGGCCAAAGCAAGCCGCCAAGTGGTACCCCCGCAAGGGGGAACCCGAAAGCGGCGAGCCGAGGCCAAACGTCTAGGCGCGGGACAGCTACATCCCGTGGGGGCACCTCAGCTCGCGGCCCACCAAGGCGACAATATGAGAAGGCGGCCAGGGAACTGGCCAAAAAAGTAGCAATGGCCAACCTGCCGACAGGGCCAAAAGGAGTGTCGGATAGCACCAGCCAGGGGACCCAAGCAGGGACCTCTGGGTTGCAGCCCGCCAACCCAAAGCGCCCCCGATCTGAGCAGCAGACGCCGCCTGAAAGACTGGGCAAAAAGCCAAGAAGGGACGTAGCCTTGAAAGGCAAGGGAGACGGGGAAAACAGGTCACCTCTTTTAAGGGACGACCTTAAAAGAGGTGACCTGTTCCCAACAACCCAGCACAGAGGCTGCGCCCCGGAAGACACCCAGTAAGAAGGTGATGAAGGTTGTCTTCAGGTCGAACAGAGTCGGAGGCACCATTACGGAGGATGAGGCCAAAGAAGTGCGCGGCCAACTTCTGGAAGCGATGCTCAGGACCATGCGGTGACCCCCCCTCCCAGGACCTGAGCTACGCTTCCTAAACTCAGGCCTAGTAGAGCCAGGATGGCTACTGGTAATGGTGGACGACTCCGAGGAGATCAGAGAGTGGCTCCTTGGTCAGGTGGCGACGGTCGGAGACGTCACCTTCAGTGCCATCAGGGCAGACGAGGCGTCCTGGCTAGAACGAATCTCGTTCTGGCTAAGAACCCAGGAGGAGGTAGACGAGGCCAGGCTAAGGAAGTGCCTGGGTCTCCAGAACCGCGCGCTCGACATATCGCAGTGGCGGCTTCTGGGGACCGTAGGGGGCCCCGGCGCCTAACCTGGATGGTAGGAGCGGACACCATCAGGTACCTGGAGAGCGTCAATTGGAGACTGGCGTATGAGTTCCTCACCCTCGCCGTGTCAGGTGACAGAACCCATAGCGCCGCTACTCGACGCCCTTCCCGGGGGCCTGGTGGTGCCCCCTCCGCCTAAAGGCAGAAAAAAGAGGTTCCCTCACTCTCCCCCACTCTCCACGATGCACACGGCCACGGGAAAACTGCGGGTGAGTCAAATCAATCTGCATAAAAGTCTGGGCTCTGCGGGGGAACTCGCTATGACCCTGACTTGTACTAGCGCCAGGCAGATTGTTTTGATACAAGAACCTTATATTTTAACAGGGACCACAAGAGTAGGAGCATTAGGAAGCACCGGCCTAAACATCACGGTCGGCACAAGAGAGGCAGCACCAAGAAGCTGCATACTGACATCAAAGGACCTGAACGTTGTGGAGCTTCCACAACTAGGAACCCGAGGCGTCACAGCAGCTATCCTGGAATTAAAGGTAAGAGATAGGACCATAAAGGTGGTTATATGTAGCGCGTACCTTCCGTACGATAGCGTAGATCCTCCTCCTTCAGAGGAATTAGCGCGGGTCATCTCATTCGCGAAGAGTAAAAGACTTCCAGTAGTCGTGGGGTGCGACGCCAACTCACATCACGTAGCGTGGGGTAGTAGCGATGTGAATAAGCGTGGGGAGGCTCTTTTTGAGTTTCTGACCACCACGGAACTGGAAATAGTGAATAAAGGGTGCGAACCAACGTTTGCCGATAAGACCCGAAAGGAAGTTATCGACATAACACTGGTCTCGCGGAGTATATACCAAGACGTTGTCAACTGGAGAGTAACAGAGGAGATTATTACGTCCGATCATCGCATGATCAGATACGAGAGAGAAAATCCAGGAAAAAAAAAGGAACCCGCGTAATACGGACTGGAGACACTTCTTAGCGACCCTAGACCTCAATAAGGGTATTCTAGAAATGAACATCGACAACTGTGAGAACTTAGAAGAGGCAGTCGACAGGCTTAAAACTGTCATAACAACAAGTTTCGAAGAGGCGTGCCCCCTAAAAACCTAGTCGGCCCGACGAGTGCCATGGTGGAGCAGCAAGCTAGACAAGCTTCGCAGCAAAACCAAAAAGGCACTAAACAAGGCGATGAGGGATGGGGAGAATGACTCTTGGGAAATATACAGAGAAGCTAGAAAGGAGTTCAAAAAAGAGGTAAGAAACTGCAAAAGAGACAGTTGGAGGAAATACTGCGGAGAGATTAATTCCCTTCCAGAGACCTCCAGACTTCTCAAAATCCTAGGAAGCGAGAATAAACAAACTCTAACATCGTTAAAAAGGCCAGACGGGAGCCAGGACTCATGCGAGGAGTCAATACGACATCTGCTCGAGGTTCACTTCCCGGGAGAGGGCGGCGAACAGGGGGCGCAGAGGACCGTTGGACCCCGGGAGGGGCAAGACCCTGACTGGAGACTGGCGGACCGAGTGGTCTCGGATGCTACCATCTCCTGGAAAATCAACGAGTTCAGCCCCTACAAGTCCCCGGGGCCTGACGGCATATTCCCAGCGCTCCTGCAAAATGGTCAAGAGATACTCCTACCTTTTGTAAAGAGAATCTTTAGGGCCAGCATAGCAATGGGATATGTACCGACAGAGTGGAAAAAAGCCACCGTTGTCTTTATTCCGAAAGCCGGAAAGAAAGACTATACGGCGGCCAAATCCTTCAGACCCATTAGTCTAACATCCTTTTTGATGAAAGCATTGGAAAGAATGGTGGACAGACACCTACTAGGGGGAGTCCTAACCAACCAACCTTTCCACAGAAACCAACATGCATACGTGGAGTGAAGGTCTACCGACACGGCCCTACACGCAGTAGTGCATAAGGCAGAAAAAGCCCTTCAATTCAAACAGTACGCCCTGGCAGTATTCTTTGATGTCGAAGGAGCTTTCGACAAGGCGAAAGTGCAGGTAATAACAACAGCCCTACAGAGAAGGGGGCCGAGTCTCTTATCTCCGAATGGGTAAAATCTGCACTAACAGGGAGAAAGATCCAGGCCAATCTAGGGGAGTCCAGGGTCAACATAGAGGCAACGGGAGGCGGCCCACAAGGTAGCTGCTTATCCCCACACCTGTGGTGTCTGATCATGGATACTCTCCTACAACGCCTAACAGAGGAAGGATTCGACGCCCACGCACACGCCGACGACGGTGTCGTGGAGGTGGTGGGCCACAACCTAAACACCGTCTGTAACAGAATGCAAAGGGCGGTACGAATCATAGAAGACTGGTGTCAACAAAACGGTCTCTCTGTCAATCCAGGAAAGACAGAAGTGATCCTGTTCACAAGCACCCAAGATGTACGGGAGACCCCTGACTTTGGTTTCAGAACTATAGTACCTAGGGGTCACCCTAGACAAGGGGCTCACCTGGACACCACACGTTGCGAAATTGGCCAATAAGGTGCAGGCAACGATGTGGCAACTGCGCCGAGTGGTTGGCCGCACCTTGGGTTTGAGCCCCAGAAACCTCCACTGGATGTACACGGCAGGACTAAGACCAAGGATCCAGTACGGATCCATAGTCTGGTGGCCAGCAGTGGAGAAGGTCACTACTACCCTCAAGCTTTGGAGCCTACAGGGAACCATATGCAGAGGGATAATCGGCGCTATGAGGACCGCACCTATACACGCACTCGAAACCATTCTGGGACTGCCGCCGCTTCCGATCTGGATCAGAAAAGAAGCGATGGCGACCCACCTCCGGCTGAGAGATACTGGTCAATGGAGAGGAAGAGGGGAAGCTGCGGGGCATCTTAGCATTGCCCAAATCGCCGAGAGAGAAATCCCTATGGCAGCGATTAAAACACAAATACCAAAAAACCCCTGGAGATTCAACAAGAGGTACAAAGTAGTCATTCCAGACAGGGAACTATGGCAGAGTGAAAACCTCCGCGAACAGTTCGAGAAGAACGCCGTGATTTGCTACACCGACGGGTCAAAACTGTCGGAGAGGCAAACCACAGGATCGGGGGTTTATGTGGAAGACTAGGAGGTTCGAAAGAGCTACCCGCTCGGAGAGCAAGCCACGGCCTTTCAGGCAGAGGTGTATGCCATAATAATGGCTGCAACCATGGAGGAAATAAAGAACGGTAGGGAGGAGCATGTTTATATATGCTCCGACAGCCAATCAGCCCTAAAAGCACTAAGGGCGCCCAAGATCAACAACACCCTGGTGGAGGAATGTGCGGATGCACTAGAATCCTTGGGAGAGGGCAAACAAGTGACACTTATGTGGGTACCGGAACATATGGGGGTGCCGGGTAACGAGATGGTCGACGAGCTCGGCAGGATCGGGGCAAGCACCCAGTATGTAGGGCCGGAACCACTCCTAGGAACAACCAAGAGGCAATTGCAAAGTCGACTCAATAAATGGGCCAACGATGCCATGACGACCGCTTAGAGAGGAGGAACAGGATGCAGACAGACCAAGGCCTTCGTGAAGGGCCCGGATATAGCCAGACAAAAATGGCTTCTGGGGAGATCGCGAAGGGACGCTGGTCTGCTGACAGGTATCATAACAGGTCACAACCGACTAAGGAAGCACATTACCCGGATCGCGGTGGAGAATGACTCGACCTGCCGAGCCTGCGGGCGGGCAGAAGAGACATCTCGACACATTATAGCGAACTGCGAGGCATACGAGAGGACGAGATATCAGGTGTTCGGTTTCCCGACCCTGGATGAGGAGGACCTGCACATGCTCAAATGGGACAAAATACTGGACTTTGCAAAAAGAACAGTGAAACCAAACTAGTCAATGCCAGACTAGTGGTGCAGGCGGTGGATTAGGGGCAGGCTCGGGGTAGGGCAGAAAGGGCCCAGGGAGGCCTACTTGCCAGGCTTCGCGCCGCCCCTTCTCTACTACTACTACTACTACTACTACTACAATGTTCCAACATATAAAACACTTATTTTGTAAAATTGAGCCAATTTTTTTATTTTTTCTCATCTTTAAATTTTTTTACAAGTAATAGTTTTTAAAGTGTTCTAAAAACTCTGGTAAAATCGATGCGTGGTAGTGGTAGTGGTGGTTTACCACAGCGGCTGTCAAGTTGTCAAAATTCTAAGCGTTCCAAAATTTCCCTATTGTTTTACCAGGACGTGTATTCTTGAATAGGGAGCGGCATAGATCTATGAAAAATGAGCACATGGGACGAAAACGTTATATTCTTGAGCGATGATCCGATCTTACGGATGTTATGTGTTATGGTCCGAAACCGGGGAACAGCGTCGGTTCTAGTGACACTCGCGCAATAAATAGGTTTTTTTCGAATTTATTGCTTCCTAAACTGCTTTTTGATCGTGGGAGGTGATAGATCCCATCGCACGCGAGAAAGACTGGATCGCATGACTTTCAAGAATACACGTCCAGAAGTGAGCAACACCGTTCTCAACTGAAAAGCCAGGTGAGGTGAGCAACTCGATTTGACATTGTTTGTTAGGGAAAAGTTTGAAATTGTATGTTGGCAATGATGGTTGCCCTGGTAAAATTTTCCCCTCGAATCTCATAGAAAATATGATAGAAATTTTGTAGAAGATTTTATCGGGTTTTGGGTCGGTTTTTGCAACATTTTCTATGATATTGGAGGAGATTTTATCAGGTCTATGGGCAGTGATTTTGATGGGTTTTGAAGAAGTTTCTACGGGCACATATGGGATCGGTTTCTAGGATATTTGAGGAGATTATATCAGTATTGTGATTCTAGAAGATCCTATGGGAAATGATTTTGGAGAAGTTTCTATGAGTTCTTGTGGGATTGATTTCTAGGACATTTGAGGAGATTCTATCAGTATCATGAATCTAGAAGATCCTATGGGCAAGAAGATTTTATCGGGTTTTGGGTCGGTTTTTGCAACATTTTCTATGATATTGGAGGAGACTTTATCAGGTCTATGGGTAGTGATTTTTATGGTTTTTGAAGAAGTTTCTATGGGTACATGTGGGATCGGTTTCTAGGATATTTGAAGAAATTATATCAGTATCGTGATTCTAGAAGATCCTATGGGGAATGATTTTGAAAAAGTTTCTGAGTTCTTGTAGGATCGGTTTCTGGAACATTTAAGGAGATTCCATCAGTATCATAAATCTAGAAATTGTGTTCTTGGTGTTTTTTGCAACGTTTTCTAGAATATTGGAGCAGATTCTATCGGCTCTACGAGCAGTAATTTTGATGGTTTTTAAAGAAGTTTCTATAAATACTTGTTGGGATCAGTTTGTAGGATACTAGAAGAGATTATATATTTATATTATTATGTATATTTTTAGATTTTAGATGGGTTTTTGAAACAAATTCAAGGATATATCTGAGAAAATTCTATCAGTAACGTGATTATGGGCAATAGTATTATTTTGTAGAATATTAAAGGGTACTATCAATATCATACTTTCAGATTATCTAGGCCAAAGGATTTTATTCGGGTTTTGGGTCGGTTTTTGCATCAATTTCCAGCAGACCTTCAATTAATCCTAGGGACAAAATTTCTAAGATATATATAGAGATTTTATCAGTACCTTTTCTAGGAGTCCTATTATAATCGTACCGTATTATAGGGAATTCAATTGGAGAATAATTTTATCCTATAGGATAGGAAGTTCTTGTGGAACCACTTTGATTTTCCGCTTATCTCTTAAACATTTTTGAAAGATAACATTAAATACAATTGAGTGTATTTAAGAACTTTAGAGAAATGTATGAGTGTATTTAAGAGAAATGTTTAACATAGCAGTTTACAGGGTTTCTAAGATTTTCCTTAGGGATAGGATTTCAATAAATCAAACAGAAATGGCATAGAAAGTTCTGCGCGCACAAAAGAAACAGGTACATTGAGCAATGGTGCCAGTTTGTTATTATCTCCGGACTGCTTTCATGAGAAAAAATTGTCGCCACTCTTTCATTGTGAGCATAAATCATAGTTGCAATAATAACCGTTGACAAGATGTCTGCAAATTCCGCTAGATGGCGGCCACACCATGAGATGATCGAAGAAAAAATTAGATGTTTTCAGGTCCAAACCACAGTTTTTTCTTGCTTAAAGGAGGCGGCAGGGTCCATTATTTACGATACTGAGCGATAAACTCGTGAGGTTGTTAACATTAGAAAGAAATATCTTCGCTTTTAATTAAATTTCTTTCCATTCTGTTCTACTAGTGACATCTATCCGGAAACGGCCAAACCATGCAGCTAGCACTAGCAGCCAAAGAAATCAATAAACGGCGCTATTTTTCCTGCAGAGCTTTTTGTTTGCGGTATTATTGATTTTAAATAAAGCTGGCCCTACACTACATTTGATATTTTCGAGGTGTTTTATGACATGATCTCGAAACATGTAGCGAAGCAATTCTTCAAAACTAGCGGGAGGGTAAAAGCGAAAAATAAGGGGCTCCCAATATTTGTAACACCCAAAAAGGGGTGAAAAGATTTATTTTGCTCTGTTTCTTTACAAAAAACGTTTTTTTACGAAAAACTTGAGCTCTGCCACTTTTTTTATTTTTTTCTTCAACTTTCTCGAAATTTTCGTCATACCGTAGAAAAAAATTATTTCCCCCATGGTCATACTATACTTTTATTCGAAAAAATTTAGAAACAGAGACGGGATCAGTTTTCCTAAAACGGGGGAACTTGGTTTCGAGTGAGAAGATAAAGGGCGCCGCAGGCAAAATTTTTTCAATTAAATTAGCCGAACGCAAAAATGTTAGAAAAACAAAGCACGAAATAAAAATGGCGCCACTTACAATTTTTTTTCAAAAATTATGTAATTTCGGGAACGCAAAGAAATAGGTCTAAAGAGTATAATTTTTAAGAAAAAAAATTCAATTTTCTCGCCTTCCTCCACTGGGACTACAGAGGCCGTGCACAAATTACGTAATGGTCATAGGGGGGAGGGGGATTACAAATCGTTACGTAGGGGGGAGGGGGGTTTTCGACAGCGTTTGCATTTGTGTGAAACTAAGAAAATTTGGAATGAAAATAAGTGAAAAGTTTTTTTTTTGGGGGGGGGGGGTAGTGGTCTTCAAATCGTTACGTAATATTAGGGGAGTGGCGTGCCAAACCGTTACAAAACATTACATAGGGAGGGGGTCAAAAATTGGTAAAATCACCGTTACGTAATTTGTGCACGGCCCCACATCTGACTGTTCCTCCTTTTTGATTTCGAATCAAAGTTCAAAACCCGGGTTGGACGTTCGAAGGCGTCAACCCGTCCTATTTGCTTGATAAAGTTTCTACGGAAATATCTCAGTCGATTTCTCCGGCCGTGTATGAACGCTTTAGGTTAGGCATTTGTATGTATCTCAGTCCCCAGCCTGTAAACAGTGCGTAAAGACAATGGTTACAAAATGAAAAGCCGAAAAATATTTTTTTTACGATATCTTTCATCAGTTTGGTATTAAAGTCGAGCAAAAACAATTTTTATTCCAGTCCTGAAGGTATGAAAATGGAAAACATTAGAAAACAACAACCTGGAATGGATTTACTACGTGTAAGATGTAGTGACAACATCGCCCCATGCCCATCCTTTTCTGCCTAATCTGCTTTTCCGTTTGTCTGCGTCTTATACACGGCTGCTTGTCCCCCTAAGGATTTGCTTAGGAACCCTGTATGAAAAAAAATATGATCTAGAAGTTTAGCGAAGGTCGGTAAAATCTTTTTTTTTTGAGGTTGAATTTGTAACATTATTTTCTTGTAACCTAGATAACTTTTCAAAAAATAGAGTGTAGTAGCTTTTAGCATTGTTTAATATGTAAGGAAAAATTACATGACACTGTTTTAAGCCACGTTGATAGGTATCGTCTACCAAATGAGTCGCGCACTTTTTATTTTAACATTTTAAGGTTTTCAAATTAAATTATAAATGAAAAGTTCGCAACTTACTTGGTCCAAGATATCAAACGATTACGATCCAAAAAGGTGACAAATGTTCTGTTTAAAGGTTGTATAACTTTCCAATATATTAGACAATGCTTTTAGCAACAATGTAAATATTCCAAATGAAACTTACTGTTTTTCTAGTAACTTGTACAACTCTAAATAATAGTATATTAAACAACAAGGTTAGAAAATAACTCTTTGCACACGACCGAGACAAGTTGGTCGAGTGTGCACATTTTCTAACGAGTTGTTTATCGTATTTTGTCTACAAACTTCAAATAAAACAAAAATAAATATTGTTTTTGTCATATCAGACTTTTTTTTTAAATTTCAGAATTGAGATCCGTCCCTGCCAAAAAAACGCATCAAAATTCTTTTAAAAAAAACTTGTCAAAGTTGACAAGTTTTGATAGGATCCGACGGTCAAAGTTGACGAGATTCAATTTTTTTTAACATCGGT
The DNA here is from genome assembly GCA_963921995.1 of Oxystoma pomonae. Taxonomy (NCBI): domain Eukaryota; kingdom Metazoa; phylum Arthropoda; class Insecta; order Coleoptera; family Brentidae; genus Oxystoma; species Oxystoma pomonae. The sequence goes on from OY998166.1 coordinate 46,023,163, forward strand.
TTGTGAAACACCATTGTCAGGTGAAATCTTATATAACTTTGAACAGTTTGTGGCTGATTAAAATATATTATAACCTCACAAGTTTTTAACAGCAGTCTTGTGAACTTTTATAAGAATTTGTCAGATATCGTTGGATTACTGATTGACAAAGTTTATGAGATTCTATGAGGAGAAGGATACACCTTTGGCTTCTGAAAATCTACGAGATTTTACAATATTTTATGAGGATCCCTAAAAGTTTTGACAAGATTTTATAAGATTTTGTGATAACAGTGATCCGATTTTGACGAGGTTTGACAAGATCCAGTTAAATTTCGTTGTTCTTGACATCAGATTTAACCTGTTTTTACAAGACTCTAGTCAAGTTTCTAAGAGTTTTTAAAAGTTTCTACGAGATGCTTGAATAAATAACTAGGATTTTCACAAGATTTTAAAAGACTTTATGATAGAATTGATCAGATTTTACCTGTTTTTACAAGACTAGGTTTAAGTTTCTAAAAGTTTTTAAGAGATGCTTAAACAAATAACTTTAATTTTAACGAGATCTTAAAAGATTTTATGATGGAATTGATTAGGTTTTACCTATGTTGGGAATTTGGAACCTTTGGTTGCACTAAAACAAAATTATGATTGTTTTCCACAAACCAAAACTACACTTTTTTGCACTCGACGCGCGTTTCACTAACAACGTTAGCATCATCATCAGGAGACGATAAACAATTGTCTTTGCCAGACTAGAATAAAATTTCTAATGCCCGTATCCACCAACGCATTTTTTCTCCAATTAACTTTTAACTGCGGTTAGCGAGTAAATTCGGTATCCACCAACAAAATTTTTGCGTTAATCGCGCCGTTTACCAACCCGGCCGATGTTGGGCGATTAAAGCTTAATTGAGCAATTAAGTCGCTGTCATATGCATTTTGTTGGTTAAGTTTTCTGTTTATTTTGATTTCCAGTTTGATTTGTTGAATTGTTTTTTTTTTTTAAATATGGAAGATATATTATATCATGACGATTTGGATGTGTTGGACATAATCAATGATGGACTTCCAAAGCGATGGAACGAGAGACCAAATTATTTTGAGACTTTGGACAACAGGGGGTTCTTTAGAAGGTTTCGGCTCACAAAGCTTCCAGACTTCAGACTTATTTCACTTTCATGAGCTTCTTTTAAGTTTTTTTTTGTTTCACCTTTTATTTAAGTGTTGATTAACGTTTGTAGTTAATAATATTCATAAAATAAAAACAAATACAATTAAAAGTGAAGTAGATGTTTTATTTATCTGAAAACCAAATAAATTCATTAATACATACACATAGACATGCCTAAATAAATCAAATTCGTCAGTTAGATATTGCATATCACAAAAACACATTGTCTTTCAACAGCAGAAAATACACCTAAATTAGTAACCTCATCAATTAGGATCTTATTAAAAAACAACGGTCCATCTCAACCAATTTTGTGTAAGTTTTTAAAACTGTCTACATGGTTTAATGGTATTACATATAGGCTTTTTGCTCAAGGACAATAGTAACTTGTTTGGGTTACTTGTCATGACGTCACGATTACTTTCAGCGACCATGCATAGTTATGACATCATCATAGAAAAACATGAGATTTATAAAAAAAATAATACAAATTAAAAAACCATAAACAATCGGTAAACTGCACTTTGAACCTTACATTTTTTAAGTAACCATGTCCCATAGGCTGGTAACATAGTCTGGTTACTCGTGACGTCATGACTTGGATTACTGTACGAAGAAAAATTGTAAACGAGCAACTTGGTAACTTGTGGTTAATTCGAGAAAAAAACTCTTATTGACACCAGTCATCATAAAAAGTCTACCATACCTAAAATTTTAAAGTAATGAGAATGAAAGAAAAAAAATTAAAGATCAAACATTTTACTCTAAAACTTTTAGGTTTTTTTTTATCTTTGTAATATAAAAAAAAAACATTTTTTTGAAAGGCAAGAAATTTATAAGAAGAGAAATAGAAAACTAAATACACAAATCTGCAACCAGTGTGTACAAAACTTGATTTTTCTATGTTCATATTTTATTATTTTTCTTCTTTAATTATTATAACTTTAAAACCTCTTTTTTCTTAGAGTGGTTCTGTCACCTTGGGCATAATTTTTGGTAATAACAGTTTCAAAATACAACTGTCAAAAAATGTAGAATTTAAATAATTTCAGTAAAATTTGGAAGAGCAACATGTTTTTCTTGATATAAAAAATATCACAACCTTATGAACTACTTTCTTAATTATAAAGTACTCAATATATCTAAAAATTAACAAACATCCTTTTTTGACATTTTATTAGCAAAAGTGGGTTGTGCTCCTTCTCAAGTAAAAAGCCCCATTGCAGCACCTACCATAATGTCGTTGTTACAGCAAACAGTGATGTGGCGCCTCAGATAGATTTAATTTTGGCAGTTTTGCGTTATTAAACATTTTTTAAGTAGATTTTGCAATGGGGACCTGTCAAGTAATTCAAGGGAATAAATATCCCCACAAACCATGCCGGCATGGCAAAGTGCCTTACAAATATTGGCATCTATTGGCAATGAGAATTTGACTCACGGCAATCTGTGCGTTATAAATACCTTAAACACTCCTGTTTGAGCCACCGGCCGAGCGACGGCAACGAATACGTTTAAAATGATGGCAAATAGACACTTAGCATGGTTTAAATGTAGAGGAGCACTGCATACTAAATACCGGCATTGCAGGGAATATTGGCAAAAACTGTATTGGGTGATTCACCATATTTTTCCCACTACATAGCTCATTTATTATTAGAAATAGAAAAATAGTTTAATACAAAAGTTGATTAGTTCTTCACAAATTTTAAGAAAATTCAATAAAAATTTTCAAATGTCAAATTTAGACTTAGACATCAACTTTCTTATTTTAAATTGAACACCCTGTATATTTTTTAAAATTTCGGTAAATAATTTGCCATAAGGGCGATGTGTTAGCCAAGGAAAAAGAGTCTAGGTGGTTCTTTGTTCACACATTGCTCTTAAGTCAACGTTTTTCTTGAAAAATATACAGGGTGTTCCATTTGAAATAAGAAAGTTGATGGCGAAATTTCACATTTTGAAAATTTTGGTTAAATTTTCTTAAAATTTGTGAGAAACTAATCATCTTTTGTATTATTTTTTTTTTCTATCCTTAAGAATAAATGAGTTATGTAGTTCGGAAAATATGGTGAATCACCCTGTACCACTAAGTGCCAAACCCACGCAAAAATTAAGTTTAAAAGTCCTTGATAGGTCGGCTCAATAGGGATACAGATGCAAATTCCAATACCACTGATGATTGATAATTTTTCTCTCTATTTAAAGTATTTATGCATAAAATAAAAATTGTAATGATTGTGGATTAAAAATAAAATAATGCGCATAATTTACGAATGCACATTTATTTTATTTTATCCTTAGACGAACAAAAATTCCTAGAAAAACCAATATGTAATAAATAAATAAATGTTACTATAAACAAAAACTTATATTTATATCCTAACATGAATGGAAACCATATGGATAATATTTGTCGTCTTGGTCATGCCAAAGATAGAGGAAAATTCTTTCATAAATTGTTTTCAATATTTATTAAGAGGAGGTTTTCCATACCACAGTAAATTGCAACAGGGAAAATTTTATTTAGAATCTCTTTGATTGTGAATCAAAACAATAAGGTTTGCTTCAGTTGCTTTATATAAAAATTCCTTGGCCAAAAATTTAAAAACTTAGTACTTCCTTCTTCTTGTTAAAAGATAAGATGAAGATTTATTTAGCATCTTTTTTCCTGGATATTCTGCCCCCTTTTCAGTCACAGGCACCCCATAACCAAGCCTTAATAGCATCTTCAACGACAGAATGAGGAAAAAATATACGTTAAAATAAAAAAATAGTACCACAGACAAGTTTTTTCAAATTAATTTTAAAAAAGATTTTAAGATATTAACTAAAGACAGCTCGGTTTCACAAGACATTTAAGGGTCATCATTCTCTGGGTCAGCAAGAGAAATTTCAGTGTTAGAAAATGACTTGGACGTAGACTGAATTCAACTAAAAAGCCAGCTAACTCTTTTTTGATATAGTATCCTTTATCCTACTATAGAAGCCATAGTGACACCAAACTGACAAAAAATTCATGTTTTACCTGTCAATTTGCTTATAAAAATGGCGGCAACAGTAGGCTAAATAGCACTGAAGGTACAGGTAGCAGTTAAGTGGCTTTTTAGTTGAGAACGGTTTTGCTCGATTACAAAAGAAATTTGTAAATTATCAGTGTCAGTATCGCTTAAGCATTGTAGATCATGATGTGACCTTTGATTTTATTGTAAAGTGGCGTCTAGATCACGATTTAATGCTGGCTTCATACAGGCAAATCAAAATAAAAGTAAAAAAAAAATAAAATAATTAAAATTAAAATAAAAGTTGAATGAGCTTATGGGGAACAGTGTAGGCAATTATACAGCATAAATAACAAGATGAGTAACTTTTAACATTTATTTTTATCTTAAAACGGATTTGAGCATGCCCCTTTGACGCATATAACCTCACTTTCATTGGTTTTTGTAATTTAAATGGGGGTTTTTTGCATTTTTTGGTTTGTTTTTATTATTAAGGAAAACAGAATGATGTAGTTTAGTTTAATTATTTCAACTATTGGTGTCATTCCCTTTTGTATACATGTGCAGAAGCTGTGTGCTGATCGGTTCAAAGTTATTTTTATTTGGCTGTATAAACCAGAATTATTTTTTATTTTAATTTTTATATGCCTGTATAAACCCAGCAAAAATGACGATTTTTGGTCGCTTTACTGGTAGTTCTGAACATTTTTAAGTCTACTCTAGGCCGACCTTATTTAAGAAAAAAAGAATATGAGTACATACGCAGTATCGGCTTCCACATTCATGGTGACTTGAAAAACTAAATTTAAGCCAATTTTAAAAGAAAACTTGCAAAACACAAAAAACAAACCACGAAAAGGAACCCACATAGGAAGAATCCGCAGAATTAGATCTACGCAGAATATTATTAAAATGGCGTCGGCAAGTACGTCCAGTTATCAAACGCACGACAGATGTCAATCGCGCGGGAAATTTAAAAAATGCGGCGTTCAAAAGACACGATATCCGGCAATGCGTTTGATCGGACCGGAAAGGTGGTTTAGAAATGCATGCAATTTTTAAAGGAAAGATTGCGTTTCACTTGGTATGTAAAAAACGTTTTTCAGTTATTGGCAAAATAACATAAATTTGCCAATACATCAGCACTAGTAAATAATCATTGGCAAAATAGCGCTATTTTGCCAATAATACTACTGTAGTAAATAACCAATGGCATTCACTTGCCAATATTGCCGATAAAGCAAATACACCTTACCACCTTTCATTGTTTGTGGGAATCCTATTCTAAAACTATACAAATACTGAAAGTGTCTTAAAAAAAAAATAAAAAATAAACATAACAAATATTTTCAAACATCTAATCCAGTCACAAGATGGCTAATAGTTTTTCCTCCTGATTATTCTCCCATACATAGCATATCACATAAAAATTCGCATTAACGAACCGTCTAAACTATATTTTTTATTTGTTTCTTGTTGTGTACATGAAAGGTACACATCTGTCCTACTGTTCACCACATGGTGTAAGTTGGTATAAAGTCTTAAGTTGGTACCTCTGAGATAAAAGCTCTAAGTTGGTGATAAGACTTCCGGAACCGAGGTGTAATTATGAGCTTTTTAGGAAACCATATTCAGTCTGCCACCAACGTTCGTATATATATATGTCTCTCTATGTCGTGTAATGCCGTCCATTGTTCTTGTAGTTTAGAAACCTGAATAAAATCTGTGATATATTTATTAAAGTTTATCTTCGTGTTTTTAATGAACTAATGTTTAAGCAAAGACCTAAACCACTCGTTAAATAAATAATTAATTAAGCAAGTCTGAAGACATAAAAGTGGCGATCGAGATAAAAGGAAAAACGTGGACCAGTTTTTTTTTCTAAAATGGCGACAAACCTAAAATTTTTGGAGTTCAATACGGTTTACGACAACTTTGAAATTTATTCTGAAAGGCTCGAACAATATTTTACCGCAAATAGTGTAACAAGCGAAAGTATTAAAGTTGCAATTTTATTAAGCTCCGTCTCAAGCGAAACATATACCTTGTTACGTGACTTATGTTATCCGGAGAAACCGAAGGCGAAGTCTTATGATGCCCTGACTAGCCTTCTGCAGAAACAATTTGGAAATACGGTGAGTGTTTGGCGGGAAAGGAATTTTTTTTTTGATTTACAACAGAAATGTGACGAAACATGTAACGAATGGTAAGCCAGAATTCGAAAAGGTGCCATTCACTGCAATTTTTCCACCGATTTAAATAAATATCTTTTAAATAAGTTTATAGCAGGCCTATATAGCAAAAAGGTCTTCGATCGACTATGCGAAGAGGACGAGTCCAATGCTACCATCGACTCCATGGTGACCGCAGCAAACAAAGTCGAAGATGCCATGAAATCCAGCGAAAAAGCAGTCAGCGTCGTAGAATTTGCGAACTTCCCGCCAAACCATCGTTTTCCCAAGCAAGATGGCCAACGCCAACGTTCCCGCCATCGTCATCGCAGTTTCAACCGACAAAATGGACAGCGCAGAAGCAGCCGCCATGAAAGCTCGAGCAGGAGTACGGTCCGAACATGAAAAGCGAACGCAGTTTTCCCAACCGTCAACCAACCAATCCGAAAAGCTCGTTGATGTCGTCACCTGGCAGATTTGACAGCGACAGATGTCAACAACCAGGTGGGTCGTATTCTAATTTTAGAAATTCACATTTTTCTGGTCGAAAAACATGTAGGAATTACGGTCACGACAGATTTACTTGCAGAGAGAGACAGAGACAGGTAAATTTTTTAGACGAAAATCACGTGGAGGATGACAATGATATATTTTTTGGCTCCGGTGCACTATCCGGACACAAAAACCGGACGTTTTTTCAAGACGATTCTTTTTGAAAACAGTAATTTAGCGGTTTTTAAATTTATTTAGGAGCGGAAAAACGAAAAAAACAGCTGTCTTTTAATTAAAAATACGTTTTTCATGTAAAATCCACGCATAACCAACAAAACTAGGGTCATACTGGCTATTGGGCCATTTTTCAGAAATGCGATGATGCCAAATCCCAGGTACCAGCAGGATTTTTTTCGGGAAGAAATCAGGTTAGGCTCTGGGTTGGGTTGGGCCGGGTTGGTTGGGTAGGGTTAGTTTTGTTTGGTTGGGTTGGTTATTATTTGTTTTTTTTTTATAAATTTGTATGGGAGCCAAAAGAAATCAGGTTAGGCTCTGGGTTGGGTTAGGCCAGGTTGGTTGGGTAGGGTTAGTTATGATTGGTTGGCTTGATTATTAGTTGTTTTTTTTTATAAATTTGTAGAGGAGTCAAAAAGTTAATATTTTTGTTCCTTATGCCTAATTTTCATTATTTTCTGGAAATATGGCAACATTGTAAAAATATCAGGCAGGTATTTGTGATGTTTTCATGGGTATTGAGTTCGTTTTCAAAACTCATTCTATCTTTTTCTTTTATATAGCGTGTTCTTGGTCTTGATAAAGAACACGCTATATAGAAGAAAAAGATACAATGAGTTTTGAAAACGAACTCAATACCCATGAAAGCATAGCAATTGTTTTGATCAAGTAAGAAGAAGAAGGAGCCAAAATTAAGAAATTAAGTAAAGAGTGAGGTTAGGGCACTCTTTTTTATGTTTTTTTTTTAAATTTATTTTCTCAAAAAATACTGGATAACCCGCAATTTTTTTTTTTGAAAAACACTATTTAGGAGGCCTATTTTAAGCACAAAGTTTTTGTTTTTGAAAAATCGTGTGCGGATAGTGCACCAGCCCCTTTTTTTTTAATGTGTTCATCTTCAAAAAAATATGTAATAAATAAGCCTCAAATAGTGAGTATTTGCCATGTCCAGGAGACCGATAACCCGTTTAAAGTTTATGTGGAAATTTTGGGGAGAAATCATGAGATGATAATTGATTCGGGGGCAGGTTTATCATGCTTGTCTAGAACAACATACTTCAAATATTTTTCTGATTTTAGGTTGTCAAAGGACCATACACTACTCCGGGGCTATAATGGAAGTAGTTTTAGACCTGATGGATTTTTCTCAGTCAAGTGACATACGGAAACCGATGCTGCCCTGTGAGGTTCTATGTTGTCCAGAGTGCATCAGCAGACGTCTTGGGTCGCGACTGGATATCAAATTTTAAGGTTAAAATTGAGTTAATTAATAATATTAGTCCTAATAATAAAGTCAATTCTTTAATAAAAAAATTTCCAACAGTTTTTACAGATGAGTTAGGCAAATATAAAGTTAAACACATTTCTATTCAGGTTAAGAGTAGTGCAACCCCAGTGTTTTGCAAACACAGAACGGTACCTCTGGCATATAGGGACAAATTGGAGGAAGAATTGGACAAATTGGAGGCCATGGATGTGATAGAGCAAATAGACACCAGTGATTATGCAATGCCAGTAGTTCCTGTTTTAAAAGCAAATGCAAAATTACGTTTATGTGCTGATTACAAGATTACAATTAACCCCCAGTTAATTGAGGTTAAATACCCGCTACCAAAAATAGATGAACTCTGGGACAAGCTGAATGGAGGGGAGAAGTTTTCAAAAATAGATCTTCAGCTTGCTTATATGCAATTTCCAGTAGACAAGAAGTCCAGTAGACTACTCACTTGGAACACACACAGAGGACTGTATGCAGTTGAGAGACTTCCATTCGGGATTACCAGTGCCGGCAGCATATTTCAAAGGGAAATGGAAAATTTATTTAAAGGCATGGATGGAGTCCAACCCTGGCTAGATGATATACTGGTTACAGCGGAAAATGATGAATTGCATTTAAAAAGATTAGAAGAAGTTTTTACCAAGTTAAGAGATGCAGGATTAACCGTAAAAGCAGAAAAATGCAGCTTCTTTATGGATAAAGTAGAATACCTTGGAATGGAAATATCCAAAGAAGGATTAAGGAAAACTGAATCAAAAATGGCAGCCATAACAAAAGTACAACGTCCAACAAATATATCAGATTTATTGGCATGGTAAATTATTACCATAGATTTATACCAAATTGTGCCAAAATTTTATCACCTATCTATAATTTACTGAAGAAGAATCACAGTTTTCAATGGACAGACAGTTGCGAAGAAAGTTTTATAAGAATTAAAAATATCATAGCCTCAGATACCTGCTTAACATATTTCGATAGAGACCTGGAAATTATAATAACCACAGATGCAAGTGATAAAGGGATCGCCGGAACTTTAAGCCAAATAAGAGATGGAATGGAGCGCACTGTAGCCTGTGTTTCAAGAATGTTGATGCCAGCTGAAGAAACATTCAGTACTGTGGAAAAAGAAGCTCTTGCAATCTATTATAACGTCAATAAATTTTTCTATCATTTATGTTGCAGTAAATTTAAGATCAGAACTGACAACCACGCACTTGTGGTTCTTTTTGGTGAACATAAAGGAATTCCAAAGATGTCAGCAAATAGATTACAGTGTTGGGCTGTCTTTCTATCAACTTTCAACTACACAATAGAGCATGTCAAAGGAGTAAACAATCCTGTTGCAGATTATTTAAGTAGAAAACCCATTCAGACAATAACAACGTCAGAAGAAGCTATTGGAAAAGGAACATACATAAACTTCACTGAATCAGTAGAGAACTGGCCAATCAACAACACACAGATCGAAGAACATAGCAAGAGAGATGAAGAAATATGCCAAATAAAAGAATATGTATTAAAGGACAAGTGGCCAAAGAAACTAGACAAACCCAGATTCATGAAAGTGCCCCAGAGATTCAAATAGAGTATAAACCATCTACCTTGCTATCCAGAAGATCCAGAGAATTCCAAATAGGAGAGCATGTCATGGTCAGAAGTTATCAGCATAACAGAAAATCTTGGAAAGAAGCTACCATCACAAAAAGAATTGGAAAAAACACATATATTTGTCAAATCCAAACAGGACAAATCTGGAAGAGACACACCAATCAAATCCACCACAAAAATATGTCAGAAGGTGCCGGACTGTCTTTGCAAAACTCTGAGACAGACGAGGATTATTCTTACATTGATATCTCAAATTTAAACAATAAAGAGACAACCAGAACCTCCGCAGAGTCAGCAAACGGACCAAAACAACCAGAAAGCCTTCCAGAGTCGTTCCGGAGTGGCAGTGGTACATTGGCAGGTGGGAGACCATCGTCAGAGTCTGATGACTCCGATTATAATGATTGTATGATAGACCCTGATAATATGTCTCTAGATTCTAACCTATCTGATCAACTTTCCACTAACACTGACCCTTTGTCTTTAAAAGATGATTCATGCACTTCATTTTTAGGTACCACCCCATCAACATCTTCTGGGCATGGGCAAATGGGCACTAACAGCACCATCAAAAGGCAACCAATGGTGTGAAAGGTCGAAAATTTCAAGTCAAATTATTTAATTTAAAAAAAAAGTTAGTACTTTTTTTTTAAAAAAAAGTCGTTAAAAAAAACCAAAACTTAAAACACAATTTTTCTTAAAAGTTTTCCAAAATAATTTTCATCAAAAAAAAATTTTAATAAATTTTTTCTTCAACATTTTTTTTTGTAAAAACGGTAAATTTATTCTAAAGAAATATTTCTTACCCAAAATAAAAAACAATAGTTAAATTTAAAAAACCAACAATCACAAAAAAGTATCTAAGTCTAAACACCCACTGTGTTCTATGTCTATAGGCATAGCGCGCACTACCGAGTTGTTGCTCCGGCAACAAATTGTTAAAAACTAAATTCAATTTGCAGCGCTCCGAAAGATCATATCTGCGCTTCACCTTATTTGGTCAGTTAACTAGAATTTTGCATCACATGCCCGCGAGATCATTCTAGAACCGTGTTGATAGGACGTGTATTCTTGAAAGTCATACGATATGTGGTCATTCGCTATAGCGGTTTACGCCGTTATCTGTTCAAAAATACACTTAATTTCCTGGAAATTCGGCGCTTACGTCGAACATTCCACCTAAAAATCGGGTCACATTTTTAATATAAAAGCCGAGATTTGGGTATAACGAAGTCAGTATTAAAATCGCATCTTAACTCGTTCTATTCTTCAAAAGAAAATAGTTAGAATGTAAAAAGTGAAGTTTGGTTTGTGAAAGTATTTTAAAATGTTAAAATTTTGGAAGCCCGGTATAAGAACTGTCGTGTGGAAGTTAAGAATCAAACAAATAATGTAAAAATGTTAAAAAGTGTAGTATAGTGATTAGGCAGGATGCAAGATGTAAGTCGGAGATTTCCTGGACTACTGTATCGGTCAGACTTTGTGTAATGGTAAATTTTTATGCAAAATACTTGTATTAGTGTAGGATTGTTTGTTTAACCGAATATTATATCACAATGGATTTGAACTTTAGCAATGGCAATAAAATACCTATTATATTTCTGAAAAATCGAATTGTCTGTTTGTACATACATCCCCAAAAATTAAATATTACTACGCACACTAAAACGCTCATGTCCAAAACAGTGTAAGAAAAATATGTGGCGTCTCTTAAGGAGTTAAAAGTTTTCCGCTCGAACTTTAGAAATAACCCTTAAGGGCCGTTGTTCACATTTTGGTGTCAGAAGTGGGATAATTGATTTTCTGTAGGAGGGATGGCCTGAAGAGGGGACGATTTACAAAAATGTATTATTGAAAAAAAAATACAGAAAAGTTTTAGGTCACTACAGACAGTGCATAATAAAACAAAAATGTCAGCGAAGACAGTACAACAAACAATTATACATAGAGCTTAAATTAAATAATGGTAGGATAAAAACTGTTCAAAAATTTTTGGAGAAAATAGAATACTTGTTGTAGCCATTTTAGTATCACGAAAATTTATGCTTAAGAAGTCACAACTTAAAGAAACCTAACAGTGAAGAAAATTAGTTAAAACACAGGACAGATTCAGAGTATTGGAATTTTGACTAAAGGCAAGTTGAAGTTTAAGTTGATTGGAAATTTAGTAGCGTTGTGTACGCATTTATGAAGTATTTTATTATGATTTATAAATGGTTTTGTTTGACGAAACTAGCCATGACTTATTGATTAAGAAGGCGTTGTGTTCGTCTTTTAGAAGAGAAAAATTGTTAGCCTTTAGAAGAGAAAATTGGCGTTGTGTACGCCTTTAAGAAGAAAATATTTGTTGATGAATCAGGAAATAAAAATTGTGTTTGATCCACTTTGTATTAGAAGATAGCTGCAGAGTTTGAAAAAGGATTGCAGTTTTAGAAAAGGAGTTGAAGAAGTTTGTTTTATGGAGGATGTAAACAATCCGAGTTCTTGGTTACCCGCCAATAACTGAGGACTCTAGTGTTGGGACAATTGGCGTCTGTCTTAAGCATGTACTCAACCATGAGTATGATTGATTGCCCTACCAAAACATTGGAAATATGGAATACTCGAGCAGTGTTCAAAAATAAGAACTCTGAAAGAAAATAGCGTAAGTGTAGAAGAATGTTAAAAATGTACAATGCTACAGGATTTTCAGAATCTACACTGAAAAGAAGAAAGACGAGAAGGAAGTGGAATGTATGAATTTACAATGAGAGAAAAATTGATAAAAGTTGCCATTCAGTTATACTCTATATTAGCCCGGATTGTTAAATTTTGCGTGACAAAGAATTTTCGCTGGTGCTAAAAGAAAAGTTAAGTATGTTTTGAAGGAAACTGCATAAAAATTATACGTCAGAGAAGTGAGATAGAAGAAATCCGTTGCAGGACGTGGATGAATGATTCGGAAGGGTAGGTTCTACAACTTCCGAAATTAAATAAAAAGTTTGTTTGAGAGTAGTTGATCAACAATAAACTTTAAGATTTAGATGAGATGTAGTTGTACCTTCCTAACGATATGTGTCCTATGAGTAATTTCAGCAAAGAATTTACGAGTTCAGTGGTTTTAGAACCTTATGGTGATGCTCTTCGGAGACAGCAAATTACTTCTATACAGCATTAGGACTGATCAAAATTTTGAAAAATATTTCGGAAGAAATACTCAAAACAGATTGATTTTGACGAACAGGACAAAGATGTGCAATTAACAAAAAGCTCCATGCAACAGCACAAGAAAACGAATGCAAAAATTTAATAAATTCTATTTTTAGCAGGGCAGCAAGATATTGATACTAAACAAGAAAAGTATTCAACTAAAGTTAATATTGGTGACTATATATATTTGAAGAAATCATTTCTCGTCGAGATTTAAAAGTATAGTAAGAAATCTTAGAAAAAAATCTATGGAAATGGCTAGAACAAGATACGAGTATGGTATTGTCGTGAAATTTTGAAGTTATGGATAAGTGTTAGGTATAAAGAAAAAAATAAATCAGAGTATAAAGTGAAAAATTCTAAAGTAAAGTGAAAACTTCCAAAGTAAAGTGAAAATTTTAAAGTAAAGTAAAAAAAATGCAAATATTATTCGTAATGTTATAAATCAAAAATAACGCGAAATAAAAAGGTTATGGTTTGGCGATGTTGTAAGAAGAAACTATCCAGATTAAACCAGTAATTAAATACTAATGGAAGTTCCACCAACCCTTAGGCCTGCTACCCAAAAGAAGATAATCAGACTTCGAGGAATAACAGCCACATCAAAGATCATGGTAGTGAGGTGAAGGTTAGAAAGCACTATAAGGTTGTACATACATTACTCTATTTATTTTTTTATTCATGTTTTTCTTGTAATTTTTTTTAAAATTATTATTCTGATTAGGGTTAAATATTTTATAGTTACCTTGTAGGTATTCTCGACTAAGTATTTTAGATATTTTCGTATTTAAGTTTTAGATTATTGAAACATTTTTGGGATCTTAACTTCCGACGAGTCATAAAAAAAAACCAGCCTATCAGTATTTTGTTTGAAAAATAAAAGGCTCCAACAGGAAATATATCTGGCTCATATAACAAGTCATAAATTAAAATGAAAATATAGATCAACGGGCCCACCTAAATTAGTTATGGTAGGTTAGGGGTTTTAAAGAAAGTCATAAAATCAGTTTTATTCGAAAGAGCGACGCATGCCTAAATATCATATTTCAAGTTTAAGGCCAAGTGAAAGATATTTAATCTTTCACTTGTTTTAGAAAGAGGGGAGGAATGTGAAAGGTCGAAAATTTCAAGTCAAATAATTTAATTTAAAAAAAAAGTTAGTACTTTTTTTTTAAAAAAAAGTCGTTAAAAAAAAACAAAACTTAAAACACAATTTTTCTTAAAAGTTTTCCAAAATAATTTTCATAAAAAAAAAATTTTAATAAATTTTTTTCTTCAACATTTTTTTTTTGTAAAAACGGTAAATTTATTCTAAAGAAATATTTCTTACCCAAAATAAAAAACAATAGTTAAATTTAAAAAACCAACAATCACAAAAAAGTATCTAAGTCTAAACACCCACTGTGTTCTATGTCTATAGGCATAGCGCGCACTACCGAGTTGTTGCTCCGGCAACAAATTGTTAAAAACTAAATTCAATTTGCAGCGCTCCGAAAGATCATATCTGCGCTTCACCTTATTTGGTCAGTTAACTAGAATTTTGCATCACATGCCCGCGAGATCATTCTAGAACCGTGTTGATAGGACGTGTATTCTTGAAAGTCATACGATATGTGGTCATTCGCTATAGCGGTTTACGCCGTTATCTGTTCAAGAATACACTTAATTTCCTGGAAATTCGGCGCTTACGTCGAACATTCCACCTAAAAATCGGGTCACATTTTTAATATAAAAGCCGAGATTTGGGTATAACGAAGTCAGTATTAAAATCGCATCTTAACTCGTTCTCTTCTTCAAAAGAAAATAGTTAGAATGTAAAAAGTGAAGTTTGGTTTGTGAAAGTATTTTAAAATGTTAAAATTTTGGAAGCCCGGTATAAGAACTGTCGTGTGGAAGTTAAGAATCAAACAAATAATGTAAAAATGTTAAAAAGTGTAGTATAGTGATTAGGCAGGATGCAAGATGTAAGTCGGAGATTTCCTGGACTACTGTATCGGTCAGAATTTGTGTAATGGTAAATTTTCATGCAAAATACTTGTATTCCCAATTAGCAATTTTTAGTTGTGCAAGTTGTAAAAATTAGATTTGCACTAATTTTAAACCTTGTTTTACGGATAAAGAATAGTTATCATGGCGACCGTCGACAACTTCGACTATTATACGACGCCTAAACGTTTATCACAACTTCAGTCGCCATCACAACTATTTATGACCGTCTATTTTACTAACAGTAATTCCTTAGTTGTGAAGGCGCCGACTACAAATCGGTGTGTGCTAAACCGAAAATTGATCAATTTGCCCCACGTTTTCTGGCCACTTTGTTGGAGACGCGGGCGCGCCTGTTTTCATCTAACCAAGTTTTCTGTTACGTTTGCAACAAACCAATTTTGGAGCACTGCTGTCTGTCATACAAACGTCAAGAGTGTTTTGTAAAGTTTCTACTAGTTTTGTTTCAATATTTTGCGCTATGAAAAGGAACAAATTGTATAAATATTCTTCGATATTTTCTCGTCGCAGAAGGCTTTAGCTAGCGTTAGCTGATATACTGGATCAAAATGTGTCATATTCTGTGTGGCGGAAAGAAAAAGGAAGGTCCTGTGTAAACAACAATTAAGTGAGCAGCAGAAAGCCAAACTGTGGAGCAATTTCGATTGGGTAAAAATTGAGGCGTGTTCGCGTCTTTTAATTTAGGGGATCAGTTCAAAACAAAGTTAAGTAGTTAAAGCGGTCGATATACGGGACTCCTTTGGTTGTCATAGAAACTAATAAGTGCCGCCATAATTGATTGTAAAAACCATTGTATGCTAATATGTAAACAAACATTAAAAATTATTTTTTTTACTTTTTTCTACAATAAACTACGATCTTTTTGCATGTAAAAATTCGTATTTTGTTTTTAGGAATCCTAAGCAACACCTTCAGAGGTTTTTCGAAGCGATTTTTAAATCATGATTTTTTTTTAATTTCATAAAATCATCTTAATCGAGGGCGCGCTTGTTTTTTAAAGCTACGACCTGCACATTTGACAGTAAACTACCGTCTGTTTATATATTTTGGCATTGGCTCGCATGTTTGATTTTGATCATTTTATTTTAAAAATATTATGGTGTTAGAAATAGTTTAATTTGTAGTCGAATAGTTTATTTATCATTTTACGTAATGAACAATATTTTCAACAAATAATTGTACTCCAAAACCCATTGAACTATTACTTCAACTGTAGTCGCGATCGGGACGTTTACTCAACCAAAAAATCATCCACCAAATTGGTGCAAAAGTGGGTGGTGTTTGAGTAAAAGTAAACGTTGCGACGCAACGTTGGCACGCGGTGCACAACGTTGAGTCGTCGACAAATTGCTAGTTGGGTTAGTGTAGGACTGTTTGTTTAACCGAATATTATATCACAATGGATTTGAACTTTAGCAATGGCAATAAAATACCTATTATATTTTAAAAATGAAATATTACTATGCACACTAAAACGCTCATGTCCAAAACAGTGTAAGAAAAATATGTGGCGTCTCTTAAGGAGTTAAAAGTTTTCCGCTCGAACTTTAGAAATAACCCTTAAGGGCCGTTGTTCACAATGGTTAGAAAAGCAGCACAGTTTAAGTCAATCGAATCAACCACAAAACGTCCAAAAAGATCTTCAAAACCTCCAGAACACCTGAAAGATTATGTAACTGGAAAGGATTGTGGTAAAATCTAAATTTTATACTTCATATCTGTATTTTTCAAGTGATATGTAAAATGTGCATGTGCAAAGTTACCTTTTGGTGAGGCTAGTTTTTTTTTGCATATAAAAATGTATTTTTTTTTAACATTTCTTTACTTAAAAGAAGCATAATAATGTAATGTTTTTTGTAAATATTTTGACAGATCAAAATGTTAAATATTTGTCTTTTATGTTTCATGTAAAAATGCATAATTTGTTCATATACTTTGTATAATTGTTTTTAAATGTAAAAATTTGTAACGATGTTATCTAAAATGATTTCAAATTAATTTTTAAACATTTTTAAATTGACTTATTAATTTTAAATTAACGAATCGACTAACAAAACTCGATATTAGATTAATTATAGTTCAAATAAGGCATTGCACGGCAGTGAAAATATAGTAGGCATACTAACCCTTTTAGATTTAAGATTGTTAGAAGAGAATAGAAACAACACATTTCTTTACACAAAGAATTTTTCACATTTTTCATAAAACAAAATGTTAAATATTGTCATAAAAATTACTGTTTTATTCAATTATACTTTTGTATACCTTTTTTCTACTTTTTGCTTAAAAAGATTTTTTTAAAAAAATTGAAATTTAACTGTAATAAGGTTTAACAAGAAAAATAGAAGGTTCATTTTCAAAATTTATCATTGACAGCAGTATTAAATGTCAAACATTTCATTTAAGTGGGGAGAAGTGAACCATCCATTTTTCCAAAGGTGCAGACTTCAATTTAAAAAAAAAAAAAAAAAAACTTAGATTAGGGATTAAAAACAAAACACTTGTTTGCTTCATCGAGAGTTATGTAATACCAGTTTCTACAAAGAAAGCATGTACAGTAAACAAGTTCTTTAGAATAGGATAAAAATAAAAACGCACCATTTTAATTCAAAAATATTTATTTATAAAATTATATAAAATTCTTCCTTTTTCTATCTTTCTTTACCTTGTAGGATTGTAATCATGAAGAGTCTGACCAGAATCAACTTAGAGCTGAATCAAAAATATCAAGTATTTTGATTAACACTTATGCATTACACAAAATAAACTTTGCATTTAAATTAAATAACTTTCAGCTTTAAGTGGTGGAGTGTTGTGTACATGAAAGGTATACATCTGTCCTACTGTTCACCACATGGTGTAAGTTGGTATAAAGTCTTAAGTTGGTACCTCTGAGATAAAAGCTCTAAGTTGGTGATAAGACTTCCGGAACCGAGGTGTAATTATAAGCTTTTTAGGAAACCATATTCTGTCTGCCACCAACGTTCGTCTTAAGTATATGTCTCTCTATGTCGTGTAATGCCGTCCATTGTTCTTGTAGTTTAGAAACCTGAATAAAATCTGTGATATATTTATTAAAGTTTATCTTCGTGTTTTTAATGAACTAATGTTTAAGCAAAGACCTAAACCACTCGTTAAATAAATAATTAATTAAGCAAGTCTGAAGACATAAAATTTGTAACGACTTGTTGGGCTGATAAAATTTAAGGCACTTTTACTTTAATTTAACCCTCTTATCTGAACGCATGTGAGTTACAAAAAGTCACGGTAATTATGCAGTATACGGTTTTCTGCCATTTTTTATTTTTTTTGAAAAATTCTTATGGGTCTCTAGGACCCCAAATCCGCCTACGCCCGATTTTTTTTTTAACGAGAAAAAAGGGTGCCCAGGGGGGGGGTTGTAAAGTGTTTTTTTAATTGTTTTGGGTTGGTTTGGATTAGGTTGGATTGGACTGTGTTGGTTTGGTTTGTTTTAGTAAAAAAAAACAAAAAAAAAACAACCGGCGCAGACGGATTTTGGGTCCTAGGGACCCTAGAAGGTGCCCCCATAAAGAATTTTTCAAAAAAAATCAAAAATGGCAGAAAACCGTATACTGCATAATTACCAAAGTCACTATGTTGACTTCGTTGCAAAGGATTTATTTTTGAAAAGGCCATTTATATACACATTTTGCAATCCTTGCCTACTTTTGTTTACCACACGCTGTGTTAAAAAACAAACTTTAGGCAAATCCACTTTTTTACAATAC
Organism: Oxystoma pomonae; assembly: GCA_963921995.1. Taxonomy (NCBI): domain Eukaryota; kingdom Metazoa; phylum Arthropoda; class Insecta; order Coleoptera; family Brentidae; genus Oxystoma; species Oxystoma pomonae. The sequence goes on from OY998166.1 coordinate 46,042,050, forward strand.
ACGACTGAAAATGAGCAGTTAATTATTGGAAACAAACTCATCAGCTCCAAACAGCACCGATTCGGCCATCTCCGTTTAACTTGAGTTTCTTTCGCAACAGCTGGGAAACGTATTTTCTGATAGGTTTTAACAATAAATAAACAAAAAACTGAAAGAAAATTAAAAAGTAAACAGAAAAGATAACCTTTTACCATAGACAAATTACTTGTAGTTTCAACTACTTGTAGTTTCAACTACTTGTAGTTTGTAGACCTTTTTCTCTTATGGAAAAGCCTAGGTATAATTATTTCGGGGTCTGGTAATTTTTTTTTAATAGATGGCGATAGTAGTACAAAAATTTTAAATTTGTCATATCTCTCCCTTAGCTGACGCCAGCGCGTAGAGGCGGATTTATTGATTTTTAGCCAACAACGACAATGGCGTTTGTTGAGGATATTTTTGGTTTTTTGAAAAGAAAGGAATTATTACAAGCTACAGGCTTTTATAGTGTACGATGAGTAAAATAAAGTGTAGTATGAGGTGTAGTACAATCGTATATCAAATTTAAGCTATGTTTTATAAAATATTAGAGACGACACCATGATGGGGCAACCCAGAAAGAAAGGCAGGTAAGTTTTTTTTTAATTTTAGTAGATACCAAAAATGTTCACAAAAATATTATAGCCCTGGTCAAAAAGTATTGAGAAGTTTTTTTTTACTCTGTAAAGAGGGACTAATCTTCTGTGTCTTTAGTGCTCCTCTGCCTATACATTAAAGCCTTTTATGTATGACAAGCTGATCATAAAGTGAGCATATTTTATCTTATAAAATTAAAAAAAAGGAAGTGTCTAAAGAGCCGGCAATTCGGCTGAATAGACGTGAAGCTAAAGAGCCGGCAATAATTATTTATTATGTGTTTTTCATATTTTCGTTTTTTTTTAATTTTTTAAACTAAATTAACCCAACGTAACCTAAACAAACTCAAACCAACTTATTAAAAGCCAAAACAACCCAAAAAAACACTTTAAAGTAAATTAACCCAACCTAACCTAAACAGACTCAAACCAACTAAATTAACCCAACCTAACCTAAACAGACTCAAATCAACTTATTCAAAGCCAAAACAACCCAAAAAAAAACACTACAACCCCTACATCTTTTTTTTGGCTTGTTTAATTAGGTTAAGGTTGGGTTAATTTAGTTGTGTGTTTTTTTGTGTTGTTTTGTCTTTTAATAAGCTGGTTTGAGTCTGTTTAGGTTAGGTTGGGTTAATTTAATTTTAAAAAAAATAAAAAAAAGAAAATATGAAAAACACATAATAAATAATTATTGCTGGCTCTTTAGCCTAACGGCTATTCAGCTGAATTGTAGGCTCTTTAGACACTCCCTAAAAAAAACGTGACTATCCCAGTACTTAGAAGTGTTTACAGTACCTACCTTAAATTGAGGCTTAAACAGAAGTCAGGCTTAGTTTTCTTAGTACCCCACAAAGTCTATCCATGGCACAATTAAATAACTATAATGTATTGCATATTTATATGTTTATTTTGTTTTTTAAATTTTAAAGTTTTTCTCACAATGGGTTTTAGCCTCTCTTTCTTTTTCCAATATGGAAGACTGATCCATTAATTTGGCCTAGTCTCCCTTAATAAAACTTTGGTAGGGACTCCTGATGATGGCAGCCTGAGCTTCCAAAACATGTCGGGTTTAAAATAAATTCAGTGGAGAAAGCACGGTGACCACCAGTCATAAAATTTTAAAAATTTGGTTACAAATTTATAAAAAAAATTACACCCCAACTGGTGGTTACCCTGAGAACGATCAATTTGTTTGATTTAGTTACATTTTTACAAATTTAATGTATTTATAAATGTTATAATTTTAACTAATTAGCTACCCAACTAGCAATTTTTAGTTGTGCAAGTTATAAAAATTAGAATTGCACTAATTTTAAACGTTATTTTACAGATAAAGAATAGTTATCATGGCGACGGTCGACAACGTCGACTATTATACGACGCCTAAACGTTTATCACAACTTGATTCGCCATCACAACTATTTATGACCGTCTATTGTACTAATAGTAATTCCTTAGTTGTGAAGGCGCCGACTACAAACCGGTGTGTGCTAAACCAAAAATTGATTAATTTACTCCACGTTTTCTGGCCGGTTTGTTGGGCGTGCCTGTTTTCATCTAACCAATTTTTCTGTTATGTTTGCAACGAGCCAATTTTGGAGCACTGCTGTCTGTCATACAAACGTCAATTAATTCAGTAAAAATAACTAAGAAGTGTTTTGTAAAGTTTCTATTAGTTTTGTTTGAACATTTTGCACTATGAAAAGGATGGTATAAACTTCGATATTTTGACATGTGACAGCTGCCCAACTAGCAATTTTTAGTTGTGCAAGTTGTAAAAATTAGAGTTGCACTAATTTTAAACGTTGTTTTACGGATAAAGAATAGTTATCATGGCGACCGTCGACAACTTCGACTATTATACGACGCCTAAACGTTTATCACAACTTCAGTAACCATCACAACTATTTATGACCGTCTATTTTACTAACAGTAATTCCTTAGTTGTGAAGGCGCCGACTACAAATCGGTGTGTGCTAAACCGAAAATTGATCAATTTGCCCCACGTTTTCTGGCCCGTTTGTTGGAGACGCGGGCACGCCTGTTTTCATCTAACCAAGTTTTCTGTTACGTTTGCAACAAACCAATTTTGGAGCACTGCTGTCTGTCATAAAAACGTCAAAAGTGTTTTGTAGAGTTTCTATTAGTTTTGTTTCAACATTTTGCGCTATGAAAAGGAACAAATTGTATAAATATTCTTCGATATTTTATCGTCGCAGAAGGCTTTAGCCTAGCATTTAGCTGATATACTGGATCAAAATGTGTCATCTTCTGTGTGGCGGAAAAGAAAAAGGAAGGTCCTGTGTAAACAACAAGGACGGAAATTAAGTGAGCAGCAGAAAGCCAAACTGTGGAGCAATTTCGATTGGGTAAAAATTGAGGCGTGTTCGCGTCTTTTAAGTTAGGGGATCAGTTCAAAACAAAGTTAAGTAGTTACAGCGGTCGAGATACGGGACTCCTTTGGTTGTTATAGAAACTAATAAGTGCCGCCATGATTGATTGTAAAAACCACTGTATGCTAATATGTAAACAAACATAAAAAATTTTTTTTACCTTTCTCTACAATAAACTACGATCTTTTTGCATGTAAAAATTCGTATTTTGTTCTTAGGAATCCTAAGCAACACCTTCAGAGGTTTTTCGAAGCGACTTTTAAGTCATGATTTTTTTTTTTAGTTTCATAAAATCATCTTAATTGAGGGCGCGCTTGTTTTTTAAAGCTACGACCTGCACATTTGACAGTAAACTACCGTCTGTTTATATATTTTGGCATTGGTTCGCATGTTTTGATGATGCAAAACATGATATATGACATAGAATATCATTTTATTTTAATAATATTATGGTGTTAGAAATAGTTTAATTTGTAGTCGAATAGTTTAATTATCATTTTACGTAATGAACAATATTTTGAACAAATAATTGTACTCCAAAACCCATTGAATTATTACTTCAACTGTAGTCGCGATCGGGACGTTGACTCAACCAAAAAATCATCCACCAAATTGGTGCAAAAGTGGGTGGTGTTTGAGTAAAAGTAAACGTTGCAACGCAACGTTGGCACGCGGTGCACAACGTTGAGTCGTCGACAAATTGCTAGTTGGGTGTCATTGAAGGTGATTCCCCAGTGTGTCGGAAAAAAAGAGGAAGGTCCTGTGTAAACAACAAGGACGGAAATTAAGTGAGCAGCAGAAAGTCAAACTGTGGAGCAATTTCGATTGGGTAAAAATTGAGGCGTGTTCGCGTTTTTAAGTTAGGGGATCCGTTCAAAACACAGTTAAGTAGTTAAAGCAGTCGAAACACGGGACTCCTTTGGTTGTCATAGAAACTAATAAGTGCCGCCATGATTGATTGTTAAAACCGTTGTATGCTAATTTGTAAACAAACATTAAAAATTATTTTTTTGCATATAAAAATCCGTATTTTGTTGTTAGGAATCCTAAGCAACATCTTTAGAGGATTTTCGAAGCGATTTTTAAATCATGATTTTTTTTTTAATTTCATAAAATCATCTTAATCGAGGGCGCGCTTGTTTTTTAGAGCTACGAACTGTACATTTGACAGTAAACTACCGTCTGTTTATATATTTTGGCATTGGTTCGCATGTTATGATGATGCAAAACATGATATATGACATAGAATATCATTTTATTTTAATAATATTATGGTGTTAGAAATAGTGTAATTTGTAGTCGAATAGTGTATTTATCATTTTACGTAATGAATAATATTTTGAACAAATAATTGTACTCCAAAACCCATTGAACTATTACTTCAACTGTAGTCGCGATCGCGACGTTGACTCAACCAAAAAATCATCCACCAAATTGGTGCAAAAGTGGGTGGTGTTTGAGTAAAAGTAAACGTTGCGACGCAACGTTGGCACGCGGTGCACAACGTTGAGACGTCGACAAATTGCTAGTTGGGTAATGTTTGTTTTATTTCTTTTTACAGTTAAAAGAAGGCGCTCTTTAATTCCTAATGAAGTCAATGTGCCCAGACAAGCTAATCTCACACCAAAAGCATGACATTTCTATAGGAAGTTATTGATAGTAGTAAGCGATTGCATAAAATGACCAGTTATGTGCAATCATTCTAGAGAAAATTAGCAGTCGCAGAAAATGCTTATTATATGCCAGATTAGAGTACAGCAGCAGAAACCTAAAGCCAGAAGACTTACTTTAGAAGAAAAGATTCTCTCCCTCAGTATTTTTAAATCAATTGGTAAGACGTACAGGCTATTGTCTAAGATTTTCGCTTTGCCAAGTTGAAAAGTAAAAAACTGTTTGTGAAGTTTGCAGGAGTAAACTTAATTATAAGTCATGATAATGATGTTGTCAATGAACTTATTGATGCCTTGCAGTATAAAAACAGTAAGTTGACAAAACCAGGAACATACTGAGATTATTGCGATAAATAAAAAAAAATCAGCATTTCATGAAGCCAAACAAAAATGATTTGGAAAAAATTATGTTTTCTTTCTTGAGGCTTTATATTGAATTTTGTGTACTAAATTATGACTAAAGGCAATTATCCTCACAATTATCTGTGGAATAATTTTAACAATAACTATTTCTAGGTCATTTATCTTCTTTTTAAATCATTTTCACCTCGATTTTTACTATAAGGTAATATTTTATATTTTTACTTATTTTACCAGATAATTCCTTATGTTTTTCACCTCCTTTTTACTCCCTTAGCATTGGAGGGATAACAAATGTTAAACTTTGTAAAAAAATAAAGGAATTCTTGTATTCAACACTCCAATAATGAGTTAAGGCAGTGAAAAATATAATGAACCCTTGTTTTGTTTTTAAACCTGTATTTGGGAAATGTACTTCAATTTTTTTTTAAATTACACATACTTATTTATCATCTGTCTTTATCTTTTTACCCAACCTTTTATAAGTTAAATTCTCAATGAAACTATACAATAAAGGGTTTTGTAAAAGGACCTCACCTATGAAATTAAAAGGCAAAATATTTTTTTCATAACATTTCATTTGGGTCAAAAGTACACATTTGTCTTTTAAGTTCAGGGCACCCAAAGACAAAAAAAGTTTAAAAAATTCACAAAAACATCAACTTTTGATTTATCTTTTAAACATTTTTTGTTTTTTGGGCATATTTGCTATGTTTTCATGGGTATTGAGTTCATTTTCAAAACTCATTCTATCTTTTTCTTTTATATAGCGTGTTCTTGGTCTTGATAAAGAACACCCCCACAAACAATGAAAGGTGGTAAGGTGTATTTGCTTTATTGGCAATATTGGCAAGTGAATGCCATTGGTTATTTACTACAGTAGTATTATTGGCAAAATTGCGCTATTTTGCCAATGATTATTTACTAGTGCTGATGTATTGGCAAATTTATGTTATTTTGCCAATAACTGAAAAACGTGTTTTACATACCAAGTGCAACGCAATCGTTCCTTTAAAAATTGCATGCATTTCTAAACCACCTTTCCGGTCCGATCAAACGCATTTTTTTAAATTTCCCGCGCGATTGACATCTGTCGTGCGGTTGACAACTTGACGTATTTGCCGACGCCAATTTTCTGCGGATTCTTCCTATGTGGGTTCCTTTTTGTGTTTTGCAAGTTTTCTTTTAAAATTGGCTTAAATGTAGTTTGAGTTTCAAGTCAACATGGATGTGGAAGCCGATACTGCGTAAGTACTAATATGTGGAAGCCGATACTGCGTAAGTACTAATATTCTTTTGTTCTTAAATAAGGTCGGCCTAGAGTGGACTTAAAAATGTTCAGAACTACCAGTAAAGCGACCAAAAATCGTCATTTTTGCTGGGTTTATACAGGCATATAAAAATTAAAATAAAAAATAATAACTTTGAACCGAACAGCACACAGATTCTGCACATGTATACAAAAGTGAATGACACCAATAGTTGAAATAATTAAACTAAACTCCATCATGCTGATTTCCTTACTAATATCTGTTAAAAACAAACAAAAAACTGCAAAAAACCCCCATTTAAATTACAAAAACAAATGAAAGTGAGGTTATGTGTGTCAAAGGGGCATGCTCAAATCCGTTTTAAGATAAAAATAAATGTTAAGTTATTCATCTTTTTATTTATGCTGTATAAATGCCTACACTGTTCCCCATAAGCAACTTTTATTTTAATTTTAGTTATTATTTTTTTTCATTTTGATTTGCATGTATGAACCCAGCATTAAATCGTTATCTAGACGCCACTTTACAAGAAAATCAAAGGCCACATTATGATCTATAATCATAGAAATCAGAGGGGAGACTAGAAAACGCTCCTACCTGCGCGAACGTTGAGATTTGTTGGTCGGCCATTTTGACGGTAGAAACGTCAAGATCGGCAACATAACCTCGCTTTCTTTAAGAGCAATCAGCTGTTGACTTTAATGTTTGTTTATTTTTATTTCTAGTTCTCAAAATTAAAAAGATTTATAAAAAAATATTTAAGTAAAACTGCATGGTTTTCCCAAAATAATGCGCTTTTTTAGAACTATTAAAATCAAGGAGGTAATCACAAAATGTGAAATGGTGATCTGTATACCAAACCAGACACCCTAGGAAGTTGCAAGATATATCGACATATTTGCAAAGGATTTGTGACAAGACTAAAAATGTAGATAGAGATTACACATCTCTATACACACTGAAAACTATAAAAATTACCCGATTTGTATTCTAATGATACCAGCTGTAGGTCCTACCATCTCGTTAAATTAATTTTAGTAACATTTTGCCTCAATCATAGAAGTAGAAGAAGTTGCCACAATGGTCCAATTTGGTTTTAATTTATATTTTCTAAAAACATAATGCAAAATGTGCACTTTAAAAACTAAGTAGGTACATGTGTTAGAGCAGCAGTAGTTTAAGAAACAGCACTGAATTTTTTTATGAATTTTATAGTACTACTGCGTTTTAACTTCATAATATTATGTCAGTTGGAAAGAAAGTCCCTCACACAGAATTTGTATTACACTCTGAGAAAAAAAAGTTTATTTTTGCTTATTTAAATACTTTTAAATTCAATGTCTAAGAAATTATTAAGGGTGACTAAATGAAAATAATTTAGGTTGATTATAGTATTTTTTATTTGATCAGGAATAGAAAAAAAAATTCAAACAATTATTGCCATGTATACATGTGACCGAGTCCATTTTTAGTCGAGACTGAGTCCCAATGAAACCCTTATCTTTTTAGTATTCAAATCGATTTAAGTTTAAAGTCAATTACTAACATCTCCTAATTGAAATATATACAGTTAATTATATACAAAACAGTATTTAAAACGAACCTGGTCACATATATTTATTTATTTCAACGTCAGAGCCAATTACAAAAGTAAAAATACAAAAATAATAATTAAACTAAAAATAAATATACATAACAATAAAATAAGTATACTAGGACAGTTGATAAAAATTGCACAAAAACAGCACAAATAAATAACCATAAAAAATTAGTCTTATTGTATTTCTTTAAGCCTATTTTTGAAGGAACAAATACCACATGAAAATGGATCAATATTGTGAGTATAAGCTTTTATATCAACATCGTGTAAGCTTTCATTCACAATATTGGCTTTTTCTTCTCCCGAAAGTCCTTTTACAAAAAAGTAACCAATTGGCAATTTCCAATATCCTTGGTTACCAACCACCATGACAACCAACACCTCCGATGCAGGATGTAATTCTTCATTATCTGTGGGAACGCCAATATTTACATACCCCCCATTTTATTGTTGTCAAATTCAATTTGTTTCTGTATTGACATTTCATCCATCATTAAAGAACAAATGAGCTCATGGCCATTTGCTTTTGCCTCTTCGGCTTTTTGTTTCAAACAATTAAACACTGGAGCAATAAAGCCTGGTGAACAGTCAACATTTGCGTACCACTTTAAGGAAAACTTGCATATAAGGAAAACTCTTCGCGGACAAAATTATATGCTTTGCCGGGCCATCAAAAGTGCTGGAATGCTATCATATGTTTTTTGAACATATTGCAAAGAATTTTCAGACAAATGATTTTCTTTTTTTAAAGAATTTATAACCATTCTTAAATTTGTCACCTTCTGTTTTAGTTTTTTAGTTTTGTACCTCTCTGAGTACAATTTTCTTTTGACAATCTTATGCTTCTGCTTCAAAACTTCAGACTTTCTTTTTAAAGTTGAGGGAAAAGCACTAAAAAAAATAATAACTAGAGAAAATCACTTTTTATAGTACATGGTGTTTCAATATATTTTACCACCCATACATTATCCCCATAATTATAATGTAAGGTAAAAAAAGGTTCATATTCAGAATATGCATAATTTTTTATAAACGAAATTACATAATGCAAAGTTGGCAACCGTCACTGGAAATGTCTCATTTTAAATAGAATGCTCCAATCCTGATTCAAAATTGTGTGGTAAATATATCAATAATAATACTTAATAATACAAAAAATATTTTTTTTTGTTAATGGAGTGACCAACAGTCCTTTCCAAATTCTCCAAACCAGTTTTAATATAATGGCTGACATTTAAACAAAGAAACTAAATGAAACTGTTTTGGTGAGTGTCAAAAAACTGTTCTAGAGAATTTGAAATGGAGTGTACTTTGTATGCAATATTTTCTAAAAATTAATTTGATCTCTTGAGGAAGCTTTGACCTAAAGTTATTAATAAGTTTGTTTTTTGCTAATAAATACTACCAACCTGTAAGAATGAAATTCATGAAATTCTTTTACTATCCTTATTCTCCTACTCTTGGTGCTGCTATCAGTAGCAGTACTCTTATCTGAACTGGAAGTTTTTTTCCCAAGTGAGATTTTCTTTAGTCTAGGGCTACTATCAGTATCACTACTTTGTTCCAAGGCAGATGTTTGCTTTGTAGCCCAAGAAGTTTTCCTTTTTTTAGATGTTCCATCAGAGCTGGAACTAGAAGCTTTTCCTGTAGTGCTAAAAATTAAATAAAAGTTGGGCTTAATTCATGGCAAAAAAAATCCAACTACTTACAATCAACATCATATTTTTATGATGTGTTAAAAAAATAATATATGTATGCATTTTTCTTATTCATTGAAATTTAGTGGCTTAGTCTTAATTCCACAGAAAAAAGGGTATAGACCAAGTAGTGTGTATTATTGTTAACTTCATACCTTCTCATTTTTTAGTAGCCGCAAAGTTTTTTTCTGAGCATCAGATTCCACAGATAATGTTGACTGCTCTGAGGAAATATTAAAACTTGGGCTCATTGCCAAAGAGTGTTCTGATATATTTGATGTTCCTGCCTCAGAGTTCTCAATAATTGGCCTCAACTGGAAAGAGGGCACAACATTTCGTTTTAGATCCTTCCTAGAACCTTGCAATTGTATGAAATCCTCTGGCTTAAAATGCCTCGAACACACAACTTTAGATTTTGTCCAAGTCCATTGGCTTGGGTCAATTTGTAAGGCAACCAGCCAATTTCTCTGAACTGTTAAATCTCATGGAAATCTAAAAAAATTCGTAAATATAGTTTTGCGGGAAAATAATAAAAATTAGGCACTATAGATAGATAGAAAAAATCTTTATTGAACTATTAGAAAATTACAAAAATATTCAAATTTGGTTCCACCACTACAAAGTTCTTAAGTGTCCGTAAAAGAAATAATAAACAATTCTAAATAACACTAAAAAGAAAAGAAATAAAAATAAATAAAATAATGGATTTGTGGTGGCTATATGGAATAATAAATTCAGGTTAGATAGCTATAGACCGAACATTTTTTCTTTGAGGGACAATGGTTTCTAAGGTACATTCGTTTCATTTAAAATTATAAAATATTTAGTTGCTTTATAAAATCAAAGATTTAGTAAGTATCATACTATTTTCATTAAAAATTCTTAAAACCTAACCTGATGTACATGCTGATGATGCCCCAAGGGCGAAAGATATCCATCTGAATTTTTAATAAAGATATTGCACAAAATAGACTTTTTTCCTTCAACACCTTCAAATAAAATAATACAATATAATAGCATTCAGAATATCTATCTATAGCATTTTCTTTTAAATAAATATATAATAACTTTATTGCTAACAAAATTATTAGACATCAAACCTGGATCAATATTTCCAATGCTTTGTCGAAAACAGTACTTTAAATCTAATTTTGTAAACCGTTATTTTAGTAGAGTTAAGTATTTCATAAGAAATGATTTACATAGGCACTTACTAGAATCCGAATAACTAGAGCTCAAGACTGATGATGCTGAAACATTTTTTTTCTGAAACAGGGTACCTACTAGGTTGAGTGATTTGAGTTTTTTTTTTGAGGTTTCTGACATTTTTTCAATAGAACCCCAAATCCATGTCCGGCAGGTTTTTTTTAATGCAAAAAAAGGTGCTGGGGGGGGGTTGGTAATGTTTTTTGTGTGTTTTGGGTTGGTCTGAGTTTGTTTAAGTTAAATTGGGTTGAGTTTGTTAAAGAAAATAAACAAAAATCTAATTCAAAAAAACCTCTCTGAGGTGGCTTTGGGATTCTACAGACACAACAATTCATAGTCATTCCTCGGACCTTCCTCCTTCCTTCACCATAAGAATTATTGTGAGCAAGGAAGAAAGGATCCTTGCAGAGGATCTCTATGAATATGGCACTAAGTGCCCCATTAATGGTAAAGCCATGATGATCCTTAAAATAATTTAGTTAAATACATGTTAAATGTTTTTTACACTTATAGTAGGACATGTTTCTTGATAAATAAGACTGTAAAGAACTTTGATTGAAAGAAATTAATACCACCTTATGTCTCACACACTTTATGCTTTGAAAAATTACAATTTTTGCTGTTTTTTTTATAAAAACTGCATAACAAAATTTTTTATAGCTGTCTCTCTGCAACAACCTTAAATATTTTTGCATGTCACTAAAATATCTCTCCATCTACCTCTAAGATTCTACTCTCTCTCTCTTTAAATATTTTTCATATTAACAGAGAAAAAAATGTTTTTGCTAATACTTTTTTTGAACGCTAAAAAAATGGTGGAAACTGGAAAAATTTGAGTGTTTTATTCTAAAAATCAAAAGTTTGGAAACAAAACTTTAAAATGTGTGCAAAATCATGGCATAAAAATGAGGAAACATAGTAAAAACTGCTTAATTAAATTCGGTACCCCTTAAATTATGCTAAAATATTTTAAGAACCATGATGGTAATTTAAGCCTTTCTAGAATAAAACACTCAAATGGTTTTTTAGGCATTCAAAAAAAGTACTGCCAAAAAACATTTTTCCTATGTTAAAATGAAAAATATTTAGAGAGAGAGGAGAGAATTTTAGAGGTAGATGGAGGGATAATTTTTAATTAAAGTTGTTGAAGAAACACAGCAGGCTATAAAGTATTTTAGAGAAAGATGGACATAATTTAAGGCAAATCTTTACTAAAAATTTCTTTTATGTCATCTGTCTGTCATCTTGAGTAGTGTCGTGCATATGGTTTTTATTTTGCCATTTTTATCCAAAAAACAGCAAAAATTGTAATTTTTCAAAGCGTAAAGTGGGTGTGTAAGGTGGTATTAATTTCTTTCAATCAAAGTTCTTTACAGTCTTTAAATTTACCAAAAAACATGTTCTACTAAAGTGTATCTTAGCAAATCTAAAAATAATTTAACATGTATATAAGAAAATTGTGTCATCATGGCTTTACCATTTAAATTACCATCATGGCTTGACCATAAGAATATTTCATCAAAAACCAAAAATGGCAGAAACCTGTATAGGAAATAATTACCTAATTTTAGTTGAGATGAAATTGTTAAGAAAATAAATTAAAAAAATGTTTCAACCCCAGCAAATTTGCCTAGTGCCTACATAACAATATTCCACTAAAAAGTTAAAATAAAAGAAAGGGAGGGTCTAAAGAGCCGACAATTCAGCTAAATAGTCATGAGGCTAAAGAGCCAACAATAATTATTTATGTGTTTTTCATATTTTCATTTTTTTTTTAACTTAATTTACCCAACCTAACCTAAACACACTTAAACCAACTTATTCAAAGCCACAACAACCCAAAAAAAAACACACTACAACCCCTACATGTTTTTTTTGGCATAAAAAAAATGGAGGCACCTTCTAGGGCCCCTAAAGGACCCCGAATCCTTGTCTGGCGTTTTTTTAATGCAAAAAATAGGTTTAGGGTGGGGTTAGTGTTTTTTTTTGGTGTTTGTTTAAATCTGTTTCAGTTGGGTTGGGTTCATTTAGTTAAAAATATACTAAATAATTACTGTTGGATTTTTAGTCTAAAAGAAAACCCTATACGGTATTGTTACCAAAAAAATAACAACAAACTTAGGTAATTATGCAGTATACGGTTTTCTGCCATTTTTGATTTTTTTTTAAATTCTTTATGGGGGCACCTTCTAGGGTCCCTAGGACCCTAAATCCGTCTGCGCCCGATTTTTTTTTTTTTTTTTACGAGAAAAAAGGGTGGCCAGGGGGGGGTTGTAATGTGTTTTTTTGATTGTTTTGGGTTGGTTTGAATTAGGGTGGGTTGGACTGTGTTGGTTTGGGTTGTTTTAGTGAAAAAAAATAAAAAAAAAAACAACGGGCGCAGACGGATTTGGGGTCCTAGGGACCCTGGAAGGTGCCCCCATAAAGAATTTTTCAAAAAAAATCAAAAATGGCAGAAAACCGTATACTTACGTATGAAACGAAATATTATTATCCAATAACAGGCGTCTTACGCTCTTGCACCCCTTTACGGAACAAGACATCTTCTGAAAAACGGGGCCCTAAAGACACAATCCACAGCACAAAGTCAAAGTATATAAAATGCACAATAAACTTAACTAAAAAAAGTCAAAAAACGTTTAAAAAACAGATGAAAATCACAAAAAATATAGTCGCTTTTGTTCGCTTTTGTGGCCAAAACAAAACAAACCAAAATCGAGGTTAGTCCCGCGCGAGTGACAACTGACAGAGAAGTGAAGTCAGCAATTGAATCACAGATAAAGGTTGGTTGGTTTAATAAATGGCGTCCGGAGGAGAATTTCAGGGGAGGCTACCAGCAAAATGGCGGCACTGATGGTGTTCCCGAAAATTTGGATGCGCAGTCGTCGATAATCGTTCTATTCCCCTCTGATTTCTATGTCTATAATGCTTAAGCGATACTGACACTAATAATTTACAAATTTCTTTTGTAATCAAGCAAAACCATTCTCAACTTAAAAGCCAGTTAACTCCTACCTGTGTTCAGCCTTCAGTGCCATTTAGCCTACTGTTGCCGCCATTTTTATAACCAAATTGACAGGTAAAACATGAATTTTCTCTCAGTTTGGTGTCACTATGGCCTCTATAGTAGGCTAAAGGATACTATATCCAAAAAGAGTTAACTGGCTTTTTAGTTGAAGTGTTGGATCGAGCCATCTAAAGATTCATCAATTCAGTCTACGTCCAAGTCATTTTCTAACACTGAAATTTCTCTTGCTGACTCAGAGAATGATGACCATTAAATTTCTTGTGAAACCGAGCTGTCTTTAGTTAATATCTTAAAATCTTTTTTAAAATTAATTTGAAAAAACTCGTCTGTGGTACTATTTTTTTATTTTAACGTAAATTTGCCAATAAAACAACTAGATTAAAGTTTTTTTTTTGAGAAACCGATATTTTGTCACTTTTTAAGCAAAAAGGGCTACTTTTTCTTAAAACAAAATACTGGTTTATCCAAAAAAAATAATTTACAGCTATACTTACCAAAATTTAAACTTTTTTAGATTCTGTGAAAAATTCTTTAAGAAGTCAACCAACTTTTCCTCATTCTGTCGTTGAAGATGCTACTAAGGCTTAGTTACGGGGTGCCTGAACATCCAGGAAAAAAGATGCTGAATAAATCTTCATCTTATCTTATAACAAGAAGAAGGAAGTACTAAGTTTTTAAATTTTTGGCCAAGGAATTTTTATATAAAGCAACTGAAGCAAACCTTATTTTTTTGATTCACAATCAAAGAGATTCTAAATAAAATTTTCTCTGTTGCAATTTACTGTTGTATGGAAAACCTCCTCTTAATAAATATTTAAATCAATTTATGAAAGAATTTTCCTCTATCTTTGGCATGACCAAGACGACAAATATTATTCATATGGTTTCCATTCCTGTCTTCATGTTAGGATATAAATATAAGTGTATAAGTGTTTGTTTATAGTAACATTTATTTATTTATTACATATTGGTTTTTCTAGGAATTTTTTTATTTTATGCATAAATACTTTATATAGGAAGAAAAAGCCAATTATCAGTGGTATCGGAATTTGCATCTGTATCCCTATTGAGCCGACCAATCAAGGAGGTGCACTTTTAATTTTTGCGTGGGTTTGGCACTTAGTGGTAAGGGTGATTCACCATATTTTCCCAACTACATAACTGATTTATTCTTAAAGATAGAAAAAAAAATAATACAAAAGTTGCTTAGTTTTTCACAAATTTTAAGAAAATTTAACCAAAATTTTAAAAATATCAAATTTCGACATCAACTTTCTTATTTCAAATGGAAAACCCTGTATATTTTTCAAGAAAAACGTTGACTTAAGAGCAACTGTTTAAGATAAACCCTACAAGATCTACCGAAATTTTAAAAAATATACAGGGTGTTCTATTTAAAATAAGAAAGTTGATGTCTGAGTCTAAATTTGACATTTTGAAAATTTTTATTGAATTTTCTTAAACTTCGTGAAGAACTAATCAACTTTTGTATTTAAACTATTTTTCTATCTCTAATAATAAATGAGCTATGTAGTGGGAAAAATATGGTGAATCACCCCATACATTTTTTGCCAATATTGCCTGCAATGCCGGTATTTAGTATGCAGTGCTCCTCTACATTTAAACCATACTAAGTGTGTATTTGCCATCAGTTTAAACGTATTCGTTGCCGTCGCTCGGCCGGTGGCTCACACAGGTGTGTTTAAATCATGTATAACGTACAGATTGCCGTGCGTCAAATTCTCATTGCCAATATTTGTAAGGCACGTTGCCATTACGGCATTTTTTGTGGGGACGCTATATAAAAGAAAAAGATACAATGAGTTTTGAAAACGAACTCAATACCCATGAAAACATAGCAATTGTGGTCCTTTTTGCTATGCCAAGAAAAATCAATACTTACATTACATTTGTAAAGTAATATTGATTTTTTATTTAAAAATCAATATTCTTTTGTAGTATTAATTTTTGTGGTTATCATGTGTGGTGCTCCATCTATTTGTATTTCACTGAACTATTTCTATGTCGGGCGCCAAGGTCGTAATTAGTTCCGTAGCACAGTACAGCAGATAACATTCTGGTCTGCCAGACAGACCGAACCCATTTTTTTTTCTATGCCTTTTACAATAAAAATTTTTTGACATATCCAGTGTTACCAATAGATACACATCAAATATGCTCGTTGCCAGCTCTTTTTTTTAAATCGAGTTACTTAACCCTGATTAGGTAATTATTTCATAAAAAAAGTTTGTGGATAGGTAAACTTGTTTAGCCGCGATTAGCAGGTTAATTCCAATTAGCTAGCCCTGATTAGAGTGTTTAATGGTGGATATGGACATAAGAGTTGCTTGAACAAATAACTTGAATTTTAAAAGATTGTATGATGGCATTGATCAGATCTTACTTGTTTTTACAAGACTGGGTGAGTTTCTAAGAGTTGCTTGCAAGTTTTTAAGAAATATGATTAAAAAAATTATTTAATTTTTAAAAAGTGTCTGAAAAGAAATAAATATAGATAGAATCGAGAATATTTTGCTTGTTTTGACGATTCTCGAGCCGAAAAAAATTGTTATACAGGGTGTCTATATTGGAATTTTCGTAGAGCACACTCCTTTCGAGGGGCGAATTTCACCACCAGAATTTAAATACCACAAGTGGGTTATGTCCTAATAAAGGTAATAAACCCTGGAATAAACCGTAACTTTTATGTTCAAAAAATCTGTCTTCAAATAAAAGTGTTCAAATATCAAATATGTCATTTTTGTTTGTAAAATCTGAAAAAGACTGCTTGCATGCCAACGTTGCTTAAATTTTAACAAATATTTTCTTTGGATCATACATTTTTTTGGAAAATTGGGCTTACGTTCTGATAAAAACAAAAGTTTGTTAATTCTTTTTTAAAATATTTCACTTGTTCTCAGAGCCCCTGGCTATTATGGTTAATAAAATATATTAAAATTTATTACTTGTAATACTCATCAAATCCATGTATGTTTTTAGAACGTTTTTAAAAATGTACGCCTATATTCCAGCTCTTATTGCGAATCTTTTTCAGACTTTTTGTGTACAAATGCGATGACCTGAGTGAACATTTAATAAACATTTGCATATGTTTAAAAAACGTTTCAAAGGCGTATTGAAAAAATCAATATTTTCCTAAAACTTTGTAATGTCCCAGGAACGTTTTAAAAACGTTCAAAGAACGTTAAGTCGTCCAATAAACGTTTTAAAACTCACCAGGAACCTTTCAAAAACGCATAAGAAACATTTTTTGCACTCAGCAGTTACATAAATATTTTGTATGATGGTTTAAACGCAATAAAACAAAAACATATAATTTATCTTTTATTTAATAAACAAAAATTTAAAAACACTCCAACTATCAAGACAAACAACTAGCAACGCAACTACTACCTCTTATTTATTGACCATCCTTTAGAAAAATATGTTGACCTTAAATCTTTTTTATAACTTATAATAAATAGGTAAAAAATAAATTCGCGAAATACTAACTCTATCTATAAGTAGTTACACAAGCAAGGCGCCTTATAAATATTTTACTATTTTCACAAAGAATTAAATTAATAAACTTTAAAACTTAAAACAACGGTTTACTTCAAAAAAATTAAAATAGGGCCACATCTAAAACAATACCTTTTGCATGCAAAAGTTCTTTTTTGATATCCCATATATAGATACAATGAAACCAAAAGCCAATAAACCAATTATTTTTCCAAAATAAACTTGCACATAAATATTTGCTTAAAACTGTTTAATCTTAAACAGAAAGATAATTGAATGGTGGTTTTTCCTTCCACCCTAACAATGAATATTTTAGGGCCACATCATCAGTTATAAGTGCAGATAGTATTCGTCTAATAAACTCCTGGATATTATTACCAAGCTTTGAAAAATAGCCAACCTAAAATATAAAATTATAATAGATTTTAACCATAATAGGTTTTTGGTTATTCTTAGTCTTAGTTAACTCAATTAAAAATCAGTCAAACTTTACGAAACAATTAGCAAAATCAGACCTTGTTTGGACCTATTTATTTTTTATTTTTTTCTCAATGTTTCGAGAATGATGTTGAACAAAATTATTTCAAGTGTCAGTTAATTTGGATTAAGGCAGGTTCATGGTTATATTCCTTTTCCTTTTCCCTAACTTTTTCCTTTATCTACCTTTCCTTTTTCCTTAAGTAAAAAGCTGGTTCATGCTAAATTCAAAGTTGACACTAATGATAGGCTTGCGATTTTGGCATTTTGTTTACATACAAAATTTGGGGTTCTTTTTGTCCCACAAATGTGGACCAAATGCATTAAATATTCAATATTCATTTTTGTAATAACTACTGCTTGAAATAATTTAAAAAACCATCAATTTTGAGGTTAAAAAATGTCAACAAATATTTTGCCTGCTGCACTTACACGACACAGTTTTTTCCATTTCTTTTTCTGTAAAGCTAAATATTGGTTGACTTTCAAGGCTTAAGAAAAAATATATGGAAAAGGAACAAGCATGAACACCCACATCTGAATACATGAGATTTAATAATAAAAGTTACAGCAAAAGTTACAGAAAAGGAAAAGGAATTAAAGCATGAACCAGCCTTTAAAAGACTTCCTCCTAAAATTTACTTCTGATTAAAGTTCAGGAAAGCTGGGTTTATAAAAATAAAAACTTGTTGATGGTTTATACAGGAAATAAAATTAAAATAAGAATAGTATTGAACCAATTGGCACATGTCTATTAAAAATGTGTCTACTGTCATTTTTTGGTGTTTATTATTTTTACCAGTTTTTTTGTTTTCATTTGAAATTTGTATAATTTATGCTAAAAATGTATACAAAAACTCCTATGCATATATTTTACAGCCATGTCTTTCCAGGGGTGTGTCCCACCAGAAGCTAAAATGGTTGTGCAAGTCACATAACTACCTTAATCAGCATATTAATTAGTGTCAAAAACTTTAATTACCCTTTTATAGGAAAATACACCACCAGGTATCCTTACAAAAAAAGACCAAAATTATACATCTCCCGAGACATCTCCTTTTAAATTAAAAAAAAACCTTAAAAAAATCAGACGTGAGGTTATATGTAAAAAATCAATGTTTCCAGACATGCACACATCCATTTTCAAATAAAATTAAGTTAAAAAGTTAGAAGTTGACAATCTTTCAATTTTATTTTCTTTATTTATTTAGCCAAGGTTTTAGCTTTATAAACGCTTAACTGTATTCCTATAGCTTTAACCCAGCTTAAATTGCTAGAGCTAGAACATTTTTTTGAACTTACCATAGCTTGGTATTTTTTGTGTTCTCTAGATCACTCTCGAGTTTGACTAGATCATCCTCCATTTATAAAGGTAAAGTTATAAACTATCCATAACATCCTGGTCGTTTTCTTGTTGGGATAGACCTCCTGAACAACCACCTCTTATTAATTTTCGATTTTTCCATTAAGTTCTAGAATTGAGAAGGTTTATCAAAATAAATTGAGGTACCAGCAGCAGACAAGTTAAGGCTGATTCATAAGCTACGTTCTGTATATAGATCCGATCAATCAGACTGCTCCAAATCGTTCGGCAATTCGTAGCGGAGGTAGGGGAGGTAAATCTGTCGCGTTTGTTTAATGAATCCAGATCAATCGGAGCTAGATCCCTCTGATCTGAATTTTAGACGGATTTCCCAGATTAATCTAAATTTTTAGGGTTATGTTTTTGTTTATTTTTAGTTTTGTGTTGGAACTTTTTTGGATTTTAAGAAAAAGTAGTGGAAAATGAAAACCATTTAAGTGCGTTTTTATGTAAGTTTCAGTCAGACATAATATAGATTGAAGACGATTGCGCCATCGGCAACGACTGGCGCGAGCTTTTTGAATCGAAAGCTGAGGGGTGATTTATAAACTGGAGTTGAGTTGAGTGGCACATTCTGAAATGTTCTTTAAATTGCCTGTCTCTTAATCGTGGAACTTTTTCTCCAGCTAAGCCAAAGAGCTTATTACAGTCTTCTGAACAGTTAACCTTATCATCATTGCTATACAAACACAAAAAAATGAGTCAACAGGAGCAGAATGAAAATATGTAAGTATTGTTTATAATTTTTGGGTTACCATTTTTGTGTTTTTTACTTTGAGAGCTTTTTTGGTATCAAAGCTACATGCAGTCTAGAGTTGCTGCAACGTAAAAAGTTATTCAAGTTTTAATGCATAATGCCTAATGCTTTTTTGATTTCTATTTCCCTTCAAAAAGTAGAGAGAGAAGACAAAATTGTGCGTTGGGCATTAGCCATTAAAACTTGAGTAAATATGCCTTAAGCCATAAGACATAAGCAGTAAAAATTAAAAAGCATTAATTTTTTGCTTACTTCTTTGAACTATAAACATCAACATTGATAAGCCATAGTTCATTTTCCTTGCGTCTTATGGCTTACTTTTTATGGTGCAGCAACTCTAGACTGCAGCTTAACCTAAAAAGTCAGTCAAGGTAAAATTTAAGACAAGAAGAAAGTTGTAATTTTCTCTTGGTAAAATACAGTTTTTTGGGATAAATTGTTGTTTCACTAACTCTACACCCAACCAAACAAGTACTATTGTTTTGTTACTATTGTATTATTGTTTTTTTACAGTTTCAAAAAAAAATCTTCCCAAAAAGTCATAAGAAAAATGATCGGCAAGGTATTCAAGGAACAACTTGCATATTGTCACCACAGTGTAGCTACACGGGACCAAAGAAGATGCGTTTATTGTAGTAGAAATGATCCTAAAACTAGTGGCGTAATTGATTTTTTTATATCACTGGTCAGTATTTTGTCGTTATAACCTTAGATTACAACCATCTGTTCATCCTTTTTAAATCTATCATAGGCTGTTTTTGGAAGGTTAAGTGCCATTTAGACATGATAATAATTATGTCAGTATTGTATTACCCAAAAGTTTAGATTATACCTTATTTGATCATTGTATAAGATAGATTTTTACCGACAGGGTGTCGATTCTGTCAAGTACATTAAATAAATAAATAAATATAATTAATATTAAGTTTAATCAATAAAACAGATATTACATAACTCAGTAAAATTTGATATTATACAATACATACACTTTTTTTTAAATACAGAACTTACAATTAAAATTTGAAAAGCTAGCCTACAACATTAAAAATAAAATTGCAAAGGATAGCCCACAGCATTAAAAAAGTTAAGTCTAAACATATCTGGACACTAGAGCTACAGCTTAATTAAATGAAAGTTAATAAAAAAACCCACCAAAGTCACACAAAGATCTCTGTTCCACAGACGTACTAACTTTTTCTGAAAAAATGACTATGCAGTAAACATAAAGTTTGTATCTTCAACTACCTATACTTATGAACCTAGTAGTAAAGGGTAGTGGGGAGGGCTGGCAATGATAGAAAAAATTGTCTGCCCCTTTCTTATAACATGTTAAAATTTCAAAAAATTGAATAGGTGCACACGCTCCATAGGAAATTGGAAGTAGTTCTTTCTAGACCTTTTTATTTAAAATAAATTCTTGAGCCCATAGTTTTATCAGAATAATGTTCATCATAACTAAGAACAATAAAAAGTATGTACTGTATTTTGTGAAACTGATTCTTAATCAAAAATGTAATTTGTAAAATCCTTTTTTTTGCATTGTTTTAGATATAGCTTGATCACGATTCAGCCTGCATCAGGGTAATGAGTTTTGGAAAACTGCAATGGACTTTTCTAGTGTGTTTGTTAAATGATATTTTTTCTACACCAAATCAAAGTGCCTGTACTAATTTTAAAGAATAAAAAAATTATATAAATTTGTGTTCCTTATTATTGCAAATTGGACCGCAGTGTTAAACTAGGTTTGACTTGTGACAGCACTTGTGTAATACTTACCAATAAAGTTAGTAGTAGAATGTGCTTTCATAATAAACTAAGGTATCACATTATAAACATCAATTAAATTTAAACTAGGTTTAGCATTGCGGTGCAATATGCAACGAATATTTGTACAAATCACTACATTTAATCTACATGACAGCTTATGGCTAGCCTATGATACAAAAGTGGTAAAATCTGGATGGCCGAAAGGAGTAATCCCCTGTTGCTGATGTTTGGAATGAAGGCGGCACGCCCCCGCCCCAGGAAGCTCCATACTTCAAGTGGGTATCCGACTCACGGTCGCCTGGAGGCAGAAGGGTCATAACGTTAAGCGCGCTGCTTCGGCGGGTACTTTCGGCCCGAATCCGTCACTTCGCAAAGCCTTCAGTTTGCCGATTTCGACCCATGGGGATTTGGTTTATTGGGTATATCTTCAAACATTATTTGTTGTCCGTGCACTATAGCACAAATAGCCTCTAAAACCATGTTATTCATGGTTCCTTTGAGACTCAAAAGCCCAGCAGCCGACAAAAAATTAAAAAAAATAACTTAGGTTAGAAAGTTTATATCTGAACCCGTTCGGTAATGCGACTTGCTCGGATTAATCGACGATCATAGGTACATGATCGGCCCCCATATGCCATAATTTTGGGGATAATGTCGAAGATATTTTTAATGTCCTCCTCCTTTGTCCTTTATATATATATCTCTGTTGTCTAAAAGTCTAAATATAAGATTGCAAATTGGTATAGGGATATTAGCCTCAACTGGCGGAACTCAAAATCTCACCGTTCGAGCAACTTGACGAGCGTTCTACTCTTCTACCCACCCTTCTCTTTCTATGGTCCTATACAGTGTGGCATGCGTTAATTTTTATTGCAGTAAAAATTAGTCATTTGGAAAAAATACGGTAATTTTTCTCCAAATCTGGTAATTTATCAACCTCGTTGCTGGTCATAAATTCCTGAGTTCTTGATAACACTGGGGCTGTATTTTTGACACCCGTGCCCGTGAGTGTGAACAAATTTCTCACTTCTCACCTCCTTTGAACCATGTGAACAGTAAGAGAGGCCAATACTCGGCGGTCGCTGTACTCGCCGTCAAGAATACGTGCCCTGGTGCAGCGTCACGAGTCTCTATTCATGGATGCGGGAGCACATGGCCCGAATTCCTTTGTAAACAGAAGAATCAGAATATGGCATTAGAGCTCCTTAACCTATGATTAAAAAACCAAAAAAAAAAAAATTATCAGTAAACATCGGGCTTTATATTTTAATCCCAATTATTTAAATGAGTTTGCTTCAAGCAGCGAGAGTCACCTCTATTTTGGCACCACGCTACTTGCGTCAGAATGCTTACTCTCGTTACGTGTCAACATCAACTTTAGTCATAATTAAGAAGAATGGTTTTGAAGGACAAAAAAGGCATTATAAGGATTTTGGTCACAAACCTACTAAGACACCTTTTGCTTCGAAGATTTGGTACTCGTTCCTGTTTGTGATGTTTTTATTGCCATCAGTTAATTTTTCCTGGTAAGCTTTTACTGAGGTTTCGCAGATTCAGAGTACCATAGGGTAAGCTGTTCCGGTAATTATGCAGTATACGGTTTTCTGCCATTTTTGATTTTTTTTGAAAAATTCTTTATGGGGGCACCTTCTAGGGTCCCTAGGACCCCAAATCCGTCTGCGCCGGTTGTTTTTTTATTTTGATTTTTTTTGTTTTTTTTTAATTTTTTTTCACTAAAACAAACCAAACCAACACAGTCCAACCCAACCTAATTCAAACCAACCCAAAACAATTAAAAAAACACTTTACAACCCCCCCTGGGCACCCTTTTTTCTCGTTAAAAAAAAAAAAAAAAATCGGGCGCAGGCGGACTTGGGGTCCTAGGAACCCTAGAAGGTGCCCCCATAAAGAATTTTTCAAAAAAAATCAAAAATGGCAGAAAACCATATACCATAATTACCGCTGTTCCTAGCAAGCTAAAATCGGCCAAAATATCTCCAATTTACAAAAAAGGTAGCAAAACCAATAGAAGTTATCATTCAGTTTCAAGTCTCCCAGTATTCTCAAAAGTGTTCGAAAAACTAATGCACAATAGGCTTGTATCCTATCTTATAAAAAATAACTTGTTATCCTCAACCATTGAACTATTAACCAGACTGAGAAGGGGCGACAAACTGCGAGCATGGGCTAATTGTAATCGCAGCCATGTTAGCGGACAGTAGAGTCTGTGTACTTCTGTTTGCATTTCAATTTTAAATCACATTTAAACTAAGAAAGAATTACATTTTGTGCAAATTAAGTGAAATTTCAAAATAAATGTTTTATAATACTGTCAAGATTTTTAAACATAATGTATGGATCAACTAATTTTATCAACATAACTCCGAAAATGTTTCTTGACATATTTTAAATTTTTTTTGAAATTTTGATGTAATTGTTGTTGTTTAAATTCAGCAGCATTTAAAAAAAAAACACTTTGTTTTTTTTTTGGTTTATTAGCCTACCGATTTTAAATCATTTATGATTTTTTTGCAATGAATATCTCAAAAACAGTAATTTCCTTGAATAGTTAAATTAGGTATCATTCATAATTGCCATAGTCGTAATTTTTGTTATAACGCACACTCTGTCATATTAACAAGAAAGACAGTGACAGAGTGTGCATTATGATAAAAACTACGACTATTGCAATGAACTATTCCAATTATCAATGATACTTCATTGTAATTATTTTAAAACTAAAAATAACAAATAAATTAGATATACCTTCTTTTTGACATTTTTGACCTTAGAGGGTCCCAAGATTAAAAAGCTATCTTTTCTTCAAATAAGATGAAGAGCATCTGGTCGAACAAAAAAGTTGGAGGGTGACTTGTCAAACAAATTATAGGCACTATGCCTGAAGAGGTGAAACTGTGGATCCGGTATTAGACTTTTTTCATATCATGCAAATTGGAGCACCATTGATAGTAGATCCGAGGGTGGAATCATCGGATCTTAGTAGTAGTGCTTTTGACTTAAAATACATTATCCCTTTCCCATTCAGCTTAAACTGGAACAAGTATAACAATTAAATCCAAACAAACAGGGTAAGTCTCATTTTGGAAAATTGGCCAAAGGGGTAATGTCAAGGGTCAAAAGCACTAGTAGAATCTGGTGATTTCACTCCATTTGGCACATTTACCAAATGATACTAGAGAGTGGGGAGGAATCACCCTTTTGTTGGTTTTTCAAAATCACCCTACTTTACCATATTCTATCTGGGACTTAACTGTTTCCCTACTTGCTTCATGAAAAAGTAAAAATTTTCATTGTTAGAAAAGAAAATATTTTGATTGAGGATGAAATGTCACAGGATCAAGGAATATAAATTAATATAGCAAGTTAATGAAAACAGGTAGTGATTGATGGTCACCCTACCAACTCCCTAAAAACACAATCAATTTTAAAAACTTATTTTTCATTATTTAACATTAAATATAAACATAATTACACTGCCTGGTTGACAACAAAGCCAGACAGAATGTCTAGAGCAGATTAATTTATGCCTGACCCACTGCCTCACTTCTGGATCTAAACCGACTGCCTCTAACTATCATTTATGCTGGATCTTCTTTAGGAAATATAAAAAAAATGGTCTTCTAGATACTACATTTCATAATACTCTCCCATATAAAATTGGTAGTTTTTTTAGTTGTGTAAAAAAAATCAGAGCTTTCACCAATCAAACTAGAACAGCAATATTTAAAAAATAAAAAATAGTTTTATTCTGAATATTTATTTTAATAATTTTTTTTAGTGATACTGGATTTACTCTGTAAAATAATTAAAATTAGTAGGTAGCTCAAATCAGGTTTAATACCAAATGTCAAAAATTTTATTGAATTTTGAAATTCTACTTTTTTTTCTGATTTAAGATCTAAATATTTTTAAAGGTATATTACATTGACCCTGATTTATAAATTAAGAGATTTAAAACCAAAACTTGAAACATGAATAAAAGAAAAAAGTCACTGTCCGTTCCTGTTTTTATTCTTAGACATCTTTCGACAAAATGTTTAGAGATTCGTCCAAAAATAAAGTATTAATAACAACAATAACAAGGCTTTGTAAAAAAAAACAAGATCACCATGTATCATACAAAAAATTTTGCCATCAATTAAGCCCAACTTGTCATTTTGTCTGATGTTACTTTAAATACTCTGCTTTTTAAGACCCAAGAGGTTTGTTACACTTTTCCTTTGGGGGGGGGGGGGTCAGTAAACACTTCACTGACACCACACCAAACCAAAGTCCGGGCTTCTGAAAAGTTATACTGAAATATATTTGTGATAATAAAAACAAAGGCACCAATGGGGCCAAAAGATACAGGTGTATAATTTTCTTCTAATTATAAAATAAATAAAAACCAAACCAATTAGTTTGATCAAAAAAACAAAGTGCATCATTATTCAGGTCCGAACGTTTGGGCAAAAGTGCGTTGCTTTTGACAAAATGACGCAAACGCATTTTGTTTTGTCGTTTTTTTTTTCTAAAACTCCTCAAAATAACACAGAATGAACCTTTGATTTTGAAACTTTTGGGGAATGTATTAGATTAGGTAGGAGATATTCAGTCGTGAACCAGTATTTCGCAGATATAATAATAAAATACTAATGACAAGAAAAACGTTCTGTCTACATTGAAACTTTCTTGACAGACTTCATATACATATCAAAATCTTAAATTAAAGGTGACAGCATCAGATCGCAGTATATCAGTAGGGTGTTTTCGCCGGTTCTGGCTCAAGTTTCCCATAAGAATTAACATAGGGATTTTGAGAGCCAAAGATTCACACATGGGGTGGGGGGATCCAAATGTCTTGGGCAATACCTTGAAAAACCTGTTAGAAAGTAGGTGATAAATTGAACCACACCTTTTTGTCTTACAGATGTATTGCAGTAAACTAGGTCACAACTGGTTATTAATGATCATAAATTCAGAGATACAAATTTTGTAAACCGGGTCACAGATGTCTTGGGCAATACCTTGAAGAACCTGTTAGAAAGTAGGTGATAAATTGAACCACACCTTTTGTATTACAAACGCATTGCAAACTGGTTTGGTGAGTTGAAGTAAACCAGGTCACACCATTCTTGGTCAATGACTTAAAAACCTGTTAGAAAGTAGGAAATAAATTGAACCACACCTTTTGTCTCACAGACGTTTTACAAACTGGTTTGGTCAGTTAAAGTAAACCAGGTCACAGCTGTCTTGGCTTGAAAAACCTGTCTTAATAGCAAGTCTTGACTTGTCTCTGCTGTAATAAAAAACCGGTTTATGGTCTCATTCCCACCACTTTATACACAATATAAATTATTTGTTTTGGAAAGTTTTATACAGTCTGAATCAAAATATCTTCTAATTATTTAGATTCTAATTCCAAAAATGTCTTTTTGGGAGAAAGAAAATTTTATCTTAACAAATCAAAAACAAAGTTTGTTAGTGTGTGTTTAAGCTATAATGGAATTTTCTTTCCATGTGTATTAATTGGTGGAATAAAAAACGATGTTGTCCAGTTCACAGAATTCGATTGGCAAAACTTTTATGGGTATAAAGACATCATAGATGAATCCTTTTTAGCTGTTGATACCACCTTGAGTCTGGATCTTACCAGTTTTTTTATCAATTTTAAACAGATGGATTATAGAAATCTGATTGTGATTAATACAGGCAAAGCTACAGTACGATTAACAAACCCTACACTATCAGAACTGTGGAGAATCTCACCTTTAATAGATGAGCACATTAAAATATTGAAAAATCTTGAATTTAATAGTTGCTTAAAAATTCTTCAAATGGGAATAAAAAACTCTGTTGATGTAACTAACACAGCAATTTTCATTATGGATCCTATCAAAAATATAAATACTTTGACGTATGGATTGGCGATGGAACTTGTTTATTTTTATCCTGAACTACTAAAAGAAGATCATGAATAAATCGTTAACATTTAATAAGGTGAAAATATTATATGTGTATAGTTATGCATCTAAAGAAGCGAGAAAAAAGCATTGGGAAAATTTAGCAGTGGATCGCATGCATTTCCAAAATAAAATCATCAAAATGGAAATGATATTAAACGCCGTTAACTATTTTAATCAAAATATCTAACGTCATTAGTATATTTCTTAAGCTTAAAAATGTTAGTTTATGTTTTGCTAGTATAAGTAGATTATGTATTCTAAAAATAAAAAACAGAAATATAAAAAAATGTGGTTTTATTTCATAAAAAAGTTATCATAGAGGTAAAATACATTCGATAATGCACAAAAACATGGTGAGTTTGTGTGGTAAAAACACTTTGGGTCTTCTTTGAGCAGTTTTGTGGTCTCTTCAAACTCAATAACTGGTTTTAAGGAGTATCTCCTTAAATATTTAGCTTTTTCCTTTCCTTTGATATAAACTGTATCCACTTTTTCTGTCAAGTTTTGTAAGATTTCGGAAAATTTATGAAGCGGAGTAAAACCTTCATTCGACGATATACAATGATGATTTTCCATCAACCAGTTGGCTTCCTTATGTAACTGTGGTGAAAGATGTTGAATCCCATAGGGTGGTTTAAAAATATAATGGGAAATTCTCTTTCCATCATAAGCGGCCAATTCTTTAGGAACAAATTTTTTGTTTTCCAATTTAAATCCTTGAACATCTATTATTAAATTCATATTGTTAAGTTGGAAAGCTTTTTAAAAATAATTTGTTTTTCACTATATAAACTTATGGCTTCTTTTAGTATTCTTAAATTTTTAAGGTGTAAGCAAATTCTACAAGTGTTTTTTGAACACATTTCTTAAACTGATATCAAAATATGCAATAATTCGATTATATAGAGAAAAAATATTTTTTGAACATGCACATAAAACTGTTTCACTGTTTTAGTCAAAGGGTGGTATGAAAAAAGTTTATCATGAAGAATCAAACAGTATGCGGTCGTTTTTTCCGGTACGTCTTCGTCTTAGCAAGCTGATAGTATGAAGCCCTAAACTTGAAATACATTTCATATAAGGAAGCAAATTTGTTATTTTCTAAGTCTACATACAAATCATTGTATGGATATCTTTCGGAATTTAAAAAAACGTTAATATTGCGGATTCTAACATCGTCAAATTTACTAATATTTTCATTTAATTTATCATTTTTATTTTTAGGGTGGTTAAAACTCTTAAAAATTAAGAGGTGCTACAAAGTTTCCCCTAAATCTCATTTTAAAAGAAAAAGAACGTAAAGCATTAAAAGCACTAACAGAACTAATTTATTTTTAGAATATTTCTTTCTTGCCAAGTTTTCTTACAGTATGCCAAAAGAACTCTATATTTTCAAAAATAGATGGTGTGCAAAAATTTGTATTTACCTAACTGCTTATTCTTAAGAGTCCCGAGTACCATTTTAGGAAAGTGTTGAAAAACACACTTTGTTCAAAAATACATCCTCTGGGATGCATTGCGCATTTCATACAGTCGCCACAAACGACTAATTTTTGTGTTTATCTTTTTGATAGGAGCAAAAATCTTTTCATATTTTCTAGGAGTACTAGATAAAAATGACGTTTGGCTAAATGAGTATTTTTTTCGGTAATTTAATAAATGATGTTATACCCCAGTAACTCAACTTATCTGTATTAAAGATCATTAATTAATGGAGTCCAGAATAATAATTTACAACATTACGGTGACCATTTTTTCCATATCAAAAAGCAGGACATTTTTCTGAACATTATTAACTTATCATTTTAAAACTTTAACCCGATTAAAGTAGCCTCAGAAGTCTTAGATAACGTTTTTCAGAGAATCAGATATATAAATAAAAATTTTCTTGCAAAATATATTATTTATTAACGTAGAAACTTACATGTTGAATGTATTGCCTTCGAAAGTGAAGAATTTCGTAAAATTAACTTTTTAATAACTTGCTATGGAAGTAACGAAATTTGCACATTTTGAAAAATAATTCCTTTTCTTTCCATTTTTCTTAGCGTCACACATAATACACATCAGTTCACTAGCACTAGTTCTATTATTACTAATATTTTTATTGCCACTAGACAGTAACCTGAGCACGCCTACACAGTAAAAACCAGTTTTTCGTTTTAATTCTTTTAGTGTAGAAAAAAAAACAATTAAACACGCTTTAGATTAGTTGTTGTTGCTAGTTTTAGGCTAAGACACCGGTGCCAACTACTGACATAACAAAATATTTATCTACTCCGAACTTAACTGATGCAACCTGAATTGCTTGACTTCAAACATACGAATGTGGTCAGTATTATCGAATATATTTCTGAAACTGTTTGAGGTTGCTTGTTAACTCCTTGTTTGTTGTGCAGCTACTGGACCATCTGCTTGCAGATGTGGAAATTCAAATAACAGCGAGAACTTATTTTTTTGTTACTTTCATGATTTCAAAGAAACTAATTACTGCCTTTGGTTACAATACAAAAATTTGGACTTGTTTTACTTGAAATTATGAAACAGTTTTTTAAAATATGAAGAGGTGCTGTTTTCTTGGGGATACAACAGCTCGGTATGATTCTGGGAAAATCGTCGGTCTCCCGCTTTTGCCATTCTCGCGAATTCCAGAACGATTTAATTGGGGCGGATATATAACTTCAAATTATATACGAGGGGCATTCAACAATTACACTGGTCTATAAAAAATTAATTTTAGCCCGACGTTTGTGATCCAATATACTTTTTTCATTTAATTAAATTTTAAAATAGCGTGGAATTTGTGTAAAATTCCAGAACTTCGTAACAAGATAAGTATTTTATGCGATTTGCTTCCAAGATATTTTTTAAAAATCGAAAAGGAAATCCACGAATGTTTTATGTTTGATTTTTGAAATTTCACTGAAGATATTAAAAAAAATAATAATAAAAGTATTTTTTTTAACAGACTTATGAAAAATGGACTACATTAATATGAATTTAAGAATGAAACTAATTTAGGTTTATTTTTATTAATGATGATGAATCCGATTGATGCCCCTTTTTGTTACCTCTGAACGAAAAACATACAAGATGGCATGGCGGCACAAAAAGTAAGGTCCCTAAAGTTAGCAGTACAAAGTCAGCACTTCTTGAAAGAAGACGTTGGTGGTGTTTTTGATATGGGAATAAATTATTGCTAGTTAGATGCTAATTAAATGCCAAGTAACCAAATTTTACTTCTTTCGCTTTGGCAAACGGATGATTTTCCAGAAAATTGATTGCTTCTTGGTCTTCCTCTAGGCTAGTCACTCTCGTCAAACCGGTGCCTTTCTTTCGGTGGATAGTTCCCTTCTCTTGAAATCGGTTTTTTATGTTTACTATAGTAGACTCCCATAATGGACAGCTACTTGCCGAAAAGAAACCAAAAAACACTGTGGGCCACAAACATCTTAAAATGTGGAAAAAGTGTTAAGTTAGGTTTTATGTATTTTTTTGTTATAAAACGCTTAAAACAACCTAGATTAGTAATTTTTAAAATATATTTGAAGCTAGACTAAAAAAACTTATACAGCGTGTGCGAAAATAATGGCACCATATGAAAAACTTTTTTATTATCGACTTTAGCAAAAAAAGCTACCTACTCTTCATAAAAAGTTTTGCATACCCTCAAAAGTCTAAAACTGTAGACATATTACAGATGTAATAAAAGTTGTCAATTTTACGTCAAAATATAAGGGAAGTTTGAAGAATACTATATGACTAAATATTGAAAACATCATACAAAAGTACCAAACAAAATACAAAACCTACTAAGAAAATACAAAAAAAAAATTTTGGCTAAAATCAATATTTTCAAATTATCGAATTATCGAAATTATGAAAAATTAAAAAAAATATGAAATTTAAAACTACTTTACTTACTTAAACGTTCACTCAAGAAAGAGAAGACAAAACATTAATAATTATTTATTATTATCGACTTTCTATGCACTATTTTAGAAAGAGGTTCGTAACTATGCCACTGTTTTAAAATTTTTGATGAACTTTGCAGGAACCTAGAAACCTACCCACCTGCCAAAAATAAATCAAATTACATTAAAAGTTATTAACCATAAAAAGTGTGGAACTTTAATTCGTCCCACACTGTAGGTAAAATACTAGGCAAATAGAAATGACAATAAATCAACAAGTTACAAAAAGTTGCAAAAATTATTTTTTTTTATACCTTCATCAAAAACATGATTTTAGTAACTGTCTGCAGATAACTAAAGCATGATTTGTTTGTTTACCGATGCAAAAAAACTTTTTTTTTATCACGGGTGCAAAAAAAGATTTCTGTCCGTTTTTTACCCAAAGTTAAAGAGAAATAACGGAAAATGGGTTGTAATATTGAAAAAATCTATTTGTTCTTGCCTCAGAATTAAGCCATTTCCGCCAGTTTTTACCAAGTATTTACGAAAAAATTATTTAAAAATATCGTCAAAATTTCAAATTGTCAAAGATTAAAATGTCGCAACAATGAACGTCACCGAATAAAGACATCGCTCGCTGCGCTCGTTATTTAAACCAACGCTTGTAAAAAAAGCACTATTTTAGCCACTAGTTAAAACTACTTTTTATTATTGAAAAGCTATAAGATCAGAGAAAAAAAGTAGGTATCAGAAAATATGTAGTTATATGTAGAACATTCAGATATTTTTGGTCAAATTAGTACTTCGTTGCAAACATATTACAAACAATTTGTAATAATTCCAAATATTCTCGCATCCCCAAATGCTGCTTGAATGCTATTCATCAAAAAATATTTTGTAATTCGCGAACAATTTTTGCCTGGCGGCCGATTTAGCGCATCTAGACAAAAATATGTCGACAACTTGTTGTATCTACTAATGGTACAAGCTGGCTACGCTGCAAAATCAAATTACTACAAAAAAGAAATCATCAAGCAGGCAGCAGGCCATGACCTATCGGACAGAAACTGTCAGAGTAATTTTGAGGTTATATTTTTATGTGAACTTGTTATTTTGCATTTAATCATTTATCGAATTATTTTGTCTGTTAAAAAGCATTACCTCAAAAAGATTAATATCTGTGTACTGCAAGAAAACTAAAAGTTGCCTGATTCTGTTTAAAAATGGTGATTATGGTTTACAATTTAAGCAAACACAGAGTAAGAGATGAACAGACAAAGAGAAAATGTATAAGTATTTGGTAAGTAAAATTAAAAATTGGTGCCAAACATATTAATAAGTCGAATTTATACAGGCAAATAAGCTTTCTTGACTTTTATTCGTCGCTCGGACCTTTAGTAGACGACTGCTGTAATGAAAAAAAAACGTTATAGGGTCATTCCATATCAAATCAACCAAAAAATCACAAAAATTTTACGCGACCAATTCCAATTTTGATGATTTTTGGTATATATTTTCTTCTTACCATAAAAGTTGAAAATGCAAATTTTTAGATTTTTTTGATTCGTAGTTTTTTTTTTTTTTAATTTTTCAAAATAAAAAAGTCAGCATTTTGACCTTAACAAGAATGTACAAAACTAGCAATATCTCGAGAACCACTTACACTAGGAAAGTAATAAATGGCTCATTTTAAAGTCATTTTGAAGCTCTTTTTTATGAAATATCACAACATAATTTTAACAAAAAAAAAAATTGAAAATAAAAAATTGAAAAAAAAAATTGAAAAATTCAAAAAGGCCATTTTTAATTTTTTTGAAAAAAATATATAATTTTGGTCAAAGTGTTACTTAATTATCCACAAAATTTTATGATGGAGAAATGATGGGTTCAATGTCAAAAAAAATATCAAAAATATTAAGTACATTAAAAATCATGCATTTAAAAAAATAAACATATTTTAGGAGCACCAATAGTGCACTGGATATTAAAATAAATAAATTTGTTGGATGGATACAGGTTTTAAAAAATACCCAGAGGCTTTATCTACAAATTATTTTATTTTAAACTCGCAAAAGAAATAAACAAACTTTTCTACTTCGTTGATAAAAATTAGACAGAAAACACTAAGACTAACTATATACCTTAAATTTATTTTTTTAACTTTCTTTTAAGAATTTCTGATGGATCTGACATTTCTTTTTTGCTGACATTGTAAGTTCTGCCAGTAGCAGTGTTGGGTTCAACTTTTTTTATAAGACTTTCTGGTTTAATAATTAAAATATCTTGAGGTGTTGGGTAAAAAAATGATGAGGCAGGTCCTCGTGGATGAAGAAAGCTTACTTTCAGTTCTCCGCTCTCATTATTTTTCCCCAAGACACAAGCCAGCCACCAAGCACTGTCATATTCTACAGTGACAAACCCTGACTCGATATTTTGCAAAATAATGCTTCCACCTTTAAAAAGATTATGTGTTTCGACCTCTAAGCATGTAGAAAACTGTTTTGCCAAAAATGTGCTTTCTGTAAGAGGAATTACAGCATGAATTTTTTGTGTCCCCGGTATTGTTAAGACTTCCGCAAATCTTTTATTCAAAATTATTTCATGATTTGTATAATCTACTTCTGTGCAATATTTAAAATCAATGCCAGATATGTTTTCTTCACACCAAGTAAACAATTGTAGAGGTGTCATTATTTGATTGTCATAGGGCCTCTGCAAACTGGCTTTGGCAGCAAGTCTTTTAACAGTTCCTCCCAAGCCATCGCAGGCACTTTTGCCATGCGAGGTGGCAAAATAATGCCACTCTGCTTCAACACCAAAATCTTTTTTATGCAGGCATATATTCAGAAAATTCTTTTTGTTTTTGTACTGCGCAGCACATCCATCCGAAAAATAAAAAATTTTGTTAAGTCCTGGTATTTTGATTTTTAAATCAGGCATTAATTTTTTTAAAAATAAATGACATGCAATTGTATTATGTGTCAAGCTTTCCGAAATAAACACATAATTCAGGTTGTGCAGTTTACCATCACTTAGAAAATAAATGGCAAAAGGGTGGAGGGTTGCCTGGCTGTTATTCCAATGATAAGACTGGACTTCATCTTGCATAACAAAGGAATAATTTTCCGCAAAGTCGCAAGTGATCAAAGACTCTCCAGGTTTAAGGTTAATTTTTATTTCATTGTATCTATCTTTTTGCATTTTTGCAATAAAAGAATGTGATTTAAGTTTTACAAGATCATCAGTAAATTCCTGGACAAAATCATCACTTTTCTTAACAACGGTTTCCATAGTACACCTATCTACTGAGACCCACTTTTTAAATGAGACCTCATCAATTAATTCTTCCTCAAATTTTTCTATTAACGTATTTTTAAACTGTTCTACTCCAGGACATTGCTTGCATCTATTGCTTAAAAAACAGTCCACTGAAGGTGGATTACACATTAGTTTATAATGGCAATCATGATAAGATATTGCAAGAGGCCTGTTATTTTCATCATATAGCTTATTTAATTTGGAGCCATTGAGCATTAGTTTTATATTTTGATGTATAGTACATACACATACAGTATGAGTCCCACTTTTTCCTGCCAGTATACAATTTTTGGGTCGCAGTTCACAAAATTTTGAAAACCCAATTTTTTCATTGGGGTACTCAGTTTTAAACAATGCATAAATTTCTTTTAAATTAGCTAAGACTAATTTTTTTTGTACATATTCTTTTTCAGCTCCATATTTTCTGATAACAACATAATCTTTTTTACCTGGCATGGTCCTGCTAATGTCATCCCTTTGGTAAAAATCTACCACTATTTGGGCCACTCTATCACTAAGGGTCTTTCCCGGTTTGGGGTTAGGAGAACATAATATCCCATTGTCCTTAACTAACTGTAAATAAATATTGAGAAACTCCAAATTCTTCTTCAATCTTCTTTCTACTCCAACTTTGAGGTAAACATGATAAAACTAGTATTTTCTCACTCCTCTTTTCGGTTTTTAAAAATTTGTCCTTTAACTGCTTAATCATTTCACTTTCGTCACTCTGGCATTCCTTTACTAGCGTTGAATCTGATTCCTTTGTAAATGCTTTCGCAATTGTATGCTGTACAATATCAATTTTTTCTTTGTATACATTTTTTCTTTTAATCGGCGACACACCAAGAAGCTCCAATGACTTGTTTAAAAGAGTAAATGATTCAGCAGGATCTTGAAAATCTGGATCATTTTCTGGAACTTGACTGGGTCTAAAAAAATTTAAAAAGTTAGTTTTTTATAAGAACTTAAAAAGGGGGTAACAGCTGACCCAAAATGTGTACATAATGCCAAGAAATTTGTACATAATGTCTGTATTCTCAAAATGCCATGCAAAATAATGCCATGAGATTTTTCCACTCCGTACTTGACGCAATTGGTTTAGTTACTATTTGTTACTTACCCTGCCTCATCTTCTTCAGATGCCTTAAACTCCTTTGAAAGCTTTAGTCTACAACCATCACAGATTTTCATTCCCATTTTGACATTTTTGTAACTGCACATCCACTTGGTCACATTTCTTAATTTCCCAAAATGCTTGATTTTTAACTCTAGTGGATCACAGCATTTTACTTTATATTTAGTCCATCCACTTGCCTCACCCATAGTTGAAACTTTTAAAATTACACAGAGATGACTTCTGATAAACCTTCAGTCGAACTATTATGTATCGATTATTTGGAGCTGTATCAGGAAGATAC
The DNA here is from genome assembly GCA_963921995.1 of Oxystoma pomonae. Lineage (NCBI taxonomy): Eukaryota > Metazoa > Arthropoda > Insecta > Coleoptera > Brentidae > Oxystoma > Oxystoma pomonae. Next base: position 46,078,394 of record OY998166.1, read on the forward strand.
TTGCCAAAAATTTAAAATCAATTTATGCAGCAATTTTCATGTCAGCAAATCCCCACAATGTACCTAAACAGACCAATAAAATGAAGGAGGTGTGTCCTTAATGTTAAACAGGAATAAACAGGCAGTATTTCACAAAAGTATTGGCAGGTTTATACAGGCATATTTTCCTAAGAATTGGAACATCCAATAGTACGTCTCCGGTGGAAAAGAGGTTTTGTAAGTAAATATTACAATGGGGGGCAATGTTAATCTGATTACTGATACAGAATGAAACGTAGGATATAATTTTTTATTAAATAAAATATTGTTAAATATTTTTATAATATCGCTTTAAACCCCATTATATTCTTCTAATTACCAAAATGCATTGTCTATTTATAGGCGATTTTTTATGCATGTGACATTTTTAATAAATTTTTTCACATTGAACCCATGATTTGTCCATCTCAAAATTTTGTGAATAGTTTAATAACACTTTAAAGAAAATAATATAATTTTTTGAAAAAAAATTAAAAATGGCCTTTTTGAAATTTTTCAAAAAAAAAATCAAAAATTGTTTTTTTTTATTTTTTTTTTCAATATATGTTATGCAATATTCTCATATGAAAGGTCTTTATAAGAGCTTTAAAATGAACCTTCACCTACTTTTCTATTATAAGTGGTTCTTTGGATATTCCTAATTTTGTGCGCACATGTTAAGGACAAATAAGTGACTTTTTCGATTTTCAAAAATTAATTCAAAATAAACAACTGGTCAAAAAAGTCTGAAATTTTGGATTTTCCAGTTTTTTGGTAGGAAAAACATGTATACTAAAAATCATCAACATCGGAGATGGTGTGGTAAAATACCCTGGTTGACTTGATATGGACTGACCCTATACTACTTTCTGAAGATGTGATTTTTGGGACCGATACGGTTTAATGGCAATCCCATGAAAATAGGAACATATATGGCTCAAAAGAACGGTGGTTTCGTATGCATGTGGCTACCAAAACTTGTATTGTCAAAAATCTTTGCTTCTTCAAAGAAATAGAACTACTAACTAATTTTAACGGATTATTATGTACCTTAAAAACATATCAAAAGATAACCGACGTATGGAGACTATTGGGATAGGCAAAAAAAAAGTTTTTTATTTTTCAAAAAAGACCTAAATACATCTGTCAGACGATAACTCAAAAACTGCCAAACCGATTCTTATTAAATTTGGCACAAAAATTCTTTGTCACCAGACGCTGATTAGTTTTTGATGGGGCTGGGAGATTGGAAAGAGGGCAGGAGGGGGGGATTAAACTGTAGCCGCTAGCCAAACGCAGTTTTCATATTTAAGATGAATAATTAAATTTTCAACTAGAACAATAAAAAAAGTGGAATTTTTTTAAATAAAAAAAAATTGCGGTTTTTTTTAAAGGGTTTATAGATGGCTATAAAACGTGCCTGCTACCGCCATTTATTTTTGTTTGTTATTTCTACACAGGAAAATACCCAATGTTTTTTGGCAGCCATTTAAAAAAAAAAATCCATTTCCGTGGTAATACATAAATAACAATTTTTTTTATATATTTTTAGGAAAACCGCTCAACTGGAGTGGTTTTCCTAAAAACTTACACAATAATTACTGGGTTGGAGTTTACAGTCATTCGGAGCAACTTTTTCTGAAACCAACTGAAGAGAAAGAAAAGTCATATTCACGAATTTTAATTAAATAATAATAGTCCTTTTACTGGAGGCGACGAAGAAAAATTTTGCTGAATGTGCAGGTAAATTTAATAAAATTTAATAGATCGGTAGCTCAGAGGCAAACAACCCCACTGGTGGAATTTAAAAGACCACCATTTCTAACCAAAAACCATCCGTCTGACAGCGCGATCGGTGGTGACCCGCTTCGGTGGCCACGCCACCAAAAAAATATAAATTGTAACGGGTCTTTTTTATACTAACTTAACCCGTTGATTCCCATTCTGCAAACTAATTTTACCTAACTCTTAACAGTTTTCGAGATTTTTGTCAAAATGTTGGAAAAAATAGAGTCTGAGAGTGTAAAAAATAAAAAATGGGAGTTTTAATATAAAATTTTGATTTTATGGTGGCAGAAACTTTGTTTCATTTAAATTGGTTCAGTAATCGCTGAACTGCGACTCTCCGAAAATTGTGAAAAATTTAATGATTTTCTATTGCTCCCAAAAAATCCTCAAAAATCAGCAGTTTTTACATATTTTTTTGATATTTTTGTCTCGTACATAGAAACAGGCCACTTTTTGCTCCGAAAATGGTCTGTAATTTGCATTATTCTTCACATTTACAAATATGTCAAAAACTATGATGGTTAGTCAAATTTCGATTACAGTATGAGGTGCCCTAATTTTTTTTAAGGGGTGGACTCGTGAGTAGGTTAGTGCCGATCGCTGACAGACAAATGGTTTTTGGTTAATAATGGTAAATTCTTTAAAATGGCACCAGTGAAACATGAAAAAGTGTATCCGATGAGGGGGTAGTTTGCCTCTAGGCCACTGGTCTATTGGCAAAAAATGTTAGCTTAAAATAACGCCGCAATAAAAAATTTGTAGACAACAAATACGTCGTTGGAAAAAAAACTAGAAAACATTTTGTGTAAAAAATTTACTAAAACTTTCTTAGTTTTTGAAATTTTATGAATATTGTAAAATTCAAACCAAACGACAAAAATACATATTTTTATAAAAATGTCGGGTAAATAAAGTAAATTTCCTTACACAAATCTGTGGACAGCATGAAAATCCTTATGTAACAAAATATAATAAATAAAGAAAGCCACGTTTTCAATGTTTCTCACATTTATATTTATGGTCTTTAAAAGCTATTATCATTAATTCATCATCATTTTTTATAAACTCTTTTTTTCTTGCAGATACTAAACAAGAGATCTAAAAAAAGAAGAATAATTGACATAGTAAAATGAAAATACGTAAAAATATACAAATGTTGAGAGGTGAAGTATGCTCCTCGACGTCTGACGAGTACTTTCTTCTGAAACTTCAAAAAGTCAGACAGATGATTTCTTCTTTTGGGAAAAATATTTTTTTAGCTGTTTCAAAATACGCACCAATATTGACAATTTTTGCTTTCTTCAGCTTATCTGTGGGGTGCACCCATTTAGAGGGTTCAAATCAAACTCACCCCTATAATTTTAATAGGGAACATGGGTTAAGTCAGGGTCGAATTCAGAACAGGGTGTGAGGGCAATTGCTCCCCCCTTTGCAACTAACCTAACTAAAACTTAAGTAAACATATAAAATACACGTAAAAAAATTTAGAATGGGCTTGGATAGTCCCTCTTTTGAAATCGGCTGTATTCGCCCCTAAATAAGTGGCACCTTGTTGGAATCGCCTTTTTTTAGTTACCTTCACATTAAAGTCATTTTTTAGAAAATTCATGGAATGTTTTGAAATACTCGCGTTTGAATGAACATAAGCCAACAAAAAACTCAATTTCATTACTTTTCTGATGAATATTTTGAGTCCACCATACCAATATGGTATGGGGGACTATTAAAATCGTGAAATGTTGTATTTTTCTAATTTTATCAAAAATGAGTTACTAAGGTTCCATAACACCTTAATCGACGAAAAAAAAAGTTGTCTGTCGGTCTGTTGTCTGTCTGTATACACGATAACTCAAAAACGACTTAATCGATTTTAACGAAATTTGATACAAAAAACCTCTATCGGCTGACCATGCACTGATAACTTTTGGGTAGGGTGGTGGGGGGTTGAAAGGGGGAAAAGGAGGATAAAATATTTTAAAAAATTGTAACTTTGGAACAAAAGCAAGTTGCGATATACGGTTTTCAGATTTAAGTATCCATGAATATGGACTACAAATTTTGTTATAAAGTCTAAATTCGTGAGAGCTTTAGTTTTCGAGTTATTTGAAAAAACGTTAAAATATATTAAAAACATCATAACTTTAGAAGTGCAGTTTTTACAAAAAAAGAAGTTAAAAAACCTCCAAATCAGTTACTTCACCCGAAAAGAAACTAAAACACAAAAGATCAAGAGATCTTGGGTGGAAATAACAAAAATTCAAACTTAATATAGGACGAATCTGTATCAGGTAACTTGGACAAGTATCAGTGCGGAACGATGCCTATTTGTAAGTGATTCAAAGTTGGAAATCAAAGTGTATGATGCTGTTTAATGATGTATGGTAGAGGGTTACCAGTGAAACCCACCACTGATGAGCCCACGCTGGTTACCCAGGGAAGAACCCAAATATTTTTTTTTTCAATATCACATTTCATGTAAACGAAAGTTGAACCAAAATTTTGGTTAGAAGAGCCATAAAGTCTTTCAAAATTTTCAAATTCTAACACATAATTCATAGTATACTTTAGACACAATGAGCAAGTTTAGATGAGAACAATGTCAGAAACCTTGTAAACTTCGTGCGAAACTGTCAAAAATAGTGCCGACTTTGGAATTTGGTGAAAAATCCGCCCAAACCGGATGTCCGGCAGGAAAGCCGGACTGGCCAGATTCGGTACGTCAACCAGACGTCGGTTCCATCCCTATTTCTTTCCATACTTTCGATTTCTAGAATAAAACACTTTTCAAGTTCCGACTGTTTTTTATGCGTTCAAAAAAAGTACTGACAAAAATTTTTTTCTCTGTTAAAATGAAAAATATTTAGAGAGAGAGGGCAGAATTTTGTGACACGCAAAAATATTTAAAGGCTCGTGTCCACTAGCAATTAAATTTGCCTAGAGTATTCTTACAAGTCACGCGTAATGCCTGTAAACAGCAGCGCTAGAGAAATTTTGCTGAAAGTTTACTCTCGGGCCAAGTACTTGCCGACTTGTTAGAGCTTGTAGTGTACACGGCTAATCTAAGCAAATTAGTTTGCACTTTTTTATTTCGAGACTGTTTAGAAATATTTGCAACAAGTAGTGAAATTTTGTGAAACTATTTTAAATTTTTATTTTTTTTTTCAATCTGAATTAAAATTCTGATTTTGTTTTGCAAAAATGGAGGAACGCCGTGTTTGGAATACGGAAGAAACTCTTCTGTTAACTAAAAATTTTGAACTGTAAAATTCAGAAAAAAAATCAAAATCTTCCGCAGACTTTCATAGAAAATGTTTTAACTCAATCCAGAGAGCAGCTTCTCATGTATACCTAAAGTAGATCTCCGCAGAATCCATTTTGTGACCCAAATTTTTCTACGCTTTTTGTCATTTTCCTTTTCTTTTATTTGTTTTTTTTTTTAACTGAATATATGTCACAACCGCAGCAGCCACTTGCTAAGTCGACATTTCGACATTTTTCTGGAAGTGTGTGTACACGTCACTTAAGCAAATGAACTTGCTACAGTAATTTGCCGCAATAAATTTCAAAACAATTAGACTACAGTGTAGACACGCCGGTAAGTACTTGGTGAAAAATTTTTCGCAAATTACTTGCGAGTGGACACGAGGCTTTAGGTTGTTGAAGAGACAGCAGACTATAAAAAACTATTTTTGAGAAAGATGGACATAATTAAAGGAAATTGTTTACTAAAAACTTCTGTCATGTCATCTATCTGTCATCTTGAGTAGTGTTGTGCATATGATTTTTATTTTGCCATTTTTATCCAAAAATCAGCTAAAATTGTCATTTTTCAAAGCGTAAAGTGTGTAAAACATAGTAATTAACATAAAAACATAAACATAATTAAAGTTCCTTGCAGTCTTTAAATTTACAAAAAACGTGTCTACTAAAGTGTATTTTAGCACATCTTAAAATAATTTAACAGGTATTTAACAAAATTATTTTAAATGTCATCATGGCTTTACCATAATATCTCCGATAGACTGTCCTACAACTAATGTCTACGATAGACTGCCCTATAACTATTTTCCGCAATAAACTGTCCTATTCTTCGATAGACTAATACTAATTATTCCCCCAAGCCTTAGACAGAGGTTTTGAAACGGAGAGAAAGGAAATAGCACCTACTTTTGACTTCAAATCCTTATCGATTCATAACGTATTACATTGAGACTTTCAGTTCAGCACTCGGATATTTCTGTCCTTTCCGGTTTTAGGTAAAAACAAGAGACAGAAATATCTCAGTGTTACACTAACTGTCTCAAAGGAATACGCTATCAGTTGTCTGGATCGGGGATCCCCTTGAACGGATCCTTCTGGTCCCTAGGTTCTATTGGATTGATATTCCAAATAACGATTTAGTTCAGTTTGATTAATCACTCAACACTTCGATTTTTCGAAACACGGAAAAATCGAAACGAAAACACAGAATCAAAGCAAATAAACAACAAAAATAGCGGTCGGGAAGCCGGGCGAAAATGACTGAAACGCGCGTGTACAAAAAGGCGGAGCTAAGCCAATGTCTTTTGTTTTAGGATTTCCATGGCTGGCTAGATTAATAGATGTTGCTTACAAGTTTGACTTCGGTAATGGGATGTATGTATGCTCGGGTCGTTTTTCGGAATATTCAATTTGATTGCCGTTTTTTGGTGATTTTGTTCCAACTTGGTACACACATAATATAGACATGACTCCAAGAAACAATATTTTTTTCTCTTACGTCGGTTTTGGCTGGGCGTTGTGACGCTTTGAATTTTGACCGTGACTTTTCGGTCCTTTGACAGTTTTATCTCTGTCAAATAATGATAATTTTAAATTCTGATTGCACCACTTAAAAGAGCAATAAATAAGCTTTTTTAAAAGTTTTTGGTTAACATGAATTGCTTGCTTTAAATTAAGTTCAAAAAATAAAATTTGAAAAAAAAACAAAAAAATTAAAAAAATTTTTGGCGTTGTTGAATTCCTACTGACTAATATTTATCAAAATAAACAATACGATAACAAAAATAAATTAAGTGTGATCTAAGCTTTTTCTAAAAAGTAAAAATTGTTGAACTACTCAAATAGTAAACTCAGAAATAAATAAATGCGAGCCATACCTCGATTTTTTCAAATTTTTACATTTTTGACATTCTCTAAATTTTGGCACTTCGTAAAAACTAAGTATACTTTTAAATTAAACGTTTAAAACAAAAACGCCACATTAAAAAAAAATCAAATTCTACTAGGGTTCCTACAATCTTAGAGAGAAGTCAAAAAACTTAGTTTAAAAAAATTGACAAAAATACTATTATTCTATACTTTACATTTTACCTTGTAGCTTACGTTTTCCAGAAAATAATTTTTTCTTCTCATGCTTTTTTAACATTCGGCTGCTATAGTAAATCTGTATGGCAAAACCTTGCAAGTCAGTTTGAAATCAAGTTTACTGGTCTGATCGACTTAAAATTTATAAAATATAAACATTTTCGGATTCAGTTTATGTTGACGTTTGCTGCAGTTCAACATTCAAGATGGAGGATTCAAAATAGCAGATTTTTTAATGTATACGCCGATATATCTTTTAAGGGTTTTGGAGTTCTTGATAGCGTTGTTTTTGAATTTTCAGTCAAATTAAAAAAAAAGATGGCTGAATTAAGATAGTGATTTTGCTAAACTAAATAATTGTTTTTATTTTAAATCTTTATTTTGCTTAGGTAGTTAGTTGCAATAATCCACTCAAACTATTAGAACCGAAAACAATTGACTACAGCTTACCTATTGCATGCTTATTTCAATTATATTAACAAAAAAGTTTTACATTTAAAAAAAATAAAATTACATACCTATTTCACAAAATATAATACATTCTGTTTCAATCCTATAATAATTATTTAGTATTTTACATTAATATATTTTATTTTACATAATTAAATTCACTAGTGGTTTTGACCAAAGTTAAAGTAAAAAACTTTTAATAATTTGTCATAAAGCTTATTTATTACTCTTTTAGGTTAGGTGTTGCAATCAGAATTTAAAATTATCATTATTTAACAGAGATAAAACTGTCAAGGACTGAAGAGTCACAGTCAAAATTCAAAACGTCGCGAGCCCAGTCAAAAGCGACGTAAGAGAAAAAAAATTTGTTTTTATTGTTTCTTGAGGTCATGTCTATATATGTGTACCAAGTTGGAACAAAAATCACCAAAAAGCGGCAATACAAATTGAATATTCCGAAAAACGACCCGACTAGTATGTATGTATTCAAAATTGGTGGTGGTTAGCTCTCTACCGAAGGCTGAACCATGCACTGCGGCTTCAAATGGGCCTATTGTGCCCAATCTACTGAGATTTTAAAGATCGCAATTTAAACACATACGACAGAGGAAACTAAAAAAACTAGACTACAAAAATTGATTTAGGCTTGATACTTTGTCTTCAACTTATGATCAAAACGAACACGGTAATGGTAGAGCCATGATCAAGCTTAAAATAATTTTGTTAAATACCTGTTAAATTATTTTTAGATGTGCTAAAATACGCTTCTAGTGAGACACGTTTTTTGGTAAATTTAAAGACTGTAAAGAACTTTGATTGGAAGAAATTAATACCACCTTATGTCTTACACGCAAAAAATTACAATTTTTTGCTGTTTTTTGGATAAAAATGGCGAAATAAAAATCATATGCACGACACCACTAAAGATGCCAGACAGATGACAAAACAAAAATTTTTATTAAACAATTGCCTTAAATTCTTTCCATCTTTCTCTAAAAATACTTTTTTCAACAACCTTAAATATTTTTAATTTTAACAGAGAAAAAATGTTTTTGGCAGTATTTTTTTGAATGCTTAAAAAACAGTGAATACTTTTAAAATTCAATATTTTACATGACTGTTTTATTCTAGAAATCGAAAGTTTGGAGAGAAAGCCTTAAAATGTGTAAAAATTGCTTAAACAAAAACGTTACCCCTTAAATTACGCTAAAATATTTTAAGCCTTTAGGCGTATATTTAATCTAATAGGTATGTGGTTTAAAAACTTTTATTTCAAAAATTAAAATTACTTTATGTTTATAGTGGACAAATAGCAAAATAATGATTTTTTAAAGCTAACAATTTCTCATCGCTAAAAAAAGCTTTTGCTGTTGACACATACATTTTCCTGGGTTAATGGACACAGGTATGTAAGTTGCGGTAATTTATTTTATAAATTTTCAGTTTGTTATTAACTCTGTGTTTCTGACTTCCATTGTCTATATTTTATTTATACACCAGAGATTGTACTGATCGAAACGTCGTGTATAAATAAAATTTAGACAATGGAAGTCCGAAACACAGAGTTAATTTCAAACACATCATTGTCTCAAACTTTCATGCAATTTCAGTTTGTTGTTTTTGTTTCATAAAACCAATTTTTGTAATAAATAAAAATTAGAAAGACTTTTCCAATTTTTTTATTGTGTTAAAGAGTTCAATCAATAGACTTTTGAGGTCTATGGTCCAATCAAGGGATTTGTACATTTAGACAATGCTTATTTGCCGAACGCCTTGCTTCAATTACTCTCTCAAACTAAAACTAGTGCGGAAAGTTTATCTCCTACTTGTAGGGTGTCCTATATGGATGTTGGAATAAATGAGTAAAAGAAGAAACAAAGTTATGATTGTTTTCCACAAACCAAAACTACACTTTTTTTTGCAACCAAAGGTTCCAAATTCCCAACATAGTAAAAGAAGGTTTTTTTTTCTGTATTTTTTTGTATTCCTTAAGTGAAATCAAAAGTGTGCATACTGAATAAAGATAAAGGGCTGATGTTTGACCAGAAAAACATAATCAAAGTTTTTTGTTTTATTGTTAAAAGGGGAAAACATGCATTAAAAACGTTTTTAGACCATTTTTTGTGTACCTACTACATATTTAAATATTTCCACATCCATTTCAAAACTAATTAAGAAGAAGAGCTGATTATTTATTGGGATTTCCCACAGGCATAATCAAATACAAAGAACAAACAAACAAGCATGAAATTGGTTGGGTCAATACAGAACTTTTGACAAATATAACAGCGAAAACCGAAACTATTTAGTGACGAGATTTTTTGTGGTACCTACCGTACCGGACGTCTGATATCCAGTAGGTAATTACACTAGTTGTTAATTTTATTTAAGTTATTGGTACTTATCTTACCGCTATTTACCTAGATAATAGCAAGGCATAAAGAAGTTTTACAAAGATTGTATAAACTAAAGTATAATAAGGTGGATTCTTGACTTTTTGGTTTGATACAAAAAACACCTGTTTAATTTTGTTAAATAAAAATTTTAAAGGCTTCCTCTTCCCCTAGATCCAGCTCCATGCACACAGCTGGTTTATTAGCCATCTATACATAGTATTGGGGCTATTAGGATCGTCAAAAAAGTTTTTTATTTTTAATCAAAATAAGTTATTTGGGTCAAAAAAAGACTTAAATACAAAATTTTGTCATGGTGTCTGTCTGTCTGTCCGTTTGTCTGTCTGTCTGTCCGTCTGTAACACGATTACTCAAAAAGTGCTAAACCGATTCTTATCAAATTTCGCACAGAAATTCTCTGGCAGCAGGCAATGAGCTGATTCGTTTTTGGTTGGGTGGGGGGGTTGTCAAGAGGGTAGGAGGGTTGATTAAACTTTTAAAAAAATTGTATCTCACAAACCTTAGCAGCTAGCGACAAGCGGTTTTCACAATAAGATAGATAATTGCATTTTCAATGGAAAATAAAAAATAAAAAGGGTGACTTTATTTTAATATTTTGGATGATTTTGATCTTTTCGAAGTCGTTTTCTTCCCACCCTTTCGGTTTTATTTGGGAAAAACTCCCATCCAGGACTTCAACGTCTGAATCGTCATTGTCTAATATGATTTGTCTCATTCTTTCAATTGATTTTTGTGCCAATGGTACACTTGCTGTAACTTTTGGTGCTTTCATTGTTAGTGTTAATTGACTTTGGGTAAGTAAACTAAAGTTATTTCTTAAACTGAAGCTATTTAAAGCAACTTTCTTGACCCCCTCTTCTTACATTTTATCTGTGCTTCCATGTAATTTGGTAGATGTTTTTCTTAATTCGCAAATAACGGTTTATATGCAATTTAAAAACTTGACAGAGGTACTAAATAACAGTTAAAATAAATGATGACCATAAAAATCGAGAAAAATTTTAAATTTATTCATCAGATAATAAATGACCGGTATAAAATTCGTAAATGGACTCTTGCGTAACGGTATATGCAATTTTAAAACTTGACCCGCTTTTCGAGATCGTATAGGTACCATAAAAACTCGAGCAGGACCTTACATTTATCAGATAATTAAGGTATATACCGTAATTTCATGAGAAATTTTGCAGCTGTGTCCACCAAAATAATTGCAGAATGCACCGCACCTGTAAATTCCGTTACAGATATTTTTTGCAAACCAGTCTCAAGACACTAAAAATAAAATGAAACAAAATATATTTTTATAAATGTGATTTTATTTCCATAAATTATACAATATCAAAGCATTTATAACACTTATTATTGAAAACCACTTTTGAATTTTCTTTTCATAATTTTGTTTGTGTTTCAATTCCCTATTCTGCCACATCATTTTACCATATTCACAATTTGGTGATAGTTTTACATGTTCAAAAAAAGGACAGTCTGTTTTTACAAAATTGTATATCTGCGCGTCACAATAGTGGCACTCTACTCTGTCCTTTTCATTTTTATAGAAAAATCCAGACAAACTCAAATCTTCGGGTTTTAATACACCTGGCCAATTTCTAAATGTGCTTAATCTATTTTCATTTGATTTCATTTGTTGTGTGTTGGGTACATCATAACTTTCAAGACACATTGCTAAATAAAAGCAAAGTAGATGACTGATAAAGATTTAATTTTTTATCACTTATAAAGTTTTAGGCTTTCCCCCTCCCAAAGAAATTTTACCCCACCCCAAACCCAAACTTTCTGGGTTACCTAAGAATTTTTGAAGCTGGATCCGCCCACCCAATGTGTATTAAGTCATTTACCAAGAAAGCTGTCTAAGCTGGAACCCCCCACCCCATGGGTATTAAGTCATTGACCAAGAATGGTGTGACCTGGTTTTCTTCAACTCACCAAACCAGTTTGTAATTCGTCTGTAATACAAAAGGTGTGGTTTAATTTATCACCTACTTTCTAACAGGTTCTTCAAGGTATTGCCCAAGACATCTGTAACCCGGTTTACAAAATTTGTATCTCTGAATTTATGATCATTAATAACCAGTTGTGACCTAGTTTACTGCAATACATCTGTAAGACAAAAAGGTGTGGTTCAATTTATCACCTACTTTCTAACAGGTTCTTCAAGGTATTGCCCAAGACATCTGTGACCCGGTTTACAAAATTTGTATCTCTGAATTTATGATCATTAATAACCAGTTGTGACCTAGTTTACTGCAATACATCTGTAAGACAAAAAGGTGTGGTTCAATTTATCACGTACTTTCTAACAGGTTTTTCAAGGTATTGCCCAAGACATTTGGATCCCCCCACCCCATGTGTGAATCTTTGGCTCTCAAAATCCCTATGTTAATTCTTATGGGAAACTTGAGCCAGAACCGGCGAAAACACCCTACTTATATCGCCTTATTATCAACACGGACCCTCAAACTGAAGCTGCTACTTTTTGATAAAACTCAAACCCATCATTTCAACACAAGTGTCATGCTTTAATCTTGACAATCCTTTGGTCAAAATATCAGCAGCCATATTGTTTGTAGAAACATGTTTAACTAACAATTGTCCATTTTTGATAACTTCTCGTATAAAATGGTATTTGACATCAATATGTTTGCTTCTTTTCAACATCATTGAGTCCTAATTCCAGTACAAAATTTTGAATATAAATAGCTTCTTTTGCAAATGCCATATATTCGGACTCGGTGGATGACAACGCAACGGTTCTTTGTTTCCTCGAATTCCAGGAAATTGGAATTCCAAATAATACAAGTATGTATCCTGTATAGAAACGTCTGTCATCAACACAATTTTCCCAATCTGCGTCGACGAAATCCCGAATATTATCTTTATTGGGTGAGTAAACAAGTCCCATACTTATTGTACCTTTTAAATAACAAAGAACACGTTTAGCTGCATACTTCTGTAGCAATTATTAAACTGTCCAAGATAACTTATAGCAAAACTTAAATCAGGTCTGGCGGTGACAGCTAAATCGGTCAACGCTCCAATTAATTGTCGGTAGGGTAACTTGTTTTCTTCATCGGTCGCTTGTGTAGTGGGCTTACTTAGTTTGACATTTGGGTCTAATGGGGTGCTAATGGGATTACAATCGTTCATATTGAATCGTTCCAGTATATCTTTTATGTATCCCTTTTATGTCAAAATTATATTCTTTGATTCGCGTAGAAATTCCACACCTAAGCAATAACCAGCTTTTCTCAAATCCTTTATGTCAAAATTCTTTGTAAGTTTAGTTTTTAACTCTTTTGTAACTTGATCTCTGCTGGCAATCAAAATATCATCTACATAAACAGCAATTAACATCATGTTTTCTTCCCCTTTGTTTATGTAGTACAGACAGGTGTCAGCTAAGGTAGGTGTTGCTCCACATTGTTTTAAAACTATGTTTAGTTTTCTGTTCCAGCTTCTTCCAGCTTGTTTTAAACTGTAGAGTGACTTTTTAAGCAAACATGCTTTATTTCTTCCCTGTAGATCTTTTAGCATTGTTCCTGCTCTTTTTACGTCATCTGTGGTGCCAGTCTGTATAACGCTTTCTAGAATTTTTTCAATTTGTTTTGGTAATTCCATATAAATTGTTTCATCCAGTTCACCATTTAGATAAGCACACGTCATGTCTAACTGACAGTAGTAGAGCCACTACAAGTCGTATCGAACTGAATCGGGCAACTGGAGCAAAAGTTTAGTTAAAATGTATTCCTGGTTGTTGGCTAAAACCTTGTGCAACTAATCTTGCGTTTCTTCTTTCAATAGTACCATCGGAATTGTACTTGTTTCTTAGTAACATACGACATCCAACGACTTCTTGATCTTTAGGTCTGTCAACAATTATCCAAGTTTTATTTTTAAGTATGGATTTAATCTCTCCTGACATTGCGTCATACCATTCTTTTGCATCCGGTCCAGCAATGACTTCTTTCATGGAAACTGTAGTAACGTAAACTTCTTCCTCTTCTAGTATTTTTATTTCATTTGGAACCATGTTATATTCTTTCTTAGGTCTTCCTCTTGAACCAGTTTTAATAATCCTTGGACGTCCTGGTCCTTGTATAAGTTCTGAATTTTGGTTTTCTACTTGATCCAAATTGTTGTTATTGGGAAAGTTGTCTTGTACTTCATTACTAATTTTATCTCTGTCTTTTTTTTTCGTGACCTTCTTTATTTTGTTCATAGTGCTATTGATTATCATTTGTTTCTTTTTCATCTTCATCTTTAGAGTCGGAATTTGTGTATATTACTCTATTTTCTTATTTTTCTGTGTTAGTTTCATAAATAAAATCAACGTACTTTTCATCAATGCTGCTTGTATTTTTAAGGAATCTTACGTCTCGTGTCACTTCTACCTTCCTTTTTTCGACAATCCATACTCTATAAGCTTTACCTTGTTCGGAATACTCAAGGAAAACTCCTTTGCATTTTGATTCAAATTTTCCTTTGTTGAGTGTATCCATGACAAGAACTCTGCAACTGAACTCTTGAAATGAACTAACATCTGGTATTTCGCCGGTCCATTTTTCGTATGGCATCTTTCCATTTAGGCTTGACGTCGGAAAACGATTTCTAATGTAGTTCGCAGTATTAATTGCTTCTGCCCAAAAAATTGGTGGTAATCCAAACTGAATGCTTCTGCCCAAAAAATTGGTGGTAATCTAAACTGAATAAGTAGGCATCTACCTGTCTCCAAAAGTGTTCTGTTCTTCCTTTCTGCTATACCATTTTGTTCAGGGTTTCTTGGTACTGTCAGCCTTCGTTTTATTCCCATCTGTTTTAGCATACAATCATCCTTATCTATGGACTCCGTTATTCACACCATCTAGAGTAATCATCAATAAACTCCAAAAAATACTCTGCTTTTCCAAGTGATTCACAACGCATCGGTCCACATACGTCAGTGTGTACTAGTTTTTTTCTTTCGGAACTTTTTGGAAATGGTTTTCGTGTCATTTTTCCTTGAATACAAACTTCGCATTCAAGTGTTTTTTCGTCCCATTTTATTTTTATATCATGTATTGTTTACTTTCTTTCAGCTTCCAGCATTTCTTTGACATTTATGTGTCCTAAGCGTCGGTGCCACATGTTGAGGTCGTTTTCTGCATCAAAAGCTGCTGCGCAATTTTCTTGATTTTCTTGCACGGAGTATAATTCACCAATTCTGTTAGCAACCATCTTTACTCGACCAGTTTTATCTAGAACCAATGCATTTTCTTTCTGAAATAAACTTTCATATCCTTTCTTGGTTATTTTTCCAACTGATAACAAGTTAGTTCGTAGGTCGGGTACGTGTAAAACCTCGGAAAGACTAATTTGATTCTGATCTCCATCAAAATCTACATTCAATAAAACTTTTAAAACATCTTTTATTTTTTATCTCATTTACTCCAGCTTGATAAGCATCTGAACAATATTCTGTTTCATCGGTACGGCAAAAACCATCTTCATCGGCACATTTAGCTTGATTTTTCTGTTTATATCTACAGTCATAACTTTTATAGCCAAATTTTTGACAGTGGTGACATTTATATCTAAATCTTCCTGTTTCAGATGATTTCCCATGATTTTCAGATTTTTCTGATATAGACTTGTTTTGCTTCGGCTTATAAAACTGTCTTTTCTTTAAATACATGCCTTTTGATTAAAATCCCTTGATTAATTTTTTCTAGCATCGTGTTTTTCCATTATCTTCACACGCAGACTATCTGGAGTTGGCAACTCGTCTCGAGATTCAATGGCGCATCGAAAATTTTCAAAATTTGCGAGCAGGCTGTATAGCATCATAATAGAAAGTAGGTTTGGGTTAATTTCTACTTCCATTTCGCTTAGTTTGTCAACCGTATCAAAAAATTTGTAAATATGTTTACGTATGTCACCGCTTTCTTCCATATGTTGTAATGTAAGTTGCTTTAATAGCGTAGCTTTTCAAGCAGGACCTTTGGACTGGTAAATACTCTTTAATTTGAGCCATACTTCACGAGATGTGGTGCAATTTTTTATTTGTTTTAATTCAGAAGGGCTTATGGATACTATTAAATCGGACTGCTATCATTTCTTAACCATTCTTCCAACCTCTTTTTTTTTTATCTGCATCACTATCGTTTTCCACCGTCGTTTTTTCAATTTTACCATTAACGTAGCCTCAGGCATCGTTTTTAACTAATAAAGCTTCCATTTGTAATTTCCAGGTATAATAGTTTTCCTTGTTTAGAGATTTAAAGATAATAAAACGGTTAAGCACCTTTTGTGCAATTGAACATTGCCTGGTAATTTCATAACGAACCTGTAGGATCGTTATAGGTTGCGAAACGGTCCTACCACGGCATTCATGCAATATGTAGAAGTAAATTTCTCTACTAAATACCTGCAGTTTCCCTCAGAACTTGCTGTTCAAAATTATTTTTTTTAAATCTTTTCAACTTGCCGATAAAGAATCACATTCAAAAAATGATTCTCTTAAGTTCACAGGCCAAATAAGTGAATAATATTTGTAACGAAGTTACTAATTATTTATTTGTTTCAGCTTTTCTTTTTTTTAGGTACTTCATGTGTCATAATTTCTGTAATTTCTATGACGTTTTATTATTTACTATTCTTAGACTCTAGACATCGCTTTGACTTGCCACGTTTCTCTTTCCTGCTATGCTGCACGGTCAGCGAGCTATACCCCACCGCTTTGCGCGCACATCCTGCTCGATGAGAGTATGGTAGGTAGGGATACGCGATGTCGAACGCGTTTTATGGCATTCATTCCGACCGACCGACCAGTAAACATCACCTGCCAGAACCCGATATTTAAGCACCTGACCAGTATAGCGGGGTTTCCTATACATACCGTAAAATGTAGTGGTCTGTATGGTAAGTAGAGGTGCGATGCCTTACCGCTGGCTCGGAATACGGGTGTGACCGGTTAGTGAGTGAGAGAGAGACAGTGCTATCGCTGGAGCGGATTACCTTTAGGACCGTCTTTCTCTCTGCATCTCTCTCTAACCCACGGTTTCACAGCGTTTAGAGTAATTCATTGAGAAGTAGCGCCACCGGATCGTTTATTTAAGCATATGACGACAAAGGCATTGTAATTGGAGGTTAGGTGTATTATCGCTGGTTCGGAATACGGGTAATACATCTCTCTCTCTAACACATGGCTAAATAACCTAAGTAGGTCGATCCTGTGTTGTTTGACCGGTTAGTGAGTGAGAGTGAGACAGTGCTATCTCTGGATCGGATTACCTTTAGGACTGTCTTTTCCTCTTTGCATCTCTCTCTAACACACGGTGGAACAGCATATGGAGTGATTTATGGAGTAGTGGTCCTATAAAGGTATCTTTGTCTGACATACTGATTTCTTATTTTTCTAAACCTGCTATGAATTCTATATATGTAAATTCCGCTATGTTGGGGGTGCCGTATTAAGAAGCTTTATACCGTTAGCATTAAATATTAAATACCGTGGTTTACCGTAAACGTTATGAGACATGCAAGTTACCGATTATTTCTAATATTTTCCGTCCTTTTCTATTGTATGTTGGAAAATTGGTTGTTTTACTTGTGTTACTTAGGTTAAGACAGCTAGACCCCTGGTTTAACCGTCTCCACTGTTTAAAAGCTACCCGACGTTGTGGGTCCTCTACCACAAAAATCTAGAGGGTGGCGCCCGAGATACTTGTTGGATTATCTCTCAGAGGAGTAGTTAATCTAACAGAAACTGATGGCTACCGCTTTAAAACGTAAACAAAGTTACAAATTTGGCGCCCGAGCAGGGACCGGCCAGTAAACAACCGTTTTCCGCTCGTTTTGTGCGCATGCGCAAAACCGATTTGTACCTCTATAGTAATTTTGGTATGCAGAATCCGAATTTTAATGTCTTAAGGACCCACACCCAAACCGAAGCAAGATAGTACCGGTTTTTATCAGGTATATGGTTGTTTTTATTCCGGGGACCGTCCGTTTTACTAAAATTGCAAAATTTAACCCCGTGGGCCGTATTTAACCGAAATAACATCAAGTTGCACTGCGCATGCGCAACACTTAAAACTAAGTCGAGGTTGCTGAAGTCAATTCCAGTCGGAAAAATTGCAGCTAATAGGGTTAACGAGTTGTGACAAAATTTTTTCCAAAATTTTACTAAAAGGTGGAGAGGGAAATCATGCGCACCGTCTTACCAGGCCGTAATTTTATCCCCTCTCTATTGAGACTAAATAAACTTCTCTAACCAGAAGGAAAAGGGTGAATTCGAAGCTCGACCGTCAGACAGTAAAGATCAAACAATTCTGTATAGTTTCTAGACTGAACCAGTTTTAAGTCCGCTGTATTTTCCCCACTAATTTGCCAGTCCAGTAGTAGGAGAATTTTAGCAGTGGTAGGAGTAAAATGAAAGTATAAATTCAAAGAAAAAGCCTTTCGAAGGGGACATTACTTTCCGACCTGAAACAGTGAACATCTACGAATAATCGACCGCACTTTAGAAAACCGAACTTAACTTAAAAACTACAATGAGTCCATCGAAGACTACCGCATCGATAATTCAACAACCAGTCCTTCTATTGTAACGACGACAAACGCTGCCACGTCTCTTGCAGGCGACCTGTACGCCAGCGATGTTCGCGTAAGCTGGGTTTACCTGCTGGAAAAAGACGATTTAATTGCCGAAGTAAACAAATTTAAATTAGACGCAATCAGCACCGTAGAAACATTAAGAAAACATCTAGTGACTTTCATCCGAGATGGTAGAACCACCCCGACGCCGACAACGAAAGCCTTTAACTTTCCTACAACCAGCGTACAAGCCAGTATGACGCAACCCGATCCAATTCACCCGGGGAGTGTTACAACACCGGTGCCTGCAACAAGCAGAACACCAGCAATTTATGTAACCTCGACGCCAATCGTAAACACAACCGCTTATGGAGTGCCACCGGCTACCGCATATTTAACAACAAATATTTCACAGCCAACCACAACCTACCGTCAGACCCCGTTGTATATGGGAAACATACCCACCGTCACAATGCAAGGGCCGTTACCGTCTCCGTCTGCACATAGCTAGGCATCGACGTCAGCTCCGCAGGCAGCAAGTCAACTCAAAATTCATAAATGGAACATACATTTTAGCGGCAGAAATGATCCGGTTACTTTCATAGAAAGATTACAAGAAATTTGTACGTCGCAAAATATTGTGGTTGATACATTATTACCGCACATGCCGGTGAAGTTGCTCTATGGTTTCGCAACCATCGATGTCATTGGCGTAACTGGGACGACTTTATTGCCGACTTCCGTACCTTCTTTTTCCCACTAAATTATGCTGAGGATTTAGAAGCTGAAATAAACCGGCGTTTACAACGATCAAATGAGCCGACACACCGTTATATACCCGAGTTGCAAACCCTTATAAGAAATCTTTTACCAGAATATCGACAACACATTAGAAAAACGGATTTCACCGATATAATTAGTTTGTCTAGACTCATAAGGGAAACCGAACTTTTGTTAACAAAATTAAGACGTGCCCGTCCCACACCTTCAACTCGTCAAAATTTGAACAACCGTCATTCCGGTGTTGCTACCACAAGCTCTATGCAAACTCCACGAAATTTTCGGCCAAACCGAAGACCCAAATTTCCGACCACATTCGAACGGAGTAATACCGCTTCAAGTATCACCCGAGAGTGGTCTGGGGAAAATATATGTTGGAGCTGCGGACAAAGGGGCCATTTTCGCAACGACTGCAGAAATCCGTTCCGTTTATTCTGCTCAAGATGTGGCAAAGATGTAACATTGACAAGAAACTGCAACTGTTCGGAAAACTAAACCGGCGCTGTACCGCTACGAGGTCAGTCCAGCACCGTCGCCGAAGAACTTCCACATCGTATACACTGAGAAAAGAGTTTAGTTATAATTACTAAATCTTATTAACCACAACAAAAGGATTTTGTGATTTACGGCTTAATAGATATTTGTTCCTGAGAAACCAACCATAATTTTAGAATTTAAAAACAAATATTTGGCAATAAAAATCAAGTCAGTAATTATAAATAAACGACTTTGTAATAATAGCCAAAAATGTTGTTTATAATAAATAAATATACTTCACACATTCACT
Source organism: Oxystoma pomonae (assembly GCA_963921995.1). NCBI lineage: Eukaryota > Metazoa > Arthropoda > Insecta > Coleoptera > Brentidae > Oxystoma > Oxystoma pomonae. The sequence goes on from OY998166.1 coordinate 46,098,569, forward strand.
CTGATTTGGTTATAGTAAACAAATATATGTTAACTATTAACAGTGATTTATTAACAGTTAAGAAATGCATGTTAACCCCAAACTCTTGATTTGTTAACAGTTAATAAATGTAATTTAACCATTAATCTTGATTTATTCTGTGTTTCGGTTAATTCTAGAGGAGCATATGAAACACCACATTATGAGACTTACACCCGGCAGTCACGCATGAAAGTCTTACACCCGGTTCCCACCTAAAACTTTCGTGAGTGCCCACTCACGCATCACATGATGTCAATATGAAATGTTATGGCAGTCATGTGACGGGTGCTCGGGCACGCACGAAAAAGTCGAAGGCGGGAACCGGGTGTTATTGGTGGGAACCGGGTGCAAGCCTTGTAACGTCGATTTTTCCATATCCTCCGCTAGAGCTACCTAAAACACAAAGTAAATCAACGCAAATATTTTTGTAAAAATATTATTCGTGGATATTTTATTTATTTATATTTATTTTATTTACTTTTGGTTTCACATGACAAAAAAATTCTATTCTTATTCTACTATTTTTTAGTAGTCCATATTTTTGTAGCAGCTCCTTCTGTTTTCGATTGTTTCCTCCAAGTCGCTGCTCGACTAAAAATAAAAATTGATTTGATTAAAATGATTAAAAAAATGTTTGTTTTTAGACAATGTAAAAATGCAAGAATAGGGGGATTCCACACCCAAATATGAAATAAAAAAAGTGAAAACGCTTTAAAAACTAACCAAAAAGTGAGATACATACCCTCTTCACTGAAACCCTTAGCCACTTTCCGTTTTTGACCGCCGATATTGTTATTGGGATGGATATTTTATCCCGTCATGATTTTCATATTAACTTTCGAACGGGAGACATTTTTCTTAATAACCAGCTAATATCACCGCCTACTCCGATAACCAGTCCCAGTAGGACAGGTGGATACTAAAACGAATTTAATAGATCTAACACCGGACGAAGATTTACGGCTACAAGATTTGTTAAATATAGAATTAGCCAAAAATTAAGGGCACGACGCCCCTGGTAGAAAACACCATCCGACTTGTAAACCCAGAACGGATCAAACCAAGATATCGCCCACAAAATCCTAAAATGCAAGAAATTATTAACACCGAAGTAAGAAAGATGCTAGAAGACGGAATAATCGAACCGTCTAACAGTCCATGGAGTTCCCCAGTAGTGATAGTCCGCAAGAAGGATGGGAAATACCATTTTTGACGCTTACCCTTTACCCTTCATTAATGCCATTTTGGATAAACTCCGTAGAGCCCGATATATCTCAAGCATAGACCTTAAATCCGGATACTGGCAGATACCGCTGTCAGAAAACAGTAAATCGATTACGGCTTTCACCGTTCCTGGCATGGGTCTATATCAATTTCGACTTGGACTTCACTCCACTCCAGCTACGTTTCAGAGACTCATGGACCGAATTATTGGACCCGAGTTAGATCAATTTGCTTTTGCATATCTCGACGATATAATTATCTTGGGAGAAACTTTTGAGGAACATTTGGCCAATCTTATAGAAGTATTCCGACGTCTCCGACAAGCTAATTTAAAAATCAATCCGGAAAAGTGTAAATTTGGCCGTAGATCGCTAAGATATTTAGGACATCTTGTGACCAGCGAAGGCATTTGCACCGACCCTCAGTTTGAGATGATAGCTAGTCCGTTGAACCGTTTATTAAAGAAGGGAATGCGGTGGTCTTGGACAGAAGTCGAACAAGATGCACTTGAGAAACTAAAAGTTTGTCTTACCGAATCACCTGTGCTCGCCTGCCGTGACTTTAACAGACCGTTTATTTTACAGACTGACGCATCCGATAGTGGACTAGGAGCCGCTTTAATTCAAAACGGAAACGACGGTGATCACATAATTGCTTACGCCAGCCATAGTTTAAGTCCGGCAGAGCTCAAATTTTCCGTAACTGAAAAAGAGTGTTTAGCAATAGTGTGGGGCATAGAAAAGATGACACCGTATCTCGAGGGATTCTCCTTTACCGTTCAAACCGATCACTCCAGTCTTAGATGGTTGCATTCCACTAAGTCCTCGAGTGGTAGATTGGCTCGATAGAGCATATATTTACAGCAGTTTGATTTTAATATAAAGTACCGGAAAGGAGTCCTTAATAAAGTCGCTGATGCGCTTTCAAGAGAACCGGTCGAAACATACACCGAGAAGACTAAAGCAAACATGTGTTAGCCTTGAAAGGATTTGAACCTTGCACCTGGTACAATAACAAGAAAACCGCCGTTGAAAATGATATTGCCTCTTACCTCACAGCAAAAACCGGCCGGACAAATGCGACCGTCAAAGAACCGCCGTCCTTGGGAAACAGTGACTACCGATCTAGTCGGCCCGTTACCGACTTCGACGAAAGTAAATAATTATCTTATATTTAATTTTCATAAAAGGGGTATTTTAAGAGCATACGACGTAAATGTTAAGTAAGACTGGTGGTGGATAATGCGGAGGAGTGTAGAGCACAAATAGAAGGTAAGAACAATTTTAACATACTTCATTTAAATATACAAAGTCTTAATTCAAAATTTGACGAACTTAATATATACTTAGAAATGTTCAAAATTCAAAATGTCCAGGCAGTAATTTTATCAGAAACATTTAATTTTATTGACTTGCAGCAATTAGAAAAATATTTTTCATTTAAAGGTTTCAATATTTTTTACAACGAATCGAAGTTTAACAAAAATGATAATATAATAATTTATTTAAAAGAGGAGTTTTTGGCCAATTTTGAAATAATTAAATTTACAGAAGTTAACTTACTTAGATGCCTTTTTGAAATAAATAAAATTCAGTATGCAATAACAGCAACATATAGGCCATATTCCTCAAACATTGAACTGTTTTTGAGAGACATGGATGATTACTTTTTAAATAAGTTTAAACCTAAAAAAAACTAATTATGTATTGGAGACTTAAACTTTGACATTTTAAATACTGCAGATAGAGACGTTAATACCTACGTGAATATATTACCGAAAAAAGGATATTTTTCCTGCATAAATAAAGTTACAAGGGAACTTTCTCAGACCTGCCTAGATCATATATTTTTAAAAAGTGAATACTTACTAAAAAATAAAAATAAATTCAGGTCTATTATTTATCAAAACTCTTTCAGATCATTATGCTACATTACTGTCCTTAAAAAATATAAACAAACCTAAAAACGAACAGATAACAAATAAGTTAACACATATAACACAAATAAACTATAAAAAAAATCCTTACTAAAAGAAGAAACATGGATTTCCGTAACACAAAACAATAATGTTCAAAAAAGCTATAACAATTTTAAAAGCATAATTTTTACAAACATTAAAAATTCTACCTATCAACTAAAAATTACAAGTACTAATCTTCACAGAAAAACATGGATAACGCAAGATATTATCAAATCTATACAATGTCGTGATAAATTAAAAATAGAACTAAAACAAAATCATACAGAAAAGGCACTAAATTACTATAAAAAGTTTAGGAATACAGCAGGGTTCCCCCTGACCTGGAAAATCTGGAAAAGTCAGTTAATTTTGAGAGCTACCTGGAAAAGTCAGAGAATGACCAAAAAATCCTCAAAAGTCAGGGAATTTGCACACAAAACCTGGAATTTCTCTTTCTCAACTTATTTTTTAAACCAACTTTTAAAAAAATATATTATGTGATCGCATCATTATCTACGGTCGCAGGTTGTGTTTATTGAACATACAAATGCTGGTTTGAAAATCAATTACTTGTCTGACGGTGAAAATCTGGTCTGTAGTGGGTATTTTAGGTCTAAACCCGCACTGGTATTCCCTCAATTCTCTCTAGCAGGATATTCCACGATAATTTGAGCATTTCTTTTTATCTCCTTTTTTATGGATGGGGACTATCACACCTTCCTTCCATGGATCCGGTAGCATTTCGGTCCAAATGTATGCAGTGTTTCTCCACCATATTTTATACATTCGGCAGGTATGCCGTCACTACCAGCAGCTTTGTTGTTTTTTAGCTTTTTTATGACTTTAACTGTTTCTTCATATGTTGGGGTTGGTATCTCTTTCAGCTGTTAATATGTTTATGGGTGTAGGTATCGATATTTACCTCTTCGTTGAATAGTTCGCAAAAGTAGTTCTTCCATGTGGTTAGGATCTCTCTTTCATTGGTTATTATCAGTTGTCCGTTGTTTGTTGAGAAGAAGTTTTCGGTTCTGGGTTGGTATCCTGTTTTGTGCTTTGTTATTCCCTGAAAGTATTCTTTTATTCTGTTGTTTTTTCTGTTTTCCTCCATTTCTCTTATTATATTTAGATGGTGGTCTCTCTTTTTCCTTTATATCATTCTGCGTGCTTCAGATCTTTGTTGTTTATACTCTTCTATTGTTGGTGTTGGGTGTTGAAGCATTTTTTTCCTGGTCATATTTCGTCTTTCCGTCGCTCTAGTACAGTTGTTATCAAACTACTTCCTTCTTTGTTTCTTTTTTTTGTCGAGCACGGGACTAGCCACCCTAGTTATGTTGTTCTTTCAGAGCTCGTTTACATTGTAGCCCCATTGCGGTTCATTTATTTCTTCGGTAATTGATTTCTGGTATATTTCCTGTTTGTTCTGTCTTGAGTTTTGCCGTATTCCAGCTTATGCTGGTCTTCTTTTTCGTGTGAATGTACACATGTGCCTATTAACACTTCGTGCAATTTAGTTTTATAATTTGCTAGATAAACCAAGAAAACCTTGGTAGAACTAGGCAAATTAGTATTTTATTTTTAATACTGTTAAGTACCTGATTTGTTTTCAGGATTTAACAATTCGGTTCCTGTGATTTTTGTCTTAAAATAAAGTTTCGATTAAAGTTTCTCGTCTTATTTATCTGCTTTTTACCTTTTTATCTCGAGAATATAAATACCTGCTAAATTTGAGCTTTCAAAAATTGTCATGGTAAAAGTCTACATTTACTTGGTATCCACGTAGACAAGCAATTTACATCCAAAAAATACCTGGAATTTTTTAAAAAATGGTCAGGGAAAACCTGGAACACTTAATCACACTATAAAAAGGGCAAAAATAACATATTATAAAACAGAAATAAATAACTGCATAACAACAACTACAAACAAATATGGAAAACAATAAATAAAATTACGGGGACACCCAGTAAAAATAAATCCCAAATAAAGGAAATACTGGACGATCAAACACGAACTGTATCGAACGATAAGAAAAAATCAGAGGTCTTTAACTAATTTTTCCAGAGCGGGGGCAAACAAAAACAACTTGATTGATAAAAAACCAACAGAAGATTCTTTTTTGCCTACCCCGGTTTCTACAGAAGAAATTAAAAAAACAAATTTTTACCTTAAAAAAAAGATTAGCACCTGGAGAGGATGGAATTAAGACTGTGTTAATAAAAAATTGCCACCATGAACTACTTAAACCCATAAAACACTTAATTAATTTATGTTTTACAACCCATGATATCCCTAAAGTGTGGAAAAACACCGTGATAACCCCTATTTATAAATCTGGCGATGCTCAACAACTGACAAACTACAGACCAATCTCAATGATCAATAGCTTTGCAAAAATATTCGAAAAATTTCTTAAAGACCGATTAGTTAATTATCTCGAATCTTATAACATACTGTATAAAAATCAATTTGGATTTAGAAAAAACAACAATACAGAAGGTGCTGCGTTTAACTTAATAAACCAAATAATAAATAATTTGAATCAAAAACAAAAAAGTTTGGTGGTTTACCTTGACTTGCGAAAGGAATTCGATACGGTTTGTCACAAAACAATGTCTAAAAGAGTACACATGATGGGTGTTACCGCGTTACACTAAAACTTTTTATAAATTATTTAACGCAAAGAACACAAAAAACTAAAATAAACATCACTTACTGTCAGTACACTATAATCGAGTGTGGTCTTCCGCAAGGGATGGTGCTTGCTCCTATATTATTTCTAATATACATTAATTAAATAGATTCAATTTTAGAGATAGATGGAGGTATATATTCATATTGCGATGATACAGCAGCCTTATTTACAGGAAAAACTTGGAGGGAAGCATTTTCCAGTGCGGAGAGAGGGCTAAGCATTTTAGAATGATATCTAAATAAAAATTCACCAATCGCAACTAAATAACTGCAACTGTAATTCTATAAAAAAGATTGAAAAAATAAAATACCTGGGAGTGATGGTTGATCAGCACTTGAAGTGGAGTGAGCACACTAGGCTGGTCTGTGAAAGACTCCGTAAGCTTTATTTTAAATTTTATCAAATTAGGGAAATCTTTGACGTTAAATTAATTAAAATTATCTATGACTCATTAGTAGAATCAATCCTTAGATATTGCGTTATAATCTGGGGTTGGACGTTATCACAATTCACTAGAAAACCTAACAGTGTGTCAAAATATTATATTAAAAATATTATTTAAAAAGCAGCGACTTTATTCTACTGAACAGTTATACAAAGAACTAAAAATATTAAACATAAGAAACTTATATGCTTTACATTCCATTAACTTCTTACCATTGCAACATAACTATTTAACAAGAGCAGTCCAAAACCACAATTTACAAACGCCGAAGCTAATTAATAATATAACACAAAGATTTGTAATCTACTATGCTCCTGTTTTTAAAAATTGCTTCCGAACTATATAAAAATGTCCATAGAAAATAATAATAAAAAAAGTACTTTAAAATGATAAAAAATACATTTTAGAAAATCCAACAAAATTTGTTAATTTGAAAGTTTGAGACAATGATGTGTTTGAAATTAACTCTGTGTTTCGGACTTCCATTGTCTATATTTTATTAATACACGACGTTTCGATCAGTACAATCTCTGATCGTCCTCAGGTGCAAACTAAAATCAATTCCTAAGGCTACGTACTTATATACTGTGAGAAATCATTCAACCTTAAAGTTTAAGAAGTTGGGTCCGCCCAAGGAGGGACTTCCAAATACTTGGTTTACTGAAAATACCCTGATTCTGCCCAATAAAGGCAGCTTCAAGGAATTTTCGTTTCTTCCAGTGTGACTCCTTGTTCAAAACCTTTGCTTCTGCCCACTTCATTCGGTGTTGTTTTGACCATGCATGTTCGGCGATTCCTGATTTCGTTGTTTCACCTTTTTGGGTATTCGTCTGATGTTCGTTAAGCCTGCCCAACGGCACTTTTGTGCAATTTAAACAGTGTTCAGAAAGGAGTTGTCTACAACATAATGTAAGTACCAAGGCATTCCACGGAAGCCCAATACCTGTGTTATTTGGCCCATGTCCTTTGACATTTTTTCCTCAAAAACTAAAAAAGATACGGATGATTATGTAGCTTTTTTTAAAAATATTATTTTGACTGGCCTGGTTAACTAGACCAATCATCCTGTAAGCAAAAAGTGAATTAGAAAAGTTATTTTGATGTTCTTTCTAAATTATAGAATTACAACAAAAGGCCTGTCGCGGCTGACTAAATTATGAAAAAAAAAATTCTCAAAATGCATTTTAAAAAAATAAAATGCCACTTTTCAAGGACGATAAAGGTCATACGTCAATGTAGCCATTTTTTTCAATTCCTCTCTATCGAATCATATGGATTCGTGTATAATCTTGTTTAGATGGCGAACCTACAATTTGTTTAAAAATAGACGTCCATTTTGAAAAAATCGCTGCCATCTTGGCTCCTATACATCCGATCATCGATTTCCTCGACCAAAGTTTTAAAAAATTGTTTAAAGATTAAGTGTGCCAAATTTCATGCTTTCTGCACAAAATGAATAATTGGGGATCTAAGCCGGACGACTAATAGTAATAATTCATTTGACAAAGTTAATTAATGAGTGTATAACGACAGGTGTTTTTCCAGATTTTGAAAAATAGCAAAAGTATTGCTTTTACATAAAAAAGACGACATTAACAACCCTGGCAACTATATTCCAATTTCTATCATTCCAATTTTTGGTAAAATTTTTGAAAAGGCTATAAAAGATCAAATATGTCAGTATTTGGAGACTAATAACCTTTTTTCCTTAATCCAATTTGGTTTTAGGCAAAATATGTCAACCACGAACGCAATAAATAGACTTGTAGAACGCATAAATAAAGGTTTTAAAAGTTCTGAATATGTTTCTGCTCAGTTCCTAGACTTAACAAAAGCTTTTGATTGCGTGCCTCATGACATTTTGTTGGAGAAGCTTTGTTATTATGGCTTTGACCACAACAGTGTGCAGCTGATCAACTCATATTTGACATGTAGAGAACAATTTGTATTTTGTGCAGGTGTAGATTCAAACAGACTACCCATCCAATATGGCGTGCCTCAAGGCTTTGTTTTGGGGCCCATTTTGTTTTTTATTTATGTGAATTTTTACGAATTGACGAATTGGATAATATTGCATTAAGATCATTAGAGTTAATAAAATATTGGTTTTTGTCAAACAGATTAAGTTTAAATGAAAACAAAACGGAACATTTAATTTTTACCTTAAAAAATTTAAGAGGAATTGACAATTCTGATCCAATTAAATCTGTCCGTTTTCTGGGAGTACAGTTAGATTCGAAACCAGCCAGGTTGTCAAAAAGTGCCTACTTACTTTCTAAAATAGTCAGCCAAAAAACTCTTGACCTGTTATTTTGGTTTAATTCATGCCATGATCTCATATGCATTGTTGGCATTCGTCACACTCAGAACTAGCTTTTAGAATGCAGAGAAGGGCAGAATTGTGGAAGGGCTTTCTTATAGGGCAGACTGTGTGAATGCTTTTAAATCTTTGAATATCTTAATTCTTCCTTCTCAATATATTCTGCTGTGTTTGCTATGTATAAAAGAAAATATTTCAGTTTTTTCGTCACATAGGGATATGCACAGTTTTAACACAAGGAATAGGTACAATATTGTTTTGTCACAATATTGACTGGAAAAAACTAGAAATGGTACTGCCTACTATTGCATAAAATTTTACAATATTTTACCAGCTAGAGTTAGAGACTTAGACTACAAACCTTTTAAGAGGTCCGTTAAACAACTTTTATTTGGTAAAGCATTCTACAGTGTGGAACAATTTTTAACTGCAATCTTCTCTGATAACTGAATTGAAACAATCTTGCTCTTCTACTCTCTTACAAGATAAAATAATCCCCTTTTGTTTGTAAAAAGTACTATATTTGTCTGTCTTTAATGTTGAGTTCCGTGTACTACTTACTCAAATGTTTAAATCTTATTTTAATTGACAGTATAATATGTATGTGTGTTTTCTATGTTGTTTGTGTTCTATATTAAATTTTTACTTAGGTATATTATAACTTCACTCACCTGATTTTATTAGATCTAATAAAAAATGTTTTAATTTTGTTTTTTGTATTATATCTTAAACTACTGATTTATTTTAACTAAAATTTTAATTGATAGTTTTACATTAGTTTTTATTTTCTATAACTGTGATAATATTTAAATTGGTGGGAAATAGGCTTTCATATATTTTTTTCTCCATTTTTTATTGAAAATTCGACAAATTAATTTTGGGCACATTATCTTAAAATTTTATTTATTTTATTTTATTATATTAGCTTAATAATCCAGCATCTTAATACTGTACCTGGGATTAAACAAGCCCAAAAAACATCACCCTTAGCACAGACTCGCCCACTGTGTCTCTCAGTGTCCGAAATTGATAACAGGCTGTGCTCAGCCTGGTGCATAGTTGGTCTATATGTGTTTCCCAGGTTAGTTTGGGATCGATGTATAGACCCAAAAGTTTAAAAGAAGTTACATTCTCCATACTTTTACCATTGAATTTTTTGGCAGAAGCTGCATGCAGCAAGACTCGGTGTAGAGAAAGAGACCATTATGATTGCAGTAAGTGCTGAACTCTTCTGATGTTAAGTTGCTATGTTTAGCACGGTCAATTAGGTCATTTTATATGAAAAAGAAATTTGCGTGAGTAGTGTGTTTTCGCCGGTTCTAGGCCAAGAGCCAAGAGCCAGCTACATGTATTAACATAGGGATTTTAGAGAGCCAAAGAGCCAGCTACAGTTTGAGAGCCAAGAGCCGGCTACATGTATTAACATAGGGGTTTTAGAGAGCCAAAGAGCGAGCTACAGTTCGAGAGCCAAGAGCCAGCAACATGTATTATCATAGGGATTTTAGAGAACGAAAGGGCCAGCTACATGACAGGGATTTTAGGGAGCCAAGAGCTAGCTACAGCATTACCATAGAGGGAGGGGGTGTGTGATTTAAAATTATTCCAGGGAGAGGGAAAGCCTAAAACTTTATAAGTGACAAAAAGTTAAATCTTTATCAGTCATCTGCTTTGCTTTTATTTAGCAATGTGTCTTGAAAGTTATGATGTACCCAACACACAACAAATGACATCAAATGAAAATAGATTAAGTACATTTAGAAACTGGCCAGGAGTGTTAAAGCCTGAAGAACTAAGTTTGTCCGGGTTTTTCTATAAAAATGAAAAGGACAACAGACTGTCCTTTTTTTGAACATGTAAAACTATCACCAAATTGTGAATATAGTAAAATTATGTGGCAGAATAGGAAATTGAAACACAAACAAAATTATGAAAAGAAAAATCAAAAGTGGTTTTTAATATTAGTTATTATAAACGCCTTGATATTATATAATTTATGGAAATAAAATCACATTTATAAAAATATATTTCGTTTCAGTTTATTGTTACTGTCAAGGTTTTGCAAAAAAGCGTCTGTAACGGAATTACAGGTGTGTTGCATTCTGGTTTAATATACCTACATAAAATTACCAATTATATTGGTCCACACAGCTGCTAAATTTCTCACGCAATAACGGTATATACCTTAATTATCTGATAAATAAATTTAAGGTCCTGCTCGAGTTTTTATAGTACCTATACGGTCTCGAAAAGCGGTTCAAGTTTTTAAATTGCATATACCGTTACTCAAGAACCGACTGACCTTTCTCGATTTTTATAGCTATAATTTATTTTAACTGTTATTTAGTACCTCTGTTAAGTTTTTAAATTGCATATAAACCGTTATTTGCGAATTAAGAAAAAACAACTACCAAATTACATGGAAGCACAGATAAAATGTAAGAAGAGGGGATCAAGAACGTTGCTTTATATAGCTGCAGTTTAAGAAATAACTTTACTTACAGTCAAATCAAAGTACAGTCAAAATGAAAGTACCAAGAGCTGGACCAAGTGCGCCATTAGCAAAAAATCAATTAAGCTAATGAAGCAAATTCAAGAACAAGAAGAAGATTCAGTTCAGGTGCTTGATGGGAGTTTTTCGCAAGTAAAACGAATAGGGTGGAAAGCAAACGACCCCAAAGAAAACATACTCCAAAACATTAGGGTAAAGTCCCCTTTTCACCCTCTATGGACTTCAACGCCTGTAAAAGAAGAACAAGAAGATGAACAGGAAGAAGAAGAAGAAGAAGAAGAAGAAGAAGAAGAAGAAGAACAGGAAGAAGCAGAACAGGAAGAAGCAGAACAGGAAGAAGCAGAACAGGAAGATGAAGAAGACAATGACATCAACTTGACGTTTATTTTAGACGTCAAAGAGGAAGAAAGAAAAAGAAAAGAATATCAGAAGGAGATGAATAACTTTTTAAGAATATCAGAAAAATTTTAAAAAGACAAAATTAGTCAAAAAAAATAATAAAATATCAAAAAAAAATTAGAAAAAAGCCGAGAGGCATTAGCCATATTAGAAAAAGATATATTAATGTGGGGAAAATTCCTATAGTTAATAAAAATAAAAATTAAAATATTATCATACCTACATGTATTTTTTTAAGTTTCCACCTAGTCTTAATATATATTTATTTTAGTAACAATAACATAGCTAGATACCTTACTCAACTGAAAATATCGGCCTCTTTCTTTCCCAAGAAAAAAAAAAGATAGTTCTAATAGCAGTACGTAACATAACTTAATTTCATTTAACGTGATGAAAAAAATAAATGCATGGAGCTGGATCTAGGAAAAGAGGAAGCCTCTAAAATGTTTATTTAAGAAATTAAACAGGTGTTTTTTGTCTCAAAACAAAAAGTCAAGAATCCACCTTATTAGTTTATACAATATTTGTATTACCTTGGTAAATGTTTATGCAGCAAACAAAATGGATAATTGCATAATTTATATATAGCTGGTTCGTTATGTGTGAGATAAGCAGTTGTAGAGTTACGAAAAATATGGGGTTGACTGGTTAATTTAATACGCCCTGGTTTTAAAAGTATGCGTGTATTTAGTGATCTAGTGGACGAAAAATATAATTACATAGGTCCAAAATGGCTATAAGATAAGCACCAATAACTTAACAAATAGTGTAATTACCTAGCGGAGATCAGCCGGGACTCTCATCACTATAATTTCAACGAAAAACACGCAAAACATATCCACTTAAATCAGGTAGCAGGTTTGTCGCTCCAAGAAAGAGTGGGTTGCAAAATGGCTATAAGATAAGCACCAATAACTTAACAAATAGTGTAATTACCTAGCGGAGATCAGCCGGAACTCTCATCGCTATAATTTCAACGAAAAACACACAAAACATATCCACTTAAATCAGGTAGCAGGTTTGTCGCTCTATTCTAACAGTACCGCCAAAAAATGTTCTCGGACTCTCATCAGGGATCATCGTTTGGTACTCTGTGCGCCCACTTGGTATAAGCGTATGGTAAAGCGTTGGTAAAGTTATTTTATTAGTAGGCGATCCCAAAAACGGAAAAATACCATAAAACGTTGTAGTATGGGAACCGAGGAAGCGTGTTACGCTACACAGTGAATACAAATCCTACTAATATAAAAGCGAAAGTTTGTACCTCAATCATGCAAAAACGACTAATCCTATTTGGATGAAACTTGGTAGGAAGATAGAGTGATGCGATCTGGATTTAAATAAAGACTACTTTTTATTTACTATTTCACACAATGACTGCTGTAAAGGGGAGAGGAGCGGTTTAAATAGGTGTTAAGTTAGTGTATCCGATTTTTTACAAAATTAACCCTTAAATGCGCCGCAGGCAATAAGTTTGAAAAAAAAACTAAAAATTCTTTAAAAATTTTGATCTCTTTGGTTTTTTGCAAAATATTTTTGAAAAAATAGAATGGGTTCCAAGAAAGAGTGGGTTGCGGTGGAATATATAGATTTGTTGCCAGATCAAAAATGCGCCGCAGATAAAAAAATTATGAGAAAAATTATACTTAGAGTGCCATTTATTACACTTTTTGAATGCTGGACTGATTGTAGGTCTCCCTGGGGACCTTGATCATGATTAAATTATTATAGTTTGGGTCGGACCTCCTGGGGGATTTTAACCCCCCCCCCCCTCCCCTGGGTACGCCACCGCTATAAATCAAAATTATTTTTTTAGTGTAAAGCATGTCAAATCTGTTTAAAAGAAGATTTTGTGAAGCTCCTTGTACTGGATAAAAACCATCTTGCTTAAATGCTAAATATTTAAAAAATCTTCTTTGCACGGAATTCAAAAAGTCACTGTAAGTTTGATAACAGCATATTCCAGCTGTAGTCTGACAAACGAATTAAATAAAACTTTTAGTGCCTTCTGGTTTTTGAATGCTCTGCAGTTTCTTTTGATGAATCTAGGTGATTTTGATGCAGATAGCATAACTGACTGGAAATAACTGTTAAATGTGAATTCATGATCAAATGTTACACCTAGATCCTTGATAGTATTACATCTTATTATTTCTTGAGATTCAATTTTGTACGGGTAATTGACTGTATATTTTTTCTAGAGTAAGAAACCACAAAGCATTTAGACACATTTAGGTTAAGTCTATTATTTTCACACCATCTACTTAGCAAATTTAGCTCATTTTGTAGTTGTTGGCAATCAAAAAAGTAGAAATGCAGCAGTAAATCTTTAGGCCATCGACAAACAGTAATTTTAAGCATATCAGTCCTAAATTTGAACCTTGAGGAACCCCTGACTTGACAGCATATATAAAAGATTTAAAGTCTTCCACCTCTACAAATTGATACCTTTCTAGTAGATAGGACTCAATCAGTTTGAGCAACTTTCTAGAAAACCCTAACTTTTCTAATTTATGTAACAAAATATACAAGTCGATTTGGTCAAATGCTTTTTAAAAATCTGTATAAATGTGTGTTGGAAGAGTGCAAGTAAATTATACTCTAAAAAGTAAAATTGAACTGAAAAACAGAAGAAACCAGACTTTATTGGGCAATGCCAAACAAAACTAAATAAGATAATTAATTATTTTCTTTCCCCCTCAAAAACGGTCACCTCCTTAAATAGACAATTTGTGATGACATTTTTTCTGACCGCTATTGAGAAGTTTTCCTGTACGCTCATTTTACGATTTCATAATGTTAGGTCGAGAATCTCTTGATAAAATAGGATATTGCTTAGAAGAAAACCAATAAACAAGACATCTTTATGTTAAGGGCGGTTGGTTTATGAAATTAATATCAATACACAACATTTATCTAGACTTCTAGGTACTTTTCAAAATCTTTATGACTGATTCTGAATCGCTAACATCATCCTTCTTGCCTCATTTCTTTAAAAATATATAATGAAGACGTCTTTAGAGGGGGTTGTACTTATTTATATTAAATTCGACGTGAAGCAGTTTTTGAAGAACTCAGTCAGTAACAAAAAAGTATAAAATAAAACAGATTCAGATAAACAGTTTTCAAAATATTTAATAAAGAGAGGACACTCTTACCGCTATCCTGTTCGGAAAATTCCAACACCCTTTTTTTGTCAGGATTTCCCTCAGCTGGACGTACAGCTTCTTCACGTCTGTCCCCTTACCAAAACCAGTCACTTCTTTTACTTGCTTATTTCTTATACCTCGTCTTTTGTGATTGTTTTCCTACGATCATGTTATGATGCCAGAATCTCAGGTCGAAAATCTCTTGATGGAACTTGGTAGTTCATAGAGACCATTATGACGAAAATTAACTTTTAAATTTCCTTTATTAAATATTCCTTAATTTCTTAAAATAGTTTTACAATCTTTTTTAAAAAATTCGAAATTTTAAAGTTACTCGGTTAACAACTCTATGTCTACAAAATATTACTTTACATTTGCAAAAATCAAGATATAATACGGAACATAAGTACAAACATTCAAATAAATTACAAATATAAATGCAGAAATACTAAGAAAATACAAGATATTTTCGCAAAAAAAATCAAAAATAAATGTAAATAGTATTTAATGACGTTAAACTTTGACTTATTAAAAACTATCTTGCCTTAAATTAAAATCTATTCCTCCTTAAGATAATGTACCTCATCTAATTATTTTACTCTAATTTTCTAATTTCTAATATTATTCTTAAAAATATCTTTGATATCCTAGTTATTTAAAATCTATTTTTTTTATACATTGTGCGTCTCAATTTTATGTAGTATATAAATTTTAATTCTTTGTGTACTAGCTGAATTGAGAAAGATATTGCTGCTGCGCTCTGGCAATGGGTTGCCTTAGTAGTGTAATGCTTTGTTCGGATTCCAGTGAACGCCACAATGTAAAGATTTTGTTAAAATATTTATATGTATTCCACTATTGTAGGTACTATTTTCCTTTCAATTTATTAGAAGTTTTATATTTTGGAATTTGAATAAAGTTTACTAATTATTATCAATGTGTGAGAAATTTATAATAATTCCAGTTTCTATACGAGAGTCGAATACAGAGCAGAGGTAATCAATCTCCATTTTGCAGCACTATTTTAAAAAGCTGATTCTCCATCGCCACCACCACTAGAAGAGTTTTTTCGTCTAGGTCACCACATATTACCTTTTAGTAGAGAAATGGTAAATTCAATTTTTCACCAAGTGTAATATTAGGTATGTTTAGCTTTTTAGTGCATTGTTTTAAATGCCTTTCCAAAAATTTTTAAAAACTGAACATTTTTTTTGAGTGATGAGGTCCTGTTAGAAATTTTAAATACCTGAGTCCCGGCACCTCATTGTCGAGCGCAGGGGTTTTAAGACTGCGTAGCAAATATACATAGTGGATCGCTAGCTTTACACCCTCCTCCGAACAGTAATCCTCTGCTATATAACATTGCTTCCGTCCCTGCATTCATAAGGCAATACAAATTAAAAATTAAGAATAAAATCATTGGGAAGTAAACCCGATATCTCGTATATGTTAAAGCTCGAGCAAAGTAAAATTGTCTTTCTTTTCGACACTCTTTGACGGTTATATACATTATGGGGTGTTTGCCCACAACTTTCACTAATTTTGATTCCTTAGATGATTTTTCCGATTGAGTTCAAAATTAGTTAAAAAAATAATCATTTAAAAACGTATTACCAGTGATTTAAATAAGAACTACACATATTTAATTGCTATAACTTTAGTTTAGAAAAAAGTATTTTTATTATATACTTTATTATATAATAATATTATTAGGACTAGTATATAGTACTAGCCTATAACCATGTAGTTTTCACATTTTTAATAATGAGCCCTCATGGACCACCATACTGTTTGAACTTAAGCCCCGTTCTCAGAGCTTCGACCTGTCGCGAGCGACACTTCGTTGACCAATAGCAATTTAGCATCTTTTCCCCTGTTTCTCCCACCCATCTGTCGCGGGCTGCCGCCAGCCGAGTTAAATTTATTTTAACTTTTTCCCGTGTAACCGCGACAGTCGCCATATTTAGAGGGTTTTACATGTTTTTGTTCCAAATTATTCCTTGGTTTTTTGGACCCTTGGACATTTTTTGCTTTGTTTGTGCATCTGTGCAAATATAAATAATTGAGTATTTCCATTGTTTTGTCAAAAATGCTTATTTAATGGTGGGTTTATACAGTAAAAAATATTAAGGACGTACCTTCTGCGGGAATTTCTATTTTTTTTGTCCCTTTTTTGCTTTACGCCAAAGATAAAAAGCAATTCAAACAAATATTTTGAGACACCCAGGGACAGTCGACGACAGTCGTTAATTTCACCGGCGAGAGTGGAGGGGATTGTCGCGGGCGACACGTCGAAGCTCTGAGAATGGGGCTTTACTTAATGCCTGCAAAATAGAGATGGGTAAATCGATAATTTTGTACTGAACGAATCGATCAGTGATTCGTTTTTAGAGTGATCGAATCTTTTGAATCGATCATTGAATCAATCATTTGAAATTAAATGAAAGAAAATGGTTACCAAAAAAAAAGGTCTATGCAGGATGCAGCTAAATACGACATACTCTATGCTCTGCTGACCAAAAAATCTATATTTTCATACAGATTACCCCGCGCGCAGGAATTCGAATCAAAGGAACGAATGAACGAAACGATCGACCTATTTCCAACTGATTCAGTGTATCGCCACAGTGAGTCAGTCAGTCGTTGATCCGTTCTGATTTGATTCATTCTGTGTTCGTCGGTCATTTGACTGATTGAATCATATTGAGCAAACATGATTCGATCACTCAATACTTCCAAGTGATTCGATCATAATGAACGATTCGTTCACGAATCACACATCTCGACTGCTAAAGGGCATCTTTAGGAGTAATCAGGTAATTTTAGGCATTTTTTTAGATTTTTGTATCTAAAAATTTTCATAACTTTTGTTTGCAAGTCATAAAGAGATAGCAAGCAAATGCCCTGTGAGTTATCACACAATTACATCTAACTTAAACTCAAAATAAAGAAAAGTATAAATATTATAGCATTTTATTATAATATGTAGGGAACAAATAATATATATTTGGTACCTCATTTAATTTTTTTTTTAATTAATTTTAGATTAAGAAAAATATTTCTTTTAATTTTTTTAGACCGTTTTTTTAATAGCTTATACCCCAGGTTTTTTTATATCTTGGAGCTAAATAAAAAATTTAAGCCGCTTTTATTTTTAAATTATTCCAATAAACAAAAAAAAATGCATTAAGATATGTGGTGTGGTCGTTCTGAAATATATGAGATTTTTTTTTATACTGGGACTTTCCATCCATTACAGGAGCAATGCCCAGTGTTGGCGAAATTGTTGCAAAGTTAAAGACAAACACAAAACATCCATGCACCTAGCCGGGATTCGAACCCGGGACTTTCCGTGCAGTAGGCAGATACGCTGCCCACGGCGCTTGGAATATATAGATTTGTTTGTTGCCAGATCAAAAATGCGCCGCAGATAAAAAAATTATGAGAAAAATTATACTTAGAGTGCCATTTATTACACTTTTTGAATGCTGGGCTGATTGTAGCTCTCTCTGGGGACCTTGATCATGATTAAATTATTATAGTTTGGGTCGGACCTCCTGGGGGATTTTAACCCCCCCCCCTCCCCTGGCTACACCACCGCTATAAATCAAAATGATTTTTTTAGACTGCTAGTATTTTTTATAAAGTAACACTTTGTTTAATTTTAATTTAGTTGTTATATAGCAATTGAGGCTTCGTCGTTAGTTATTCTAAGCACCCTTATAAGCAACACATTATTTATTGAGTATGATTATAACTTTCCAACAGCTCAAATATGTTTGAGTTCACACAAAAACGATTTTAATGGTTGTTACAAATCTTTAAACAAACTATATGAGAAAAACTACGGGGTCCGTTACTGAACCTACTACATGGACAAGAAACTTAAAGGATGGTGATTATTTTTACAAAATAAAATACGAAGCAAAAAATTATACTGAATATTCGGATTGGTTAATTATACCTAGAGAAAAACCAGAGTTGAATTGCAGTTACGTTTATTTTTACATTATTATAGGTTTTTTATGTACCATTTTATTTACCTTTTTTTCGATTAAATATTGTAAGTTTAACGCTATAAAATAAATAATACAGGTAAACATTTCTGTCTATTATTTTTTATTTTTGCTAAAATTGAGAATTTCTACAAATACTACAAGAAATTGTGAGATTTACGGAAAACAAGTTATTACTGCACAAAAAACAATGCGAGAATTTTAAATTCGCGATGTTTGCGGTGAAATGTGTCGAAACCACTTCACAAAATTTTGACGTAATAGTAGGTGTAAATTTTCCGATACACAGCAAGATCCTCTGACATCGATTTTTAGCCATTTATCAATGTTGATGGATTCTTTTATTTTTAATTTGATATCCATATTACAGTTGTCGCTCAAAATAGCTTCATTAGATGACAAACTATCCATCGAACTTTCAGTACTGGATGTTTCTTCAAAATCATACATCTCTATAATTTCGAATGAGTCAGTACTTTCTTCTTCTCAAGGTTTCTTCAAAACTCATAATTTTTAGATTTTTTTTGCAAGATATCTTAATGGTTTAAGAGTTCTTTTGACTTAAAAACCAAATTGTCTTGTTCTCTTACAGCCAATATAATTCTGGGGGATTAAATCACACCGATGTAACCGGTTAGACGAGTGATATCTACCAATCGTTCTTGCAATATCTGGTTGTCAATAAAAGGTAGAAAACCGGTTTTCAATATCCGTAGTAATAAATTAGCTCACATCTGTATAACCGGTGTTACTGCCTTGAAAAAAAAACGGTTTTATCTTTATTCGACTACACTTTTCTCCTATACTTTCTTATTATTTTTGGCGAGGTGGGGGCAGCACACATATAAGTCGTAGTTCGCAGAAAATGTCTATAGTTTTATATTTTGTTATAGAATTTCATATTTTGTTACTACAAATTTTGATTTAAATTTTATTGAAAAATAAAAATTTTTGGTTTTATTCAGTTGATTTCGGGTGTTTTTATGTTTTTACAAAGAAGTATGGAGATTTGGTTAGTTGCAGGGAGGAGTTGGTTATGGACATAGATATAAATAGTTCAATAAATCCCGAGGAAGAAAAAGGTTTCTCAAGGTACCCCGGCGGTTTCGAAATGAACCAAGAGCAGGGAACATGTGCTATATCGGGTCTAGTAAGAACTCGGAATATTTCATCAGATAAAACCGTAGAGTTCTTACTAGACCCTCTTGGTTCATTTCGAAACCTCGTAGAGCCGGGGTACCTTGAGAAACCTTCTTCTTCCTTGGGATTTATTGAACTATTTGTATCCATGTCCATAACCAACTCCTCCCTGCATCTAACCAAATCTCCATACTTCTTTGTAAAAAACATAAAAACAACCGAAATCAACTGAATAAAACCAAACATTTTTATTTTTCAATAAAATTTAAATCAAAATTTGTAGTAACAAAATATGAAACTCTATAACAAAGTATAAAACTATAGACATTTTCTGCGAACTACGACTTATATGTGTGCCGCCCCCACTTCGCCAAAAATAATAAGAAAGTATAAGAGAAAAGTGTGGTCGAATAAAGATAAAACCGTTTTTTTCAAGGCAGTAACACCGGTTATACAGATGTGAGCTAATTTATTATTACGGATATTGAAAACCGGTTTTCTACCTTTTATTGACAACCAGATATTGCAAGAACGATTGGTAGTTATCACTCGTCTAACCGGTTACATCGGTGTGATTTAATCCCCCCAGAATTATATTGGCTATAAGAGAAAAAGACAATTTGGTTTTTAAGTCAAAAGAACTCTTAAACCATTAAGATATCTTGCAAAAAAATCTAAAAATATTTATCTGATATAAGTACTGACTCATTCGAAATTATAGAGATGTATGATTTTGAAGAAACATTCAGTACTGAAAGTTCGATGGATAGTTTGTCATCTAATGAAGCTATTTTGAGCGACAACTGTAATATGGATATCAAATTAAAAATAAAAGAATCCATCAACATTGATAAACTTGCAAAAAAATCTAAAAATTATGAGTTTTGAAGAAACCTTATCTGATATAAGTACTGACTCATTCGAAATTATAGAGATGTATGATTTTGAAGAAACATTCAGTACTGAAAGTTCGATGGATAGTTTGTCATCTAATGAAGCTATTTTGAGCGACAACTGTAATATGGATATCAAATTAAAAATAAAAGAATCCATCAACATTGATAAATGGCTACTTGATGAGAAGAAATTCTGTGTTAGCTGCTTCTATGAATGTACACCTACTATTACGTCAAAATTTTGTGAAGTGGTTTCGACACATTTTACCGCAAACATCGCTAATTTAAAATTCTCGCATTGTTTTTTGTGCAGTAATAACTTGTTTTCCGTAAATCTCACAATTTATTGTAGTATTTGTAGAAATTCTCAATTTTAGTAAAAATAAAAAATAATAGACATAAATGTTTACCTGTATTATTTATTTTATAGCGTTAAACTTACAATATTTAATCAAAAAAATGGTAAATAATAAAATGGTATATAAAAAACCTATAATAATGGAAAAATAAGCGTAACTGCAATTCAACTCTGGTTTTTCTCTAGGTATAATTAACCAATCCGAATATTCAGTGTAATTTTTTTATTCGTATTTCATTTTGTAAAAATAATCACCATCCTTTAAAAGTTTCTTGTCAATGTAGTAGGTTAAATAACGGACCCCGTAGTTTTTCTCATATAGTTTTTTTTTTAAAGATTGTAACAACCATGAAAATCGTTTTTGTTTGAACTCAAACATATTTGAGATGTTGGAGAGTTATAATCATACTCAATAAATAATGTGTTGCCTATAAAGGCGCCTAGAATAACTAACGACGAAGCTTTCATTGCTATACAACAACTAAATTAAAATTAAACAAAGTGTTACTTTATAAAAAATACTAGCAGTCTAAAAAAATTATTTTGATTTATAGCGGTGGCGTAGCCAGGGGAGGGAGGGGGGGGGGGTTAAAATCCCGCAGGAGGTCTGACCCAAACTATAATAATTTATTCATGATCAAGGGCCCCAGGGAGAGCTACAATCAGTCCAACATTCAAAAAGTGTAATAAATGGCACTCTGTATAATATTTCTCATAATTTTTTTATCTGCGGCGCATTTTTGATCTGGCAACAAATCTATATATTCCAAGCGTCGTGGGCAGCGTATCTGCCTACTGCACGGAAAGTCCCGGGTTCGAATCCCGGCTAGGTACATGGATGTTTTGTGTTTGTCTTTAACTTTGCAAAAATTTCGCCAACACTGGGCATTGATCCTGTAATGGATGGAAAGTCCCAGTATAAAAAAAAATCTCATATATTTCAGAACGACCACGCCACATATCTTAATGCATTTTTTTTGTTTATTGGAATAATTTAAAAATAAAAGCGGCTTAAATTTTTTATTTAGCTCCAAGATATAAAAAAAACCTGGGGTATAAGCTATTAAAAAAACGGTCTAAAAAAATTAAAAGAACTATTTTTCTTAATCTAAAATTAATTTAAAAAAAAGTAAATGAGGGGCCAAATATATATTATTTGTTGCCTACATATTATAATAAAATGGTATAATATTTATCCTTTTCTTTATTTTGAGTTTAAGTTAGATGTAATTGTGTGATAACTTACAGGGCATTTGCTTGCTATTTCTTTATGACTTGCAAACAAAAGTTATGAAAATTTTTAGATACAAAAATCTAAAAAAATGCCTAAAATTACCTGATTACTCCTGAAGATGCCCTTTTGCAGTAGAGATGTGTGATTCGTGAACGATTCGTTCATTATGATTGAATCAGTTGCGAGTATTGAGTGATCGAATCATGTTTGCTCAATGTGATTCAATCAGTCAAATGACCGACGAAGACAGAATGAATCAAACGAATGAATCAAATCGGAACGGATCAACGACTGACTGACCCACTGTGGCGATACACTGAATCAGTTGAAAATAGGTGGATTGTTTCGTTCATTCGTTCCTTTGATTCGAATTCCTGCGCGCGGGGTAATCTGTATGAAAATATAGATTTTTTGGTCAGCAGAGTATGTCATATTTAGCTGAATCCTTTTTTTTTGGTCACCATTTTCTTTCATTTAATTTTAAATGATTGATTCAATGATCGATTCAAAAGATTCGATCACTCTAGAAACGAATCACTGATCGATTCGTTCAGTACAAAATGATCGATTTACCCATCTTTATTTCGCAGGCATTAAGTAAAGCCCCGTTCTCAGAGCTTCGACGTGTCGCCCGCGACAATCCCCTCCACTCTCGCCGGTGAAATTAACGACTGTCGTCGACTGTCCCTGGGTGTCTCAAAATATTTGTTTGAATTGCTTTTTATCTTTGGCGTAAAGCAAAAAAGGGACAAAAAAAATAGAAATTCCCGCAGAAGGTACGTCCTTAATATTTTTTACTGTATAAACCCACCATTAAATAAGCATTTTTGACAAAACAATGGAAATACTCAATTATTTATATTTGCATAGATGCACAAACAAAACAAAAAATGTCCAAGGGTCCAAAAAATCAAGGAATACTTTGGAACAAAAACATGTAAAACCCTCTAAATATGGCGACTTTCGCGGCTACACGGGAAAAAGTTAAAATAAATTTAACTCGGCTGGCGGCAGCCCGCGACCGATGGGTGGGAGAAACAGGGGAAAAGATGCTAAATTGCTATTTGTCAACGAAGTGTCGCTCGTGACAGGTCGAAGCTCTGAGAACGGGGCTTAAGTTCAAACAGTATGGTGGTCCATGAGGGCTCATTATTAAAAATGTGAAAACTACATGGTTATAGGCTAGTACTATATACTACTCCTAATAATATTATTATATAATAATACACACAAATAAAAATACTTTTTTCTAAACTAAAGTTATAGCAATTAAATATTGCGTTAAATAGGTTAAATTTTAATTAATTGTTAAACAATATATTTCCCACTTATTAATAACACTCTTTTCACTATGGCGTGTAGTTCTTATTTAAATCACTGGTAATATGTTTTTAAATGATAATTTTTTAAACTAATTTTGAACTCAATCGGAAAAATCATCTAAGGAATCAAAATTAATGAAAGTTGTGGGCAAACACCCCATAATGTATATAACCGTCAAAGAGTGTCGAAAAGAAAGACAATTTTGCTTTGCTAGAGCTTTAACATATACGAGATATCGGGTTTACTTTCCAATGATTTTATTCTTAATTTTTAATTTGTATTGTTTTATGAATGCAGGGACGGAAGCAATGTTATATAGCAGAGGATTACTGTTCGGAGGAGGGTGTAAAGCTAGCGATCCACTATGTATATTTGCTACGCAGTCTTAAAACCCCTGCGCTCGACAATGAGGTGCCGGGACTCAGGTATTTAAAATTTCTAACAGGACCTCATCACTCAAATAAAATGTTCAGTTTTTAAAAATTTTTGGAAAGGCATTTAAAACAATGCACTGAAAAGCTAAACATACCTAATATTACACTTGGTGAAAAATTGAATTTACCATTTCTCTACTAAAGGGTAATATGTGGTGACCTAGACGAAAAAACTCTTCTAGTGGTGGTGGCGATGGAGAATTAGCTTTTTCAAATAGTGCTGCAAAATGGAGATTGATTACCTCGGCTCTGTATTCGATTCTCGTATAGAAACTGGATTTATTATAAATTTCTTACACATTGATAATAATTAGTAAACTTTATTCAAATTCCAAAATATAAAACTTCTAATAAATTGAAAGTAAAATAGTACCTAGAATAGTGGAATACATATAAATATTTTAACAAAATCTTTACATTGTGGCGTTCACTGGAATCCGAACAAAGCATTACACTACTAAGGCAACCCATTGCCAGAGCGCAGCAGCAATATCTTTCTCAATTCAGCTAGTACACAAAGAATTAAAATTTATATACTACATAAAATTGAGACGCACAATGTATAGAAAAAATATAGATTTTAAATAACTAGGATATCAAGGATATTTTTAAGAAGAATAAAAAATTTAGAGTAAAATAATTAGATGAGGTACATTATCTTAAGGAGGAATAGATTTTAATTTAAGGCAAGATAGTTTTTAATAAGTCAAAGTTTAACGTCATTAAAGACTATTTACATTTATTTTTGATTTTTTTTTGCGAAAATATCTTGTATTTTCTTAGTATTTCTGCATTTATATTTGTAATTTGTTTGAATGTTTGTACTTATGTTCCGTATTATATCTTGATTTTTGCAAATGTAAAGTAATATTTTGTAGACATAGAGTTGTTAACCGAATAACTTTAAAATCTCGAAATTTTTAAAAAAGATTGTAAAACTATTTTAAGAAATTAAGGAATATTTAATAAAGGAAATTTAAAAGTTAATTTTCGTCTTAATGGTCTCTATGAACTACCAACTTCCATCAAGAGATTTTCGACCTGAGATTCTGGCATCATAACATGATCGTAGTGAAACAAGCATAAAAGAAGAGGTATAAGAAATAAGCAAGTAAAAGAAGTGACTGGTTTTGGTAAGGGGACAGACGTGAAGGAGCTGTACGTCCAGCTGAGGGAAATCCTGACAAAAAAAGAGTGTTGGAATTTTCCGAACAGGATAGCGGTAAGAGGGTCCTCTCTTTATTAAACATTTTGAAAACTGTTCATCTGAATATAAGTTTTATTTTATACTTTTTTGTTACTGGCTGGATTCTTCAAAAACTGCTTCACGTCGAATTTAATATAAATAAGTACAACCCCCTCTAAAGACGTCTTCATTATATCTTTTTAAAGAAATGAGGCAAGAAGGATGATGTTAGAGATTCAGAATCAGTTATAAAGATTTTGAAAAGTACCTAGAAGTCTAGATAAATGTTGTGTATTGATATTAATTTCATGAACCAACCGCCCTTAACATAAAGATGTCTTGTTTATTGGTATTCTTCTAACCAATATCCTATTTTATCAAGAGATTCTCGACCTAACATTATGAAATCATAAAATGAACGTACAGGAAAACTTCTCAACAGCGGTCAGTAAAAATTTAATTACAAATTGTCCATTTAAGGAGGTGACCGTTTTTGAGGGGGAAAGAAAAAAAAATAAATTATCTTATTTAGTTTTGTTTGGCATTGCCAAATAAAGTCCGGTTTCGTCTGTTTTTCAGTTCAATTTTACTTTTTAGAGTATAATTTACTTGCACTCTTCCAACACACATTTATACAGATTTTTAAAATGCATTTGACCAAATCGACTTGTATATTTTGTTACATAAATTAGAAAAGTTAGGGTTTTCTAGAAAGTTGCTCAAACTGATGGAGTCTTATCTACTAGATAGGTATCGATTTGTAGAGGTGGAAGATTTTAAATCTTTTATATATGCTGTCAAGTCAGGGGTTCCTCAAGGTTCAAATTTAAGACCATTGTTATTTTTGTCAAATTACTGTTTGTCGATGGCCTAAAGATTTACTGCTGCATTTCCACTTTTTTGATTGCCAACAACTACAAAATGAGCTAAATTTGCTAAGTAGATGGTGTGAAAATAATAGACTTAACCTAAATGTCTCTAAATGCTTTGTGGTTTCTTACTCTAGAAAAAAATATACATTACCTGTACAAAATTTAATCTCAAGAACTAATAAGATGTAATACTATCAAGGATCTAGGTGTAACATTTCCAGTCAGTTATGCTATCTGCATCAAAATCACTTGGATTCATCATAAGAAACTGCAGAGCATTCAAAAACCAGAAGGCACTAAAAGTTTTATTTAATTCGTTTGTCAGGCCAAAGCTGGAATATGCTGTTATCAAACTTACAGTGACTTTTTGGAGTCCGTGCAAAGAAGATTTGTTAAATATTTAGTATTTAAGCAAGATGGTTTTTATCCAGTACAAGGAGCTTCACAAAAAAATAATTTTGATTTGTAGTGGTGGCGTACCCAGGGGTGGGGGGGGTTAAAATCCCCCAGGAGGTCCCACCCAAACTATAATAATTTAATCATGATCAAGGTCCCCAGGGAGAGCTACAATCAGTCCAGCATTCAAAAAGTGTAATAAATGGCACAAGTATAATTTTTCTCATAATTTTTTTATCTGCGGCGCATTTTTGATCTGGCAACAAATCTATATATTCCACCGCAACCCACTCTTTCTTGGAACCCATTCTATTTTTTCAAAAATATTTTGCAAAAAACCAAAGAGATCAAAATTTTTAAAGAATTTTTTTTTTAACTTAACACCTATTTAAACCGCTCCTCTCCCCTTTACAACAGTCATTGAGTGAAATAGTAAATAAAAAGTAGTCTTTGTTTAAATCCAGATCGCATCACTCTATCTTCTTACCAAGTTTCATCCAAATAGGATTAGTCGTTTTTGCGTGATTGAGGTACAAACTTTCGCTTTTATATTAGTAGGATTTGTATTCACTGTGTAACATAACACGCTTTTATGGTATTTATCCGTTTTTGGGATCCCCGACCAATATAAAATAACTTTACCAAGCATGCGCTTATACCAAGTGGGCGCACAGAGTACCGAACGATGATCCGTGATGAGAGTCCGAGAAAATTTTTTGGCGGTACTGTTAGAATAGAGTGACAAAACTGCTACCTGATCTAAGTGGATATGTTTTGGGTGTTTTTCGTTGAAATTATAGCGATGAGAGTCCCGGCTGATCTCCGCTAGGTAATTACACTATTTGTTAAGTTATTGGTGCTTATCTTATAGCCATTTTGGACCTA
This sequence comes from Oxystoma pomonae, assembly GCA_963921995.1. Classification (NCBI taxonomy): domain Eukaryota; kingdom Metazoa; phylum Arthropoda; class Insecta; order Coleoptera; family Brentidae; genus Oxystoma; species Oxystoma pomonae. The sequence goes on from OY998166.1 coordinate 46,126,028, forward strand.
TGTAATTATATTTTTCGTCCACTAGATCACTAAATACACGCATACTTTTAAAACCAGGGCGTTTTAAATTAACCAGTCAACCCCATATTTTTCGTAACTCTACAACTGCTTATCTCACACATAACGAACCAGCTATATATAAATTATGGAATTATCCATTTTGTTTGCTGCATAAACATTTACCAAGGTAATACAAATATTGTATAAACTAATAAGGTGGATTCTTGACTTTTTGTTTTGAGACAAAAAACACCTGTTTAATTTCTTAAATAAACATTTTAAAGGCTTCCTCTTTTCCTAGATCCAGCTCCATGCATTTATTTTTTTGATACCGTTAAATGAAATTAAGTTATGTTACGTAGCTGTTATTAGAACTATCTTTTTTTTTATTTTCTTAGGAAAGAAAGAGACCGATATTTTCAGTTGGGTAAGGTATGTAGCTATGTTATTGTTACTAAAATAAATATATATTAAGACTAGGTGGAAACTTATTAAAAAAAAACATGTAGGTATGATATTTTAATTTTTATTTTTATTAACTATAGGAGTTTTTCACACATTGATATATCTTTTTCCAATATGGCTAATGCCTCTCGGCTTTTTTCTAATTTTTTTAAAATTTCTTTTTTTTTACTAATTTTGTCTCTTTTAAATTTGTCTGAAATTCTTAAAAAGCTATTCATCTCCTTCTGGTATTCTTTTCTTTTTCTTTCTTCCTCTTTGACGTCTAAAATAAACGTCAAGTTGATGTCATCTTCTTCTTCATCTTTCTGTTCTGCTTCTTCCTGTTATTCTTCCTCTTCTTCTTCTTCCTGTTCTTCTTCTTCTTCTTCCTGTTCTTCTTCTTCCTGTTCTTCTTCTTCTTCTTCTTCCTGTTCTTCTTCTTCTTCTTCCTGTTCATCTTCCTGTTCTTCTTTTACAGGCGTTGAAGTCCATAGAGGGTGAAAAGGGGACTTTACCCTAATGTTTTGGAGTATGTTTTCTTTGGGGTCGTTTGCTTTCCACCCTATTGGTTTTACTTGAGAAAAACTCCCATCAAGCACCTGAACTGAATCTTCTTCTTCTTGAATTTGCTTCATTAGCTTAATTGATTTTTTTGCTAATGGCGCACTTGGTCCAGCTCTTGGTACTTTCATTTTGACTGTACTTTGATTTGACTGTAAGTAAAGTTATTTCTTAAACTGCAGCTATATAAAGCAACGTTCTTGATCCCCTCTTCTTACATTTTATCTGTGTATAGGTACTATAAAAACTCGAGCAGTACCTTAAATTTATTTATCAGATAATTAAGGTATATACCGTTATTGCATGAGAAATTTAGCAGCTGTGTGGACCAATATAATTAATAATTTTATGTAGGTATATTAAACCAGAATGCAACACACCTGTAATTCCGTTACAGACGTTTTTTTGCAAAACCTTGACAGTAACAATAAACTGAAACGAAATATATTTTTATAAATGTGATTTTATTACCATAAATTATATAATATCAATGCGTTTATAATACCTAATATTAAAAACCACTTTTGATTTTTTTTTCATAATTTTGTTTGTGTTTCAATTTCCAATTTGGTGATAGTTTTACATGTTCAAAAAAAGGACGGTCTGTTTTTACAAAATTGTATATCTGCGCGTCACAATAGTGGCACTCTACTATGTCCTTTTCATTTTTATAGAAAAACACGGACAAACTTAGTTCTTCAGGCTTTAACACTCCTGGCCAGTTTCTAAATGTACTTAATCTATTTTCATTTGATTTCATTTGTTGTGTGTTGGGTACATCATAACTTTCAAGACACATTGCTAAATAAAAGCAAAGCAGATGACTGATAAAGATTTAACTTTTTATCACTTATAAAGTTTTAGGCTTTCCCTCTCCCTGGAATAATTTTAAATCACACATCCCCTCCTTCTATGGTAATGCTATAGCTAGCTCTTGGCTCCCTAAAATCCCTGTCATGTAGCTGGCCCTTTGGTTCTCTGAAATCCGTATGATAATACATGTTGCTGGCTCTTGGCTCTCAAACTGTAGCTGGCTCTTTGGCTCTCTAAAATCCCTATGTTAATACATGTAGCCGGCTCTTGGCTCTCAAACTGTAGCTGGCTCTTTGGATTTCTAAAATCCCTATATTAATACATGTAGCTGGCTCTTGGCTCTTGGCCTAGAACCGGCGAAAACACACTACTTGCGTGGTCGGCATACACAGGCAGCAGATCCGGGGTATCACATGTTTCATCTATGTCATTGATGAATATAATGAAAAGGATTGGTGATAGTATTGATCCCTGAGGCAACCCCAGATCTACCGACTGTACATCCGATTCCACCACCTCAATAATGACTTTTTGGGTTCGTCCTGCAAGAGAATCCTCCAGCCACTCAAATGCCTTCCCTCGAATGCCTACTAGAAGGTCATAGAATAATCCGATGATCTTTTTTTTGTTATTTAGAGCCTCGTAGATAAATTCTATGCAGTCTAGAATGGCTGTCGTGGGGGATTTTCCTTTTCTGAACCCGTTTTGAAAGTTTTTTAGTATTTTATTTGTTTCAACAAAATGGATCAGTCTTTTAGTGAAGCAGTGTTCGAGTATTTTTGCTATTTGGTTTTGTTTGCTGGTTGGTCTATAATTTTTGGGGTAATTTTTTGATCCTTTTTTTTTTGTATATTGGTATGATTTTAGATTGTTTTCTTTCTGGGTATTGCCCTGTGGAAAAAGATTCGTTTACAAAATATGACAAGGGAGTTGAGATAATGTTTGCAATACTTCTTATGACTCTACCATGTATTTGGTCGATTCCAGCTGATGGTTTTGTAGTGTTTTTTTTTGATAGTTTGTTTAATGCAAATTCAACTGGAAAGTACAACTGGGCCTTTTATTTACACGAGTGGTTCCAGAAATTTGAGTTGGGTGACTTGTGGTCACTGAGTCACTGAACCCAGCAGTATCTGACTTAGAATTTGCAAATATGGCAAACTATACTCTTTTTTACAATAGCTTTACCAAAAATTGCATAACTCCAAAATACTTGAATTTAAACTGTCCTTTTTATATGGTTAGGGTAGTTGCACAAATTAGATTAAGTTCTTTGTATAATTTTAAAATTGTTTTTAATGGGATATCATACCAAAATGAACTCTGCTTTGTTTGCAATATACAGGAATCGGAATCACTACATTCTTTTTGTTTGTCCGTTATACAGGCACATTAGGCCAATAAATTGGCAAGACCCAAATAATTTAGCTTAGATAATCTTACACCTGCTGATGTCAGGAATGTTTGTCATTGGGTAACAAACGCTCTAAAACTTAGGGCATTTCTAAGGAATGATTAGTTATTTTTTGATATGGATACATTGTTTTTCTTGTTGAAATCATATTTTTGTCTTTTTTTTTAACTTAGACCTAAGAAAATTTGTCTTTGGCAAAACGTGAAGGTTATAAGGATGTATTTCTTTTATAAACCAATAAACGAATTGAATTGAATGAAATAGTTTCCTCTATCTCTTGTGGGGTAGTAGGAGGGAAAAAGAGACTGTTCGTGAAGGTTATAAGGATGTATTTCTTTTATAAACCAATAAACGAATTGAATTGAATGAAATAGTTTCCTCTATGTCTTGTGGGGTAGTAGGAGGGAAAAAGAGACTGTTCGAGTGTTGCTGTCCCATGTTTTTTGTGGTGTTTTTATGTTCTGACTTGTTTTTACCCATTAGTTTTATTTGATGTAATACTGTAACAGTCTCTTTCTCCCTCCTACTACCCCACAGGAGATAGAGGAAACTATCAAAAAAACAACTAAAAAACCATCAGCTGGAACCGACCAAATACATGGTAGAGTCATAAGAAGTATTGCAAACATTATCTCAACTCCCTTGTCGTATTTTGCAAACGAATTTTTTTCCACAGGGCAATACCCAGAAAGCCTAAAACAATCTAATGAAAAAGAAAAAGGGTATAAGGCCTTGGATGGAAAGATATTTTTAAAGAAAGCTGAACGAGACACTACTATTAAGTTAGACTCAGAGGACAGTTTGCGTCTGCCCAGTAAACCAAAGACCTTCGGAAGAAAGGCGGGCTAGTTTCGGCACAGGCGGTAGGCACGCGGCTCGGCCGGACAGATGCTATAAGCATTCGGTAATACTTCGGCATTTCACTATATGGTAATATTCATTCTAGCCAAAGGCGGCTGCTATCTTCAAATTTACCCACCAAATTTACGTGTATCCAACCGCATTCGGCACGAAATCGGCCAAAACACCACGTGCATGCTCCTACTACACAGAACGGGGCCCGAAAAGTGTGAACCGAATGGAGTTGCCGTACCCATTCCACAGAAGAAATTTTTTAAATTTGGCGCATTTTTCCGTTGACATTTTAGCCATCATATGACATTTTGCAAGAAAGCGTCTTTTTCCGAAATTTTTTATTGGGGTTTTTTTCCATTATTTTGCGGTTTTTTTATCCATTACAAACACAAAAAATGAGTCAAGAGGAGGAGAATTAAAATATGTAAGAATTGTTTATAATTTTTTGAGAGCTTTTCTGACTGCAATCTAGAGTTGCTGCACCGTAAAAAGTAAGCCGTAAGACGTAAGAAGTAAGAAATAAAAAACATTTTTGCTTAAGCTGAAGGCACAATTGAAAATACAAGCGACTAAAAACAAATTACAGTGATTTATAATGTTACCTTGACTCTAATTAAATTACATTTGAATAAGCGACTTATTGTTCTTTTTATCACCAATAAGCAAATTAATGTTGTAATGCCCAACTAAATTTAATTTAATAATTCATTTCTCAGGAGTGGGTCTATTAATTCTTCTTGGTATGTCATAATTATCTATGTCAATTTTATTTAAGCGCCACCGAATTTTTTTTAGTGAATAACGCGGAAATACCAATTGGGTACCTAGCCAAAAATTAAACAACCGCGTTTAAACCAACAAGTTTTGTTTATTACAATTATCCTTTGTAGTACACGTCTCTAAACCGTAATTATTGAGATCCAAATAAAAACAAAATAAACAGCGATTCTTACCGCAGGTAGCAAGGTATGATCATACTTAGCTTTACAACCAGTTAATTGTAACACCGCTTTATTTTTAAAATGTACGTATCACCTATAAAAATGAAATAATTAAATTATCCTTGCAATTCACTTGTTCACTCAGTTTCAACCAAATCAACAAAAAAATGTCGACCAGTACAAACTTTTTAATAGGCCTATTATTATAAGACAATAAGAAAATTTACAATCTACTTTACAAATTACCCAGTTCAATTATTGATTAGTTTGGGCCTGCTGTCACTCCACTAACTTGCAGCCATCTACAGCAGGTCATAGTAGCAACAATGATTTCCATCAACAGCAATATCCGGCTAATTGTAAGATAAGGACCAAAATTATGCTTATCTTTCCAATCTTTCGTAACCGAGATGAAAAAAATGCAACAAACATAAAAAACCCAAAAAATATACGTTGATAAAAATTAGACAGAAAACACTAAGACTAACTATATACCTTAAATTTATTTTTTTAACTTTCTTTTAAGAATTTCTGATGAATCTGACATTTCTTTTTTGCTGACATTGTAAGTTCTGCCAGTAGCAGTGTTGGGTTCAACTTTTTTTATAAGACTTTCTGGTTTAATAATTAAAATATCTTGAGGTGTTGGGTAAAAAAATGATGAGGCAGGTCCTCGTGGATGAAGAAAGCTTACTTTCAGTTCTCCGCTCTCATTATTTTTCCCCAAGACACAAGCCAGCCACCAAGCACTGTCATATTCTACAGTGACAAACCCTGACTCGATATTTTGCAAAATAATGCTTCCACCTTTAAAAAGATTATGTGTTTTGACCTCTAAGCATGTAGAAAACTGTTTTGCCAAAAACGTGCTTTCTGTAAGAGGAATTACAGCATGAATTTTTTGTGTCCCCGGTATTGTTAAGACTTCCGCAAATCTTTTATTCAAAATTATTTCATGATTTGTATAATCTGCTTCTGTGCAATATTTAAAATCAATGCCAGATATGTTTTCTTCACACCAAGTAAACAATTGTAGAGGTGTCATTATTTAATTGTCATAGGGCCTCTGCAAACTGGCTTTGGCAGCAAGTCTTTTAACAGTTCCTCCCAAGCCATCGCAGGCACTTTTGCCATGCGAGGTGGCAAAATAATGCCACTCTGCTTCAACACCAAAATCTTTTTTATGCAGGCATATATTCAGAAAATTCTTTTTGTTTTTGTACTGCGCAGCACATCCATCCGAAAAATAAAAAATTTTTGTTAAGTCCTGGTATTTTGATTTTTAAATCAGGCATTAATTTTTTTAAAAATAAATGAAATGCAATTGTATTATGTGTCAAGCTTTCCGAAATAAACACATAATTCAGGTTGTGCAGTTTACCATCACTTAGAAAATAAATGGCAAAAGGGTGGAGGGTTGCCTGGCTGTTATTCCAATGATAAGACTGGACTTCATCTTGCATAACAAAGGAATAATTTTCCGCAAAGTCGCAAGTGATCAAATACTCTCCAGGTTTAAGGTTAATTTTTATTTTATTGTATCTATCTTTTTGCATTTTTGCAATAAAAGAATGATTTAAGTTTTACAAGATCATCAGTAAATTCCTGGACAAAATCATCACTTTTCTTAACAACGGTTTCCATAGTACACCTATCTACTGAGACCCACTTTTTAAATGAGACCTCATCAATTAATTCTTCCTCAAATTTTTCTATTAACGTATTTTTAAACTGTTCTACTCCAGGACATTGCTTGCATCTATTGCTTAAAAAACAGTCCACTGAAGGTGGATTACACATTAGTTTATAAAGGCAATCATGATAAGATATTGCAAGAGGCCTGTTATTTTCATCATATAGCTTATTTAATTTGGAGCCATTGAGCATTAGTTTTATATTTTGATGTATAGTACATACACATACAGTATGAGTCCCACTTTTTCCTGCCAGTATACAGTTTTTGGGTCGCAGTTCACAAAATTTTGAAAACCCAATTTTTTCATTGGGGTACTCAGTTTTAAACAATGCATAAATTTCTTTTAAATTAGCTAAGACTAATTTTTTTTGTACATATTCTTTTTCAGCTCCATATTTTCTGATAACAACATAATCTTTTTTACCTGGCATGGTCCTGCTAATGTCATCCCTTTGGTAAAAATCTACCACTATTTGGGCCACTCTATCACTAAGGGTCTTTCCCGGTTTGGGGTTAGGAGAACATAATATCCCATTGTCCTTAACTAACTGTTTTACAGCTCTGGCCAAATATTGAGAAACTCCAAATTCTTCTTCAATCTTCTTTCTACTCCAACTTTGAGGTAAACATGATAAAACTAGTATTTTCTCACTCCTCTTTTCGGTTTTTAAAAATTTGTCCTTTAACTGCTTAATCATTTCACTTTCGTCACTCTGGCATTCCTTTACTAGCGTTGAATCTGATTCCTTTGTAAATGCTTTCGCAATTGTATGCTGTACAATATCAATTTTTTCTTTGTATACATTTTTTCTTTTAATCGGCGACACACCAAGAAGCTCCAATGACTTGTTTAAAAGAGTAAATGATTCAGCAGGATCTTGAAAATCTGGATCATTTTCTGGAACTTGACTGGGTCTAAAAAAATTTAAAAAGTTAGTTTTTTATAAGAACTTAAAAAGGGGGTAACAGCTGACCCAAAATGTGTACATAATGCCAAGAAATTTGTACATAATGTCTGTATTCTCAAAATGCCATGCAAAATAATGCCATGAGATTTTTCCACTCCGTACTTGACGCAATTGGTTTAGTTTATTAATTTTATATTAAAAAATACTATTTGTTACTTACCCTGCCTCATCTTCTTCAGATGCCTTAAACTCCTTTGAAAGCTTTAGTCTACAACCATCACAGATTTTCATTCCCATTTTGACATTTTTGTAACTGCACATCCACTTGGTCACATTTCTTAATTTCCCAAAATGCTTGATTTTTAACTCTAGTGGATCACAGCACTTTACTTTATATTTAGTCCATCCACTTGCCTCACCCATAGTTGAAACTTTTAAAATTACACAGAGATGACTTCTGATAAACCTTCAGTCGAACTATTATGTATCGATTATTTGGAGCTGTATCAGGAAGATACTTGCCAAAAATTTAAAATCAATTTATGCAGGAATTTTCATGTCAGCAAATCCCCACAATGTACCTAAACAGACCAATAAAATGAAGGAGGTGTGTCCTTAATGTTAAACAGGAATAAACAGGCAGTATTTCACAAAAATATTGGCAGGTTTATACAGGCATATTTTCCTAAGAATTGGAACATCAAATAGTACGTCTCCGGTGGAAAAGAGGTTTTGTAAGTAAATATTACAATAAACGTAGGATATAATTTTTTATTAAATAAAATATTGTTAAATATTTTTATAATATCGCTTTAAACCCCATTATATTCTTCTAATTACCAAAATGCATTGTCTATTTATAGGCGATTTTTCATGCATGTGACATTTTTAATAAATTTTTTCACATTGAACCCATGATTTGTCCATCTCAAAATTTTGTGAATAGTTTAATAGCACTTTAAAGAAAATAATATAATTTTTTGAAAAAAATTAAAAATGGCCTTTTTGAAATTTTTCAAAAAAAAAAAATCAAAAATTTTTTTTTTATTTTTTTTTTCAATATATGTTATGCAATATTCTCATATGAAAGGTCTTTATAAGAGCTTTAAAATGAACCTTCACCTACTTTTCTATTATAAGTGGTTCTTTGGATATTCCTAATTTTGTGCGCACATGTTAAGGACAAATAAGTGACTTTTTCGATTTTCAAAAATTAATTCAAAATAAACAACTGGTCAAAAAAGTCTGAAATTTTGGATTTTCCAGTTTTTTGGTAGGAAAAACATGTATACTAAAAATCATCAACATCGGAGATGGTGTGGTAAAATACCCTGGTTGACTTGATATGGACTGACCCCAACACCATAGCAATTCCCCAAAAATTATGTACAATAAAAATCTATTCATAAAAAACAATAAAATTTTTGCTCAACTGAAGTTAAGTTGGCACTACAATATTCTGGAACAAAACGAATTAAGTTTCGAGCGACGTCAAAAAGAAAAGTATTCTCTTTCCTTATTTATCCATTTAGATATCACACAATCCGCTAGTACAAAAGATACGTTTTGGTCGAGAGCACAAAATCACTAAAAACTGGGTCGCCGATAGTTACGCGTTGTGATCGAGCAGGCGTAGAACAATACAGTCCAGCGCAATATCCATAAGACTATATTTTAACAAGATACATCGACCAATTTAATTGAGTAAGCACTCACAAAACCCATATATCCTCACATTAATATTTGCAACAATTAAATTTTGGAACCTTTGCGTAAAAGAACTTATTAAAGTTCAGAGGAAGTGTCAAGTACTATAATAAGCAGGGGAAATAATCCTAATTTTATCTTTGTTAGACTGTCCTTAATATCATGATGAAAAAGTCACTTATTTTTGGCGGGTTTCTGGTAGCATAACGTAATTTTTTAAAACATATTATTATTTTTTTTTAAATATCTAAGGAACCTCCTAATTACAATTCAAAGATTTAGTTATAATTCTTTTATATTTATTTTAATAGAATAAACTTCAGTTTTACAAGTAAATTACTTTGTGGGAGTTTTGTTAAGATTATAAAGTGATAATCGTGAGCAAATAAATTTAGAGAACATTTAAAATCCAGACCATAACAATAACCTCACTTTTTTGCACCAATTTCGTTAATGAGATACAAATTACAAGATACAAAATACCAAAACTTTGATATTTTGTATCTGTCACTAGTAGCCTGCATTTAGTATTTTTATTATATACATTTATTTATATAATTAGCAACATCCTTGTCCATATTTTTTTTTAAATGATTAATGCAGTTTGTATATCACAGTGTCCTGTTTAATACACATGATGATAATTCATTTTATCTTCCTTTTCATTATCACTTCTTATATCATTTAAAAATTTAGAACATATTATTAATTTTGAATATAAGCTTAACAATTTATTCTGCAAATATGTTATGAAAAACCTTTCATGTTCCTTATCATGAAAATACAAATAATAGGTTACATCAGATTTAAGATAAGATATAAACTTTCTTCAAGATCTTCATCTATATTTCTTCTTCTGAGGTTTATAAAAAATCTCTGGTTTTCAAATCTTTTTTCTTCAATGCAGGTGGGTATTGGAGAAGAATTAGTTACTTTAATAATTATTTGATGTTTTTGACAATTTAACGGTTTCTCTAGATATGGCAAAGATAAAATAAGCATTTCTTTTGATGAGTTTATTGTAAATGTATTTACTTCACTATTCAAAACTTGGTTTGTTTTGATATCTAAGAAATTTTTCAATTCCCAGATCTATATCTCCTGTTTCATTACACAGATATATAATTTCTTGTTTGGCAACTGGATTTCTAGATAAAGCATCTACTACTTCATTCTCTTTTCCAGCTATGTATTCTGTTTTAGAATTATATTCAAGATTAATAGGAATTTTGGTTCTAAAAATTTCATTATCTTCCACTGATATTTTATGAAAATCATAGTCAGATGGTGTACATTGAAAAACTTGTAAAGTATCATTCACCTTTTCTCAAATATCCTTCTTGTAAATTCCAATTAAATCCTAAATTATGTAAATCTTAAAAACTAATTAGTTCATCAAAGAATCTATGAAAATCAAACATTGTAAAAAGAATATTTTCATTTGAATTGAACTTCTTAAAAGCAGTATTTTGTTGTCCACGTTTGTTGTTATGACATTAGGTTTTATTATTATGTTTTCAGGAAAATATTTTTCTGCCAAAATAGGATAAAATATATGACTACCATAATCTAAAAAAAATGTTACTCCCATAACCGTGAATTTGAATGTATGATAATTTTTTATTGTCAATATAATTTAATTCTAGGTTCGTTTCATTTTTCGAGGTTGGTGTGCAAAAATTTTGATCTTCATCAAGATTTTGGTCTACTGTAGTTGGAATATCTGAGAATGTATCAGAAATTGGTGAATCTTCATTTAAATATTCATTGTAGTCAATATCTTGATCATCAAAACAAGGATGATAAGGTTGTTGTTGTTCAATATTATTTTCAGCCTTCTTAAAATATTCATCAAAATTTTCATTATCCAATGTATATAATTCTTCATGTGTAAATGTGGGTCTTGATTGTGGTTTAAAATAATTTGGGTGGTGTATTGAAAATTTTTGTTGTTTGTACCGACATTGGAGTTGGTTTTGTTTGCGGAGTTTGTTTAGGTCTCCAAACATTAACATTTTGATTTGATCTTTGTTTTCCAAAAACTTGTTGATTAGTAAAATATTTTGGTGGTGCAATGGTCTTGGATTTATATGAATAGGTTGATTTGGAAAAGGTCTTGGTTGAGAAAAATGTTGTTGTGGAAAATAATTTTGCACAAACGGTGCTTGCATAAATGGTTTTGGAATATTTCCATTATTAAAATTAATTTGCGGATTAGAGTTATTAGTTTTTCTGTTATCATTGATTAACGCGAGAAAGTTCTCTTCTTCTAGCAAATGTTACATCGATTTTTCCAAATTTGTTGCACCCTTAAGCCTTACAGCCAATTGAATTTGTGGTGCTAGATACTTTTGAAAAGTTATCAAAACAAGTTTTAATTTGAGCAGTTTTTTCAAGAACTGAAAGCGTTAAATCATTATTAATTAATTAATTATATGAATTTTCTTTTGGTTGTGGTTTTATTTGATGTAGTTCTTTCAAAAGACACGAAAAAAACCTTTGATCAGAAAAAGATGTTATTAAAACATTCCTAACTTCAATCCAATTGATGCTTTACCCTTTAATTATTCCAAAATAGCGCGAAAAATATTAAATCAATGTTAGAGAACTCAGAAATAATTTCGTTTATTAAAACTGAATCCTTCACTACTGGATTATTAGCTTGTATTGTGAATTATGAACTAGATAAGCTTGATTCTAAATTTTCAGAGTCAGATTCTATATCTGAGAGATATAATTTAGAATAAATCTTTTGAATATCTCTTCTGTATAATTTGTTTCTTTTAAGTGTACTCTTAAATTTATTAAACATAAAAGAGAGAATAAAATTCTAAAAATTCTTCATGTAACTAAAAATAACTAAGGAAGTATAAAGGTAAAAAGGACTTACGTTTCTAATTTTTCTTTGCTTTGTTTGGTTTCTTTTTTCTTCTGTCTTTTTGGTTTCTTCTTTTGGTAACCGCCTCAAGAATATTCAGTCCTTGACTTGATTTGAGCTACTATTTGGATGTCACCCCGACACTATAGCTCTGTGTACTGTGGAAGAATATACAGTCCTCCGCACAATACTGTTTTTTTGGTTCACTCCGTTAAAGATTTTGTTATCATCAGTCAGTCAACGCGTTTCCCGTAGGCACTACGCGTAACGTTCTGTACAGAGAGTTTATCCTATCGACTGTGCCAGTTACGTATTCGCTTCCGAATACCGTTTTTTGTGAAGACTAAACCACAAATTGATACATCAAATACCGGTCAAGATACTTCGGATGATCTATTTGTAGCAGAGATTAGCAAAGCAAGTGTTAATTAATCTTACTCTACATCTTCTCCTTTCTTTTTTTAATACCATCTTAAGATAATTCATGGTAAAAATAAGTATCAGCAATATTATGTAGATAACTTGAAATAAACCTATCTAAGGTAAAAATAAAAGACTACTTTAGAAAAATATGAATATAAGCAAAAATACCGAAGTTTATCTTCTTACAGGTGCGTGGGATTCATTCATAAATTTACTGGTTTGCATTTCTTCCGAACCTTATCTACTTCTGGGTTCCAGGTATACAGGGTGTTATGAAATTATGTGATATACGAGGTGTTCTAATATACATAGTAGATCGTAAAAGTAGCTACTATGTAATTGAGTAGTGAGTAAATACGTCATAAAGTTTACTTACAAAGCATGTGTCTACCGTATTGATTCAAATGAGATTTGTTCAATATGCAACATGCATAAAGAAGAGAGTTTATTTCACAACCTCTTTGAATGTCCAATCTATCAGGGAATAAGGTTACATCCCGATAACTGTTTGGAATCTGTCGACCACCTAATTTTAACCCTGATTAATATCACAAATGTAAAATGCAACAACAAGTTTTTTAATTATTATTGGTCCCCTTATTTTCGACTTTTTATTCCGAAACATTTTTTTTTATTACAGTTTTAAGGTTATTTTTTACACATTCTACCACTTAGTGCTTAAGATGCAATCTCGAAGCCATGAGATGGTTTGTTATTATCATATTTTTCGAAATCTTTTTTTTTTTTGAATTTATAACTGCGGTGCGGGCAATTTGTTTACCTACTTTTTTTGAGCTAATGTAGCTGTTATCTTTACTATAATTTCTTTGAATGTAATTTTATTTAATGATATACTAACTGATTGAACTTTTGTAGTTGAATATCAGGAATATATTTTTAGAATTAAGAAATATTTTGTGTAAATTAGCATAATTTTAAGCCAAATTTCATTGTTATAAAACTATGTTTTTAGAAACAATAAAATCTGAATATGAATCTATAAGTCTTGGTTTTTTATTTTGTAAAATTTTATTGACTATGTTATGATTGTATCCATTATTGAGAGTTATTTGTTTTAATATTGGTATTTCTTCTTGAATTTGTTTGGACATTGAAATTATTAGGGATGATGTGATCTGTCTGGGTTGTTGGTTTATATTTAAATTGGTAAGGTCAAGAAAATTTATGGCGTTCTTTGTTTGTGTTTCTCAAATAAAAGATAGATGATTGTTTTGTCATAATCCAAGGAAACAATGAAAATTTTGTTGACCTTGCCATATTTAATATAAACAAACAATTTCATTTTAAATATACCGAAAACCCATCCAGATACATCATCCCTAATAATTCACATCATCATCATGCACACAAAATGGCTGCATTTAATAGGTACATTCGTCGACTAATCCAAATCCCAATGTCCAAAGAAAATCAAGAAGAAGAATAGCAATATTAAAATAAATAGCAATCAATACATGAAATTAAAAAACTAAAATTCATTAATAACTAAGAGTAACAAAAGAAAAATCAAAACTCGAAATACTGCAGTTTACCGTACATCAACAACAAATTAAATCAGCAAATAAGCAAAATATTTCAGAAAAATAATGAAAATAAACATATTTCACATCAGTAAACAAAACCTCATCAATAGCCTAACCAATAGAACATAAACACACTTAAGAAAAGTAGCATGCAACGTACGTAGGAAGAACTACAAGAAATCTTGACGTGAGAATTAAAGAACATATCAAAACCCCAGAAAAGTCACCATTTGGAAAGCACATACTTAACTTAAATTTAGGAAAATAGACATATTTTGGTCCATTGGTCTGGTTTATTTTGATTTAAACCTTGACAATTCAAATATAGAATTTAGGGTTTAGAACTTTTAGAAATGTATCTAGGCTATTGGAATCGTCAAAAAAAAAAGATTTTTTTATTTCCACTAAAAATAAGTTATTTGCATCAAAAAAGACCTAAATACAAAATTGTCTGTAAAACGATTACCGCTTAACCGATTTTTATTAAATTTGGCACAAAAATTCTCTGGCTCCCAGCGGTGAGCTGATTACTTTTTGATGGGGGTGGAGGATTGCGAAAGGGGTAGAAATGGGGTTAACTTTTTAAAATATGGTAACTCGCGAACCGTAGGAGTTAGCAACACGCGGTTTTCATGCTAAGATGAACAATTATATTTTCTATAAAAACTATATTTATGATGAAGTCTGTCAGATCCGTAGTTTTTGAGAAAGAATCCCGCACGAATAACATGGGAAAGTGGACTTCTGTAAAAGTTGACCATATTCAGATATTTTGAACCTATCGGTCCTTGGATTAAAATAGTGAAATTATTAGGAGATCGTATGTCTGAAAATGCACCTAATTCCATTTTTGCTTATAAATAGAAAAGTTTTTAACCAATTTTCATAATTTTGGTGGTGAGCCGTTAGGCGAGGGCTATAACATGCTGAGGGCGTTAAACGCAATTTAAGACCGAGATACATACAATATTTTATGCAATAGCGAAGTATTTATTTTTAAACTAGGTTTCATTTTTTTTATTTAACTTGGATTTGGTACAATAATGGTAACTTTTGTCATAATATTACATAATGATATGTGTCAAACCACTGTACATTAAAGGAGGCAGTTGCTTAGCTTCCCTAGCAATGGTTCAATTTTATTGTTTCTTAATAGCAACCGATAAACAACCTTTAATTTTTTAAGTAAGGTAACATTAAAATTAATTCTTCGGAATTTGATCTTCCTCGAGAACTTTTGAAGTCTGTAGACGAAGCAAAGCAAGATCTTCTGCCATTAAAGTCAAGAAAGATCTATGAAAAGCACTACAAAGAATTTTCTGCATGGCTCATGGAAAAGTCTGTAGTCGTAAGTCAATTTAATGAAAACGTTATGCTAGCTTATTTTAATGAAAAGTCCAAGAATTACAAAGCGTCCTCGTTGTGGAGCTATTATTCCATGCTTAAAGCTACCCTAAACCTCAATATTGGTGTGGATATAAGCAAATTCCCGAATCTGATTGCATTTCTTATCGGATGGTTATAAACCCAAGAAATCCAAAATTTTGAGCAAAGAGGAAGTCGAAAAGTTTTTATTTGAGGCACCAGAAGAGGTTTTTTTATTAGTCAAAGTGGCCTTGAAATTTGGCGTATGCGGAGCCTGTCGCCGCGAAGAACTAGCGAAACTTGAAGTTAATGATATTCAGGACTTGGGAGAATCTCTGATGGTAACAATCAAAGAGTCAAAAACTAAAATTGACAGAATGCTTATGATTATTGATGGACGAAAGGAGCTACCTAGTTTCTTGGGAACATTCAGAAAATACTTAGCCTTGCGACCAGCAACAATAGACCACAACAGACTCTTTGTGTTTTACAAAAATATGAAATGTTCAACACAAGTAGTAGGAAAAAATACTTTTGTCAAGGTGCCAAGGCAGATCGCTTCATTTTTAAATCTTCCTGATGTCAACCAATTTACAGAGAAATGTTTTCGGCGAACATCAGGCACACTACTTGCTGAAGCAGCTGAAAGCCTTACCAACATCAAATTACATGCCGGATGGAAGTCTAGCTCAGTGGCGGAGGGGTACATCGAGAAAACCAAAATCAGTAGAGAAAAAATAGCAAAAAGAATTGTTGGGAACACAACAGAATTTTTTACGCAAGATAACGTCCTGCCTTTAACATCAACATGTTCAAGCCAGGGAGTAAAGACTTTAAAAATAAGATTCAAGCAGTGGCAAACGCTCGAGCCACAACTTCCTCATCAGCTACAGCTTTCTCGCCATTAAGTATTGTTAATTGTTCTAATTGTATATTTAATTTTAATTTTAAATTTTCATTTATTTTTCCAATAAAAATAAAAAAAAATTAAAAAAATAATAAAAAAGGGTTAAATTGAAAAAAACAAAAAAGAAAAGGGTTAAATTCATTCTGTCAGCCAAACACGTTAAAATCTTACTTTACCGCCCAGGGCCATAAAGTGTCATTTTACCGCCCGAGGGCGATAAAGTGCCACTTTACGTTCGCAAATGGGGCGGTAAAGTGTACTTTATCGCCCGCTTGTGCATAAAAATATTGGATGCTCTAAAGGCACCTGTCAGTTTTTTAAGGTTTGACCAAAGGCGAAACTAGGAGGGTGCTTTTAAAATGTAAACACTTACGTGAATCATAAGATTATGGATTTTGAAAGCATAGGTGCGTTATTCGACTGACTTTTCTTTAGAGAGAGGAAGGGCGTAAGAATCAAATTATTATTAAAAGATAGTATGTCTGCGATAGAAGATATGGGCCGTCAAAGAAGAATGTTTGAAAATGCATGTAATTCCATTTGTCCTTATAATTATGAATGCTTTTAACCAATTCTCGTGATTTTATTCCAATCGAATAGAGAGGCATCTGTCATTTTTTGAAGTTTGACCAAAGGCGTACCTAGAAGGGTGCTTTTAAAATGTAAATCCTTTTTTTTTATAATGTAAAAATGGTTTTTGAAAGTATATGTGCGTTGTTTGACCAACGATTTTACTATGGGGAGAGAGGAGGAGGGGAGGACATAATAATTAGTAGTAATAGTAGTAATTCTGTAGTTCAAAGGAGAATATAATGTAGGTATAAGTTTTAATGTATTCTCTTCATTCTTCTCATACTTTTCTCATTTAGGTACACACCAGACGTGTCTGCATGCAATTATGAGCGTGGCATAGGTATCTTCTAAATTATTGGTGAAGTACTGAAGTACCTGTTCACAAATATTTTTTTTAATGATTTGATGTTTTAATGACATAAGCCTACCATTGGATTCTTGGAGAAAAATTGTCGTTATAAACGTGGTGTTTCGTTACCTATGTGGACCGCATCGTGCATAATAAGTGACCTTATTAGTAGTAGGTTCTTTTTTGGAATGTCATAAAAAACATTAAGCAGGCCATGATATAAAAACCATTATCATGACATCAACAATCTTACGATCGTCATTCAAATGCTTCAAAAGATTCATGAGAAAATTATGTATCATTGCAAATATAACCACGCAAACGAAAAGCCATTACTTATATCAATAGCTTTTTAACAAGCTGAGTAAAAATATAAGTAACCTCTTAGATGACAATTGTTTTTATATCATGATCTGCTTGATGTTTTTATAACATTCCAAAGAAGAACCTACAACTACTATTTCTGTCCAAGAAGAAAAATAAATATTTGTATACAGGTACTTCAGTACTTCACGAATAATGTAGTGTGCCCATATCCCTGACTTATTGAAATATACTTTATCACTATTCTCTCATAATTACTTTTATGCAGACACATCTGGTGCGTACCTAGATGAGAAAAGTATGAGAAGAATGAAGAGAATACATTAAAAAGCAATATTTTACCTTATAAAACGATACCAAACTTATACCTACATTATATTCTCCTTTGAACTACATGTTTACTATACTTGATTGAATTATTAGGTCTTCCCCCCCTCTTCCCTCTTCATAGTAAAATCGTTGCTCAAATAACGCACATATACTTTCAAAAACCATTTTTACATTATAAAAATAAGCATTAAAATTTTAAAAGCACCTTTCTAGGTACGCCTCCGTTCAAACTTCAAAAAATGACAGAGCATTCAATTTTCTTTCGATTGAAACAAAAATTACGAGAATTGGTCAAAAGCATTTCTAGTTATAAGGACAAATGGAATTACATGCATTTTCACACATAAGCGACGTTCGATATATACATCCGATCAATCAGACTGCTCCAAATCGTTCGGCAATTCATAGCGGAGGTAGGGGAGGTAAATCTGGCGCGTTTGTTTAATGAATCCAGATCGCGCGTCGAGTGCAAAAAAGTGTAGTTTTGGTTTGTGGAAAACAATCATAATTTTGTCCTAAAAGTTTAGATTAATCTGGAAAATCCGTCTAAAATTTGGAGGAGATCGATCTAGCTCCGATTGATCTGGATTCATTAAACAAACGCGCCAGATTTACCTCCGCTATGAATTGCCGAACGATTTGGAGCAGTCTGATTGATCGGATGTATATACCGAACGTCGCTTATGTATGAAAATGCATGTAATTCCATTTGTCCTTATAACTAGAAATGCTTTTGACCAATTCTCGTAATTTTTGTTTCAATCGAAAGAAAATTGAATGCTCTGTCATTTTTTGAAGTTTGAACGGAGGCGTACCTAGAAAGGTGCTTTTAAAATTTTAATACTTATTTTTATAATGTAAAAATGGTTTTTGAAAGTATATGTGCGTTATTTAAGCAACGATTTTACTATGAAGAGGGAAGAGGGGGGGAAGACCTAATAATTCAATCAAGTATAGTAAACATGTAGTTCAAAGGAGAATATAATGTAGGTATAAGTTTGGTATCGTTTTATAAGGTAAAATATTGCTTTTTAATGTATTCTCTTCATTCTTCTCATACTTTTCTCATCTAGGTACGCACCAGATGTGTCTGCATAAAAGTAATTATGAGAGAATAGTGATAAAGTATATTTCAATAAGTCAGGGATATGGGCACACTACATTATTCGTGAAGTACTGAAGTACCTGTATACAAATATTTATTTTTCTTCTGGGACAGAAATAGTAGTTGTAGGTTCTTTGGAATGTTATAAAAACATCAAGCAGATCATGATATAAAAACAATTGTCATCTAAGAGGTTACTTATATTTTTACTCAGCTTGTTAAAAAGCTATTGATATAAGTAATGGCTTTTCGTTTGCGTGGTTATATTTGCAATGATACATAATTTTCTCATGAATCTTTTGAAGCATTTGAATGACGATCGTAAGATTGTTGATGTCATGATAATGGTTTTTATATCATGGCCTGCTTAATGTTTTTTATGACATTCCAAAAAAGAACCTACTACTAATAAGGTCACTTATTATGGACGATGCGGTCCACATAGGTAACGAAACACCACGTTTATAACGACAATTTTTCTCCAAGAATCCAATGGTAGGCTTATGTCATTAAAACAATCATAATTTTGTTTTAGTGCAACCAAAGGTTCCAAATTCTCAACATAGTAAACTTTTAGGGTTATGTTTTTGTTTATTTTCATTTTTGTGGTTGAACTTTTTTGGATTTTAAGAAAAAGGAGTGGAAAATCAAAACCATTTAAGTAAGTTTACGTACGTAAGAAAACGCTCGCGCCATCGACAACGACTGGCGCGATTGAATCGAAAGCTGAGGGGTGATTTATAAACGAGTTGAGTTGAATGGCATATTCTGAAATGTTCTTTAAATTGCCTCTGTCTCTTAATAGTGGGAATTTTTCTTCAGCAAAGCCAAAGAGCTTATTGCAGTCTTCTGAACAGTTAACCTCATCATCATTGATATACAAACACAAAAAATAAGTCAACAGGAGGAGAATGAAAATATGTAAGTATTGTTTATAATTTTTTGGTTTCAATTTTTGTGTTGTTTTACTTTGACAGCTTTGCAGTCTAGAGTTGCTGCATCGTAATTTAATGCATAATGCTTTTTTTTTATTTCTATTTCTGACAAATTTTTTTCAAAGAAGACAAAATTGTGCATTATCCATTAAAACTTGAGTAAATTTTTTGCTTACTTCTGTGAACTATTAACATCAACATTGATAACCCATAGTTCATTTGCCTTGTGTCTTATGGCTTATTTTTTATAGTGCAGCAACTCTAGACTGCAGCTTAACCTAAAAAGTCAGACAAGAAGAAAGTTCTAATTTTCTCTTGCTAAAATACAGTTCTTTGGGGTAAATTGTTGTTTTCCTAACACCCAACCAAACAAAGTACTATTGTTTTGTTACTATATTGTATTATTGTTTTTTTTTACAGTTTCAAACAAAAAACTCCCCAAAAAGTCTTAAGAAAAATGATAGGCAAGGTATTCAAGGAACAACCTGCATATTGCCACCAAAGTGTAGATACACGGGACCAAAGAATAGCTTGAGAACACATCAGGATTTGACATAAGAAAAATAATAGGCAAGGTATTGAAGGAACAACCTGCATATTTCCACCAAAGTGTAGCTACAGGGGACCAAAGAATAGCTTGAGAACACATCAGGATTTCTATAAGTTGGTTTATTAATTGGAGGTAAATAATATATTGGTCATTACTCAAAGAGGGTCTCCAGTAAAAATACAAGTTGTGTTTATTTTGTAGTAGAAATGATCCTAAAACTAGTGGCTTAATTGATTTTTTTATATCACTTTTAATAACTGAGAACTTTAATTCTAAAAATTAAAGGTGGTCAGTATTTGGTTTGGATAACCATCTGTTTATCTTTTTTAAATCTATTGTAGGCTGGTTTTTGAAGGTTAAGTGCCATATAGAAATGACAATAATAACATATTGTATTTATTAACTTATGTCAGTATTGCAACATGACATATTTTGTAAAGGCTTGTATAACCCAAAAGATTAAATTAGAAATAAATAAATATAATTAATATTAGGTTTAATCAATAAAAAGGATATTACATAACTCAGTAAAATTTGATATTATACAATACATACACTTAATTTTTTTTGAATACAATACAACTTACAATTGAAATTGCAAAAGATAGCCTACAGCAATAAAAAAGTTAAGTCTAAACATATCTGGACACTAGAGCTAAAGCTTAATTAAATGAAAGTTAATAAAAAAAAAACGTACCAAAGTCACACAAAGATTTCTGTTCCACAGACCTACTAACAACATTTTCTGAAAAGATGACTATGCAGTAAACGTAAAGTTTGTATCTTTAACTATCTATACTTATTAACCTAGTAGTAAAAAAAGGGAGGGGGGGCTGGTAATGATAGAAAAAATTGTCTGACCCTCTTCTATAACATATTAAAATTTGAAAAAATTTAATGGATGCCCACGCTCCATAATAAATTGGAAGGAGTTCTTTCTAGGCCTTTTTATGTAAAATAACTTCTTGAGTCTCTATGGTTTTATCAGAATAATGTTCGTCATAACTAAGAACAATAAAAAATAAGTACCGTATTTTGTGAAACTCATTCTTTATCAAAAATGTAATTTGTAAAATCCTTTTTTTTGCATTGTTTCAGATATAGCTTGATCAGGATTCAGCCTGCAGTAGGGTGATGAGTTCTGGAAAACTGCAATGTACTTTTTTAGTGTTTTTGTTAAATGATATTTTTTATACACCAAATCAAAGTGCCTGTACTAATTTTAAAGAATAAAAAAAATATATAAATTTGTGTTCCTTATTGTTGCAAATTGGACCGCAGTGTTAAACCTGGTTTGACTTGTAAAAGCACTTGTGTAATACTTACTAATAAAGAAACTAAACTAAACTTTGAATTTAATTGTGGTTTAGAATGTGCTCTCATAATAAGCTAAGGTATCACATTCTAAACATCAATTAAATTTAAACTAGGTTTAATATTGCGGTGCAATATGCAACGAATATTTGTATAAATCACTAAATTTTATCCACATGCCTACAAAAGTGGTATAATCTGGATGGCCAAAACTGGTAATCTCCTGTGGCTGATGTTCGGAATGAAGGCGGCACGCCCCAGGAAGCACCATACTTCAAGTATGGTATCCGACTCGTGGTCGCCTGGAGGAAGCGCGCCGCTTCGGAGGGTACTTTCGGCCCGAATCCGTCACTTCGGAAAGCCTTCAGTTCAAACATTATTTGTTGTCCGTACAATACAGTACAAATAGCCTTTAAAACCATGTTATTCATGGTACCTTTGAGACTTAAAAGCCCATCAGCCGAAAAAAAAACAAAAATTTTTAAACAAAAAAAAACTTAGGTTAGAAAGTTTAAATCTGAACCCGTTCGGTAATGCGACTTGCTCGGATTAATCGACGATCAGCTGATCAAAAATCCGTCTGATCTGCGATCTATATACCGAACTTAGCTATACTTCTTTGACAGCCCCCCATATCTTCTATCGCAGACATACTATTTTCTAATAATAATTTGATTCTTACGCCCTTCCCCCCTTCCCCCTTTAGAAAAAAGTCGGTCGAATAACGCACCTATGCTTTCAAAATCCATATTCTTAAACTTTAACAAACTGACAGGTGCCTTTAGAGCATTCAAGATTCTTTCGATCGAGACGAAAATTGTGAAAATTGGTTTAAAACTTATCTAGTTATAAGGAAAAATGGAATTAGGTGCATTTTCAGACATATGTCTTTCACAGACATACAACTTCTATCACAGACATACGATCTTCTAATAATTTCACTATTTTAATCCAAGGACCGATACCTTCTTTTACGGAAGTCAACTTTCCCATGTTATCCGTGCGAGATTCTTTAAGCAAAACAGAAATATACTTATAAAAAATCGTAACCCACGAACTGTAGTAGCAGGGACACACGGTTTTAATATTTAGAAGGATAATTACATTTTCAACAAAAGCAATATTAAAATGTGTCAGTCGTAGTTTTTGAGATATCTAAAAAAAAAAAAAATATACTTATAAAAATCTAACCCACCAATCGTAGCAGCTAGCGAAATGCGGTTTTCACATTTAGATGGATAATTACATTTGAAACAAAATTCGTTATAACGTTATGCCCATACGTTTTCCACAATTTTTCCAACGGAAAAATATTAATTAGTCATCCATACATGATAGGGAGGCTATTGGGATCGAAAAAAAAAGTTTTTTTATTTTCACTAAAACTTAGTTATTTGGAGCTGTCTGTCTGTCTGTCTGTCTGTCTGATACATTATAACTTAAAAACTGCTAAACCGATTCTTATTAAATTTGCTACAAAAATTCTTTGTCACCAGACGCAGAGCAGATTAGTTTTTGATGGGGATGGGAAAGAGGGTAGGAGGGGCGATTAAATTAAAAAATAAAAGTAAGATGTATAATTACATTTTTAACCAAAAAAATAAAAATAAAATTTTGGAAGTTTTTTTTTGAGGTTTTTTTTAAATAAAAAAAAAATTGTTCGTTTTTTTTTTAAGGTTTTATGGATGGCTATACGTGCCTGCTGGAGGCATTTATTTTTTCAGATCCTCTACTTGTAAATGAAAGTTTTTACTGCTGCAGGAGGCCTCGAAAAAACAATAGATAATTTTTTTCTATTTAATTCCCTACAACATGTCGCAGAAGTTTTCTTTAAAATTGACCATAGGTGTAGTGTTGGACATGGAAGTTTGGTTAGATTTATTTAATACGATTTTACTTTAACTTCAAATAATTTTTGTGAAAAACATTTAAAAAAAAATTTTAGTATAATTTACCCAGAATTTTCGCCTCTGACTCATGTAACAAATTTAGAGTGAGCCCTTTTTTAAATATAAAAGTTTTTTTTCACACATACTAACCCAACATCTACTAACTTTATAGTAGGTAAGGGAACACTTGAGCCAGACTGGGGGGGGGGGGGGCGTGGCCTTATTCGAGACATCATAGCGCTGGTACGGTAATCCTTGAATTTTTGTAAATTGGAAAAATTTGCAAATTGGAGATTTAAAAATATGAAAAATTTAAAGCTAAATGGTCACGGTGCAAAGCGTATTTTAATTTAAAAAGAAATGCGTGTAAAACTTTTAAGGTCTTTAAACACCTTCCTTTGACCTTAAATTACATAATAAATTTAACCATTTCTCTTTTAAAGGTTTAAAACAGTTTTTTCTGTGAAAGCTGAAGGCAAAACAATTGAAGATAAAGATGATCTAGAAAATAAAACTCAGGAAAGCATTGAGGAGGAGAATAAGAAGAAGAAACACAGAAAAGAAAAAATTGGATTTAGGGATAGAAAGGTCAGTATATAGCTTAATTCATAATTACGTAGGTAGGTGCTTTTTATTTCTTAACTCTGGGGTTAGCGTGATTTGTTATCAGAACTGATTAGATTCAGACACTTTTTAATCAGCCACACGCCACACCATTTTCAATATATAGTCTATTTACTTCGTTTTGTTAAAGTTGATTGGACTTTGAAACCTTAAAACGTACTTCAAGGTGACCAAGAATCCACTTATCGGGCTTCTGACAAATGTATATGGCCGGGCTAATTTTACTGTATGATATGGTATTGGTAAAATCCATAAAAACTCTGGTTGTCTTGAAAATTGGTTGGCTGTGACTAATGAGTCCCTTATGCGGGCGAAATACGGGTGTCCGGTGTAAAATTTGTTCATCCAGGCCGGATGAAAACAGATTTGTCGTAATGAAACCCGTCTGGGCTGGATTGTTTTGATTTTCTTATAACTTTTTTATTTGGACATGTTGCACTCAAAAAAAAAATATTTAATAAGGCTTTCTATACTCTATTCAATGCTCCAAGGTTCTTGTCCAATTTTAAGAATTGGAACATTTTTGTGCTCGGCAAAGACGTGGCTTTCTAGCAAATGTTTAATGCAAAGTGGCACACACAAAATTGTAGCGCGAGGTGTTAAAAATAGTAAAATTTTAAAATCATGCGCTTTCTTGGATTTTAACAAAACTTCAATTTTGACAAAAGTCATGTAGTTAGGTTTCCGCAGACGCTAAAATCACAAAAATCCATCTTAAGTGACAAAACTACAGGCCGAAAAAAAATGCGGTTTTTTTGGCCCACCTTGATTAGTGGTATTTTATCCCTTGGTGTATAATACAGGGTATTTTAAAATTCTGTATCAAGATTTTAGGGACGTATTTTTCTACAAACATGTCTGCAAACGCTTTGTGACCGATCTACAGAGCGTTCAAATTTTAAGATTTTTTATTTAGTTTCTTTTTAACATATTATTTATTATTCCGTGGATTTAATTAAAATTTTTAAGGAAACGGGAGTGCCTATATTGAAACTTTAACACTCTGTTAATCGGTAACGACGCGTTCGCGGACAAATGTTTATAAAAAAAGTGATACTGAATTTTGAAACATACATACTTTTTTATGTTTGCCTTTTCCTTGTCTTTAGTTCTACATAATATCTGGTCCAAAATCACCAGGTTCAAGTATCAAATTTTCTTAATATGATTTAGATAAATTTGCTATCCGATGCCAAGAGTAAAATATTTTATCTGATAAACTGGTTAATAATTGCAAATTAAATAAATTTTTATGCAAAAAAAACTTTTAAAAAAGAAGATTAAATGCACTGAAAAGTAGAAAATAATTTTATATCTTCGATAATAATTGAAATATTAGAACCACGTTAAGCGCAAAAATTTGTGATGCTTATTTATTTCTACTATTATTTTATTTTGTGGTTTATTTCACTTCCAATTCCACGTAACCTGGTCACTTAGTATTGTTAATTTTAGAGCATTAGGGCGTGAGTTTAGATTTCGTAAAATTCCAAATAAATAAGGCGCCATCTTGCCAGAGAAGTAAGCAAATAAAGTCTAACTAATTGGCTCTGTTTTATTTTGGCCTTCTATAAAATGAAGCAAGGTAGTTAAATGATAAATTATAATTTATTTTAAAAGTATAATCTTTGATATAATTCACAAGACCTTGAAAATGTACACAGGGTTTTAAAATGAGTAACAAAGGTTATAAAATACCAATTTTTTTTTTAATGGGCAAAAATTACAAATATTCACACAAGGAACTAACATGGAATAAATTTTGACTTATGCCAAAAGTAAAAATTACAAATATTCACACAAGGAAACTAACAGGGAATTAAGTTGCATTATACCGAAAGTAAGGAAAGCTCGGCAAGTAAGACTTAAGACTTTACATAAATCTTTACACAAGTAACATTTAGGTATAGTAATTTCTAATAAGGAATTAAAATCTAAGCTTATTCGCATAGCGCCATAAATATCTTAATCGTAATTTGCATACAAAAAATAGCTAAAAATAAGTCGCAAAACAAGCAAAATATAATACAACGATACCAGGCAAATATTTAACTTTTAAAAGAAGGCCACACGACACAACCTACCAATAAATGAGTCTATAAAATAGGATCCTTAGATCTGAAATCGGCACAAGCCTACAGTATAAATGAGTCTATAAAAAATGATCCTTAGATCTGAAATCGGCAAAAGCCTACAGTATCAATGAGTGTATAAAAAATATGATCTTATGTTCGGCAAAAGCCTACTTCTATCGGGTTATTTGTGTTTTAAAAGCCACAAGAAAATCACCTCCCCCATTAAAATAACCTCGATAGTATATAACCCCCCATTACCCATAAAAATACATAAAAGTGTGGCAAAAAATCCCAAAAAAGTGAAAACTGCATAAAGCGAAGGGTGAAAGACTAAACAAAGTATTTAGCTTTGATTCTACAGTGACCAGCACGTCTACTCCACAGGCAAGGTTTTGTACAGCTTCCAAACGTCAGACCAGCAGCACACGCCAAGCAAAGGTCTCCACACATAAAGGTACGAAGTCTGACAAAAGATCTCAAAGAATTGGCCTCACTGGAACAAAGCTAGGTAGGTATGGGTCAGGACGTCATGAAAATGATGGTGTCTTTTCACTTCACCAATAAAGTCTTCTCAAGAAAAATCCGTCTCCGCAATTAAAAGCCTTAATGGGAGAAAAACCCATTGTAAATAATGCAAGAAAATACACAGAAGTGACTTGAAAATGATAGATAAAAAATGCAAAAAACGTGTTTAACAAAATGGTGGAAACATACCTGGTGTTCGGCTTTTTTTCAAGCAGTTCTCCACGCCATCGTTAAACACTATAATTAAATAGCAGCAAACTCAACAAACTAAAGATCACAAAGCTAACTTTGTTTCACTATTTCCGCATAATGCGCAGTTCAGAAGAACTTTTTTTTAGATTGTCAACATGGTGGTGGAGGTCCGTAGGAATGTACGTCTACAGATGGAAAGGACTTCTTGCCATGCAGCAATGACTTTTATGGAAAGAAGATGTTCGACGTCATTCCCGCATGGGGAAGGGGTCGCAGGCACGAATTCACATCGCCGGCACTCGCCGATGAATGACCCTCGCGGGGTTTTTAAAAATGGTACTTTTAACGCTGGATTTCTATCATTTACGCCAAGATTTCATTTAAATTAAAAGAAGAATTGCATGATTTTTCATGTGAAATATCATGACAATAACAAGAAAGTGAGGTTAAAACGATGAATCAAAACCAAGGCAAAACAAAATGAAATTAGGCGGTCCCGCATTACAGCGATATACAGATATTCGTCGTAAAAGAGAGAGAAACGAGATGGCAGTCAGGCAGTTTCACTTAGATCTAATTCGAGCGAGATATTAGGCAGTTATTGTAATTTCGTTCCCAAGGTTAGTTAAACTTGTAGTGATCAAAATGAACGTTACAAATACCCCCTTTCCCCTTTTTGAAATTTGTTATAATCCCATAAGTTGAAACTTTTGGTGTACGCAAATCCTAAAACTTAATTGATCCTTAAGTACTAAATACAATTTTAACTACTTATGGCTAATACAAATTTACATGGTAAGATAATGAATAACTACGAGTCGTCATCATTATCAGACCCAGCACTCGGATCAATTTTTAAATCTTTAACATGAAATCGACCTATGGTCTTAGCAGACTCATATTGCAGTTCATAAACAATAAATTAACATTTTTTAATGATTTTACACTTGACATATTTTTTAGCTAATATCCGTGAGAAATAATTTCCAGCATTTTAAAGAAAGAATGTGCGTTTATAAACAGTGTCGCCTTCGGAAAACTCAATGTGATGTTTACGCAAGTTATAATATTTTCTATTTCTTTCATAAGACGTTTTGATGTTTTTATCTACATTTTTATAAACTTCAGGCAGTTTAGATAATTCTCTTACTAAGTTGTTTCTATCGTCAAATTTATTAGGAGACATATTTTTTTCAGACAAAGTAATAGTCACCGGATATAGGCAGATTACGTCCAAATACAAGAAAACTCGGAGAATAACCTGTAGAGTCATGAGTTGCCGTGTTGATTGCATTGGCAATTTTATATATTGAAACATCCCAAGACCTTTGTTCCTTCTCATTCTTAATGTAAGATCTTATGTCAGTGCCAACAGTACGATTAGATCTTTCAACATTATTTACCTGTGGATGATATCGGGCATTATACCATACATTTTTAATCTCATACCGAGTCAATAAATCCTGAAATAACTTCGAGGTGATCTGATTTCCATTATCACAAACCAATATTGATGGAACCCGAAAATAAGGAAATACCTAATTATCCAAGTAAGAATAAATTTCAGTCGCTAAAGCTCTTCTTAGCCGATGAATGAAAGTATATTTGGTAAACCAATCCACAACAACTAAAATATAACAATAACCAGGATAGGGTCCTTGGATGTCTAAGGAAAGAAGTCGGAAAGGTGTGTGTGAGCGGAGGGCCCTGAACAGACGCCATTTTTTTGACAATTTCGAAAAAAAAATCTATTTACGCTTAATTAAGGGCATCAAAAATTTATATAAATCGGTTACTTATAGACCACTCAATATTTCTTCACCTATGAATAGCCTGAAAAATGTTGCAGTTCAAAAGTGAGGTTAGGGTGACAAAATATATATTTTTTTAAATCTTAACGGTTTGACCTACGATGATGAAATTTGGTAATCATATTAGCCTTCAGGCCAGATTGTATTATAAAAAAAAAAATAACATTTAGTGCCTCTAGGAGCCGGTAGAAGGCGAAATGTGGTTTTGATTTTTTGCGTAAATAGATTTTTTTTCGAAATTGTCAAAAAAATCGCTCAGGACGCTTATTCTTGACGGCGCGTGAGGTGAGGTGAGTTCATTTCCCCGTGGAAATAGGTGGCGAAAGTAAGCTCACCTCACCTCACGAGCCGTCAAGAATAAGCGTCCAGGAACAGTATTACTATCTGGAGGAGCTCGACTAAGTGCATCAGCAACAACATTATCCTTGCCCGGACGAAAAGTAATCTCATAATCAAATTGGCTCAAAAATACTGCCCAACGACACAATCTACCACTAGGATTTTCTAATTTCGATAACCATAAGAGAGAGTGATGATCAGTGATAATCTTAAATTTCGGTCCACCTTCAACGTAGCAACGGAATTTTTATACAGCATGTACGATAGCAAGACATTCCTTCTGGCTACAGTCGTAGTTTTTCTCTGCTTTGTTTAATGTTCTTGGAGTGTAGGCAATGACATACTCTTCTCCAGGCTCGCCTTGTGTTAGAACAGCACCAATGGCATAATTGCTGGCATCTGTTTGGATAGTGGGTGGGATAAGGTTTGTTGAAATCAGGAGAAGAAACAAGACATTTGTTTAACTTTTCAAAAGCAGTATCAGCCTCTGAAGTCCAAACAATGCCCTGGCGTTTTTGTTTACCTTTTATGATGTTATTTAGGGGAACAATCATCTTAGAATAGTTACAAATAAATCTTGAAAACCAGTTCAAAATACCAACGAATCTTTTTATTTGAGTAACAGTTTGAGGTTTCTTATAATTAACAACAGCATCAATTTTCTCTGGATTGACATGCAGTCCATTCTTATCTACTACAAAGCCCAGAAAAGGCAAGCTATATACGCAAAATTGACATTTTGTGGCATTTATTGTTAAACCTGCGGTTTCTAAGGATTCATAAACTTTATTCAAGGTGGAAATATGGTCATCCAAATTATCATTTACAACAACAAGGTCATCAAGATAAATATATATGTTATTCTCTACCGAAGGAGAAAAAAGTCTCCATTAATTGCTGCTGAGTCTTACTGACATTCGACAGACAAAAAGGCATTCTAATGAACTCGTAATGTCCTGAACCAACTATAGAAAAAGCAGTAAACTTGCAACTATCTTCAGTAAGCCTAATTTGCCAAAATGCATGTTTTAGATCTATGGATGAAAGAAATTTTGCATTATGTAATTTATCCAGAATTCTGGAAATGTGTGGCAATGGGTACGAACTTTTAACTGTGATTTCATTTAACGGTCTTCCATCATAACAAGCACTAAACTCACCATTGGACTTCTTTACTAACAAGATGTTTGCCGAATAAGGACTATTAGAATGTCTAATGACACCTAAGGCAAGCATACGTTCAATTTCTTTATTGAAGTGTTCCTGCATAAAAGGAGACAAAGCAAGAGGTTGTTTCCTAAAAGGTTCTTTACTCGTGACTTCAATCTTATGTTCAATTAAGTTTTTGCTCCAAAGACATCAGATTTAGAAAGCTAAAGGAGTAAGAGAAAGGTCAGTTTCAATTTGAATGGGCTCAGTTTCATTTACTAGAATTTCATTAACTTTAACTCCCAAGTTACAAGTTTTTGATGAAAAAATCAATTTTTAAATTTAAAGATTTGCAAAAATCTACAGCCAATATTAAGGCCTGTTTAATGCTTAAAACGATCAAGGCTGTAATGGTAACAGTTTTATTTTCCAAAGTTATCGGCAATTGTACTTCTCCAAAAACTGACTGTTGTTTGCCATCATCAGTGGTCACAACATTAGGTATATTTTTATTTTAAATTTGTAAATCCAAATCCAATTTTCTCTAGCCCACGTTTCCCTAGCACCGACTGTTGAGCACCAGTATCCAAAAGGCAAGTGAAGTTTTTATTTGTAATCGAAATGTCTTAAGTACGGACGGTAATCATATCCTTTATTCGAAAATATTAAAGAAAAAAAAATGAACTACATTGAGCCATTCAGACTAGCCAGATTGATCAAATTTGTTGGATTTTAATTTTGATTGCGCGCAGTTTCTCCCGACTAAAAGTGCGTTTGTGGCGTTTTTTGATAAACAATTTTGACAGTTAGATCTTTTTGCATTTTTTAGTCCACAGGAGTCGCAATTGTAACATTTAATTTCTATTTTAAGAGCTTCTATTTCAGGGTTTAAAAATTGAAAACTTTGATTGACATTTAACTTTGAAGATGACATTGGTTGAGAGGGGATTTCATTTATCATTTCAGCTATATTGTCTTGAGATAAGGTTTGTGAAGTTGACATTTAAGTAAAATTTGACTGAGTGTTTGACATATTGTTATTTAAATTATGATTCTGACATAAATTGACATTATTTGTATTTAAATTTGAGTTTGACATTTGGTTGACATTTTGACATAAGTTGACATTATTTGTATTTAAGCTTGAGTTTGACATTTGGTTTAAATTGGGATTCTGACATGAGTCGACACTGTTTGTTTTTAAATTTAAGTTTGTCATTTGGTTTACATTTTGATTAGAATTTGAAGTTTGGTTGACATTAGGCTGAATAAAGTTTCTATTCTGATTAGTCTCACTCCCTTATAAGCTAACTCTGGTTCTAATGTCCTTGAGCTGCATGGCGGAGGTGCCTCAAATTTTTCAACACTGTTTTTCGTATTTTCCAAAACTTTGCAAATTCTAATCAACTCCAACAAAGAGGTAGGATTAACCAAGGCCAAATTTTGTTGATGGCAAGGTAAGAGATTTGTTTTAATTAAGTTCACTTTCGTGTATTCATCAACAGGAAGTAGAAATCGTTGCAACAAATTTTCCATTTTGGAAATGTAAGATAATGGAGTCTCAAAAATACCCTGGTTGCGAGCTCTCACTTCATCCCATAATTTTATCTGATGGTCCTCATCCAAAAAATCTTACTTCAATTGCAGAACAACTTGATCCCAATTAAAAAATCTGTAGTAGTTGGCCTTAAACCATACCAAAGCATCTTCTTCAAAAACTTCCCGGGGACAATTTATTAAAAAATCTTTAGATATTTGATTTATTCTACAAAATTCATCAAGCTCCTCTAAAAAGCTGAATAAACTATGATGTTTATCTCCATATTTACATTTAAAATGATAAATTGAGGACAACTTTGGATGAAATTGTTGACCTAAATTGTCCATTGAAATTTCCAAAGTTATTTAAGTTTGAATTTTGATTCAATAAAAGTTGCTGTGTAGGAGCTTTGGTTTACAAGCTTTGATAAAATAAGTTTTGATTATATAAGTTAAAATTATTATCTGCATAAGGACCCAAAAAATTTTAACCTGAAAAATTTTGACCGGGAAAATTTTGGCCAGTGTTATTATTTAAACTAGACTGAGCTAAGTTTTGTTAATTGCAACTCATGTTAGAAACATTCTGACCTAAAAGTGAATTTAAATGTTGACCAAAAATATTTTGTCCTGAAATATTACTTAAAATCGGTGGCATTCTGACTAAAAAATGGCTTTAAATTTTGTCCTGAAAAACTTTGTCCTGAAAGATTTTGTCCTGAAAAATTATTTACCATGGGTTGAACCAAGCCTTGATTAATTAAGCACGTGGTAGGAACATTTTGATTTAAAACTTGATTCAAATTTTGTCCTGAATTATTATTTGACATAAGTTGACTATTTAAATTGGTGTTAGGGGTATTTTGATTCAAAAGTTGATTCAAGTTTTGGCCTAAATTGTTTTGTACACAATTACTGACTGAAGGATTAAGTAATCTTGCACTTTTTGTAATGGGATTTTGTCGTATATTTTGACCCAATAAGTTTTGACATGAATTAGTTTGTAAACAGTTTTTATTATTGACTAACGTATTAAGTGAACTTGTATTATTTTGAACATGATTTTGTAAATTATTATTATTGAGTGCATTTGACTTAAGTTTTGACCCAAATTCTGACATAAATTAGTTTGACCAGAATTATTTTGCAAAAAATTACTGTTATTGACTGCATTCTGACCCAAGTTTTGACCTATATCCTGACCTGAATCATGCAATTTTGAGGGTTGGGAAATAAAATTTCTGCTAACTGCTTGTTCTACAAGGCTTTGGCTGGTCAGATTTTGATTCATTCAAACTTAAACGCAATTCATTTAAACTCTGGGGTACTACAATATTCTGTTGGGCTACACTATTACTGCAGTCATAATTCGGCACACTATCACCATTACTCTGCAAAACATTATTTTCACACGAATCAACATCATGTGTCATCAAATCAACATTACTAGATCTCATACGAGGCATAAATTCAAGAAAGTGGAACTACGATTGGCATTTTGACTTGTATCTAATACTACTTCGCTGTGGATAGAACTGAAGTTTTTGGGTTCTCGGAAAAAGAAACTCTCCGTGAAGAAGTTTGAGGAAAATCATTAATTTCTACAACTAAATTATCTAAGTTACCAAAAGAAGTAGCTTTTTGTTCAAGGGAATCAATAAGAAGCAAATTTTGAGCTAGAAATCTTGATTTGCATTCAGTAGCGCTATTATCTAACGGTTTTAAATAATCAATGCAATTTGTCAAGTGTAAAAGTCGTGCTTTATACTTTTTAAAATCAGAATGCCGTTTATCTAACCTAAAACTACGGATGAAACTAGTAAAACAAGCGATCTTACTCATTATTCTTTCAACTTCCGATTTAAAGTGCATCTCCACATCAGGATACTCCACAATTTGGGTCTGACTTTAGACGTTTAGTTTGCCTCTGAAGATGGCTTTCTTGGAATCGACATTGCCAAGATCCTCAGTGCTAAATCCTCTGACTTTGAGTTCCCAGTCCACTTCATCTACCAGCAAATGATTCACATTGAATGCCATTTTCTAAAATTTAAAATAAAAGGATCAGAACAGTAAAGCGAAGACCTTAAGACTTTCTTCCTTCATTTTTATTATTTTTTTATTTTTATTTTGAATTTGATGTAAGTACCCAAGCTAAAACCAGGAAACTAAATATCCAAAAAGAATAAAAACAGCTAGAATTAAGCTAAAAATTTGAATTGAAACACAACACATTGTGCGCCAAAATTTGAAATGTTAGAATCACGTTATTATTTCTACTATTATTTTGTGGTTTATTTCACTTCAAATTCCACGTAACCTGCTGGCTCTGTATTGCCAATTTTAGAGCATTAGGGCGTGAGTTCAGATTTCCTAAAATTCAAAATAAATAAGGCGCCATCTTGCCAGAGAAGCAAGCAAAGAAAGTCTCAAGTCTATTTTAAGTATCTTTAAATAATGAACTAATTTATTTTATTTATTTTGGCCTTCTATAAAATAAAGCAAGGTAGTGATGATAAATTATAATTTATTTTTAAATTAAAATTTATAAAAGTATAATTTTTGATATAATTCACAAGATCTTGAAAATGTACACAGGGTTTTAAAATGAGTAACAAAGGTTATAAAATACGATGGAATAAAGTTTGACTAATGACAAAAGTAAAAATTACAAATAATCACACAAGGAACCTGACAGGAAATTAAGTTGACTTATACCGAAATTAAGGGAAAGCTCGGCAAGTAAGACTTAAGGCTTTACATAAATCATTACACAAGTAACATTTAGGTATAGTAATGCTTACTGTATTCTCGCCTCAGGGAATTTCTAATGAAGAATTAAAATCTAAGCTTATTCGCATAGCGGCATAAATATCTTAATCGCAATTTGCATACAAAAAATAGCTAAAACTAAGTCTCTAAGCAAGCAAAATATAATACAATGCCACCAGGCAAATATTTAACTTTTAAAAGAAGGCCACACGGCACAACCTAGCAATAAACATTACTAATACGAATACGTATACCAAAATATGTAACATGACATATTGCGCATAAATGAGTATAAAATATGATCCTTAGATCTGAAATCGGCAAACGCTTCCATTATAAATGAGTCTATAAAAAATGATCCTTAGATCTGAAATCGGCAAAAGCCTACTTCTATCGGGTTATTTGTATTTTAAAATCCACAAGAAAACCACCTCCCCCCTTAAAATAACCTCGATAGTATATAACCCCCCATTACCCATAAAAATACATAAAAGTGTGGCAAAAAAACCAAAAAAAGTGAAGCGAAGGGTGAAAGACTAAAAAAAGTACTTAGCTTTGATTCTACAGCAACCAGCACGTCTGCTCCACAGGCAAGGTTTTGTACAGCTTCCAAACGTCAGGGACCAGCAGCACACGCCAAGCAAAGGTCTCCCCCACATAAAGGTACGATGTCTGACAAAAGATCTCAAAGAATTGACCTCACCGGAACAAAGCTAGCTAGGTATGGGGCAGGACGTCATGAAAATTATGGTGTTTTTCCATTTTACCAATAAAGTCTTGCCAAGAAAAATCCGTCTCCGCAATTAAAAGCCTGAATGGGAGAAAAACCATTGTAATAAACACAAGAAAATACACGGAAGTGACTTGAAAATGCAAAAAACGGTGGAAACATACCTGGTTATCGGCTTTTTTTCAAGCAGTTCTACACGCCATCGTTAACCACTATGATTAAATAGCAGCAAATTCAACAAACTAAAGGTCACAAAGTTAACTTTGTTTCACTATTTCCGCATAATGCGCTGTTCCAAAGAACTTTTTTTTAGATTGTTAACATGGCGGTGGAGGTCTGTAGGAATGTACGTCTACAGATGGAAAGGACGTCTTGCCATGCAGCAATGACTTTTATGGAAAGAAGATGTTCGACGTCACATCCGCATGGGGAAGGGGTCGCAGGCACGAATTCACATCGCCGGCACTCGCCGATGAATGACACGAGCGGATGAATGACACTCGCGGGGTTTTTGAAAATGGTACTTTTAACGCTGGATTTCTATCACTTACGCCAAGATTTCGTTTAAATTAAAAGAAGAATTGCATGATTTTTCATGCCGAAATATCATGACAATAACAAGAAAGTGTGTTAAAACGATGAATCAACCAAGGCAAAACGAAATAAAATTAGGCGGTTCTGCATTACAGCGATATAGGCACAGATATTCGTCGTAAAAGAGAGAGAAACGAGATGGCAGTCAGGCAGTTTCACTTAGATCTAATTCGAGCGAGATATTAGGCAGTTATTGTAATTTCGTTTCCAGGGTCTTACGTTAAGCTTGTAACGATCAAAATGAACATTACATAGTAAAAACGATGGGCGCAAATTTAAAATTTTAACTTTACGGTGACAAGGAGAACTACAAAAGAAGAACTACATTCTTCTTTTATTCGAATGATAAACATAATGCTTTCATCTAAATAATCTGAGAACGGGTAAGATTGATGTGCTTGCCAAGCCTTTAAAAATCTCCTTAGGTTATAAAGTAATACAACTATTTCTTACTGAAGATGTGATATCTAAAGTTATTATGGTATCAGAAAGATAAAAAATTATTTTCTACTTTTTAGTGCATGTAATAAAAGATTGTTCTTTAAAAGTTTTTTTAATAAAAATTTATTTTTTAATTTTAGATCTGATCAAAAATTCATATCCCCTTCTCTAAAAACCCCTGTATGACAATTTTGATTGAAGTCGAAAAAACTAAATTTTTTCCTTCTCCACTTCCCTCGTTTGGGGGAGGTGGGTACCTGATAATACCATATTATTCTATTGTCGCGGGAACTATAAACGCATACCAAATTTGAACACAATCGGATACGTGTAAGTCAGTTAAAATTTTTTTTCAACATTTCAACGAAATCGGCCGTACTTCCACTGTACCCCCTCCATCCCTTTCGAGTAGGGGGAGCTATCAATTTCATCACAGTACATTATTGTGTTGTCACCGCAACTATATA
Source organism: Oxystoma pomonae (assembly GCA_963921995.1). Classification (NCBI taxonomy): domain Eukaryota; kingdom Metazoa; phylum Arthropoda; class Insecta; order Coleoptera; family Brentidae; genus Oxystoma; species Oxystoma pomonae. The sequence goes on from OY998166.1 coordinate 46,163,111, forward strand.
ATAATATAAGCATGCCAAATTTGAAGCAGATCCGATATGTGGAAGTTGGTCAAAATTAAGCTACAAGATTTCATTACATTCAAATATACAAATATATATATATATATATACGAGTACATACGAGTGAAGTTAAATAAAAGCTTGTAATAAAATAGCCTTTTAAAAACACTTTACCAGATAATAGAATACGAAAACCGAATGAGGTCTTACTCCACCCCGGACAAGATTTTTCGCTATTTCGCCACAGTTAAGTTGATCACGAGTGACAGCAACGAAGTTTACATGACGCCCGACGATTTTTTGAGGGCGATCACGCCTGGGATGAAACAACCTGATGGTAACATTGTCTGGTTTATGCTTATATATACATTAAATAACTGGTATCGCATACTTTAAGTTGGTTTTGATCGTCTATCAAAATCTTACTAACTAAGCTGTGCAATGACAAATTAAAATTTGTTCAAGCAGATTTTGATGTCTTGAATGAATTTTTTTTTTGTAATATTGATAAGCAATAACCTCTTGCTCTCATTTTAAATATTGGTATCTAATATGGTATACAGGGTGTTTCAAATTCAATGCTCACCATGGGAATCTTCTAAAATTGGCCAGAACTAGAAATTAAAAAAAAAGGTACTTCCGGAAATTTTTATTTTTAAATTTAATTTTTCTGCGCCTTTTATTTACCTGATTTCAGTTTGACAGAAGAGAGTAGACGCGAGGTTTAAGTGCACACCCTGCAAAAATAAAACAAGTAACTCCATCAAATTGAGGAAATTGCAAGAAAATGTACCACTCATCGTGCTTAATAATTGAAAAAATCTTTGTTGAAACTTAAATTTGATATGTGTAAACACTTAAGAGTGAATTTCGTTAACTTAACAAAAATTAACAAAATATTGCACAGCGGAGGTTTCGGGTATCACCCACAGACCATTTGCGTGGTTTTTCAAAAAAATATATATATCTTGTTTTTATTTACTTTTTTAAAATAATCGATAATTTTTACCGTGAATTAAACATTTCTAGGATACGTAGAATTGCGTCAAAAACTTAAAACTATGCAAAATCCGTGAAATTGTTCCGGGATTATGCTTTAAACTTTCAGCGTACAAAACTTGATACAAATTTGATTATCAGTTTTTTAAATTAAGTAAGAAGAAGAAGAAGCGCATTTTTTATTCAAATTCACCCTTAAGCGATTTGATTCGATATTGTATTTCATTTTTTCATCAACTTCAACAATCTTTCCTATACTCTCACCTTTTGGAAATAGCATTTTAAATTTTGAGTTTGTTTCCAATCAGCTCTCTCAGCTTGTTTTTTGTTATATTCACCATCGATCTCTTTCTGTTTCACAATAATGTCTCATGTTGTTTTGGCCACTGTGAATTGGGAATAAGAAAAAAGTGCCTTTGGCGCTGGGATTTAGGGGATAATAACTCAGTGATAGTTTTAGACGTATAATAAATTAAAAAGACATGGACTATTTGCTTACCCAAATAAAACAATCGAAAGTAACATGATAAAAAAGGGGTGCTTGGGCTATCGGGCTTCGAATGCTTCTTAGAGCGTGGGGCTTGAAAACAGAATAGCTACCCTCTATAACGAAATGCGGATTAGTGAAACTTAACTACTCCTCGATACAGAATGCCGTTTAGAAAGGTTTAGTAGACTCCTTGATATAGAATGCCTACTAAAGACCCATTAGACTCCTTGTTAGAGAATGCCTACTGGAGTTGATCACTTATATTAGCGTATCTTAGTGAAGATCCAGTAGACTCCTTGTTACAGAACGCCTACTGGGGTTGAAATTTGTGAACTGTTGAAATTGTTTTATGGTTCTGAACCATTTTGTGTACTGCGATATTTAGGTTTTAAGGTCTCCTCTGATAACGAATCTTCTCTGTGTCTCAGATTGTATCTTTTATTCTAATATATAACCATCTACTCAATTCAATGGTCGTACCTAGAAACTTGAGTTTTTCCTAATATCGTTGCCAACGCTAACTTGTTCTTCTAAATTCTTGGCTTATTCCGTGCATGTAGAATTTTTTGTAGCAGTCTGGGTATCTGTTTTATAGTGATCCCTCTTGTATTGTAAGGATATACTGTGGTAAACAGTCTTTATTTAACTCCTCTGAGGAATTTTACTATAAAGTTTTTTTGTAACAGTAGTGACTCTTCTTACTAATTAATATATAAACTGTAGTAATTTCCCATTTATATGTGAATAAAATGAGAAGATAAAATTAATCCTTTGTTAGTGTATCTTCTTATTAATATTAACTATGTGTTAATAAAATTCGTCTTCCCGTCGTGACTCTTCTCGTTATTTATTTTCTAGACTATGGGTAAAGTGCTTGGTCGTTACTGCCTCTTATTTAATTTGAAGTCTTCTGTAGTATAAATTCATTTTTTCGGTAATGACCCTACTTGTTAAATAATATGTATACTGTGTTCGCTCAGTGATGAACGTCGTGGCGGCGGCGGCGAGCGGGGCTTAGTTTCGGTGCTCCGTGCGTGGACGGTTGACCTGCTGCAGATGTTTGAATATCGCCTGATCCACAGTTTCACTTTTTTGAACTCGCTTCTATTTTCCTCTTCGTCACTTTTTTCGATAAAGAAAGAAATAGAAGTAGCGGCTAGAAGTGAATCTGTGGATCAGGCGTAATGCGGTGACTCAGATGCAAATTATTTGTTGCTGATGAAATGTTGATGGCGACTATTTACTTATTGTTTTCGTACGGACTGCTTCTGTATTTATATACTCCTGATATGCCAATATTCTTTATGTTGAAAATAAGAGCCGATTGGCCTCGTGAAATTTAAATACTGATGTTCGGATTAGACACATGCAGTAGCATAAATGAAGGTTACTGTTCCGCCGTAATGGCCTTGGAAAATAGGTGTATAACTCAGGAAGCCTTTATACGATACTCACTAGAGTCTTTAGGGACAAAAAAAACTGGCCTAGAATGAAGATTTTTTATTGTATGGAGATAATAAGAAAGGATGAAACACGGTACCTCCACCATATGTCACGTGGTATTTCGGGCACTGTGAGTTGGGACTAAGAAAAGTGCCTTTTGACGCTAGGGTTTAGAAGAGAATAACTTAGTTCTAGTTTAAGACGTATAATAAATTTAAAAAAAACAGTACATGGACTATTTGCTTACCCAAAGAAAATCATCGAAAATAACATGATAAAAAAGGGCCAACGCTTGAGCTATCGAGCTTCGAATGCTTCTGGGAGCGTGGGGCTTTAAAGCAAAATAGCCACCCTCTATAACGAAATGCGGCTTAGTGAAATTTAACGACTCCTTTATAAAGAATGCCTTTTAGGAAGATTTAGTAGACTCCTTGATACAGAATGCCTACTGAAGACCCATTAAACTCCTTGTTACAGAATGCCTACTGGGGTTGACCGTCTGTAACAGCGTGTCCTACTGAAAACCCAGTAGACTCCTTGCTACAGAATGCCTACTGGACTTGACCGCTTTTAACAGCGTGTACCGATCTAGATTTCGGTGGTTCTATTTATACCGAAATCTAGTTGACTCAGCAGTTTGTCTCGTTACGTAGTGTGCGTCGATGCTAAGGTTAGTGACTACATTTATATGCGGTAGTTTAAGTTTTGATAAAAAAGGTTACTTGAGTAATTATATTCATGACAATAAATAATTTCTTATGAGCTGAAACCAAAGTCAAGGATCGTTCAATTATTATTTATGAAAGTGATTTTCCTCCATTCAAGAAGTCCAGCGTAATATCGATCTTCATCCAAATGACTGCCAACCATGCATTTCCGCGAGTCCATTTCTTTGTGGATAGTAAGGTGTTTATGGAAAAGTGATGATGTTCCATTTTCTTAGAAATTCCAGGAATTTGTGAGTTTTGCACTGAATAGAATAGAATAGAACTTTATTGTCTTAAGAAACTATTACAATAGTATAGACATTGTTATAGTATGTCACGTTTACATTAAAAAATACAAATAAGTTAAAAGATATCAATACTTAAAATTACAAATGTTAAGATACCTTTTTTAAAACTAATTGTTCTTATTGTAACGCTCCCAAGATTACTTAAAATGTGATCTAACGGCTAACTAATTTTAAAATACGTTCGTAAGAGCAACCACAAACCTCAAGCGCACTCGCCACAATGTCAAGAGGCAGTGACGTCACCTGCTTATTCACTTTGCTTATTAATAAACACTGTCTGTCTGTATCTTGCCTGTATTTAGGAGATTGGACTAATAATTAATAGGCTGTAATTTCTTAATTAAAGTAGTTCTAACTTTGGAGAATTATTGTTTTCAAAAATATCTTAATATCAAAAATATCTTAAAACAAAGAACGCAGCTTTTTATGGAAATTTTATGTTAAATAGCTGTCTTATAAAAATTAATGGATATAACAACACAGCCCCCCAAAACATACGTAAATATTTATTACCTATTAAAAACATTCACAAGCACATTATTAAACAGTTCTTAACCATCTTTTACTGGATAAACTTAATACTAAAATATAGTTTGCTAGAATATGAGTATAATATCCGCGTGGTTCATTTATTTAATAATTTATTACTAAAACAGCAAAAAATAAGTATACACTGAGAAAAATGAGCTTACTAGGAACTTTAGTCACGGGTTTTCTAGTTAGGGTAGTCTGTAAAACTGGTAACCGTAACCGTAACCAGTTTTTTTAGTTACTTTAACCGCATTTTTGTTGTCAACAAAAATCAAAGTACTTTTACTAAAGTTTTGTGGTCACAGCAAGTAAAGTCATGAAGTTAAAACTTCCAAATCAGTTACATTAACCGAAAAGAATCTAAAAACGAGAAGATCAAAAGATCTTGGGAGGAATTTTCGTTCCTTCCTCCCAAGAAGTAAAGTCATCTTGAACCATTTCATATGTTAAACCTTACTGAAAATTCTAGTAGGTCCTACCCAGATTTCGTAGTAGGAACAACTACAGAACTTTTGACCAAAGTATTATGGTAAGGGTAACTAATTTTGGTTGGAACAACCAGATCTTCTGTCGTTTGTGAGCGCGCATGCACGGGTTTCGCACCGATGTGATTTGACGTTTGACAAATGTGAGACGTCAGATTCATAGTCGATCATCGCCGTCGAAGTTTTTTGATTTTTTTAAAAATAATTCTTCAAAAGGTAAGTCATTTCCACATGGTCAAGAAAATTTCTAAATTTAATTTTGGCCATTTTCTTTAGTCATCAGGCTTCCTTTAGACCCTCCTCGTGCTGCTGGGACTTTATACTTCCTCTTGGAGACGAGTTCGGCCATTTTCCGTCCATGGTTATTTGCTTTGTCAGGGGAGTTAAAATTTACAAACTAACCTATCTTACCACTGCTATAATTGGTATTTTCTCTTTAAATAAAAGGTTTTACCAAGAGTTCAAACTGATTCCAAAGCCTTTGACCTCCAATGGCTGTGAACCAGCCTCAAGAAGGTCTGCGGTGACCCCATATGACCATCTCATGGTACAGGATGCCTACAGGTTTGCTAAACAGACAACTACCTGAAGGTAGGTGCTGCCCTTTTCCCCTGTGTTCTGCAGATGGTTATCTGTATTGAATTTTTGTTAAAATACTTAGATAAATTTAGTATTAAAACATGTGTATAAATACACCTTTTTAGCCATAAGTTTAAAGACATTTTAGGCCTAAAATACATAGGTACTCATTTTTATATCATTATATTTTGCAATTGTGACACCAGACTAAAGTCATAAAAAATTGAGTTTAAGTTAAGTTTTTTTATAACCTCTGCTGTGGTCATTTGGTATGACACTTTGGTGTAATGTTTTTATACAGGCTATGATTAGAAAATATAGTTTCGTTTTCTTAAAACATATGTTTTAATTAACTTACAAGAAACTTGCATAAGAATTTAAATTTTTTATTTTTATTTGGTTTCCCAAATTTCCCAAATAAATTTTCTTATATTATAATTATATATAAGTGTTCCCTGAGATATTTTTTTTGTAATAGCTGCAGAAGAACCAAACAAAAACTGGATGAAAGGGTATTTCATAGGGACTGCAAAATCATTAATAAAAGTTAATCAGGGTATATAGGGTGTGCCAAAAAGTTTTTTTTTTCGTATGGAACACTATATGTTTTGGCATTAATGAATTCTCTAGACAATTAGTTTTTTAAAAATACAACATTGTATAGGTCTGCATGCAACCGTTTTTCGATTTTTCAGTTTGAATTAGATATTAATAAACTCGTATTATTGTATTATAATAGAACCTAAGTAATTTATGACGTCCTGGTGTCAAAACTCTGCTATTTTTGTTTTTTGTTAAGTAAGTTTTACTTTGACATCTTTTTTTGATTATTCATATTAGTATGTACGACCCACTTTGGTTTAGATATAATACAATAATACGAATTAATTAATATCTAATTCAAGTTGAAATATCTCGAAAATGGTTACATGCAGACCTATACTATATGTTTTTTTTTAAACTAATTTTCTGGATAATTCAAAAATGTCAAAATATATAGAGTGTGGGTGGAAAAGTTTGAAGAGACCCTGGAAAAGTCTGGATACACTCTGGAAAGTCTGGAAAGAACCTTGAAAAGTCTGGAAAGACCCTGGAAAAGTCTGGAAAGACCCTGAAAAAAGTCTGGATACACTGTGGAAAAGTCTAGAGAAGTGTGGAAAGACTCTGGAAAAGTCTGAAAAGACACTGGAAAAGTCTGGATACACTCTGGAAAGTCTGGAAAGACCCTGTAAAAGTCTGGATACACTCTGGAAAAGTCTGGAAATACCCTGGAAAAGTCTGGATACACTCTGGAAAAGTCTGGAAATACCCTGGAAAAGTCTGGATACACTTTGGAAAGTCTGGAGAAGTCTGGAAACACTCCGGAAAAGTCTGGAAAGACCCTGGAAAAGTCTGGATATAATCTGGAAGTCTGGAACGACTCTGGAAAAGTCTGGAAAGACCCTGGAAAAGTCTGGATACACTCTGAAAAGTCTGGAGGGACCCTGGAAAAGTCTGGAAAGACTCTGGAAAATTCTGGATATATTCTAGAAAAGTCTGGAAAGACTCTGGAAAAGTCTGGATATATTCTAGAAAAGTCTGGAAAGACCCTGGAAAAGTGGATACACTCTGGAAAAGTCTGGAAAAACCCTGGAAAAGTCTGGATATACTCTGGAAAAACCTGGATACACTGTGAAAATGTCCGAGTACACCATGGAAAAGTTTAAATACACCCCTGAACAGTGTAGATACACCCAAGAAAAGTCAGGATATACTCTGGCAAAGTCTGAACAACCCAATCTAACCCATGTATATATATGAGTAGTGGTTTTTTTTTTATATAATATATGTTCTTTTGAGCGAGGGAAGTTTTGGAGTAAACCTTTACTCGATTTATTTTTCTCATAAAAAAGTAAGAAGTGGGTTGTTAAAAGAATGTTAAAAAATGTATGAATAGTTGTTTATAAAAATGTTACATTTCTTTAGAAATTTTACTTGACTATGTAACATTAAATGTTACATATTTGTTAAAAAAATGTATCTGAAGTAAGAATGTAACACTGTTACGTTAAGGAGAATGACAATTAACGTACTGGCGATGTAACAGAGATGAAAATGTAACAACTTGTGTTTTGTAACAAGTAACAAAAAAACATTACAGTTACCTAACATAAATATTTTTTTGCATAATGGGGTACCTAATTTATCATACAATCTGGTAAAATCACTTAAAAACCTTTTATTTTTAAATTGCACAAAAGTGCACATTATTTAATACACAATGTTATAAAAACTGGTAAAAATATATTTATATGGCGTAAAATCTTTTAAAAACTCTTAAAAATGTGCCTAATTTATCATACAATCTCGTAGAATCGCGTAAAAACCTATTTTTCTTTTTAAATTGTCTTGTTCAATATTATAAAACTTGTAAAAGTGCACATTATTTAATGCTGTTTGGTCATTATGACTATACAAGTTGTCCCAAGAGTTCGAGTCCAGCCTAATATCTCCAAAAGCAAAACAGGCAGAGAAGTTAAATTTCACATAATTAGGCGGTTTACAAAAAAGTATCTTTTTGGATGCTAATCATCGCACCCGTTGTGAAGGTGGTGGAGCTAGGACGTCGACGATATATTTTGGAAAATTTAAATAAAGCTTTTCCTTCTGTTTCCAAAAACACCTAGTATGTTACTTTTGTCTCTAACGGTTTTTAAATAAAATGACAAAAACTTTTAAATAAGAGCATTGAAATAGACAAAGAATATCTGTTTCTTTTTTTAACTCATTGGTCTTATGGAGATGATTTTATCATTTTATTTAAAAACCGTTAGAGAAAAAAGTAACATTAGGTGTTTTTGGAAACAGAAGGAAAAGCTTTATTTAAATTTTCCAAAATATATCGTCGACGCCCTAGCTCCGCCTCCTTAATGACAGTGCGATGATTAGCCTCCAAAAATATGTTTTTTGTAAACCGCCTAATTATGTGAAATTTTACTTCTTTGCCTCTTAGGGTGGACTCGAACTTTTGGGACACCGTATATAGTCATAATGACCAAACCAGTTAAAACAACTAGACAATCTGGTAACGGCTACCGAGTTGTTATTCCGAACCTATATTTGTAGTAACGTTTACTAGATAGTTTAGTTAGAGTAACTAGATACTTGGGTAACTGCAACTTATTAGTTATTTTAAAGTCAGATTCTAACTAGGTGAGTCTAGTTAAAACAACTAAAAATTTAGTTATTTGACTAAAGTTTCTAGTAAGGCTGACCCAATTTCTAAAAGTTACTTATTATATTTTTCTCGGTGTAGTCGATAACACCTGATTGGTGGGTGACTGCGGTATGTGTTTTGTCAATCTGGGATAGTGCAACCTTCTTCAGTGATGTTTGACGCAGGTGGGTTTTTCCTAAAACCAAAAAGATAAATTAACTATCCATGTCAAGCCTTACCTAAAAGCTGAGGTAGAAATGGACACGTTTTAACTGCGGTGAAAAGCACCTACTTGAGTCAGTACTTGTAACGAACAAATTGAGAGGTAAATAGAGTGAATACTAACCTGAGTCACAGGCGTTGCACCTTCTCTGCTCCATGTATTGAACTACTAAGCCTGTGGTGACTTGTTGTTGCGGTTATTTAGTTATGAGTTGTATTATAAGTGGGAAGACACTGTGTTTTCAGTACTCTAGCAGGATCAGCGTGTGAAGATGTCGACGTGATGTCTTTTGGGGCCTTACTGTTGAGCGGTCGTCGTTGATTTCGGCTGAAACAACAAGAATTTTTCGTTTATATACCTCCCTTTTGGTGTCAACAATAGGTGACAATTTGATCATTTTCGTCATGAAAACCGTCATACTTCTTGCAATAAATTCTGAGTTACCTGGTCCTTTCGCTGTGCCCTTTGGTGATTGGTGGCATATAAACACTTGCAAAATAAATAATTGTTCAACTTTCTTCTAAGGCCAAAATGCCCTGTCAATTGACGGCTGTCATTGTCAGATGTTATACTGACGTCAGAGGGGACGTTGCCGGATTGGATGATCATTTCTGCACAAGATCCGGGGTGCGCTTACAAAAGTATCAGAATCGGCAGACACCGACGTCATGTGATATCAATATCAAGGAATTCAACAGTACATTCACGTTGACTCTGTCAAGTCTAGTATCCCAGCGCAGCAGAAGAGGTCTATACGTTTTCTGATCTAGGATTTTAAGTCTAAATTGCAGGCATGTCGGCATCTGTGCCGAGTTGACTTTCGGTAGCTTTGAGATCTCTGACCACATTTGGCAACGCTCTGAACGGAGGCAGCGCAATTCTTTCCTGTGTCAAATTTTGTCGAATGGCAGGGCCTTTCTAGCCACTCACAGGCTCAATCTGAAGCCCGCAAATGCAATCTGTTTTGTCATTGGTCCACGTACGTTTGTCGTAGGAATGTGTGGGTGATGAAGCCTTTCTCGTCCCTTTTTGCAGGAGAGAAAACGAGGCAGGCTTTTCGCCAAAGTGCATTTTTCCGGTTTTTTTTTTAATGCACTAGTGTCCCCTTAAAGTGGTGGTACTGCGTTCGCGTCGGCGGTGTTAAGTCCGACCAAGTTTTACTGTATTATTTAAGCTGCGAAGCAGGATTAAAGTGCCCTGCCATCTTGGCGTGGGCGTGTTTTGTTCTCTCTTGTTATTGACATGCGAGGATGTGCCAGTTCAACTGTCCGCCATGTTGGGCAAAACCGAGTGACCTTCGATTTATCGAAGTAAGTTGGCCTAACTCTCTTGTAATAATTCCCCTGAATACGAAAAATTGGTATAAATACTTGTTTTTTGTATCTGACTTGCCCTTGCTAATTTTTTAAATTATATGTCTTGTAATGTTTGTTAAAGACCGTCTCAGTACCATTGGTAGTTTATTTTGGAGCGGTCTATTCAGTTTAAGTATATAAGACGTATGATATATCTTGTGTTTACACGGTCCACATTTAATGCTTTAAGCTAATATTAATGTGGTAGGGCGGCTTTTTCTAAACCGCTTTGTTTGTCACTTATCTAGGGTCGCTCTTGAGTACCCATGTCATTCCTGGGGGTCCATGTCACTTGATCGACTGCTGCACTGTGCCGGCCTACTTCTTCAGCTGTGAGGCAGCATTGCTATCCCGACCAACTGGAAAGCCGAGTGATGTGGTGGATTTACAGATAAGCCAAACATATTATCTTTTTTTTGTCCTTTTAAAAAGATTTTTTTTGTTTTAAATCCTAGCAATTTTAAATGTTAAAAGTATATTTTTTTTAATTACAAAAGTAACTATGTCATGATGTGCAAGTAATTCATTGAAGGGTATTAGTTGGAGAAATTTACTTTCTTTTCTCCTTTGAATTATGTTGCCTGTTTTTTTATGAACTTACTTATATTTTTTTTGGAGTCAAAGTAAAAATAGAAAGGTGGGAAGGTTGCCCCAAAGGTCGACAGTGAACTTTTTAGTCATATGTACTTTTAAGGTATAAACATTATTTTTTTCTGTCATACTAACCGTTTCACTGTAACCTCGTAACTTTATTATTTTAAGCACCTATTTTTATTTAAAAACTTTATTTTAACGATCGTTTGCAGTCAATAATACTTGACAAAGGTTACCCCAGTACTACCAAAGAGGCTCGATGAATCCGGAACATGGATGGTTATAACCCTATGTTCAGTGTAATGTATAATGTACATTACTTTAACTTACCCTTTCCTCTTATAGGAGGTGGCAATGTTACACTATAATTTTATTTTAAGAATATGTAAAATATACATATATATGTAAAAACTCAAGTCACATTTTAAATGGACATACAAATAATCTAAGTTAAAACGTTTTTAAAAATTATTAACTTTACACAACATTAAAATTCAAAATGGCTTATCTAAACAAACAACAGCAAATTTAACGCTTTTGTTGAACATAATTTTGAAATTCGTCTAGTGAGTAGAAAACTTCTGCCGATAATTAGCTTTTTATTGCTTTCTTAATAATTTGTTAATTTGTTAAGGGTATGCATATTTTTTTATATATTTCGGTAATATATTAAAAAATGAACTGCCTGCGTAAAGTGGAGATTTTTTATAAAATACATAAAATACAAGTTTATATTTATCCAGTACTATATCGTTTTTATGTCTTGTCTTGTAAGAGTATCTGTTAGCGTTTTTCAAAATTACAATTAGTATCCTCAAAACAAATACAGATGCGACTGTTAAAATTTTTTAAGACCTAAATATTTCTCTGCATGAGTGCCGATTCTTTTTTGTACAATAAGCACTCTCTCAATATTTTGTGATTGTCCCCAGATTACAACGTTATAGGATAGCACAGACTGTACTGAGCTGAAATAGACACACAAAAGTTCCTTTGTTAATTCTTCATTAATTCTTTAAGCTGCTCAGCAAAAAAAACTTTATTTAATTTCTTACAAACATTATCAATATGAATTTTAAAATCAAAATGTTTGTTGATCTCAATTGCCAAAAAACCATGGGGACCATTGTCGGAATGATATCTCACTAGTACTCCGGTGTCCGAAACTATTTTTCGTACTGTACAAATAATCTTTCTGACACAGAGCTGAAAATATCTGAAGATACCTTTCCAAATAGACGCGAAGGCAATGGATTACACCGAATTTCTTTTTTTGTATGAACTATGCCTTGTGAATCGTGTAGTCGTTGTATGGCCTGCTTTTTTGCTTCTTTGGGAATAACAATTTGACAATCATGTAAAATTAATCCATCTTCATAACTTATTTCTTTTGTAACATTCCAATACATTTAAATTTGTTATTCTAGCTCTTTTATTTACTGGAAAACCATTTTTAATATAACAGATCAATTTTTGATAAATTGTGTTCATGTTTTCTAAAATCTTCTATGTCATCTATCCGATGTAGATATCCCCTCACTCGCATGGTTACCGTTCAAGACAAATGTAACATATGATATACTTTTGGAATTAGGATTAAAAGATTTATCAAAATTTTAAAAAATATATAAAAGGTGTAATTTAAAAAAATGTAATTTCATGAGTAATTACTTTTTGATTTATCTTTTTGTTGCAAATAACTTTATAAACAGTCACTTTGTACAGGTGGTTTGGTTTATTTTATGTGTATGTGTACCGGAGGTCTTGATATTGTCTTTAATATTTCTTTGTGAGGAAAAATGGAAAAAAACAAAAGTCCAAAATAAGCTTCACAAGAATATTTTATTGCACCCGACGTGGTTCGATTTTTTTTAAATAATTTTCAAGTGTGGCATCTATAAATTTTAAAGGAAAATTGATTTTAAAAGATACAATAAAATTTGTTTATGCTGACCGATAGATTTGTCCGAGAATTTGTCATTTTCTAGCCTAAAAATTTCCAAATTTTTCAAAAAATTAAGTTCTACTTTTTTGTAAATCGTGGAGCATTTTAAAATTGCTCTACGGGTTAAAGGAAGTCTCTCGTAAATGCATCCCAAAAACAAAGCGTTTTATCATTTTGCGATGTTTGTGATTTTAAGTGTTAAGTGACAGATTCTGACCCGGAAACTACGTCCTGTTTGACCTACATATTCAGTAGGGCAGTCACATCAAGATAAAAGATAAACTCCACTTTTCTCTACGGTTTTTTAAACTCTATGACTCATGGAAATACTTCAAATAAAATTATTTTCAGCAACAGATACTTCTACTCGCGTGTCAGGTGTAGCTATGAAATATATTGTTTGTTTTTGCGCTTTTCTTTGTGAATCATTACATCTCTTGATGTTCTCTAGTAGCAGGATTTCCAATATTATTTATTTTCAACGAGGCAATCTGAGGTTCCAGATTTTTGTAAGGCAAAACTCCGGAAAATGTCCTTAGATTGAACATTTACTGCAAACTACATTTTTGGAAGGGCATTCTTGTAGACTTTTATGCCATGAATTATTGCTTCTTGGACATTGTTGATTTTTTTCCAAATTCGCGACATCATTTACTTCACATAATCTTATAATTTCATCTAAAATTGTTTTTGGAAAATGCGGTCCTTTTCTTTTTTTTTAATATCCTTACATTAGCTGCACTTATACCAACGAGTTCAATTTTTAAACAAAGTCAGAAATGTCTTCAGAACAATAAAGACTAAAGCGCAGGGTGACCACTTGTCATAAAATCATAATTTATCATAATTTTTGAAGATGTGTCCTAAAACCGTCCTAAAGTTGCCTAAATATCATAAAAATCATAAACTTTGACAATCTAACCTTTGCGGATCACTATTTTTTAAGACAGTTTTGTAATTTTACAAATTTTATTTTGCAAATAGCCTCTGTATACATTGATTTGGTGTATTTAGCAAAGAAATATTAGGTGATGTTTAACCTTTCTCTCACTTGAGATGTGTATTGGAAAGGGAAATAAACATTTTGGACTAATTGGTGTCATTAAATTTATATAAACGGACTATTACAGTAACTCAATTCTGCTATACCACGATCTTTCTTTGTTTTATGCTTTTGAAAAGAGATGCAGAATACTTTGGTTTTAATTTTAAAATCTTTTTTTTTGGCACCTAACCTAAAAAGTTGTGGTCAATGGCGGCTGTGTTTCAAAAAAAATTAAAATAAAAACCTGAGTGGAAGAAAAACAAAATGTTATCCTGACTGGCAAGAAAAATATTCCTGGCTAATACAGGATAAAAATGATTCTTATTCTGCTTATTGCAAGTTAAGTTGCAAAAATTTCAAAATTGATGGAAGTGGCATTGGTCATGTCAAGGTTCACGGAAAAGGCGTTTTTATATAACATTGTTCCTTTTATATTAGTATGTGTTTATAATATAACATAGGTAGTACTGCTAGTAGTTAAGTGTTGACTGAATTATTTTTAAAGTCAAACATGTAACTTTCTTGTTTTTTTTTTATATTAACATATTTTAATTAGTAACTAAGTGTTAACTAATAGTTCTTTAAAAGTGAATGATCTTCTGCTGTTATATGTATAGTTTATTTGATTTTTTTTTAAATTATATCTTTTGGTCTTCCTTAATTGGTGTATGCAAGTAAAAATTTTTCTAAGTAAAAATTCACATATATATTTTTTTAAAATATGTCATAAAAATGTCATACTGAAAAAATGTCATAAAAAAAATAACGGTTTTGTCAGTGTCACCCTGAGAGCCGTAACTTGTCCTCTAGAATTAATCTGTAACATTAAATAGTTTTCAAATTTTCGACGCCAATAGATAAAGTGGGCTAAAGAAGCATTCTCTATCAATTTTTCTTGTACCTGATAAATAAATACTTTAAGTTGCCCTACTAGTCACAGTATCTGGCCATTCTGTAAATGTAGTCTCAGAAATTGAACATTCAGTTTCGGTATTCTTACCCAGTCAGGGTGTCTACAAAATTATCTTAATAAAATTCCCATCTTTCTCCCGTTTTTTCCCGTTTAATTTAAAAAATTCCCGTGTAATATTTTATATTTTTTTTCTGTATTAAAATATTTAGCCATCTATACATAGTCAAAAAAAAAATAATACAAAATTTTGGGATGGTGTCTGTCTGTCTGACTGTATGTCTGAGACACGATAACTCAAGAACGGCTTAACCGATTCTTATCAAATTTGGCACAAAATTTATTTGTCACTAGACGGTGAGCTGACTAGTTTTTGACGGGGTTGGGGTTTGGAAAGAGGGTTGGAAGCGGGATTAAACTTTTTTTAAAATTCTAACTCGCGAACCGTAGCAGCTAGTAACATGCGGTTTTCACATTAAGATATATAATTACATTTTCAACAAAATTAAAATTAAAAAAATGTGAAAAAGTTATATGGATGGCTATATGTGCCCTGTGATCGCCATTTTTTTGATAGTTTTTAGAATAAAAAATGGGTACCTACTAAAAATTTTCTGTTTGATAATTTTTTGCGGTACAAATAAAAGTGAAGTTATGTCCAGTTCCCAATGGAACTGGGCCGACGATGCCATGATGATAATATAATAAAATTGTTTAGATTCCAGGAATTTATTGGCCTCAAGAACTTCTTAACTAATTATCACATAAATTTTTGTTTTTAAACACCTTTTTACCCTCAAAGTTTGATCCTAAGAACCCCAAAATTTTTTTAAAACGTAAAACCGAAATCAGTGGAATTGAAAACCCTCAAATCAGCGTATAATTGATTGATGAGTTGGTGTCTTTCAAAATTTTAGTGAATCTGGGACGCCGCCAATATTTTGAGTTTTTTAGGGGTGCCAAAGCGACATCAATCAATCGTTAACTATTAAAATTTTTGTAGTCTTTTTTTTAGAAGTCAGTTTTTAAGAAATGTTTACTTTTAAAACTACCCCTAGAAGCCTTATATTACCCACAAGGATTTGTTTGTCACAAAAATGGATTAAGGGGACCCAAAAGAACCCTTGATTAAGATATCACACTATATTTGTTTATTTTTTTGCTTCAAGTTTTCTTGTTAAAAAATGGACGCCATCATAAATATCTGGATTTTCCCAAGGGTAACAGAGTGGCATAAATCGGATTCGTAATGTAAACCTTCTGAGCTACCAAAATCAGTCACACAACCTTAGTCATACCGAAATTTCCGCTTAAACTTTCCGCTTAAACATATTTTAAATGTTAATCGTGTTATCGTTTAACAATTTGAATTGAAAAAATGACAAATTAAATAGACTCCAGCAGGCACGTACTAAAAAAGATAAAAAAAAAATTTGGTTAAAAATGTAATTAATAAATAATAATAAATAAGGTTTATTTATCCAAAATGAAAAAATGTTACAAACATTTACAAAGTGCTATTTGGAATAATAAATAAACACGTTAAACGCTGAAGTAGTATAACACTGCTTGTTAGCGCCTGGCATTTTTGTAAAACAAGAAAAAAAAAAGTTTCAGTCAGAACATTTCAGTCTTTATCGAGTATTTTGTCACTTTTAGGACTAACGAACATTATAATTAAATTTAAAAAGTATTTTACGAGGGTAAATATTATCATAAACAATATCAAAATATTCCATGTATTACAGATCTGTTTGTTGCAAAGATGGCTCTTTTCAGATTTTGCTTAAATTTTTTTGAGTAAATAATATCTTCTAAGCTGAGAAAGGACCTATGACAAACTTCTTTACGTCAATAAGGAATCACTGCACAATCTTGTTTGTGTCGTGTATTATGTGGATGAGTGATTGTACCTATATTTATTTTTTTTACTTATAAATATCAGTTAATTTTGAAAATAGAGTTGTCGAATATCAAGTATTTTTGTTTGAGTGTACAAAAGTTTCGTCGGATACATTCTTTTTTAGCCATAAATAATTTTTAAAATTTTTGGATTACCTCTAGGTTTCCCAGGTAACAGTCTCTAACGCCACCCCATGCTACTATACCATGGTTTTGTGATTGAAAGAGAGCATAGTAAATTTATTTGAGATGTTCTAGGTTTAAGTAATATTTAAGATGAAAAAAGCGAGTTATAAGGAAACGTGTTTTGTTCATTAGTTGCTTAATATGTTTATCCCATCTTAAATGACTATCAATATTGATGCCCAAATATTTTGAAGAGTCAGTTTTAAGTATTACATTATCCTGTCCTATTTTTATTGAATCGTAATTTGGGGGATTGTTTGAATATGAAGTAAAAGAAAGTTAATTTATTGTATTGAAATCAATTCTTATTTTTTTTATATCCCTTTCCACTTTTATTTTTAGTTCAGTCCATGTTTCAGCTGAGTTGAATATAGCTGTGTCATCAGCGAAACTTATAACCAACTAATCATTGCTTGGCGACAAAATATTTTTGTGCCAGAATCAGTTTAGCGGTTTTTGTGTTATTGTGTTCCAGACAAGACACCATCCCAAAATTTTGTATTCATGAGCTGGTAAAAATGAACACCCTATTGTATGTAGCAATATTTTTTTTCACATCCATATTTTTTACCTAAATTTTAAAATTTCCCGTTTTTTAAAAATTTCCTGTCATTTTCCCGTCTTTTACTTGTGTGGCAAAAATTCCCGTCATTTTCCCGTATTTCCCGTTTTTCCGAATTGTAGATACCCTGCCAGTGCTTTTAATTTTTCGATGAAAAGCTGCTTTGAATTGATTGTTGAGTATCCTTGGTTTTAACTCCAACATTAGCCACGGAAAAGTACGTTTCAGTGGGTTTCAATATGCGGTTTACGTCTTACACAAGGTTTTTCCCAAACTTCTTTTGTTCTAGGCATTTTGCTTACTATTAAGAACCGAGTTTAACAAAGCTTAAGCGTAGATTAGCGACTGCATCATGTTTAGCATATAATTAAATAGGATAATATTATTTTTATATAATTTATTGGAGGAACTTGACTTTTTTGCTTCTAACTGCTGCCCTCTTACACAAGATATCGAAGAAAAACCGCTTGTAGTATTTTGACAATTAAAAAACTGACTTTATTCTATGTTTAGCTACTCTTCATTTTTATACAGAATTCTAGTCAGTCGTATTTTTTTAATCCTGGGACTTTTCTATCCATTCTAGAATCAAATGCCCAGTGTTGCCAAAGTGTGAGCCAAGTGTAAAGTTTTTTGGGGCAAACACAAAATATCCATGCACCTAGCCGGGATTCCAACCCGGGACCTTCCATGCGGTAGGCAGATACGCTACCCACTGCGCTACGGTTTTATTTAAACCTTTTGTCTCAAAAAAACGTATCCAAGTAAAACCACCAAATTAAATTATTGCATTTGTTTGAATTTTCTATGATAAACTGGTAAAGAATTATGACAATTAAAAAACTGATGGTTGTCTTATTTATTTTTTATTGGTCGGTCTCCGTGGCGCAGTGGGTACCGTATCAGCCCGCCGTACAGAAAGTCTCCGTTTCAAATCCCGGCTAGGTGCATGGATATTTTGTGTTTGTCTTTAACTTTGCAAAAGCTTGGCTAGACTGGGCATTGATGCTTAAGGGATGGAAAGTCCCAATAAAAGAATGAACTAATTAACCTTTTTATTTTGGAAATTAATATTTCTTTATTTTTAGTTTTAGAATTCTAGAATATTACTTACTGACACGATTATTAGACATTAAAATCTTTAAATTTTAGGTTGGAAAACAAAGAAAAAACATATTTCTAAAATATTAGGCAAAATTATTTTTATAAAACAAAACGTCAAAAAACCTGTCATTTTTAAGAGTCAAAAGGGTAGTGCAACCGAGTTTTCAAAATATGTATATTTGAGTAAGTTAAAATTAAACTTATGGTCAATGGTCAATTAACCCAAAACGTCAGTCGACTTTAAAATAACGTTGCAAAATATTAGCTAGTTCCAAGAAAAAGTATAGATTAGAACTACCCAAATTTATTGCTTTTATTTATATACGTTTTACAGGTACCTATTATACTATACATAAAAGAACTTTCAAACAGAAAAACACGCTTGACTATTTCTTGGGTACTGAGCGCAACACCAGCCTGTCGGAAATACCGCGAAATGCAATAGAAGCTATTCAAAATACAAATGCCCATGTCCTTCGTACGTCGAAATTCTTATGTAACCCTCCGTACGTTTGCGGCGTTTCACGGCTGTCCTTAACCATATATGACGTTCCAATGTCAACAGTGTCAAATAGCGTTAGTCACCGGTCATTTTGAGCATGACAAAAAACTATCTATTAACTGTCATCGTTCATGAACCGTTCCACTTCATGAACAGTTTCACTTCTTGCTGGCGATAGAAAATGAATTTAGTTGTTTAGCGTTTCTACAAAAAAATAAAAAAAGTTCGGCAAGATCCGACTTCTTGGCAGCAAAAGAAAAAGGTATAGAGCGAAATAGAAGTGAGCGGCAAGAAGTAAAGTGAAAACAAGAACTTGACAGCGCTCCGGTCAAACCAAAATGTCAAATGCCAAAAAAAGACCTGTCACCTGCTGCAATCAAATTGCGCAGCTTGGCTCTAATTTAAACGTTTTCGCATTTCTTACCTTTTAGGAGATCCCCATCGAATTTGAAACACCTTGTATATGCTCCTCGAGTTGGGCATAAAGTAAAAACATATTTTTTTTTCCATTTTGCCCCAAAAATGTTTGGCATGTTTAAAACTATCACGAAAACGAGTGAATATTTTAATCAGTAGGGCGAAATCACAGAAAAAATGAGTGCACTTTGACCCAATTCCAACTCGACTAAAATGTTTATTTTAACAATTACTCTTTGTCTTGGATTTTTTTATTAAGTGGATTGATTATGTTTAGTATTATCCGCACACCCTGTATATTTTGGGTCGTTTTATTTTTCCTAAGGGAATGTTTTAGAATTTATATCTTTATTTCTTTAATTTTTGCTTTTTTTTTCTAAAACTTTATTGCGCGAAGTTTTTTCTTTATGCTGAAAATGGCAGGCAAAACCCTTACTGAACAGACCGACCAGTTGCTCAATTATATCCACATTATAATAAAACCCGGGTGTGTTCGTTTATCTGCACTCGGCGTTATCCATCTCACTCTCACCGACAGAAGAAGATAGGGAGCTCTCTAAACCCAGCCGACCTCACAGTAAGGTAAGGTGAAAAAGCCATTTCACGGTCACCTAGGGGACATTTTTTTGGCATTTTTTTCCGTTTTTTGTGGTTTTTAAAATACTTATTGCCCAGAAAAGTAGCGTATGAAATATTTTTCATGTAGTTTAATGTGTTGAGAAAATAATAAAATGAATCGAAACCCTGCAGGTTTAATGTTAATTTAGTAAAAAAAGGCGCGTCACGTACAGGATATTCTCATTTTACAAAAGTATCCCGTACATTACAGGCATTCAAAATTTTGTTACTAAATTACCATTAAACCTGCAGGGTTTCGGTCTATTTTATTATTTTCCCAACAAATTAAACTACATGAAAAATATTTTATATACTACTTTTATGAACAACAAGTATTTTAGAAAACACAAAAAGTAAAAAAAAGGTCGAAAAAATGTCCTGTACGTGACGGTGGAATGGCCCAAAACTGTTCTTTTCGGCACATATTTTTTCTCAAGATTTTCAAACATTAATTAAGAATCAACCAGCGACCAATTTTCTTAAATTTTCGAATACTTTTATACACATTTTTTGGTCATTCGCGCCTGATATAACTTCTTTGGCACTAAATAAAATTAAATATTCAGTAAATCGTTTGATTATAAAAACACAAAAAAAAACTGTTTCACGTTCGAGCAAAATAGGTAAACATATTTTGGTTTTTCAAAAGCGGTTTTTTTTTGCTTTTAATACAGGATAGAATTCGGGGCGTTTTACATAATTTCTTAGCACAAGATACAATATTTCGTCGTTTTTATAACTTACCTCAACTTGTAAAATAGTTGAGGCCCTTATTTTTTTCTTATTTTCTATGCAATTTTTTTTTCTGTCAGATTTTGGGATGGACTTTTGCGTAGTCGATCGTAACTATTCGCCCATTTAATCCATAAAACAAAGTTTATAATTTAACAATAATAAGCCGTCAGAGCTAATTAAATTAATTCAAGCTGTTCAAAGCTTAATTGTCTGCGTTGTTTTTTATCTGCAAAAAAATTATACTGGGTTTTCCAGAAATAACAATTCTATTCCATTTCTTTAAAATAAATTTCCTGTTTTTTATCGACTTGGTATTTTCGTTCTTTAGTTCGATATTTTTAATACTAAGTAAAAATAAACAATGTCGAGACTTAAGCAATATAAAGCGTGTAGAGAACTTTGTATTGTTCAGATTTACAGATGCTTAGTCGACTTCGAATCAGTTACGTCAAAATTGACGAGGTGCATGACTCTTTCGAAAAACATAATTCCAGCCTTATCAATGCGTTAGTTTTGTCTTGAGGAAGCGGTTCTTGATGCCGAAAAGGCAGTCAAATATTCCTATTTTTAACGGAAATTATCAGAACTGGCAACAATTTATCGACATGTTTAATTAAATGGTGCACAACAGTGTCACTTTTTCTGACACAGATAAATTTCGATTTTTAGTTTCATGCTTACAAAAAGAGCCCCTAGTTGTGGTTAAAGCCATTCCTGTTCTGGAAGAAAATTACACAATTGCTTACAGAGCTCTCGTTGATAGATAGTAGTAGTAGTAGTATACCTCAAATTCTAACTCCAACTTTAGCAACTCCAATGCCAACGTTAGTAATCCAAATTCTAATTTAACGCAATTCAGCAATCCCAGTTCTAATTCAATGCAATTTAACAGTTCAAACGCTAATGCAATTTAGCAATTCAAATTCCAATCCGCAAAGTTTTCTATCGAAGCAAAATACAAACTCTATACCTCAATTCCCACCTCAACAAGTCTATAACAACTCCAGTTACGCAAATCCAAATACATACCCACATTCCAATCAGGGCACAAATTTATCGAATTCAAACGCGCACGTTCCCGCCATACAGTCCATTTCTTCACACTCAAGCCCTCCAAGTTCAGTTTATTCCAAGGACACTCACTGCATGCATTCGCAAATAAATTCAATAATTCCTACGAATATCACAGTGCTGCTAGGCACAGAAGTTGTGGAGATTCTCGACTCTAGAGGATATTTTCAAAAAATTCGTGTTTTCTTAAATGGCTGTAATCAAATCAATGTGCTTACTCAAAAGTGTGTCAATCGCTTAGGGATCTCCCGCTGTAATAGTTAACACAGTTTTCAGACCAGGGCAGACTTCAAACAAATCTCTTGGTTATGTGCACTGCACAGTAAAACCTCAAGGTCAACCTCAACCTACCTTGAGGTTTGAGGCGGAAGTAGTGCCCACTGCCTTAGTTTCGATTATAAACTGGCATTTAAAAAATTCACTACTTCTTGCTGATCCAAATTCTAAGGTCGAATCGTAGGCCACTCAGGTTTACCTTCGGCTTTCAACACCATCTTTGGATGAATTCTCATGGGCAAAGATACCTGCAATATTTCTTCTCCAGCTTATTCCTTGTTTCCACTAAAAAATCAATCGATGCAATTCTCAAAAAATTTTGGGAACTTACGGAAATTCGTCAAACTAATTTTCTATCACCTGACGATATGCAGTGCAAGGAAATATTTTTAAAGCATGTTTCACGCAATCCTGCAGCTAGATATACTGTTAATTTGCCTTTTAAGGAACAGTAACCTATATTTCATAACTCTCGTGCTATATCTCGACGTTCTTACGATCCCGCTGCCTACGAATCTTACAAAGAGGTTATTTAGTGATTATTTAACTTCTGGTCACATGATCAAAACTAATACTCCTGAAATGGATTCCGATCATTTCTACTATATTCCTCATCATTATGTCATCAAGCCAGAAGTCCCTACCACAAAAATGCGGATTGTTTTTCGATGCTTCCGCTTCTGGACGCTTATTCTTGACGGCGCGTGAGGTGAGGTAAGTTCATTTCCCCGTGGAAATAGGTGGCGAAAGTAAGCTCACCTCACCTCACGGGCCATCAAGAATAAGCGTCCTGATTCTTAAGGCCTTTCGCTAAATAAAACTTTGCTTCCTGGACCGAAACTTCAAAAAGATATTTTCAATATTCTGGACATACTACCTGGACCGTTCGTAACCACTGCAGACATCAAGCATTGCCAATATTATCATGGTGCTTCACGCCTGAAGAAACTATTCAAGATTTCTCGCTACAAACTGTTAGTGTTGGTATATCATCATCAGCTTATCTAGCTAAAATAATTCTTATACAGCTTGCGGAGGATGAAAAATTGAATCATCCTATCTGCTCAAAAAATCTACTATCCGTCGTCTACGTCGATGATATCTGTTCCAGTTTTTTTCCCTAAAAGAGGACATCCTAGCTCAAAAGGACCTGCTTTCCTTGCTTTCCTAATAGGAGGATTTGAGTTGAGGAAATGGGTTAGCAACCACTCTTCCATTCTTAAAATTATACCGGTGGCAGAATGTGAACAGTCATTATTCGATCCCGAGACAATTTTTGATGTAAAAATTCTGCCTTTAATGCCTTTCATGATTCGTTTTCATATTCTGTTGATGTCACATCTGATCACTGTTCTAAAAGAGTAATTCTTTCCAACCTAGCCCGCATCTTTGATCCTCTACGGTTCCTTATCCCTCTCACTTTCTTTCCCAAGCATCTCATTCAATATCTATGGACCTTAGTTTTCACTTGTCTCTAACACTCAAATTTCTCGTGCATTGTTCCAAGCAAATTCATCTCCTGTCAAGGATTTGCCGATAGTTCCGAGAAGAGTTATGGCGCCGTAGTATATCTGCGGTTTCTTACCGAGGATGATGTCTGCATTTCCCTAGTGACTGGCAAGTCTAAAGTGGCCCCGGTCAAAAGAATTTCTCTGCCCCGCCTGGAATTATGTGCGGCTCACCTTTTGAGTAGACTTATAAAGCATGTAGTATGTATCTATTCTGATAAGTTTGATTTCGAGTATATATTCGCTTATTCTGATTCCACTGTCGGTCTTGCAAGGATTAAAGAATCCCCGCATCTCCTAAAAACATTCTTCTTTCTGGTTCAGAACACAATCCCGCGGCCTCACGTGGTTTATCTTCGCAAGAATTAATCCACCATCCCTTATGGTGGGCGGAATCCCTCTGGCTAGAGGAACCCCCAGAATCATGGCCAATTTCCAATGAAATTACTCCAAATAACACCGCTGCTTCAGAAGAAAAAAAGGTGATCGTTTTAACTGTTTTCTCATAATTCGATATGTTAGAATTTTATTTAAAAAGATACTCTTCTAGTAGCCTTCGTTCTTAGATTTTGTCAAAATTTGAGCTCTAAAAAGGAGCATCGAAATCTTAAATCGTTTATGTAGTTTGGAGTTGCACGATTCCCTGCTAGGCTTAGTAAAACAAGTTTATCGAAAAGTTTTCTCCGAGGACATCACTAATCTTCAAAAACAAAAACCTATTTCCAAACTCAGCCCTTTCTTAGTTAAATGTGGTATTTTTAAGATGCACTCTTACCCCGAAAACATTGACTTACCGATGTAATAATCGAGGACATTCATCGAAAACATTTTCATACCGGTGCTTAAACTTACAAACTACAGTTTTTGATTTCTCAGAAATTTTGGATCTTGTCCGCCCGGCAAGCCATCCGCCAAAGAGTGGGCCGATGTCTCAAATGTTTTCGCCTCAATCCGACTCCTCTTCAACCACCAATGGGCAATTTATCTTCGTACAGGGTCAGTCAAGTCAAACTTTTTTCCATTGTTGTAATCAATTTCGGTGGACCTTTCCTGGTTACCCTAGCCAAAGCGCGCGACTGTAAATCTAAAAAGACATACATGTGCCTCTTCATCTATTCTTAAAATAATTGGGAAAGTATTTTTATTTCTTTTATTTTTGATTTTTTTCTTAAACTGTCGCGCGAAGTTTTTTCTTTATGCAGAAAACGGCAGGAAAAATCTTTACTAAACAGACCGGCCAGTTGCCATCTATCTCACTCTCACCGACAGAAGAAGATAGGGAGCTCTCTAAACCCAGGTGACATCACGGTAAGGTAAGGTTTTCACCTGTTCTTCTTTTCAGCACGTAGTTTTGTCAAGATTTTGAAACATTGATTAAGAATTAACCAGCGACCAATTTTCTTAAATTGTCGAATACTTTCATACACAGGTTATGATGCTTGATTATCATTAAACAAGAAAAATTTTATTTGCATTTTTTGGTATGTTTTAAGTTCAGTGACAAAAAACAAATAGAATTTTGGATTGTCAGCAGGCTTGATTATTTATTTTGATGTGCTTGTTACATTTCCTATGAATTGTTGGGTCGATTTTGATAGGTGACCAAAATTGCATTAATAAAATAATATTGAGATCTGCGTTTTATTGAAATGGAGCAAAAATAAAGTGCAAGGATATAATTAACTTTATGCTTTTAAATTATTAGAAATTACAAGACCGCAGTAAATTTTAAGTGGTATTATTCTGTGCACGTTATTTTTGAAATTAATTGGTTTAAGCATCCCCGGCTTTCTGGTTTTGGCGTTAATAATTAACACTTAATAACCACGTATACTAAACTTAATCTTTACATGCAGCGTGTACAAGTTTACCTCTTGGGTGCTCGTTCACTGAGAGAATGTAGTAGTAGTAGGGCGGTCGGAATATCTAAAGGTGCAGTTAGACTGTGGTAGTGTAGTCGTCGTTGCATTGCAGCTGTAGTGATTTTTTTTCCATAGATAATGCAGAACAGGATATTTTACAGATAAATAGTTAACAATATTTTTTGGTACACACTTTTTAATATAATTTACCTTGTTTAATGTTTTAAACAAATATTGGTGATAATAGACCCTCTTTCAAAATTTTTGAACATGTTAAAAGAGCCACCTTACATATTTATTTTGTATTAACCGAGAAAGTTCCGTTTTTTCTTAATATAAGTTCAAAAATGCTTTAGTTTTAAAATTAGGATTGATTGGGTACCAAAGATGGACAAAATAAAACTTAGGGAAGAAAAAAATGTGGTCATTTTGTATTTGCATACATACATACAGTCAATAGTGTGTTCAGTGGTATTAGCGATAAATTAACAAGGTACTATACTAGTTATATCTGATCCGCTAATTAATTATTCTCGTTTATTATAATTGCGAAGAAATTAGAGCCTTTTTTTAAGCGACAAAAAGCGCTTACTTTTAGCATTACTTCGCTTGTATGGACAAATTATATCAAATTATTTACATTCTTAATCTTATATATTGTTTTATTAATAACCCTTAGAAAAGTTATAGAACCGTATTATCAGCGGTGCACGGTGGTTGTAACACACCAACTTTAAACATGGGAGTTATTTCATGGAAATGCAGACAGTCGATATTTTCAATAAATGAACAAAGTAATACTTATGTCCCGATCCCCTGACCAGCCGAAGTTGATAATTAATAATGGTACCTGGTGCCTATGTGTTGCCTAGGAACACAAGGAATGCAATAGTGAAAGTCCCATCAAAATCGGCTGTGCGGTCTATGCGTGATTCTGGAACAAACAGACATACATACAGACAAAAATTGTAAAAATTGCATTTTTGGTATCTCGTTTGGTCAAACAATAAAATATAAAAAAAATAGTCAATGTACAATTCAATGTACAGAAATGGTCTTTTTAGAGATTTATTATATGTATAGATAAACAACTAATTATACTCAGGGGGATAAGTGGCGATTTTTGCAAATTTAATAAAATTTCGGTTCAGTGGATTTTGCCTAATTGTCTCCCAAACAGACAGACAGACACCATCAAAAATTTTTATATTTAGGTCTTTCTTTTTGCCGATCTCATTAGCCTATACTATAGTAGTAGTAGTAGTAGTATATATATATATATCTATATATATTTATGCCTATACTATAGTATGGATGGCCAAAAATAGAGTTCTAGATTACTACATAGCCGGTATCTACTAAGTTTTTGTTTATGGGTAATAAAAATAACACTACCGCCTTATTTATAATATTGCTATTGCTATTTTGATAGAGTGATGAAAGAGAAAAATTTAGAGATAAAAAGTTTGGTCACCTCTACTTGATAGCTGTAGGTATTGCGGTATGTATATTGATTAAATAAGGCTATAGGTATTTATATTTTTTGGTTTAAAAAATATTCAATGTACAGAAATGAGAGATTTACCAATAAATGTACCAATAAATTTTAGAAAATTAATAGTTTAATGTAAAAAAATGGGGGGGGGGGGTTACTGTATCGCCGTATTGTAGGTAAGTAACATTAATATTATTACATAGGTCAGGGGATGGAGAAATAGGTAAATATAATACCTCCTTCATTTTATTTTATTGCCAAGATCGACTGTATGCTTTTTCACGAAATCACTCCCATGCTTAACGTTGGTTCATGCCATCTCTTTCATACGCGCCCGAAAATATGTATCTATCTCTGTGTGATTATTTTTCATTACAACCACCGATGCTGTTTTCTTTTTGTCGCGGTTACGGTTAACCTTGGTCCTAAAATTTCCCAGAAGTATAAGCAAAAGAAGGAGACCTTGATTGTGTAATATCTTCGAATATTGTTTAAATTTATAGATAATTGTTTATGCTTGCATGTGTATATAATCAAAAGTTTTTTATTTTTATGAATTTCCTGATTATACAAATTTTCACATCAAAAATGCTATGACGTCATCTATTAGCTGACATGAACACAACAAATGGACGTAGATAGCACATCCTGTGAAGATCCATACCTTGTGAACCGCAATTATTCTGAACCGGCAAAATAGGCTGGTTCTGATTCTCAAGGCATCGAACATGACAGGATGCGCTGTCTACATCGATTTTTTCTGTTCATGTTATCTAATACATGACGTCATAGCATTTTTGATATAAAAAATTTAAGTATAATCCGGAAATTCGTAAAAATTAAACGGTGGGATTTACTAAAGGGGTCTAGTCCATTTTAGAACGTTCCTAAGTTTAAGTGAAATTTTTGGTTTTAAGCATTTTAAACCAACCCTCCTTGAATTTTAGACATAGTTTGATTTATACGAAGAATATGAATACATTTTTTTATTGAATAATCATCCTAACACAATCTTTTGCTGGATTTAAGAAGAAAGTTTCAATTTAGAAGAAAAGAAAATAAAAAAATTTAAACCCACGCGGGTTTTAAACAGTAAACACTCTGTAGAACAAATTAAAATTGGGGTTATATGTCACTTTAATTAAAACTTACCCTTGTTCATTAATTTTTCCAATTAATACTCGATGTCACACTACGATTTAGATGGGTAATAATAAAATAAGGAGTAGATTAATTTTGTATTTATTTAAGAGGTGTTTTTATTTATGAAATGTATTAAAAAAGTTAAATAAGTTTTGTCCACATTTCTGTCACTGTCGAAATGTCAGTTTCTAAATATTAGCTGCGTTGAAATCACAAACAGCGAGTTCGGATTTCTTAACTCTGCTTGTACCTTGGCTTGCACCAACCTCTACTGATGAAAGCTCTACAGCTTTGAAATGGGTGGGCTTTGGGTAAGGAAAGTTTTCTTGAGTGCACTTTTAGATAACCTCAATGTTTTAATCTCAGTTTGTAAATAAATTAATATAGTTGTTTTTTGAGATGCCTGCTTGGTCTCGGGGTTAACGCCGCGACTTTCAAGCAGGAGATGCCGGGTTCAAGTTCCGGATCTTGCAGTTAGTCTACTTGGACTTTTTCTTATAAAATTACAGAATTTTGTAAGATTAAGGAAAAACGCAGTATGAAGCGGAGTAGGCCGAGTTAGCTAGAAGGCAGGCTAATTCATTTCCATACCGTCCCTCGGAGAGGACGTTAAGAGGACGGTCCCGTGTGATCCATATATTGACAGTGGAGCACGTTAAAGATCCCTAGCCTCGACAAAGGGGTTTAGGTCTAAATTAAATCCTTCTAGGAAATGAAAACTGCCTTCCTAAGGGGTGCTCATCGGACCGGTCTGGTGAACGGGTAGGGGGGTTTATATGTATATTTCAGGACACAGGTGACTTAGAGTCACACAATCCTGGGTTCTACCACTTGAGCTGGCATATTATCTCTCTAAGAGATAGAGCCAATAAAAAGAGAGAGAAGAATATAGTTGTTTTGGGTTTTTTTGTTTGGTATATTTTTCAGTGACCTTCACTTATGTTTGTTTTGCTTAGTAGTGCCCTCATAGATATATTTTTTGTGCCAAAAACGGGTTCAAAATATGCCGTTTTTCTGGACAAACAACTTGGGATATTAAATAAGGTAAATTGATCCTTGTAAAAACGGTTACTTAGGTAAATTATAAACGAACTTATTACCAATTGCTACTAAACAATCCTTTCTAACCTCAAACACAGATAATGAAGCTATTATGTGCCAAATTTTTAGCGTATTCACCATTTGCCATTTTGAAACCTGTGAAAAAAAATAGTTTTAGGTCATTTTCTCTTAGAATAGGGTATATTTTAAGAAAAAAATCAGTTTTGTGTAGTTTCTGTATGGGAAAGTGTTTTATAAATATTTAACCCTATAGGGGGTACTATTTAGATCTTAGTAAATCCCACTAAAAAAACTTTTGATTATATACACATATAAACATAAACAATTATCTGTAAATTTAAACAATATTCAAAGATATTACACAAGCGAGGTCTCCTTCTTTTGCTTATACTTCTAGGAAATTTTAGAACCAAGGTTAACCGTAACCGTGACAAAAAGAAAACGGCACGAGCACCGCTGATAATACGGTACTATAACTTTTCTAAAGGTTATTACTAAAGCAATATATAAGATTAAGAAGGTAAATTATTTGATATAATTTGTCCATGCAAGCAAAGTAATGCTGAAAGTAAGCGCTTTTTGTCACTTAGAAAAAAGGCTCTAATTTCTTCGCAATTATAATAAACCAGAATGATTAATCAGCGGATCAGATATAACTAGTATAGTACCTTGTTAATTTATCGCTAATACCACTGAACACACTATTGACTGTATGTATGTATGCAAATACAAAATTACCACATATTTTTCTTCCCCAAGTTTTATTTTGTCCATCTTTGGTACCCAATCAACCCTAATTTTAAAACCAAAGCATTTTTGAACTTATATTAAGAAAAAACGGAACTTTCTCGGTTAATACAAAAGAAACATGTAACGTAGATCTTTTAACATGTTCAAAAATTTTGCAAGAGGGTCTATTATCACCAATATTTGTTTAAAACATTAAACAAGGTAAATTATATTAAAAACTGTGTACCAAAAAATATTGTTAACTATTTATCTGTAAAATATCCTGTTCTGCATTATCTATGGAAAAAAATTCACTACAGCTGCAATGCAACGACGACTATACTACCACAGTCTAACTGCACCTTAAGTGAGGTTTACGCAGCTTTCATCCTTCTCTCGCGCCTCATAAAAGCACACCCAAGACTTGGCTGTATAATAAAATCTCTAGGTAGGCCATTTATGTACACTAAATATTTTATTTTTAATCGGTGGCGTTGGCTTCTAAATAAACGATATATACGACAAAAATCTAGTTATTACAATTTTTTAATTTTATTTTTTCCGTTTGTTCCAGTATCGCGAAAAACTAAATAACACTGGTTTACATGAAAATCGGCTCTGACACCATTCTTGCCGATTTCTATATAAAATGACCTCCTGAATCCAAATATGACCTTCGTTTTCCCACATCACCCCCCGTTGGGGGGACCCCAACTATTTTTACTGCTTTTCGATGGTACGGTGGGTGTAAAAGGATTATTTTGGCCTTTAAATTATTATTTCTGAGGTACTAGAGACGTTAAGTTTTCTGAAACCTGAATATTTGTAGAAAAGCGGTAGACTTTTTTTTAGGGGGGTGGGTTCCAGTCAAATTGTAAGAAAATTAATAAACATAATCGATTTTTCCTTTTTTTATCGATTTTTTCAGCCGTTAAACATCCCAAGTAGCAATATACACAGCAACTTGTTGCTTTATAAAAGTATTTAGAAACTATCAAAATATAAATATAAAGGAACAGTAATAAAAATATAAAGCAACAGACTACCACACTGCAGAGGAATTTTCGACAAGCTTATATTTGCATTGATCTTCTCGCTACAGTACCACATTGTTAAATTGTCGGTGCCGGTGTTTTAAGTATGGATTCTGTTTGTTCCAGTTATTTATATTTGTAAAATATTAAGAATATTTTACTCTGGCAAGTGCGTGACTGTGATTTGTGATCAATATCCGGCATTGATTTACTGTGTACTTATGCCACGCGAGTGCTGCGGAGAATTGACTTTAAACCTGAATCGAAAAGAAAAACGAGCTTGGTTTGCATCCCAAAATGTGTGTAAGAACTTTTTGGGTAACCACAAAATTCGCTAATCGCTCAGGTCGAGGAATTGCTATTAGCGTACAGGGCCATAGAATCTAACATATCACTTAAAGTGCACCTGTACTTCTTCCCTGAAAGTTTAGGAACAGTCTCGGATGGACACGGTGAATGGTTCCATCGCTAAGCTGGAGAAGAGATTTTCAGGGAAGTGGATGCAAGCATAATGGCGGAGTACTGCTGGTCGTTGGGACGAGGGAGTTGTTCTTCAGGGTATATAAAGAAAGCAAGCAACAAGTAAAGGTTTTTATTATTTATAAAATTATTATTATTATTATTATTATTATTGAGAGAGCCCTCCAAAAATGGTGGGTGGTAGAAGAAAACGAGAGCTATATTTGGGTTCAGGATGTCATTTTAAACAAGAATCAGTAGGAATGGTGCCAGGGCTCGACATTTTTTTTGCAGACCAGCAGGCACGTATAATAAAATCTTTAAAAAAACATAAAAAAAAAATCAAGAAATGTTTTCATTTTTTTTTGTTGAAAATGTTTTCTTAATCTTATGTGAAAACCGCGTGTTGCTAGCTGCTACTGTTCGTGAGTTACAATTTTTTTAAAAGTTTAATTCCCCCTCCTATCTTCTTTCCAAGCCACCATAGAAAACTAATCAGCTCTACGTAGGGCGACAAAGAATTTTTTGTCCGAATTTGATAAGAATGGATTTATCGGTTTTTGAGTAATCGTGTTACCGACAGACAGATAGACATCATGACAAAATTTTTTATTTAGGTCTTTTTTTGACCAAATAACTTATTTTTATTGGAAATAAATTTTTTTTTTGTGACGATCCCAATAGCCTCCATACTATGTATGGATGGCCAAAAAAAACATACATTTAAGAATGTATAACCTCATAGATTTAAAACGCGTTATATTTTTTTTTTTAATTACTTTTTGTACTATATATATTCTTGATTATTCAAAGAGGTGCAAAAAACGTTTTTTAAAAAATTAGAAATGTAAGTTTTTGCGATTTACGGTAACAAATTCCACACAATAATAATATTTAAATTAGTTGGCATATTTGCGCCATTTTGAAATTTGTAAAAAAAAATCAGTGTACTAGTCATTTATGCATATTCTTGGTATTCCAAAACATGGCTTTTGCAATAAAATTTAAAATAATTAACCGATTTTACTAAAACAAAGTGCGTTGTAAAGGTAATTGATCTCATTTGGTCGCCATCTTGAAATAGATCTAGATGTTGGCCAATATTTAACAGAAACATAATTTGATTTTTCGTTCATTTATAAAAAAAAACAAAAAAAAAATGGTTATAAGCTTTTTCTGATTTCGAAGGGATTATTCTCAAAAATATTTAAGGACAAAAACAAATCAGGACGTTATAAACAACAAAAAAATGTTTTGAATTCATTAAAGTCACCAAATAACACCCACAATATAATGAAGTCGCCAATGTTAATAACTGTTGGAGAGTTTTTCATTCTCTGGTGGCGCCATCCTTCGGGTAAGTACAGAACTATTTAGAGAAAACTGTTTTTTTTTCTTTAAAATAAATGTTTAATTTTAAAAACACTTACAGGGAGGAACAAAAGCCTGATTTACAGTGTGGCTCAAAAGTTATTATGGTCAATTCATGCTCCCATTTTAAGAGTTAACCGCACAATACATGCTAAAAGTAAAGAAAAAAAAGTAGGTACCGATTTTGTTTTGTTGTAGTTGGTAAAAGCAGTATAATAGTTGAATAAGTCTTAAAAAAGCAGTTAACTGATCTTTACTGGCTAAAACAAAAAAATCTTATTCTAGTTTTTTCTTTACTTTTAGCATGTTATGAAATGTTTTTTTCTCAGTTTCTGAGAATTACTAAAGCAAAAATGAAATGACCATATAAAACCTTTGAGGCATACCCTATATATATAAATATAAAACTATCTGGGACGACCTAGGCTCAGAATATTAGATATCAATTTTTTAAACTTTAGAGGAGAGCAAAAAAACAAATAAAATAGTTGAAATGAAATTTATTTGATGGTATCGCAAAAAAATAATATCTAAAAATAAAACAATATAGGTTGTTATACTTTTATAAGGTATTTGAGATTGCGACAAAAATGGACAAGACAGAAACGCAGAAGTTCAAATGACAATTGACATTTTTTTAACAAGGGTTAGTGGTTAGTTCGATCGCTATGACATAATGACGTGACATCTTTTTAAGTTTACATTTACATTTCATAATAAGTTTATAATGAAAATTCACCTTTATATTATAACAATTGTTTACAATGATTATTCACTTTTATAATAAGTACTAAATAAATAATAAGTACTAAAGGTTTTACAAATTGTTTGTACAATTATAAGACATTTTAAAAATTACAATGTGCCTCTAGTTTTTAGAATTTTTACATTAATTTTTTAGAGATGCATTTGTTATACATACATAAGATTTTTTATAGTTATTTACCTAACAAGTGCGGAAAGTGATACTTTACCGCACGCAGAGTGGGGCAGACTGTGTCTAAACGCGATATAAAGTCGAAAAAATAAGTTAATCTTTTAGCAAAAATGAAATTGTGTGCCGAGAGTATATACTCCAAACTATATAAAAACAAATTCGATTAAATTTATAAGCCGCCAGAGTCCATTTTTTGCTGCCGCAAGTTCAGAGTTCTGTTTGTACCTTTATAGAAAGGTAATTTATTCGAGATTTAGTGTCTTTGATGTGGATAATTTACAACCAGGTACTTGATGTTGATGTCAAATAAGGAAAAATAATTTAAAAAAATATCTTTGATGTGGATAATTTACAACCAGGTACTTGATGTTAAAAAATATTTTTAATTTTTAGAACGCCCATGTAAGGGCTTTACAATATTTTTTCAATTCTAATGCGTCAAATAAGGAAAAATAATTAAAAAAAATATATTTTTCTCGAGTTTTCTTCTTTTAGCGGTAATTGGCGGGAATCGACGGGCTCAATACAATTATTAGAAATTATTAGTTTTATTTATTTCGGATTTCATATTTTTGGGTAATAAAGAAAAAATTGAACATCTATTTTTTTTTGTTCTATTTTTATATTTATTTTTCTTGTGACGATTGGGAAGACTTTTTCTGGGGGCATCGTATCTCCAAGGTCGATATCGCCGCTAAAATGATTTAAATTTCTTATTAAAAATTTGACGGGCAGTTAGCTACCGAAAACGTCGGAATACACCCGATCACTCTGTTGAATTATTAGCTCTATTTCGCCTGTGCAACAAATTCTCTATTTATGCAATTTTATGTTAAAAAGCCATCGTTGTCCCTGCAAGTAAATCCCAGTGGATTAGGAGGTACCTCCCAGAAGCCGAAGAAGAAAAAAGGTGTAAGTTTTCCCAATCAATCGTAAAATAAACTTAAATTTATAAAAATCTATTAGAGCGCGCTCTTGCTATCCAAGGGTACATTTTTTGGACCATCGGAGCCGGATTTTATAAGTTTCAGTTTTTTATTATTACCTACCTACTAGTTCTATCTCTCTCAGTTATTTTTTGTACTTACTCTCGCGGGTTTTTATGATTTTAACAGTTGGCAGGCGAAAAAAGTTTGGCTAATTTTTACTCTCTCTATATAAAAATGACTGAACTCAAAATAAAACAAGGTAAAATTTTGTGTGAGCAACTATTGCAAGATCCTACCATGCGCCCTAATTTTAATATGCGTTTTCGACACGTGGACTCTTTACAACGAATTTCAAAGTCACCATTTAAATATTTTGTAATTAATGGTATCGAGAGACCTTCAGACCAATCCGCAAATCGAATTGGAAAAACAATTTTCCGATAAATATTACAGAATTATGGAAATTTACGACTCTCTTTTTAAAACCGCACAAAACCCTATTAGAACTCAGGTTTCTTTAAGAACCAACGCAGAATATCCAAAAGTAAAAATTCCTACTTTTCCCTTTCAATTGCAAAATGTACCCCTTTGACAGGGCGAATTATGCAGTTGCGTACGATGCCCTTATTGCACGGTATGATAATGTCCGGTTGATTGCTAGTTCTCATTGGCAAGAAATTGAAAATGCAAAAAAGATTTCCTCCCTTACTTCTCAAAATTTGCGCTCCCTCTTAAATACGTTTAATAAAAACATCTCGGCTCTCAATAATTTAAATATAGACACGTCCGGATGGGATTTTATTTTGTGTCAAAAATTATTACATTTATTGGATTCAGAGACTGTCACTCGCTTTAAATTACATCATAACTCAAAATCCATACCCAAATTTTACGATCTCAAAGATTTTTTGACCAAGCAATGTAACGCCCTTGAAACTGTTAATTTTATCTCCGGATTAAGTTCCCCGTCAACGTCGCGGTCGTTTTCAAACAACGCTTCTAATAAGTTTAAAAATAATGAAAATAAAACCTATAATTTTAGACTGAGGCAAAACTCACTTTTTACTCATAATAATAACGCCTCTAATATCACCTGCCCGATATGTCAGCAAGCTCACATTATCTACAAATACCCCACATTTTTAGAAAAGTCACCCCTGGATCGTTTTAATCTCGTTAAACCAAATAGATGGTGCGTAAATTATCTAGGATTTCGTCACTCCAAAAATAACTGTACCTCCAGTCTTTTATGTTTAAAGTGTGGACAACCACCACATTTTATTAAACTTTCCTCAAAATGATTTTGGTCCTGCTTTAAATCAAAATAATAACTCTCAAACTAGTCAAAATAACTCCAATGCAGGCGCAGCGCAACAGGCAATGCTTAGTTGTGAATCCCACTCTTTTAGCGGTACCACACCGGTAAATAGCACTTTGTTATCCACAGTTATGTGTGAAATTCGTGATTCTCAAGGGAAATTTCATGAAATTCGTGCTGTGCTAGACGGGGGTAGTCAGATAAACTCTTTATCGGAACGCTTTGCTAAGAAATTGAACTTGCCTTCAAACTGTTTAAATATGAATATAAGCGGTTTAGGGTAAATGCATTCTAACGCTTCTAGAGGAGTAGTTTGCAACATTCGCCCTAAGAATAAAATAAAACCACTTTACACAGTAGATGCGGTAATTTTACCCCAAATCTGTACCGATTTACCGTCGACTTACCTTACTCCCAACTTTTGGAAACATACTTTAAACCTACCACTTGCTGATCCTTTTTATAATTTGCCGGGACCAATCGATATGTTATTAGGCGCTGACATTTTTCCCCTTGTTTTCCTATCGCACAAAATCTCTGGTAATAACCCAAATGAACCCACTGCTATTGTGACCTCTTTTGGTTACGTAATCTACGTACTCCACGCCAAGTAAACGCGTTTTTTTGTTCTAATTTTGAATCTGAATTGGATAAAACTCTAAAAAGATTTTGGCAAATAGAAGAAGTCCCTTTTCCCCCATTTTGGACCCCAAAGACACCCTTGCTGAAGAAATTTACTGTAAAACTCTCTCCAGAAATAGTGAAGGTCTATATATTGTAAGCCTGCCTTTTCGAGAGCCCGCTCCCAGCTTTGGTGACACGCGTAGTATAGCTATAAGGCGTTTTTATTCTTTAGAAAATAAATTATTGCGTAATAGTGAGCTCTATAAAAAATACTGTGATTTTATGCAAAATTATTTAAATAACAACATTATGGAAAAATCAGGGAACATTTTCAAAATATAGGAAATTCCTATTATTTACCGCACCACTGCGTACTTAAATCGGAGAGTAATTCTACTAAATTAAGAGTAGTTTTTAATGCGGCAAGTAAGGCCCCTAAGCACTCTAGTTTAAACGAAATGCTTTTACCAGGCCCAAAGTTACAGCGTGATATTTGTGCTATTTTATTAAATTTCCGGTTACCTCTTGTAGTTTTTTCTTGCGACATCAAAACAAATTAGTTGAAATTTTAAAATGTGAAGGTTTTGAATTAAGAAAATGGGCTAGCAACGAACCTTCCTTCCTCTCACATTTACACCCTGACTATTTATTACATAATTCGCTCTCTCTATATTTGGACGATGATAACTTTAGTTTTAAGATATTAGGCTTGCAAGGGAACCCCCGCTCTGATCTTTTTTTTTTATAATGTAAAATGCCAAAATTCAGTTTGTACTAAACGCTCATTATTTTCAGAAATTTATAAAATATACGAGCCCCTAGGCTTCTTATCTCCTATTACGTTATTTACTAAATATTTAATTCAATATTTGTGGACGCTTGGTCTTGATTGGGATCAACCCCCGCCCTCTGACGTCATTGACAAATGGCAAAAATTTAAAACTGAGCTACCCCTTGTCGCAAATTTTCAAATACCGCATCGTATTGTTACAAATGGTTTTTTATCATATTAATTACACGGTTTCTCGGACGCAAGCGTGCGCGGTTATGGTGTTGTCGTATATATACGCATTGTCACTACAAATAAGTTGATAAAAACCTTTTTAGTTTGCTCAAAGTCGGAATTTTCCCCTCTTAAAAAGATAACCTTACCTCGCTTCGAGTTGCAAGGCACAGTTTTGCTGTCAGACCTCCTATGTTTTGTTATAAGAACTTTTATTAATAAAATCCTTATCAATAAAGTGTTTACTTGGACTGATTCGCTTGTCACATTAGCGTGGATAAAAAAGCCTCTTTATACATGGAAAACGTATATCTCGAACCGCGTTAATCACATTCATCAAGAAAATATTTCTCCCGATTTATGGCGGATGTATGTAGCAGGGGCAAGCTGCCCTCTAAGTTAATTAATAATACTCTATGGTGGGGGGACCTAATTTTATCAAAAGTTTTCGGACACATGGAAGCTCGTAGAAAAATATTCATCGTTATCAAAAATTCAGCGTATTATTTGCTATATTTTAAGATTTACTTATAATCTAAAAAACTGATAACAGAAAACACAGATATTTTACATTGAAAGATATGGATGAAGCTCTTTTAATTTTCATAAAACGCGCAAATATTTTATTTTGCAGAGGAGATAAATAATATTAAAAATAAAAGGTGGATCTCAAAAGATTTTCGAAAATTAAATCCTTTTTTAGACCCCTCTGGGTTGATTAGAGTTGGTGGACGCTCAGAAATACTAATTTACATTACTCTAGAAAACACCCCATATTGTTACCACGTAAATGTCACCTTACTTTCTTAATTATTCAGTCTTATCATAGACAATATTTGCACCCTGGTGTGCAAACTCTACATTTTCTTATCACTTAAAGGTTTTGGATACTCTCGGCCAAAAGGGCAATACGTTCTGTTGTTTCGAAATGTTATAATTGCTGGCGTTTGAACCCAAAGCCAGTTCAACCCCTGATGAGCGATTTATCCCCTTTACGGGTTTCTGAACTGTGCCCATTTACGTGCACTGGTGTTGACCTAAGCGGTCCGTTTTTAATTACAATGGGCAAGTCGTGTGGCGCCCAAAGTTTTAAAGCTTATATTGTTTTATTTATTTGCTACTCAACTCGCGCTATTCATTTAGAATTGGCCTCGGATCTGTCCACCGAAGCATTTTTAGCGTCTCTTCGTCGTTTTATGACACGTCGCGGTAGGGTGGTTAGAATGCACAGTGACTGCGCTACTAATTTTAAACCGAAAAATTCGGTGAAAACTCATTTAAGTCGAGTCGTGGGTGATCAAATCCTAACTTACGAAGAATTTTACACGTGTTTAGTACAAATAGAAGCTCTGCGTAATTCCCGACTTCTTGTTTCAGTTTCTACTGACCCCAATGATTTCTCGGTCCTCACCCCAGGACATTTTTTAACATTAGAGCCGTTGACAGCGCTGCCTGATTTTGACATTACTCACTTAAAATTAAACAGATTAACTAGTTGGCAGTTGATACAAAGACTTCACCAAGATTTTTGGTATCGGTGGAGGAATGAATACCTCCACACTTTAACCCAGCGTGCAAAATGGCATTTGCCTAGAACTCCAATTTTATCTGGAACCTTTGTTGTTGTACATAATCCATTAGAGCCTCCAACGAAATGGAGTTTAGGGCGCATAGAAAATGTTTTTTCTGGTAAGGATGGCATTACCAGAGTTGTGTCAGTCCGTACCAAAAATGGCCTCATTAAACGACCTGTCGTTAAAGTTTGTCCTTTACCGGACATGTTAGATAATGTTTAAAGCATACATTTGTTTAAGAGCTCTAATGCTTTTAAAGGTGGGGGAAAAGGCTCCGTCGCCGTTCTGTTTTTTTTAGTTAATTATTATTAGAAATTATTAGTTTTATTTATTTTGGATTTCATATTTTTGGGTAATAAAGAAAAAATTGAAACTCTATTTTTTTTGTTCTATTTTTATATTTATTTTTCTTTCGTGACGATTGGGAAGACTTTTTTGGGTGCATCGTATCTCTAAGGTCGATATCGTCGCTAAAATGATTTAAATTTCGTATTAAAAATTTGACGGGCAGTTAGCTACCGAAAACGTCGGAATACACCCGATCACTCTGTTGAATTATTAGCTCTATTTCGCCTGTGCAACAAATTCTCTATTTATGCAATATTGTGTTAAGAAGCCGCCGTTGTCTCTGCAAGTAAATCTCAGTGGATTAGGAGGTACCTCCCAGAAACCGAAGAAGAAAAAAGGGATAAGTTTTCCTAATCAATCGTAAAATAAACTTAAATTTATAAAAATCTATTAGAACGCGCTCTTGCTATATTTATTTAATGCATTTTAAAGTCCTAGGGATTTTTTTGCAAGAATTAATATTTATTTATGGATTGCAAATTTCTAAAGTATCTTATAATAAGAAGATTAAAAATGACAAACGCATTTATTAACTAAATCTTAAAAATAAAAAGAAAAGGATCACACATAAAAAATTAATTTTCTGATAATTTAAATGTATTAATGTGTAGGTATGTTTTGAATAGTGGTCACTATATTAATTTTTTTTATGTCGAGGTAGGGAAGAATTGTCATTTTCGGGTTTGGTTGACTAAATCATGTAGTTTTGACAAGATAGGGAAACATTTTCACTTTCGGACGTACTTTTAAATTTCGGGAGGTTTTAAAATTATTACTCAGATTTTTTTTTTAATAATTTTTTGTGTTTTGTGTGTAAACTGTATTTATTTGTTTTGGACTCTATGTCGTGAAACTTTTTATCCATAATTTTAAGCTTTTTTTTAAAGTATTTAACTGCTCGAAGTTTTTTATATATTCTGGAATATTGTTATATAGTTTTGAACCCAAGAAAAAGTAACTTCGCTGCGTAACTTATCTACCTTTGGAATTCTATAGTTATTTCCTACATTTCGAGTTTTGTATGGGTGCTGTATGGAAATTAGTTCTTGTGATTTTTTGTTGTCTTATCATGACACTGTGGCAAAAGAGCTGCATTAAATCAAAAAAATTATTTTCTTAAAACAAAAGATCTGACGGATATTGATATAGTTTTTTGTAAATGATTTTAATACACCATTTTTGAACTTTTTCTACACAGTCTTTATGATTAATAGTTGCTCCATCACATGCTGCTATTCCGTAGTTTAAATGTGGTTCCAAAAGTGCTTGATACAAAATTCTTAGATAGTACAATTTGAAGTAGGTTTGAAATTGTTTGAATTTGTAAAGTAATGATCTTATTTTGTTGATTGTATATTTTGTGTGTTCATCCCAACATAAATGAGCGTCAATGTAAATGCCTAGATATTTAATTTTAAGTATTTTTTTAATAGATATTTGAGCACAGTTACAAGTATTAAGAATAAAAATTTTAATTCGTCGACTTTAGGTAAGTTATTAGCATAGGAAGTAAAGGGAACGTAGAAGGTTTTAGTTTAATTTACAGTTAGGTTCATATATTTTAGATAATGTAGTATTTTTTCTGTTTCTTTTTCCGCCTTTTCTTTTAATATTTCCCAGTTTTCAGCAGTGAAATACAGCCCTGTAACGTCCGCAAAATTTATTATTTCTCCATTAATGTTAATGTCAAAAAGGCCGTGAAAGTAAATGTTAAATAGAATGGGGAATCGATTGTTCTTTTGCAGCTACTTACATCTTCAATTTGAACAATCTGTTTCTATTTGAAAGATAATCTTTTAGAAGATCAAGTGATTTCCCTGTGATTCCAATGTCTTTAAATTCTTGCAGTAATAAATTGTGGTCGACAGTGTCGAACGCTTTCGACAGGTCTAGGAATACCGCAAGGGAAGGTTTTTTGCAGTCAAGGTTTTTATAAATTTTTTTTGTTCAATGGCATCTTCTGTTGATCGATTGTTTCTAAATCCAAATGTGTGTATGATAAAATTTTGTTTTTATCTAGAAATGTATTTAGACGTTTTTTTATTATTTTCTCGAAAATTTTTGTAAAACTGGTTATTAGTGATACCTGTCTATATTTGGAAACTTCTTTTTTGTCTCCTGTCTTAAATAAAGGTTTTATTATGGTGGCTTTAAAGGCGTGTGGAAAAATTACTGAAGCAAAAGAGTTTCACTATGTATGGTGATATCTTTTTTGTAAGTTCACTTTAACTTTATCGTATGCGGGCGCTTTTTTGGTTTAAGTTCCTTTATTGTATCCTTAATTTCTTGTACTGTTGTTAATTTAAGAATTAATTGAGTTCGTTTTGTTTTTTTGTTCTTCGATATAATTTACATTTTTTTTATTTTATTTGAATTTTTTTTTCCAATGTTAGTGAAAAAATCTACAAAATGATTTGCTAATTCTTTAATCACATTCCACACTGTGTTTGATTAATCTTTGCTTTCATATAGCTGTTTTTGGTAATACGAAGACTTTGTATTTTTATTAAAAGATTTAAGCTATTTCTGTAATTTTTATAGTTTTCTGTATTTTGAATTGGATCCTCTAGTTTTCTTTTAAAAAGGCTGTTTTTAGTTTTAATTTTATTTTTTATGCCTGCTGTAATGTTTTGTAATTATTGACATAAAAATATCTGTCGATTTGTTAATGTTTTGTTCAAGATATACATTTTGCCAACTTTCTGAAAATATTTTCATTAAATAAGGTTTTTTTTTGTAAAATTTTTCTTTTTTTCTTT
The DNA here is from genome assembly GCA_963921995.1 of Oxystoma pomonae. Classification (NCBI taxonomy): domain Eukaryota; kingdom Metazoa; phylum Arthropoda; class Insecta; order Coleoptera; family Brentidae; genus Oxystoma; species Oxystoma pomonae. The sequence goes on from OY998166.1 coordinate 46,205,449, forward strand.
TTTGTTTGTGATCTTCCCGATTTATTTATACAAAAGTTGTATAGTGATTAGTAATGACTGATTCATAGACTATGGGGGTAAATTTTTTTATTGTGATTTTATTTTTTTTTAATGTCATCAATACATCCTAATTTTCCATTTTCGGGTCTAGTGCCTTTATTGATTGAAGATAAGAAACCGGCTTCATAAAACATGTTTAAATATTCTTCAGTTACTTTGTCATTCGTGAAAAGGTCAATGTTTATGTCTCCTAGAATTAGGTTTATATCGTGGATCTTATTACAATTTTTTAGATAGTTGGAAAAGCGGTTTAGAAAATCTTTCTCATTAGGTGCTAGAGATCTGTATATGGCTATAAAAATATCGATAAACCTTGAAATTTTAGTGACAATTTAATGCTATTTTAAGACCCAATCACTACAGAACTACTATTAAAATAGATATTGTTTCTCAGGTAAATTACGACTCCGTCATGTAGATTAAACCTTCCTTCGCTATAAATTATGTTAAAGCCACTAAGTTGGTGCAAGTTGATTTGAGGGATTATAAATATTTTTCTTAAAACTAGACAGTGAATATTATCTGATATATCTTGAATCTCCACCCAGAATGAATCGAAAGTTTTTATTTAAGCTTCTTATATTTTGATGAATTACTTGAAAATCAAAATTAGTTTTTGTTATTTGGTTTTGGAATTCTTATTAAAAGAGTTATTTTTCCATTCTTGTTTGACATTAGCACTGATGTCATGCAGTATATTAATTAATACAAATTTAAGGATGTCGATTTCAAAAATTGCAAACAAATGTCATTCGCAAATCAAGTAAGAAAACGATTTTGACAAAGTGGCCACAAGAAGCTTTAAGTCCAATCATATTGTCATCTAAAGAGATGACAAAAATGGAACTTGGAATTCAATGGAGGTCGACCTAGATAAAATGATAAAATGTCTCAAAGTGATAGCTGCGAATCTAGCAGCGATTCAGATGATGCTATTTTTGAGTAAAATTGATACCTTTTTTAAATTTGAGTATTTCTTTTATTTTGATACGATTGACTTATTTTGTCTGTATGTTTGCGATTTTAGTTCCTACCATATTTACACCCGATATATTTATATTTTTCTATAAAATATATTTCTTTTATTTAATTTGTTTAATATTTTAATTAAGTTTTGTTCTTAGTTCTTAATTTTGAGTACTTATACCTATTTCAAGTACTAAATTATCTACATCTTATTTGTGTGAATACAAAAAAATTGTAATGACTTTTCTAAAATTATATAATCTGTCAAAACAAAAACTGTTATTAAATCATTGTAGAGGGAAAAATATTAATGGATTGAGTAAAATGTACAGTCAATAACAATCCCTAAAAAAAGGAAACTACGCTTAACTAAATATGCATGTACTTGTTAATGTATATCCACAGCAAGTAAAAAAATGTCTTCAAATCATTATTAGTAGGGGTGGCCAGCGGGGGTGAATTTGATCGACAAAACTATATTTTTCCTTAAAATAATAAATTAAAATTTTTTGTAAATAAAATCTATATGTTTGTGGCGGATTCATAATATCGAAACTACTTTTTCTGGGTTTTTGGTCACTAAGTAAATTTTTTTTCAAAAATATGTTAAAACCCACTGCGTAAATTTAAAAATTATTTAAAAACCACTGACAAGAACAATTTTTTTTCTTTAGGAATGTACGCAGTGGGTTTTAACATATTTTTGAAAATTTCTTTTTTTTTCCTTAACTTAGTGGCGAAAAACCCAGAAAAAGTAGTTTTGACATTAAAATTTTTTGATCAAACAAGTGCCAGTACAGACTTTATATCACGTTTAGACTATCTTGCCCCACTGTGCGGCAGTTGAAAAGCCGGCAAGGGCGGTAAAGACACTTTACGCATGTGTTAGGTACACGATTTTACCTAAAAACCGCAAAAATTCCCAAAAAAGAAATATAAATATCTGTATTTTAATTTTATGAAATAAACGTAATAAAATAACGCACTGAGTGCGGTTAAGTACTACTTTCCGCATGCAAATGAGTGCGGTAAATTGCACTTTATACAATACAGTTATTTTGAAAAAAAAAAATGATTTTTACCACTAACCCTAACAATACTTATTTAGTACTATATAATAATGGTCACTACATTTTTCTATAAAATATAACCTACAACAAAGAACAATTTTACAGATATATCACACACAACTTGTCATTGTCTTCTCTGAATTTTTTGTCTAAAAAAAATGTCGTTAAAATTTTAATATAAAAATGTAAATTTTTAAAAAAGATCAAATAAATGAATTGAATTGTTTTAATAAATGCGCTTTCACTACATCTTAAAGTTAAATAATAAATAAATACCTATAATTTTCAACAACAATTTGTATTGATGTTAGCAAACACGTTTTTCAACAATATGTATTGTTAAAAAAGAAATGTTTACATAATCTGAAAATTTATTAGATTTTTCCAAGATTCGACCAGATCGACTTGTCTTTACTGAGTCTGGAGCAGACTGTGATTTTGAGGATACCTCAAAGTTTATTTTTTTTTGAAAAGATGTAGATATGTGTCAACATTCAAAGTTGTTTTATCAAAAGGTTGAATTTGACAATTTTTCTCAAAATCTGTAAAGATGTTAGTAGATTAAACGGGTATTTTTTCCTGATTGTCAATTTTTTGAGAATTACGTGCTAAATTGTCATTTACAAACCTGTCGGTAACATCTGGAATAACCTTAGAAAATCCTATTTTGATAAATTTCCTCCAACTGCCGATTTTGATAAATTTGAATATATATTCTTATTTAGGTGAGTTTTGAGTGGTTTTTGGTGGAATTTTCTCTGGTTTCTCAGAAGTACTATCTAAAAGCGAAGAGTCTTTAAAATAAAATTATTTCTGTATGAACCCAGCTTTAATCCTCTTAGGCTTCTCTGTGCTTTGTCACTTTCATGGAAATGTCTGTCGCACACCATATAAGTTACATACATTTTTTCAGCACTTTTATTTATTAAAATGGGATTTTTAACTTGTTCCACCCATTTTCTAAATAGTTCTGCATCATTCTTTGGAAATGTATGTTTTTTCATTAAAACATCCGTGCGTCCCGGAATAACACATTTCTTTTTTCAAGGTGTGTAACTTTCCATCACGAATAAAGTAAAAAAACACAAAAATGTAGTAAAAAAAACACAAGAATACATTGGATTTCAAACTTCTAACATAAAACTCTGGAATTTTCCACAATCGCCACAAGGAAATTGACGCTATATATAGTTTTCAATATTTGTGTCTTTCTTTAATATGGGTAAGTAGAAGGAAAGAAGAAATCCTAAGTATTGAAAAGACGAAAACGCAAGTTTGCTGGCAGCTCCATAACGTGGATAAGTACAGTACCTACACCGAAATTTTATTTAGAATAATAATAAATGGATATTTTTTTATTCAACTCAAAAGTTAATTCTTGGTTAATTATTTACTTTGAGACCGTGATTATACCTATTATATCGAAATATTTAATTTTTGTTTTTACGTTTTTGTTCATTTTTGTACTTTAATGTTCTTAAATTTTATCAACGCAATATTGATGTTTTAATTTACTTTTTTGTGGCTAATTAAACATTCTCAGTGGGATTTACTAAAAGGGTTTAGTCTATTTTAGAACGGTCCTAAGTTTAAGTGAAATTTTAGGTTTTAAGCATTTTAAACCAACCCTCCTTGAATTTTAGACATAGTTTGATTCATAAGAAGAATATGAATAAATTTGTTTATTGAATAATCATCTAAAAACAATCTTTTGTTGGATTTAAGAAGAAAGTTTTAATTTAGAAGAAAATAAAATTAAAAAATTCAAACCCACGCGGGTTTTAAATAGTAAACACTCTGTAGAACAAATTAAAATTGGGGTTGGTTATATGTCACTGTAATTAAAACTTACCCTTGTTAATTAATTTTTCCAATTATTATCTCATGTCACACCACGATTTAGATGGGTAATAATAAAATAAGGAGTAGATTCATGTTGTATTTATTTAAAAGGTGTTTTTATTTATGAAATATATTAAAAAACTTAAATGCAAGTTTTGTCTACATTTCTGTCACTGTCGAAATGTCAGTTTCAAAATATTAGCTGCGTTGAAATCACAAACAGCGAGTTCGGATTTTTTACCTCTGCTTGTACCTTAGCTTGCACCTCTACTGATGAAAGCTACAGCTTTAAATTGGGTGGGCTTTGAGTAAGGAAAGTTTTCTTGAGTGCGCTTTTAGATAACCTCAATGTTTTAATTTCAATTTGTAAATAAATTAATATAGTTGTTTTGGGTTTTTTTATTTGGTATATTTTTCGTGCATCATCAGTGATCTTCACTCATGTTTGTTTTGCCTCGTAGTGTCCTCATAGATATATTTTTTGTGCTGAAAACGGGCTCAAAATATGGCGTTTTTCTGGACAACATTGGAGGTGTTATTGGTTAATGAACAACTTGGGATATTAAATAAGGTAAATTAATCCTTGTAAAAACGGTTACTTAGGGAAATTATAAACGAACTTATTACCAATTGCCACAAAACAATCCTTTCTGGGGGCAATAAATTTAAACCACCTCCTAGAGGTGGTCTAAAAAATCACCAACTTTCTAACCTCAAACACAGATAATGAAGCTATTATGTGCCAAATTTTTAGCGTATTCACCATTTGCCATTTTGAAACCTGTCAAAAAAAAATTAGTTTTAGGGCATTTTCTCTTAAAATAGGGTACATTTTGAGAAAAAAAGCAGTTTTTCAGTGTTTTTTTGCAATAACAATAAAAAATAATCAATAACTTTGTGTAGTTTCTGTATGGGTAAGTGTTTTTTGAAAATTGGTTTTAAAAGGTAGTTTCTGTATGGGTAAGTGTTTTTTGAAAATTGGTTTTAAAATTTAGTACCCCCCCATGTGTATATATTTAGCCCTGTGGGGGGTTCTATTTTAGATGTTAGTAAATCCCACTGTTAATATCTTTAAAGATTGTTGCAAAAACGTATTTTGCACTTTTTTACTCCCAACTACTAAAAAAAATTACCCAACCGAAAATATTTTGATCGACAATTGGTAGGAAACTGTACGCCGTAAGCCCGGAAGATAAGGGTTCCAGCCTTGAAAAAATTATTAAGCAGTGAAACTTGGAACGCATACTAAGTGGACACTTGGATAATTTTTTAGATATGTTACACCATTGGACTTTAATGAACATCCGCGCCAAATTTTGTCGCTCCATCATAATTTCGTAAAATTTTACGAATTTTGTTTTCGAGAATAGGGGTCCTCTGCAGCGGACTTTATGGTGTCTACATACCTCAAAAATTACCTGAAGGTCCACTTACTATACGTGACAAACTTCATTTTTAACAAGACCCGTGTTAATTTTTGCTCTTTATCCAATTTTATATAACCAACAATAAGCAAATATGGTCCTGGAGCCTGTGTTAAAAATCATGTTTAGAAGCATTGTGGCATACATTTTTTTGTAGGAAATGCTTTCACAATTAATAATTTTAAAAAAACAACAAAATGAATCTCGAGTCCGCAAATAAAAATGAAAGTAAAACTCGTGGCATATCGGACAAAGCGTTTTTGTTTCCCACTTCATTACGACCAGGCCTCCAATGTCTAATGGAGAATCCAGACACCTACAGACCTGTTTCATCCTTATTAGGAATCATCAGGGAGTCATAGGATTATACCTGCCAGTTGAAGCTACCCAGTGACCATGCACACCTCTAGAATTTAAAACAAAAAGTTTGTAATCCTTGGGGACGTAGTAACTGTGTGCGCCACCTGTCGAATAAACCGAGAAACAAAAACATCAAAATTGAAAAGTGCAAGACACCGTAAATACAGAATTTTTATTTGCGGACACGAGATTCATTTTGTTGTTTTTTTTTAAATATTTTGGCTTTCTAGTTCTGCGCAACAAGCCTCCTCCGGAGCGATTGCTTGCTGATGCCTTAAAATTAGGGCCACGTAGTATGAAGCTCCAATTGGGGCGGTGCTGCTGCGAACGTTACCTCTTTTTTAAGAGTCATGTTACAGTGACCTTATACTTTTACAAATTTCTACTTTATAACCTGCTGAACGGTACAGGATTCTGTATTTACGGTGTCTTGCACTTTTCAATTTTGATGTTTTTGTTTCTCGGTTTATTCGACAGGTGGCGCACACAGTTATTACGTCCCCAAGGATTACAAAGTTTTTGTTTTAACACACTGTGTAGCTTCAACTACCAGGTATAATCCTATGACTCCCTGATGATTCCTAATAAGGATGAAACAGGTCTGTAGGTGTCTGGATTCTCCATTACACATTGGAGGCCTGGTCGTAATAAAGTGAGAAACAAAAACGCTTTGTCCGATATACCACGAGTTTTACTTTCATTAATAATTTTCATGGTGGAGCAGGAACTACATGAATGAACGGGTCACGATCCTAAACTTTTGTGACGTCACCGCCACCTCACATTTGTGACGTAGGCAATTTTATTTTGTGTGCCGCTGCCATTGTCACCTCTAATGTAAACCAATTTTTTTTTTGTTTACATTGAATATTTTTAATCTCAAATCAACTTGCCAGTGTAATGAGAGTTTCTTACAATAAAACAAAATAGACATAAGATTTTTGGTGCTGAAATTACGCGAAAAAAGTGCATCTTCTATTAAATCCTTTGAATATTTGTGAAAGTGAAAGTCCAGAAAAATGTCTGCGCCCTATACCCCGATGCATTACCATCCCGTATAGCTTTAGCAGAACATGGCCGGCCCTAAAGCATCCTTCCTGAATTGCTAAGAGGCGATTTTTTTCTGCTTTTTTAAGTTCTTTGTATGGAAAAATGAAGTAACTTTTTTGTGGGCAGTGGCAAGTTACGGCAATTGTACTGTTCTGTTTTGATTTATGAAAAGTATGAAAAAATCAGGGTTTTCACTGCTGTCATCATCATCATAGTCAATCACTCGACACCGAGTATGATTTTGCTCTATTCTGTATCGTCGCTATCTGTTGTGCGTTTTTTATGGCTATGTAAACCAATTCTCGAGCCGAACACCCTTCCATAGTCTGTAACGGTGCACTTTTATAGCCCCTTAATAAAGTAAAATGATCATACCTTAGTCATATAAAACCACCTTTACAGAGTATACTTTCATATGATATAACATTCAGTCAAAATGAAACTAATCACTGGGTTTCTTTTTCTACATATTCGGGTTGGCAGGTTTATCTGTTTGGTTTCAAGGTGCTTTTGTATTTTCCCGAAAATATATGAAAATTAAAAAATTTATTGGTTTATCGTTTTTGACACTTGTGTGAATATATAAAATATTTTGAATTGAATTGAATTTTTACCAGGAAGAGCTTTCGGGAAAATACAAATTGTCGTGTAGTAGTCTAAGAATTTGAATATATTTTTGGGGGCATCCAGCTTTTGCCAGTATTTGCCAAAGAGCGTCTCTGCTGACCGAGTCAAATGCTTTGACTAGGTCTATGAAGGTCATGAAGAGGGGGCGATTTTGTTCTCTAGATTTCTCTTGTATTTGTCTGTCACTGAAGATCATGTCAGCTGTGCCTAGATTGGGCCTAAATCCATACTGTGTCTGGCAGATTTTGTTCAGCAATCGGAATTAATCGGTTTGATAGTATCCGCGCAAGTATCTTTCGAGCAAGAGAAAGCAGCGATATACCTCTGTAGTTTCCACATTGGGCCTTGTCGCCTTTTTTGAAAACTATAGAGGCGTCTCTGAGTTCGGCAGGAATGGTCTCAGTGGTCCATATTTTACTTATTACAGTGTGCATTTGGGAATTAAGTGCGGGACCCCCTTGTTTGTAAAGTTCAGCAGCGATACCATCTATGCCTTCTGACTTCTTATTATTTAGCTGTGTGATTGCCTTTTTGACCTCCTCTAATCTCGGAATCTCACTTAGGTGTTGTTGCGTAGTTTTCTCCAGAATTTTGTCGAAGATGTTATTATCGACCTGAGACTCTCTGTTGAGTAGTTCTTGGAAGTGTTCTTTTCATCGTGAATTGATAGAGGATCTGTCTTTAGGCAGCCTTGTTCCATCTTTGGATCTTAGAGGATTGATACCTTGTGTAGTGGGACCATATATCATCTAAGTAGCTTGAAAGAAGGCTCTGGTGTTTTTGGACTCAGCTAGATGTTGCATTTCATGTGATTTTGTTGTCCACCATTGTTTTTTTAATCTACGTGTTTGCCTTTATATTTCAGCTTTGGCTTCTTGATATTGCCTTTTCTTTTCGTTAGAGTTAGGGTGTCTTTTCCAAGCATTATAGTCTACTTGAAAAATGTTTTCTTGGTATTTAAGCTAAAGCTGGCCCCTTTAAACGGAAAATAACAAAATTGTCATATGTCACCTAAAAACAATTCAAATATGTCATCCAAAAAACCTCGAAGGACCATTTTTTTTTCGTGATTGTTAAAACGACGACTAGGGAACAACGATTGCAATAAATTTTGTTTTTATTCTTTAAATTATTTAAGCAAATATTATAAACGGAAATAAATGGGGGTGCCACCTTACTTCACTTTGACAACTAATTGACGACCATTTTAAACTCCACTTGTAAAAACATCATAAACGCCACTATCTCCTATGCTATAAACGCTAGGACACTAAATCTTTTTTTGTTCGATTGGTATTTTCTTTCTACATAAAAAAGCTCTTATGAGTTTAGTTTAAAAAATTACGTTTGAGCACTGACATTTATAAAAAGCACATTTTTTAATGGAAAACAATTAAACAAATGACTTTTTTGGTGTAAAAAAACCCACCATTATGAAAAATTCAATGGGTTTAAAGTGAGTTAAAAATAAGTTTAATTGTTTTTCATAAGTCACGTAGTTTCCAAGATATGACCCAAAAATTACCAAATTTTCAGAAAGAATTTATTACATTAAGTGCTAGACAACTGAGCTGTATAATTTGTGCTACTATGGGTAATTTTAAGAATGTCGAAAATACAGTGGCTTCCGCAGAGATTATCTAAGCGGGGGGGCTAGAGCTCCGCCCTACCTACGCGACTAAAAAATACAATGCTATAAAATATGAAGTAGGTAATGCATTACAAACCGGCAACCTTGAATATTTTTTTTCAAATCCATCTAAACCAAATGTAAATATTTTTTTTTGAATTAGCCAAGTCGTTCTACCGATTGAAAAAGGTCATACTCACGTTTTTGTCTCTGGAAGTTCTACCCAGAAACATTCGTAACTTCGACAATCACCAGAAATACCTAAAATAAGAAGAAAATAAAAATATAAAAATATCTAACGCATAAATTATGGTAGCTGAGCACTTACTTTAAGAGTATAATTAAACCCGTGGTAAAAACATCATCTTCATTGGTTTGATAAGAGAATGTGTTGCCTTAACGGGACGTAGGTATTACTAGGTCCCACCATATCATGAATGTCGTAAACCAGATCTTGTAATACAAGCATAATGCTTTAAAAAATTACAACCGGGTGGCTACTTTCGGAGTCGGAGTTTAATAAATTTGAGAAAGTAAAGTCATTTGAATAAAATTTTGAAAAAATTAAATTCGGAAAAGTTAGAAAACCTTTTGAAACCGTCAAATAAAAATTACAAAGTTTTCTCCACCGGAATATTATCTATAATAGAGAATGAACTTCATAACAGCTAAGAGCGTCTAACTATAAACAGCAACAAAATCAATAATTTAAGATATGCTGACGACACTGTCATAATTGCGGACACGCTGGAGGGTCTGCAAGAGTTGGTGAATCAAATTAAATGTTGAAAAAAAAATGATGGTTGCCAAAGAAGAAAATATTAGTGCCGTATTAGAAGTAAATGGCCTACAGGTCGGACGTGTCGATTCGCATACAAATACCTAGGTTGACAGTTCAATGAAAACTGGGACAACATGCAAGAAGTCCCCGAAATAATCGAACAGGTCTTATTATCTTTATCATTTGCTTCAGAATGATATCAGTTTTAGGTAGTCACGATCTGAATATAACTCTTCACACACAGAGTACTCTTAAAGTAAGTACTCAGCTACCATAATTTATGCGTTAGATATTTTTATATTTTTATTTTCTTCTTATTTTAGTTATTTCTGGTGATTGTCGAAGTTACGAATGTTTCTGAGCAGAACTCCCAGAAACAAAAACGTAAGTATGAGCTTTTTTAATCGGTAGAACGATTTGACTAATTCAAAAAAAATATCTACATTTGGTTTAGATGGATTTTAAAAAAAAATCCAAGGTTGTCGTTTTGTAATGCATTACATACTTCATATTTTATAGCATTGTCTTTTTTAGTTGCGTAGGTAGGGCGGAGCTCAAGCCCCCCCCCTCCAGAGCCATTGAATATATATAGGTACTCTTAAAGATTTAACTTTCCTAAAAAAATAATAATAAAATGGTTATCTGAGACTATGTTACTCAAGCCCCCCCTAGATAATCTCTGCGAAAGCCACTGTATTTTCGATATTTTGAAAATTACCTATAATACTTGTACTAATCATATCAAAGGCACATCACAAATTATACAGCTCAATTGTCTAGCACTTAATTATTGGGTCATATCTTGGAAACTACGTGACTTATCAAAAACAATTAAACTTATTTTTAACTCACTTTAAACCCGTTGAATTTTTCATAATGGTGGTTTTTTTTACACCTATTAGTTTAAAAAAAAGTCATTTGTTTGATTTTTTTTCATTAAAAAATGTTTTTTATATATTTCAGTGCCCAAATGTAATGTTTTAAACTAAACTTATAAGAGTTTTTTATGTAGAAAGAAATTACCAATCGAACAAAAAAAGCGTGTATAGTATAGTAGATAGTGGCGTTTATGACGTTTTTACAAGGCGAGTTTAAAATGGTCGTGAATTACTTGTCAAAGTGAACTCAGGTGGCACCCCCATTTTTTTTGTTTATAATAATTGCTTAAATAATATAAAGAATAAAAACAAAATTTATTGCAATCGTTGTTCCCTAGGGGTCGTTCTAAAAATCACGAAAAAATGGTTCTTCGAGTTTTTTGGATGACATATTTCATTTGTTTTTGGGTGACATATGACAATTTTGTTATTTTTCGTTTAAAGGCGCCAGGTTTAGCTTAAACACCAATAAAAACATTTTCAAGTAGGACTTACAGATTTTGAAATAAATCCATTTAAAATTTTAATGTTTACAGTATTGCCATATTGTAGTGCTACACTTTATAGGTGGCAATTTTGTAGCTTTGGTATCCCTAAACATACCTCTATCTATGATAAAAATTTCAAAGTGTTAGCCCATTTTTTTGTGCTCAACTGCCTCGGACTTGGACTATTATGGGCTTTTCTCTTCCTCTCAATAAGGTCTTGAATTTCTTTGTCGTGCTCATCAAACCAGTCTTGATGTTTTCTTTGTATGTAGCCGACCGTTGCTTCGGAGGTAGATGGTATTGCTGTCTTCAACATTCTCCAGTGATCGTCAATATTCTCCGGGTATTCTAAAGTACCCAGCTTTTGATTCAGAGAGACTTGGAATTTTGTTCTGGTTTGATCATCTTTAAGGCCTTCTACATTGAATCTTCTTCTGATTTGCATTTTTTGACGGCTACTTCTTGGTGGAATGTGCAAGTTCATTTTGGCTCGTATCAGGCGATGGTCTGTCCAGCAGTCGTCTGCACTCGTTATTGCTCTTGTAATATGTCTACGTCTGTTTGATCTCTGGAACGTACAATAATTTAATCAATCAGATGTCAGTGTTTTGACCTCGTGTGTTGCCAGGAGGTCTTGAATTTGTCTTTTTGTCGGAAAATTGTATTTGAGATTATGAGGTCAGAAAATTTTATTTGAGATTATGAGGTCATATGGATGCGGTTGTCCAGTCGGGCAGTTGTTGGCTGGCTATGTTTAGGGCACCTTTTATATCCCCTTCCCTTTCAGGGTGAGCAGAGTGGGCCCTGAATAGGGCTGCTCAGTCACGGATGCAGCACACGAGTTACTCTACAGCCAATTCTTGAGCAAAACGGCGATCACGCTTCCGCCGCTTTCGTGCCGGTTTTTCATTAAGAGCTTCCAGACAACACTGTTCTGCTCTCGTCGCAACTTGCCGATCGCCGAAAGACTGGTGTGCTTTGACTTCATGGTCTTATGTATCCTAGAAACTATAGGATCTCAGAGTAGAGAATGCCTGTGCGAGACTTTTATTAACGTGGACATGCTGATATACAGTCAGCAAGCCCAGGGTCCCTAATAACGAGTAACGACTCAATGGCGTACTACTGTAGCATTTATGCTATAGCTATGACAGTTGTTTGAAGGTGGTAGACAATGTTGAACTTGAGAGTAAACCAGAGTTCCGAATTTTCATTGTTTTTATTTCTTACTTTTTCGCAGTGTTTCGAATGATTAATATATCATCATCATCATCAGACTCCACTGTTGTTCTGTGTAAAATAATCACAATCCAAGTTACTGTTTTTCTGAGTATTTAACCAATAAGCCAAAATTTAGAAATAAATAAAATAAAATTACGAGCAGCTTTAAATTTAGGTAGAGAGTCATTTTTTTTAATGCAATATTTGTCGTAGAAAGATGAATCACAAAGTGAATTAGGTACTCATTATAAAAAATTAACGGATCATTCAGAGGCCACCCTGTAATTTTTTTAAAACGTTACCCCAAGAGTAATGTGTTGAACTATATAACTAAAACTATATTGCTAAAGTATTTTTAATTTTTTTCGTGAACTGCCAAAGATAAAAACCCAATGTGTTATGTATTTTTGAAACAGGGGTATTCCATTTAAAAAAAGAACCTTATGGCCATCCTGCGTACAGGGTAATTCAAGACAAAACTGAAACTTATACCAAATTTTATGAGTAATTAACTTCTATAGTCCATTTATTTCTTTAAAATTTTTGGCCTACGTTCCTTTGGGGGGGGGGACGGAATTTTTAATAGAAAAGGGGAGAATTTAAGCATTGCTCAAGTTTTCCATGAATATCTCAAAAACTAAGATACCTTTGTAAGAACTGTTTGCATTTCCAAAAAGCCAAATCATTGGTTTATTTAACAAGGTATTCGTTTTTGTTAAAAAGTAAGTGGTTCGAAAACAGTGGCGGCTCGTTTTGGAAAAATTTTAAAATTTCAGCTTTTTCAACTTATTTGCAAGTCACTTTCCTTTGTTCTGGTTTTTAGGTTTGAATTCCTAAATTATATTTATTGACTTTAAAAATTGACCCATTATCTTACCTTTCTTTTTCTGCTTTTTAAAATATTTTCTTGTACGGATTACGCTACCCGTGGCCTTTTTAGCACAAAGGCTATCGAAATAATGGTTTTGTTTTGAAATCTGCAGCGTCAGGGACTTTATTTTGTTTTGCCTATAGATATGTTGCCATTTTTGTTGTAATGTATATTTTTAAGATAACGTTTAAATATGTCTTTTAATCTTGTCACAGTTTATTCAATTTTTTTTTCGGTACCGTCCCCAGCAATGGTTAAATTTGAAAAATCCACTAATTCAAAATTGTGAATATTTTCCTCAAAAAATAACAACGCAATATCTCTCGCTGGCATTTCTACAAACTTTGTGAGATTTTGATAAGGCTATATTTTTTTTGTAGCTCTATTCATTCCCTTTTAGGACTGCTATTACATATGCAAAAAAATGGGGGTGGGGCTATGCTAGAGAGTTTCTTCTATACCCATGCTAGTCAAAAGTTCGTACGAAAATCGCATATTAGTCTGTAAGATGAGAAGTTTAGATAATTTTTGATAAATTTTTCTGAAAAGGGCCTCTGTTTCCGAAAATAACACAAAATTTTTTAAATGTTTAGAAATGATGGTGGAGCGATGAAATTGGGCACAAATGGTCATTGAAATTTTTTTTTGTTGTGTGTTACTTATTCGATGTCTCTTGCCTAGGATCTCAATTCTCGACGTTAAACAGAAAATAGGAAAATCTTAACAGCCATCCAAAAAGTGATAGAACTAGCAGATTAAGAACAAATATTTGTCCCTATATTAGCTTAAATTAAAAAATAAAAAGTTTTATGTAGAGGGCCCCAATTCTTGAAGTTAAAAAAAACACATTAAATATCACCTAAAGCATAACGATAAAATCATATAATTTGGCACAAATGATCACTGGGTCCTTTTGTACCAAATGTTTTAAGACCATTTGCAAAGGAGCCTTACTTCTGAAGTTAATTTGAAAGAATGTACTTTTAGCGCCAAAAAATGCAAACTAACAGATCGTGTTTTAGTAGAACACAGGGCGCCTATTTTTAAAAGTAAAACAAGTCTTGTGTTATTGACGAGTTTATTTATTTAACAATACGTTTTAAAATTACTAGACATTCTGCTCATCTGCATTAATAATTCGATAACATATATTTCATTTGGCTATGACTAAGAAGATATTGGGTAGTTTACCTAGACGCCTAGCGCTTTACCTTAAGAGAAAAGAGTATTTCCTTCTCTAGGGACGAAATATTTTTCCAGAAGTGTATTTCCTCAATAGAGAAGAAATTATTTTCGTATCTATGATCTATATATCTAATCGGGCATAAAAGGAAAAATCGTGCGGAAATGTAAAAATTGAGCAGAAAAGTTAAATCGGAAAAGTACTAATTTTCGCATGATTTATCGTGCGGAATCTTCCGCACGCTCATATAAAAAAGTGACTTTCCGCGCTAGAAATAGTCTGGAAAATACGATTTTCCGCATGCGCTTGTAGGAAATAGTTATTTATTTAACAAGTGCGGAAAGTGGTACTTTTCTGCACGCGACGGCAGTTGCACGAACGACGCGAAACGGAGTTCGAGCAAGCCGTCAAGGGTGGAAAAGGCATTTTCCGCAAAAGTTAGGTACAATTTTTTTCCTACGAGTGTTTTTGTTCATCTTATTTATAAAAAAAATGTTTTTAATACGCAAAGATTATATAATAATGCTACCAAAATGACACACAACATAGAATAGTTAAAGTCGGTTCGCTGTATGAAGTCCGATATCGGATTAAATCTCCAAAAGATGTTATCGCTTTTTGAACAGTAAGTCAGTTAAGTTAGAATGCCCTCGCTGTACTTGATCGTACCAGACATCCCACTGATTCACTGTATTCGAGTGGGCTACATCAGCGGTCTTAAAACAAAATTATTTAAGAATTACGCGTTATACTTATACCACGATAAATATTTCTATTTTATTTTATATTTCACTTATACTTTTGAAAAACTTTTTGCGTCAATAAGTTAAAGATTTTGACAGGTATTTTTTCCGAGAATTTTTTTATTTTGCGGTCATTATAGGTAAATCTAGAGCTGTCGTTAATGCTAATAATCACTATTTTCCAAGAAACAATTAAAATTTGCTCCAGTCCTATTTTAAATAAGTAGGTATGCTTTTATTTGCTTTTAGTTTTTTCTTATTGTTTGTGAATTCCGGAATTTAAAGCAGTTATAAAGCAAAGTTATGGAAAACGTTCAGCAAGGTGACACAACGCCTAGAAGGTGTTTATCACCAGGTGAACGCCGTTTGGTATTACAAGCGGAACGTTATTTTACGTTAGAAAAATATAACTTGGGTCCGTTAATTTCTGTTTTGGCAGTGCAAAAACGAACGTCTGATGCTTGCGGCATTTCAGATAAGACCTTAAGAAGACTTCGAAAAAAGAGTGAAGAGGAATTGGACAGACCATATAAAAGGGTTCGACAGCATTCAAAACCTTTGATCTATCCCAAGGGATTAAACTATCGATTAGAAATATCGTTTATGATATATATAAGTCAAAGGAATATGTTACCCTCAAAGCTATTCTAGAAAAGATAAAGGAAATTGGAAGTACCAGTTTGACCAAAAATTTAAAAGATATGGGCTTTAAATATAAAAAAACGAACAACAGAAAAGTACGAGCAATACAATATCGTGTCAAAAAGGTGGCAATTTTTAAGAGATTACATAAAAAACAAAAAATTGGAATTGCCAAGGCAAGTTGCTTTTATTGACGAAACATGGGTATTTGCGCACGGAACTTCAACAAAATCGTCTTGGCAGGATGAATCGAAACATTGCTGTTCCAGTACCCGTGCAAATAATATGCCAGTTTAATATTTTCATCAACAAAAAAAACTGACGATTATTACGGCAATATGGATGCTAAAATTTTTGACCATTGGTGTGAGGAAAAACTTTTAAAATTTTATAAAACCCTTCCTTAATTGTTTTGGACAATGCGTCTTACCATACGAGACTCTAAGAGAAATTTCCTACAGGCAGCTGGAAAAAAGAGGAAATAAGAGTGGTTGTCAAAGAAAAACATAAACCATGACAATTTATTTTTTCAAAGTGATCTTTTAAGCAAGTTTAAAGAGCAGCCATTTAAAATCCAGCAAAGTGGACAAAGAAGAATGACGAAAATGCATTGAACACACGAAAAAAAAAAATTTTTGAATCTTATGAGACAGAACAAGTTATAGACGAAGTAAGACCTTTAATTATTACGGTGCAAGTATGTCGATTGCGTCAGTAGTGAAAGCAACTGAAAACCATCTGACAGCGAAAATTTAGGTTTATTTTTGTTTACTTTTGGAAAAGGGTTGGCTGGTTTTGACCATTATTTCGTATCAATAAAAAACTAGATTCTTCTAGATTTAAACATGGACAAAACAAGATTGGAAAACAAAAAGCAGGATCTTTGAGGCTTAATTCAAACTTCTTTCAAAAATAAGAAGCCTTTATAGAGGACTTTAAAATGAGAGTATACAGGAAATACTATTTACTTTTCTACTAAAACACGACCTGTTAGTTTGCCGTTTTTTGACGTTAAAAGTGCATTTTCTAAAACTAACTTTAGGATTAAGGGTCCTTTGCAAATGGTCTTATAACATTTGGTACTGAGGGACCTAGTGATCATTTGTGTCAAATTCCATTATTATATTGTTATGCTTTAGGTTATATTTAATGTTGTTTTTTTTAAACTTCAAGAATTGGGCCCCTCTACGTAAAACTTTTTATTTTTTAATTTAAGCTAATATAGCGACAAAAATTTGTTTTTAATCTGATAGTTCTATGACTTTTTGTATGGCTGTTATTGTTATTTTCCTATTTTTTGTTTAACGGCGAGAATTGGGGTCATAGGCAAGAGACCTCAAACCTCGAATAAGTAATACACGACAAAAAAAATTGCAAGGTCAAATACCATTTGTGCCAAATTTCATCGCTCCACCATAATTTCTAAACCTTTAAGAAGTTTTGTGTTATTTTCGGAAAACTTTATGTTAGCAACATTTATCAAAAGTTATCTATTAAGGTTTATTTTTCTGTTGATACAAGTATATGTAGTAGTATGTTTTAGTTACCTGACATATTTTGATATATTGTCAATGTTAATAATTGAAAATTAGTCAAATAAAAGTCATTTAAACTGTCACACTTTGCCTACTTTAGATCAAGATATTATTCACAAAAAGTACACAATTCATTAGGTTGTGGTTCCAGTGACCTTCAGCAAATTTTTCTGCATCGTCTGAAGTAGAAGACAAGTAAGAACATTAGATGAAATTTGACTCAAACCTCCTATCCGAAAACAGTTGAAATTTTTAATAGAAATGGACCTAGTAAGAAATATTAAGCAACTAACTGGAGAATCAGATTGGGCAATATGAAAAGAAACTATCGAATTCAAACCTACACACACAAGAACAAAAACTGATGTTTGGTATGTACCTCAAATTTCTAAAAATGTATTTTCTGTATTAGCGACGCATGAGAAACATCCGAATAGTACTTTCAAATCAACAGTTACAGAATGTTGCTTAGAAGTAAATGGCAAAATTGTCATTACAGGTACAAGTCAAGTAGATGGTATACTTTACAAATGTGCTATAGAACCAGTGATTCCAGAACCTGAAGTACGTGTAGATGAGTTTAACGTTTCTGAAAACTTTTGCGGTTCCTTGCTTCAACTTTATCACGAGAGATGGGGTCATCAAGATGTTAGACATGTTCAAGAAAAGTTGAAAAATGATCTCAAAATCAATGTCCGACTAGAAGGAACTAGAAATATTTGTGAACCCTGCATCTACAGAAAAGCTCATCATTTACCTTTTGATGAGCTGTGGATGAGTAAGAAACCTAGAGTAAATCACCTTAAAATTATAGCTTCCACTTGTTACGCGCATATTCCCGTGCAAACACGAAGAAAAATTGATCAAAAGGCCCTGAAGTGATACTCGATTGGTTATGATGGAGATGAAAGATACAGAATTTGGAACAAAGAAGAGTCAAAAATTGTGCTATCCAGGGATGTTAAATTCTAAGGAAAATTGACTAACTGCGAAGAACCTATTAAGTTACCCCTTCGAGACAATGAAAGACCTGAATCTAACCAAAATTCTGAAAATGAAAAGACACTATCCTCCACACAACAACCAAGAAGAAGAAGAAGAAGAAGAAGAAAAAGAAGGAGAAGAAGAATATAAGAAAGAAAGCGAAAAAATCACAGAAGATTATGAAAGAATCTGGTTCTGAAAATGTCATAGAAAATGTAGGATGTTCTTATACCCTGAGAAGTCGTAAAAACTCCTGAAATTTGATTAGAAGCACTAAACAGTAAAGAAACAGACGAGTGGATAAAAGCAATTGACTCCGAAATCAACTCTTTAAAAGAAAACAAAACATGGGAGCTCGTTAGGTTACCAGCAGATGCAAAAGCGTTGCCGTGTAAATGGGTTTACAAAGCAAGGCTAATTGTCAAAGGCTTTAATCAAATAGAAGGTATTGATTATACAGAGATTTTCAGTCCATTAAGTAGACTAGCTACTATTCAATAATAATAATAATAATGCTCAGAGCACACGATGCGGAACACCGTTTCTAGTAACCTCACGGTTGGTGGGGAGTAGAACGGTGAATGGAACCTGGCCTATCTGCACCCGTGTAAGTCAGGAGCGCGCGACCGCCGATAAGGCCAAACCCAAAAAAAACATATATAAAAATTTTATTATTATATATATATATATATATATATATATATATATATATATATATATATATATAATAATAAAATTTAATTCGGCGGGCGAGGGCATTTCGAAAAACAAGTTGTTTTTCGAAAACCCCAGTCGCCTATTTCAGACACCGACGAGGATTATTGTTAATCCTTCAACCGCTGAGAGGGTGGAAAACTTCTGGAGGGGCATTTACGAGATAACTTGTCCGCTTAACACAAACACACCAGCCCTGGCACAGTTTGAAACCTTCGTGAGGGGGTTTCCACCACCAGAGCAACTGTGCCCACCAATAACTATGGAGGAAGTTCGAGGTGCTCTTATGGGTGCTAAGAACTTTGCTGCCCCGGGACCTGATGGAATTAACGCCTACTGGTGGAAGATCAACCATCAACCCATGAGGCCCTAGTCCGAATTTGTAACTCCTGGGTTAATGAGGGGCAGCCAATCCCTTCGTGGTCTATTGAGGGGCGAACCGTCTTACTCCCCAAGAACGGAGACTTGTCCGACCCAAAGAACTACCGCCCGATAGCATGTTTAAACGCTTGTTACAAGATTTTTACGCGACTCTTGTACCAGCGGATACTCCAAACCATGGGTCCCGTGTTTAGAGAAGTGTACGAGCAGCGAGGGTCAAAGAAAGGCGTAGCCGGCTGCAAGGAGAATCTACTAATAGACCGATGTGTCACACAAGACTCCTTCCAGTACAACCGAAAACTTTTGATGATCTGGATAGATTATCGCAAGGCCTTTGACACAAATTCTTATGAACTTATTATTCACCTTTTGAGAGGCGTTGCGGTACCGGATCTCATAGCGAGATGCATTTTAGGAATGATGCTACTTTGGAAGGGTAGTGCAGGAATATACTCATTCGGTTGGGATGGAGTTCGGATTGGATAAGTGTGCGACGGTTCAGCTTAGGAAACTTCTAGAGGGGAGCATCCTATGACATCTAGATATCGGAGAGACCTATATATATCTGGGTGTTCCCCAGGGACACATCCATGATAGTGTCGCAATAAAAGGCTCTCTCCAAGAAAAGTATCAGCAGCGACTAAGACAAATCTGGAGTTCAGAACTGTCCGGAAAGAACAAAGTCGCTGCTACAAACATGCTTGCTGTCCCACTACTCACTTACTCCTTTGGGTTGATAAAGTGAAACGTGAACTAGTTGCGCGAAATCGACGTGAAAACCCGCAAGATGATGACGCGATATCGCAGCCATCACCCTAAGGCGTCTGTCCAACGGATTTACTTCCCACGTTATCAGGGAGGCCGTGGACTCTTAATTTTGGAGTGTTTACATAGACGGTTGGTCCTAAGTATCGCTTGCGAAGTAATCAGAGACGAGGATCCCCTGCTAGGTCTACATATGGATAAGCCATTGCACAGTGTTTTCTTTAAAACTATTGAAAAGACTGGCATATCCACAAAGTTAAGCATTGCTTGCCAAGGTGGAGTCATCAACATCTTGGAACACCGAAGTCGCGTGATGGGTATACAGGTTCCTGACACAAGTTGTAGGGCCTGTTATAGGGCGCCAGAGACCCTATATCATTTGCTGTCTGCGTGCTGACCGTAGGCGGTCTCCGCGTATATCTATCGACACAATGCGGCGTTACGGGTGCTGTATTACCACCTAAGGCACTCGTACGGTGTTGATGATAATTTAGTGTTGCCATATGTCCCCTCTGATATTCCGTCCGTAGTAGAGAATCATAGAACCAGAATAAACTGGAATTCCGCATTCCCTACTCTCCGGGTTGTAAATGCTAACAAGCGGGATATAGTACATCTTGACAAAAATGATGTATGTCATTGAGTTCTCGGCACCTGCCGAGACAAACATCATTGTCAAGGAGGAAGAGAAACGGACGAAATATCAGGATCTTCTCTTTGATATTCGCCATGTGTACCGAGGCTATACAGTCAAGTTAGTGGTTTTTGGTAATTGAAGCTCTCGGAGGTGCACGGAAAACACTGCTTTCAGCTCTCAAAACCTTGGCAGCCTGCCATGACAAGGCAGAACACCTTGCTGGCGCAATGCAGAAAGCGGTCATCCTCGGATCATTGCTCAGAGCACTCGATGCGGAACACCGTTTCTACTAACCTCGCGTTTGGTGGGGAGTAAAACGGTGAATGGAACACCTGGCCTATCTGCACCCGTGTAATTTGGAGCCGCGGGACCGCAGATAAGGCCAAACCAAAAAAAAAATAATAACAATATTTTTGTGAACGCGACAAAGATTTAAAACTAACACACATTTACTAAATTAAAATGTAATAGCTCCAGTAAAAATACCTGACATCACACAATAAACAAATCTCCACGTAAGTAGAACTTGTCTGTGGGTTCATTCATTCACTTGTAATGACAACCATTTCCACTCGAAAATCGACTAGAAAAAGTGACATTTAACATCAATTGCTTAAATTTGTAAACAAAATTTAAAAGTTTTTTATTCACAACATTTATGCGCGTGTCCCATCTAAGGTGACTGTCAAACATAATTCCTAAGTATTTGTGTTTTGGCTATTTTTATTTTAAATTGATTCGATATCGTTAATTCTTCGTAAGCTGGAATTTTTTTTTCAACGAGGTAAACGGTATAAATTTAGTTTTATCCCAATTTATAGTGAGTTTTTTTATTGAAAAAATTCAGCAAACTTTGTAAAGTCATGTTCAGCTTTTTGTTTAAAATCAACCCAGTTGTTCCCCGTATAGATATATACCTGGTCGTCCGCAACAGCCCCCGACCTGTCTATTTTAAAGATATCATTAACACAAAGTCGGATTTTTATTATCAATTGCTTCATATAACTGTTTAGTTAAATAAGCTAGCGCATCCTGCGTCGATCTACCCTTTAATCATTTCTCTTTTCGCTTTGGTCCTTTGTGTGTTCCTTGTGGGATGCTCATCCAGGTTTGAATTTTCGTTATTTCCACCCAAGATCTTTTGATATTTTGTTTTTAGATTCTTTTCGGTTGATGTAACAGATTTGGAGGTTTTTTTTTGTTGGAAATATTAACGATGCCTATTTCTGAGTGATTCAATGTTGGAAATCAAAGTGTATGATGGTGTTTAATGATGTATGGGGAGGGTGACCAGTGGAACCACTGACAAGCCTACGCTGGTTACCCAAGGCGAAAGATCGTTTAATCACTTATCTTTTCGCTTTGATATTTTGTGTGTTCCTTGTGCGATGCTCATCCAGGTTTGAATTTTCGTTATTTTCACCCAAGATCTTTTGATCTTTTGTTTTTAGATTATTTTCGGTTGATGTAACTGATTTGGAGGTCTTTAGCTTTTTTTTTGTTTTTAATTGCCTTAGGAGCATAATCCTATTGGAAATATTAACACGCCAGTCCAAATCCGTATCAGGTAACTTGGATAAGTGCCAGTGCGAAACGATGCCTATTTTTGAGTGATTCAAAGTTGGAAATCAATGTGTATGATGGTGTTTAATGATGTATGGGGAGGGTGACCAGTGGAACCACCGACGAGCCTACGCTGGCTATACAAGGCGAAACATCGTTTAATCATTTATCTTTTCGCTTTGTTCCTTTGTGGGATGCTCATCCAGGTTTGAATTTTCGTTATTTCCAACCAGGATTTTTTAATCTTTTGTTTTTAGATTCTTTTCGGCTGATGTAACTGATTTAGAGGTTTTTAACTTCTTTTTAGGTCTATAGTTATTAAGGTTATGCTCATCGCCAGATTTAAATAATGGTTTAATTTTGGCAATTTTACGGGCTTGTGGGAAGATGCCCGATTTTATTGTATAAGTTAAAAATATGTACAAGAGGTCAAGAAAGTTCTGTAGAGTATTGTTTTAGAAAATCTGATTTAATTTTGTCTAGATCCGGAGCTTTATTTGATTTTAGTTCTTTAATTATTTTCCTAACTTCTTGAAGTCAGTTAGCTTAAATCTAATTTCATCATTAATGATTAGCTTATTTATTATTTTTGCCCCCACCTCAGAAATAAAAGATATTAAACCTGTCCACAATCTGTTTTTTATCTATAATTTTTTCAGTTTCTGTATCTATTGATTTAATTTCCGAATTTTGAGTTTTATTTTCCATTTTTCCCAGAGCCAACCAAAGATCTTTGAAATTGTGTTTATTTTTGTCAATTTGATTTTTATAGAAATTAATTTTTGTTTCCTTTATTAAACGGTTTTCCGTTTCATTCTTATTCGTTGCATATTTTTTTAAAAAGGGAGTGTCTTATTAAAATATTTTTATAATGAATTTGTTATCCAGGAACTGCGCTTGACCTACAGGTGATTTATTTTACTAACATTTTGCAAAGATCAATATTATGATTTAAAACGTAAAAACTACACTAGCATTTATTCGGGCAGTTACAGTTATATACTTGACCCCAATCGAAATTTTCTAAATGAGCTTTTAAAGAATTATGATAATATATGTTTTTACTCCTGTTAGGCTGTTTTTAAGACTGATAGTATATCTGAGGACAGCGAAACCTGTAAGATGGTTGGAAAATGGTCGATCAGTATTGAGCATTGAAGCAAGTATAAAAATGTTTTAGCAGCAGGTTGATGTTTCGACAGCTTTTTTGTATGGAGAGTTAGAAGAGATCATTTTTATGAAGCAATCAGATGGTTACAACCAAGAACAAGGCATCGTATATAAACTCAATCGAAGTTTATACGGTTTAAAACAGACGCCAAGATGTTGGTATACAAGAATCAATCAAATTTGACATTTAAATCAACCGATGCTGATCCTTGCTTGTATATTAGAGACCGAAATAAGAAAAAGCTGATCATTGCACTATACGTCGATGATGGTTTAGTGTCAGGTACTTGTCAACAAGAGATGGAGAACTTCATCAAAGATTTAAAAACTGAATTTTAAGTAACCTTTAACCAGCTACATATTTTCTTGGGCTTAGAAATAGATAGAAAAAGCACAGGATAAATCAAGATCAGTCAAAAATCTTACACGAAGAAGGTTCTTGAACGTTTTGATTTCTTAAGCTGTAGATCAGTGTGTACTCTTATGGAGAAGATTTCAGACGTTGTTCAAACAGGGAAAGTAAATTTAGAACGGTCTTTTTCATATAGACAAGCAGTAGGTGCTCTGATGTACCTAATGGTTGGAACCAGACCAGATTTAGCATTCAGTGTTCGATTTCTTTCCAGAACACTAGACAATTCTTTACCAGAAGATATAACTAGACTCAAGAGAGTTTTGAGATACCTAGTTGGTACTACTCAACTTGCTATTGTTTACCATCCAGGAGTATCGCACCAGTTAGAATGTCTTAGTGATAGCGTCTTTGGTGGTTGCACTCAAACAAGGAGATCAACTACTGGAGTTGTCATTATGTGTGCTGGAGGAATAGTTTCCTGACTTAGTCAAAGGCAGAGTATAGTAGCCACATCTACTACAGAAGCTAAAATTGTTGCTGCGAATGAAGCTACAAAAGAAATTTTATGGATTACCAGGTTATTCAAATCATTAATTCAATTTACACAGATACCAATACTTGAAATGGTAATTAAATTGACAGAAAATTTTTAATTCCATCGCAGAATCAAGCATATCGAATTAAAGCATTTTTTCATAAGGCAAAAAGTATCAGAAGAAAAGTTGAAAACAAACAGATTGCGACAGCTGAACAAGTTGCGGATGTGATGACCAAACCGCTGACCAAAACAAGATTTCAGATACTGTGTTCAAAAATAGATCTTGTTTAAATTTGAAATTATTTTATCAACAAGGGAAAGTTAATACTGTCACACCTTTGCCTTCTTTACATCAAGATATTATTCACAAAAAGTACACAATTCAGTATTATCTAAGGGTTTCACTGCTAAATTATTATTTTTTCTTAATTAAACTCCTCATCTAACATGGGCTCAGAATACCCTTTCTATCATAGCCCCAAATTTTTTGCATATGTAATATTCCTGATCAAGCTATTTTTGACAGATGCTTGCACGGTTGGTATTTTTGCATTCAGAGTATTCCTAAATTAAAAAAAAAATGTGATGGAGTGGCAAGTTCATATCACTAACAGTACCAAAGGCGTAGAAATTGTTATACATATTTGTAAGGCATTCTAATTTTAAAAATTTCGAACTGGAAGCGGTTATGACATATTTCATCTAAAACGACACTTTTGTATTAAAATTACTTCTTTGTTTAAAACTTGGAGTGGTAAGATATAAGTATTGCTAAATGCCGGTGGCATCAGAAACAGTTATATATATAAATTTTATCACTAAACACTCTATTAAAAATTAATCCTGATTGACGTATTTTTGACAAAAGTCTGCACTATGGTTATTTTTGTACTCGGATAGAACCTAGATTTTAGGATTTTTATAGTTTTATAGTGGAGTAACAAGGTATAAATATTATTACTACCAGTGGCGTAGTAATTACAGAAACATATTTTAAATGTCATTTATCTTAAAATATATTTTACAAAATCGCTAACCAACACTGATTGGAACAAGTAAAAATCATATTTAAATTTTTGGAAAAATATCAATATTGTCAATACTAGTGGCGTCAGAATATAGAGTTATATTTTAAATATTCCTGGTTCCTATCTGCCTGATTGAGTATTTTTGCACTCGGATAGTTGATCGTAGAGTAATGAGTTGTTACCAGTTATACTGTAGGTATTCATATAAATATTATTTCCAACTTCGTTTACCTACCTAACAGAATGTAAGGAGAAATGAAATAAATTGGCGTCAAGAGGACATTTTACTTTTAAAGCGGAGAATACCTTTTACTGTGTATTTTCGACAAAAATTTGGATAGCCTATATTATCGCGTAATATTATTCTTATGAGCTTAAATGAACAATCAAAACTTGCTTAAGTTACTAAGGTCGTTTGCTTTTTCGTTAAATATCCATGTTGTTGGCGGTTGTTAGAGAGTGTTCTAAGTTCCCCAGCGTCTCAAAGGATAGATTTCCATTCATCCGACCGCCCTATCGATTCAGCTACTCGAACTCGAATTCTGTACGTCCCAGCCAGAACGGAAGAGGTCCCCTGTCTCTATCCCGATCAGATCCTACTGACCGCCTTAACGACTTTTTAAAAAAAATAATAAAACCAAATAACTTTACTGACGCTTTATCATAAATATCATATTCCAGAACTTATCACTGAATTATACTCAGATAAAAGGTTCTAAACTTTTACAGTAGAGTCATCACCAAAAAGAGCTAGGTTCTAAACTCTGATACTTTATTAACCCGAATTACTTAATTCCTGGCTGGTACGCCTAGTTTCCATTCGTCAAATTACGGTGAGTGCACTGCTGCGAAAAGTGAGCCAAACGGAATATTTTCGGGAAAAAACTTATTAGGAAATAACTTAAAATTATTGTCAATCAGGTAAAATGTGAGAAAATTACCAGTATCTACTCTAAAAACTTATGATAAAGCTTCAGTAAAGTTGTTTTGTTTTATTAATTTTTCTTTAAGTCGTTGAGGCGTTCAGTAGGATCTGATCCGGATGGAGACAGGGGACATCTTCCGTCCTGGCTGGGACGTACAGTATTTGAGGTTCAGAGTAGTCTTAGAACACTCCCTACCAACCGCCAACGACAAGGATATTTAACGAAAAGGGGGTAAACGACCTCAGCAACTTGAAAAAGTTTTGATTGTTCATTTAAGCTTATAAGAATAAAATTACGCGATAATATAGGCTATCCAAATTTTTATCGAAAATACTATAGAAATTATGTTATCATATGGTTTTTTATATAAACCTTATTTGGATGGAAACTGTTCTAAGACACCCAGTTTTTCAGATATTCATGAAAAACTTGAGCAATGATGAGATTTTCCCCCTTTTTATGAAAAAATCGCCTACCCCCCCCCCCCCCCAAAGGACGTAGGCCGAAATTATTTGACTTTTGAATGTAATATAGTTATGGTGTCATGTCATAAAAGTTTGAAATAAACGGACTACGAACAATATTAAAAAAGTTAGGAGGGATGTGCATTTATAAAAAAAGACCTTGTTATTTTAAAGGAAAACCGAAATATGTTTTCACTTTTTGTAAATATATAATAACAATTTTAAAAAGAAAAGTTTGGTGAGACCTCTAATAAAATTGGTGTTAATTTCAAAATTTACTTTTGGGTATCTTTATTGTTTGAATAGAAGTCAACACCGACAATAATTATAAATATAAATATAAATAAATATAAAACTATTATGAGCTGACTTTCATATTTACAATATTTACAGTTAGTCATTATTGTTCACCCTAGACCTACATAGTTATGTACAATCACTAATTTAACCTAACTCAGAGTAGCTGAGTCCATAGGGTGGTCTTAGAACACTCTCTACGAACCGCCAACGACAAGGATATTTAACGAAAAGTTGGTAAACGACCTCAGCAACTTAAACAAGATTTGATTGTTCATTTAAGCTCATAAGAATAAAATTACGCGATAATATAGGCTATCCAAATTTTTATCGAAAATGCTATAGAAATTATGTTATCATATGGTCGGCGTTTTTTATGAAAACCTTATTTTACTACACAGTAAAACGTATTCTCTGCTTTAAAAACAAAATGTCCTCTTGACGCCAGCCAGTTTTATTTCTCCTTACAGTCTGTTAGGTAGGTAAATGAAGTTGGAAAAAATATTTATATGAAAAGCTACGGTATAACTGATACCCAACCCTATTAGGCAGATAGGACCAGGAATATTTTGAAATAAATTATACCTTTAAAATTAAAAATATAACTCTATATTCTGACGCCACTGGTATTGACAATATTGATATCTTTCCAAAATTTTAAATCTGGTTTTTACAGGTTACAATCGCTGAGGGTTAGCGATTTTTCAAAATATATTGTAAGATAAATGAAATTTAAAAATGTGTCTGTAATTACTAAGCCACTGGTAGTAATAATATTTTTACCTTGTTACTGCACTATAAAAATCTTAAAATCTAGGTTCCATCCTAGTACAAAAATAACGATCGATCAGGATTGATTTTTAATAGAGTGTAATATAACTATTTCTGATGCTACCGGCATTTAGCAATACTTATATCTTACCACCCCAATTTCACTCCGAAATTTTTGAAATTATAATGCGTTAACAAATATTTAATACCAATTTCTACGCGTCTGATACTGTTAGTGATATGATCTTGCCACTCCACCATATTTCAATCTGGATTACATATGTCAAAACCGGTGTCATCCAGGGATATTTGAAAAAGAATTGGTACATGATTATTCACACGTGTCAGTGAGTAATATTTGAATATATAAGGTAAAATCAATTTATTAATAAAAACTGGTATATTTGTATGCCACTGGTACTAAAAATAACGAGAGATTTTTAATAAAACTTTTAATATAAAGTATCTTTGGTCTGTCTAGTAAAACTTTAGCAAATATTGTATTAGTTGGTTATTTCGGCGAGTAGATACTAAAATAAATCTATTAATAAATGAAATCATACAAGATTTTTTGGACCGTAAAATTAAATGACGCTATAGGTACATACTCTTTCCATAGTATCTCACAACTCCACCATAAAAATTCTTAAATTTCGAAGTAATGTTACCTTTCCTTCAAAAAAAAGTATGCCACAATGCGTCTAAACATACGTGCAAGAGATAGACTGCAGGTCTAATATTTAAAGCTCCAAAACATAAAAAATAATATAGCCACCATTTTAAAATAAAAGAATATATTTCTTTAGTTTAAATATACTTAAGCTAACCATCTTTGTTCCAGAGAAGTCAGTTGATTAATAACAATGTTATGATAAAACGTAGAGTTCTGGTAGCCGATTTTATGAACAATTGCTCATGGCAATTTCATTAGAAAACGCTCATGTGCAATCTACCAGATTAAGTTGGCCTGTTGCCAAAATAATGGCTTTTTACTACTTTTCAAAATATTTGCACCTACCTTCATTGCTTAGGTACCCAAATTTGGCCTTAACAGTCTCTTTTTGCAACTATTTTTAAAGATTTTCACGATTTTTTAACGTTACGCGCCAATATAGTAATCAGTTGACAGAACACGATCAATCTCGGCGGCAAGACCGGTGTCAGCTTTTTTTTAGTATATATTTTGTCCCTTGTATTTTAACGCTTTAATTTTTTTTTTAACGAGTATTTTATCCTTTTTTTTATTTCTACTTTCCAATAATAATATACAAAGCAGACTGCATGAATCAACCCGATAGCGTTGGTTTTAGTAATCGCATTTCACGCCTCTCTTATCGCGACAAAAAAAAACAGTATGTTAACGTAACCATTGGTTACTGCATGAGCCATCTAGAGGTTTAGTAAACTAAAAGGGGTCATCCATAAATTATGTTAACCTATTTCGGCTATTTTTGGCACACCCTCCACTTTTCACAAATCGTTACGTTTCTGATGACCGCTCAAAATTAGGTGTCCTTTTTTTTTGCTGTGAGAAGTAAAAGGCCAAAAAAATGTGCTACATCGACGGACGGTCTCTCCCCCATCCTAATGATAATTATTATAATTAAAAGTAGGTACCTAACTACCTATTAACATTAGTTAACTATACCAAAATTGGAGAACTTAAATTAAATATATTTAGGAAGGGGGACGGGTCAAGATTTGGTAAAAATTGTCTTACATAATTTATGTCTCTGAGGGCACTTCATAAATAAAATTATGTATCGCAATTTTTGCCAAATTTGGAACCCGCCCTCCACCTTGCCATAAAATATCACCTTTCTGATGTCTGTCTTCACTAAAGTTACATCCCAAAATAAAATCAACGCCCCCTATATCATTATGGGGGGGGGGATCGGTGGTAGCGTAGCATCACAATTATTTTTCGGTCTTTTATTTCTTACGGCAAAGAAAAATGTTTGAACATTTAAAACGCTCTTTATTTAGAATTTAAGGGGAACTTATTTTTTTCGTGATGTAATTTTAGGGCGGGTCAAAAGTCTACAGTGACATGACTCAATTTATGGCTGGCTTCCTTACTTTATTTCACCTGACTCAGTACTTACCCAACGTTAATTAAAATCTATTAACCGAGTATCTTTATTGTTTAATTACTGTTTGTTTCTTTGGTCGTGATAAGAGAGGTGCATGTGAAATGCGATTGGTAATAGACCATGCATTCGTGTTGATTTAAGCAGTGTATATTATTTTTGAAAAGTAAATAAAAGACTCGTAACATAACGTTTTTTTTAAGTTTAAAAAAATAAAGACAGTGTTAAAATATACAAAGTGTAAGTTTAAAAAAAAAACAAAAAAAATTAAATCGGCACTGTCGGAAGAGATGAATACTGTCAATTGTTAGGAAAAAGTGAAAAATCATAAAAAAATAAGTGACAAAAGGGGCTGTTGAGGACAAATTTGGATACCTAGGCGATAAAGATAGATGAAAAAATTTAACAACATAGTAGTACGTTTATTTCTTAAAATTTTCAAAAAATGTGTAAGATTATTTAAACTTTTATGACATGATACCATGACTATATTATAATCAAAAGTCAAATGATTTCGGCCTACGTTCCTTGGGGGGGGGGAACCGAATTTTTAATAGAAAACGGGAAAATCTAAGCAGTGGTCCAGTTTTCATGAATATCTCAAAAACTAAGACACCCACTTAAGAACGGTTTTCATTCCCAGAAAGCAAAGTCATTGGTTTATTTAACAATGTATTCGTTTTTGTTTAAAAGTAAGTGGTAGGAAAACAGTAGCGGCTCGTTTTTTTTTCTGTAGCATCAGGGACTTTTTTTTACCTATAGATATGTTGCTATTTTTGTTGTTATGTATATTTTTTTAATAACGTTTAAATATGCCTTTTAATCTTGTTACAGTTTGTTGTCACACTAATTCAAAATTGTGAAAATTTTCCTCAAACAATAACAACGCAATATCTCTCGATGGCATTTCTACAAACTTTGTGAGATTTTGATAAGGCTATATTTTTTTTGTAGCTCTATTTAAGTCTCTTTTAGTGCTGCTATTACAATATATGCAAAAAAAATTGGAGTGGGGCTATGCTAGAGAAGTTGTTCTATTCCCATGCTAGTCAAAAGTTCGTACGAAAATCGCATATTAGTCTGGAAGATGAGAAGTTTAATTAAGAAAATTTTTGATAAATGTTGCTAACATAACACAAAAATTGGTAAAGGTTTAGAAATTATAGTGAAGCGATGAAATTTGGCACAAATGGTCATTGACTCCGCAATTTTTTTTGTCGTGTGTCACTTATTCGAGGTCTCTTGCCTAGGACCCCAATTCTCGACGTGAAACAAAAAGTAGGAAAATATTAATAACAGCCATCCCAAAAGTCATAGAACTATCAGATTAAGAACAAATATTTGTCGCTATATTAGCTTAAATTATAAATAAAAAGTTTTATGTAGGGGGCCCCAATTCTTGAAGTTTCTTGAAAAAAACAACATTAAATATCATCTAAAGCATAACGATACAATCATGGAATTTGGTACAAATGATCACTGGGTCGCTTAGTACCAAATATTCTAAGATTTTTCATTTTGAAAGTTGAACTTTTCCGCACGATTTTTGTATTATTAAAAATGAAGATATTTAGGACTAATTAATGATTTATGTAACTATTCTATCTTGTGTGTCATTTTGTAGCATTATTATAATATCTTTGCGTATTAAAAACATTTTTTTTTATAAATAAGATGGACAAAAACACTCGTAGGAAAATTGTAACTAACTCTTGTGGAAAATGCCTTTTTCACCTTTGACGGCTTGCTCGAACTCCGCTTCGCGTTGTTCATGCACTTTCCGCACTTGTTATGTTATGTTATGTATTTCCTACGAGCGCGCTGAAAGTCGTATTTTCCAGAATATTTCTAGTGCGGAAAGTCACTTTTTTATATGACCGTGCGGAAAAATCGGCAATCTCTAAGATGGTCCACGAGCAATTGTGCATGAAATCGGCTCTGGTTTTCATAAATAATGTATTTAATAAAATGTAGGCGAAGACGGTATTTGAATTAATCGCCTTATCCCAAAAAGCATTTCCTCGATTTTAATAGCCAAGTTTTATTTTTTATTTGAAACAAAAAAAATTAGTTGGAACTTAAATACAAAGAATTTTAAAGTGTTTGTTTTATAAAAATCGGTTTGATAGTAAATTAGTAACTTAAAAACAGATTTTGTGAAATATTTTATAATCCATCTGGTATGCCACTTTATTTTGCTTATATCCTAACGAACAAATAGCACGTAAAGTAATAATAGACTCTTTAAGTTGGTCATAGAACGTACTGTACTTACTTTATTGTCTTCCTTCTATCTGCGGACTATCGTTGAGCTTTTTCATGGAGGTCACGTCTTTAGCATGTATAACGTTCAGACATGACGCCAACCTACGCAGTATAACATCTGCGGCATATTGGTAACATAAAGATATGATAAAATACGCAGCGAGTTTTTTCGACGGGAGTCAAAAAATCAATAGATTGGAAATACGAACGGCCGAACCAAGTAAAGCAAAATAGAAAATTACACGGATAACGCTGGGCACCTCGTATGTATCATGACCAACTTAAACTGTCTAATAACTAACGCTTTTTCTAACAGATAATAGAGTACGAAAACCGCATACGGCACTACTCGACACCTGACAAAGTGTTCAGATACTTTGCCACGCTGCAGGTGCAGGGCCCCCACGCTGATCAGCATGAAATTTACATGACCCCTGACGATTTTCTTAGGTCTATGACACCCGGAGTTAAGCAACCTGATGGTTAGTTTATTTACTTGTGTGAATAAAATAAAATTGAGGAAAAAATGTCTTTTTAAGAGAAATCTTTTACAAAAGGCACTAAAAAGTTAAATATATTTTTTTAGCTTCCTGATACCATAATAAAAGCGGTAAGCGCTAATTAAAATTTGGATGCCTTTTGAATGTGACATAGGTATCAAACTCGGTACCAAACTTGTGATGAGCGTATTTTTTATTATTATTTACTCTAATAAAAAGTTAAAAAAATATTTTAAACTTTTTATTACCTTTTGTAAAAACTTGTTGTTAAAAAATATTTTTTACTCAAATTTATTTTGACCCCTTCCCCCCCCACTCCGAAGAGAGAAAAACTTTTAAAATACGACGCCAAGATTTATCTTGTGCAATTATGCAATACAATCATAGATAATTATTTTTTATGGTTAGACCTTCAGGGCGATATTTACTAAGATGGGTTAGGGTTTAAGACTATGGGACGCATGTGACTTTTCATCTAATTTTGCGTTTTTCTTTAAACTTAGATGGTACGACCCTCTTAATTCTCCACCGAAGAGGAGGGGGGAGGTCAAATTCATAATATCACTCCCTTAACCACTTCCCTCTCTAAACTGCATATTCGTAGCAGCTTTGGCTTTTTCAAATCTTTTAACCCCCTCTCATTCGTTTAACCACCCCCCTTCAACTTAGTTTTTACCTCCAAAATTAGTAAATATTTAGTTGAAGATATAACTAAAAACTGCATGTTCGTAGTAGCTTTCGATCAAAACTTATGAATTGTTGGAATTTTAAATATATAATATTGTATTCTCACCGAAACTATAAACGCATGCCAAATTTGAAGTTAGTCAAAATTGACTTGCAAGATTGTTGCCAAACAAGTCGGCATAGCTTGACTTTTAATAAAGACGGCACTATTTCTGACAAGGATGTCGAAGTTTAAAAGGATTCTGACATTGTTGTTGTCTAAATATGTTATCTTTGCTATCAAAATAATGACGACTTTTATAATGTTTGTGCCTGCCTTTAATAAAGGACGGCATTAACTTTAATTTGTCAACTCATGCCTCAATATAAGCATGTTTAGATAACATGTTTATATGACAAAAATGTCAGAATCCTTTCAACATTCGTGCGGAAGTGTCAGAAATAGTGCCGAGTCAGGCTATGCCGACCTTATGTACCGATAAGTCTCTAATAACAAACAAAGCTTGTGAAAAGATTAAATCAAAACAGCACACTGAAGGTCTAAACCTACAAAAATACTTGTCCATGATTGCATTCACAAATCTGAGCGTTATGTTTAAACGTTCCTTTTTTTATTATATTGAGTCTCAAATAAAATTCGATAATTCCAAATTGTTCGCGTTTGAAAATTATGAAAACGAGTTTATAATTAATAGATTCCTAAAGCCAAGGTAGATCGGTGAAATCCACATTATGTCTATCTGTTTGTGCAATAAACTAACAACTAATAAACAGAGACCCAATGTCGTCACGTACCCAGTGACTATTTAAAGGAGCTCTAGTAAAAGAGCGTGATTTCAACTGTTGCACATAGTCAATAACTTCATGTTACCAGTAGATATTCAACACCCCTATCCAAAAGTATTTTTGCTGTGTTAAATATTTACAAAAATCTAGTAGTTTTTTTCTAGTCACCCCCAAAAGTTTTCAGGATTTTTTTATTTGATAGTTTTGTAAAGTGTGTGAATCTAACGGCCAAAGTTATTTGTCAGTGGCGTCGAGTATTATAAAAACAAATAAACATTCAAGTATAGACCAGAAGTCGTTTATAGTCCATTTTATTGGTCTCGGTATTGGTGTTTTAATAACGTAAATTACTAATGTGTGGCTGCAACCCAAATAGGGGTGAAAACGTTAAAAAAATATACCACCACCAACCCAAGTAGGGGTGAAAACGTTAAAAAAATATAGAAAAGCTATCCGATGCAGCGGAACAAACTAACAGATTTAATTTTTAAAATCGACCTAATTGAAAATTAAACAGCGTTGACTATGCTGAATTCTACCAAAGAACCCTGCACAAATTACATTGGAAATGGCTTTCGGCTAAATGTCATAATTTTTTTATATGTTGTAGTACTCGATCAACAAAGCACAAAAATAAAAAAACGAGATAGGGAGCAGGATTACTTTCTGAGATATGGAGTTTTAAAGCTGTTGTGTCTTAAGGCTATATTTTTGGCCATGGTCCAAGTTTTTTTTCATCAACTTCGTTGATTACCGCCAAAATAAAATGATTCGTTTCTTTGTTTGTCCTGAATGAAACACACTTTTCATCCATGTAAAAAATTTTCTTTGTGGGTTCTTTGGTACCACTAGAAAAGTCACTGATTTGTAAGTTTTAAAAAATAAATAAAACGACCGTTTTTAAAAAAATTACAATTTTAATTTTTTTTTTAAAACAAACGGCCAGATTTTAATAGTTTTTACATATGTTAATGATGATAATATCAGTAAGCTAAAAAACAATTTTAGCTTGAGTGGTATCATTAATGGCAAAAATGGTAGGTACCTTTAATGCTTTTTAATATTTTTGAAATATTGGTGAAATACGAAAAGTGATTTAAAATAACTTATGGGTAGGTTATACAAACTGTTTTGGGGCAAATTCAATTCATAAGCTTAATACGAATATGTTGATATCGATAGGTATCCATTGGTATCTGTATTTGACCAATCAAATTGCTCGTGTGGTATATGCTTTTAGGCTAACTTGGGGTTGCCGGTAACGAATATGATAACATTTTTCCGGTTGTTTAAACTGTTTTCCCAATAGAATGCATAAAATTATCTGGCAGCAAATGACGCCGTTTCTTGAGCAAAAGTTTGACTTTGTCAGGGTGTCATAGCCTACCTTGATTTTTTTAAAAATACAAAGCCGCCGCATTCCACCATATTAAACATATCTTAAGAGTTTTAACTTTAACTTTTTGCACACAAATGCATGCGTAAAACCACTTTCCGCACTTAAGTAGGAAAAACACTTTATCGTATTCTCCTAGAAAAACACTAATAGTAACCGGAAAAATGTTATCAAATTCTTTACCCACAACCCCAAGTTAGCCTAAAAGCATATATCACACGAGCAATTTGATTGGTCAAATACAGGTACCAATGGGTACTACTCGGTGCTTCTGGATTAGATTTGTCCATAAAAAGTTTGTATATCCTACCTATAAGTTACTTAAAATCACTTTTCGTATTTCTCCAATATTTCAAAAATATTAAAAAACATTGAAGGTGCCAACCACTTTCGAAATTCATGGTATCACTCAAGCTAAACATGTTTTTTTAGCTAAGTGGAATCATTTTTAATAACATATGTAAAAATTTTTAAAATATGGCAGCTCGTTTTAAAGAAAATCAGAATGTCATTTTTTTAAAAAACGGTCGCTTTATTTCTTTTTTTCAACTTATAAATCAGTGACTTTTCTGGTGGTACCAAAGAAATTATATAAAAACACTTTTATATGTGTGTAAGGCGTGATTAATTTCAGACAAATAAAAATTCAAATAATTTTATTTTGGCGGTAATCAACAAAGTTGTGGAAAAAAACTTGGACTATATCCAAAAATATAGCCTAAAAACACGTCAACTTTAAAGCTCGATATCTAAAAAAGTAATCCCGTTCCCTATCTCGTTTATTTTTGTGCTTTGTTGATCGAGTACTACAACATATAAAAAAATTATGACATTTAGCCGAAAGCCATTTCCAATGTAATTTGTGCAGGGTTCTTTAATTTCGTAAAATATGAAGACCGTCATAATCCCAAGCAGCAATTTAGGTTCAGTAAACGAGTATAAACTACCGTTTTTTTCTCCAATATTGTGGCCTTATAGGTTTAGGAAGAGTTTCGAGGAAAAGTACTAAATATAGCACTGGCGTACGCAAAAATTGTTCTTGGGGGTTGGGGGCTTGAGTATCAAAAGTCACACAGTAACATTTTATTAGTGATTTTTTGATAAAATTCAAGGATTCTATTTTAAGTGGATTGAGCTATTAAGCCCCCCCCCCTGCGTACGCCGGCGATAATATCCCAAAAAGTGCTTGCTGTAGTTTCTTTACCTTTTAAGAATTCTTTCTAAGTAGTATTACTATCCTAGACCGAATAGGTCAAATATTGGCTAATTTGACAACAAAATTTGTACATTTTTTTATTTAGGTTCAGGGACGAATTTGAAACTTAAATGTACCTTTTTTTACCAAGTAGTTTTGGCGTTATAGTTTTTTTTTGGATATTCGACCTAATCAGGGTGGCCATTTTCTGTAAAATGGAGAAAAATCAAGGAATTTAATCATCAATAAAAAAAGAAGTTTAAATCAGAAGTTATACCGAGTAAAACTGCATACTTCCATCAGAGGACAAATTTTATTTAAAACATTAGAAAATCTAATATAAAGATATAAAATGCGATTTTTGTGGAAATTTTTGGCACATGTCATGCGATTTCCACTTATTAATCCAGTTATTAATATGCAGAAGGTATATTCTCAACTTGTAAACCCCACTTACGAGGCTTAATTTTTAAGTGAAATTTAAAGGTGAAAACCGCATCTTGATATGTCAACCTTTTGGGATGGGGTCTACAACTTTTTTATTTCTGAAAATTTCTTTTGTTGTAAATTGCGTTTTTATAGATTTTTTAAAGCAGGATTTGTCTGTCAAACTGCATTTTATCTGTGACTTTTAGTTTTTAAGATATAACACAAAGTTGGTATTTTTCTTATGGAATGACTAATTTTTTAGTTGCTTTTTAAAATCAACTTCAAATTTCGTTTAAAACGATGTGTATACAGGCTATTTCACGAAGAAATCTACATAGTGAAATAGTAAGGGTGATTCATCAAAACCTCTAAATATTTTAAAACTACCGATTATAAGAACTACTGAATCGATGTTAATGATATTTGTCATAAAGACAGAAATGTCAAGGACTAACCTAAAACTAAATTAAAAGTTTAAAAAATCAGGTCCCTACTTGGATTTAAAAAAAATTGTACTGCACAAAAAACGTCAAAATAGTACCTTATAAAAAGCAAAATTAATTTAAAGCACTTTAGAGAAAAATGTTTATACTTATTTTTTTCTGAAAACCTGTGCTATTAATATTTTAAAATTTATTGAAAATAACAGCTTTCATTTAAAATTTTGATAGGTTTTCAATCCCATCCCACTGTAGAGAGTAAATTACATAAAATACTCTAAATTCTACAAGTAGTTACAAGTTTAACTTAAATTGATCATTGAAAACGACTCAGTTTTTCATTTTATTTTCAAAATGCCATAATCAGCCTCACGACATTTTCTTGAACGTTTTAGCAGGTTTTTTTTTAAATTTCAGATCGAATTGGTAATGGGTGTCTTTTCATTTCATTAAATGCATCAATTATATTATTCTTTGAATTAATTTCTCTCTCGGTATCTCTCTCTTCTCTCTCTTTTTATTGGCTCTATCTCTTAGTGAGATAATATGCCAGCTCAAGTGGTAGAACCCAGCATTGTCTGACTCTAAGTCACCTGTGTCCTGAAATATACATATAAACCACCCCTACCCGCTCACCAGACCGGTCCGATGAGTACCCCCCAGGAAGGCAGTTTTCTTTTCCTAGAAGGATTTAACTTCGACCTAAACCTAAACCCCTTTGTCGAGGCTAGGGATCTTTAACGTGCCCCACTATCAATATATGGATCACACGGGACCGTCCTCTTAACGTCCTCTCCGAGGGACGGTATGGAAACGAATTAGCCTCCTTCTAGCTAACTCGGCCTACTCCGCTTCATACTGTGTTTTTCCTTAATCTTACAAAATTCTATAATTTTATAAGAAAAAGTCCAAGTAGACTAACTGCAAGATCCGGTACTTGAACCCGGCATCTCTTGCTTGAAAGTCGCGGCGTTAACCCCGACACCAAGCAGGCAGCTTAAACTCTCTCTCTCGGTATTATTTCTTCTTCATAAAGGATAAACTTTAAATTACCCCATATAAGATAATCGATAGGGTTTAGATTAGGAGAACGAGCAGACCAAGGCGTGACTCCGCCGCGACCTATCCTCCTCTTTGGAAAACGTTATTTAGGTAATTTATTACTCTAATTCTCGTGTAGTGTGGTCCTGCTCCATCATGTTAAAAACAAATTCCATTTTGATTAATTTCACCGTCTTATAAATATCTGGGAAGAACCTTTTTTAAAAAATTGCAGTATTCTCTTCCATCTTTCGTTAAAAAATTTTGGTCACTAATTTTTTGATAACAGCTGCCCATTTACAGAAAATCTAACTTATGAGCAACTTTGTCTTATACTGTGCGGGTTCTCTCGTCTCCATTCGTACTTATTTCTAGAGTTATTTATGCCATCCTGAGAACATTGTCTCCTGTGTGCAATATTTGAACTACTTGTGGGTGTTATGGATGTAGTTCTTCTTGTTTAGGGACTCTTAAAACTGATTTTTTTTTCAAGGGTCTCAAGGGGAAATCTTGCTTAAGACGCCCGAAGTACTTTCCTGTCAGAGTCATTTCTCCTCTACCAAGAGAGCCTGGGTAGTGTCGGATGCCTACCGACTAAAACCCCTCGATTGTGACTCCAGCCTACCTAGTGGCAAGCTAGTTACTGCACTGCAGCCATTTCTGAATTATTGTGCACCCTAAAAACTGATATGGAAAATTTAAGATATTACCAATTTTACTGGTGCTAACTTTAGTGTTCTACCATTTCGAAAATATTTTCTCTAACTTCATTTCGTAGTCTTTCTTCAAGTGCCATGATCTCTTCGAACGTTGGCTATCATCAGCGCAATCTGCACCCTGTCCACTGATTTTCGGAAAAGTGTCGTAGTACTAACACCATACCATTGTCTAAGATTTTTAAGCCATGATATCCGTCTACGACCTAGGCAATTTTAGAGTTTATGTTCGTCATTTCTCAAAATATGGCCAAAACATTCAAGTTTTCATTTTTTCATGGTAAATAAAACTTCAAGCTCTTTATTTATTCTAATCAGAACATCCACATTAGTTACTCGGTCCATCCAAGATATCCTTAATATTCTACGATAACACAACATCTTGAATGCCTCCAACTTTTTGCACATGGCCTCAGTCAGTGTTTCCTTCCATTCCATTCCACACGAATTCGGAGAGTGGTATTAAGATCGCGACTACACAACACTGGTTTCATTTTGATAAAAGATGATCTGGCCTGTTCAATTCTTGCACGAACTTCTTGCATGTTGCCCCAGTTCTCATTAAGGAGACAACCTAAGTATTTGTATGAATTCACGCGTTCGACTTGCTGACCATTTACTTCTAACATGCCCCGGATGTTCTTTTCCTTCGATATGACCATCCATTTTGTTTTTTCAACATTTAAGTTAAGCCCGAATTGCGAACTTTTGGCAGCAATTTGATTCAACAACTCTCGTAGTCTTTGCACTAACTCTCACGTTGTTTTAAATGCGCGAACCCATTTTGAAATGTCTGATGGTTTGGAATCCTATGTGGAAATCGTCTTCGATATTCCCTTACTGCACCCCTGGAGTTTCCGTTGCAATAACCATACACAAAAATTATGTTTGCATAAATCGTCTTTTTGATGCTGAAAGTGAAAAATATTATGTTTTTTTAATTCATAGCATATCACTGAAAAAAAAAATTCAAAGTGTTTGAAAATATTGTGTCGGGGCCAACTGATTTTTTTTTTTGGCTTTTTAACTATAATATAATAATCCAATTGTTTAAGATATTGGGATTTTTGTTTATTTTTGCAGAGGTGCAATTATTATCATTAAAATATTCATTACAATGTAATTGAAACGACTGGTTTGAAATAATATATTTTAATATTTGAACGTTTTTATAATGCTCCGACGCCACTTTTGGTCGAGTCAGAAAAACATGGTGCCGATCAAAAGATGTTCTTGTGTATTATATTCTAATAAGGATGAAACATGTCTCCATTAGATAATGAAGGTCTGGTCGTAATGAAGTGAGAAAAAAAAAGTTATTTTTAAAACTAACTAATGCGATTTTGTTATTTTTACTAACAAATTTCCCATTCCCCGATATTATATTGATTTTCCTTAAATTTTTAGGTTTAGGATTAGACCAATACAAAAGATATGATCCCAAAGTAAGTACCCATTCTCACAGTATTTATGTTTGTTGCTTTTAGTAGCTGAATTTTTTAGATGCACAGTTCTTCCAAAATATGGGTAATTCTCTGTACACAAGGACAACCATAAGTTTTCGCCAATCTTTAATTGAAAAGTAGGAATATTTTTCAAAGGTTTTTTTTAACCTACACCGAAAATATTTATATATATTTTCATTTTTTTAACAAATATTCATTTCTCATTTCCACAAGACATTTTTTATTTTTATATAGAAATGTTTTAAAAATGTTTGATACTATTTTGGTACATTTTTAAAGCTTCAAAAGCAATAAAGTCTCTGCGTAATTTTTTTTTCTCATTCCCTCAATAACTGAAATTGACAATCAGAATAATTTCAAAATATACTAAGTTATTATTTAAATTTGTACATATATTTTTAAATTAAAAAAAAAAATAATTTAATAAATAAATAATAAACGAGTTCTGAAAAATTGTATCAAGTAGCAAAGTTTTTGAAGAAATATATGTTTTTTCTCGTCCCCTCGTGCTCATTACCTCACTTTATAATTAATTTTTGACATTTCGGCAACTATCCTTTGAAAAATAAACATATATAACAACTTTATTCAAATAGGTTATCCTAATACATTTGATGAAAAATGACATTGCAAAATTACATTAAGTAGTAAACAAGATCATTTACACTTAATTACCTACAATTTTATAATTAATTCTAACACGCTAATATAATACAAAGAACAAACCAAACAAAAATCGTAAAACACAAAATAACAGTTCTCACTTACTTAATGCGTTATTTTAAAATTACATACAATTTAATGAAGTTATGATAAACAAACAAAAATCTTTATTTTCAAATTCCATTATGTTATTTTTAAGGTTCCTTTTAAACATATTTAAAAATGTGTTGTTTTTTATATCCTATGGCAATTGATTACATTGTTTAAATCCTTTAATAAAGAGGGAGTTTATTAGTCTGGCAGAATTAGGTCTGACCGTGTATAAATTGTTTCTAGTTATTGTTTCATAGCCATGAATATTATGATTAAATTTCACTAATTCATTAAAATATGGAGGGGTCAGGTTATTCAACATTTTATAAATAAATATCATGGTGTTGTAGTACAATAGTTTTGATACTGGCATCCAATTTAATGTATTTAACATTACGACTATCGGTGTAGATCTGTTACATGAAAAACCTGCAGTTTTTATTCACCTGGTTATTAAAAAGATAAAGAATCGTTGAAAAAAGTTAAAATGCAATTGTATGATAGAGTTAAATGTCTTGATATTCTTGAAAAAAAATTTTTAGCTATTTTTTTTTAATTTTTGGGCGAGCCTAGTTTCCTTATTACTCTTAAAATACCAAGATACATTACAAGTACCAAGATATATTACAAAAAATATATCAATTTGTCACGTTTTTTTAGATATGGCGACTAAAATACCATAATCAGTACCATGTAATCAATGTTTTTACTACTATTTTAGGTGTTTAACAAAGACTCTCCACAAAACTGAATAGATATACTAAAGCACACATGACCGCCCGCACTATAGTTTCTTTTATTTAACTTTTATGATGATGCCTGTCAGGCGGCAACACCGCGGATTGTTTTGTGT
This sequence comes from Oxystoma pomonae, assembly GCA_963921995.1. Lineage (NCBI taxonomy): Eukaryota > Metazoa > Arthropoda > Insecta > Coleoptera > Brentidae > Oxystoma > Oxystoma pomonae. The sequence goes on from OY998166.1 coordinate 46,248,033, forward strand.
ACATTAGTTCCACAATATCCGCGTCTGTGTCAATTCAACGTTGACGATAAAACTCCCACAAAAATACAACTTTGGGCTAATAACGGTGCTAAAATGTTTGAGAAAAAATTAACATAATTTCTTCAGTAACGGTTGCAGACATCGGCAAAGAATATACTTTTTTTGATACTAATGCCTGCTGACGAATTTTTCCTCTGAAATTGTGTTCTCTAGTGACCGGAGTGGAGGACGAAAATAAGTTTTCACCATATTTGGAGCCAACAAAGGGCAGCACAGTAAGTAAAACTAGCTTTTGTTATGGAAAAATAATTATCTTACTTCAAATCCCAAACTTGGATATCATAACTTCTCGTCTAGCTTTTTATGGAACTGCTCTTTTAAGGTGGCGTTATATTGTCACAATAAAATAGGGCTAAGGGGATGACTGCTTCCTACACTTAACTCTATCCTGTTTAATTCGTTATAAGTTAACGATCGGGTTCGGTCAACAGAGTTGGCTTAAACCGAACGATTGCCTGGGGGGTCGAGATACGGAATCTCCCCTAAGGTTGCAAATTGCACAAGGGTGAGGCTTTTGGCTAGATAAAATTAGCACGGTTAACTTACTTACTTACTTAACTTACACGACACGACCACTAATTGGTTTTATTGTTTACACCTACAAAAACACTAAGGTTGGCCTGAGTGGCCCTACGTGAGTGAAAATCATGATTTGACGTTGACAAATGGGTACTTACGTTCTTAACAATTCTTGTGTGCCCAATTGACTCTAGGCGTAAATCCCTTTTCTTATCCCTTGACTCGGCATTGACCCGTTCCTGTTTGGAGCCTGCATAACTGCGGCTTTTTGGACCAGTCACTGATCATTTTCGCGATCAGTTATCTAATTTCGTAAACCAGTGGGCTCTTGCGATGCCATCGCTTAATCGAGAACGAAAGTCTACCTTTCTAATACTTTGCTAAAAACCGAATCCTCGATTGATTTTCCGATCATCAAGCAGGTAGGCTTTCCCTCCAATCTCGTGATCGTGACTTTTTTCGATACACAAGATTGTTGAGCAAACCTTGACCCGCTAACTGTGTTTTTGGTTTATCAGTCTTCTAAATAAAACCTTGATACTTTTATTTTAACAATAGTTTTATTTAAAAAAAATATATTCGAGGATTATTCACGATCTTATTCCCTATTTCGGCCGATCGTTACATTCCCCCTCTCTCTATAAGAACTGCACCCAGTTTTTGCAGCCGCTCCGCCTAGAGTCAATTGCGCCTATAACTATAATATCATTGCAGCCCGTAACCGGTCTCCCAAAAATAAGAATAATTTATTTTGCCATACCATATGCAGTAACAGAAATGTAATTAGAGTAGCCCAATCGTCTTTTCGACCGTATATTCATGGAGACCGCTTACGCTGCTATTGTTGCATATTTTTACAATCTTATAAAAAAAGTTTTTTATTTCACATGAGAACAAAGAGCAATTTGTTCTTATATATGGCGAACCGTAGTACCCGCCAGCACGCGAGCTGTTACCGTTACATTATAACTAGTCTAATATTGCTAAGGGGTTTCATTTTCCCCGTTGTAAAGAAAATATGTTGTATTAGGAACAGAATAATTTTTAAATAAGTTTAACATTTTCCCTTACTGACCTGGGGATCAGTCATATCGTCGCTGAAAAAAGGGCGAAAGCGACAAGTTGTGAATTTTACAACGCTCTCCTGTAAAATTAACAACTTTTCGCTTTCGCCCCTTTGCTTTTTCAGCGACCATATTATATATATATTTGTTTCCAATATTTTAAATGTTTCCCTTTTAATTTTTTCCTATTTACAATTTCCCTTATTTTCAACTTTATTTTTCTAAAAAAACATAAAAAATAACTACCTAATTGATTCTTTCCATTCCGACCAAGAAGCAATGTATTGTGCATATATTTCCTGTTTACGATTCCAGTTGAGTTTGACAGGCTAGTGCTTGGTTTGATATCTACGTGTATCACTCGCTCAAACTGTGAACAATCCCTAAATTAAGTACGTAAAAATTACTTAATAAGATAATAATTTATTTCTTAGAATTAATTGTAACTTAATATGTAATGTCCAATGTTGCCTAAAATAAGTAGGAAAGAAAAATCGGGTAGTCTTTTCTAAGCTCTGTCAAATCTCATTATAGAAAAACACGCACTTCCCAAAGTTAACATTCTCAATGGTCGTCATAAAATTCCCATTACAAAACTACTAGTTTTGGAGTATTGCGATTGTAATTTATAAGCATTTTTTAAAAACCCTTCTTATTTATTTATCTTTTTAATTACTTATAAATCTTTATCTTTATTCGCTAGCTAATATCTAGGAGACGGTTTACCTTATTTTTAAGTTTTTATAATGCCCTATGTTTCTAAGTTATAATCATTTTTAAGTTTACTTCAGGTATTCGTTAATTATTTTGTTAAAGATATTTTACCCTTTAATTATACCTACTTATATAATAATTTGTTTTCATTATTTATTTTCATTATGTCCAGGGTTAAATCTAAATAAAATTATGCTTTTCTTTTTGTTTGTCCACGCGAGCCCGAAATCTCGATCTTTTGCCCATGCACCAGGCCTGCCAGCAGGAAAAGAACGCATCTTCTTTTGCTCTGTATGTAGTTTTATTTTGTTCCAATCGGTTTTATTCCCTTGCTATCCCTAAATTAAATTAAAATCAAACTAATTCCATTCATTCTCATTAAATTCATTCTCATTCCATTAAGATAAATACTGTTCTGGGGCCTATACTTTTCTCCATTTATATAAACAATTTACCATTTATTGTTAATATTTTTAATTTTATATTAAGTTTTTACAATTTGTTATCATATTTTAAAAATGAATAAAAATAAGCAACTTGTGAAAAAAATTTACCAAATATATTACCAAAACACAATAGCTGAATTGGTTGTTACTGTGATGACACAGTGTGTCTAATTAAGGCAAGAACCTGGGACGAAGCGTTTGCTCTCACAGAAAAGTACATTTCGATTATAAAACTATGGATGAATCAAAATCCTTTAACACTCAATAATACAAAAACAAAATTCATACAATTTACAATGAATAGCTATAAAATTAAAGAAAAGATCCAATTAAAAATACATGATTTCGCCTGTTTGTCTAATAATATATCTCAAAACTGTAAATGTAGTGCAATAATAGAGTCCACAAAAAACATAAAATACTTAGGTGTATTTATTGACCACAACTTAAAATATGAGATCCACATTAACTATATAACAAAAAAGTTAAGAAAAACTGTCCATAAATTCTACCAACTTAGAGAATTCATGTCCTACAAACTTTTAATTATGGTATACCAGGCCTTGGTAGACTTTATCTTAAACTATGCGGTGTGGATCTGGGGCAGCGCTTGTACGACCACTTTAAATAACTTAATAATAACACAAAAGTATATTCTAAAAATAATTCTAAAAAAAACAAAAAGATACCCAACTGTAGCTCTATGTAAACTGCTATCGGTAAGAGAACTATATTTTTAAAATATCGCTAAATTCATGCATAAAAACAACAAATAGAAAAATATAATAAATCATACTATAATAACAAGATCTATAACAAATCAAAATGTTTCAACTCCTAGGGTGGAATTCACAGTGAACTATTTTAAATAAATAAACTATGAAACTATAAACTATTCCATTCAATATAATTTAATATTATTATCTAACTATTCTTTTCCTTATTCTAAACGGTAACTTCTTTATTCACCAATTAATTACCCTAGTACTGTCCTTATTCTTCTTAACTACTAAATAAACTTACTACTATTTTCCAGGATCCCTTTTTACTTGTGACGTCTAATCCTGACGTCACTCCTTGCGCATGCGCCTCTTACGCGTTAACCTCTAAAATTTCTAATTTTTTTAAGATAATTTTATTCAAACAGAATTATTGTCACATGAAACGTTTTTTCATACCGTTATTTTTCACGTAATGCAATCCGCTGGTAGCGTTCTAATGCATGGCATGAAACGCTGTTTTATATCACGTCATCTGACGTGACATGATGGGTGGTCACAGACCAAGAACCCAAGGATAACTCCTTGTTTCAGTGTCCATGATCTTTCCATTGTGGCGCAAACCTCTTTATTTTTTTTATATTAATTTCAAGCGAGCCAAGATAGCCCACTTTTGCAGCTATCTACGCGTCGGCACAGCCGAAATCGTAGTTCCTTAATCTGTCTTTTTCCTGACGTCCTAGCTTCCGCTTACACGCTGATGTTGCACAGTCAACTGTTGGCTATAAATTGCACGCAACCTATGACACATCGAAAATAAACCCCAATTTTAAAAAACGTTCCCACTGGTATGTTAGTTTGGCCGCCCAGCGGACCCACTTTTTCGGGTTCGCCGCGAAATAGTTGTTACTTAGATTTTCCGATCAGGTAGGCTTTTTTCGATACAATAGAGTGTTGAGCAAACCTTAGCCCGCTAACTGTGTTTTGGGTTTATCTTCTTCTAAATAAAACCATGATAGTTGTAAGAGACAACTGTTACAAATGACAATTTGTAGAGTTCTGAATTTCCTTTTGGTATGGCTAGCGGAGTTTTGATGATAAATAAAAATTATACTTGATGTTTGTACAGCTTTACTTTCGACGAAAACTATTTACAAATATATACATTGTAGTACAAATTTTGTAGGCCAAACTTTCGGACCTTTTTTGACGTTCAAAAGTTTTAAAAATTGAGTTGATTTTTTATACATAGTTACGGTTGCCATCGCATTTCCTCAGTAATATGTTTAACAATTACATTGGTCAAAAGTGTTGGATTTGGTTTCCCGCTGATACAAAAGAAAGAAATGTTTTTATTCCATATATTTCTTGAAGAAAATTAAAAATGTTTGCTTATGAAAAGCTTTTAAAATTTTGGCTCAGAGAAGAGACTTTCAAAATATTTTTGCTCCGAAGAGGCTTTAACTCAAAAAGAGTTTTAAAAATTGCTTTGTAGCTTTTTTGCTCCGAAGAGGCTTTAAATCAAAAAGAGTTTTAAAAATTTCTTAATAGCTTTTTTGCTCCGACGAGGCTTTAACTCAAAAAGAGTTTTAAAAATTGCTTTGTAGCTTTTTTGCTCCGAAGAGGCTTTTTTATTTTGATGTCCAGAAAATAAAGCAAAGGGTATTTTTATTGGATACTAAAAAATCAGGGCGAATAAATAATCTATAAAAAATTTATTTATTGTCGCTGCTTAACAAATTCGCTACATTACAGGATCATATAGCATTGCATAACTACGATGTTCTAGGAATCTCTGAGAGATGGCTAAGATCTGATGTTGATGATAATGTCACGCAGATAAATAATTATTCCTTTGTAAGGATTGACAGGGCAACACATGCAGGTGGGGTTGGTATCTATATAAAAAATGGAATTGAATTTCGAGTAATCCGTAGGGAGTGTAAGGCTTACATAGAGCATATTTGGATCAAGTTAAAATTTTTTAATAAAATCATAATAATAGGTAATATTTACAGGCCACCAGATGGCTCTGTGGAGAATTTTTTCATTGACCTTGAGGATATTTTGACAGAAATGTATACAAATTTTGACAACATTTTATGCTTGAGTGACTTTAACATAAACTTTACTTTTACTGTTTTCAAACAACACCACCAGGTTAAACAATATTATGGATACCTTTGATTTTAAACAATTAATTAATCAACCGACGAGAATCACGCAATACACAGAAACTTTAATTGACTTAATATTTTACAATCAAAATGATGTTTTAGACTTTGGTGCCCTTGATATTCAAGTATCTGATCACCACTTAATTTACTGTCAGATAGATTTTCAAAGAAATGTTGAGGTAACACATATTTTTCTTACAGGGCTTTAAAAAATATAAATTTTCAAAATTTTAATTATGACCTGACGACTCGGCTGACGCAAAAGTTAGTTTTTGAAATGACAACCTTTTGGTTTTGTTTGAGAAGCACGCTCCTGTCAAAACTATTTTAAACAAAAAAAAGACCTTATGCTCCCTGGTTAACTGAGAATGTTATGTTTATGCTAAAACTAAGAAATGAGGACCTAGAAAGATTTCGATTAACAAAAAATCCCGCCCATTGGGACTATTATAAACAGCTCCGGAATTATGTAACTTCTGCAATAAGATTTGAAAAAAAAAGCGTATCTTAATCATAAATATCAAAATTGTTCCCAAAAAGAAAAATGGAGAGAATTAAAAAAAAATAACGTTGCTCTGAAAAAACAAAATATTATTCCTGATAATCTTGGCAATGTTAATGAATTAAATAATTTTTTTACCCAAGTAGATCAAAATAATTTCACACCAGATCGAGAAACCTTGCACAAATAGCACTTTTGAATTTACCCCTACCAATGAGACAAGTATATAAAACCCTAAGAAATATTAAATCAAAAGCAATTGGCGCTGATGCCATAAATATATCCCTTTTACTTCTTTGTTGCCCTACCATTATTCCTTTTATTACGCACATTGTTAATTATTGTATTGAGCACTCTTTTTTCCCAACTTCATGGAAACATGCGCTAGTACGCCTATCTAATACCTAAAAAATCCAACTGTGTGTCAACGCTGTTAATTGTATAAATCAGGACTTGGCTAGGTTATTTACAGAGTCTCGGGCACATCGTTTAAAATTAAATCCCACCAAGTCAACTGCAATTCTTTTTTGCAGTAATACTATTCGTACCCATCTTCTTCATAACCTAAAAATTTTAGTTAATACCACACCTATCATTTTTCAAAATTCGGCAAAAAATTTGGGGGTTATCTTTGACGATAAACTTAGATTTAGCGAACATATTTCCGCCAAACTTAAGAACGCTTATTCTGCATTAAAATCATTATACTCACACCGGCATTATCTTAATTAAAGTACCAAAAAAATGTTATGTGAAAGTCTTTGTCTCTTACATTTGAACTTCTGTGATAGTCTATATGGTCCAGCGTTAGACTCTATAAATACCAGAAGAATACAAAAAGCTCAAAATTCATGATTTATATATGGAATTCGTCGCCGTCAAGGAATATCCCATAAACTTATTGACGCTAATTGACTTAACATGTTTAACAGACGCCTACACCATTCGTTGTGCTTTTTCTACAAAATTATTAAAACTAAAACCCCATCTTATCTTTTCACAAAAATACATTTTCGTTCTCAATCTCATGATCGCAACTTAAGATTCTCTGTTCCGTTCTCAATTCCAAGGCATCATAAAGAGCTTTTTAAACGCTCCTTTTCTTATAATGCAGCAACTCTTCTTAACAAATACAAAATTACTAATTTTTCCTACACAATAAACAGTTTTAAATTAAAATTGAAATCAATAATTTTTGATAAAGAGCGAACGAACTAATTCATAATACAGCTAAATTTATAATATAATATAGCTAAAATGACTTTTTTTTGTCAAATTTGTGATTTACTTTTTTCAATGTTTAAAATTTGTTGAAAATAGTACGAAATTATATTTTCTAAGGCTTACACTTATGTAGTTGTAGTAGTAGTAGTAGAAAAAATCATATTGTAAAATGCTAGCTTTAAGTGCTTGTCATTAGATTAAGAAGTGCTTAAGTTAAGAACAAAATGTTTGAAAATATGGTTCTAACGGCTTAAACAGCACCTAGGTTGTAAAGCCCGGGATGCTGCCATAATAGCCAATTAATCTATTGTATTTCTTTTGGATTAATAAACGTCTTTAAATTAAATTAAATTAATATGACATTTTTTAGTTTTAATTTATGGTTAATGCCATTTTAGTGATGGACCTTAAGTAGACACCACCTTTTGTTCTTACCTCACAAACTCTAACTTTGTGGTCTTTGCCGGGGAGCAATATAACAGACCATTTAAAACTTGGAATATTATCCTATTTTACCAGAACTAACATTCCTTCTTCCAAATTTGAATTTTCTGGTTGCCATTTAGGAGGACTTTGAAGTTGTCTTAAATAATCATTTTCCCATTTTTTCCAGAAATGCTGTTGCATTTGGACCACAACTTTCCAAAGTTTTAATTTATTTTAAGGAATCTCTGTCAAATCTGGTTCCGGGTAGCTGGTTATGAGAGAACCAATCAAAAAGTGGTCCCGAGCGAGATATTCCAGATCAGTAGGATCATCTGATAACTGGATGAGTGGTTTTGAGTTTAAAATGCCCTCAACCATAATTATTACGGTATTAAATTCTTCATAGGTCATGACTCGTTTGTTGTAAAATTTTGCACTCTTTGCACCAGCTTCCCATAACCCACTAAATACCGGAGAGTAGCTTAGAATAAAATTAAATTCAATTTTTTCTTTAGTGCAAAAATTATTAATTTTTTCTTGTTTTTTTGTAAATTTCAATTAATTGGTTGTTTGCTATTTTAAACGTTAATTCATTACTGCAAAACACCTTGGAAGGTTTACCCCTACGTGATATAAAGCGTCTAAAACAAGCTCAAAAATTTTCTGTTGCTAAATCTGACAAAAGTTCTATAGCTTTGACAGAAAAACATACAAACAAAGCTATGTAGGCCTTGCTTGTTATAGTTTTTCTAAGGCGAGATTGGTTTACTAAAAAAGGACCGCAGAAGTCAACTACCACGTGTTGAAAAATACGTGCAGGACAAACTCTTGGTTGCGGTAGAGAACCCATTAGTTTTGCTGAACATTTTGTTTTAAATTTGAAACAAGTGACACATTTATGTAGTATCTTTTTTATTTCCCTTACACCATTTATTATCCAAAAATTTAAATTTAAAGATGAAAAAACTTTCCTGGGACCAGCGTGAAGCAATTTTAAATACTCCCTACGTATTGAAACGTCAGTAACATGACTATTCTTAGGCAAAATTGGAGAATATTTTTGACTATAGGAAAAATTTGAATTTTGGAGCCTCCCATCTATGCGAACTAATCCTTCATTGTCTGAAAAAGGTGCAACTGATTTGAATGAATTTTTTATTGGAATTTTTGATTCTAAGCACTTGATTTCTTCAGAAAAATGCTGGTTTTGTTCAAATTTTATTATAATTTTTTCAGCATTGTTTAATTTAGCAATCTTTAAAAATCCAGAGAGCTCGTTCTGACTATTTTTCTTTTTTAGGTTGTGATAAAACCTTAAAATATATGCAACAACTCGTTGAAGAATAGAAAATAAAGAATATTTTTCAAAAAATGACATTTGTGTACCTTGTACAACACTAATTTTTTGTTCTGGCAAAGGAGTAGGAAAATTTAAAGAAGTTTCATTATGAATAAAAATGGTTTTAGATAACATGGATGGTCCATGAAACCATAATTCATTTGTATGAATTTCTTAAGGAGCTAGGCCTCGTGACAAGCAATCAGCAATTTTAATAATCCGGTTTGCAACATAGGGATGTTGCTACCATGCCAATGTTATATTCGAGTCTGAATACAATAAAGTTTTATCAATTTTTTCTTTTAAAATACCATAAACTTTGTAAGTTAAATTTGACAAAAGTAGAGCACTGCTTAACTCAAGTCTTGGTATGCTTAATCTATCCTTGTCTTTGGGAGCAATTCTTAATTTTGAGCAAATTAAATTTGTGCTAACATGATCTAAAAAAATAACTGGCAAACGGCACCGCAAGCAATCATTGAGGAATCATAGAAACCTATACTTTAAGCATTTTTAAAATTTAAAAAATGCTTACTGTGGGCATATGTATAAGATTTTGAACAAAATTTTGCCAAGTTACTTTGCATAATGACTTTAGCTGCAACTAAAATCGGTCCAACTAAGCCTAAAGGATCATAAAATTTTAAAATAAAGCTTAAAACTTGACGCTTTGTTACGCATTGATTTATGTCAATTTTAGGGGAACTCGTTTGGAAGTTGTGTTTTTGTGTCATATGACAAACCTAAGATTTTTATGACAAACTTATTTTTGCTAATATCAACTTCATCAAAGTGTTGATTTTCAATAGGAATGTCACTTAAAATTTCAGAATTATTTGAGCACCATTTATGATGTTCGAAGGACCTTGTTTTTAATAATGCAATAAGCTCATTTTTTAGTTTATTAACTTCATGAATGGTTTGCTCTCCAGACAAGATATCATCAACATAGGTATCAAGAGGAAAATTTATATTTTCAGTTGTAGCAAGTTCTACCAGACATCTTGTCGCTAAAAAAAGAAGAGCTTTTTAATCCATATGTCACAGTTTGTGCAAGCATTGTAAACCACTATTAGATTATCTCCATAAAATGTTTTGAAATGAACAATAATCTGGTTAAATCAAAATCATTCTGTACATTTTTTTTATATCTGTCCAAATGATATATTCATAAGTTCGAAAAAGGATCAGTATGTCAAACAGTTCATTTTGAACCACTGCCCCGTTATATAAAAAAATAATTGATGCATTTTTTATTTTTTGACTTCATTGATCCATCAAATACTACTCTTAGCTTAGTTGTCTTTTTATTTTCTCTGATGACAGGATGATGTCCCATAAAATAAACTGAACCACTATTTAAATCATAGCTACTAATATCGACACTTTTAGCATGTTTCAAATCTAAGTATTCATTAATAATTTTTTTTGTATTTTTGTATAAAAGTCTTTTTTCCAAGTTTTCAAACCTCTTTAGAGCTACAGAAAAAGAATCTTTCAAATTTATATTTTCTTTGCCTTGTTTCAAAGGAAGAGCTACTTGATACCTATTATGAAAAACTTGAATATATTTTTCAAACAAAACTTCACAAGCTTCCTGCTCATTTAAGTATTCAGGAAAAAATTCAGGGACTTTCTCCGTATTCCAAAACTGTTACATTGCAGTGTCCGTACTGTTGCAACATGTTAATGTCGAAAGATTACAAATTTGACTAGAACGACAACTAGAAGGTACAAGACACTTAAAATATAGACAAATAAGGTATTTTGCAAAATTACTTTGTCAAGGTTAATTTTTTCGGACAATAGGACATTGAAAAATACATTAGCGCCGAGCAAAATGTCAATTTTACCACATTTATTAAAATCTTGGTTAGATAATAATATAGTTGAGGGTATTTCTAAGTTGGAAATATCAAAATTTATTTGTAATTTTTTCAACTACTGAGCATTTCACATCTATGCTGTGTAAGAACTGATTTGCAAATTTACAGATTTTTGAACTTTAGTTGAGTTCAAAGAAATACCAACAACATTCAAATTATTGTTAAAAGTTTTTAAATTTAATTTTTTGACCAAGCCACTCATTATCAAGGAAATTTGAGAACCACTGTCTAGTAAGCATCTTGCCATTATATTCTTACCGCTACTCGACTTTACCTTTACTTGCACTGTTGGCAAAATATCACTATCTGTAAACTCAATTGATCCAACATGTGAAGTTTGCACAGGTACTGGCTGTTCAGTGGTGCTGACAGCACCTTGTAGAAGTTGGTCCAAATGCAAAAGTATTATGGTCTTTCTGGCAAACTGCGCATTTTAATGTCAGTTTGCATTTTCCCGGATTTATGTTTTTCAACAAAAGACACTCTTTCAGAAATATCAAGATCCTTGAATTTTCTGCAAAGATAGAGTTTATAACCTGAAATAGAATAAAATCAACATTTTGAGTCAGATTTTGATTTTCAGCACAACAGTTTTTTCATATTTTTTCTTATGTTCCGAGGTACTTGATCACCGGAAAATTAACAGCTTCTAAGGCCATAGCTCGATTTTCAAGAAAACTTAAAAATCTGCTCAATCACGGTTAATTTGATATGCCCTGTCAGTAAACTGATCTAGTTTTTTTGCACAAAATACAAATCAAAATCATGTCCCAGCTTTCTATGGGTTGATTTAAATTTTTTAAAGCACCAATTTGTTGTTTTACTCGCCTGACAAAATTTCTCAATGCATTTGCTGTACATTTTTGTACAGAAGATATGTCATTACCAAGCAAATTCAAAACAGTGAAAAAGAAGTTAAGAAGCAGTTTGAAAAATCTGACAAACATATCAAAAATTTGGAAAAAAGTGTTCAACTAGAAAAGAAAATACGTCAAAATAATGTCTTGTTTTTTGGTCATAAAATCGAAAATCCGAAAAACATAGTAAAAGAAACATTGTCCAAAATAAATGAATTACTAAATCTCAGCATTAAATCCACCGATATAAATAACCTATACAAATTAGGGAAAAACGGAAAGTCTCCGATACTAATTGAGTTTATTGCTACCTCAAGAAAGCTGAACTTTTTCAAAATGTCGAAAAGCTGAGAGGGCTAAATGGCACAGGCTATGCTATTTCCAATGACTTATGTGACGAACACAGGAAATAATTCAAAATTTTAAGAGAGTATTTACGGAAAGCCAAAGAAGAAAACAAAGAGGCTAAGATTAAGGGGTTAAAACTACAAAAGCAACCAAATTTACACAGCCAGAGACCTCGAGACCATAATCAGTGAATCAGAATCAAGTGAAACCGATTACTCAACTGGTGAAGAACTGCAGTAAAATCTACAAACTTTATCGAAAGAGAACAAAAAGAAGAAAGAAACAAAAATAAACGCAAAGAAAAGTCAACCACTCCTGAAGAAATAAAAACACGTTCAAATTAGCCTAAGAAAAGGTTGAAACGTTATTAGGTCTGGCATAGGAACTATTTCAATACATAGCTAATTTAAACATTGTTGTTTTCCCTTAGACTATTAAGCCGGTACCATGTTTAGTTTATAATAGGATTTAAAACACAGATAAAATAACACTTTCGATTCACGCATTTATACTTTTTTTATTTTTTATGTTACACATATTGGTACCACATTCTAAATTTTTTTTCTTAATAAATTAGTTAACTAAGTAATAAACATGGACGAATACATAAGAAACTTTGAAACTCACTTTAATCAGAATAAAGTTTGCTTAACTAATAAAGGCTGCAAAGCAATTTTATGCAAAACAAAACAAGACGAAACATTCGAAATATTACACAAAAATATAAGTACATTAAATCTTCACATAAATGAGCTTAATGTTACTTTATCAGCAATTGGTAGAGATTTTGACTGCATTGTCCTGTCCCTTAAACATTCCTAATTACAATTTAATCTATAATTCTGGAATTTTTAACAAAAATGACGGTGTTGTAATTTGTGTTCGAGATAATTTCAACTCTAGTTTTGATATAGTAAACTTTTTTAACAGTAAAATTATAATTCTTAAAATTAGCAAAATTAATAAAAACTTTTGGCTAATCGCAACGTATAGATTCCCCTCAACTAAGGAGTCATATTTTAACCATCACCTTTACGATTTTTTTCAAACAATACTTGATTTTTACACATTTTTAGGAGATATAAACATAAAATTAATTACAATTTCTGAGCCGAGAGATGAATATCTAAATTGCCTAGAAGAATGGGGCTTTTTTCCACAATAAACACCCCGGCAACGGTAACTAGGGATTCAAAAACATGCATAGACCACATTTTTTTTACATCGTTAGTACTTAAATCTAAAATAAGTGATCATTACTCGACAATACTATAAATTAAATGTTTTTTTAATTGCCAAAATACCACAAAACAGCAAGAATACAAATCATATTTAGATATGACGTGATTAAAATGCAAAATATTAATTGGGAAAATGTATATAACGAAAAAAATGCTAATAAATGTGCTATAAACTTTTCAAAAAATATAACGGATAACATAGAAAAACGTACGCAAATACGATATTTAAATAATAAAAATAAAAAACGTAACGACTGGATAACTGAGTCATTAATTAAATCAGTCAATCATAAAACAAAGTTATATAAAAAAAATGCAACAACAACCAATTAACAATGTACGTAGGTAGGTTACAGTGCAAAAATACGCTTACAAGTGTTTTGAGAGCAGCCAAATTACTTCTGGAATTCTTAGGAAAATTGGCACATTTATTAAAACTCCTTTGACGTTTTTATTAAACAAACTAAGTAAAGAAGGTATTTATCCGGATATTTTTAAAGAGACCGTAATTAAACCATGGCACAAGTCTGGGGATAAGTCTGAGATCTCCAACTATCGTCCAATTGCACTAGTTAGCAACTTGTAAAAAATATTTTAAAAAATAAAAAAAAGCATAGATGTGTATCTAAAAGCAAACAACATACTTTCCAAAAATCAATGCGGTTTTCAAAAGGGTAAGTCAACAGATTTTGCAATTGTTGGAACTAATTAAAAAAGTTTAAAACTGTGTCAATAATAACATTCGGTTTATTTGTGTCTTTGTCGACTTATCGAAAGCCTTTGATATCATTTCCCATTCTTTGCTATTTAAAAAACTTGAAAACATTGGCGCACTTGAAAATAGGGCGCAGATGGTGTTTTAAGAGAGCCTCTGGGGGTGAGTTGCGATGTTGCACAGGGGACTGTTCTTGGCCCGATATTATTTAATATTTACATTAATGATTTATATAAGGTTCAAAGTCGGGCCGAGCTGTACAGTTTCTGTGATGATACGGTTGCTCATTACCAGGAAAAATCGTGGGAAGAGCTTCTGGAGCTTGTAACCCAAAACTTTCCAAATTTTTGTACTGATTTCAGAACAACCTTCTTAGCATGAACCTTAAAAAAATATATTTTCTGCCATTCTGTAGCTACGCAAACAAATTACCAGATTTTCACATAATCAAATTCTCAATGAAGTCGCAGCAATATTTAAAATGAGACTGTCATATAGATTACGTCTTTAAAAAACTCAGAACATTGTTATCAATATTCCGCTTTTATAGAGACATTTTTGATTTAAATCAACTCAAAACGTTGTATTTCGCACTTGCTCAATCACACTTAAATAATGGTCTTAATTGCATGGGACGGTGTCTCAAAAACTCACCTTACACGTTTAGATGTTGCTCAAAAATGGCTTAGAAAAATCATCTTTAAAAAAGATCGTCTATAACAAGCATGCTTTTATTTAAGGAGGCAATTATTTTTAATACAAGACTTTTATATTTTGAAAATATCGCAATTCACATATTTATCAAAAAAATTCCAATCCAAGAAATCCAGCATAATTACAACACCCATTTATTACCCCACAATTATACCAATAATGGTCAAAACAATTGGACAAAGGTGTTTTACATATTTCAGCACAAAAGTTTTTAGTTATATCTCAGACATTTTAAGGTCTTCGCCAACATCATAATCCTTTAAAAAATAATTAAAAACATGTTTGCAAGCAACTTCCTCAAGGCATGAAATTCATGAACTTTTAAATTAAATTGTAAAGAAAAGCTTTTCGTTCACGTATCAGTTAATTAAGTAGTGTTAATTAATATTAATTTATAATGTACTATATTTAAGTTTATTTTTTGAGTTTTTTTAGTTTTTTTTGAGTTTTATTATGTTTTTTTAATACCAAATTTTGAATTTTTAAACACATTATTGCCTTGCATAAGGTTAATTAATTAGCTGGAGTAAATGTCTCTGTAGTTCAGTTTTTGTTGTTTTTTGGAGATAAAACTGAAGGGACAGAATCTGATACAAAAAAACAAGTTACAGTACTTTGGTCAACGTGTATTTTGCAAAATGCAGTTTTTAAAAATAAATTGTTAGCACTACCTCAGTTTTGTTAACACCACTGATGTTAACAAAAGTGAGGAAAACGTTTAGATATTCTGCTCGTTTTACCCAGAAAATCAATGATGCATTTTTTACCCTGCATTGTTTATTTACTCTTAAGGCTTTAACTCCACAATACTGATTTTTTTAACTGCTTTATTGTTATTTTCATAATCATCAAGCAACAAAACTGAGAATATAGTCATGACTATTGCCTTTTTCCAACATAAAATTGAATTAAAATCCGAAGAAACCTACACAAACACCTTGCTTTTCTGGCTATAGAAGAATAACAGACCAAATTGGAAGCCACCCACTAACAACATGTCAAGAATTAAGGGAAACTCATTAATAATAGCCTAATAAATTTCTGTTAACAAAACTGAGAGTATGAAGCCTGAGATCTCAGGTGTTGTTAACAAAATTAAAATATGAAAATATAAAAAAAAATAAAAATATATGAAAAATGTTGAAAGTGTGTTCTTTATAACATCATTTTAAAAAATATGTTTTGTTTAAAAACAGAGGTTGATTAGCAACTGAGACACCGTTTTGCACGTTATTTTTTAGTTACGGTTGCCATCGCATTTCCTTAGTAATATGTTTAACAACTAAATTGGTCAAAAGTGTTGGATTTGGTTTCCAACAATAGTTTTATTTTAAAAAATATATTCGAGGATTATTAACGATCTTATTCCCTAATTCATCCAATCGTTAAAATATTTTATATTCTTCTGTAAAACGAATTGCAAGCCCTTATGACAGAATAGATAAGCATGGCCCAACCAGTTGAGTCTGTTAAAATTTATTACCTACTTAAATTAAAGTCAAAGTGGGTTAGAATTTGATACCTGAGTTGATATTATACATAAAAATGTTTTGCTTTAATTGTTGGTCTTTAACTCTGTATCAAGAACAAATTAATTAAAACAAAAAACCGGTTGCACTAATCTGTTAGCTAAAAAATGTTCTAAATGAGCAAAGAGCCTCAAGAACCTAGGCATTACAAAACAAATAATGACATATGCCAAAAAAAAGTATTAAAAAGGCATGTTTTTGGTGTATATGTGTATCACTATGATTATATGATGATTAGTAAAAGGTAATTATTTTTCTTTTAGAGAAATTAAAGCCCACTTAATGCAAAAAAAACTTTACCCATTTTAGGCTTAAACTTAATAAGTAAGAATTTATGGTTGGCATCCGTGTAGGGATTAGGGATTAAGTCTATTTATATATTTCGAGTTCTTTTAAGACCGTTTAATTAAAAGAAAAATACTTATAGGCTTGAAACTGGCAGATTTTGAGGAAACTTATGTTTATTTATTTTTAGTTATGTGAACGGAGCTATATGTAAGAGTCCTTCTAGTAGGATCAAGTATTTGGGAAGATGCAATACCACAACCCTTTATTAAAAGCACCTTATGTATAAATGAATTCAAGTAAAACATAGACCAACCTTCCAGGGGACTAGATAAAACTTTAAGGCATAAAGGTTCAATGGGCATGGAAAGAACTTCTTGATTAATTATGGCAAAATGTAGTGTGTTAGTGAATCTAACTTTCAGAAGAAACTGATGTATGTCATAGTGTCCAAAGGAACATTTTTACTTTTATTTTATAGGAAAATATATATATGTATAAACTACCTTATAATATTACTTTAGTTATTGCAACCCACTTATTGCATTAGAATGACGACAATTGATTTTAGCAATGTAAGCATTTTATTGTATATATAAAGAAGCGATTGGCAAATAATAAATTAGATTCAAACTGACTATTGTTTCTCTTACATCGTAATTTTGCCCAAGTCTTTTTGGCCTAGCCTAGCTAGCAGAGCGTGAGACTGCGTTCTGGCAATAATACTTTAGCCTTCTTGTAGCAAGTTCTCCGTCTGGTTGCAAGAGGCTCTTCTTTAAACCTGTAGCAGGTGATCCTTCTGGTTACAGGTCTTTTACTCAAACTCGTAGCAGGTGCCCTGTCTGGTTACGAGCCTTCTTTCCGATTTACAACAAGTACACTAGTCTGGTTGTAAATAATCACTTTATGCAGTTTTCTTACTGTAAGTCATCTTTTTATTCGACGGTGTACAGTTTGGTTAAAGATTATCAGAGTCTAAAGGTTTTAAGCTTTATGAATATCTAAAAGCACAAACTTTATGCGACTAATGTCAAAAATGACATTTCTTTAAAATTCAAGAAGGCGGACAGATTTGAAAAATGGGTATTTTTTATCCCCTCTGGAAAAAGAATGTGTGCGCCAGTGTAATAAAATGAAAATGTGCATTTAATAGCCCTGTTTTTTTAACGTATTTTCACGTAACGATTACTAAAGTCGGTTAAGAAATAAGAAAGTTTTGCAGTTTTATATTCGATGTTCTTTTAGTAATAAAAATTATCTTATTTACTTGACGGGACAAATTTTATAAGGCAACTGGAAAAGAGAGACAAAATTATCATCTTTTAAAAATTCAAGATAGCAGACGGCTTTATGGGCTCAGTATTTTTGACCCCTCAAAAAAATAACGTCCGGCACCACTGTAATTAAATTTAGATATGTGATAATAGCACAATTACTTTGGTCTTTATTGAGTATTGTTTTTTTTGTGAACAAATAAAAAAAAAATTTTTCTTTTAATAGTAGATTTTTTTTTGTTTATCCTGGGACTTTCCATCCATACAAGGATCAATCGCCCAGTCTTCCCAAGATATGCCGAGTTAAGTTTTTTTTAAATTTAATTTAATTGCAGGGTTTCTTATTTTACATCATTTATAGTAATGAATTATCTTCGTCTTAATATTTGAGACACTGTAAATCCACTTTCAAACAGATTTTTTTACAAAGTGCTTATGTTCTCCCTGGAACACCATTTTGATTTAATAATATAAAGTAGAGACGCGCATTCTGACAGGCAAAGACAGTTATTAAAGTTTTTTGTTTTTTTGTTCATGGCAACACCTAATGACTTAAATTAATAGGTTTGTAATTGTTACAAGTAAAACTTCAGATTTTTTTAAAATTTTTAACCGACTTTAATTCGTTACGTTAAAAAAAATAAGGCAGTGGCTCACACGTTCTTTTTCCAGGAAAAACAAAAAATATTCACTTTTCAAATCGATCCGCTGACTTAAATTTTAAAGAACTGCCAGTTTTGATATTAGCCGCATAAAATTTGAACTTTTAGTTTGCCAGCTTAAAAATATGACTCATAGTAATGAAACTGCATAACTTTCTTATTTCCTAACCGATTTAAAAAAGAAAAGAAGCACTTTTCAGATTTGTCCGTTATCTTGAATTTTAAAGAAATGGCAGTTTTGACATAAAGTACATAAAATTTGGACTTTTAGCTTTTAAGAAAGCTTAGAATTTTTAAATTCTCATTATTTTTGACCAAACCATATACCGTCGAAAAGATGATAACTTTTAGTGAAACAGTCTTTTACCACACAAACAGCATTAAATGTAACACTGCAGAACTTTCTTATTTCTTAACCGATTTAAAAAATCAAAACGCGTATATGCCTTTAAAGAATAAGGCTATTTAGAGCACATCATAATTTTGTTACAGTGGCGCACACAATTTCTTTGCAGGGGGGGCCATTTTTTAAAATCTGTCAGCCATCTTGAATTTGTTTGCATGGAGCGATTTCATGATAACATTAGGCTGGATAAAAGGTCAACCAAATCGACGGAGAACATTTGTTGCTAATCGTAGCAGCGACATAAATAGATACCTAGATAGCAGTCACTGGAACCATGTAAAAACATCTGAAAATCCAGCAGAGGTTATATACAGAGGATCCGATCCAGAAAAACTAGCAAGCAATCACCTGTGGTGGGATGGACCAGCATGTCTTCATAGTCATAAGCCACTACCATTAACAAAAGAAATACCCGAAACAGATCAAGAAGCAAAAATCATAAAATGCTTCTCCAACTTAATAGAACAAACGAATCAAAGTTAACTGTGGAAGAAACTAGAAGAACTTTTCCAGTTATGATCAAAGTAGTTCAAAACTACGAGTTTGCATCTGAAATATTGTCCATCAACTTAAAGAAAAACGTGGACAAATCGAGCAAAATCTACATCCTAAACCCATTTATCGATGGCGAACAAATCCTACGAGTTGGAGGAAGATTAAATCACTTAAGCAAACTAATAATTATAGACGCACACCATAAAACCCTTCATGGCGGAAACCAAACAACGTTAGCATTCCTGAGAAGAATATACTAAATTATCAATGGAAAGAAAACTGTGAGAAGCATCCTAAGTAAATGTATTACATGCATTAGATACAAAGCAAGAACGGCAGAACAACAAATGGATCTACCTGCCACAAGAGTCATACCATCCCCACCATTTATTAACAGTGGCGTAGACTATGCCGGCCCAATCAAAATCAGAGCAACCAAAGGAAGAGGACATAAGTCTTACAAAGGCTATATCTCTGTGTTTGTGTGTCTTTCCAGAAAGGCAATACATCTAGAAGTAGAAAGCGATATGACGAAAGACTCATTCTTGGCAGCCTTCCGAAGATTTACCGCAAGAAGAGGTCACTGTGAACATATGTACAGTGACAATGGAACGAATTTTGTTGGAGCAGCACATTACTTTAAAGAAGAAAGATAAGATTACTCAACAAAAATCTCTGCAACAGACAATGGTCAATCTTGGCTCGACCTGGCACTTTATCCCACCTGCTGCACTACACTTTGGTGTAGTCAAACGAGTAATTGGAGAAAAAACCCTCACTTACGAAGAACTCACAACGACACAACCAAATCGAAGCAAACCTAAATTCAAGGCCATTATGGCCACTCTGAAGAAGTAGACGACTATTTTGTCCTAACTCCTGGTCATTTCCTAATTGGTAGTGAAATAATATCTCCGATTGATCCAATAGCAACGAATATTAATTCTGGTTTATCAGAAAGATGGAGACTAACCCAGAAAACCAAAAAAAGATAATAATATAAATCCGAGCCAATGGCCCCTAGCACGTAAGACCGATGTTCACCCTGGAAGAGATGGTGTAGTTATAGTAGTTACACTTAGAAAAGCAGACGGAGCTAAGCTAAAACGACCAATTCATACATTGATTCCGCTTCCAATAGAACAAGAAAATGACAAAAAAACACAAACCAACGAAACTCAAGGTACCGCAAATATTGTCAGAACTTCCATATAGCCAATATAGCCATAGTTTGTGGTGGAGTTCGGGAAGATGTTGCAATTAATGCAACAGGTATTCTCAGCATGGCTCCCGACTGCATTATTAAAACCAAACAGATAACATTAACAGCAAAACGAGTCGAACACAATAAAATACAGTCAACATCCACAGTTTCAGTCAGCATCTGAGTCTTGTTGTTGGACTTTCAGATGGTTTGGATTCATTAATGAAAAAAAAGAAGTCCATTCAGATCGAGCTTCAAGAGCACATATGAAAAAAAATACAACATCACTCTAGTATAGTTGAAGAAACAACAACCACTGCATCAATCGTTGTAGTTCTGGTACTCTGGATAGGCATTAAATTGCTAAGACATCAAAGGAAAAGGAAATTGACCAGCGAACCTGAACAATTTGAACTCCAGTCTCTGAAGTCGACTAATTGAGAGGCGGCAGAATGTCCAAACAGGAAAATTTTTACTTTTATTTTATAGGAAAATATATTTATGTAGAAACTACCTTATAATATTACTTTAATTATTGCAAACCACTTATTGCATTAGAATGACGACAACTTTAGCACTGTAAGCATTTTATTGTATACAGGGTTCCTAAGCAAATCCTTAGGGGGCCAAGCAGCCGTGTATAAGACGAAGACAAACGGAAAAGCACATTAGGCAGAAAAGGATGGGCATGGGGCGATGTTGTCACTACATCTTACACGTAGTAAATCCATTCCAGGTTGTTGTTTTCTAATGTTTTCCATTTTCATACCTTTAGGACTGGAATAAAAATTGTTTTTGCTCGACTTTAATACCAAACTGATGAAAGATATCGTAAAAAAAATATTTTTCGGCTTTTCATTTTGTAACCATTGTCCTTACGCACTGTTTACAGGCTGGGGACTGAGATACATGCAAATGCCTAACCTAAAGCGTTCATACATGGCCGGAGAAATCGACTGAGATATTTCCGTAGAAACTTTATAAAGCAAATAGGACAGGTTAACGCCTTCGAACGTCCAACCCGGGTTTTGTACTTTGATTCGAAATCAAAAAGGAGGAACAGTCAGATTTGGGGCCGTGCACAAATTACGTAACGGTGATTTTACCAATTTTTGACCCTCTCCCTATGTAATGTTTTGTAACGGTTTGGCACGTCACTCCCCTAATATTACGTAAGGATTTCAAGACCACTACCCCCCCCCCAAAAAAAAAACTTCACTTATTTTCATTCCAAATTTTCTTAGTTTCACACAAATACAAACGCTGTCGAAAACCCCCATCCCCCCTACGTAACGTTTTGTAACCCCCCTCCCCCCCTATGACCATTACGTAATTTGTGCACAGCCCCTGTAGTCCCAGTGGAGGAGGGCGAGAAAATTGATATTTTTTTCTTAAAAATTATACTCTTTAGACCTATTTCTTTGCGTTCCCGAAATTACGTAATTTTTGAAAAAAAATTGTAAGCGGCGCCATTTTTATTTCGTGCTTTGTTTTTCTAACATTTTTGCGTTCGGCTAATTTAATTGAAAAATTTTTGCCTGCGGCGCCCTTTATCTTTTCACTCGAAACCAAGATCTCCCATTTTAGGAAAACTGATCCCGTCTCTGTTTCTAAATTTTTTCGAATAAAAGTAGAGTATGACCATGGGTGAAATAATTTTTTTCTACGGTATGACGAAAATTTCGAGAAAGTTGAAGAAAAAAATAAAAAAAGTGGCAGAGCTCTAGTTTTTCGTAAAAAAAAACGTTTTTTGTAAAGAAACAGAGCAAAATAAATCTTTTCACCCCTTTTTGGGTGTTACAAATATTGGCAGCCCCTTATTTTTCGCTTTTACCCTCCCGCTAGTTTTGAAGAATTGGTTCGCTACATGTTTCGAGATCATGTCATAAAACACCTCGAAAATATCAAATGTAGTGTAGGGCCAGCTTTATTTAAAATCAATAATATCGCAAGCAAAAAGCTCTGCAGGAAAAACAGCGCCGTTTATTGATTTCTTTGGCTGCTAGTGCTAGCTGCATGGTTTGGCCGTTTCCGGATAGATGTCACTAGTAGAACAGAATGGAAAGAAATTTAATTAAAAGCGAAGATATTTCTTTCTAATGTTAACAGCCTCACGAGTTTATCGCTCAGTATCGTAAATAATGGACCCTGCCGCCTCCTTTAAGCAAGAAAAAGCTGTGGTTTGGACCTGAAAACATCTAATTTTTAATTAGATTAGATTTTCAAATCTGTCCCCTTCTTGAGCCTCACAATATCTCAATCTATTGTAACACTCTTGGCGCGTAGCAGCCAACATTTCAGGGGTGATAGAGAGCCTCCAAAATTTTTGCCCTCAACTCCTGTATAGTCGTAGGCCGTAAGTGAGGGTGTTGGAAAATTTTGTCGTGCCAACAACCCCATAGGAAAAAGTCATTTGGCGCAAGATCTGGTGATGGAGGAGGCCATCGGATATTTCCATACGTGGAAATAATTCGATCACCAAATACCTGACGAAGGTAATTTGTAGTCTGGCATGAATTGTGGGATGAACAGCCATCTTGCTGAAACCACAATTCGTCCAAATTTATGTTGAGGTCTCTCAACCGTAGTAAAACCTGGTGTTAGAGAATATCAACATATTTTTGGCTATTCAAATTCCCTTCAATGAAAAAGGGTCCAATAATGTGATCCCCGACAATACCTCTCCAAACATTTAATTTTTGAGGATGTTGCGTTCTAACACTTGCGTGCAGATGTTTATTTTCGCCGGACCAATAGCGGCTATTTTGTGGATTGTGAGAGCTATGAAGTTCAAATGTCTTCTCGTCACTAAACAAAACTTTTGATAGGAAATTTTCGTTCCTGTCACATTTATCCCTCATAACCTCACAATATTCTAACCGGCGAAAATAATCACCTGGTTGCAATGACTGCGACTTCCCAATCTTAAACGACTTATAGCCGTATTTTTTTAGGATCCATTGGCAAGTACTGTTGGGAATATCTAGTGCCTCCGCAATCGGTTTCGTCGAACATGGTTCATGTGCCTCAACGTAAGCGCATACCATTTCGTCTCGTTCCACCCTGTGTGGAAGAACGGGATGCTCTGGTATTTCGCCGTCGTGGTAACACTTTCTACAACCATTTATGCACCCGTACCTTTAAAAACGATGATAAATGTTGTAGACAGTTTGAGCCACAGGAACCGGTCGATCTGGAAACGCAAAAACAAAAAGCCTAATGACCTCGTCCGCACTGTCACTTTTTATGTAGTTTTTAATAATAAAAATCTTTTCTTCTCGAGTATACGGCATTTTAAAAACACAAAATTTACGAAACTGAAGCGACTCGAAAGGAAATAAAAATGCAATGCCTGTGAATCCCAGTTTTTCCTCGATCATCTCATGGTGTGGCCGCCATCTAGTGGAATTTGCAGACATCTTGTCAACGGTTATTATTGCAACTATGATTTATGCTCACAATGAAAGAGTGGCGACAATTTTTTCTCATGAAAGCAGTCCAGAAATAATAACAAACTGGCACCATTGCTCAATATACCTGTTTCTTTTGTGCGCGCAGAACTTTCTATGCCATTTCTGTTTGATTTATTGAAATCCTATCCCTAAGGAAAATTTTAGGAACCCTGTATATAAAGAAGCGATTGGCAATGAATAAATTAGATTCAAACTGACTGTTGTTTCTCTTACATCGTAATTGTGCCCAAGTCTTTTTGGCCTAACCTAGCTAGCAGAGCGTGAGACTGCGTTCTGGCAATAATATTTTAGACTTCTTGTAGCAAGTGCTCTGTCTGGTTGCAAGAGACTCTTTAAACCTGTAGCAGGTGCTCCGTCTGGTTACAGGTCTTTTACTCAATCTCGTAGCAGGTGCCCTGTCTGGTTACGAGCCTTCTTTCCGATTTACAGCAAGTGCACTATTCTGGTTGTAAATCACTTTAACTTTCTTTCTGCCTTATACAAGTGCCGTGACTTATTATAGTCCAGTCTGGTAATAAGGCCCCTTCTTCCTCTACTCTAACAGTCAAGAGTCTCAAGTATATATAGAGCCTAGAAAAAATAAATCCAGGCGCTATACACATAGTTTTCAATCAAGCAAATCATCAGTTTAACTCTTCCCTCCGCCAGAGAGGAAGATGGGGTCGACAAGAAAAATGTTTGTTTATTGTACTTGTCGAATGGTTTAACGATCCTAGTTTTTTTTTTTAAGGTCTATGTTTATGGGTTGGGGTAACTTCAGCTTCAGGGCTATTCAGGACGGCCGTTCAAAATACGAACGAATTACTCATCGTAGTGATATTATTTTAATGTGTTTGTTTATGGTTTTTTTTTTAAGTTTTAATCAAAATTTTTTGGCACTTCTGCCAAAATAATGCCTCTTTACCCAAGAATGACATCTATTGGCAATAAAATCAACACATGGAACGGCCGTCTTGAATAGCCTCGAAGAAGCAAATAAATTTTGCGAAACGTTGGCATTTCAAAAAAAGGACATTTCATTACCAAGATCCCTCAACCCATAAACCTAGACCTTCAAAAAAAATTTGTTTATTGTAATGGGTATATTTAAATTTTTAACCAAAAATTATATTGCTGGCGAAGTTTTATTATAACTTTATCTTAAAATATTTTTTGAAAAGTTAATAATAACTCAAGTAATATAAAAAAATTAAATTGTGACATGATACGGTTTCCACCTTTAAACTTCTCTTAAAAATTAAGCTTTGCAGGTGGAGGTCAGTTTTTTCCCATCTCTTCTGGAAATACCCGAAACACCCCGAAACCATCGAATTTTGGACACCTTGTAGTAAGTCAAGTAACTGATACTGTGAATGAATACATCATCAGTGCAAAAACTGATTATCGTTTCTAAGGATTAATAGATATTTCAGGCTTCATAGAAAAAAAAATGTATACTGTCCTATATATGCTATATTTTTGTTTTTGTTTATATTCCAAAATTTGTTTTGTTTTTTATTTGTGTAGAAATGTGTGTTTTATATGTTTAATTATTGCTACAATTTCAATATAAAACATAGTGAAGCCTTTCTCCACTTGGTATTACCCAAGGATATCCATCGGGGCTATAAAAATCCATCAACATACAGGGCTTCGCAGATATTCTCGAAAATATACCTTAAAACTTAAAGTCGAATTTAACAAATTTTAAATCTTTTGATGAATTTGTATACTTTTTTAAAGTAAAGAGATTCTGATTCTAAAATGACCCTTTATTCCGGACGAAATATTTGTAGGTTGAGCATAGCGCAGGCTTCAATTCGCTGAGTCATAAAAAACACTTTAGTCATGTTGTGTTTATACAGGGTGTCAATTTGAGAACTAAAAGTAAAATTTGTCGTACTTAGATGAATTACAAAAAATAATCTTTTTGGATGTTGGTCGTGCTACCAGGCATTAAGTGGTCGAAGCTAGGGCAGCGATGTTACTTTTTTAAATAGGACACCCTGTAAATTTTGCGAAATTTGAATAGGGCTTTTCTTTCTGATTGCAAAAATACCTATAGGATGTTACCTTTTTCTATAACGGTATTTTATTAAAATGGTAAAATCATAGAGCGTCCTATTAAAAAAAAGTAACATTGCTGCCCACTTAATGCCTGGCGGCACGACCGTTTTCAAAAAGATGATTTTTTTTCAAATCTCTAGCAATTTGATTTAGTTAGAGGTCAAAAAATTTAAAGCAAATGTTTTTTTACAAGAAAAACTCAAGGGTCTTTCTCCACTTGGTATTACCCAAGGATATACATCATACAGGGCTTCGCAGATATTCTCGAAAATATACCTTAAAACTTAGAAAACCTTAAAACTAGCCACATACATGTGTTTCGAACTTATTTATCTCATCAGTGTAGCATAATGCATGGCCAGCTGTTTGTAAAAACAAAAATCAACTAAATTGTATGAACAACAAAGCTAAAGTCCAGTGAAGCTCGCAAAATTTACAAGAAAAACTCAAGAGCCTTTCTCTACTTGGTATTACCCAAGAATATGCATCGAGGGTATAAAACTCCATTAACGAACATACAGGCCTTCGCAGATGTTCTCGAAAATATACCTTAAAACTTCTCATCAGTGTGGCATAAGTTATGTTTTTTGCCAACTTAAATATTCTGGCTATGTACTGGTATTTTTTATAAAAACGTATTTCTGAAGTAAGCGTCATGCCCTTGAGTTATTCTTTGCTCTCGTAGCTTAGAAAAAAGTTGACGGATCAAATTTGACGAAAAGTTTAAAAAGATTAGCTAAATGCTTTTACTTCTCAGTAGATAGGCAACAAGAGTTCTGGCCATTTCCCCATGTTAATTCCCATAAGAAAACGCCAAGGTCCAAAATAGCAAAAACTGCCACCGTCAAGGTCACAATCCCGGACAGTGGTGCAGAAGTCACGTCACCAGGGAGTCAAAATTCCGGACAGTGGTGCAAAAGTGGATGACGTCCCCAGGGGCAAAGCACCTGTCATCTGTTAAATTTATCTCTCAGCTGTTAATTCACCTGTCAATAAGGGTTATATTTAGTTCAGGCAGGCAGACACCTGTTGGGCTACTGATGTTCACCTACTGTCAACCAAATAGATGAATGAGTCATATTTGCTGTCAAGCTCTTGATGAGTTATTTTTTATAAGGTTACTAATCCAAGATAGATGCCCAGATGTAGCTTGATGAGTCATGCACGTACGGCGTCTCTAGAATCACATACTAAGGCCCCGCCTACTATTATTCCCTTGACAACCGCCTGTTTATATTTGTAATGTCTAGAGTTGATATACCTATTAATAAAAAAGTGTATGTTACCAGGGGATCGAACCGGCGCGCCCGGCGATTTACAGTACAGGAGATCGTCGCTCAAGACCACACGACCATGGCGACTTGTTGATAAGGTTTTGTTAAATGATGTATGGATAAAAACAAGATATCGATTGTGGTCAGATTGTGTGCTATAAAAGCAATAAAATATTTATACAATACAGATCGGTGAACTTATGTGTAATATTAGGGAATTGTTACAAAGCAAAATAGCTAAAAATACATTTATTTATTGGTTTACACCTATTGAAACTTGGTATACAACTTAAAATTTCTTTGATAAACTGCTGAATTATTTTAATATTTTAAGGTACTTTACCATGCATATACATATAGTTAAATCGAAAATTATGATTTTAATAACCTTTTCTGGGTACAATAAGTTGAAGGAAAATTATAATTTTTGAAAATGTATTTTATTATTTACTCAAAAGGTAATGAAAAGCACTTTTGTACCTATTTGATTGATCTATAAATAAGTTAACGCATCTTTTTCTAACTTAAAATAAATAAAATTTTTATTAAATAATGAACCATACGGGGGAAAAAATTGGTATAAAGTGCCAATCACACTTTAAAATAACGGCAACTACCGCTAATTAATTTGTCTCATAAAAGTTGAGCTCTCTGCAAGTCTAAATGTGGCTGCTGTTGCTGTCTGGAAGGTATTTGTTCCATAAATCATATAATCTATGAAAGGCAACTCAAAACTGGCGGAAATAAAATATTTTTACACATAGAATAAAATCTAGTACTTATATTATTTTTATTTATGTCCTTATGGGTCCCTCATGTCTTTGAAACTTAATCTACCACATGCATGCTGTAACTATAATATTTCGGCATAATTTTCTATAGACTGGAGGTATTTTTTATGTTTGGTTAAAGACGTACTTTGTTTATTCAAACATTATCTAAAAAATAAATATAATAATATATTTTTGAATTATTTTTATATTTTTGTAATGAAATATGGTGTAATTTTTAATAACTATTTACCTCCTTTCATGAGATCTGTAGTTCTATATATCTCTTAGCTTTAATGATTTCTAATGTTATGGAAAAAAGCGCTATTTAGCGATGCAAAAACTGAGGAATAAAGAACATTTTCTTCTTTAATTAGTAAAAATTAATAAGCTTATAACACAAGTATAGTTCTTAACGAATTGCCTATATAATCAATAAATTTAGAAAAACAACTGATAATAGTTTAAAATTAGTTTAAACTTGACCCCAAGTTTATTCACGAGGCGATTTTTTTTCACTTATTTTAAAGAAAAATATTAACCGAATTTGTTTTTTAAGAAAATGTGATAAAAATGCATTTTTCAACTGGAATTAACAGACAGTAATATACCTGTTTCTCTACATGGTAAGAATTTGTTAAGTTACTACTCCCTAGATTAATATCACGATGGTATTGAATTACATACTTTCCGCTGCGTTCTCGCTATATTTGAATCTCTGTAACAACAGAACCCTTACACCTCGTTGTAAAGAAAAATTCAAACCTTTATATCGCACCCCTTAAATCCCCTGACTTTTACATGACACACACGAGTTTTGTTCTACTTGGGACTCATAAGATTTATGGCGACTTTCGAACCATCTATCTATTAATAAATTATGCATATCTAGTCTAAAAGTTTGCGTTTAAAAACCAATCAATTTTACTAATTTGTAAAAGTTTTTAAAAACTAACAGTTTTCCATATAATACAAATCAAATACCATATGGTTGTGGTAACGTAATCAATAAGGAACCATTAATATTTACAATCTTTAAAAAACTAGCCACATTTATCATTTTTTACGGATATTTTATTCAAATCGGTTTACTTTTTCGGAAATATCATGGCACGTATGTACATACCTAAAGGTACTGTATGATATCATATTGAATACAGACTAACTTTTTTAGCGAATATTTTCCAAAGTTTTAGCTTAGAAGGAAAAATTTAAAAAAAAACATCCTTTAGTAAGCAACCAGAAGGGTACAAACCCCAAGTTTCTAAGAATGAAAGATTGCTATCAACCGTTGTACCTAAGGTACTTTTTCCGCACGTTTTTCTGCTATGGTTTCCGTAAAAGACTAATTTTGGTTTACTGCGCATCGGGGCCAGAAGGCCTTAGTAGTTTTCTGCGAAGATGGTGGTCGATTACAAAAATTCTTTTTTTATTGGATTTCTGTATTTATTCTTAGAGAGATGGAGAAGCCAAAAGGGCATTAAAGTGACCTTGGTATTTTTTGCCGGATATCTTGCGTTATAGCGAGGGGATTTAAAAAATTCTCGAAAGTGTTATAAAGGGGGAGGGCATGGCAAAAAGTTTGTATCATGTGTGTGACCCAGCTATGCAGCTCGAGTTAAAAGGCTTTTATTTTTACGGTAAATAATATTATTATTATTATATGGATTTAAAATGATTAATTACGTACAACCGTCTAGTTCCATTTCGAGTTGTCAATGATCGACGGATACACAAACGAAGACTGGTATGTTAACGATGGGTTTTGAAAAATTCTTTTTTTTTGCTGGATTTCTATGTTACAATGTTATTTATTATTATTATTATTTATTACAATTTATCTTCAACCAACTGAATATGTTACAGTTTATTAAAAATAATAACTAGGTAAGATAAAAATCTGTCTTAATTTTTTTTTATTGATTGGTAAAAAGGGGAACTAATATATTAAAATTAAGTAAATGATCATTTTTTTCTTAAATTAATTGTTTTAACAAATGGAAGCTATTTTTTAAGCAATATTATTCTACATTAAATATACATCCTTCATGTTTGGTTTCAGTTTTACAAAATTTTAAACCATAACTTCATTTCACGGCTTGATCGGCAAAACTTCATGAGAAATCGTTGTAGTTATGGAATAATGCCCCCAGGGCAACGTTTCATCCGTCCCAGGAATGAGGTACCGCTTATCATCGTAAGATGAAAGAACAATCTTCAGCTGCGTGATGGAGTGTACCTGATGGTTTTCTGATCGAATAAGATTTTGGGAAACAGTCTTCTGCTTAAAACCATCAAGACATTCTACATAATCTTCAAAGGTAATGCCTGTGTTAACAACAGAAGATTTGATCCCTTTGGCCTTCTTTGTAACATGGAAATTTGTTATGATGGATTCAATTTCATCATTATCATACCCATCATCTTGCATCCTTTTCCTTTTTCTTAAAATATCGCTCTCAGTGGTTAAAACTTTCGTTGCATATAATTTTGATCTGAGACCTACATAGTCAGTCATAGGAACACCGTTATTTTCATCAGTCATCATTCCTAACACTTTTTTATTAACTTTAGGAATCCCAAAGATATTATCACTGTTCCACTTTCTTTTTTTAAATAAAGAGACAATTGACAATCGGTTCAGTAGTTTTTTTTTTAAGGTTAGTTTCAGCTTTAATTAGTCGTTCCTGATTGAATTTTACTCAAAAAAAAAATACAAAATACAATATCTTTATTTCAGGGTTTTAGGGGTAAGTCAGGGGTGAGTCAGATCAATCCTTCGACATTAAAACAAGTGCTTTATAAACCATTTCAATTTATTTCATTTAAAAAGCAGTGTCAAAAAAAAATAAGTATCATTCCTTATTTAAAAGTTTCAGTCAAAAATATCACATTTGTTGCAGCAATTTACATAATTTACCCTTGTATACGTATACCTGGTTTACAGTTTTAAAGTAGAATTTATGTTTTGTTAAATTATGTCATTAAGAGTAATTTGGAATATTTATTTTTGTTAATTTTGAAACAGTCACCATTTCTTTTTAAAGTGCAGTCCTTTATAAATACAAATGATACATCTTACGTGTCCTTTTAATTGGGCTTTGGAGAGTCTAGGAGGCTGTAAAGAGTCTAGGAGTCTGTGAAGAGTCTAGGAGACTGGGGTTTTGACTTGTCGAGGTGTTATCCTTGCATGATTAAAAAAATCTACCAAATCATGTCCTAGTGGTGGTGGTCACCAATGAGTGAAGTAAACAAGCAGGACTAGGGAGAAAAAGGCCTGTAATAAAAAGTATGCCTTAGACAAAAGCCCACAGAGAAGACAGATATGACTCCATATATATTAGAATGTTAAGTTCTTCAAACTATAAACTCACCTTAAGATGGTGGGCGGCCTACAGTGTCTTGAGCATTTATTTCAAGGATTCGACGTTGTCAGGTCCTAGGAAGACACAGAAAAGCCCACTTAATAAAAATTTAATGACTCAGTTCAATATATGACACCCAAGTACCTAATGGTCAGTTTATAATCGATATAATCGTAGGCCCTTGCGCGGCATATAGAAATATGAAGATCAAAATCAAGTAGCTCAATAATATGGGAATGTAAAGAGGCTTACCTGATGGATGGCGAAAATGCCGAGGTCACAAAACACATCCATACCAAAAATTCTTGCACATCAAATCCGGAAAGTTTGCTCGAAACTTATTCCGCTAGGCCTCAGCCATAAAATAGTGCAAAATTTGTGGATGTTTAAGGATCCGCAGAAGCGACAAGAAAAATTTAACTCGGCATTCCTTAAAGGACCATGCCAAAAAAAAAAGGAATCGGAAAGTGACAACCCAAATGTCAGAATTATGCCAAAATTAGGTCAGCAGACCACCTCGAACATTAACGAAAAATTTAAAGTAGGTCAGTAAATTCAGGAGTATGATAGGTCAGGATTCACTAGAGGGTGTAAACCAAGACCACACACCGTGGTTGGGATACGATTGTTTACTGATTAGAAATGCTATCTAGTTTTGGAGATATTTATACATAATTAATAATAGAAAGGATGATATTTAATTTTGTTATGTATTTATTTTATATATTTTATAGTTTTCGATGTATTCGCCAATTGTAAACAACTATCAGAAAGTAAACCTTACCCACAACTTTATTCAATACCTTAAATCCCCACAATACGAACGTAACCATCATTGCAACAGAACACAAATATTACGATAAACATGGGTAAACCAGGATTAAGTAATCCCAAACTTCTCAATCTGGCCGACTGTACTCGGACCGGTGTAATTCAGCAAACCGTGACAACAGGTCCTATATTCCGTGTTATTCGTTTCGCATACCAATTAATCATCTGTGCCAATTATTGGGGTTCTAACCTCACTGATTATTTATATTTTATTGGTTTATTTAAATGAATTTGTTCTTAAAATACTTATTAAAACAGATATTACATATTTCTGAGTGGTCACAGTTACGCGAGCCTCTTTTTTTCTGAAAGAACTATGAGTCACAGTGCCGTTATTAAGGTTGGAGAACCGGCATTTAAAGTCTGATTTGTAGAAGAATTGATCTATTTTGCGCCAAGTTATTGACAGTGGCTAATTAGAATAGGCATAAATTGAGGTTAGTAAGATTAATGAGGGTATTTTCTACTATTTTTAAAATTGTGAAGGTTTTCAGAAAAAAAAAACCGTAACAACACCACCCCACCCAGAAGAAAAGTTTCGAAGAAACCTGTAACTACCATCAAGGAGAAAACAAAAATCCCAATGAGAAAAGTAATGTCATCATGAAAAGAACCGATCAACGACTGTTTAGTCTTTATCAGGAGGATAAACCTTGATGTCTTTAGCATTCCAAATACCAACACTACGACCTGTGCTGTTAACTAATTCATATGTCCATGGAGATACAATCTTCGAAACAGTAAAAGGACCAATATACTTTGGAGCAAATTTGGCTGTAAACTTCTTAGCCGCATCTGAGATAGCATAATTCTTCCTCCAAACCTTTTGTCCCACCATACATTTATCTGGACGTCTACGGAGATTATATGGAACTTTAGACTTCTCATATGCCTTAGCCAACCGAACACGGACATCTAAAAAGATTCTCTTCACAAGTTCACTTTTCGCCATAGGACTAAATGGTGCCCTGCCATCTTTAACAAGATTTAAATCAGGAGCTTTCCCAAATATAGGCACTTCTCTACCAAACATTACGAAATTCGGCGTGTAACCATGCGCTTCATGAATGGCCGATCTAGCAGCGTATGAAATTTTACCAAGGAATAAATCCCACTTGGTATGCAATTCTGAAATATAACTAGTTAACATTGTTTTTAACCCACGATGAGTTCTTTCAACTGGATTCGATTGAGGATGATAATAAGCCGTGTACCGGTGTTTAATTTTATACTGATTTATAAGGGTTTGAAATTCTTTACTCTTAAATTGTCCATTATCGGCAATAATTATATCAGGTGCGCCATAAACGAGAATTACGTGGTCTTCAAGCCACTTAAGAATACTTCGAGTGGTAGCGTTCCTAAGAGGAAAGAACAAAACGAATTTACTGAAAAGATCGACAACCGAAAGGATGAAAGTATAACCATTGGAAGACCTTGGCAATGGACCGACTAAATTACAACTTATTATCTCCCATGGTCTTGTGGCAACAGGAATCACGCTAAGCATATGTCCAGCTGGAACTTTATTGTCAGGTTTCACCATGAGACAGGTTCTACATTTAGCAATGTACCTAGCAACATCACACTTCATGTTTGGCCAATAGTAATGCTGAGCTACGCGAGCTGTTGTTTTAAAGATACCTTGATGTCCGCAAGTAGGTGGATCATGATTTTGACGGATAGTTTCAACTCTTTTAGCCTTGGGCAGAACTTTAAGCCAGACATTTTCAGGTTCTAGTAACTCCTGAAATGGATGTTTACACCTTTTGTATAACCTGTCATTCTCGATTCGCCAAGATGGAAATTTAGATGGATTTTCTTGAACTCTTTTACGCATAGAAACATACCAACGATCTTGGTCGTAATGATCATTATCCTGAGATGAATCAGTACCATGTGTAACAGAGACATCCACAACATCAACAACTGGAACAGAACGAGACAAGGCGTCAGGAACAACGTGAGTCATATTGTTGGAGGCGCACTGCCCAACGAGCAATCCTACCAACCGGGTCTTTAATACTGTTCAGCCATTTTAAGCTATAGTGGTCTGTTACAACGGTAAATTTGGTACCTTCGAGGTATGGACGGAGTTTTTCTATACCAAAT
This sequence comes from Oxystoma pomonae, assembly GCA_963921995.1. Taxonomy (NCBI): domain Eukaryota; kingdom Metazoa; phylum Arthropoda; class Insecta; order Coleoptera; family Brentidae; genus Oxystoma; species Oxystoma pomonae. The sequence continues at coordinate 46,282,710 of OY998166.1, forward strand.
AAAACTGCCAAAGTCTCCTTCTCTGTCACAGAATAACGCCTCTCGTTTTTGTTCAGTGATCTACTCAAGTATGAAATGACCTTTTCCTCACCATCTTGAATTTGAGTCAACACGACACCTAGACCAAAATCTGAAGCATCACACTGCACAACGAACGGAGATTCGAAGTCTGGACAGGAAAGTACAGGAGCTTTCACCAACTGCTCTTTCACAGACTGGAAAGCGTTTTCGCAACTATCATTCCAAATGAACTTGGCGTTCTTCCGGGTTAAAGCTGTAAGGGGAGCGACAATGGATGAAAAATCTGGGAGAAAACGTCTGTACCAACTAGCCATACCGACCAACCTTCGAACTTCAGAAACTGTTTTTGGTGTTGGAATCTTTAAAATAGCCTCTACCTTCTCTGGATCAACTAGAAGACCTGACGAGTTGACAATATAACCTAAGTATTTAAGTTCCGATTTACAGAAAATACATTTATCCCGATTTAAGGTAAGACCAGCCTTTGTTATTCTCTCTAAAACCTCTTGCAAAACCTCCAAATGTTTTGTAAAATCAGGGCTTATAATTATGACGTCATCTAAATATTGGAAAACGTAAGGTTCTAGATCTAACCCAATGACTCTGTCAATAAATCGTTGCCATACCGCCGGGGCATTTTTGAGGCCAAAAGGCATACGCTTAAATTGAAACAAACCTCTCCTTGGAACTGTAAATGCTGTCAATGGTCGTGATTCCTCAGCGACCGGAATTTGCCAATAGGCGGACTTAATGTCTAACGTACTTATAAATCTTGCGTTTCTAAGTTTATCCAGAGTGGAACCAACGTATGGAATTGGGTATGCATCAGACGTAGTTATTTTGTTCAACGATCTATAATCTACACAGAATCTCCATTGCCCCGACTTCTTCTTTACCATGACTATAGGTGATGACCATGGGGAGTCAGATGGTTCGACTATATCGTTTTCAATCATCTCATCTAGCTCAAGATTTACTTCTTTTTCAAGTGCCGGTGACAACGGGTAATAACGCTGTTTTACAGGAGCAGATTCGGTTTTGATAACTAATTCGACCATATTGGTACATCCAATTCCAGGTCCCATCTTCGAAAAACAATTATCCAAAAGTGTGTCCAACTGTGATTGTTGGTCTTTACTCAGCATGTCTTTAGACTCAATAGAAGCAATTTCGACGTTATTTGTACCTACAGAACGAAAAGACCACTCGTTTGCCCGAAGATCTGGAATGATTCCCATCCGAGTCCAAAAATCAACACCTAAAATTAAAGCATGAGAAATACTTGGTATAACCAAGACCTCTAAACAACTACTTTTTCTTGGACCGTAAGAGGTAACACAACAGACCTCAAACATTTGCAAGTTTCTCCATTAGCAACAATACAATCGGTACGAACAGACGTATTTAGACAACAGACTTCTTTTAACAATTTCCAACCGGAAGAACCTAAAATTGTTCTGGAGGAACCACTGTCCAACAGACCTAAAATACTTCTACCAAAAATCTGAACATCCAAATATGGTCGCTCGTCACCTTTTGCATGAGCCAATGAAGTCCAACACAGCATGCTGAGCTGGATTAATAGTGGCCGTTGAGTGGGATGGAAGGGTAGACTGGCCTATCTCCCCTCCGAGCTCACGTTTTTTGAACAACATGCCGAAGAGATGATATTTTCTTTACCACATCTAAAACAGAAACGTCGTCGAGGTTTTGAACACTGACGGAATTTATGACCAATCTCCCGACAATTCCAACAAATAGCTTGACTGGGGTTAGAAGAGTTAACTTGTACAGCAGCAACTGCATTGTTAGAAGATTTAACTGAACCTTTTGATTCCTGAATAGCCGCAGAATTACCTCTATTTCGTCTATGATATGCCAGCTCTGGATCAACTAGATGTTTATAGTTAGTAGGAGGAGGAGCAAAGCGCTGTAGCCTCAACTCTGTGTCCTCAACCTGTCTACTCAACGTAAGCAATTGTTCCACGTTAGTTAACTGATGAGTTGCAAGATGGGATTGAATGTACGGAAGAAGATTTCGACGAATAATTGGAAGCCTTGTTTCCTCAGAAGGCATAGTGGACAATTTTCTAAACATGCTTTCAATAGCAAGAACAAAACTTAATACCCTTTCCTCAGAACCTTGAGTCCTACGTCTAATCTCCTCCCAACGATCATCATCTGACTTATGATATACCAATCGAAGTTGGTTACTAAAATCATCCCAATCTGCAAACTTACGAGTTCTAAAAAATCGCAAAGCGTCTTTCGTAACAAGATCCGGAATGGCGCAGAACAACTGATTTTTCGTAGCACCACGAGCAACGCGTAATTCTTCGACTCTCTCCAAAAAGTCCTCCACACTACCCTCACCACTATACTTAATTTTCCATCTACTCACATCGACGCCACGAGTACAACAACTTTGGTTATTTTGAGGAATAACATATAGTAGGTACCGGTATATAGTTCGGAACACCATTCCCTTGAGGGAGAGAATTTGAATTCAATGATGGCTGTGTTGTCTGGAAACCAGAAAAGCCTTGAGGAAAAGAGGTTGAATTCAACAGTGGTTGTGTGTTCTGAAACCCAGGAAAACCTTGAGGAAGAAAATTTGAATTTAATGATGGCTGTGTTGTCTGGAAACCAGAAAAGTCTATCGGTGGAATTCCTTGCAAAGTTGCTGTACTTACGGACGGAACCGAAACAGTTTGTGTCATTTGAGGAGTCCAAACCGACACTGGTACATCATTCACTGCAGAGTTAAAAGAAGTAGGTGGATAACCATTTCGAATTGACGAGTGATGAAGACTACCTGCGTGATCATCAAAACCAGCTATAGGATGGGATTGGTTCCTCGGGGTTCTAGTTGAGTTAAGATCAGCGAATCCAGTTGGACCATCATCCGAAAAATGCACTCGACTTCCTCTCCTAGAAGCTTGACCTTGACTAACAGCAGGCAGATATCCTTGATTAAGGGAATCTGGTTGATACACAGTTGGCCTCATAGTGTTAGAAGGTGGTATACCATCAGTGGAATTAACTGTTCGTTCTCTTGGAGAATTCTCTCGAGGTTGACATTTACCATCAACTAGAAACTGGTTAAACCTTTCTTGGCTAATCCTTAGGTTAGCGACTGCTTCCTCTAGTTGTTGATATGCTTGAGTGGTTATTTCTCCACTATTACGTATCTGGGTACTGTGAGTAACTGGTTGTTCACCCATATGTGGATTGTCATTTTCCTGATGATAATCTTGACCCTCAGAATCTACCCGTTAACGTCTACTACTCAAATCAGCGTGTTCTTCAGAAGTTCTTTCCGAATTATTTAAAGAAGGAGAAACACTGTTAATGGTTGGTATTACACCATCTTCACCATATTGTGCTGGAGGTGGAATAATATGAACTGAATGAACATTAATGCGACTATTATGTTGTTCACCAGTAGACGAATCTTGCGTAACTAAACTATTACTCGACTGTGTACTAGAAACACCATGCGAAGCAGAGTTGTGCTGAGGTACAGGTTCGTACTCAACATCTAAAACATTGTCCTCCAGAGAAATTTCTCTTCGAGAAAGCGGCAATTCAATTCCTCCAGAACTAACATCCAATAAATCATATGAAACACCTGACCCATGTGGTGGTGGTGTGATTAATCGAGGTTGAAGAATATTTTCATTTTGATTTGTGTTTTGTTCTGATTCTGACAATACAACCAACGCATCCATAGGTTGTTCTAGATTTTGTTGCTCGCTGGGTTGATGTAATTCAGCTTGATTAAATTCTAATCCTTCAAATTTCAGATTTAGTTCACCAATTAATTGAATTCCTTGTGCTTTTAATTCTGCTTGCAAGTGCTTATCCAGATCAGATCGGCATCGGATTCGAGAGAGTCTACCATTAGTGTGTAAAAGACGTGAATAGATCTTGTCAAAGTCATTACGACGATTTTGGAAATTAAAATGTTGTAAGTCAGTTTTAATTCCATGTAATTTTGCTCGGCACATACAAAGTTCGCTTGTTGAGTCTTCCTTAAGTAAGGCGGTAGGTGCAGGTGCCTCACCTCGTCTTTCCGCAATAAGTGCTCGTCTTAAACGTGGTCTTTTATCTTCTACTCTTCCCGCCGTAGACAACCCTCTAATCCGTAGCTCGTATGTCAGTTCTTCATTAATAAGACGGTTTGGTTCCATTACGTTGTCAAAATTGAACAATACAGAAATTGCACGCAGTGCAACCCGACCTCTTCGTTCACAAAAAAACTGAACTACCGACAGAAGAGCCACAAAAAAAATAAAAAAAAATGCACTCCCAAAACCACTAAAATTCACGATACCAAGGGTTCTCGGTTTTAACTCTGTAAATACCACCAACCAATGAAATCGCCCACTAATTGATATCACCCAACAATCTGTTTGTAATATCCCTTAGTAGTGTAGCTACTTACAAACTATTGAAATTTATACTTATACGGTCGCTAACCTACTTAAATCCTAATAACGCATATAAGTACCCACTGAGTTAAACCACTTCGCTACCCAAGTGATATCCCTCAGCAGTAAAAAAAAATCTATCCCAACAGTAACTGCCTTTAATCCGGTGCAGCTATCTGTAAACACAAAACTTACCAAATGCTCTGTCTGCTATGAAGACCCTAGCACCGACAACACAGATTCCAAAAAAACTGCACAAAAATATCCCAAAACAACAAACAATTTTAAGCTTAACTTAAATTACTTCAGGTATGGTTACCTGTACTTAAGAAATAAAATTTTACTTTATGAACACCCTGTATATGACAATGTAAAAAAAACTTAAAAGGGCAGCAAAGTCTAGGTCAGCTTGTAAGTCAAAAGTACTATAAGGGTAGGAACCAAATCAGTTTTAATATTTTTTTTATATATATAATATATTTTAAAAATTAGAAAAAAAAATTGCATCAAAAATAATATTTACAGGCCAAATCCGGTGCTTTCGTTTTTAAATACAAGTATTCTCAAATTAATATCATTAACTATTGAGACACCCTGTATGTCAATTCAGAAATAAAACAAAATCTGGAACTTTTTTTTTAAAGTAAGAGTCCCAAAATTAATACTTTGACTTTCGAGACACCCTGTATGACAATGTAAAAACAAATGAAAGTTTGTTGTTTTCTTTGGTTTTTCACTAAGAGTGTGTCAAAATTAATATTTCTACTCTGGAGACACCCTGTATGTTAATCAAGAAATAACCCAAAAAATGGTACTTGTTTTTTCTTTGTGTTTAAGTAAGAGTGTGACAAAATTAATATTTTGACTTTTGAGATACCTTGTACGATAACAAAAAAAAATAAAACAACTAAAAGTCTGATGTTTTCTTTTGTTTTTAACTAAGAGTGTGTCAAAATTAATATTTTGACTTTTGAGACACTCTGTATGTTGATAAGAAATAAGTCACAATCCGGTGTTTTTTCCTTTTTTTTCTTAAATAAAGAGTCCTCAACCTAATATCCCAAACTTTGAGACACTCTGTATATCAAATAACAGTAAGTCAAAATCTGTTGTTTTTCCTTTTGTTTGCAACAAGGAGTGTCCTCAATTAAATATTTCAAATTTTGAGACACCCTGTATATTAAAGAAACAACAAGTCACAATCCGTTGTTTTTTCTTTTGTTTGTTACAAGGAGTGTCCTCAATTTAATATTTCAAATCTTGAGACACCCAGTATATTAAAGAAACAATAAGTTACAATCTGTTGTTTTTTCTTTTGTTTGTAACAAGGAGTGTTCTCAATTTAATATTTCAAATCTTGAGATACCCAGTATATTAAAGAAACAATAAGTCACAATCTGTTGTTTTTTCTTTTCTTTGTAACAAAGAGTGGCCTCAAATTAATATTTCAAATCTTGAGACACCATGTATATTAAAGAAACAATAAGTCACAATCTGTTGTTTTTTCTTTTGTTTGTTACAAGGAGTGTCGTCAATTTAATATTTCAAATCTTGAGACACCCAGTATATTAAAGAAACAATAAGTCACAATCTGTTGTTTTTTCTTTTGTTTCTTACAAGGAGTGTCCTCAATTTAATATTTCAAATCTTGAGACACCCAGTATATTAAAGAAACAATAAGTCACAATCTGTTGTTTTTTCTTTTGTTTGTTACAAGGAGTGTCGTCAATTTAATATTTCAAATCTTGAGACACCCAGTATATTAAAGAAACAATAAGTCACAATCTGTTGTTTTTTCTTTTGTTTCTTACAAGGAGTGTCCTCAATTTAATATTTCAAATCTTGAGACACCCAGTATATTAAAGAAACAATAAGTCACAATCTGTTGTTTTTTCTTTTGTTTGTTACAAGGAGTGTCCTCAATTTAATATTTCAAATCTTGAGACACCCTGTATATTAAAGAAACAATAAGTCACAATCTGTTGTTTTTTCTTTTGTTTGTTACAAGGAGTGTCCTCAATTTAATATTTCAAATCTTGAGACACCCAGTATATTAAAGAAACAATAAGTCACAATCTGTTGTTTTTTCTTTTGTTTGTTACAAGGAGTGTCCTCAATTTAATATTTCAAATCTTGAGACACCCTGTATATTAAAGAAACAATAAGTCACAATCTGTTGTTTTTTCTTTTCTTTGTAACAAAGAGTGGCCTCAAATTAATATTTCAAATCTTGAGACACCCTGTATATTAAAGAAACAATAAGTCACAATCTGTTGTTTTTTCTTTTGTTTGTTACAAGGAGTGTCCTCAATTTAATATTTCAAATCTTGAGACACCCAGTATATTAAAGAAGCAATAAGTCACAATCTGTTGTTTTTTCTTTTGTTTGTAACAAGGAGTGTTCTCAATTTAATATTTCAAATTTTTGAGACACCCTGTATATTTTTACACTTTTAAGCAAGGGAGAAAAAAAATCCAATGGGGGATGTCAAATTTATGAGTCAAAAGCCTGAAAACAAAAAATCTCGTTCTTAGGACACCCTGTACAGTTTTAACTGTCTGTCGTGTACCAGTAGGTCCACATTAGCAAACAAAACCCAAGAAGTTTATGTACACTTCTAAAAACTGTACCAAAATTCCAGAGCAAAAGTGCAATGCCCTGAAAACTCTACCAAAATAAAAGTGGAAAAAAATAAGTCACCTAGACCATAAAGTTAAAAAAACAACTTTAAGCAACTCCTGATGTCAAGGAAAGGATCACTCAATATCAACTCTAGTCACTTTGACCAATTAATTTTGTCTTCTGCTAGTTGTTAAATATTATTTGGCAATCCACCAGCTTTGCATTATAATAAGCCGGTTCCATAACAGTAACAAAACTAAAAAACTGTCTAAGTACTTATAGTAATTGTACCTAAATGTTTTAAAAGAAAATGTCAAAACTAATTAATAATTTCCAAATAATATGTTAGCATATTTATAATGTCTTTGGTTTTTAATGTTTTAATGACTGCTCCTAATTGTATCAGCTTATGACTAACCAAGGAAGCCTTTACCCTGTAATAATGCCGAAGGGAATCTCTGAACCAACCCTAAGCCACGTTGTAAACAAAAGAAGGCGCCAGTTGTTCCACTTTCTTTTTTTAAATAAAGCGACAATTGACAATCGGTTCAGTAGTTTTTTTTTAAGGTTAGTTTCAGCTTTAATTAGTCGTTCCTGATTGAATTTTACTCAAAAAAAAATACAAAATACAATATCTTTATCTCAGAGTTTTAGGGGTAAGTCAGGGGTGAGTCAGATCAATCCTTCGACATTAAAACAAGTGCTTTATAAACCATTTCAATTTATTTCATTTAAAAAGCAGTGTCAAAAAAAAATAAGTATCATTCCTTATTTAAAAGTTTCAGTCAAAAATATCACATTTGTTGCAGCAATTTACATAATTTACCCTTGTATACGTATACCTGGTTTACAGTTTTAAAGTAGAATTTATGTTTTGTTAAATTATGTCATTAAGAGTAATTTGGAATATTTATTTTTGTTAATTTTGAAACAGTCACCATTTCTTTTTAAAGTGCAGTCCTTTATAAATACAACTGATACATCTTACGTGTCCTTTTAATTGGGCTTTGGAGAGTCTAGGAGGCTGTAAAGAGTCTAGGAGACTGGGGTTTTGACTTGTCGAGGTGTTATCCTTGCATGATTAAAAAAATCTACCAAATCATGTCCTAGTGGTGGTGGTCACCAATGAGTGAAGTAAACAAGTAGGACTAGGGAGAAAAAGGCCTGTAATAAAAAGTATGCCTTAGACAAAAGCCCACAGAGAAGACAGATATGACTCCATATATATTAGAATGTTAAGTTCTTCAAACTATAAACGCACCTTAAGATGGTGGGCGGCCTACAGTGTCTTGAGCATTTATTTCAAGGATTCGACGTTGTCAGGTCCTAGGAAGACACAGAAAAGCCCACTTAATAAAAATTTAATGACTCAGGTCAATATATGACACCCAAGTACCTAATGGTCAGTTTATAATCGATATAACCGTAGGCCCTTGCGCGGCATATAGAAATATGAAGATCAAAATCAAGTAGCTCAATAATATGGGAATGTAAAGAGGCTTACCTGATGGATGGCGAAAATGCCGAGGTCACAAAACACATCCATACCGAAAATTCTTGCACATCAAATCCGGAAAGTTTGCTCGAAACTTATTCCGCTAGGCCTCAGCCATAAAATAGTGCAAAATTTATGGATGTTTAAGGATCCGCAGAAGCGATAAGAAAAATTTAACTCGGCATTCCTTAAAGGACCATGCCAAAAAAAAAAGGAATCAGAAAGTGACAACCCAAATGTCAGAATTATGCCAAAATTAGGTCAGCAGACCACCTCGAACATTAACGAAAAATTTAAAGTAGGTCAGTAAATTCAGGAGTATGATAGGTCAGGATTCACTAGAGGGTGTAAACCAAGACCACACACCGTGGTTGGGATACGATTAATTACTGATTAGAAATGCTATCTAGTTTTGGAGATATTTATACATAATTAATAATAGAAAGGATGATATTTAATTTTGTTATGTATTTATTTTATATATTTTATAGTTTTCGATGCATTCGCCAATTGTAAACAACTATCAGAAAGTAAACCTTACCCACAACTTTATTCAATACCTTAAATCCCCACAATACGAACGTAACCATCATTGCAACAGAACACAAATATTACGATAAACATGAGTAAACCAGGATTAAGTAATCCCAAACTTCTCAATCTGGCCGACTGTACTCGGACCGGTGTAATTCAGCAAACCGTGACAACAGGTCCTATATTCCGTGTTATTCGTTTCGCATACCAATTAATCAGCTGTGCCAATTATTGGGGTTCTAACCTCACTGATTATTTATATTTTATTGGTTTATTTAAATGAATTTGTTCTTAAAATACTTATTAAAACAGATATTACATATTTCTGAGTGGTCACAGTTACGCGAGCCTCTTTTTTTCTGAAAGAACTATGAGTCACAGTGCCGTTATTAAGGTTGGAGAACCGGCATTTAAAGTCTGATTTATAGAAGAATTGACCTATTTTGCGCCAAGTTATTGACAGTGGCTAATTAGAATAGGCATAAATTGAGGTTAGTAAGATTAATGAGGGTATTTTCTACTATTTTTAAAATTGTGAAGGTTTTCAGAAAAAAAAACCGTAACATCACAAGGATAATCAGACGTGTCAAAGTACTTGAAACAGTCTCTCTTTATACCTTCATACGGATCCTGAAACAGTTCATAAATGAGGCTGTCCGTATCTGTGTAGTGCGCTGAACAATCCTCAAAAGTAGGTTTATATACCCATAGTGAAAATCATATCTTGTTGTCTTTGCCAAATCTAAAATTGCTTGTCCAACAAAGATCGGCTTATTTAACAAGACTTGTAGTTTGCTTAGCTCAACTGCAACCAAATCGGGTTTTTCGCTGAATATAGCACTATTTTTAAATTCAGGCTTCGCTATATATGACTCAGCTCCATAACGTCCACTCCATTTAGTTAGTAAAAGGACATTGACCCGCTTGCGAACGTTCTCCATTGTTTTACCTGCAACCAAAACAAAATAGGATTACAGAAGGTTATTTACAGTATTTTTCATCTAATGGTTATGGATATCTGAGATTATGGAAATAAAAAATAGCGTATAGCCATCCATAAAATCTTTTTTTTTCTCAAAATGTTCTATCTTAATGTGAAAACCGCCTGTCGCTAGCTGCTACAGTTCGTGAGTTACATTTTTTTTAAATTTAATCTCCGCTCTTACCCTCTTTCAAACCCTCCACCCCCATTAAGAACTAATCAGGTCTACGTCTGGCGACCCAGAATTTTTGTGCCAAATTTGATAAGAATCGGTTAAGCGGTTTTTGCGTAATCGTGTTGCAGACAGACAGACAGAGAGACACTATCCAGAAATTTTGTATTAAGGTCTTTTTTTTGGCCCAAATAACTTATTTTTAGTGAAAATAAAAAACCTTTTTCTTTGCGATTCCAATAGCCTCCATAATACGTATGGATGTCTAATAATTGTTCTAAAAACAAAACCTCAGGACTTGAATGTTTAAATGATCTTCATCATAATATAAAAAATGTTTGACTCACCAAAGACACCATTATTCATCAGCTTGAATAAATTCTTCTCAAATTCATTCGTTGCCTTCTTACGAAGCTCCGTATTTAAGTCAATGTAAGGCTTCAGCCAAGGAGTCTGCTTAAATTTAAGTACGCGATGTACCTTTCTCAATACTAGCCCATAAGCAATTGCCTGTTTTAGAGTCCTATAATGCATCACATACTTTGTCTTATTTTCAAGTGTTGCCATTAATTTAGTAAGCTCTTTAGCATTCTGAGGAGGCTCTTCAGTCTTCGGATTTATATGCTGCGGACAGAATGGTATATCTTTATGTTGATTATGTAGTTCAAAAGGATAGTCTAAGTCCACTTCCAACATATACCCCTCATCAGCATCGTCAGGGATGGTGGTGACATCAATGTTAGTATCACACCATTCAAAACTGCGATAAGGGTAGTACTGGGACATCGCCCATCCATACTGCAAAAAAAAATAATTATTTTAAATCACGAAAATTTAGTATTTTTAACAATAAAAATAAATAAATAAAAAGTTAAAAGAGATTAAACGCACCTGATTATTTACATCGAAGTACATCAGTAAAGACTTCGGCTTGGAAGGATTATAGCTTGGTAGATATTTGTTGTTAGCTTTGGCTTTTCTTTTACTGCAGACTTGACTAAGGCCGCCTCTAATACCTCGCTCCATAAAGAGAAACATATCTGCATCAGTGAGAGGCTCTAACTCTACACCAGTATATTTTAACATCCCATCCCAAGTAGACCAAAAGCATTATATCCGTCTTCATGTATAGCTCAATATTCACCCAACGTTGTGCAACCAAATTCTTCCCAAACGTGCTTGGCTCGAAGGTAGAGTCGACGGGGACAGGGCTTGTTCTCCAACTTATTATAGAAGGCACTTTGAGCTGGTAAACATATTTCATCAAATTTGTCGAAGGAGTCGATGTAATCATAGGGCATGACACTCTTGTTTGTTAATAGTTTAAACTTTTCTTTCGGTAGATTCGGAAATTGAGATTTCAAATTTGGATATTCTTCCAAGTAGGATGCTAGCTTATCTAATGATGAAGCCATAAAACGAAAACTATCTACAAAACGGAATTGAATTGGAAACTCATCAACATGTTTTGTAAAACGTATATATTTCTCTTTTGTAATCGGAAGCAGATCAATGGAACCATTCATCCTCGTTGCAATATCGGTTACTATAAAGTGGGCATCATAACCGCTTAAATTGTGAAAGACAACAGGAATAGTATGACTATCTTTATAATTAATATTGCAATGTTCGTGAGCCGCACCGCGATAGTTGTTATTCGGGATCAGGTGGTTAAGATCTCTTACTTTTTTGTCGTGAGGAGCAAAAGGCTGTTCGCAGATGTGACAGCTCGTAACTTTTCGATGCTCGACTTCTTGTATCCATGTTATATCAATATCGTAAGGACACCAGAATACGGTTGCCAAGTCTTCTGCCAGACTATCCATTTCATCAGCAAACCACTTCATGCAATCTTTACCTCGGTATGAACGGTAAAAGCTTTGGGAGTCATCATAGCTACATTTTAGATAATATACAACAGCCGCAGGAATGTGTTGCTGCTTTCTCTGTGGATTTTTAGAATCATTTGTTGGCTTAAGCACGCTCTCTAGATCGGCATAGACTATGAATGGGGTTTTCTCCTTATTTTTAAATTCGTTAAATTTTAAAATATTTTTTCCTGGCTCAAGCATGCTGATTGCAGTTTCATTTATCTTTAAACAATTCTCGATATGTTTGACAAGTTTCTCTTCTAACCTGCAGTAGATGAGACAACGGTCACAAAAGAATTTTTGTCCATTTTCTTTACTTAGTTGTTTGGAGAGGAGACGAGACAAACTTTTTATCCAGACATCAGCAGATTAACGTGCCGGGCTTTCTTGTTCTTTGTCAGATACATGGGAAGTGTTTTAAATGACTTTTTGTTTTTTCGAAGAACATAAATGTTAACCGAAACATTATTCTGTTGCTCACAGTTTGCTACATGCTTAAAAGTCATCGGGAACTGTATTCCTTTTAATTTGAGAACGGATGAGTAGTGGGGGTATGATGTGGTTAATTCTGAATGTTTTTCTACAGGATGTAAAGCAGATGTAACAGCCCAAGCAAAACAGACATCGTCATTATTCTTGACGTTAATGCAGGCTTTCTTATTCTTAATCTCAGCTGGTAAATCGATATATGAGGACCCTAACTGTGGTGTATATTTATTTATGTTTACTCCCAAGTTAATCACCTTCTTTAATGCCCACTCACTATCTCGTTCTTGGAATTCTTCCAATTCTTTTATTATAGGAGTCACAACTTTAGAGTCAAACCAGGCATTTAAGTCGGTATCTCTGAAAATGGCCGAGTTTGACGTGGTGAAGTACTTATGCTCTCTCTGTACAGCGTCACCTTTCAACACTTCAAATTCCCCACAGAAAACTACATTCGCCTTTACCGCTGTATCTTTCTTAAGAGCAGTCTGGATACGTATCTTGAAAATTGCTTTACAGTCAATGAGGAAAGCTTTAGAATCTTTATGACTCATATTTGTGAGAACTGATGTGCGAATCCTAGAAGAAAATACTGATTTAGAATCTTCCCAGTGTACTCTATCTCTGGCAGTTTTCATTCTTGCTGAAAGCCCGGCCTCCTACTTCATAGCTGCTTTAATTTGGTTTCTTAAACTTCTTATATTTCGTAAACAGGCCTCAATATGCTGTCTTTCACCCATACTTTTGACTTTTTTAAATTCTTTATCCATTCTCTTTATTCCAAGAGCACATTCTCGTAGTCCCTCCCTAGCTACTTGTTCATCATATTGGGGTGTTAGAAACTTTAATATGGCAGCGATATGTTTTACCACATCAGCAAAGAGAGACATCTTCTGTAAGAAAAACAATGAAATAAGTCTTTATTGTGTAATAGAGAAAGTTTCTCTACTACGTAGTTCATACTTAATCTATTCTGTTCTGTTTAACGATCTAAAAGTCTCAAGGTTTTATATTCAATGAGAAACTGAACGGTCATTGTTACCAACTAAATTACATTGCTACCAACTTAACAATCAGTTTATTCTGGACAGACGCAGTAGAGCTCTGTCAGGCTGTTACCATTGTTAAAGGTAACCACTGGCGCTAATTAGCGTCGAATAGCGTTAAAAAGACAACCAACCAAACTTGATGTGATTCTGTGGTGGAAGATATTTAGGTTATAAAAGTTTGTTTTGTTTTACAAAAATTTTATGTATTTGGATTTTATTTTTTGTTAATCGTGTTTATAGTAGTAGTGGGGTGCATTTTTTACCGTTTTTTTTTTGATAAACAGGTTAGTAAGTACAAATAAGTTTTCAGAAGCTCGATTTCTTCTATTACTCCACCAAAGATATCTTGCAAAATCATTTCTCTGACTAATAAATTTATGTTGGAGTGTCAGTCTCTCAGTCCTATCACTAAATTAATATTTTCCTCCATGATATGGTTAGAAAAGCAAATAAAAAAAAGACTTGACAAAAAAAAACAACAAAGTCAATAAAAAAGTAAGGTTATGTTTACGGCCAAACGATTGACTACGTTCAAAAGCTCTATTTTTAACCTCTTGAAGATACTTTTATTTACGGTAACGGTAACCATAAGTGTAACGACATTTGCCGTTAAACTACCTGACCAAAATCTCCCTATTGCTGTTTGCATGACATACTTAATCAGTTTATTACCTACAGCTTACTCGAAGTGTTTCAAAAGACCAACAAATCATTGATACCAACCAAATTTTATTGCTACCATACCAACTATTTAAAGCCGTTTATTTAAATAATTATAGACAAAATGTGTCAGAATCATTCATCATCCAGCTCTTGTTGTAAGCAGTAATGTCTGAAATCATGCGAGATTACATTATGTTAAATATAATTAAGTGTTGTATCGAACAAGCATTTATTCAATCAAACTACTGCGGTGTATGCTTAGTTGCAAGTATGGTTTTCTATGAAGTAGCTAAGAAGTATGGAATAAAAACAAATTTGCAAGTCGGTACTAAGATATATTCAAATGGAAATAAAATTTCACCTCATTTCTGGATTGAGCATAATGATTTGATATACGATACTACCATTGCAATAACGCAACACCATATACCCCACAAACTTGATGTTACGCATAGAAAAGGTGAATTTGTGTACAACAGCATAGAAGATTTAAAAATGTTAGACGTTTTCCATGAATTTAAGAAGAGCAAGTCAACATCTAGTTATTTTAATAAGGCTCCAAATCATTTGATTATAGTGCCCAAAAATATTCACCAGATTGTAGGCAGAATATTCAAAAAATAAATGAATGAACTTATAACCGCCAAGTCTATATTATTTTTACAAGTACGTGCTATAAAACTAGATA
Organism: Oxystoma pomonae; assembly: GCA_963921995.1. Taxonomy (NCBI): domain Eukaryota; kingdom Metazoa; phylum Arthropoda; class Insecta; order Coleoptera; family Brentidae; genus Oxystoma; species Oxystoma pomonae. The sequence continues at coordinate 46,297,727 of OY998166.1, forward strand.
TTTGACATTATTTAATAGCAACTAAAACAGCTGATTTATTTCACCACGTTAAGCCATTATTTAACCATACATTAAGTTAAAATATTTTTGGTAATAAATACATATCAATCAGATGAGTAAAGAATACGTTTTAAAAAGAATTAGTACATAATTTAGATTTACTGAAGAGGTACTGCAGATGTATTTTAGCTGTACTTTAGATGTCCTTCAGCTGTACTTCAGCTGTACTTCAGCTATACTTCAGATGTACTTCAGCTGTACTTTAGCTATACTTCAGCTGTACTTCAGCTATACTTTAGCTGTACTTCAGCTGCACTTCAGCTGTACTTCAGATGTACTTCAGCTGTACTTCAGCTGTACTTCAGATGTACTTCAGCTATACTTCAGATGTACTTCAACTATATTTCAACTGCACGTCAGCTGTACTTCAGCTAAACCTCAACTGTACTTCATATGTTGTTCAGATGTACTACTTTAAACCTTTATTTGCTAAGATGATGCTGTATGGTATAGATAAGGTAAATTCAGAAGACCAAACCGAAAACTTTTTAAAACCTTTCGTTAAACCTCCAAAACAAACTGCATTAAGTATTGTTCAATACAAAAATGCCCCCAATGAGGGAAACGTGTATGACGAAGTCTATGGCCTCCGATATGACAGCAATAAATGGATGTTGGGCGATAAAGAAATAATGATTGACGAACAGAATATTGTTTTAAATGACCAAGTCTTTAAAAACATTTCTGGACTTCAAAACTTAATATCATTTAAAGAACCAAAACATTTTTCACCTATAGAGGATCAGACATACAAACAAATTTTAGAGCTGAGCCGGGTTTATCGTGATTCTAGAGGGCATTTACGAATGCAGGCGTGTAAGACTAAATATAAGAACATTATTCGACCTTTATTTAAAAACAAGACAAAGCCTAAATATTGCAAAACATGAACCTACCGCAATATTATAGCCTTATAGGGAAACGACAAGCCTATTATTATTATTTTTTGATAAATTTTTCTGTTGATAAGTTTAAATACATAGTTACTTTTAAAAATCAATTTGCCTAGTTATTCTTAGACCTTAGTAACCCTAAAGACGAGCCATCCTCTCAAAACACCATGTAGACGCCTTTTATTATCTTAATACCATTCTTGTTAAAGGGCAATTCATTGACATTATGGGTCAAATATTTAATCAAATATATTTAATTTTTAGATCTCATTTTTCTCTCTCGTAAGATATACCAGAATGACAATATTTTAATGCATCATGGTAGTGGGTTTATCTGAACAATTTAAAAATAAAATCATATTAATTTTTTATACAAAGTACAGGATATAACTAAAAATTGGTGGTAACTCATGGGACATCAAAAACGGGCAGAAAAAAATCATGGATTTAGAAAGTGCTTTTTCTCCTAAACTAAAAGTAGTTTAAAATTAGGAGTTGCAAAATATGTTTCTTTTCACTAGATATAAAAAAATGGTATGATATTGCTTTTCTTTACTTGCTTTGATTTTAAATATGGGACATTTCTTATGAAACTTTAATATTTTGTTACCTGTATTTTAGCTATTAGCTATTATTTTATGATTTGGAAAAAAAATGCCAAAAACCTTCATCACGCGTGGAATTGCTCTAAAGTATGAATAGAAAATGTTAAAATTAAATTACTGATTTATAAAAATATATGATTAGATTCTTTACTCGCTAAAAGGGAAAACCAAGAGTATTGTAGGTTTTACCAAAAAATTCTAGTACCTTCTTTGGCTTAAAACTTTTTATAACATTGAAATAGTTAGGTTCTGGTATTTGTACGGTCTTCAAATACCATAAGAACAACTCATAAAAACTATATTTCTGATGAGGTGATACCAGTTAGGGGAGCAATTCGTTTCTAGTTGTAAAATTTTAATATCACTACCGAATTTTTTCTTAGGAATATATAAATTGATACGAAACATAAATATGAAAAAACAAAATATAAATAAAAATGCTTAATAAAATAGATAGATTAAGTATATAAAACACGTAATGAGTTTTTATTTTAAAAAAATAGTGTTTTCGTGCCTAGGACCCCTTTTTTGGTCCCAACTTTGATGACTTTATTAGCGGTGGAGGGAAGTTCAAAATTTTTATTTGTTATACGTCCTCACTAATATTATTAAGTTCAATTAGGAAATTTTTAGTTATATGTATATAAGTATACTGTTGGAACACTACTTCTTAAAGTGTCATGCCCTCTTTTTGCGATCACTCATAAATATATATATATATATATATATATATATATATATTTTAATTCACTCGATAAAAGTTTTCGGAAAAAAAATCCGCAATTCTGATATCACTCATATTTTTGTACCTAACTGACTTACTAATATAAGTAAGATATAATTTTCTGCATACTAGAAGTCTAAAATATCAAACTTATATAAATAATAATTAAAATAGTTAAAATGTCTCAGCCCACCCCCTGGGGTAATGATCACTCGTGTCTGTTTCCCTTATAGCACAGAAACCACTTTAAATATCGCTAATTATAACCTCCAAATATACCAAAAATATACTTACGTTATCAAGAATACACACTTTCAGTAAAGGTTTATAACTTCGTCGATAACAGTTGTTAAGTAATAATATATTATTGATGACTGCATTTAAACATTTCGCTAAATGGTTATCAGTATTAAAAGTTGAATACAGGATGCGTTGACTTCTATTATCTTTTTATACGAAATGCACAAATGCATGTGTTGATTATTTATTGCAACAGCAAGTCAGCTTATGCTTCTTAAGTGTATCTGGTTAGAAGATTCTCACAACACACAGCGATGCAGGTTTGATTAAGTTTTATATTAAAATTTAATTAAAATTTATCAATTTTTATTGTTGAACATTGTTAATAACCAGGGCAATTTTAATTTTTAAAAATTGTCTTGGCCTTAATATACCAAAACTGTTTTTCAAATTTTAAATTAAAATATAACTGTTTTCTTCGTGTCGTATGGCTGTCGGAGTGATTAAGTGCGTTTTATTTCTCGTTTCTGGATATTTTAAAAGTGGATATGAATTATGTAAAATATATTTAATTAAAATAGGATTTTTTGTGGAAATAATTAAAATTAAAACGTTAGGTTATCCCAACCCAATAAAATTAAAGAAACGGTTGTTTTATGTGACACATGAAGTATGGATTTCATACATATATAAAAAATATTGTTGGGAAAGTTTTAATTTAGTTAACGGTGTTAATAATGGTCTGCCTGCAGAACTTTATGGGTAATATTATACTTCACAGGAAACAAAATATATTAAACGTAAAAGATGTTTTTTAAATAAAATTGTAAAGAGAGCTAGTTTATCGTATTAGATCAAATTAGATTTAAGTTGAGGCGAGGGGGAGTAACCACTGGTAAGCAACTTTTATCAAAGAGATTAAATTTTTTATCTGTATCTTCCATTTGAGGCAGAAACAATGGTTAATAATGTTCTTCTGGTTGATCTACGTCTATACTTTAAAACTATTTAGGTTGAACATAAGATTACAGTTTTATTAAAAAATATATTTTTGAAATCGGTCAACCAGGAGCCAAAATATTCGCAAAAAACTACTAAGGTCAAGCATTTTAATTCCCTTTTGGCTTCTCCATCTCTCTAAGAATAAATAGCATTGGAATACAGATATCCAATAAAAAAAGAATTTTTCTAATCCACCACTTCGAACTCGAGATCTTCGCAGAAGACTACTAAGGCCTTTTGGCCCCGATGCGCAGTAAACCAAAATTAGTCTTTTACGGGAACCATAGCAGAAAAACGTGCGGAAAAAGTACCTTAGGTACAACGGTTGATAGCAATCTTTCATTCTTAGAAACTTGGGGTTTGTACCCTTCTGGTTGCTTACTAAAGGATGTTTTTTTTATAATTTTTCCTTCTAAGCTAAAACTTTGGAAAATATTCGCTAAAAAAGTTATTCTGTATTCAATATGATATCATACAGTACCTTTAGGTATGTACATACGTGCCATGATATTTCCGAAACTAGTAAACCGATTTGAATAAAATATCCGTAAAAAATGATAAATGTGGCTAGTTTTTTAAAGATTGTAAATATTAATGGTTCCTTATTGATTACGTTACCACAACCATATGGTATTTGATTGGTATTATATGGAAAACTGTTAGTTTTTAAAAACTTTTACAAATTAGTAAAATTGATTGTTTTTAAACGGAAACTTTTACAATTAGATATGCATAATTTATTAATAGATAGATGGTTCGACAGTTGCCATAAATCTTTTGAGTCCCAAGTAGAACAAAACTCGTGTGTGTCATTTAAAAGTCAGGGGATTTAAGGGGAGCGATATAAAGATTTGAATTTTTCTTTACAACGAGGTGTAAGGGTTCTGTTGTTACAGAGATTCAAATATAGCGAGAACGCAGCGGAAAGTCTGTAATTCAATACCATCGTGATATTAATCTAGGGAGTAGTTGCTTAACAAGTTCTTACCATGTAGAGGAACAGGTCACATTTTCTTAAAAAACAAATTCGGTTAATATTTTTCTTTAAAATAGTTACCTAAAAAACTGTTTTCAAAAGTGTACAATCAATAATTTTTTGCTTATGTATGTATACCTAGACATAATAAATAATTCATCTTTTAACTTTCTACCCCTGTATAACTAAAGTAAGTGAAAAAAAATCGCCTCGTGAATAAACTTGGGGTCAAGTTTAAGCTAATTTTAAACTATTATCAGTTGTTTTTCTAAATTTAGTGATTATATAGGCAATTCGTTAAGAACTATACTTGTGTTAAAAGCTTATTAATTTTTACTAATTAAAGAAGAAAATGTTCTTTATTCCTCAGTTTTTGCATCGCTACATAGCGCTTTTTTTCATAACATTAGAAATCATTAAAGCTAAGAGATATATAGAACTACGGATCTCATGAAAGGAGGTAAATACTTATTAAAAATTACACCATATTTCATTACAAAAATATAAAAATAATTCAAAAATATATTATTATATTTATTTTTTAGATAATGTTTGAATAAACAAAGTACGTCTTTAACCAAACATAAAAAATACCTCCAATCTATAGAAAATTATGCCGAAATATTATAGTTACAGCATGCATGTGGTAGATTAATTTTCAAAGACATGAGGGACCCATAAGGACATAAATAAAAATAATATAAGTACTAGATTTTATTCTATGTGTAAAAATATTTTATTTCCGTCAGTTTTCAGTTGCCTTTCATAGATTATATGATTTATGGCACAAATACCTTCCAGACCGCGAAGCCATCTCAACTATGTTGGGAATTGGAACCTTTGGTTGCACTAAAACAAAATTATGATTGTTTTCCACAAACTAAAACTAGTGAGTGCAAAAAAGTGTAGTTTTGGTTTGTGGAAAACAATCATAATTTTGTTCCAGACCGCATTTAGACCACATTTAGACTTGGAGAGAGCTCAACTTTTATGAGACAAATTAATTAGCGGTAGTTGCCGTTATTTTAAAGTGTGATTGGCACTTTAAACCAATTTTTTCCCCCGTATGGTTCATTATTTAATAAAAATTTTATTTATTTTAAGTTAGAAAAAGATGCGTTAACTTATTTATAGATCAATCAAATAGGTACAAAAGTGGTTTTCATTACCTTTTGAGTAAATTATTAAATACATTTTCAAAAATTTTAATTTTTCTTCAACTTATTGTACCAAAAAAAGGTTATTAAAATCATAATTTTCGATTTAACTATATGTATATGCATGGTAAAGTACCATAAAATATTAAAATAATTCAGCAGTTGATCAAAGAAATTTTAAGTTGTATACCAAGTTTCAATAGGTGTAAACCAATAAATAAATGTATTTTTAGCTATTTTGCTTTGTAACAATTCCCTAATATTACACATGAGTTCACCGATCTGTATTGCATAAATATTTTATTGCTTGTATAGCACACAATCTGACCACAATCGTTATCTTATTTTTATCCATACATCATTTAACAAAACCTTATCAACAAGTCGCCATGGTCGTGTGGTCTTGAGCGACGATCGCCTGTACTGTAAATCGACGGGCGCGCCGGTTCGACCCCTTGGTAACATACACTTTTTTATTAATAGGTATATCAACTCTAGACATTACAAATATAAACAGGCGGTTGTCAAGGGAATAATAGTAGGCGGGGCCTTAGTATGTGACTTTAGAGACGCTGTACGTGCATGACTCATCAAGCTACATCTGGTCATCTATCTTGGATTAGTAACCTTGTAAAATATAACTCATCAAGAGGTTGACAGCAAATATGACTCATTCATCTATTTGGTTGACAGTAGGTGAATATCAATAGCCCAACAGGTGTCTGCCTGCCTGAACTAAATATAACCCTTATTGACAGGTGAATTGACAGCTGAGAGATAAATTAACAGCTGACAGGTGCTTTGCCCCTGGAGACGTCATCCACTTTTGCACCACTGTCCGGAATTTTGACCCCCTGGTGACGTGACTTCTGCACCACTGTCCGGAATTGTGACCTTGTCGGTGGCAGTTTTTGCTATTTTGGACCTTGGCGTTTTCTTATGGGAATTAACATGGGGAAATGGCCAGAACTCTTGTTGCCTATCTACTCTTCTCCCATTAAAAAATGATATAATATAGCTTAGCCTAGGTTTTTTTTAATGTATTAAAAAGTTGGGTAAAATATAGTACTGAAATAAAATTGTATTATTTAATACCATTAGACCACATTTGTTTAAAGCTGCCGGAACATAACTTTACTTTATTTAAATCTCGACTAAGGTAAATTCATTTGGCTCTTGATTTATCTAGTCTGAAATCAAAAAATGTTACTAAAATAACAGTTATAGAACATTTTAACTAAATAAATCTTGTTTAATTTTAAAAAGTTTGCATTAACTTAATTTTCAGAGTATATTTTTAGAAAAAGGCGGTCCAACCAAAAAATTTCAGAATTTTCATAAAAAGTAAGGTGTGATTTTAGAACTTTTTCGTGAAAATTCGGAGATTATTTGGGAGAGTCGTCGGAAAAGGGTGCTCACTGCCACACTTATTTCATGTTATAATTTAACACAGAAAGGGCCCCTGCGCTGCTTACTTTGCCATCCCAGTTGCCATCAGTCACAAGAACAGACTCAGGTTCAAAACAATCAAAATGAAACAGCTGTTTACTGTGTTATTACCTTATATTTCAAATCTCATTCCTAGAATAACAACAATTTTAAATATAAAGACATAAAAATAGCGAGAAAACAGATCAAAACTATATCAAAAATTTATACAAAAACAAAGTCACCAGTCCAGCTGTTAGATCAAAGCAATGTTGTCTATAAAATACCATGCAAGGACTGTCCGTTAAAATACATAGGTCAAACTAGTCGCAAATTAAAAGGCCGGATTATATCACATAAAAGTGATTGTTCAAGACACGTACAGTCCTCTGCATTAACAGAACATGTAGTTAATAAAGAACACCAGATGGACTGGGATGGTGCTGAGATTTTCGATCAGGAAGCCTATTACTATAAAAGACTTTTCCTAGAAATGGTTCATATTAACAGAGAACAACAATCAATGAACAAAAAAATTGATGTGAACAATCTCAGATCCATTTATAGTTATATCCTAAATTTAGACAATAATAGGTATAATGCATTAATTAATAACCAACAATAACATACAACAGTGTTGACAGCTAATCTTCAATTTGAAAAAGTTTTTTTTGCTTACATTTCAACTTTTATATTTATAAAAAAAAAATTTGTCTGAATAATAGTTTACCAATTCATTTTCTAAAATAATGTCAGTAAAAAGAGAAGAGTGCCTGGCTTTTTAGAGACATAAATTTTGCCATACCAAAACCCTTTCCTTTTCTTTTAATTTCTCATGTACCTACAAGATAGGTCAATTAACATAATAATAACACCAAAACAACAAAAAATAAAATATAGGGAGAGTATGGTGAACTGTGTGTCTTTTGGGAGCTTATACTAAAATCAAAAAAATTAATTCTTTTAATATAAAATTTATTATTTTTTCTTTTTTTTCAACAATGTATTGTGGTATTAAAATGTAAACAAAATTGGTGATGAGCCGGGTATACTGCGTGGTGAGGGAGGCAGCAGAGTGTCATCTTATCTACCCATCTCTCTCGGCAACGAGAAGACACGCATAAGTTTATCTGCGTCTAACACTTCTAAAATGAAAAAGAGAATAAGATGACCACTCTGTTGCGTCCTTTTCTCGTGCAGTATTCTCTGTATTACTCGCTGTCTCCTGGGTTACTTGATACACTAAAGAAGACGGTTAATGTGATCTCATAAACGTCAAAAAATTTAAAAAAATAATATAAAAAGAACCTCTTGCCACCATTTTGAGGACTTTTAATTCTTTTAAACAAATTCATGTAGGTTTTTATTATAAAATAAGGCCCAAAAGGGCAAAAATGCTCAGAATTGTTCAGAGATGTCTAGCTTTATTGTTTTTCAATCCACTTTGGTGAGTATATAATTATTTAGATATATTTATATGGGTACCTGTATAGTTCTATAATGGTTGTAATTTAATTAAGTTAATTATTCTAATGGCTTGTTAACTTATTGTAGAAGTCCTGAAGAAGAGAAAAATATATTTAGTTTACTTTATTCCGGCCCATATAAGACTGCATCCCCACTAACCAACCGAGGTTGTTTTATATATATATATATCGTTGTCACCTCACAGTTAAGGATACCTGACCTCGCCTATTTCTAGAGGTGTTAGGTTATATATAGTTGCATATATAGTCTAAGGGGAACTTCTTTTACCAGAATGTCAAAAGAGGGGAAACGATTTTTTTTCAAATCTTTTGGTAGATACGTTGGATAAGTTGTGACCTCAGGCTGATATACAATCTGCTGATATGAACAATACCTTGACACCTCAGGCATTGTTACCACTTTTATTGAGGTGACAACGTATAGCGCTTATCTAGCTAAATATAGAGTCCCTGTATGCATTTTTGACATATTTCAGTTTTAAAGAGTCGAAAATCGATTGTATGTCGTTGCCAAAACCCCCTATTTTTTTAGTTGGCGTAATTCTTTCGAAAAAAAAATATATCTCTCAGTGGCAGGGGAAAAAATAATAAATACCGAGAATAAAAGATACAAAATATCACGTGTTTTAAAAAGGGACTTTTTTACAGAGGATTTTAGTCATATTTTAATAAAGTGGTTAAACAAATTCATAAGGCGCGTTTTGTCGAGCTTAGCATAGTTACTATTGTTTTCTATTTTAAAATGGATTTGTTCGAGAGATCCAGCATACAACACAATCCCAGAAAATACCCGCCTGTACACCCTTCGACCCCGCATTATCTGTCAGGGACAACTATATGTAAATTAAATATTTTATAAATAAAAAAAACGATATTTAAATAAGCTTAACAATATTAAATATTTTTAAATACAGAATTCTTAAATATATTTACATTTATTTTAAATAAAAATATCTTCGGGCATTTAATCAAAGTTAGCCAAATTACCACTTGAGTGCATTTTTTTTAAAGGTACTAAATTTTTGTCCAATATTTAAATGTTGGCTTTTGCAAAATAAATATACAAGGATACACAAGTTTATTTAGGTTTATATTTTCTTTTTCTGTGATAACTTTGCATAACAATCATAAATAGCAGTAAATAAAAACGAACAAAACAAAAAAAAAAATAATTAAAATAAAAATTTTGTATAACTAAAGGCAATCCAGGGACATTAAAAAAATTAAAAGATCCATTAGATGAAGTTATATTGGTTTTGGGTGATATAAAAGAAACTTCTGTTAATTACCACATCCCAACGCTTGTACTGTCTCTTGAGGGGCCATTTTTTCCACAATTTTGTTTAATTTTTCTTTTAAGAGATTTTAAATAAGTTTTTATGCGGTACGTGGCAAATTTATTAATAATTTTTTTCTTTAAATTTAGATGACAGTTAAATGGAAACGAAAATTCTTTAATTTTGTAGTTTAAAGTTACCCCCCTTAAAAATATGTTTTTATATCGCAGTTGCTGGAGTTTTCTAACATTTGATTTTTAAAGTTCATAAAAATATTTTCCAAAATTAAAAATAGTTCAAAAACGTTTGGGTTGGGATATTTAATTCTAAAATCTTTAATAGTTACAAATTTTGTATAAGAAGCAATAAATTGTTTAGAAAATATATGTTTTTTGCAATTATCGTATTTAACTTTAAGACTTTTTAAGACATATCCTGCACAATTATAAAAGATGTTGAGTTTAGTATTTGAAAAAATTTTAAAATCTGGTTTATTCCAAAAATCATCTTTGAAACATTATTGTTTGCTTTTTTTCCTTTACGGCGAAGGTTTCTAAACATAGAAGACGGAAGCAAGTTTTCACTTTCATTATCAATCTTGTAACTTCCTTCAATTTGAAATCCTTTAATAAATTGAGAAATTGTTAAATTTTTTAACTTGCGTCTGGAATATTTTGTTTAAGTCTAATTTGAGAAAAAAGGTTTTCTAGTGGATCTTGACTAAAATTTGCTGTTAATAAAAAGATATAATTTCTCTCATTTAAAAAATAACGTTGTAAGTCCAAAATTGTTTCCCCAAGGAAAATTGTTTATTTTTTTATACTCGCCGGGATTCAATTTTGATAAAGCCAAAGCTGGTGTTCTTGAAGACATTAACTTAAACCATTTGCTAACAGTCTTAACAAACCATGCAGTTGTAAGTATGTCTTTGTTTATTGCATTATTATTCGATTCATCACTTTGTGATAAAAACTCCAAACTTGCCCCAACATCAAAATTTAAAACGTAACAAGCTAAATTTACCTTCATTTTATTAAAGTGATTAAGTTCTAATAAATCTGGATTTAATGTTGATGCAAGTTTAAGATCTTCGTCCTCTTCAAATTTTGCTAAGTTTTCAATAAATTTAATGTCCACGGTATTTGAGGGCAAATTATATTTTTCAACTAAAATTTTGGGGATTTCAATAATTTTGTTGTTGATTAGTCTTGATCGAATATTTTTAAGTAGATGTGGAACATCGGCCATAAAGTAAATTGTTTGATTTTCGTTTATGGGATTTTGTATCACATTATTTAATTTAGTTTTGCTGCACTTTATTATTATTAATGTGCTTGAAGAAATCGTCTGAAGCAATGCTTGCGCCTGTAAAATGGTAGGACACAAATTGCTTCCATCTTCGCGTAATGCCTCTAAGTATAAAAATTAACGCATGAGTCGCTACTTCACTAGTTTGCGAAAGAGTTTCACAACCAAGTAAACTGCACGAATTTTCATCGAGTTGATACCCTAGTCAATGCCATCTCATCAATATTTAAAACGCAGTCTTTTTCAGACTCACTTAAATTTACAACTTTAGTTTTAAGTAAAGAAAATACATCTGTTAATACCGGGTTGAAATTTAATGTGTGCCAAAGTTTTGTTCAAAGTCACCACAGAAGGTAAAAAAAAATCCAAGCTTAATTAAACTTGCATAACCATTGGCGCCACAAACAAATTTTATTTTAAATGCTTTTTCTAGCTCCCGGTCATCCCAAAAATAATTTTTGTTTGGTACACAATGATTTTTTAGCCCGCCAAAAGTTCCAGAAATTTTTTAAGATTCTGTACGCTAAATTTTTACAAATTCAATTCACAATTAATAATGGTAATTTTTTGCTTTAAATCAGACACTTGTTCTTTTTCAACTAGGTTATTTTAAATTTTGCTTTCTAAATTTTGAACTTCTTTTTTTAGTAGCTCAATTTGTTGATCTTTGTTACTTATAATTTGGACTAAAATAAAAAATAGTTTTAATATAGTCCAATAAGAGTGGCCACGGAATTCATCTGGGATACTTTTAGAGACCTTATAACTAGGCTTACGGCTGACCCGAATAAAAAAATATATTTTTAAATAAAAGGCAGGTCCCAATTTATGTAAGTATCATTTTGTGCCATATTTGTAGGGTTTATAGTTTCCCAGATAAATCCGGTGACCAGTTATTGGAACACCCTGTATATATTATAAAACATAAATGTTAGTAGTAACACCAGTTAATCAGTTAACCCAAACACTACGTAAATAAATAACCAATTTATTCAAAAAATACTAAAATTATATTTTTCGTACAATTATTTGTATGGTAAGTGTAACTTTACGATGATTGGAACGGAAAATATAACATATACCGGAGAAAAAAGAAGATACTGGAAAATGATCATTTTCCGGTCCATTTTTTTCCGTTCTCATTTTTGGTCAAGTTGGCTATGACTTGTTTTAATAATTTTAAAACGCATACATTTGCTTAGAGTTTTGACATTTGCAAAATAAGTTCTTGCATTTAAACTAAAAAGTTTATTATTGACCACTAGGTGTAAAAATAGGCGGATATTAGTTGGTTGACAAAAAAAAAGTGCGATACATGTCCGGAAACTCACTTTATAGGTCTAGTAACGTAAATAGGTACCTAATAGTCGGCCTCTACCCTATGTACCATCCGTCCGGCCGTGTGTAGCTTTTAAAGACTATACAACTTACATTATGAAAGTAATTGGAAACGATCATGGGTTTTCTGTGGTTAAACTGGCTTGGCCTCAGATATTTGGGACAGACATCGCTTTTTCATTGAAAATCCAAATAAAACTGTTCGGTAGCAAAATGCGCCCAAAATAATTTAACAAAAGTTAATGAATAAATATACTGGAATTTAAAAAAATACAATAAAATGTTTAATTGAACAATATATTTTGATGAAAGTAAAATATTGTTTTGTTTCAATATAAAACATGGTTAAATTAACTGAACATAAAAACTTAATGAATAGTAAATTATTAACCTAGGGACTAAAGTGGTACTTTTAATCCCATCAAAAACTGCCGTGGGATTAAAAATCACGTTGGTCCTGAGGAAAAAACTAAGTTGAATAACAATAATGAAAAAACATAGTGAAATGTCACTTAACGGTACTCTATAAACAAAACGACAAAAATTTAAAAATGTCTTAAATTCCTCTTTTCTGGGATGAAAGTGGTACTTTTAATCCCCGTAACAAAATTTACTTTTAATCCTAGAGGGATTAAAAGTACCACTTTAGTACCTCAAATGAGGGATTAATAGTGTACTTTTAATTCCTAAAGTGCATAAAAACAAAGATATCCTTTTCAAAAGCAGACGTAGACCTTTTTCTGACTTAAAATTACTCACCACTTGTGTTGTGTTTACCTATAGAAATGCTTACCTCACACAGCCGAAATTTTGGGACTATTATAAGATTGGGCAACCTTAAGGCATGTTTACAATCTTCCTCCTGCCCCGGCGGACATAAAAACATGCGAAAACCGCCACATTTAAATTTTGTACAAGCTTTGAGCGAGCAAGTCATCTTGACAAAAGTTGTAACAATTTTTCGACACTGACATATTTTTAAACATTTTAAAATTTTGAAAGCTGCCCCAATGACTTTGACACTGAAAAATTCTAACCTATTTTAGAATTTCAAAAAGACAGTGACAATCGATTTTCGACTCTTTAAAAATGAAATATGTCAAAAATGCATACAGGGACTCTAGCTAAATATAAAAAAGGTGACAACGTATAAGATATAGCTAGGAAAATATAAACACGGTGACAACGTTGAGACTTTATCTACTTATATTTAAGAATGAAAATCCTAAAGTTTTCTCTTTTGGTAAAATTTGGTTTTTTATCTTTAAAGCCACCATGGACATTGGGAATTTATTCCTCACTAGCTGAAGGCCCCGCAGCTTCGCCTGCGGTTTTACCCGTTTTTATTGCTTTAAAGGTTACTCAGAAAAATTATTGATATAAGGTACTATCGCTAGTTTCACAAAATCAAAAGAGTATATGTTTTTTGTAAAATTTACAGATAGTCACATTCTACGATGACCTAACATTCAATGAAAATTAATACTTGTCCTTATATATATATATACACCAATTTTGAAGTGTACTAGTGCGGAAAAGTGGCACTTTCAAAACTAAAATGCGTGCGGAAATGTACATTTTTCCTTACGTTCGTAGGAAATAGTTATTTACCTAACAAGTGCGGAAAGTAATACTTTTCCGCACGCGACGGCAGTTGCACGAACGACGCGAAGTGGAATTCGGGCAAGCCGTCTGAGCTGGATTTTTGACGGATGTTACTTACACACCGGCGTATACAAGAGGGGGTAGTATTGAGGGTAATTTTACCCCCCCTCAAAAAAAAACTCCAGGTATTGAATCAAAAATCATACTGCAAGCAAAATTTACCTCAAACTTTTAGATAATGTCAGAAACGGAAGTAACTAAAATTAACAAAAACTTTTATATAAGACGATGTCATTCCGGTTTTACTATACCCAGTAGCGGATCAGGGCCAGCCCTAGACATTTTGGCGCTCTGGGCAAAACCTTAATTTTGCGCCCTCCCCCCCCCCCGCCGTTTTTTTGATGTAAATTTCATGCGACCATATCAGAAAGTCAAGAAAACATTGAAAAAAAAATAAAAAAAAGCGTTTTATTAAAAACTCAATCATCAGATAACAAGATAAGCAATTTAGCACTTAAGGCAAAATAACAAAAATTAAAATGTAGTAATGCTAACTAAAATAATATCCCATATTATAAACTTTTCTTTCGGCAAACTCACGAACCAGTGATTTCAAGTCTAATTTGTCACTAATTTGGTGTTCTATAGCTATCATTGCCAATCCATTGAGACGATTTTGCGTCTGCATCGTTCTGAGATAATTTTTTTTACAGTGACTGGCAATGTAAGTAGGATTCTTAATACTATGCTGAAGTTTGGTGCGAATTTAAGTGTAGCGATAAACTTGACAACTCCAACAAGGGGTTTCCTTTTTTGTATGAGCCAGTAGCATGGGCATGTCTTTTAGACCAAAAATATTATACAAAAAGCTGAAATAATAACTGTGGGTATTTAGCAAATTATATCTGGTTTCCAAGGCATTTATTGCTTGATCTATAGTGTGAAAAAAAAGTCCATTACATATTTTTGTTTGGTTTTATCCGAGCCCTCATACAAAAACGTTCTTGTTTTGCTTCTGAAACGATGACGTATTGTGGAGGTTTCGAAATTAGCTTTCACGTCAATCTCTGAAGCAAGCTCGGTTGCTTCTAAAATGATGCTTTCAAAAGCTTCATCTGACATCAGGTTTTTAAAGAAGAGTTTGCAGTTTGCTAAGCATATCAATAGCTTGTGACATATCATTTGCTGATGGGGTTATTATCACTAAAAATTTTGTACCAGATCACAACAGAGCATATAAATTTGAACTGCTTAAAAATTATTTAATAATCCGCTAGCCTCGTCTCTGATCATATTATCGATTTCTGAATCTTCATATATGCTGTACAAAGCATCGTGAATTGGACCAATTTTAAACCGCAGAGCAATGGTTTTAGGGTGTAAGTATCAATATATTTCAGTAATATTGCTCAACGAAAAGATGAGGAAGAACTAAATGTATATAACTTTTGAACAATATTGAAGAAGTTGGCTGCCTCAAACGAGGATTTGGCCATATCGTTTACAATCAAATTTAGCGAATGGCTGCTACATGGAACATAAAATGCTCTGGGGTTTATATTTCTGATTCTTCTTTGTACTCCCGATTTTTCTCCTCTCATATTCGAACCATTGTCATACCCTTGACCGCGCATGTTTTCTACTTTAAGCCTATTTTTCTCTAGGTCTTCTAGTAAAACCTCCGACAATTCCTTAGCTGTTGATCTCTCAATGGGTAGAAAATCCAAAAAATATTCGTTGATATTAACTTGAACTTCAGACCCTGATTACTGTATGAAGACAAATCTTACCACAAATGGCATCTGTTCTACTTTACTTGCATCGGGAGTACAGTCAAGAATCACGGACTAATACTTGGCCTTTTGAACTTGCTTAATGATGTGGTGCTTTATGTTGTCATGCAATAATTCAATTATTTCATTTTGTATAGTTTTCACTAGATATGTAGCTTTGATTTCTTCTTTATTGAGGACTCTGCGAACGTGTTCCCCCATTTTGGATCAAAATCATCCAATAACTGAATTAACTTCAAAAAGTTTCCTTTATTGTGTTCATACAGTTTATCGCTTGTTCCTCGAAAAGCTAGAGAGCTCTCACCTAGCATTTTAACGACTGATGTAATGCGTAAAAGAACTTCAAACCAGTGATTTATCTCAGAATCAATGAGTCTCTGTCTGAGAAACTGCATCTATTGTTTCACCTATTTTCAATCTTTGCTTTAATTCAAGCCATCATTTCAAACAATCTATATGAGTTTTAGCATTTTCATGAAGTGCTAAAGAGTCCCCTAAATGCTTCCAGTCTTTAAATCCTCGATTGCCAAGAGCGCTCAAGCTAGATGGTGCAGCAAAAAGTCGACATGGAAAACAGTACAAAGCGTTTTGAAATGCGGAATATACCATCCATTCTCCTAAAACCTCTTCTCCATTTCTAAACCTTTTCTTGTAATGTTTTGATGAGAATCTTCTATGGTGATCATCAAAAGGAAAATCAAAATTATACAAAGGTGCAGCTGGACCACGTTTAACCAAAAAAACTATCTGCTGCACGCATGATTTCGGGCCATAATCCTGGGTCAGAGGAGATACTTTGGACGGTAGCCTTTTCTAAATGTTTCTCTAAGGTCTGCACAACTTGCGAATTTTGATTTTTGGAACTGCATGGAACTGCATCACTACTCGCCAAACTCGTTTGAGATGACTTGCTCAGTAATGCTGACGGTTGCGTCCAAAGGGGGATCCATATCCGGAAAGTCAGTATCTAGGTGCTGGGCGTTTTTCAAATGTTAGTCGGTTGTGGGAGCGTTGAAACTAACTTCTTTTTCTTTAAAAATTTATTTTATTTTACTTTATGTAAATCAGATATTTAATAACTAACTTTTGGTTGACGAGTTTACCTTAAACTTTAGCAAAAAAATCGTCAATAAACTAAAAAAAAAGGATAATTTGATTCACTTCGATGGCACTTCGAAAAGCTGTTTGATTTGTTGATTTTATATATCTTTTTAAGGCGACATTTGGGTCATATTCAAAGCGAAATAAAAGCATTTGTCTTTAACTAATAGTGTAAAGCGATTTCTTTGATATTTTAAATATTTTAAGAATGATAACTAACTATAAATTCAAAAAATTTGTTACCTCGTACGATCACACAGCACTGTCTTTATCCAATTAAAAATTAATGTTTGGCTTGCCCCACAGTCATTATTGTCATGGAAATAACTAAATTACAATTACACTTTTTTTTGGTTTAATTAAATTTGCTTTAATTACAATTTTGAATAAAAAGTCACTAGAACGAATTTTCCAAAATACTACATAAAGATGGCCGTCGGCAGCCTCCGATTCGGTGATGTTCGGGGTAACTCATTCCACCTTGCATGAAAAAGCGGAGTTGTCGGATTTTCTTTGACACCATTTCGAGACAAATATAAATACTGAGGAAAAATTTTAATCCAGTAGGTATGTTTTGTTTTCGCGCCGTTCGCGCTTGTGTAATGTTAAACTTGGTTTAAATTTAACTCATGTTTAGAAAGAAAGACCATGATATTTTAAGTTCTATGTGGAAGCGCATTCTAAACATGGGTTAAATTTAAAGTAGGTTTCACATTGCGGTGCAATTGGCAAATAGTGATTTTTGGAGTTTATTAAAGATTTTAATAACGATGGATCATTTATTTAGAGGTTATTTGTACCCAAAGACGTTATACCTTTATATTTGTACCCTAAAACCGATTCAGGCGCTGGGATTTTTGGGGCCAAGGATTACGAATTTTCGATCAGATTTTCATAAAGTTGATAGTCGCCATAGGGGGGGGGGGGGAACCATCTATGTATCCGATTTCGGTCAAAATTGGTACGGGGTTTTTGCGATCGAGTATTACGAATTTTCGATCAGATCAGAGGGGAGGATACCATCTAAATGTATGTATGTATCCAGGGGTTTTTGGGGTCGAGGATTACGAATTTTCCATCAGAATTTCATTAGGTTGAAAGCTCGCCGCAGGGGGGGGGTACCATCTAAATGTATCCGATATCTGTCAAAATTGGTATCCAGGGGTTTTTGGTATCGAGGATTACGAATTTTCGATCAGATTTTCATCAAGTTTACAGCTTGCCGTAGGGGGGGGGTACCATCTAAATTTATCCGATATCTGTCAAAATTGGTGTACAGGGGTTTTTGGGGTCGAGGATTACGAATTTTCGATCAGATTTTCATTAGGTTGACAGCTCGCCGCAGGAAGGGGATACCATCTAAATGTATCCGATATCTGTCAAAATTGGTGTACAGGGGTTTTTGGGGTCGAAGATTACGAATTTTCGATCAGATCAGAGGGGGGGGACACTATCTAAATGTATACAAATGTATACGATTTTGGTCAAAATTGATATAAAGAAGTTTTTCAGTTCGAGGATTACGAGTTTTAGATCAGATTTCCATAAAGTGGACAGCCCACCGCAGGGGGAATAACATCGCATTTTCTGCTATTTCGTTCAAAATTGATACAAATAAGCGGTTTTTGGGGTAAAGGATTACAAAGTAATTTTCGATAAG
This sequence comes from Oxystoma pomonae, assembly GCA_963921995.1. NCBI lineage: Eukaryota > Metazoa > Arthropoda > Insecta > Coleoptera > Brentidae > Oxystoma > Oxystoma pomonae. The sequence goes on from OY998166.1 coordinate 46,316,381, forward strand.
ATGTCAAAAATGATGAAGTTGACAACTCCCGGAAGGTTGGAGGGGGAATACCATCTAATTGACTCGCTATAAAATAAATAGAACGGAAACTGCAAATTAAGGGAAGGGGCTGCATTGCAGCTGCCGGTGGCGGCATGGAGTGTCGCGACAAGTGTTTTAATATTTTACTCAATGTAGTTATAAATCCTATTCAAAACCAACACTTATTTAAATCATTTAATTTCTGGTGTATGCATTTGCACTCCCTAAAATTTTCCGCAACTGCTTATTTCAGTCATAATGGTTTGTTGTACAAAAAACCTACTTGCACTAAAATGTATAGAATTTAATTGTTTAACCACTTTTTTATTAGACATCAGAAAAATACCGACACCGCCAACGAAACAAAAAATAAATTAATTGAATTTTTTTTAAACATATCTTATGCTAACTCAATAACCACTTAAAACAGAAAGAACTAAATTCCTTGCAAAACGACGTGTTAAATTTTTATTGTAGCATATAGAAAATAAGCAAGAAATTTAAAAATATTGAAAAATACTCCAAATTAAGATGGCGTCGTTTCTGCAGATTGAGAGTGAGAGTGATTCGTCGGTTTCGAAATAGCTTATACTCTCTAGGAATTAGATATAGACACTATTTGCCATTTTCTATGCGAACTATTTCGCACAGAAGATCTAATATTCCTAGACTATTTCTCCAAAAACCGCTTTGTACCAATTTTGAAAGAAATAGAAGATAATGAGACGTTTCCTTCATAATTTTGGTTATCTGATCGAAAATTCATAATTCTCGATTCCAAAAACACCTTTATATCAATTTTGACCGAAACCGGATAGATTTAGATGGAACCCCCCCCCCTGAGGCGAGCTTTCAACTTTATAAAAATCTGATCGAAAATTCGTAATCCTCGACCCCAAAAATTCCTGTATACCAGTTTTGACCGAATTCGGATACATTTAGATGGTACCCCCCCCTGCGGCGAGCTGTCAACTTTATGAAAATCTGATTGAAAATTCGTAATACTTGTCCCAAAAACCCTCATGTACCAAATTTGAACCAAATCAATTTTTTTTTATCAGTATTTGTTCGGTCTGCTTTAATATTTCTCAGTCTCAATCCCAATAAAACAATCTAACTTCAACGATGTGTGCATGGCTTACTTGACGCAAAAGAGTCACGTGGTACAGCGAAATTTTTTTTTTGAGCTAACCAACCAAAAGTCTAAGCTATGGTTTGTTATGACAACATACTTTGATATCTGAACATTTAAACTGAAAATGTCAAAGTATTTTCAGATGTCAAATGTGTTGTAAAACCAAACCATAGCTTAGACTTTTGATTGGTTGACCCAAAAAAACCTTTCGATGTACCACGTGACCGTATGTTCAATAGGGCAGTCTAACAAAAATAATATGGGCGATCCAATATGGCCACTGTAGGGTAAACAAACCGTTTTTCCATAAGACGTAATGCTAACTTACATCAAAATTTTGGCAAAGTGGAAAAAGACGCAGATTAAGCAAAGTGATTTTTTTATAGTTATTCTTTCTAAAACGGGGAAAAACAAGCATTTGCCGATATTTTAATAATACAATTCAAATTCGCAATTAAATGTGGAAATGTCCCTCTACATATTTATGTCGCACCCGTGTAATTACAGATAGCGTCATCTCCCTCAAATCAGATAGCGCAACTGTCTCTCTTCGATCTGGCCCGTTCTTCAGGCTGAACTGAGAAAGACAATGCCTATTCACACTGTGCAAGTGCAAGAGAGAAAATAGTACATGACATTGCCTCTTTTAACTGCGAATTTTTCGTTTATTTATATTTATATTTCGGCAAAATGCTCGTTTCTCCCCGATTCAGAAACGATTACTCTATAAAATATTCACTTTGTTTAATCTGAATCTTTTTCCACTTTCCCAAAATTTTCATTTTTATTAGCATTACGTCTTATGGAAAATCGCTTTGTTTACCCTACAGCCACCATTTTTAAAGAGCCACCACTTGATTAATGGCTGACTTTGACAATTTGTTAGACAGCCCTATTGTTTTGCGTGTAACGTTAATTGACAGTGGGTTATTTCAGCAGCATTCAGAACGTCTTAAAAGTTACATGACTCAAATTTTCAACTGCAGCGCATTTAAAGCATGTCTTTGCCAACAAATTTTTGGTAAACAATAAACATGAAATCTGATCACCAACCCCGCATAATTGAGGTAACTATCTCAAGAAGATATTTAGATTGCGGGGTCGAAGGGTGTACAGACGGGTATTTCTCTGGTATGCTCGATCTCTCTCAGACGAATGCATTTAGAAAAGGAGAACAATAGTAACTATGTTCAGCTCGCAGAAACGTGCCTTTTGTAACGCCGGACTTCCGTAAGCCTTTTTTTCGCGCAATTTTAAGGTACGATATATATGCGGGTTAATAAGCAAGCAAGCAATTCGAAAAAGTCGATTAAATAAATAAATAAACAAATTAATAAAAAAATATGCAACAATCGGGAATGCACACAATCGCTAACGCTCGCAAATATCATATGTCACTTCGCTTGACATATTTCCATATGAAATTTGCTTGCTTGCTTAATTTCGCCTTTACTAAACCCGGCGTTAAATTTGAATCGTTGAAAACCGCCTCTAGCAAGGGCAAGCGTGGCGAGAACAGATTCATGCGGTGTGGTCAGTTTTTTTGTAATTTCTTTAAAACCGGTACGTACTAAACGTCAAAAAAGTTTTAAAACGCAAAGTTTACTAGATTTAAAAAGTTATAAAAAAAAGTTGTGAATGTGGATAATTAGGTACTATCTATTAGCGGTCATAGCACTCTATCTGACGTAAAAAAAACAACGAAGCATCGGCAGAAAATTTCGCTCTCGCCCAGCCCTACTTTTTAGAATGACAGTTGTCAAACAACTATTTTTGAGGTTATGTTTATTGTTTATTTTTTTCGGGAGACTGTTCTTTACACGCCGTAAAAACTAAAAATTTAAAAGTGAAATAGTGAGGAACTCTTTGCAGTAGTTTTGTAGTGCTTCAGTGCCTGTTCATAGGTGTTATAAGGAACTCTTTGTATTCCTTTGAAATAAAGTAAAATCTGATCTACACCTGCTACTTACCTTTGGATACCTTGAAGCATAAAATGGTGAGTAGGTTTTTAGCTTAAAATATTCGTATATTGGTGTTGTAAGGTCTGTTAAGTTTGGACAAAAACGTAAAATTTTGGTAATGATTTTTTGATTTGTGCCTAGAAATAATGCCACAGGCAATCTTAAGACCGTATGACACAGAAAAATACTAGATTGCTTACCAAACTGATTACTACACTGCTTAAAAAACAAATTTTTAGGTTTGCTTTGGTTAGGTTAAGGGGTTGGCTAGGTTTACTAAGTTAGCTTAAGACTGTATGACACAGAAAAATACTAGATTGCTAGTAGGTACACATATGAAATGCAAAATGTCTAAGAGATATCTGGAGGATCTAAACTGCTTAAAAAACTAAATTTTTAGGTTTGCTTTGGTTAGGTTAAAGGGTTAGCTAGGTTTGGTTAGGATTACTAAGTTAGCTTGGTTGTTTTAGTTAGTTATCCTCAGTTTCAACAAAACTAAAAAGCTGAAGAACTAACAAACCAAATCCATGCAACCATTCATTACCAACCACCTATAACCGACTAACCAAAGCAAAATTTTCAACCTTAAGTACATATGAAGTAAGCAAGTACCCATTCTGAGCAAGTTCTTATCAAAGCATAATTTTTTTATGAAAAGCGTATGTACTGCCCAATCCAAAAAATGCAGTTTGGAACAAAAAGAAAGACAGATAATCAGACAAAAGTTCTAAAAACTATATATCCATATATATGTTGTTTGTTTAGAAGTCAACAAAAACAATTTGCAATGTTTTTTTTTCTATAAATCTAAATAACTGGACAATGTGGCACCTAATTTTACCTACTGCCCATAATGACCTACTTAGCTACATATATTTTTTAGGAGAAATGCTACCAAGAAAAGCTCCAATTCATAAATAGAAAGGACACATATAAACTAGAACAAGATGAGCTGCACCCCCTTTAACGCCTTGGATTATCATAGGTTCCGAAATACTAGCCTCTCATTGTGATTAATTGCCACGCTGGATTAGTGTCATGCACATATCAGAAAAGCAATCAGTGACAGATGTTCTTTACCAGTGTATTAACCTATCATGAAAAGGAGAGTATTGCAAAGAACTAACTTATATTAATTTTTCGAACCCCAAAAGACTACTTGAAAATCCAGAACTATGTAAATTTACAAAAAAATCTAAGACCAACAACTTTTTTTTTATTTTTTTTTACTGGGACTTTTCCATCCATTCTAGGATCAATGCCCAGTGTTGCCAAAGTGAGAGCCAAGTGTAAAGTTTTTGGAACAAAAACAAAATATCGACTGTGTGGCCGGGATTTGAACCCGGAACTTTCCGTGTGGCAGGCAGATCCGCTGCCCACTTCTCTATTATAGGTTAGATTTTTTTGGGAAATTACATAGCTTTGTTAATAGTTTAATAGTAGGCCTTATGGAAAAATGCAAAAGGCAATACTTTTTCATAAGGAAATACTTTTTCGTAAGGATAACACAAAATTGACACTTAATTGAACACTGGGAAAATAATATTTACTGAAGATCAAGCAAAAGTATTATTTTAGCAACAGAAAATCAAGCCAAAGAAAAAGCCTGGTTTTATTTTTGAGTGGGAAGGGTAGTCTCTAGCTTTAAATCTCCATGTATGACAAAACCTGAAAACCCTTCAAAAAATCTGTTACCCCTCCTCTGAAAAAAAGCTGGTGTCTATGGTTGTCAACATGAAAATAAGGCTTTAGAAACATTTAAGATAGATCACAAAATGGAAGATCCATCAGCTGAAATTTCAAAATGTGTTTTATTTTTGCACCCCAGCTACCCATAGTTTGGTGCAAGTCCAGATGGATTTGCCTAGAATGAGTTCTTGGTTGTGTAAGTGCCCATATTGGATCAGAGATACTTCAGTAGCTACACTAATTTCCTTTAAAAATTCTTGTTTGCAGGAGGAAGGGAGAATAGAATATCCCTCAAAGATGATCATCCGTATTACTATCAGATCCAAATGCAGATTTTGACTGAAACCAACTTTTGTGAGTTTGAAGAACTAATTCCTGAGCTACTTGGAAAATATTTTACAAATAAAGTAAGCATGCAAATTTCAACCAGGTTTTCTTTTAGCATTTTTATGACATTTTCAACAAGGATGTAAAAAAGTGGTATTTTTACTCCAATTTTCTAAAAAATTTGTGCCTGCAGCATATTTATAGCGTGTTGATACTGGATTTCACGCAAATCCAGCCCCCTTGGGCAGCTGTCCACTTTTTTTAAAGCATGTTATTAACAAAAAAATTAAGTTAAATCAACAACTCCAAATCTGATTACCCTGCCCCTAGATTTTAGACTAAGTCCGCCCTTGCATAAAGTGAATATTAAATAATAAAATAATGCTGGGAAAAAGTCTAAAGAAACCGGAAAAACATCAGGAATTTTTTAATAAATTTTGGCTGAACACTGATGAAATAATTTAACTTGAATAAAGAATAAAGTAACATATTTACAGAACGAAAATTTAAAAAAATTAAAAAGCTACTAAAAGTTGTTTTGTTAATCGATAAAGTTAACTTGAAGACCCTGCCCTAGAATAAAATTTTGTTTGTTGGATCATTGCAAATACAAACATTTTTTTTTGTTATAAGGCTTAGAACAAACATTTTATGATATCTAAAAGCACAATTAGGCATCTTAAATAAATACTATTTTTTATTTTTAGAAATTGAACATCCAGTCAGCACCAGAGTACATGGAAATTGTAAGTTATATTGCCTTTTAGAATATTTATATTTGCAGACTAAATTTTATACTATATCTTAAAAACTAGAGTTATGTAACAACATTTTTTACCTTGCTTTTTTACCTCAAGCGATTTTTGAAAGAAATAATTTTTAATATATGTTGTAATGCCATTTTCAACACTTGTAGTAACATAGAAACTAAAACTTCATTTTGTTATTTCATTACATAAGTAACTGCCAAGGGGGTAACAACTGATCTAAAATTTGTACATGTACATGTTAATTTATATGGGTAATGCCATGAGTAGTTTTCCCCTTGGCAACTGCATTAGGAAAATAACAATTTTGGATTGGATTGATTCACTTGTGAGTAGAATTTTAAATTAATTGTATATAATTATTTCAGGAGCAACATCAACTGTTCCAGAAGAAGATACCCGTGCAACATTACAACATTATCTGCTATTACAAGCAATATGGCAGTGAAAGGGTAGTACTGCCGAAAACCAAAAATTCCCAGAGGTAAATGTTTTTGTCAGAATTGTGAAAAAATCTGCTGTATCTGGGTTGGGAGCAATATACACCACCTTCAAAACAAAAACAATAGATATGCACTGTTTCTTTAGGATCATTTGCACAGCTTCTACTTAGAGTTAGGGTATATTTGTTTTACAAATTTTTGATGCATAGTGTTGATTTTTTCAGCTACCTTCTATTTCCTCTTTCTTTAATAGTGAAAAAAATAGGACTGTTCAACTTTTTTTTGGTCACTTTCTCTATTTGACAAGGACAAGAACCATATAACTATGAGATACTATAATGGTCGAAGTGTCGCAAAATGTGTAACAATAAATCTACTCACGCCGACAAGAATTTATACACTAATTTAATTGAGAGAGTTATTATCTCTACGGCTTTTTTTTCGGAAAATGCAAGGGCAGGGCCGATATAGTATCTCATAGTCATAAGAAAAACTACATGAGCTCTTATACTTACATCGCGAAAATCTAAAGTAAGCTCAGGGAATTCAAAACATGCTGATGCAAATGAACTTTTTTATTAATTGCCACTGACAAATCTGCCTCTATCGTAGATAGACCATTTAATTAAAGACAGTGGCAATCTTAGAACATTGAAGTTCAATGTTCTAAGGTGGCAATTAACTGATAATTTTATAATTTGTTTACTCTTAGGTTAGTTGAGTTTCATCGCCTGTGATTGACATTAACATTTATTTGATAAAATATATCATTTTATATCATTTTATCATTTTATCAATATATCATTTTATCAATCATTAAAAAAATTGTATTGTGTTAATTAAAATAAATAAAACTATTGTTTGTATAGAAGTGTTTTATTTCATCTAAAGGAACATAAGTAATAGCAATTCTGAGAATCTTCAAAACAAAATTATATTATTTATATAGAAATCTATAAGCCTATAGAAAAATATTTACTAGGGGGTCTTTCATTTAAATATAAATAAGTATTATTGCCAAAAAATATATCAAAGGGGATAAATTACACACTTTATTGAAAATTTCACTTTTTGTCCAAATTACTTACTTTATTTAAAATGTCAATTTTTGTCACTTTACCTTTACTTTTTATCCCTGTTTGAATTTGAAAAGTAACTTTTATTGCTAACATGAGGAATATGCAAATGCAAAGCTGTTTATCTCTGCGTGCAAAAAATAATTTATTTTAAAAACTTGCTGAAAAAATTTCAACATTCGGAATAAACTTAGGTGTAAGTACTATAATTCTTGACGTAATAAAACGTTAAAATTATTTATTTTCCTTTTGACTACTTAAGCCCCAAACACACCAACGCCTGCCCACCCTGCTTTATAAAACGCACAATGTGACAGAACCTGGATTTCCGCGGTCCCTTGAATAAACAAAGGACCGTGTTGGATTTCCACTTTTAAATGCAGAGTCACATGATGCGTTTTTTGATGCAGGGTGGGCAGGCTAGGTGTGAACCGGGTGTTATGTGAGAAAAGTAAGTATCATCTCGCATGTTTATATACCTATCCAGTGTAAGAAGACAATAGAGATTTTGATTCATTGGTTGACTTATAAAGAGGTATAGGTGTATACATGCATATTTTCTTAAAAATTTGCAAATAATTGATATCCAAAAAGTATATTTTTAGCTAAATAATATTTTGCGTTTTTTTATAACCTACCTACTAAGTTTTTCTCAAGTCGATGTTATAGGGTAAAAATATAATGAAACCCATTATTGTAATTATAAACAATTACCCCATACCAACGAGGATATTATATATTAGCTTATATCTTTATATATATATTAGCTTATATCCTCGTTGCCCATACATAAAATGTCTAAAATTAAAATTATAAATAAAATTATCTAATTTTGCTTTATGAATGGGCTAGCCCTTTAATACGCATCTTTGCAAAGAAAAGCCCACTTGATTGAAAAAACATTGCATGCTTGTTAGTAGTTATAAAAAAATATAATAAATAATAATATAAGTAAGTAAGTAGGTGATGAGTTTTCTTCACACAAGGAAGTGGAAAGGTTTAACCTTAACTCATTCACTTCTTCTCCAATGGCATTATTTGTCAAATCTTGATGGGTTTCCTATAATATAGGCATAAAAAAATCTAAATTAAAATTTTTATTAGGGAATTCACAATGTGTTACTCATGGACTAATTATATCCACTTAAAAAAAATTGTGCCCTTTATTTTCTGAATTTATTTCAGGTTGGGGTGGCTAGGTTTACGTAAAGCTAACATGCCCAATTTCTTTATTTTGTTTTTTAATTAGAAATGCGCACAAGTTTTTAAAAAGAAGTTAGCACATCAGATTTTATTGAGGCTAGCATATTATTGAGGGTTTTTTTATTTAACGTAAATACTTGTATAAATAGTTTTTAAACATGTTGCTAATTTAGGCATATTAGTTTTATTTAAAAAATATTTATACCTAATTATGTAAGTGGAAAATTGCAAGTAAAGAATATATGTTATTTACCAAGATTTTTAGCTCAACTCCGATAGATGGCATATTAAATGATGGCAGTTAATCTGGGTGACCAATATCCTCAACTGGTTTGCCCATTGAGGTTTGCCTAAAATAAAACAAAAAAAAAATAAATACAATTTAGCAACAGTGTCATTATAATTCGATTATTGATCACCTATACAGGGTGTTCCAAATTAGATGCTCAACATGGGATCTCCTGAACGGTAGGAGGTACGAAAAGGTTTAAATTAGGGCAAAGTTGCGAAATTTAATGCTTTACTCAGAACTTTAAAAAAAGTTTACAAAATCCAAGCAGTTCCGGAAAACCGAAACCTTCATTTTTAGTTTTTATTTTGTGTCCATAAGGAAAAATTAACTTTACAGTGCTCCTGTCACACTGAAATGTCAAATCTTAAAAACAGACTCCTGTCATTCAGGTACATCGTAAAAATGTACCTGTAGAAAGTCCTAAGCCTTTTTTGACATCTTTAAGAATAAAGGCGCAACAAAATAAAAACTAAAAATGAAAAATTCGATTTTTTTTTGCCTCTCCGGAACCACTCGGATTTTGTAATCTTTTTTTTAGTTTTGAGTAACTTTGCAATAATTTAAACCTTTCCATATCTCTTAACGTTTAGGAGATCCCCATGGTGAACATCGAAATTTGGAACACCCTGTATAGGTATTTATTTACAAAGTTCAAAAAGTTTTTGCACCCCCTACTCATTGCCCTCAAGATAAAAAAACATGTGAATGTGAATAACATCGATTTTTTTTAAATTATTTTATGAATATGTGTGTAATACAATTCACTTATTTTTGAAATTTAATTCATGAATTTCTTTATGGTCAAAAAATTTGAGCTTTATTTCAGCAATGTGATACAAAAGTCAAGTAAAATTGTGAATTTCACTCAATAAGAACATGCTCTAAAAAGAACATGCTCTTATTAATTTTGACCAAGTTTGTAATCAATTTTTCAAAGAATACAAAAACCACGGTCAATAGAGTTTCAAACTGTTTCCTTTTATGTGGTTGTTTTAAGATGTTAACTATGCAGGTTGTTTGTTTTTTGTTTCATTCAAATAGAGAGGTGATGTATGACACTACCCCTTCATAAAAATGGCCTTGAATAAATAAACAAATTAATACATGAAGAGATACATTAATTTTCAGTGTAAAACAGGCATGAAATAATTAATCCTTGCCAAACTAATATCATGTAACATATCTAATTGGGTATATGTATTATGATGCAGAATTTTCTGCACAGGAATATAGGTATAACATTATTACCAGTAACAAAGTGATTGGAACGAACATGTACTGTTTGCCCAGTATCTGCTCCAATGTTTTTAAACCATTTCTCTTTTCTCTTCACTCTTCAAGGATCCATTTTATTGTTATTTTTGATGGACGGTGCCTTATAAAATTTAAATTTTCCTCCAATGTTTTGTTTGTCTTTTTGGCCTTTGATGTTTTGTACTTATGGCAAATATTTCACATAGCAGGCATTTCTGTAAAAAAGTAAGTAATAAACAAAACTTTTTCTTTAACTTATGTGAGTTGAAGCTTAAGTGAAAGCCAAATGTGCATATATAACAAAAGTATTAAACCTAAATCAAGTTTTGTATTCTGCAGGGGTTTTATTTTTCTGGATCGTATTTGTTTTAATTCTGATCTATACAATTTCAGTAGACTCCTGGGCACAACAGACCTTCTTAAGGCTGTAGTGCCCGGTTCAGCCTTTGGAGTAACCACCAGTTTTAAATACTTACGAGTAAGTATGCATACCTGCCCATTTTAACAGATAAAAACAAATCATTTTTGTGTTAGAGTACCTCATGCAAACAGAAATTTAAAAGTTAGTTGTGAAGAAAACGAAGAAAATAGTACCACTGGCAAAATCTAATTGTAGTTAATCACTAATACTAGTGACTAAAATGGTACTATTTTTGCAAGCATGGTTTTAAAGAACGAGCGCTGTGAGTAAATTAAAAGCATGAGTAAAAAAATCACAGTTTAGCTACTAGTTGTGAACATAAAAAAATGAAAAAAACCTACAAAAAACTAGAACACAAAAGGATTTACTTCGTCAATGGCTACTCCGTTTTTATTGACATTTCTGTGCAAAAAACAATAAGTATAATTTCTTTATGCTCCTGAACAATAAAAAAATGTTTTGTAGTAAACAAAAATGCCATGATTTTTTATTTGCACACAGGGAGTAAACTTATGTTCTTGATGTAGGTACTTGTTAGTAAAATCTAAGTGAAAAAATTTATTGTGTTTTGTACTTAGTTAATATTAATATTTAAGCTCGTATTTGAGTTACTTAGTTAAATTAAAAATTCTCTTTTAGATTAGCTGTTTACTGTAAAACTGTTCCTGTCAACCTTATTTAATGAAACAAGTAAACTTGCAAAGAACCTCTTTCGTATTTTTTTTTGTGCTTTTTATATTTTGACTTTCAATTTGTGATGTCAAAGAAACCCTGAAAAACTTAGGTTATAGAAGTTTTTTGGTTTTGGCCTAATTTACCTAGGTAATATGTTTTCAGTTAAAGTACATTCATGCTTGTATCCACCAAGAAAAAATTTCCGAATTAGGCTTTAATCGAGGCTTTAATCATGATTAGGTACTAATCGGTGTTTAGAATGTGGTGTTTTATATTAATCATGATTAAACCTTAATCAGAGAGTTTTCACATTGGTGAATATGTATATAAGGGTCATTTAGAATAGCGCAAAACTTGATACCATTGATACCTGTTAAGCGCTTTAGGTGTCAGATTTTTTATTTGGGTATTTTAAGTGTACAGCCCATCACTGACCAAAAGTAAACTATTTACAAAACATCTTCAAAAATTTGGACTGTTCACCTATAAATTCACTATAAATTAACAAACAAAAAATTTAACACTCGTCAGCATAAGCTACTGCATGCTATTATAAATGAGCCTTTAGACCTCTTAAAACAGTTTATGTAGTTTTTATGCATGCATTTTTAGAAAGCTAAAGCCTCGGAGAAAACTACAACAGTTGCATTGGTTAACGCTTTTGGTAATTATGCAGTATACGGTTTTCTGCCATTTTTAATTTTTTATGAAAAATTCTTTATGGGGGCACCTACTAGGGTTCCTAGGACCCCAAATCCGCCTGCACCCGATTTTTTTTTAAAGAGAAAAAAGGGTGCCGCCGGGGGGGGGTTGTAATGTGTTTTATTGATTGTTTTGGATTGGGTTGGGTTGTTTTAGTGAAAAAAAACCAACCGGCGCAGGCAGATTTGGGGTTTTAGGGACCCTAGTAGGTGCCCCCATAAAGAATTTTTCATAAAAAATCAAAAATGGCAGAAAACTGTATTCTTCATAATATATAGATAGATAGGTCAGATTTTCCTAAATATGATTCAGTTTTGTTGGTTTTCTTGTGAAAAAATCGGGTTTTCTGCAACTGTTGTAACTTTAGCATTTGCCATTTTGCAAATAGATAGGGACTGTCATGACTTTACCCACATTCTTTTAGAAAACCCTTTATTTTTAATGTTTTAATGAGCCCATATAAAGGAGGCATTTGTTATGCTATTTTAAGCTATTATTTATATACCTACCTTTATTGTTTTCTGGCACTACACAACCGGAGTACAAAGAGTTCCTTAAAACACTACAAAGAGTTCCTTAAGACACTGTACACTGGAAGGACAACAAAAAGTTCTTTAAAAAACTAAATGAACACTTTAAAGGGCTAACCGCTAGTTTCTTAACATTAAAGGCACAAGATATCAGTTCTATAATTAGGAAAATATAAAATTTGCAAATTTTCTGATGATGTAGGTCACAAAATGCTTGAAAGAGGTTATAACCTTGAACTGTCAATACCCTAGCATAAAATTTTGGTTGTAATGACAATCAATGAACCATTTTAAATTTCTATGGGTAAAATTAAAGTAGGGATGGGCAAAAATTTTCTGCCGATGCTCAACTGTTTTTAGCTTGTGACGTCAATTGATAGTGGCTAATTCGGACCCCTGGAACAAATCAATTAAAATAAGAAATAATACTGGTATAAAAAAAAAATTATTGGTATTGTGCTGTTATGGTTTCGTCCACTGAATTAAGTTGAAATGAAAAAGGTTTCAGCTTTTTTGGATAATTATTTTTATTTAAACTTTTACATCAAGTTTCTATACTAATCTGGATCATTTTCAGGGCTGAGAAAAACCCAAAGAAAACATTTTTTATTTTTTACATTGCAGAGAAGCTCGCAGAAAAGTAAGAAGAAACATTACTTTTTATTATTAAAATTGTAAAATAATTCACTTACCAAGATGCTTCGAGATTTACTAGAGTAAAAATGGTTTTTACGAACTAATAATGTTATTATTTAATACCCAAAACATTGCAAAACCAGCTTATCGATTATTTCACAAAAGGTAAATTTGGCGAATTAAAAATAGCCAACAAGCAATTATAAAAACTTACCTCGGGGGGGGGGTGTATTTCTCTTATAAATCGTTGCATTATAAGTTGTTAGGTATCATTTGAAAAATCATAACTTTCTTATTTTGATACACCAATTATTCCTCCAAACAATTTTTAATATAGTTATAGCATAATGTTCTTTTAGTTCGCTATCAATATCTCATATTTTTTACGTTTCTATATAAAAAAAAATATAATCCAAAAATTATTATTTGTTTCGCTTGTTTGTTTCACGAAACTATTTACCTTATGAAAAACTCCCAATCATAAAAAATGCACACTTCCAAGCCGTTATTATAATGGATTTCACTGCGACCCTAGGTTCAGTAATTTTTGAGTGAGATTCAAAAAGCGACAGAAAGTAAATATTATTATAATGCAGTCAAATTTGACGGTTTTTTTTAGTGTTACTCAACTTATAAAATAAATTTTGGCAGAAAGGCGCAAAAAACACGTGTAAGAAGTAATGATTTCATGAAAATATGTTTTTTCAAAACAAAAACTTAAAAATAGGAAATATTGATAGCGAATCTAAAAGGCTTTACTATAAATAATATGAAATATTGTCTAAAAACAATTTTTTTATGCACAATTAAGAAGTTGCGATTGATTGATACGTACAGAAAGGCATAACTGAACGGCCTGAAAGTGCGCAGTTTTTTCATACTGAAAGTTTTAAAGTTTGTAAAAATCCAAGATGGTGGAAATTATGAAACTTTTTTCTGTGTGCCAGTGGCCCAAAAAAATTTTTTTAAAGCTTCTTTCAATACAAACATAAAAAAATGAGTTACTTGTAATAGTCTATGGTGAAATAAAACTTTAATAATAATTAAATGAAGTCCTGTTTTCGCTAAGAAAATTAACTTTAATGTGCGCCATTTTGAAATTTCTAAAAAATGTCAAATTTGACGTTGAATTGTTAAATTCTAATGTATTGGCTTTTTTAAATGCACTAGTTCATTAAAATCGGTTTAGTCTCTGTCAAGTTAAAGCCAAAATAAAATTTAAACAGTACCTAGTTTATTGTTAATTCTTTACCGATTCCCGCAACTTTCAGGGTGAAACATTATTTTTATGCCAGTGGCGCATAGAAAAATCTTTCATGAGGGGTGAATTATTGCTATTTTTAAAAATTGGCCAACATCTTGAATTTTTTAGAAATGTCGTTTTTGACACTTGTATTAGAAATTGTTCATAAATAAAAAAAGTTACAATTTTTTACGAAATACCTTTGTCGGTCACCTTTAATCCAGTATGGTAGATAATGCGAGGCATGGCAAAACTTGATTTTTCAAATTATCACGATGCTAAACTAAGTTCTCGCAAAATTGTAGTTCTTACCAAAAAAATTCGCATAAGTATAGTCCTTTTTTTAATTCCGCCACCCTCCCCGAGGCAAACCTTATTTTTTTTTAAGAAAAACTATTAATAACTTGAAAAAAATTGTTAAGCATTTTTTTGTATAAAATTATCTCGAATTCGCTCTATCTCTTAATCCCATGGTATGCAATTTACGAAATTTATATTAGGGGTGCAAATGCACCCCCTAATATAAATTTCGTAAATCGCGTGTCGATCATCTTTAAACCACCACATTTAGCGTACCGTCGTCTTTTAGTCGCAACCCCAAGTCTTATTTTATCCAAAATGAAATTGCATTTTGATATAATATAAATATATATATAAAATTTGTTTGAGTAAAAATCAGTTCATAAATAACAAAGGTATGATTTTTTAAATAATACTCTTGTCGGCCATTTTTAATCCAAAATGGCGAAGGAAGTAAACGTCCTTCATCAGAGAGAAACTGCTTTTTATAAACTTCTATAGGAGAAATCTAACATCTATCGAAAATCCAGCTTCATCGGGAAAACTTTCCCTTTTGCTAACGATCTTGGGCTATAATAGGTCACAAAGAAACATTCTATTCGTTTTGACATATATAAGGAGAAACTTTTTGACGAATAATAATTACGGAATATAAAAAAAAGAGTTCTAGATCATATTTGGTATAAAAATAACAAAAATCGACATTTCTCAAAATTAGATAAAAAAATCGTCAAAAATCTTTTTTATCAATAGTTTTTTAAACTTAATGCCTTAAGTATTTTGACCCAGTAGACAAAACCAAAATCAGCACTCGATCAGTTGGTTAAAACCTCAACTATTTTGAAGGCACAGATGATATTCCGGAGACAAAAAAAAGATACTTTATTTTTACATAATAGCTGTTCCTATATAGCATATTTAAAGATATAAATAACCGTGGGCTATTAACTATTTGAAATAAGAAAAAAATATTTTGTTCTATGAAGCCTAAACAGGGGAAACCAGAACAATTGAATGTTGTGATGATAAGCTCTGCTTATTTAATTAAATTAAAAAAAAAGAAAAAGAGAAGAGGAAGATGGTGGATGGTATCATTAAATAAAAGTCGAGACAGGTATAAAAATCAAGAAACATCAACACAATGTCGTTTGCCCACTCCATTTCAATTTTTAAAAAAACAAACAAAACGTCTGTACGCTTCTGCTAGGTCTTGAAAACTAATGAATAGTATCAGAAGAAGCCAATTATTTGTGCATTTCGTTTGAGCGCCTCTACAAGTATAGACAAGTATTTACTTGGCAAGTGTCCGAATAATCGTGATCCCTTTGACTTGGGACATTTTTACCGACCACAAATTGAAATCCAACAAGTGACAAATAATCGTACAAGTAACCCACTCACACGACATGGCAAGTATACACAAGTAACGATTATTTGCCAAGTACACGATTCGTTTGAGCACGGCTTAAGAAACATATAATTTCAAAACTTTTGAAAATATATTTAAAAAACATTTTCTGTGGTTTGCATCACAATAACCGATTTAGGAAATTTTGTACAGTAAAGAAATGGTATTGTCTTGAAAATAACACAATTTTTATATAAATCGGTTTAGTCCTTTTTTAGAATTTTTCTTAAAACTGTAACGACGCCAATAAAAATAATTAAAATCAACATAGTGCCCCCCACATTCCTGCGCGGGTGTGAAAACTAAATAATTAACTTTTTGTCACTAGCTGATGGTTCTTTATCTAAGTCACTTCCACGATAATTTTTTTTACATGGGCGCCGGGCGATATGCCCTACTATAGGGGTACTGGGCGATTTTTTTTTTAACGTACCTTGCACTAACTTTTTTACTATTTTCCGTCGAAATATGAAATAAAAACAGAATTAAATTAATAAAAAGAGAGTTTTACCAACGGAAAACTAGAATTACCTAGTTGTTAGGTCATTGCCTATTTTTTTCTAGGTCTGACTTAGAGCAACATGATTTTTTTTTTAATGGAACACCATCTAATTCGCCTATATAATAGTATATACCTTAAGAAAATACTTAGCTATACAAATAAACTAGTTAAACGTTTATTTAATTTATTAAAAAATTGTTTATGGACCAACGAAAACTCCATTTGTTTATAAACGGCTTAGCTATAAAAAATTATTATTGTTTTTTTTCCTTAGACAGTGCAACAACGACTTGACCTAGAACTAGATCCAGGCAGCATCTTTTATAAACTTGGAAGTTCTGGCCTGATAACATTTTCTGATTACATATTTCTGCTGACTGTTTTGTCCAGTAAGTACAATTATTTGTCTACGACTGACAATAAATGAGTTTATTTGTAGTTGTATGAATTAAAATTCGCTACCTCACTAGTGATATACAAATAAACTCATTTTTATTGCGTTAGGGATTGTCCTAGTCAGTTATTAGGCGATAATCTTAGACACAAATGATGACAAGCCAATATAAAAAAATTGCTTAACCCGACCCATAGTTGGGGGGCATCGGTATTTCCGTGGAATGTTTAATGATGATTTTACGAAACCTGTTTGAATTAGTTAATAATAGACCACTTAACATCGCTTTACTTGTAAGCTGCCTCAAAAATGCGAGTTAAAAAGAGTTAGAGTGTCAAAAATATTTTTTTTTATATGAACAGTTCGACCTATGCCAATGATATTTGGTTCACGTATTGGCCTTCTGTTACAATATATTATATATTTTAAGAAATGACATGCACATATTTCGCCCACAGGGAGGCGAAATATGTTTTCCGATTATCCTCTATATCTCGCAAACGACTCGACCTGTAAACTTGAAACTAAGCAGTACTAGTGTAAAGGTTCATGAGAGCTTTAATTAGTATAGCAATAAATAACAAGGTGTAGTGACTACAAAAAAATATTCATCCAAAGTATAAAATGATTTAAACTTTAAAAAGTGTTTTAAGTTTCTTTTAAATAACTTTAAGTTTTCATCCGATTGGTAAATTCACAAAAATTTTAACACTAAGAGTATTTGGCAGAAATACACCCAAGTTACTATTTCCAAAGGTAATTACATAGTTTCTTTGATTTCTTGTTTTACTTTGGTGAATATCAAACTGTATTATATTTATGTCTATTCTTTTAAAAATATACCGACATTTCATATATCAATAAATCAAAAAGAGTAAAAACATTTAATGACCTAAAAATGTCTACATGACTGAATTTGAGGTAGACCAGTTTTTTTTTGTGCTACAAAAACCTCTTCTGCTGCTGGTGAGGTCCCCCAAAAGCACAGTCCATAACGTATAATACTCTCTACTCTGCCATAGTAAATACAAGATAACTGTGATAAATTAAGAACATGTCTTAAGTTTCTAAAAAGATAGCAGCTTTTATGCAAAGTAGAAATCACTTTATTGCACTGGTCTTTCCAATTAAGGTGCTGGTCAATTATGTAAGATGTAACATCCACGATTACTTTGTTATTTATCTTAATTTCTAAACCCAGACCACCCTGGTTCTGTGCGCGTTGGAACGTAATATAAGTTGTTTTTTCTATATTTAGAAATAATCAATTGTTTGAAAACCAATTTGAGATATTAGCCAAAATGTTATTAACTTTATTCTCCAGACACACATAATTAGGATCAGATATCACAACACCAGAGTCATTTTTTAGGTAGCTTAAATTTATCAGCACATTTGTTAATATTATTATTAATAATCTCTAAGTACACAAGGAAAAAAAAATTGGACCTAAAACCATCCACACATATATACTGCTTTCTGCCCCTCAAGAAAAAAGTATTCCTCTCACATCAATATTTTTAAATTTTTCTAAAAGTAAATTATGGTCAATGCAATCAAAATCTTTACTAAGATTACAGAAAACACCTGCGGCACATTCTACATTTTCAAAATGAGATACAATTTCGCTTATAATATAGACTAATGCATCCTGTGTAGAACTATTAGTTCTAAATCCGAATTGGACTTCACTGATAATAATAAACTTTGATAAGAATTTCTCAAACTGATACGAAAAACAATATTCAAAAACTTAAGAAAATCCTGAAGTAAGTGAAACTGTCCTATAATTATTTACATCTTGTTTCTCACCTTTTTTATAAACAGGAATCACTTTCTTTATTTTATGAATTTCAGGGAATTGTCCGCACTCAAATGATTTATTTACTAAATAACTTAACGGTAATATGATTTCTTTAAGACACTTTTGAATCGGGAAATTGGGAATATTGAATATTTAGGTTTAAGCTTGTTATTTATTATTTCAAAAAATTTTTCTTCTGGTAGTTGCCTCAGAGAGAAGAGTTTATGATAAAATTGGTATTTTCTATTATCCTATTAGTTGTTGGTATATTTTTTATTACCTTTTGTGGTGCTTCAAGAAAGAAATTATTGAAAAGCTTGTGATATCCCGGATGAAAATTAATTCATTAAGTTTTTAAAATTTAAACTTAAAATGAAAATATAAATTTGTTCACAGAAATAAAAATTAATATATAATAAAGGAAGGACAAATCGGGCAAAAAGGGAGGTTCGTGTTTAAATCGTCCCTACCACTTTTTTTGCATGGTACTTTTAAAAACGCTGTAACTTTTTAAAAAATTATCATCGTTCAGTTAAAACACTCGATCAAATTGTTTTCTATAAAAATTTTGCTTTGTTTTCTCACAAAAAATAAAAAATCTAATTTTTAGTTTTTTTTAAAGCAGTTATTTATTTTCAGAACTCATTTGCAATAATACTAAGGCAAAATTTTAAAAAAAGTTTTGAATAAAACTTGTAGGGTAAACATTTTTCTTTAATTTGGTGTATAGAAGTTATATATGCACTTGTATATTACATTTCGAAATACGCTAGAAAGACCACGCGCAAAGTTGTTTTTAATTTAATCTTTATCTTCCGATTGAATTCAAATTTAGTATGCGATTATAGTTCCGGTGACAATAAACTAATATGGTATTACTAGGCACCCTCTCTCGCCCCCCTACGAGGGTTGTGGAGGGGAGAAAACGCCCAAGCTTGTCCGATTTCAACAAAACTTGAATTCGGGGGTTTTTGGGGATGAGGAATACGAATTTTTGATCAGGTTTAGAAAATTCAAGGGGCGGATTTAAGATGGACGATTTTTGGTCATGTTTTGCTAACCAATTTTACCTGACTTATACACATCCGATTGTCTTCAAAGAACCCTGCCATTTTCTTATGGGGGATGTGTTTCGGTTTATTTTTTTTATATTTTAATATGTAATAGAGGAGGTCCCAATGAGCAATTTTCGTCATGGCACTTTTCCCAATATGTACATGGTGAGCTAGAAATTAGACTTAAAGTTACAAAAATGGCCGTCTTTTACAAAACTTAACCTTCGTTTAAGACAAAACTAAAGATATTGGTTTCTGCAGATCTAATTTAACACATAATGACCTACACTTCCCGACACATAAAACGCATACAGCAGAAGTTAGGCACATATCTATATTTTAAAAATTTTGCTTGCTTATTTTTGCCGACTTTTGTAGGTTAACAGTTTTAGACAACATAAACAAATTTTGTTAAGGAAACTGAAAGTAGTTTGAACGATATTTACTGGTTCTATAATTTTAAGGTGCTGTTACGAAATATAAAAAACACTTAAAATAAAATTTTTATTATAAAAAAAAACAATTCAATAAAATTTTGATAAAACTAGAAGAAGTTTGGTCTCTTCGTCAAATAGCCGGTCAAAAGGGACGAAACAAGTTCATTTAATGCGACTAAAAGAAAAATACGAAGAAGAAAAAACTGGAAAGGCTTTGGGTTATGCAAGCTAGGTCAATACACATCAACAGGCTCAGTGTTATAAACAACAAAATATTAAGAAACAAATAAAAATAAAAAATCTATCGATAAACAAAAATCAAAAATATGAGCTACATTGCACCATTTGCTTGAATAATTTTTTTCTAAACGCCTTGGCATGAAGCTAAATTTTCAAATAAATTTGGATTCTCTTCATTGATTTCTTCATAAGCTCTAACTATTAGCTCAGAAGAACATTAACATTAAATTTTGATCACTTTTTTGATTGGCATCGGGAGTCTTTGCCTGGCCATGGCAAAAGTTCAATATTATGCTCCCTGAACCACTGCTGAGAAATCTTGGCACTGTGTACCGGGCAGTTGTCTTGTTGATACACAAAACCATTGGGATATAAGGCTGATATTTCCGAAAGCATAATATTTTACATCGTATTCACATAAACCTTCGCTGTAAACCTTCCTTAAATTCTGAAAAGGGCATCATGCTCTCTTACCGAAATCCAGCTCCACACGTTGACAGTACTATATAGTGGACTTGTCCCGTCCATAATGATCGGCAATACGACGAACAGACTAAGATCCCCCTAATTTAGGATTTATCGAATTCCGATAGCTGGCGTGGAATTTTTAAGTTGGACAAGACTGTGACAACAAAACATGACAATGAGTGCATATTGTTATTTCTCCAATTTTGCATATAAAATCGGCGTACGCGTTTTATGTGTGGCGAACAGTACATTTTTGATACTAGTTCTAATGTCCATATGTGTACAGGGTAAGCCAAAAAATACGCCTGAAATTGCTCAAAATCCCTTATTTTAGAAGCACATGACACTTGTATTGTAGGAACATCAAAACAAAAAAAAATGGGTGTAGTTGGATATATTTAATACCCTTGCATATATCTGCTTTATAGTCAATTCAGATTTTTGCAAATAATCATAATATAAATTTCCTATAATGCGCCCATCACTTTTATTATTATGATAATAGAATGCTAAAAATTATTTTCTACTTTTTAGTGCACTTTATATTTTATAAAAGCTTGTATTTGAAAAGCTTTTTTTATATAAAATTATTACCACATAGGCCATAATTTTAATTGACGGCCCGCGTGGCGAATTAGAGGCATGCGTAGAGTTACGCAATAATCAGGTAATTTTCCATTATTGTCTCTAAGCTTGGAAAAGAGTAACCATGTCTGAAGAAATTAATTTGTGTTATTGCGTAATATGTCAAAAGAAAGATAAAGATAAAACAAGCACTGCTTTTGAACATTCATTAAGGAATATACAAAAGTAAGTTAAAAAAGATTTAATTAATGTTTTAAATTTTTTAATATGTATTTTTGTTAGAATTGGAGACGCCGCTGTAAATAATGGAGTGTAGTACCTGAACAGAGATCCTGTTTGTGTTTTGAAAGTTTAAATTTCTTTTAATATTTCTTAAATAAAACCTATTTTTAATTTTCGTTTTTTATTAATTTCTTATAAACAAATATTGTTGGCAAAACCATATATTAAAATACTTAAATATTATTTAAAAAATACCATTCCGAGATATTGAAATCGCCATATTTGGTAAAAAAATTACATATTCTGGGATGGCCATAAAACTTGATATGAACCCGGTTTACAAATTTGAATTACTTTCCAAATGTTTCCCCATTTTTTGATAATATCATTAATCAACCCATAAACTCCCACTTTTTACTCGTTATTTCAACATAACTCAAAAACTACTTAACCGATTGGAAGTTTTGAACCTATTTTGAACTAAGCATCAAAATAGCTAGATACTTTTTTTATATGAATTTTTTTTCCTATATCAATACTCGACCGAAAAACTAAAAAACTTTTTTGTTTTTATTTTTTTTATATTTTTGTATAAGAATTATATTTTTTTAATTTTTTCATCATAAAAATATTACAAAGCAAGTATCTGAAACATTTTTTAATTAAAATCGAATACAAATAAAAATTTATAAATACTTAGAAAATACACCTTTACGCCATTTTGAAATCAGCATATTTGTTTAAAACCGGATATTCTAGAATAACAATGGGCTTAAACTTGATATACTAAGCCTATTTAACAAATTTAGGTTATCTGCAAAAAGTTCTTGTAGTTTTGGGTAATATCATGAATCCCAAATATAGCCCAAAAAACCGAATTAAATCTTTGAACTCAGAATCAAAAAGGCTATCTTTTTTATTAAAACTTTTTTTGTTAAATCAATAATTTAAAAAAAAACTAAAACTTTTGTTAGCTTTTTATATTTTTAGATTTTTTTTTCATAAAACATATTACAAAGAAAGTATTTCAAAATCGAATAAAAAGAAAAAACTTTTTTAAAATATAGGGTTTTCTGCCATTTTGCAGCCGCAATATATTTTTAAGAGTATAGTCTTTACCGAGGCCTCGGGCAAATGTGACGTTACATGTTTCGGGGCACGGAGAGGCCTCCCACACCTAAAATTAGTGTGCTCTCATCGTCTGCATGTAATTATAGGCCAGTCAAGTAAGAATCTAAATAAATCATGCTTTTTATTTTTTTATATTTTAAGTACTTCTATCTATTATTTTGGCATTTATTTGTATTGTCATACACCACATGTCCTCAAAGTAGACTATGTTTTTAGGACATAAACTTATAAAAATAATAAATATGTTTTTATCCCTATGGGTATTTGCAGTATCGAGATGAGAATCTCGAAACTTGCGCGCGCCGGATATTATGTGTGCTTGTCTTTGTCCAATAAGAGTAGGGAATTTTGGCTGGTTCTAGACCAAGAGGCAAGATCCAGCTATATGTATTAACATAGGAATTTTAGGGAGCCAAAGAGCCAGCTACAGTTAGAGAGCCAAAGAGTCAGCTACATGTATTAGCATAGGGAATTCTTATAAAGAGCCAGCCATCTGTATTGGATTTTTAGAGATCCAAAGATCTAGCTACAATAAAAATTAATTGTTCAATGTTTTTCACATTTATCCCCAACATAATTAAATTTTTTATAAGCGATAATCATAATAAAATTGTTTCATTCATTTTTTCTTTATCAATGTGTCTTGAAAGTTATGATGTACAGAACACACAAGAAATGAAATCAAACGAAAATAGATTAATGACTTTTAGAAACTGGTCAGGAGTGTTAAAGCCTGAAGAACTTTGTCCGGGTTTTTCTACCGTATCTAGTACAATGTCATTATTGTAATGTGCAAATATGCAGTTTTTTTTAAACAGACTGTCCTTTTTATGAACATGTTCGACTCTCGCCAAATTGTGAATATGGTAAAATTATGTGGTAGAATAGGAAATTAAAACACATACAAAATTATGAAAAAAAAATCAGAAGTGCTTTTCAATATTAACCAGTGTAAATGCATTAATATTATATAATTTATGGAAATAAAATAGCATTTAAAAAAATTAAGTATTTTGGTTTATTTCTTAAGACATCTACTGCCGCATACAATCAACTAAAACACATCTGTCTTAATACCGTTATAGTAACAAACAAGTCTTGGCCTGCAGTAACAAGTCTTTGACCTGTCACAACTGCTTCCGATAAATAACCATCTGTTACCAGATGTAACATCTGTTTTTGTGACTTATGTCCTGTGAATTTCATTAGTTTTTAAATGAGACCATCTAGAGCCAAACCCAAGGTACCATATTTCATTAAAATCGACAAAGTATTTTTGGAGTTATGCGCATTAGTTGATAGACAGACGGCGCGACAAAAACTTTTTACTATGTGTGTGAGCAAATATATTTACCATCTGCTGTTATAATTTAACACAAGTACACAGATGCTTTTTTAATGACAGCTACTTCTATTGATTGCAGGATACAGCGTTGACAATTAATGCTGAGAAAATTACTCCCGTTTCTGCGATTTTAATTAGTTGCATCCGTTCAACAAAAAATGTACTACTAAACAGACAGACAAAAATAAACATATTACAGGCAAAAACGATAATTTAACAAAACATGCATTTGCTTTGCATTTGCGGCCTTTGTTCTTTCTTGGGTAAGAAATAATTACCAAGAGTGGGAGTTAAGTAGAAAGAGGGATGTACTCAGGATACTTGTTGGTGGTAATAATCAAGCTAGTAGGAGGGGTAGAAACGAAAATTTAAATTGCATTTTCTAAATTATGGGAAGTGACAATAATCCTTTTTTTTTGTTTTGCTTTATTTAAATAGGTAAGATGTAAGCACTTTTCCAAGATCTACCAAAAACGTATATATAATAATCTTTGTTCGTTTCTTTCAAAGTATAATATTATTCATTCCTCGCAAAATCGTTTTGTTAAAGGTAAAAGTTTGAACACAGCCCTTTTCTCGGTTGTTTATAAAATTAATAAAATTTTGGATAAAAAAGAAATTGGCATCGATCTTTTTATTGACTTTAGTAAAGCGTTTTATTCGCTGAGCCACGATATACTACTTAGAAAGCTGAAATTTTATGGAATTAGAGGTATAGCTTGGCGATGGTTTGAGTCGTATCTGTGTGGTCGTACTTAGCGAGTCAAAATGACATCTAACAGAATGAGAAATATATTTTTTTAATTTATTTTTTTTTATTTTTCTCTAAAATGTCTGTCAGCGGGCCAATTTATTCTAGCACTGCAGAACAAACTATTGGCGTACCTGAAGGGTCTATACTTGGACCCTTGCTTTTTATAATTTTTGCCATTGACTTACATAGCGTTTTTAATAATTTACCTGTCATTTTATTGTCATACGCAGATGACACAAATTTGCTAATTAAAGTTTCGAACCGCGAAGTCATAGGGATGGTTGTCGGTCTAGTCTTTTCTAAGGTCTGCGAGTGGATGGAAAAAAATAAACTTGTAGTCAACGCAGATAAAACTGCTTGTATGGTTTTTCGATCACTTAAGTCAAATATTAACATAAAATATATTACTTTAAACGACAAGTAACTGGAAACTTCTCGAGACATAAAGCTGCTAGGTTTTTATGTAGATAATCAAATAAACTATAACACTCACATCATCATTTATGCAAAAAATTATCGTGTGTTTTTTGAGAATGATGTCGAATCAGTGTAGTGAGACTATTTTAAGAACTTTATACTACGCAAACTTCTATTCTCCCTTAAAATACGGCATAATTAATTGGGGCAGAGCCTCAAAAGTAAATAGGGTTTTGATATTGAAAAAATAAGCTATTCGCATTATTAAAGAATAAAACCTTTAGAATCTTTCTGAGATGCTTTTAAGATTTGAAATTTTTAACTTTTACAGGTTTGTTCATTTACGAGTTACTTTGCTACGTCAGGAAAAATATGACTATCTTTCAAAAAAACTGTTTGAGTATATCATATGAAACTATAAATAAAAATTACTTATGTAACGACCAACATTCCACTGCCCTTTATTAAAAAAAGTTTATCTCCTTCAATCAATGTATTTAAAAACAAAGTTAAACAATTGCTAATTAATATTAACCCTTATGAAATTAACAAATTTTTACACAAAGTTTAACTCTAACTGTGTTATATGTATACGTACTCACCTGTATTTTTGTGAATTTCCTTGTTTTTATTTTTTTATATGTAGTGTTTCGAGTATTCTATTTTAAAATTACGATATGAATTTCTTTCTGACTATGTGTATTATCATATGAAAATAAAGATGATTTCTATCTATCTATCTATCTAAGGTCTTAGTATGATTGTCAACTTTAATTAACATTCTTGTTACGACTTACTTTTTACAGTACGGAGACTGACGGCAGCTAAATTAAAACCACGATTAAGATATAAGCTTTGTTTACTCATCAAATAAGCTCTAATTTTGTGAACTACCTGGTAGGTGTAAGACATGTGCACGCATATTTATCCTAAATACTGTTGCGCAGCATAGAACTGCTTAGTTTCAGACAGGTAAATTTTAAAAACAACTTAAAACTTTTAAGACAAAGGTGAAAATAAATCTGCCACAAATTTTGGATTCGATTTTCTCGCACCGAGTAGGTTATAAATCCAATTGCAAAAATTAACCCAACTAAAACCCCCGCACAAAAATTGATTATAAGAGATTAAATTTATACCGACGCGACGCAACGATCCGTTTTACTACTAAACAAAATTTAATGATTAATCGAATACCATACTTACCTGTATGAAGATTAATCCTAATTTTCTCTAGTTGTCTTCCGATATGATTAAACATCGTAGTTCATGATTTTCCCTCTCCATCGATACGTTTTAAAGTCAAAAAAGCTATATCAGCAATATTATTCTGGGCCACGCAGATCATTATAATAAGGCGTCATTCGGTTTTCGAAATCAAAAATTTGCCTAAATCGTTATGGGGGATATTGGGCGGGATGGGTTGCCATCATATCGGAAGACAACTAGAGAAAATTAGGATTAATCTTCATACAGGTAAGTATGGTATTCGATTAATCATTAAATTTTCTTACGTTTTGTCTTCCGATATGATTAAACATCGTAGCTGTTTAAAGCTCTAATAAGATTTAGAAAATTTTTGTATTTTAATCTTTTGTTATTAAAAAAAATAATTAATATGATAATTTCAAACATATGCACTTTGATACTGGAAATAATGCACTTCATAGGAATAACCGTAATTTATTTTTATTTTTAAAATATTAGGTTTCCAAAATTAAATAAAACCCAAATTAAAAAAATATAAAGAAAAATAATAAAAGGTAACTTTAACCTGAATAAACATTATTGTAAAAGGAAACGTATATAATAGTGAGGTTTTTAAATCAAATAAAAACCTAATAAAAGAAATAAAAGAAATATATTAAATGGTAACTTTAACCTGAATAACCATTATCGTAAAAGGAAACTTATATAATAATAAGATAAAAATAATAGCAAACACAACTACAATATTGTGTTTGCTACACTTATTCTAAACCCAATATAGTCTTAGCAAAGATTTCGTTTGGTGGACCTAGTGGTCTATTATAAAATTTAAAGAACACCTCCGAGGAGGGACTCCAACCCGCTGTGTTTTTTATTGTATCTATAGATAAGCCACATCTAAGAGCAGCAGAAGTAGTCTTACACTGTGACTTTTAAATGTTTTAACGTTTATACCACTACTTTCAAGGACACTCTTAATCCATCTACTAACACTTTGAGTAGAGGCCGGATGGTAAGGTTTTGTTGTTAATGTTAAAATGAGCTGTTCAAAATTTTTACGAAAAGATGAAGTTTTGAAATATTAGACGCAAATATAAAAATATTTTTGTTTTGGTACCATTCTCAAATTTGTTGGGTAATGTTATTTATCTTCTCATATTTTACACTTCCTCGGCGATTAATGCAAGCTATAGCTGTTTTGTTATCGATTCTTAGCAGTATTCTTTGACGAGTTAAATGCTTACAAAAAGATTGTAGGCCGTAAAAAGTCAATTCTAAATAATTGATGTGTTTATTTTTCTCATTTTTGTCCCAATATCCGTGGCAACTTTTTCCTTTGCAAAAAACACCCCAGCCGGTTTTAGAAGCCTCACTATTTATTTCCAATGAAAATTCGGGCTGCTTTATCGATTGTGATTTATGCAAATTATCTAAAAACCACCGAAATTGTGTATTTTCTTGCCGCATATAGATTTACCTTTAAGCCCTAAAAATTTAGATCTTTCTAACGTCTTAACATGATATCTGCTAAACGAAATAGCCGGAAAAGCGGCGACTAACCTATTAATTTTGCAAAATTACGAATTTTTATGTAAGATTTATGACAATATGTTGTTATAGGAGAACCCTAAAAATATTAATTCATAAGAGGGCAATAATTCACTTTCCTTCGTATTTATAATAAACCCAAGGTTTTTTTTTTTTCTTTTTTTTTTAAATTACTCTGTGCTATTATCATCTCAAATAAATTACAAGTAAAATCCTTTTTTCACGTAAATGTTTAACAACTTGTTTTAAAAATTTTGTAAAAATAAAGGACGCTATATTTAAACCAAAAGGGAGACAGTTAAATTGGTGTATTTGATTTAATCGTAGATATTTTTTATGTTCGTTAAAAATAGGAAGTGAAAAATAGGCATCTTTTAAATCAACTTTAGTTAAGAAACATTTCTTGGTCAAGAATTTTAATACGGTTAAAGTCTTACAGTTTAAAATGTGGAACGGTGATATATTTGCTTAGCTTTTTTAGGTTTAAAATAAACCTTTTCTCCACATTAGGTTTTGTTACAAGAGAAAGCAAAGATAAATATTCCCCAATCTTATGACTGCATATAGATATTGCACCTATATTTAGTAACTGGTCTATTGCCATTTTGATGTCCGAGTCATTGTCTCTCGGTGTAAAAGAAAATTTTTTAGAATCTTGGGTTGGTGTTTCAAAAAATGGAATTTTTATACCAGAAACCCATTTAGTTAAAAAATATTTTGAAGAACCCGCATGCATAATATTCCATATTTACCAAATTTAAAACTTCTGGCGTTGGTATGTTTGTTGACCCATTGCTGGATATTCCTGCAGGTGCAGATTAGTACAAGCTTTTTTAACATTTTGTCGGTTTTTTAAGAGATCACCAAAGTTTTTCCCAAATAACAACTCATCTATTGTTTGCGCCTTTTTTTAAGTATCCATATTTAAAAATAGAATTATTTTTTGTTTTAGAAAAATTGATACTACATGGTGTACATTCGTAAAAAGTAAGACTGCATCCGCCAAAGTGCTTAGTTTTGCCCGATCTTCACTACTTTTTAACATTATGTCCATAATGCTTCTTAAAGCAATTAAACCATGACCCAGTTGGTATTGTAGTGATTTTAAAAACCGATCGTTTTTAGATAACTTTGAGCAATACATCCTAAAATTTCGAGGTTTATTTCGGGTGGTGAAAGGCATTCGCAGTTTTTTGGAACCCTTAGTAGTATAATTAGCTTTCAAGGCAACGCGACATTTTAATTGTTTATTAGTGTTAACCTACTCTATCGACGCATTAAATCAAAAGTAATGTGGAGACATCGAATAAGAAAACAAAACGAGGTTGATTTAACTAAAAAGGTATCCTAGCATTTTTAATTTAAATCATTAATTTGTGATATAATAATGACTTAATATTTATTTTTACTCACTCAAAAATGTGTGTTTTCTTCAAATAAATTACTTAATCAAATTATTATATTTTAGGCAGTATTAACTAAAATTAGGCCCTTACAAAATCGTTCTTCGGACCCTTGGTCTAATATCAACCTGCAAATGTAGCATGAATAATTGTAACTGCTTCCTTATTTCCAAATAAGACTAAATAAACGAGCCTTTTTTACTAGCCCAATTTAATGACCCTCGGTTATCTAATAACTGTAAAAAGTGCATTTATGGATCTATACTAATACTGACACTCGGTTAAATGTACACCTTATTAACTAAATTGCTTATATATATTAGCACAAGTTTTTTTAAAAAAAATAAGCTTAATTTTTTGACCCTCGGTCCATTATGGTTTTGCATTTTCCGATTATATTTCAGTTTAATGACCCTGGGTCAATATACTCATTAATAATTGAAAAGCGCAATAAGATTACATAGCCCTTGGTTTGTAATCTTAATATTGACCCTCGGTCAAAATTAAAAAACTATTTTCACACACAAGTAACCCTCGGTTACTATACATATAAAGAAAATTAACAGAAATACTAATCTCTAGCTAATTCAATTGTAATCTTAATATTGACCCTCGGTCAAAATTCAAAAACTTTAGCCCTTGGCTATCTTCACACACAACTAACCCTTGGTTAGTGATCTCTAGTTAATTGAGTTATAGCCCTTGGCTATCGTCACACACAACTAACCCTTGGTTGTTATGCACATTGGTAAAAAGTAAGGCGGCGTCCGCCAGTGTACTCAATTTGGCTTTATCTTGATTTTGTTTAATCATTACGTCCATAACAGTCCCCAAACCCATGGACCCAACTGATATTGAAGCGATTTTAAAAGTCGATCGCTTTTTGTTGTGGATTGAGGAACACACTCCGAAACTTCAGCATTTATTTCCGCTGGTGAAAGGGCTTTACAATTCTTAGAAAGAGGGTATTTTCTAATTATTTTCTCCCTCTCTTCTTTTGATACACCTTTTAGAAGATAAAGCAACCATCTGACCACAATTTCAGGGTGTAAATCAGGTCCTTCTAGACCATCTTCTAGAGGTTTTGCCCCCAAAAAGAAAAACTGATCCTGATCTAAGTTTTCATTTTCGCCCTCAAATTCAATTTCAGAATCGCTTTCGCATTTCTCATTTGGGAGAAAAAGCGGATCCTCTTTTACGTCTACAAATTCCAATTCTTTATCTTCCCAGTCGCCTATAATTACAAACAAAAAAGTCTGTTGAAATCGAATACATAAAGAATAAAGCGACAATTTATTATGTTATTTGTTTTAACTCTTTAAATCTGCTGATTTGCTACATGTATAAATTTGGTCCACTTAGAGCTTTAAATTTGTCATATATTGGTCGTGCCAGGAAAAATATCATTTATAACCAGGCTTTTAGTTAACAATTTCGATAAAGTGTTGGTTAAAACTATATATCCACTGTTAGATAATATAAAACCGAAGCATGTATATGAACCGACCCTGGGTCGAATTTAAAATTTTAATTTTAATTTACTTTTAGTCCCCTTGATATATTATAACATTAGCCCTTGGCCTTACTTGCATACTTTTGATGCATACAACACCTATAACGTATATCGGCTCTTAGCCACCAAAATTGTGACTTAGTGACCCTAGGTCAGTTTAATCTGGCCCTTGGCCATTAACATATTAATACTTATTGACCCTCGGTCAATTTCTCGCATATTATATACTCAACAGTAAGTTAGCCACCAAAATTGTGACTTATTGACCCTAGGTCAGTTTAATCTGGCCATTGGGCATTAACATATTAATACTTATTGACCCTCGGTCAATTTCTCGCATATTATATATTCAACAGTAAGTTTGCCACCAAAATTGTGACTTATTGACCCTAGGTCAGTGTAATCTGGCCCTTGGCCATTAACATATTAATACTTATTGACCCTCGGTCAAATTCTTGAATATTATATATTCAACAGTAGAAGAGACCCTTGGTTTTTTTATCAAATTTTGTTAACCTGTACGTGTATATATTTTATATAAATGTACTTACTTGAAGAACACTTTTCCTCACACTTTTCACGAAGTCTTTTTAATTCTTCTAAAATAGCACTTTTATCTTTCGGAGCACATTTTCTCGACATTGTTTATTTATTTAAAAAATTAGAACTCTCGATCTCGATGGATACGAAAACCAGAATGACGCCTTATTATAATGATCTGCGTGGCCCAGAATAATATTGCTGATATAGCTTTTTTGACTTTAAAACGTATCGATGGAGAGGGAAAATCATGAACTACGATGTTTAATCATATCGGAAGACAAAACGTAAGAAAATTTAAAAAATATTTAAAAATAGAATTTTGTCTGATTCTTCCTATATGGATTTCGGGCCCATGCCGATGTGGGAATTGACCACTGTTGTAAGCTACGAATTCATTTGTTTGTGGTAATTTATTTTTTTAGGTAATGTTAGAGAATTTTGGCGCAATTAATTTTAAAAATAATAAAATATTACCAGCGGTCCGATTTATGCACATTTACAACTTTTTTTTCTAACTTTTTTTCGAACTTTTGTGAAACAAATGAATTTTCTTTAAATCAATCGGGTAAAATTGGCTACTTGCCGATAAAAACGTATAATAAGGAGGATTTAAAGCATTTTTCTTTAAAAATGCATTTTATTTTACTTTATGTAAATCAGATATTTATTAACTAACTTTTTGTTGACGAGTTTACCTTAAACTAAAATCTAAAAAAAGCTGTTTGTTTTGTTGGTTTTATATATCTTTTTATGGCGACGTTTGGGTCATATTCAAAGCGCAATAAAAGCATTTGTCTTTAACTAATAGTGTAAAGCGATTTCTTTGATATTTTAAGTATTTTAGGAATGATAAATAAATATAAATTCAAAAAATCTGTTAGCTCGTACGATCATACAGCGCTGTCTTTATCCCATTGAATCACTAAATTAAAATTACACTTTTTTTTGGTTTAATTAAATTTGTTTTAATTACCATTTTGAATAAAAACCCACTAGAACGAATTTTGCAAAATACTACATAAAAATGGGCGCCGGCAGCCGCCGATTCGGTGATGTTCGGGGTAAACTCATTCCACCTTGCATGAAAAAGCGGAGTTGCCGGATTTTCTTTGAGAACATTTCGAGACAAATATAAATACTGAGAAAAAATTTTAATCTAGTAGGTATGTTTGGTTTTCGCGCCATTCGCACTTGTGTAATGTTAAACTTGGTTTAATTTAACTCATGTTTAGAAAGCAAGACCTTGATATTAGTTATATGTGAAAGCACATTCTAAACATCGGTTAAATTTAAAGTAGGTTTCACATTGCGGTGCAATTGGCAAATAGTGATTTTTGGAGTTTATTAAAGATTTTAATAACGATGGATCATTTATTTAGAGGTTATTTGTACCCAAAGACGTTATACCTTTATATTTGTACCCTAAAACTGATTCAGGCGCTGGGATTTTTGGGGCCAAAGATTACGAATTTTCGATCAGATTTTCATAAAGTTGATAGTCGCCGCAGTGGGGGGGGGGAACCATCTAATGTATCCGATTTCGGTCAAAATTGGTACGGGGTTTTTGCGGTGGAGTATTACGAATTTTCGATCAGATTTTCAATAAGTTGACAGCTCACCGCAGGGGGAGGGGGTAACATCTAAATGTATTCGATATCTGTCAAAATTGGTATCCAGGTGTTTTTGGTATCGAGGATTACGAATTTTCGATCAGATTTTCAATAAGCTGACAGCTCGCCGCAGGGAGGGGTACCATCTAAATTTATCCGATATCTGTCAAAATTGGTGTACAGGGGTTTTTGGGGTCGAGGATTACGAATTTTCGATCAGATTTTCAATAAGTTGACAGCTCGCCGCAGGGGGGGGTACCATCTAAATTTATCCGATATCTGTCAAAATTGGTGTACAGGGGTTTTGGGGGTCGAGGATTACGAATTTTCTATCAGATTTTCATTAAGTTTACAGTTCGTCCAAGGGGGGGGGATACCATCTAAATTTATCCGATATCTGTCAAAATTAGTGATGGGCTCATCGAAAAAAAACATCGATGTTAAACATCGATGTCAACATCGAAACTCAACATCGATGGTGAAAAATCATCGGAATAAAAACATCGATGTTCCGGAACATCGATGTTTTTTATTGCTTTTTTTAGAGAGTATTCCGTTATTCAAAGAAATTATTTTATTTAAGGCTTATTGTCAATTTTACACAGTACTTATAATAAACATGCAAATAAGAGATTTATAATAATAATTAATCGGTACATGATATACAAAAGCTATTAAATATCTACACTAAACGACCATAAACCACAAAAAATATGAGTAGTAAATTCAAAAGTAACTATATATTACATATATATCATTGGTTCAGATTAGGTAGCGACAGTTATTGGCGGCAAAGCCGACCGAAATCTCAAAAATTGGCAATTCCTGTTTTTTGAGCCGCAGTGGATATATAGTACAAGTGCAAACTTCTCAGACACAATATTTCCCATAATTTTTTTTGGATCGATGTTTCGATGTTTAAAAAAAGTATCGATGTTTTAACATCGATGATGTTTTATGGACATCGATGTTGAACAAAAAACATCGATGTTTTTGAAACATTGATATTTTGTGCCCATCACTAGTCAAAATTGGTGTACAAGCGTTTTTGGGGTTGAAGTCTACGAATTTTCGATCAGATTTTCAATAAGTTGACAGCTCGCCGCAGGAGGGCAGGGTACCATCTAAATGTATTCGATATCTGTCAAAATTGGTATCCAGGGGTTTTTGAGGTCGAGGATTACGAATTTTCGATCAGATTTTTATTAAGTTGACAGCTCGCCGCAGGAAGGGGATACCATCTAAATTTATCCGATATCTGTCAAAATTGGTGTACAGGGGTTTTTGAGGTCGAAGATTACGAATTTTCGATCCGATCAGAGGGGGGGGGGCACCATCCTAATGTATACGATTTTTGTCAAAATTGGTATACAGAAGTTTTTGAGTTCGAGGATTAGGAGTTTGAGATCAGATTTCCATAAAGTGGACAGCCCACCGCAGGGGGGGGGAGTAACATCGCATTTTCTGCTATTTCGTTCTAAATTGATACAAATAAGCGGTTTTTGGCGTAAAGGATTGCAAACTAATTTTCGATAAGATTTCAAAAATTATGAAGTTGAAAACTCCCGGAGTGTCGGAGGGAGAATACCATCTAATTGACTCGCTATAAAACTATAAAATAAATAGAACGGAAGCTGCAAACTAAGAGAAGAGGCTGCACCGCAGCTGCCGGTGGCGGCATGGAGTGTCATAATGGTTTGTTGCACAAAAAACCTACTTGCACTAAAATGTATAGAATTTAATTGTTTAACCACTTTTTTATTAGACATCAGAAAAATACCGAAACCGCCAACGAAACAAAAAAAAATAAATTAATTGAAATTTGTTTTAAACAAATTTTATTCTGACTCAATAACCACTTAAGGCTGAAAGAAATGAATTCACTGCAAAACGATTGTAGCATATAGAAAATAAGCAAGAAATTTAAAAATATTAAAAAATACTCCAAATCAAGATGGCGTCGTTTCTGCAGAGGGGGCGTGTGATCTCTTCGGTTTCGAAATAGCTTATACTCTCTAGGAATTAGATATAGACACTATTTGCCATTTTCTGTGCAATTTATTTCGCACAGAAGATCTAATATTCCTAGACTATTTCCCCAAAAATCGCTTTGTACCAATTTTGAAAGAATAATTTTGGTTATCTGATCGAAAATTCATAATTCTCGATCCCAAAAACACCTTTATATCAATTTTGATCGAAATCGGATACATTTAGATGATAACCCCCCCCCCCCTGCGTCGATACGTCAAATTTATTATAATAAATTCGTAATACTCGACCCCAGAAACCGCTATATACCAATTTTGACCGAAATCGGATAGATTTAGAAGGAACCTCCCCCCTACGGCGAGCTGTCCACTTTATAAAAATCTGATCGAAAATTCGTAATCCTCGACCCCAAAAATCCCTGTATACCAGTTTTAACCGAAATCGGATACATTTAGATGGTACCCCCACCTCCCTGCGGCGAGCTGTCAACTTTATGAAAATCTGATTGACAATTTGTAATACTTGACCCTAAAAACCCTCATGTACCAAATTTGAACCAAATCGATTTTTTTTTATCAGTATTTGTTCGGTCTGGTTTAAAATTTCTCAGTCTCAATCCCATAAACCAATCTGACTTCAACGACGTGTGCATGGCTTACTTGATGCAAAAGAGTCACGTGGTAAAGCGAAGGTTTTTTTTTGAGCTAACCAACCAAAAGTCTAAGCTATGGTTTGTTATGACAACAAATTTTGATATCTGAACATTTAAACTGAAAATGTCAAAAGTATTTTCAGATGTCAAATGTGTTGTAAAACCAAACCATAGCTTAGACTTTTGGTTGGTTGACCGAAAAAAACTTTCTAGTCTCACGTGACCGGATGTTCAATAGGGCAGTCTAACAAAAATAATATAGGCGATCCAATATGGCCACTGTAGGGTAAACAAACCGTTTTTCCATAAGATGTAATGCTAACTTAAATCAAAATTTTGGCAAAGTGGAAAAAGACGCAGATTAAGCAAAGTAATTTTTTTATAGAGTAATCCTTTCTGAATCGGGGAAAAACAAGCATTTTGGCGAAATTTTAATAATAAAATTAAAATTCGCAATTAAACGTGAAAATGTGCCTCTACATATTTATGTCGCACCCGTGTCACCCAAATCAGATAGCGCAACTGTCTCTCTTCGATCTGGCCCGTTCTTCAGTCTGAACTGAGAAAGACAATGCCTATTCACACTGTGCAAGTGCAAGAGAGAAAATAGTACATGACGTTGCTTCTTTTAACTGCGAATTTTGAGTTTATTTATAACATTTCGGCAAAATACTCGTTTCTCCCCGATTCAGAAAGGACTACTCTATAAAATATTCACTTTGTTTAATCTGAATCTTTTTCCAATTTCCCAAAATTTTCATTTTTATTAGCATTACGTCTTATGGAAAATCGCTTTGTTTACTCTACAGCCACCATTTTTAAATTAAATAAATAAATAAATATGGGAATGCACACAATCGTTTATGCTCGCAAATATCATATGTCACTTTGCTTGACATATTTCCATATGAAAGTTGCTTGCTTGCTTAATTTCGCCTTTAGTAAACCCGCCGTTAAACTGGAATCAATGAAAACCGCCTCTAGCAAGGGCAAGCGTGGCGAGAACAGATTCATGCGGTGTTGCTACTTTTTTTGTAATTTCTTTAAAGCCGGTACGTACTAAACGTCAAAAAAGCTTTTAAACGCAAAGCCTACTCGATTTAAAAAGTTATAAAAGAAAGTTGTAAATGTGGATAAATCGGACCCCTGGTAGTTATTTTGTAAAATAAAAAACCGATTTCGTGTTTTTTTTTCTCATCTGAATTTTTTTTTAGAAGTGACAATTTCTACCTACTCCTCCTCCTACTACTCCTACTCCTCCTACTACTCCTCCTACGACTCCTACTACTACTCCTACTACTCCTCCTACTACTCCTACTACTACTCCTCCTACGACTCCTACTACTACTCCTACTACTCCTCCTACTACTCCTACTACTACTCCTACTACTACTCCTACTACTACTCCTACTACTGCTACTACTACTACTACTGCTACTACTCCTCCTCCTACTACTACTACTACTACTACTACTACTACTACTACTACTACTACTACTACTACTACTACTACTACTACTACTACTACTACTACTACTACTACTACTACTACTACTACTACTACTACTACTACTACTACTACTACTACTACTACTACTACTACTACTACTACTACTACTACTACTACTACTACTACTACTACTACTACTACTACTACTACTACTACTACTACTACTACTACTACTACTACTACTACTACTACTACTACTACTACTACTACTACTACTACTACTACTACTACTACTACTACTACTACTACTACTACTACTACTACTACTACTACTACTACTACTACTACTACTACTACTACTACTACTACTACTACTACTACTACTACTACTACTACTACTACTACTACTACTACTACTACTACTACTACTACTACTACTACTACTACTACTACTACTACTACTACTACTACTACTACTACTACTACTACTACTACTACTACTACTACTACTACTACTACTACTACTACTACTACTACTACTACTATACTACTACTACTACTACTACTACTACTACTACTACTACTACTACTACTACTACTACTACTACTACTACTACTACTACTACTACTACTACTACTACTACTACTACTACTACTACTACTACTACTACTACTACTACTACTACTACTACTACTACTACTACTACTACTACTACTACTACTACTACTACTACTACTACTACTACTACTACTACTACTACTACTACTACTACTACTACTACTACTACTACTACTACTACTACTACTACTACTACTACTACTACTACTACTACTACTACTACTACTACTACTACTACTACTACTACTACTACTACTACTACTACTACTACTACTACTACTACTACTACTACTACTACTACTACTACTACTACTACTACTACTACTACTACTACTACTACTACTACTACTACTACTACTACTACTACTACTACTACTACTACTACTACTACTACTACTACTACTACTACTACTACTACTACTACTACTACTACTACTACTACTACTACTACTACTACTACTACTACTACTACTACTACTACTACTACTACTACTACTACTACTACTACTACTACTACTACTACTACTACTACTACTACTACTACTACTACTACTACTACTACTACTACTACTACTACTACTACTACTACTACTACTACTACTACTACTACTACTACTACTACTACTACTACTACTACTACTACTACTACTACTACTACTACTACTACTACTACTACTACTACTACTACTACTACTACTACTACTACTACTACTACTACTACTACTACTACTACTACTACTACTACTACTACTACTACTACTACTACTACTACTACTACTACTACTACTACTACTACTACTACTACTACTACTACTACTACTACTACTACTACTACTACTACTACTACTACTACTACTACTACTACTACTACTACTACTACTACTACTACTACTACTACTACTACTACTACTACTACTACTACTACTACTACTACTACTACTACTACTACTACTACTACTACTACTACTACTACTACTACTACTACTACTACTACTACTACTACTACTACTACTACTACTACTACTACTACTACTACTACTACTACTACTACTACTACTACTACTACTACTACTACTACTACTACTACTACTACTACTACTACTACTACTACTACTACTACTACTACTACTACTACTACTACTACTACTACTACTACTACTACTACTACTACTACTACTACTACTACTACTACTACTACTACTACTACTACTACTACTACTACTACTACTACTACTACTACTACTACTACTACTACTACTACTACTACTACTACTACTACTACTACTACTACTACTACTACTACTACTACTACTACTACTACTACTACTACTACTACTACTACTACTACTACTACTACTACTACTACTACTACTACTACTACTACTACTACTACTACTACTACTACTACTACTACTACTACTACTACTACTACTACTACTACTACTACTACTACTACTACTACTACTACTACTACTACTACTACTACTACTACTACTACTACTACTACTACTACTACTACTACTACTACTACTACTACTACTACTACTACTACTACTACTACTACTACTACTACTACTACTACTACTACTACTACTACTACTACTACTACTACTACTACTACTACTACTACTACTACTACTACTACTACTACTACTACTACTACTACTACTACTACTACTACTACTACTACTACTACTACTACTACTACTACTACTACTACTACTACTACTACTACTACTACTACTACTACTACTACTACTACTACTACTACTACTACTACTACTACTACTACTACTACTACTACTACTACTACTACTACTACTACTACTACTACTACTACTACTACTACTACTACTACTACTACTACTACTACTACTACTACTACTACTACTACTACTACTACTACTACTACTACTACTACTACTACTACTACTACTACTACTACTACTACTACTACTACTACTACTACTACTACTACTACTACTACTACTACTACTACTACTACTACTACTACTACTACTACTACTACTACTACTACTACTACTACTACTACTACTACTACTACTACTACTACTACTACTACTACTACTACTACTACTACTACTACTACTACTACTACTACTACTACTACTACTACTACTACTACTACTACTACTACTACTACTACTACTACTACTACTACTACTACTACTACTACTACTACTACTACTACTACTACTACTACTACTACTACTACTACTACTACTACTACTACTACTACTACTACTACTACTACTACTACTACTACTACTACTACTACTACTACTACTACTACTACTACTACTACTACTACTACTACTACTACTACTACTACTACTACTACTACTACTACTACTACTACTACTACTACTACTACTACTACTACTACTACTACTACTACTACTACTACTACTACTACTACTACTACTACTACTACTACTACTACTACTACTACTACTACTACTACTACTACTACTACTACTACTACTACTACTACTACTAC
Organism: Oxystoma pomonae; assembly: GCA_963921995.1. Taxonomy (NCBI): domain Eukaryota; kingdom Metazoa; phylum Arthropoda; class Insecta; order Coleoptera; family Brentidae; genus Oxystoma; species Oxystoma pomonae. Next base: position 46,356,878 of record OY998166.1, read on the forward strand.
TACTACTACTACTACTACTACTACTACTACTACTACTACTACTACTACTACTACTACTACTACTACTACTACTACTACTACTACTACTACTACTACTACTACTACTACTACTACTACTACTACTACTACTACTACTACTACTACTACTACTACTACTACTACTACTACTACTACTACTACTACTACTACTACTACTACTACTACTACTACTACTACTACTACTACTACTACTACTACTACTACTACTACTACTACTACTACTACTACTACTACTACTACTACTACTACTACTACTACTACTACTACTACTACTACTACTACTACTACTACTACTACTACTACTACTACTACTACTACTACTACTACTACTACTACTACTACTACTACTACTACTACTACTACTACTACTACTACTACTACTACTACTACTACTACTACTACTACTACTACTACTACTACTACTACTACTACTACTACTACTACTACTACTACTACTACTACTACTACTACTACTACTACTACTACTACTACTACTACTACTACTACTACTACTACTACTACTACTACTACTACTACTACTACTACTACTACTACTACTACTACTACTACTACTACTACTACTACTACTACTACTACTACTACTACTACTACTACTACTACTACTACTACTACTACTACTACTACTACTACTACTACTACTACTACTACTACTACTACTACTACTACTACTACTACTACTACTACTACTACTACTACTACTACTACTACTACTACTACTACTACTACTACTACTACTACTACTACTACTACTACTACTACTACTACTACTACTACTACTACTACTACTACTACTACTACTACTACTACTACTACTACTACTACTACTACTACTACTACTACTACTACTACTACTACTACTACTACTACTACTACTACTACTACTACTACTACTACTACTACTACTACTACGCCTACTTGACCTGCTACGTTCAGCCTTTCTTGACCTGTCACAACTGCTTCCGGTAAATAACCATCTGTTTAACAAATGTAACATCTGTTTTTAAGACTGCGCATTGGTTGATAGACAGACCGCGCACTAAAACTTTTTACTACGTTGACAATTAATGCTGAGAAAATTACCCCCATGTCTGCTCATTTAATTAGTTGGATCCGTTCAACTACTACTAAACAGACCAACAAAAATAAACATATCACTAGCAAAAACGAGAATTTAACAATTTGTGCTTTATTTAAATAGTTTTAACTTGAGAAAAGATCTCAGTTTATTTAAAATCTTTCCTGCAAGAAAGTAGAAGCAAAAACATCTTCAAGATGAAAGTTGTTCCCAGTACCAGTGGAGTCCAACAACAACCTGGTAGGTTCATAGGTGCACCGAAAAAATCGCTAAAACTTATAGAAAAAGTTTTCGAGCAAGAATCCTCATTAGAAGAAGACAAATCTCTCCAATTGGAAGGAAGTTTTTCACAAGTAAGACCAATTGGAACAAAAAAGGGAAAGCAAAATCGAGTTTTGCAGAAAAAAATACTTCCCTATTTCGCCCTCAATGTTCCTCAACACCCCTCAGACAAGAAAAATTTGAAGACATCAGTGAATTCGAGAATGAAGCCGACAACAATTTGACGTTTTCGGAGAAACAAGATTTCGAAGATGAACAAAGTAAGACGGAAAAATATCAGAAGGAGTTAAATATATGCTGCGAAAAATTAAAAGATGTGAAAACTAAATTTTAAAAACCAGAAAAGTTTTACAAAAATAACAAGAAGAAGTTAACACGTGTTCTAAATTTTTGTAGCCTCTACCGAGGTCTCTGCAATGCAACTGCAAAAAGTGTTTTATTTAAAAAGATCTTTACAGGAAGAAAATAAGTCAATTCTCTCGGTCATTCAAAAAAGAAGAAATTTGATAATAAATTGGTGATATTAATTTTTTTTAGATCTTAATTGATGGAAAAAATAGCCTAATCACATGTGCTCGCATATTTATCCTAACTACTGTTTGCAAAACATAGAACTGCCTAGTTTAAGACAGGTAAACTTTAAAACAACTTGAAACTTTTGTGACAAAGGTGAAAATAAATATCTCCCACAAATTTTGGACCGAGTGCATGCCCAAAAATTTAGCATTTAGTTGCTAATATCTCGAAAGCTGTAAGAAGTATCTATAAAAAAAACCTGTACGAAGATGACCGATAAAAGGTGATTGTATTTTCCAGTGAAAATTTAAACCGTAGAGTAATATACCTATGGAACAGAGGCGCAAAGCCGGTCGACAGACTTGTGCGCAGAAACGCTTTTCGCGAATTGCGAGGATTCACGCAGGAGCCTGCGATCCACTTCGGTCCGCTTTACGCCTCTGTCCCGTATAGGTATATTACTTTATTAGAATCGTAGATTTCTCCAGGGTGAAGCAGTTGAATCATAGTAGGTAGAAGGAAAGAAAGTCCTGTATGCTTCACAAATATTTTAATTCAATAAACACGGCGCGTTTCGATTTTTTCTTTAAAAAATCATTTTCAAGTGTGCATTCTGTAATACAATAAAAACGAGTGTTTCAAAATTAAATTTAAATAAAAAAAATTAAAAAGAGTACTTACAGAACGTCAAAAATCCATAAGGGTAAAATTTAGGACACAAACTACACATAATTAAATAAATAAATAAAATAGGTCGGACAGTTAAAAACACCTTAGTCAAACATACACTAACAACAAATTTTAAAAAAAAAGACAAAGGAAACGAGAATAATAAATAAAATTCGAAACGAAACAACGAGCGGCATCTAACAATTTAAAAACTAATTAAAAAATATAAATAAAACTGTCGAGACGGAACAAAGATAAAAAATAAGAAAACTATTTAAAATTATTGATAGCGTTTATTTGCTTTCTTATGGTTCTTGCTCTGCAAAATATGTTGGCCAAACTTGACGCAGTTTTCGTGACAGAGTTCGAGAACACTTAAATTCTCAAAAATCTCCTTCCGATAAGCGTTCGGCATTTGGCATGCATTTGCGAGAGACGGGTCACACTTTTAATTTGGAGAATAACTTTAAAATGTTACATGATGCTCACAAGGGTAGGAAATTTAATTTTTTGAAGAATTTTGAAATAGCGAAGTTGGAAAATGATCCTACATCTGTCAGTTTGAATGAACCCAGCAACGCACACTATAAAGAGATAGCCAAAGTTATCAATTTTAAATAGTTTTCATGTTTTTTATCTTTGTTCCGTCTCGACAGTTTTATTTATATTTTTTAATTAGTTTTTAAATTGTTAGATGCCGCTCGTTGTGTCGTTTCGAATTTTATTTATTATTCTCGTTTCCTTTGTCTTTTTTTAAATTTGTTGTTAGTGTATGTTTGACTAAGGTGTTTTTAACTGTCCGACATATTTTATTTAATTATTTAATTATGTGTAGTTTGTGTCCTAAATTTTACCCTTAATGATGGATTTTTCACGTTCTGTAAGTACTCTTTTTAATTTTTTTATTTAAATTTAATTTTGAAACACTCGTTTTTATTGTATTACAGAATGCACACTTGAAAATGATTTTTTAAAGAAAAAATCGAAACGCGTCGTGTTTATTGAATTAAAATATTTGTGAAGCAAACATGACTTTCTTTCCTTCTACCTACTATGATATTACTTTATATTTATACTATTGTTTTTAAGATGGCGCTGAAAAAATATTGTTGCCGCCATGTTGGATTGAGTTTTTGTAAACCTGTGAAAAGAAAGGGATACAGTATAATAATTTTATTGGTCATTTGTCAGTACCATAATTTATCCGAAGAAATTCCGACTAACGCCTGGTTTAATGTAATGTGTTTTATTTTTAATTTTTTTATTTATTTTTAACCAAAATAACAACATTAAATTATTTTAAATTTTAGCATCCCGACGCCATTTTGAAATAGCCTTCAGGATGTTTGATTTTAATGGAGACGGCGATGTCGACTGTGAAGAATTTGAAAAGGTGGCCACTTTAATAAGACAACAAACCAGTATCGGATCCAGGCATAGAGACCACGCTAACACTGGAAGTACTTTTAAGGTATAAGGTGCTCTACCATAAATGTTACTCCAATTTTTCTATGTTGTTATTTGCATACTAAAAAAAAATAAAACAAAAGTTGTATAGCTTTTAGCGACCTTTCAGAATACGTTTGCCTAAGTTGTCAAATATCATTAAAAATGTCAAATGTTATTACTTTTTATTATTTTAAATGCAATACCCTGTATATTAATGTACTTTTAAATTCCTTTTTTTATATTCATTATATATTTTTAAAATCAGAACAAAAGAGGAATTTTACATTTGACAACTTGGACCTACAATACTACAATACTTGTAGTATACATAACAACGAATAAAATTAGAGGAGCTACCTTAGTGGTCAAATTTTAATGCGCTACCTATATCTCAAAAATTATTTATCATAGCAGAGCCACTAAATCAGAAAGAAAGGAATTTAAAAATGCAATAAAACACTGGTATTGTTTGTAAAAGCCGTTGTCAAAATTTGACATTTGTATTGACATTTAGCAACTTTGGCATACATATTCTGAGAGGACACAAAAAGATCTACAACTTTCGTATTTCATTTTTTTTTGTAGCATGCATAATAACGGAGAATAGTTGGGGAGACATTTATGTTAGACCACCCTATCATACTTGGGTACTTAGAACATTGAACTACTAGAAGAAGGTTTGCTTTTTAAGTCCACCACCTATACAGGGGTTACAAATTTCGTTAAACCCTTGAAAAGAAAAATAAAAACAAAACATATTTAGAAAATTTGGCAAACTGTCAAAAACATGTGTAAAAAATAGGGTTAGAATCACTTGACATGCATCTGACGTTTTCAAATCGGACAACGAAAAGGTATTTAACAGCCGATCAATGCGACGGCGCGGTGCTGTTACCAAACCAATTTTGTAACAATGGGTATGAAATTGCGCCCGTCAACAACGAGATTTTCGACTTGACAACTACTTAATAAAAACAGGCATTGCTGCAAAAAAAAATATTTCAAATTTAAACTATGAAAAACTGTGAATTTCCGAGAGCTTTTTCAAAAATCCGACGTTTGAAGGACCAATGAATTGGATCCCTCGAGATAAAATAAATTTGTGAAATAATAAAAAAAATAAAAAGTACCCCAAAGTCATTTTACTCCGTTTGGGAGACAAAAAAAGGAAACACGCTACTTAATCTGCTACTCTAAGAGTTAAAAACTCGGCGTTCTAGGGTGTATCACAGGATGTTTTGACCGGAATTTTGTTCTCGATGGATTTCACCCCTGGATTTTTTTACTTTTTTTTTAAATTTAATTCCTGATTTAGCGGGCTTCTACCTCGTTGGGGAAGGGTCGCTTGGTGGGGGATTGCATTTTTAATTTTTTCTATCATATTCCTTCACTCGATTGCACAAGTTGGGCGGCAGATGTAGAGAAACTGTTTGTAATTGGAAGTAAAAAAAAAAACTGGCGGAGCATTGTGTTGGAACTTGTTTATATTTCAATATGGAGAGCCTTGAAAGACCAGGCCGTGCTTGTTCAAAACGTAAAGTTTTTAGAAGCGAGAAACCTATAAGGTTCTTTCGGGCTCTCGGTGTTGTTAATAAATCGGCATACCTTTGCTTAATCTCGGGCAGGCACGGTAGCACGGTAAACCAAGCAGTACTTGGTAGTTCCCCTCTCTCTTGAATTAAACAATGCGCGTTGGTTGAACAGCGAATAGAGGTTTTCAATAAACACGGGAAAATGTAAAATGGTTCAAGTAGTAGTAGTAGTACAACATGATTTATTGTCCAAGATATTATAATTTTATTGACAAAGCTAAACTTAATTATAACATATTGCTAAATCACGATATGTAAGTTAAACTTAGATATTTAATAATAATTAAAATAAAAAAAATAAATAAAATAAAAAAAATAAATAACCTATTACTAGTCAACTGTAAAAATGGTTTAATCACATGCCTAATCATATTTAAAAATGCAAAACTGGCAACAGAATATAAATATATAAAAACAAAAATAGGGGGAAAAAACGTGATACAAAAATATTAAAAATAATCAAAAATAGAAAAAATCAAACAAACAATAAAATTATAGACAGACAAGTACAGTTAAAGTACAAGTAAAGATTAAAAAATTAAAAGAAAAAATTTTAAACGGCAATCTAATATATAAGTATAATAACAAAATCTACCATAAAAATATTATAAAGACAGATATCACATGGACATGGACAAACCTTCGAGCAATCCTCTGGGCAATTTCTTGAGCTACATATTTCAGACAAAGGCTTACAAGATGCTGTTGATGTCAAAAAAAAAAATTAAAAATTAAAAATCAAGACTCTAACGAAATTAGCTACCTAGAGATTTAGATTAAAGTACTCATCTATCGAATACAATGCATGTGCAACTTATCTTTTAGTGTTTCACGGAATTCAGTTAGATCGGTGATAGTTTTAAGGGAGAGAGGAACATGATTGTATATTTTGACACTATTATAAATGATAGATTTATGGATCAGTGCAGAGTGGGGGATTGGCAATGGAATGTCATGCATTTGTCGTGTTAAACGGAATGTTTGTCGGGATGGGAGCAATGAAAGATTTTTATGTATGAGGCTGGCTGATGCTAATATAAAGAGGCAGGGTAATGATAGGATTTTAAAGCTAATGAATAGTGGTTTACAGTGCTCTCTTGGGGAAACACCTGCAATGAATCTGATGACACGTTTTTGTAATTTAAATACAGAATCAAAAAGATATTGGCCACAGCAACTCCAGAAGGATAGACCGTAGGCAAGATGAGACTGAATAGCAGCAAAATAGTCAATCTTCGCAGTTGAAACTCCAAGGTTACTAGCCACCGCTCTTACAAAATTACAGCCAGAAGCAAGTTTTTTATTTAGGGTCATAATATGGCTTTAAAATTTAAGATCTGAGTCAATTTGGAGTCCCAAAAACTTTGTATTCTCCGAACTTTTGATTTGAAAGTCTTCACAAATGATGTCATTAACATTACAACAAAACCCTATGATTTGGGCCTTATTAAAATTAAAAAGCAATCCATTTGCATCGGACCATTTTTTAATGGTGGTAATGTCTTGAGAAATCGTCTGAACTAGTTGGATACCACTTGTCTTGTGCCAGAAAATAGTCGCATCGTCTGCGAAAACGGCAAACACTCCAGATATGTCGATGCGTAAGAGGTCATTTATGTAAATAAGAAATAAAATGGGGCCCAAAACGGAGCCCTGGGAAACACCATACTGGACCAACTGTTTTCTAGAGCAATCACCGTTCGCGAAGATGCTTTGACTGCGGTCCGACAGGTAGGATTGGAACCACTCGAGCACCCTTCCCCTAAAACCATAACGCTCAAGCTTTCGCAGTAGTGTTCTGTGATTCACACAGTCAAACGCGTTTGAGAAATCACAGAACACCCCTGCGGTCGCGAAGCCATTGTTATAGTGTCTGAAAAGTTGTTCCACAACACGGAACATGGCATCATGAGTATTTTTTTCTGGGAGAAAACCAAACTGAGCAGGATCAAAGACATTTTGATGCGTCAGAAAGTCCATCATTTGTCTTTTGACCAACTTTTCAACCACCTTTGATATTGTTGACAATAAAGATATCGGTCGATAGTTACAAGGGTCCTTCGTGTCACCGCCTTTGTGAATTGGAATGACGAGAGCCTCCTTTAGACTTGTAGGAAAGGTACCTTGTTCAAACGATTTATTGATTGCAATAGCTATGACATTAAGTGCATCACCAGGAAGTTCTCTAAGAATTTTTGAGGAAATGCCATCTGCTCCAGCTGCATTCCCATTTTTTATATTTTTAAGAACCATCTGGATTTCTCGAGAATTTGTTGGTTTAAAACTAAAGGATTCTTGCACCCGCAGGTTATCTAGGTAAGATATAGGATCTTTGTCTGACTTGACGTCCTTTGTCAGGTTGTTTGCGATTGAACAGTAGTAATTATTGAGTTATTCACGATTAATATCAATCTGATTGTTTTTTATTTTATTTTTATTAATTAAACTGCGTAAAAGTAATTTTGTTGGTAAGTCGAAAAGCGATCGTACATGCTTTTTAATTAATAATCCGGGGTTTTCATATCGTTCGACTAGCAAATTCCACGCGATTGAATAATTATTACTCGTAACTTGTATTGAGTCTAATACCTTTGACGCGGGTCCCTTTATCGCGCCTAAGAGGGAGTAAAACTTTGTTAGTAGGCATTCCGGCACTTGAAGGCCGTGATATATGCCGCCAGGTGCCACGCCCTAATTAGTGGCACGCTCCAAATCTCTTAATTGCTTTTAGTTTAATTGCTTTTTACCTGTTGGGCTACTGAGGATCATCCACTGTCAAACTCATTAATATTTCAAGATCAGTCATATACCCTAGCTGCCGTAGCTTGCCCGTTATCAAACAGTACTACTGCGTAGTTCGCCCACTGTCAAACTCATTAATATTTTCAAGGTCTAGAGATCTGTCATATACCCTAGCTACTATAGTTTACCCGATTACTACTGCGTAGCTCGCCCTCTGTCAAACATTGGCTGTTATATAAGTATTTAAATCCAATATGGCCGTCAGCTCCGACGTCAATCACTCTCCAGCTGATTTTGACAAGTACCTGTCAATTTTAGGTTAGAATCTAACCGTCTGCACTCTCCAACCTCTTAACCGATACTGATTTTATATCCATATGTCAAGAGCCTATATAGATCTATTGTCGAATGAGTCATCCTCCAAGATGTGGATTGCTCTGACGTCATTACTGTAGCTCTATGAACCTAAACCCTATTGTAGGTTATGCATATGAGGATGACCGCAACGACCCCTCGCGCATTGACCCTATTACAGAAATTATAAGAAAACGTTTAATAAAAGTATATCTTAGCGAGGGATCGAAACATCAATATCCAGCACAGGAAATCGGCGCTCAACACCACACGTCATGAGGTGTTGTTGATAAAGTTTTCGTAAATGATGTATGTATGATTTGCGATTAGAGTTAGCGCTATACGGGGACGCCATCAATGCATAGAGTGTCAGGTCAACTTGGAATATGCATAAAATGATGGCTAAATCGTATGCAAAACAGATATTATGAAGCGGTGTGCAATATTAGTAAATTGTCCGGAAGTAGAAATTATTGTTAAGTTCTAAATATTCTAAATTATTATAATACAAGTGACGAGAAATTAATAGCAACCCCTCGATGCGGACTAAGAGACGATCAAGCTGATTATTCTTTGGCAAACCGGACATATATAAAATGGAATAAGAGCGATATATGTTGGAACATTATACCTCCAACATATAATATCAACCTATATAGGAATTTATCCTATCGTGCGTTTAAAAATTAGGCATTCCGGCATTTGAGCGTGGGAAAATTTTACTATAAGGATCTAACCGCAAGTTCTTTGATATATACCGCCAGGTGACATGCGCTAATCAGTGGCACGCGCCAAATTTTTTAATTGCTTTTTACCTCAAAAAAGAAGTTAAAAAACCTCCAAATCAGTTACTTCAACCGAAAAGAAACTAAAAAAAAAACAAAAGATCTTGGGTGGAAATAACGAAAATTCAAACTTGGATGAGTTTCCCACAAGGAACACATACGCTTTGATCTTTTGTTCATTATTCTTTTGATCTTTTGTGTGTTCCTTTTGGGATGCTTATCCAAGCTTGAATTTTCGTTATTTCCACCCAAGATCTTTTGTTTTTTTTTTGCTTTTTCCCTGTTGGGCTACTGAGGATCACCCACTGTCGCGAAAACTTTCGATAGCGGACCAATATTTACTAACGCATCATTTGTTAACTAAAGCTTATCTGAAAACGCCCAGAAACGAAATAAGTGACCTACCTTCTTGCCCCTCGTGGTTCTTCTTGGAGGTACCTCCCTTGCAGCTTCACTAGTGGTGTATATCTTACACCCTTTACACATCCATCAATGTATTTCTGCCTTTGTACACAAAATGGAAAAAAACACTGGTTTATAAAATGCAAGCTTTAGCTGAAAAACTAATAAGAAAATCTTTTCTGCCGGTGAGCAGCGTGATATTTCCTTGTCTCTCTTTTTGACGTTAGTTCCCTTTTTTGGCGCTAGTGTCGCATAGCTGACCACTCACGATTGGAAAATGAATCTGGGCTAATTTTAACTCGCGCCAATATTTGAATTTATCATTTGATCAGGGATTGAGCAAGGGCATGCTTACAATTAAAAAAGAAAGAAACAATAAACAACTCTGTGTGGATTCAACATTCCCGCCCCCAAAAACGACGTTTTTTAACATCATCTTTGATAAAAAAAAAGAATAAAGTAAATAAACAAAAATAATTCGATTTGCGGCATGTGTCGATATATACATATAGATAAATGATTAATTCTTCATTAATCCGTGATAGGGAGAGGGCAAATCTTAACTACAGGTCTGCGCATGACTCCGGATTTGGTTTGGAGTGTGACAACTCTAATGACTCCATCTTGCCCCGGATGCACTTCGATCACGCGACCTAATGCCCACTGACGAGGTGGAGTTTGTTCATTCCTAATTAGCAAGAGGGTGTTAAGTTCTATATTTTTTGTGGAATCTGTAAACTTTGATCGTTGTTGCAACGAATGCAGGTACTCACATTGCCAACGGTTTAGTTGATTAATTTTAAGATGTGAGAGATCGGGATCTGGTAAAGTATTTAAAGCCCCCATTGTCAAAAAGTGACTTTACTCCTGCCTCGGCCAACCCATTGAAGTGGGGAGCGCCAGGTGGATTCATATGCCAATTGATAGACAAGCAGTTTGATGAGTATTTTGAATATTCTGTTAGAATGTTTTTGCATCCTACATAGTTGGTACCTTGGTCGGAGTACACATCAGAAACTCGACCTCTTCTTGCTACAAATCGGTGAAAAGCTGCAAGAAATGCTTCAGCAGATAAATCTGAAGTAAGTTCCAAATATAAAGCACATTATGCACCGCAGCAAAATATGGCAACATATCCTTTGGTAATTTTACTACCTATATGTTTGCCGGAAGATATGGAGTATAGGATTTAGGCTTTGCCCTGAAGCAGCGAACTCATTTGACAAGCACCGGAAGATTGCCTGTCTAGGTGATAATATCCAGAATTGCTGTACAATTAAATAATAGAGTGTTTTAAATCCAGGATGGAGATATTTTTTATGTGTAGATTATGAGATTCGCGAACCTATGTGATTTTGGAAGCAAAAGAGGATGCTTAGCACTAAATTAGAGTAAGCTTGCCAATAAAGGGAGTGAGCTTTCGGGCAGATTTTGGCAGCAAGTGGTTTTGCTGGATAAGATTAAGGATTTCAAAAAATACTTGAGATTGGACATGTTTTGTAATAAGCAAGAGTGCATTTTGCATCTCTTGACGCGTAGGAAGTTTTTCCTTGACTTTATTATCAGGACTTTTATGGTTGTATAACCAGCGGTGTAGATAAGCGACGAGCCGCTGAATTTTACCTAGAGAAGAGTGTTTATTTAATAACGTATCTATAATATTTTTTTCAATAGTAACATTCAGAAACAGATGTTTTTCCTCTAGAAGGGCTTCTGGAAGAGAAGCAGTCTCAATGATGCGTTGTTCTGGCCATTCGTGGCTTTGAGAGCCAGGGAGGTCCATTCCACCAAAGAGCATTATTCAAAAGATCTGAGGGTATGCAGCCACGTGATCCTACGTCTGCTGGATTGTCTGCAGATGGCATGTGATTCCAGCAGCTTGAGGGAATGATTTCTTGCACGTGTGTAACTCTGTTCGCTATGAACGTTTTCCATCGGTGTGCCGAAGACGAAAGCCAATGTAAAGTAACGTGCGAGTCGCTCCAGGCATATGTTGCATCGAATATCACTGCATTGGCGTACGTTTCCTTTACAAATGCGGTTAAATTTGCCGCCAAAACCGTTGCACATAACTTCAATTTTGGTATGCTTAAGACTTGCTTAATTGGAGTTTTTAGAACAGACTAGAAATGTCTGGATCACTTGGTTGGGTAATTCTAACCTAAAATATGCGCAACTACAATAGCCCTTTAACGACGCATCTACGAAATGTTCAGTTTAAAAGAACCAAGTTTTAAAAGCTGTATGAGTTCCCCCTGCAGAGAAAAAGTGGATGTGACGTCATTACCCCCTCCTAGGACATCAACGAAAACTGTTTGCTTAAGTACGTGTGCGGCTCTCGGATACTCTGGTTCATAAAGATTAGCTAGTTCTTGCAGCGTGCGAAGCCCAAGATATGGACTAGAACTAGATGATACGCCAAATGTGTTCAGTCTGTACCCCTGAAGAGGTTCATCGGGGGCAAAACGCCAAAGAATGCGCTGGAAATCGCGGTGATCAGGTTCAATTAGAATTTGTATGTACATTCTTTTAAGATCGCAAATGAATACAATAGGGTGCAAACGGAAAAGTAACAGAAGTGCTGAAATATCCTTTTGCAATTTTTGACCTGTAAGAAGAGGTTGGTTAGGCTTAAGCCGTTTGAAGCTTTTGCGCTAGCGTCGAGGACTACGCGCAGGTTAGTAGAGACGGAATCGGGTTTTAATATGGGATGATGTGCAATATAGTATCCTTTGAAAGTCCTATAATCCTGCTGTGGAACAAGTTCCATATGTTTATTTTCAAGTGATTCTTTCATATAATCGCAATAAGCTTGGTGCATGTTTGGATTTTTTAATAGGCGCGTCTCGAGATAGTTGAACCTGCGGAGAGCCTGTGAATAGGAATGGCCAAGGTCTGGCTCTCCCGTTTTAAACGGAAGGGTGACAACAAATCACCCGGCTCGATTTCTACGGGTAGTGGTTTGATAGATCTCTTCGCATTTTTTTTTTTCAAGAGATAGTAACTTTGGCGTCAAATAAACTTCCTCCACAGTGCAAAATTTCTCTAGGATTAAATCCAAAGATGGATCCAACGAAGTATGAAAACTGGGAATAGTCAAAAATGATGAAGTAAGTTGCGTTCTTCCCTGTATAACCCAACCAACTATATTTTCCAAGGCTACAGGTTGACCTGGGTTCCCAAATTTGCGACTTCAAAAAATATGGTACCAGTTCCGCGACTGCTAATAAATCTATGGACCCCGGGGTATGATAGCTGTCATCCGCCAAGGGTGAATTTTTAACATGTGTCCAATCACTTGGGTCTACTTGGATTCTGGGTAATTCTGTTGAAACCTTTGCTACGATAAGAGCTTCAAATGAAAATTTCGGCTTATGTTGATTGCAAGGCTTTATGGTGCAGTGTTTTATACGTTTAGTTTTTGATGATGACATACCATAAAACTTTTGTCTTGTCAATCCCAGATGTGAGATGCAAGATTCTGATATGAAATTAGCCATACTGCCTGTGTCTAGGAGTATTCTGATTTTTGTATAGTTGCCGTAGGCATCGAGGGTATCTATAGTAGCAGTAGATAATAAAACGGTTGACTGATTTTTATTTTAACAGCTTGAACAAGCTGAAAATTGAGTTTGATTTATTTATCGATTTTTAAGATCAGTCGGAGACTGTATTGATCTTTGATTGGATAGTGGAGCCGTAGGAGGCGCTGGGGCTTGAACCGGTGTGTTGACCAGTGCCGAAGCGTGATCAATAGCTCACGAGCTACTACCTTTTGGTATTTGACATAAAGTGTGGTGAGGATAACCACGTACTTTGCAGTATGAAGTTGATTTGCAAGATTTTAGAGGGTGAACTGGTGATCGTAAAAAATTTTGACTCAAGTTATTTTGCTTGACAAAGGCAAGTCGTTCAGGCTGTGATTTGTCTATGAACATTTAGCAACGATGCAAAAGGTGTGATTTTTTGCACAAGGGACAGTTAGTGCAATTATTTTTAACTGTAGCCGTATGAAATGATGCTGGAAAATTGGTTCGCGTAGAATTGTTGAATGCATTAGAATTAGAATAACCTTGGGTTTGTATGGATTTTTTTTGGTTTAGAAATAGACTGATTTGAAAAGTTGACCGACGCAAGCGCTCGACAATGTTTTTTCCAAAAAATTTGTTAAATCCGTGTAGGAGGAAAGAGTTGAAAATTTTATTATAGTAGGTAGGTAACATGCGCCTACTATCGTAACGTTTTAGTAAAGCATCGTACGCTACTTTATAATTGACGTCAGTCAACATTAGATTTGAAATTAAATTTTTTGGCTCACCCTTAAGGGCATTTTTTAATTGGGAAAATTTTTCTACATCTGATAGGCTAGAATTTCTATGAATTAAATCCCCGTCAAAGTTAGGCACGCTCAGTTTGTCAATATGAGGCGATGACCGCGCGGCTACTTGCTGTTGCACCTGTTGCTGAACCATTTTCTGCGCATTCGTGCTCGCAGTAGCTGATAAAGATGAAGTTAATCCATATTTTTTAGCCTTGATTTTGTAAAAACACAGATCAAATTTTGCTCGAACTGCATAATGGGTGATGAAGCTTTCGTCATCAACGAACCTAATCATCATTATCATCATATGCAATCACTCGATAACGAGTATGATTTTCCTGTATTCTGAAGCGTCGCTATCAATTGTGCGTTTTTTGATGGCTATGTAAGCCAATTCTCGAGCCGCACACCCTTCTACAGTCCTGGCACACCCAGTCTCCGGCAGCAGCCGGGTGTTGTTGGTCATCCATTCTACCATTTTGTCGCTCCTTTCTACGTTTTTTTCTTTTCCGTAGTCTACGTCGTTGCTCTTCAAAAGTTTATGCTCCCTCATGGACTGTTCGGCCCCATGAAGCCTTATCGTTTGCCGTGGTCTCGAAGTTGTTTATATCGATGTGACCCTTTATCATATTGCCTTTGAGAACTTCCTTGTACCTTTTTTTTGACCTCTTTGATTTCTCTTTCCCTCCTTCAGTTGTCCATAAAATATCGGCTTTGGGAGACGTGTTTCGAGCATGCGGATAACGTGACCAGTCCAAGGAAGCTAGTGCTTGAAGATAAGGGCTTCTATACTAGTTGTTCTGGCTTCTTCTAAAACACTTATGTTTGTCCGTCGGTCTTACCATTTGATTCTCAGGATTCGTCTTAAACAACTTTGGTGATATTTTTCTAGTCGTTTGATATGCCTTCTATAGTTGGTCCACGTTTAGCATCCGTATGTTAGAGTTGGTATTATAACTGAGTTGTAGACACTAAGCTTGGTCTCCGCATTGACGTCGTGATTGTTGAAGACTCTATATAGAGTTTCTACTCCCGGCAATAGATGTTCCTCAACAAGGTGAAGCATGGCACCTAAAAATATAGAGAATAGGGTGGGCGCAATGACACACGCTTGTTTGACGCCTATCGGAATCTGGAATGACTCTCCTGGTCTATCGTTGCTCAGGACTGTTGCATTCATATTGTCGTGTAGTAATCTAAGAATTTGAATATATTTTTGACGGCATCCAGCTTTTGCCAGTATTTGCCAAAGAGCTTCTCTGTTGACCGAGTCAAATGCTTTGACTGGGTCTATGTAGGCCATGAAGAGGAGGCGATTTTGTTCTCTAGATTTCTCTTGCATTTGTCTGGTACTGAAGATCATGTCAGCTGTGCCTCGATTGGGCCTAAATCCACACTGTGTCTGTGGCAGATTTTGTTCAGCAATCGGAATTAATCAGTTTGATAGTATCCGTGCAAGCATCTTTCCAGCAACAGAAATCAGAGATATACCTCTGTAGTTTCCACATTGGGCCTTACCGCCTTTTTTGAAAATGGTATCTATAGAGGCGTCTCTGAGTTCGGCAGGAATGGTCTCAGTGGTTCATATTTTACTTATTAGAGTGTGCATTTGGGAATTAAGTGCGGGACCTCCTTGTTTGCAGAGTTCAGCATGTGCCTGCTGACTTGTTATTCTTTAGCTGTGTGATTGCCTTTTCGACCTCCTCTAATTTCGGAATCCCACTTAGATGTTGTTGTGTAGTTTTCTCCGGAATTTTGTCAAAGATATCATTATCGACCTAAAACTCTCTGTTGAGTAGTTCTTCTAGTAAATCAGTCTTGTTCCACCTTTGGATCGTAGGGGATTGATACCTTGTGTAGTGGGACCATATATCATCTTAGTAGCTTGAAAGAAAGCTCTGGTGTGGTTGGACTCAGCTAGATGATGCATTTCATGTGATTTTGTTGTCCAGCATTGGTTTTTTAATCTACGTGTTTGCCTTTTTATTTCTGCTTTGGCTTCTTGATATTGCCTTTTCTTTTCGTTAGAGTTAGGATGGCTTTTCCAAGCATTATGGGCTTGTTCAAGTTCAAGTTCAAATATGCTTTATTATCAAAAAAATGACAAAGCCCTTAATTACTAGTAAATGAAACAAATACAACAATAAAAATCAGTAAAAATTATTAAAAAACACAAAAATAAAAGTTTAAAATAATAATAATAAGTTAAGGTAAAATCATGTCGAAATAAATGAAATTAAATTATGTTTTAAAACTAGATTAGATCAAAAATCAATAAAAAATTCAACAGTTTAATCTTAAGATATTATATATATAAGGTATTTTATTGTGAAAGTTAATTTCTTACATAACTATATAGTGAAACTTTACATTACACAAACCCTACTAATCTATTACCAAAAAATTCATCAATTGTATAGTATGCTCTATCAACCAGCAAGGATTGAACTGATTTTCTGAATAGTTTGTAACTTTCAAGATTTTGACATTGGATAGGAAGTTTATTGTACACTTTGATACTGTCATATATTAAAGATTGTTTGGTAAGTGACGAACATGGAATGGGAAGTGGAATATTATTTCGATTTCGAGTGTTGTAGGAATGATTGCAAGTTATATGTTTATAATAATATAATACCAAGCACACAGTTTCCAAAATAAAAAAACCTACAATTGTTAAAATTTTGTGTTTTTGAACTAAAGGCTTACAATGTTCCCTGAAATTAGCACCACAAAGATATCTCACAGCTCGCTTCTGCAAGGTAAAAACAGAATTAAAAAGAAATTTTCTGGTGTTGCCTCAGAACGCTATATCGTATCTAAGCATGGATTCTATTAAAGCAAAATAGTTGGTCTTGGTGATCTTTTGACCCAATTCGGAAAAGGTTTTACGTACTGCATAACACCCTGATGCAAGTTTTTTATTTAGGTTGGATATGTAGTTTTTGAAATTCAGTTTGTTGTCAATAGTAATCCCCAAGAACTTTGTATTTTCGCTAAACTCTACACCACTGTTTTATTTTTTGTATATCTTCAGAAATAATAGTTCTTAGTAGGGCCTGATCTTTATGTTGCCATAATATGGTTGTATCATCTGCAAATATTGTTTATATCAATTTTAATCAGGTCATTTATATGCAATAAAAAGAGAATTGGTCCAAGAACGGAACTCTGTGGAACACCGTGATTAATTGATTTGAAGTCTGAAGTTGTAGTTCCATTTTTACCATTTGTCTTCTCCAGGTAAGGTATGATTCAAAAAAGGAGAATGTGTTGCCTCTAAAGCCATAAATATTAAGTTTTTTTAATAATAATTTATGATTGACGCAATCAAACGCCTTGGAAAAGTCGCAGAAAACTACAGCGGCATATTCTTTATGATTTAGCTTTAAATAAACTTGTTCCAAAAAAGAAAATATTGCATCATTTGTGCTTTTACCATCTTGAAATCCAAACTGACAGTTATTTAATATATTATGTTTTTTATAAATTTAAGCATTCTTGTTTTTCGAATTTTTTCTATTACCTTTGATAATGTCGTTAAAAGAGAGATTGGTCTTGGTCTGAAATTTGCTGGTTCGTCATAAGAACCAGATTTATGCAAAGGAATCACAAGCGCAATTTTTAGACTGTCAGGGAACCGACCCGATGAAAAACTTTTATTTATAACCTCAGCCATAACATGTAAGGCTTTGTCATTTAGATTTTGAAAAATTGTTATCGGAATTTCATCAATGCCTGAGCTGTGTTTCTTTATTATATCCTTAATAACCTTTTCTATTTCCATTAGATTTGTTGGGGTTAAAACTAAATTTTCTGTTATGTATGAGCTTTGAAGATTTTCAAGGGGATCGAGGTCACATTTTAGATTAGAAGTTAGATTTTCTGCAATTGTGCAAAAATAGTTATTTAGGATGTTACTGTCAACATCTGAAATGTGAGGTTGTGAGCTATTTTTGCCTCTTAAGTCATTGACAATTGCCCAGATTTATTTTATTTTATTTTTGGCATGCATTAAGAGATTGTTATACAATATATGTTTTGAATTTTTAATTATTTTACGATAGGTGCTTCTGTAGTTATTTATATAAGTTACAATATTTATATCACTTGTAAATTTTTTTATGTATAAAAGTGATCTTAAATTTTTTGCTGCTATTCGTATACCTTGTGTAATCTAAAATTTATTTTTATTTTTCTTTCTCATATTGCACACAGGGGAGGAATCATTAAAACATTTAACTAATAAGGAATGAAAGTGTTCAATGGGATTACGTGAAATTAAAACATTTTCCCAGTTGCATGCAAAAACATGATGCTTAAATTTATCAAAATTTTTCTTGGAAAAAATACTTCCTTTTTTTGGACGTAATTTTATTATTAATTTAAAAGAAAATTGGCAAGTTGCTATGATACCTTCGTGATCAGAAAATCCCACATTCACAACTTGACATACAACATCCTCCTCCCCAAAATTTGTACAGAAGTAATCTATCTTTATTGCACTAGTACTGGTAAGTCTAGTGGGAGCATTTACAAACATTTTAAGATTATGACAATTAAGAAGTTTTGCAATGCTTGCGTAGCAGGAGCATGTGTGCTATCGAAATTAATATTAAGATCACCAGATAAAATAATGTTACAATTGGCTGGCAATTCTGTTAGTAGCAATTCAAGCTTAATTAAAAAGTTTGTAACATTATTATCCAGTGGCCTGTAAACACAGATAATATATAAGTTGGATTTTTTGTTAAATGCTATAGTAAATTCAAATACATTTTCCAACAGAAGATGATCGTATTTATTGACAGGTTCTAAAAAAAGTTTGATGAGAAATTTTTATTGATTAAAATGATCGTTCCACCGTAACCTATTGTGTGTTCCCGACAAAATTTAGAAACTATATAGTAGTCTGGGACATCACATGGTTCATATGAATCCAACCAGTGTTCTGTGAGCATAACTATCTCTGGCATGTTTAAACTGTCAAGAAATACCACCAAGTTGTCAATTTTATTTCTTAGAGAATGAATATTTAGCTGCAAAATAGAAATTTGCCCTTGTGAATTTTTTTTTGATATATTTGTATTGTTTTTTTTGGAGACAACTGAAAATTTAAATCTGGAGGATCTAAACCGTCACTATTAGAGCCTCTAATTTTAGATCATCTATAACTGGTTGATCAATGTAAATTAGACTTTTTTGTGACATTTCTGAGGTTTTTAACTTATTAGCTGAACAATTTGGTTCATTATAGTAACATAAGTTTTCACAAGTAACAAATTTGAGATTTGTGGACGGTTTTTTATTTAGAAAGTTTTGGATGGATTTATATAGCAATTTTGACAGTAGAACTAGACCACTCCTTCTCAAAAAAGGTAAATTTGTAACATAGTCAATCGGTCGGAACTGGTACCACAGGTTTATTAAATCAATATTAGTTAAATATGACCTTAGCAATTCTGTATCTTTAATTAGATCCTGATTCATTCTATAAATAAAAAACCTTGCTGGTGAAGTGCATACTAAAAGATTTCTCTGAAAGCACTTATTTGATAAGTTAATAATGGCTAGTTTATTTATGTTTAATTCGCTAAATCCGACAAGTGTAATTACAAAATCTTTTGCAGTAAAATCTTTAACATAAAAATCGACATCATCAATTAAATTTAAAAAGCTTGGTTTACAAACAGTCAGTAACTAAATATTTTCCGTATGTGTCCGTTAATATTAAAACTTTGTTTTGGCACACAATCATTCGCATCAACTATTTGTTTTACCTTATGCTCTTCTAAGCTACTCAAATTATTTTTGATTCTTTTTGATTTATTTTGGTGCAAATTTATAGGATCACTCATTTCAATAATTTCTTCTTATTCCTCCATTTTCTTTATTTTCTGGCGCAGTTCATCTAGATCTTTGTCAAGAATACGGATTGTATTTATTAAATCACTATTTAAGGTGATATATTTCTCCAATTCTCTTCTTTTTACCTGTATATTTTCCTCATAGTCACGTATTACCCTATCATGATTTTTAGTAGTAACGTCCATATCTTGCATCATTTTCTTTGTCATATTAATAATAATTTCATTTTTTTCTTCAATTTCCCTAGACAAGCGTTGATTTTCCTTTTCCATATTTACATCTGTCATACTAGCCTGAAGCTCATTTTGATATACCTGTATTTCTTTATTTTGTAATGTTACTTCTTTCTTAGTTTTTGTTAAAGTATCTATTTTTTTCTCATTTTCCTTTGATTTTAATTTTAGTTCCTGATATTTTTTCATAAGTTCTTCAAATTTATGCTGTTGTCTCTTTAGTCTTAATATTTCTTTTGACATTTTTTGAGCTCTTTTATTAATTTATTCATTGCTTCTTTCTTCAATTTTAAGATTTTGTTTTGTTTTTAGTAGTTTGGGTTCGAGATCACTGATTGTGTTATTCTGTTGTAATATTTTTTCCTCCATTGATTTCTCTGCCGCAAACACGTCATCTTGAATCAATTCGTCTTTTCCCGCATTTATCTGACTTAATTCCTCAACTTTCTTTTCCAAACTTATTTCAATTTCTTCACAGTCATTTTCCATTATGTTTAGAATTTCATTTAAACTTTTATTTTCTTCGACCAGCTTTTCAGCATTTTGTTGATTTGCGCACATATTTCGAAATGTTTCCTTGCATGCATTGCAATAGAAAAACAGGTTTCTCTCTACCAGAGCAAGGGTGTGAGCTTCAGTGGTCTTTAATTCTGCACATATTTTACAAAATATTTGTTTGCAGGAATCGCAGGCCGAGCCAAAGAGCTCGTCTTCAGTTGGACGCGCCTTAAAAATACATATTTTAAAATATTGCGTACAAATTTGGTCACCCATAATTCGTAAACACCCTGTATATGCAGTCAGTAAGTAACAAAGAATAGTTTATAAATTTAAATATAAGTTTTTTCACAAAAAGTTTTATTAAAATTCTTTATCTGCCAAACTATTAAAAAAAGTACTCAACTTGGGTGAACTGGGATCAATTCTGGAAGTCATCCACTCACTAAACGACTTCACCTTCGCGATTTTAATTGTTTTAATTAGTAGGAAAAAATACATTTTTGTCAACAATTTCATGTCACAGACAGTATTTAATCTACATAATAGCCTTGACTTATTTTTACACTAAAGAAAAAACTATTTGTTTCACAGATTAACTCAATAAAGTTCAGGATCACTCTTATTACTTCTACTATATCAATCTCTTCTTCTCAATAAGGTCTTGAATTTCTTTGTCGTGCTTATCAATCAATCATTCTTGATGTTTTCTTTGTGTGTAGCCGACCGTTTCTTCGGAGGCAGATGTTATTGCTGTCTTTAGCATTTTCCAGTGATTGTCAATATTCTCCGGTTATTCTAAAGTACCCAGCTTTTTTATTCAGAGAGACTTGGAATTTTGTTCTGGTTTGATCATCTTTAAGGCGTTCTACATTGAATCTTCTTCTGATTTGCTTTTTTTGACGGCTACTTCTTGGTGGAATGTGCAAGTTCATTTTGGCTCGTATGAGGCGATGGTCTGTCCAGCAGTCGTCTGCACTCGTTATTGCTCTTGGAATGTTTATGTCTTTTTGATCTCTGGAACGTATAATAATGTAATAAATCAGATGCCAGTGTTTTGACCTCGGGTGTTGCCAGGAGGTCTTGAATTTGTATTTTTGTCGGAAAATTGTATTTGACAGGCGCAGTCCGTTTGAGTTAATGTTTCCAACACCTTCCTTGCCAATGACGCCCTTCCATAGGTTTGAATTCGTAACAACTCGAGCATTGAAATCACCTAGGATGAGAAGTTTATCGGATTTAGGTACAGATATTATGGCTTCACTAAGTTGAGAATAAAATTCATATTTTTGGTTTTCATCAGCTGCAAGAGTTGTAGCGTAGGCGCTGATTATAGTAGCGTGTTGGTGGTTGCTAAGGTTTAGGCGCAATGTCATCAATCTTTCGCTTATTCCGGAAGGAAATTCGGTTAGGTGGTTCACAATCTCATTTTTTATAGCCAAACCCACTCCATGAATACGTGGTTCATCTTCTTCTTTTCCTTTCCAGAAAAATGTGTAGCCTCCTCTGTGTTCTTTAAGTTGGCCTTCGCCTGCTCTTCTAGTGCCACTATTGCCGTTCTTCTTTGTGGTATTGTGGTTGTGTCTGTATCCATAAGTACACGGATATTCCATGTGGCAAAGTTCATTGGATTTCTATGAACTAAATAATGTGACTCTGAATGGTTTGAAAACTATCAATAGATCTTGTATGCCTTCGCACCGCGCAAAAAATAACCTTCATTTGATTTTGAAATTTCCTTCTGTAATTCAATGATACTATTGACCAATGCTGCGCGCTTAATAGTAGCTCTAGCTAGTTTTTCTTGGTTTTCCATTTCGAAAAAATAAATACGATGCGTGTAATTAATTTGAATAGCTAAATTTCAAATTAGATAAAATATACTGTGGCCAAAATGTCGATTTTGTTTATCACAAAACTTAAGAGATAAGGTGTATTTATTTTCTTTTGCAGAAACAAACTAAATTTTGGCTTAGAGGATACTTGTACCTTTTTATATTTCTAAAAGGAAACTGTGTTTACTTTACTTATTTATTTTTGGAAATTTAATGATTTTTTTTATAAAAATATGGCGGACTCATTTCTTTTATTTTCCAATAGTAGGTATTATATTTTCCTTTTAATTGTAGCTTTACTATTTTACTAGTATTGCGGCCAGCATTATCAATTAGCTAATATTGCTAAATAGTAATATAAATTAAGCTGAAAAGATTTTTGACACCAAGAGTATAGTTTTATAGGAGTAATTTTGCTGAAAAGCACTAGAATTGAGCTGAAAAGCAATTAATATTTAGCTGAAGATCTGTTATAGTTGTGACCTGGTGGCTTAGTAATTATCAGATTGCATTGTCAAGCATTTATAATTTTAAAAACCCGTGTAAATATTTTCTGTGCACGAAGTAAAAACAGCTGATTTACCGAAATTCCGCTAAGGATGAAAATCAATAATTTTAATATATATGTATATGTGGTGCGTGTTTTTAGGTGCGCGTTCGGTTCTTTTTTAAAATGCTATTTTTGGGAAGGGATATGCTGGTTCCCCCGAAATTTATGGCTGTTTGCGTTTAATGGAGCAAAATGGCGACCTAAATTTGGAGTTTTTAAATTGCACTGGTAGAAAGATCATAAAATGTCGCGAAAACATTTGATAGCGGAGCAATAATTACTAACGCAACATTGTTAACTAGAGTTTAAAAGAAAAAGCCCAGAAACATTTAAATTTAACTTCTTGCCCCTCGTGGTTCTTCTTAGAGGTACCTCCCTTGCAGAACCAGGAGGGGTAAGAAGGTAGGCCACTTATAAATTTAAATGTTTCTGATCGTTTTTGTCTAAACTCTAGTTAACAAATGTTGCGTTAGTAATTATTGGTCCGCTATCGAAGGTTTTCGCGACATTTTATGATCCTTCTACGCAGGATTGTGCCAATGCAATTTAAAATTTAGGTTGCAAAATCTTTTCTGCCGGTGAGCAGCGTGATATTTCGTTGTCTCTCTTTTTCACGTTACTTCCCTTTTTTGGCGCTAGTGTCGCATAGCTGACCACTCACGATTGGACAATGAATCTGGGATAATTTTAACTCGCGCCAATATTTTAATTTAAACTATATAAACGTATCCTTTTATCAGTGATTGTGCAAGTGCATGCTTAAGATTTTAAAAAAACTAAAAAAAAAGAAACAATAAACAACCCTGGATTCAACACCCACTGTCAAACTCATTAATATTTCAAGGTCATATCCTAGCTACCGTAGCTCGCCCGCTATCAAACAGTACTACTGCGTAGTTCGCCCACTGTCAAACTCATTAATATTTTCAAGGTGTAGAGATCTGTCATATACCCTAGCTACTGTAGTTTACCCGCTTACTACTGCGTAGCTCGCCCTCTGTCAAACATTGGCTTGTTATACAAGTCTTTGGGTAGGTAAGGGTAGAGTCTAACCGTCTGCAATCTACAACCTCTTAACTGATACTGATTTTAGATCCATATGTCAAGAGCCTATATAGATCTATTGTCGAATGAGTTATCTTCCAAGATGCGGATTGCTCTGTCGCCATTACTTTAGCTCTATGAACCTAAACCCTATTGTAGGTTATGCATATGAGTATGAGAAATTATAAGACAACGTTTAATAAAAGTATATCCTAGCGAGGGATCGAACCATCAATATCCAGCACAGGAAATCGGCGCTCAAGACGACATGGTCATGAGGTGTTGTAGCGTTGTTGTGTTGAGCGGTATACGGGGACGTCATCAATGCATAGAGTGTCAGATCAACTCGGAATGTGCATAATATCATGGCTAAATCGTATGCAAAAACAGATATTATGAAGCGGTGTGCAATATTAGGAAATTGTCCGGAAGTAGAAAGTATTGTTAAGTTCTAAATATTCTAAATTATTACAACCACAGATTATGAGGTCTATAAATAACAAAATAGGCCCTCAACACTCATATGAATTATGACCACCAACCATGATGGATATAATACTCTGTCTGCTGATACCACTGATTATAGTCAGTGTAAAGAACTCTCTTTGGAAGAAGCCAAAATCTATTTAGAGGATTATGAAACTCTTTTTGGAAGAAGCCAAAATCTATTTAGAGGATTATGGGTATCTATCTGAACGCTCAAACTCGCCCTTGTCCTCAATTAATGAATCATTACTGGAGTTCCAAGAAAAAATGTCTATAACTGTGGATGGCACGTTAAATGAAGAGACGAAAAAATTAATAGCAACCCCTCGATGTGGAATAAGAGACGATCAAGCTGATTATTCTTTGGTAAACCCCACATATATAAAATGGAATAAGAGCGATATATCTTGGAACATTATACCTCCAACATATAATATCAACCTATATAGGAATTTAGCCGATCGTGCGTTTAAAAACTGGGAGAAATATACGAATTTAAGATTTACATATGAGTATCTTAAAGCAGATATTACTATAACTTTTAATGAAAATAACTATACTTACAAAGAATCAGGATCCATGAGCTGCTTTTTATATACTGCTTTACATATACTGTCCCAGCTTTCGAAAAAACAGCTATTAAACGGGTCCGTTTCCGATAAACAGCTTCTAAACAGGTCCGTTTCCGAAAAAACAGCTATTAAACAGCTTTTAAACGGGTCCGTTTCTGAAAAAACTGCTATTAAACAGCTTTTAAACGAGTATGTTTCCAAAAAAACAGCTATTAAACAGCTTTTAAACGGGTCCGTTTTCGAAAAATCAGCTATTAAACGGGGCCGTTTCCGAAAAACAGCTATTAAACAGCTTTTAAACGGGTCCGTTTCCAAAAAACAGCTATTAACGGTTTTTAAACGGGTCCATTTCTCAAAAACAGCTATTAAATAGATTTTAAACAGGTCTGTTTAAAAAAAAACAGCTATCAAACAGCTTTTAAACGGGTCCGTTTCCGAAAAAACAGCTATTAACAGCTTTTAAAAGGGTCCGTTTCCAAAAAACAGCTTTTAAACGAACCTGTCCCCAAAAAAAAATGGCTTTGAAACAAATATGTTCCTTAATAAATGGCTTTCAAACAAACGTGTTCCCAAATAAATTGCTTTCAAACATTCATTACATGATTGCTTTTAGGAGTACATGATGTTTTTAGGCCATATATTTCCTATGCTGCATTCTGTGATAAATGATAAATTTCAACAACAGGAAACCGACAATGATGCCCAATCTACGGATATTGTCGCACACTCTATGTTCAGATTCTTATTAGTTTCACATAGCACTTCAAAAAGCAAACTAATAATAATAATAATAATAATAATAATAATAATAATAATAATAATAGTGAAATAATTAACGTTGGTAATTAACATTGGATCGGAAAATGTACGTTTCTGATCGATAGTTCAACTACCAGAATTATTAGGAACAACACAGTGTCACGTTAAGGGTAAGTAATATTACATTTAATAAATCTCTGAATATTTTGAGGCTAACTTTTAAACCCTAAAAATACATTGTTTACTTTACTCATCATCACACAGACAGTTAGGCTACAATAAATTCCTAATTTATATTTTTTATAAAATATGAAACCTAATATATTGGTACAGAAAATGGGGGCTGATTTATTATGCTAACTTTTTACCAATAGGATTCTAGCCTTACATAACATTTTTGGAATTTAGGAATAAGAATAGCTACACCCAAGGATGCTAATGAACTATGTGAACAGATTAGAAAAAAGAACCAGCAAGAAGGTAATACAAATTTTCTATTTAGTCTCCATATGTATCAATTTATTCTAAAAACGTTACGAAAATTCACGAAAATTACGAAAATTCACTTACTAATTATTTTATATTTTTAGAAAAGACCCAAACATAAATAGATATAATCACGAAGGATGGTAACAGATGCAGCGACAGATAAATCGTTATGGCACGGTATGATACAGGAGCTGACCAAAATGTATAGATATCAGAAGGATGATAACAGATACGATGATACCAAAATTTTATACTACAGCACGAGATGTCATGAAGGTAAAAACTATTTTTTATGCTTTTCTAACTTATATTTGCTATTTTACGTGATCGGTCGTTTGCGTCAAATTTAATACATAGTAAAATATGCTGAGTTTTCCCTCAATCGCGACCTACTTAAATCCGTCGTAGATAACGTGAGTAGGTCTTCGGGCTATCGAAATTTCGCGAGAGTGTTATAATTATATTAGATAGGATGATTATACTAACAAAATTTTGAAAAATCAACACCTTTAACGCATTTTTTAATTTAATTTTTGAGATATTTTGAATGATTGGATTTTTCTGTTTAAAACGATATATTGCCAAGGGGGTAACTACCCCATAAAGATAACATCACATAATGGATGCCTGTTTGACTATGTATAATATTTCATAGACAACTGATTTGAATAACAAAATGGCTTTCAAAACATCTAAGATTTCTCAAAAACTTAACTAATTTTAATGATTTTTCCAATAAAATGAAGAGTCTAAAATCATAATTTTACTAATATAATTACATTGTAGCCTATTTGATTACTTAGATTTTTCTATTTAAAACAATATATAGCGTCATATACTAGGGGATTGAAGAGGGGTAACTACCCTGAAAACAGAATTTCACTAATTAAAGTCTGTCGGTATTTCTCATAGACAACTAATTTAAATAAAATTAAAATAAAAACCTTTTAAAGTATGTAAAAATTTCTCAAAAAACTTAAACGCTTTTAATGATTTTTGCTATAAAATGAAGAGCCTAAAATTGTAATTTGAATGATGACTGTTTGTCTATGTATTTCTCATAGACAACAGATTTGGATAAAAAAATAGCTTTTTAAACATCTAAGATTTCTCAAAAACGGTTAGCAGATTTTAATAAAGACCAAAAATTTATTATAAATAAAAGGGGGTAAAATCAAGAATAAATAAAACACAGATAATTTAATAATTACATTATACGCAGTTTGATTACTTAAATTTTTCTGTTTAAAACAACATATTGCATCATATACTAAGGGTTGAAGCGGGGTAACTACCCTAAAAACAGAATTTCACTAATTGAAGTCTGTCTGTATTTCTCATAGACCACTGATTTAAATAAAATTAGATTAAAAAAAAACTTTTAAATTGTGTAGAAATTTCTCAAAAACTTAACCGATTTTAATGATTTCTGCTATAAAATGAAGACTCTAAAATTGTAATTTTACAAAACACTTAGATTTTTCTGTTTAAAATGAACCCCGCTGTCATAATAAAGGTAACTACCCCTAGGAGTATTTCATTTAATTTATTCTTAACAAATGTTGATATACGTCTAATAAAAGATATAGAAATTGAAACACCTTAGCAAACACTAAAATATTTCAAATCTTTAACAAACCTAAAACCGTAATAACTTAACCGCTTTGACCATCGGTTTGATGACAGAATTTAAATAAAACGGTAAGCCCCTAAAATTTTTGAATATTCCGTGTAAGAGTTTTTTAAAGATATAAAAATAATGGTAGTTAACTGTGTATTCCCCACAAGATTACTATCCCTCAAATACCCACAAACACCCTCAAATACCCACAAACACCTTCAAATCCCTACAAACACCCACACACACCCGCAAACACCCTTAAATACCAACAAACACCCTCAGATAAACAGTTATTAAACCGGGTCTAAAAACAGTTATTAAACAGAGTCTGTTCCTAAAAACTATTAAATAGGGTCTGTTTCATTTAAACCCTAAAGTTTGATACATATATTTATTATATACACTGTTGATATATACAATAAACTAACATTTTATACAGATGTTTAGAAAAACGTCTTCAAGGTCTTAAAATATGGTATTATTTACATAAAAAATACATTTAAATAGTTAATATAACTACCAATTTTTTTTTTCATTATAACAAATATACAGCTACTCAAAAATATTCAAACACAATAACTAACCTAGGTTTTTTGAACCCAAAAGGGGCCGTGTTAAACCCATCGACCATTTTTCGCTTTTTAAAATTGAGCCGAAATATTTTACTCGTTTCTTTTGTAGTCACCTGATGTTCAGACATCCTCAAAATTCTCCTAAACGTTACACTTACCGGCGGTTCATCAGAAAGGAGCATATCTTTAATATTGTCAGACTTCGGCCGACTGGGCCTTTCTCACATTTAATGTTTAATGATATTATATCTTATTCTAGGTAAAAACTCTACATTATGTCTTTGATATCTGGAGTCGGTCGGTGGTCATGTGTCTGCTCTTTTATTATGAAGTGGTATAAAACTTTTATAAAACAAACTTGTATAAAAACTTGTTTAAAAAAAACTGCTATATTCCAAAAGAAAAACGTTTCACTTCCAATTCAAAAACTGAGATTCCCCTTTTCTTCCTCCCGATAACCCAAAACCACTTACTGTTCCCTTTTGGCTTGTTCAGCGGTTCTTTTATTTTTTGTCGTTCTATCATAACTTTTTCACAAAACTTTAAACAAAGTTGTTTCATAATTTAGTGTTTGTATTCTACTTAAAATTCGTCAAAAACCAAAATAACATTGTTTAATAATTTGAAAGGTGTTTTGCATTCTTTGAAATATTTGTGTTGCTTTTTGGATTTTATTAAACCTATTGAATTTTTAATATTTTTAATATTTTTAGAGCTTGACACATGACCCGCCCCTGCAATGCTGGACTCCAGCATCTTTAGACCTAACCTTAACAATGTAGTTTGAAAAAGCTAAATAAAACTTTAATTACATTATTTTACACTAAAATAAAACTTTTGCTTCCATCTGGGCAGTCCGGGCCTGGTCTAACATATCGTAGGTGGATGAATCGGTTAACTCGATATAAGCTATGACTAGTGCATCTGGCTTAAGATAGTGTGTAGATGATTACAGAAGCTGTGGTTGTCAGCTGCTTTGGTTGTCAGCTGACCGAGAGGCTAGCGCTGTTGTGTTTAGCATAAGCCTTGTGCGTGGAATGACTTTTGTCCTTTGGTCAATTTAATCTCGTCTATCTTTGCTTCATCATGCTTTCTTCTATTTTGTCTGTATGCATATGTACCAAAATATTTTTAAATTTCTGGATAACTTGCTGTTGTTCTAATTTCCCAGTTTTGTTTTATTTATTATATCTCGTTACATTTGATGATAATTCTCGATTAATAATATAGTGATAATTTTTTACCATCTTGATAGTAGTAGTAGTAGTAACTAGGGGGCGGCGCAAGACCTGGCAAGAAGACCCAATCGGTCCCTTTTTACCTTACCCCAGCCCAGCCCCCTAATCCACCACCTGTACCGCTTGTACGGTAGTGGGCTCTCCGGGCCTTCCTGTTCTCTTCACGAAGTCCAGTACTTTGGCCCACCTGAGAGCTCGCAGGTCCTCTACATCCAGTTTCGGTTGTCTCATCATTAGGTATGCATCGCACTCCGCAACGAAGTGCCGAGATGTCTCCTCCGCCCTCCCGCAGGCACGGCAGATGGAGTCATTCCCGACCCCGATGCGAGTCAGATGCTTGCTGAGTCGGTTGTGGCCGGTAAGTATCCCTGTCAGTAGTCCAATATCTTTTCGTGTCCTTCCCAGGAGCCATTTGAGTCTGGCCGCGTCCGGTCCGTCGTTGAATTCTTTGGACTGGCTGCATCCTAATTCGTTCTCCCAGGAGTCCGCCAGTGCATCGTTAGCCCACTTAATGAGTCGACTTTGCAGCTGTCTCCTTGTTATACCTAAGAGTGGTTCCGGCTCCACGTATTGAGTACTGGCCCCGATCCGAGCGAGTTCATTCGCCTTTTCGTTGCCCGACACTCCCGTGTGTCCCGGTACCCTCATCACTGTAACTCTTTTGTCTTGACTCAAGGCTTCCAGTGCTTCTACGCACTCTTCCACCAGAGTATTGACAATTTTTGGCGCATTGAGTGCCTTTAGGGCCGCTTGGCTGTCGGAGCATATGTACACATGCTCCTCTGGACCATTGCGACCAAGTTTTGCCGCCATTATAATGGCGTATACCTCAGCTTGGAAGACCGTAGCTTGCTCTCCGCGCGGGTAGCTCATCCGAACTTCTTCTCGGTCTTGAAAGTAGACCCCCGCCCCTGTTGTCTGCCTCTCCGATAGCTTGAAGCCATCGGTGTCATATCACAGCGTTCCTCTCGAACTGTTAATGGAGGTTCTCCCTCTGCCAGAATTCCCTATCGGGAATTTCGACTTTGTACCTCTTATTGAATCTCCAGGGAATTCGGGTTGCCTCGATTTTAAAGGACGCAAGTGGCATCTCCCTGGTGGCCATTTGGGCTTCCCCTCTTCCTCTCCACTGACCAGAGTCTCTCAGACGCAAATGGGTCGCCATCGCTTTCTTCTTGATCCAAGTCGGTAGCGGAGGCAGTCCCAGAATGGTCTCGAGTGCTTGGATTGGTGTCTTCCTCTTGGCGCCGGTTATTCCCCTGCACACACACACATGATATGGTGGTCCTCTCCACTGCCGGCCACCAGACGATGGATCCATATTGGATCCTAGGTCTTAGTATTGCCGTGTACATCCAGTGAAGGTTCCTGGGTGTAATACCTTAGGTTCGACCTACCACCCGACGCAATTGTCACATTGTTGCCTGGACTTTTTCGGTCATTTTGGCAACATGCGGCGTCCAGGTGAGCCCCTTGTCCAGGGTGACCCCAAGTACTTTAGCTCTGAGACCAAAGTCAGGGGTTTTCCGTACATTATGGGTGCTCTGAATCCCTCCATTTTCCCCTTTTTGGTGAACTGGATCATCTCTGTCTTTCCTGGATTAACAGAGAGGCCGTTCTGTTGGCACCAGTTTTCTATGATTCGTACAGCTCGTTGCATTCTGCTGCAGACGGTGTCTAGGAAGCGACCTATTACCTCCACAACTCCGTCATCTGCATACGCTTGGGCGTCGAATCCTTCCTCTGTCAGCTTTTCCAGAAGGGTATCCATAATTAGGCACCATAGGTGTGGAGAAAGGCAGCTGCATTGTGGGCATCCCCCTGTAACCTCGACCTGTACGGATTCACCTAGTTTATCTTGTATCTTCCTTTCTTTTAGTGCAGATCTTACCCATTCAATTATGAGGGGTTCTGCCCCTTTCTTTTGAAGGGCGGATGTTGTGACCTGCACCCTTGCCTTGTCGAAAGCTCCCTCCACGTCAAAGAATACCGCGAGGGCATACATTTTGAATTGAATTGCTTTCTCTGCCTTGTACACTACTGCGTGTAAGGCCGTGTCGGTCGACCTGCCCTCTATGTAGGCGTGCTGGTTCTTATGGAAAGGATTGTTGGCAAGGACTCCCCCTAGGAGGTGTCTGTCCACCATCTTTTCCATTGCCTTCATCATAAATGATGTTAAACTTATGGGTCGGAAGGATTTCGCTGCAGTGTAGTCTTTCTTTCCCGCCTTTGGGATAAAGACCACGGCAGCCTTCCTCCATGCTGTCGGCACGTATCCTAGCGCGATACTGGATCTGAAGACTCCTCATGTACGGAAGTGGCCTTTCTGCATCAACGCCGGGAATATACCGTCTGGTCCAGGTGACTTATAGGGGCTGAACTCATTGATCGCCCAGATGATGGTGGCGTCCGTCATCACGCGATCTTCTAGTCCCCAGTCAGGTTGTCCGCCTGCCGTGCTCCAGCTGGATATTGAGTCTGACGGTCGCCTCCCTCTCCGGGAAAGTGAACCTCAAGGAGGTGCTGCAACGACTCCTCGCTTGAGGCGGCCCAGCTTCCATCTGACTTCTTTAACGATGTTAACATTTGCCTTAAGTCGCTGCTTAGGATCTTAAGGAGCCTGGAAGTCTGGGAGAGAATTTATCTCTCCACAGTAGGTCATCCAGCTTTTCCTTTTGCAGCGTCTTACCTCTCTTTTGAATTCTCTTCTGGCTTCCCTGTACTCCTCCCAGGAGCCCTCCTCCCCACGCTTTGTAGCCCTATTTTGGGCTCTCCTGACTAGCCTGCCGCTCCACCAAGGTACCCGCCTAGGCGACAAGGGTTTTAGGGGGCATGCCTCCTCGAAGCTACCATCTTGGTAAATAAAACAAATGTTTTTGCTCTTATTTTTTTTTTATTTTAATTGCTATTGATTGGCTAGTCTTCGATTCAAATCTGTAGCCGCTTACGGAGTTTGTAAAATCAGAAAAAATGCATACACAATTCTTCATTGTTATCTGGCTTTTTTTTATTGTGCAGATCTTGGAGTTTTCGTTGAGTATGGACGGTTCAATAGAGCATGACTAAAATTGACAAAGTCTACACGCACCTGATACACATCATTGTCATCGCTAGATTTGCCAGGATCTTCCGGATTGTCTCAGAATGGAGCTATTAATAGAACCTGTAACAGACAACAACAAAAAAATCTTGTTATACGGTATTATTACAAAAATACCTAAATAATGTTCTAACTTTTAAAATCCTTGCAAAAGTTTTAAAATAAAAAAATTGCCAAATTGCCTGTATCTTATTAACAAAATCTAAAACATATCGCTTGTATGTTAATTACTTTGCATTATATACTAAATATTACCGTAGATAGAGGGCTAAAATGTTAGCAAAAATTGGAAGTTCGTGGATAACTCCCCAGAGCGCGCATAGTCGCTTTTGGACAACTCGACTGTCATCAACCCAGTGCATTTCGCCGCAGCGAAATCTGTAAGGATAGAAGACATAATCAATTTTCCTTTGCAATCTGTAATAACTCTCCAATGTTTCACTTGACTTCGTATAGGTGGCGCTATTAACTTAGCATTAACATTCCTCCTGCGCTAGATAGCGTAAAAAATAGAAATATCACTGCCATTATTAAGATTTGAAGTCGTATATATTTGATATTAACTTTTTATGGAGACATAGAGAACATTCTTCTTGTTTTTATCAGTACTTTTTTTGTGTGATTTAGGGTTAGAATAAAAAAGAATATTATCGTGTTGATTGTGTGATTTTTTTAACAAAAACAGTTTTATTCTTGTGATTTATTAATGCTTACATACAGGTGCATGTTTTATACAGTCCAATTTTTTGATGCACGGACTGACGTCATTTTTGCCTCTGAAAACGTATTTCTTTGTTGTCAACAGTTCGCCTGTCAAATAATTTGTTGCTGTCAATTTGAAGTAACAGTTAACACAATCAACGACATAACTTTTTTTACATATTTATTGTCGCTGTCTAAAACAATGCATCAAATAGAGACCCAAAAAAATGACGTCAGTCCGCTCATCAAAAAATTGAACTATACTAACAAAAAACTGTTGGTAAATTATTTTTCGGTAATTATGCAGTATACGGTTTTCTGCCATTTTTGATTTTTTATGAAAAATTCTTTATGGGGGCACCTACTAGGGTCCCTAGGACCCCAAATCCGCCTGCGCCCGATTTTTTTTTTGTTTTAAAGAGAAAAAAGGGTGCTCGGTAGGGGTTGTAATGTATTTTTCTGATTGTTTTGGGTTGGGTTGGATTAGGTTGGGTTGGACTGTATTGGATTGGGTTGTTTTAGTGGAAAAAATTAAAAAAAAAACAAAATAATAAATATTTAAGTTTGTTGAAGAGAGACAGCAGGCTATTAAAAAGTATTTTAGAGAAAAATGGAAATAATTTAAGGCAATTCTTTACTAAAAATTTCTGTTTTGTCATCTGTCTGTCATCTTGAGTGGTGTTGTGCATATAATTTTTATTTTGCCATTTTTATCCACAAAATGAAAAAAATTGTAATTGTTTATTGTTTAAGTCATAAGGTGGTATTAATTTCTTTCAATCAAAGTTCTTTATAGTGTTTAAAATTACCAAAAAACTTGTCCTACTATAAGTGTGTTTTAGCACATCTAAAAATAATTGAACAGGTATTTAACTAAATTATTTTAAGGTTCATTATGGTAGACGTTTCTATTTTCTAATGTGGCCACTAAATATTTAAATTTGAAAGCAAATTTTTGTTAAGTTAAAATAAAGCATATTTAAAAAAATTAAATACAATAAATAAATACCTATAATAGAAATAAGATTATAGCATTTATTATATTTATGATCATCAACTAATATAATATATAATAAAATAATTTTTTCCTAAATATTTTTGCAATGCTTAAATTCGACACTCTTGTATCCTAAAACAAATTTTTTTGAAAAAAAGGAACTTTCAATCCAAATAGGTACTGTCATAGGGAGGAGAATTTATGCTAAATGCATATATATGCAATCGAAATGTTTATCACACACATAAAATCTAATATATATTTGCCAAAAAATGCACCATTATAGTGCGCCACTGGTGCAATTTTTGGCTCTACCATGATGAACCTTATAATTTTGTTAAATATCTGTTAAATTATTTTTAGATGTGCTAATATACACTTTAGGAGGACAGGTTTTTTGGTAAATTAAAAGACTGCAAAGAATTTTGATTGAAAGCAATGAATACCATCTTATGTTTTACACACTTTAGGCTTTGAAAAATTTTTGCTGTTTTTTGGATAAAATCATATGCACAACACGACTAAAGATGACAGACAGATGACATAACTAAAATTTTTAGTAAACAATTGCCTTAAAATATTTTCATCTTTCTCTGAAATAATTTTTTATAGCCTGCTGTCTCTCTTCAGCAACCTTAAATATTTTTGCACTTTACTAAATTATTTCTCCATCTACCTCTAAAATTCTGCCCTCATTAAATATTTTTCATTTTAACAGAAGAAAGTTTGGCAGTACTTTTTTTGAACGCTCAAAAAACGGTGAAAGTTTGAAAAATTTGAGTCTTATTCTAGAAATCGAAAGTTTGGAAAGAAAGCTTTAAAATATAAGCAAAATCATAGCATAAAAAAGTGAAAAACATAGTTAAAATTGCTTAAATAAAAACATTACCCCTTAAATTATGCTAAAATATTTTAAGCCTTAAATTAATAATTAAAATAATGTTAAAATATTTTAAGTCTTAAACTACCATCATGGCTCTACCAATAGAGCAGACCAAAACTCAAAACAAGAAAAAAATGTCATAAGGATCGGTGGGAGGTGAGGGGGGGGGGTAAAATTTGTGCGAAGGTGTTCTATTTGAGTTTGGGGTCAACGTGTATATCGTGGTCAGCAAAATTTCGATCTAGAAATGCCCGGTCAGCAAGCTTTTATATAAGTTTTGTGGATATCTTTAAAGGGGTGGGGGTGGGGAGGTAAAATTTGTGCGAGGGTGTTCTGTTTGAGTTAAGGATCAACGTATATATCGTGGTCAGCAGAATTTTTGGCCGAAAGTACCCGGTCAGTAGAATTCGACCGGGTCAGCAAATTAGGAACACCCTTCTTTTGGACGTGTTTCGCGGGGGTTCATTGAACTTTATTTGATTACCCGCGTCGCGCTGCAGGGGACACACCGGACACAGCCTCGTGCCCCGCCGGGGTTTCACAGGTACGTTAGTTTACGATACAGTGCTTTCGTGCTGCTTACTATTTTTATTGAATGGTCTGGTGAATTGTAATCGAAATAAATTACAAAATGTCAACAAGGTGTTGTTCGTATTGGAACTGCTCCAACCATAAAAATAAAAACGAAGATGTTGCTTTTTTTGATTTTCCAATTAACGACATTGTAAGATTGGAAAAATGGAAAAAAACATTCGGGAAGCTGAAACATTCTTTGTAAAACCGAGGAAGAACTGAAAAATTTTGTCATTTGTGAAAAACATTTTGCCCCAAATTTTATATTGAGAAATGCAAAAAATGCAAAATCGCGTCGATTGAAATCTGTTATTACCTTTATTCAAAATTTGTTTTAACTTATTTTTCAAAGAAAACACTCAATATATTTTTTTAGTTTTTTTAATCTATGGAAAATTTCGGTTTATCTCTCCTGCTTGAGCTAAAAAAATTAACGAGTTTCTGCATTTTTATAAATTGTTTGCTTAATTTTATATAAAGACCCGCGGGTTCTTTAAGAAAGCCAAAAAGGTCATTAGGAAAGCTTTTCATTTGGATGTTGTGATGTGAAACGCCACAGAAGCTCATTCTCTCTAGTGAAAAAGAAGAAGAAATGCCTTTGACCGCTAAAATTTAAATTATTTTGATGTTTATAATAAAACCCAACTTTTTTTAATTTGGCGTGTACCTAAAAAAAGTTTTATGCTTTATGGACTATTGTTTTTTGACAACTGCTAAAAACCGTTTTTTTATACTTTCATGAAAAAGAGGATTTTACTCAATGTTCTCATAAAACCAAAACATGGCTTTATTGAATACCGATGCAAAACATTTTTTTTTAGTGGCTCAAATTATTTTTTTATACCTTTATTAAAAACACGATTTTAGCCACTATCCGCAATGTACCCAACCATGGCTTTTTTGGTTACTTTTTTTTTGATCACGGGTGCGCAAAAAAATTCACGTCTTTTTTTTACCGAAATTTGGAGAAAAATAGCTTTAAATGTTAATACTAAGAAATTCTTATTATTTTTACCTAGAAATTAATTCAAAATTATTCACAAGAAGAACATTCAGAAAATACGAGAAAATTACAAACTGTCAAAAATTAAAATGTAAGGTTAGCAAGGTTACCATAAACACCATTGTTTTGTCATGTACGCAGCCACCATTGATATTGCTAATATAAAAGTTGCGAGCTTTCAGTGGATATTGTGTTTGAATTTTATTTTGCAAGTTTTTTTCCTTTTTTTTTAGGAGTTTTTGATAAAGGTATTAAAAAAATTGTGTTTACAACTCGCGGCTAAACTTTTAGCCACTTGTTGTTAAATAGTAGTTTTCACAACTAGTGGATAAAATAGTGTTTTTTTTACAAGCGTTGGTTTAAATAACGAGCGCAGCAAGCAGTTATTTAAAACCGCGAGTAAAAAAAAAGCACATCAGTTTATGAGTTGCTAACACTATTTTTTTAAAAAGGGATTTAGTAAGGGTGAATAAATAACAAAATCAATGAATAGCGAGCTTTCCCTCAAAAAGTTAATGGTAACCGTAGATCCGGATTTCGCACTTGTGGTGCTCATCAGTACGGTGCTAGGAATTAGGAGATGAAATGATGAAATGATGATGGAAAAGTATGACACAGGATTCATGTAAAAGACAACCATCTGTTAAATTGCAGAATCGGCAGATGTACCTTCATTTTGAAGGAAAATTAAGCGTCTTTACGGAGACAGATATAATTATCTTTACAGATATGCTAAGCTCTGGAGTTAATAAATTTAAAAAGGGATTTAGTGAGGGTGAATAAATAACAAAATCAATGAATAGCGAGCTTTCCCTCAAAAAGGTAATGGTAACCGTAGATCCGGATTTCGCACTTGTGGTGCTCATCAGTACGGTGCTAGGAATTAGGAGATGAAATGATGAAATGATGATGGAAAAATATGACACATTTCATCATACTACTATGAGCACCACAAGTGCGAAATCCGGATCTACGGTTACATTTACCTTTTTGAGGGAAAGCTCGCTATTCATTGATTTTACTATTTTTTTAATTCCTTTATCAAGAAATCCAAGAAAAACATGAAAATAATTTTAAAAATCTCGAACGAAGACAACTTCTCGCAACACACCATCTTAACACTATAAATCAAGGCGCTTCGTGCTTGTTCTTTAAAACCAAGCTTGTAAAAAACACGATTTAAAAACTATATTATTTTTTAAATTTTATCCATTTTTAACACGCTGTGTTTCTATCCAGGCAACCCAACTCAAAATGCGAAATAACATAACTAGTTAAAAACTGATCAATCGACAATATTCTGGGCAGCCATGCTCACATGCTGTTTATTTTTTGTTGCCCACTTTCAATAAAAAAATAATGGTAATTTTTTGGGATTTTTGTACTGCCAACTTCGTAATCATACAGGTAGTAAAATTTTAAATTTTGTAAGAGAAGGTCGAAAACATTACGCGAATAAATATTATGTTAAACCATTGTATAAAGATGTATTATACAATGGTTAAACATTATTAAAGATACCTATAAAATAGTGTATATGCACCATGATTTTATGTCGAACTTAAAAATATATAATGTGCCATTTACGGCTGTAGTAAACAGATATTTGCCAAACTATTTTTTACTTTTTAATGCAATTTTTTAATAAAATCGTTCAAGTTAAAAAAAATATTTGTTTTATTTTTCACATATTCCTAATCAAAAGGAAACAAAATGCAAAATGTATAGGATGTGCCAAAAAAAACCGGTCCGATTTTAATAATATTAAGCTTTTTAGAAAGCCAAAGCTTCAAAATTTATAGGACCAATTTCAAACTTTTTTTGTGTGATAAATCTGAAACATCGGTTACGAAGCCACATTCTTTCGAAGCACATCGATGAAACATTTTGAAAATTCGGACAAGAAATAAGATTGAATAAAGTGTCTCAGAAAGTTTTTTCTAGAGGGGTGAAATTTGGCTACTTTTTAAATAAGCCCGCCATTTTGAATTTTTTAAAAATGCCTATTTTTTAAATAGGTCCGCCATCTTGGATTTTTAGGAAATGTCAAGTTTGACATTCGTCTTTTGAAAATTTAGATTTCTAAAAAGTTTTATTTATATTTGGTATTTTAAAATCGGACAATTTCCTGCTAAGTTATAATCATTTTAAAAAGTGCAGTTTTTTTTTGGCACACCCTATATGATTTTTTCACAACCTTTCGATTTCTAGCAATGCCTTATTATTACAAGGTTTCTTTAGTATCAATTTTGTACAAGTTCTCTCCTAATTAACTCTGCATAAAAGTCCCAGTATAAAAGAAGTTCTGAATTTACCTTCTTTACACCCCTCACACTCACACCCCCCACTTCCGATTCTTTTAAAATAAAATTGTATTGTCACTAAATCAAATCGTAAATCTGAAAACCGCATGTTTGTATATGTTTTCATTATAAAGTTCTGAATTTACCCCCTTTACACAACTCACCCACCCTCTACCACCGTTTTTTTTTCATAAAATTATATTGTCACCAGATCAAATCATAAATCTGAAAACCGCACCTTTGTATTTGTTTTCATTACAAAGCTCTGGATTTATCCTTTTTACACCCCTTAACCACCTCCCCTACCTCCGATTTTGTTTTATAAAATTGCATTGTCAGATTCCATAATAAATCTGAAAACCACATGTTCGTATCTGTTTTCATTTCAAAGTTCTGAATTTGCTCCCTTTAGACCACTTTACCCCCTTTACACCCCCCTATCACCCACTATCCCCCCCCCCATTTTTTCATAATATTGTATTGTCATCGGATCTACTTTGCTGTGCCAAATTTCATTAAAATCGGTTCACGGTATTTTTAAACCTTATCCACCCCCTACCCATCAATTTTTTTTCATAATATTGTATTATCGTCCGAACTACACTACTGTGCCAAATTTTATTAAAATCGGTTTACGGGAAGTGTGTCAAAAACGAATCGCAAAATTTGATAGTGAGGCAGACTGTGAAGTTAAATATAATCGTTTAATAATAATAAAAACTGTCTTATTTCATTCAGCATATTCATGAATTTATATTATGATCTCTCTACCAGCTCCCATTCCCTTAGCAACAAGTTCATTCATTTACGCCACTGATAAACCGGTATTAGGCAAAGAATCAAAAACTTGCGGTAATTCCCCTTTCATGGCTTGGCTTGCTGTTCGGATACCGTCGGCTTGCGTCGGATATTAGCACGCCCTCTAACAGTTACTCGGCAAAACAAAATTTTTGATTTCCATACTTTCCGCAAGGTAAATGGGGGGCACCAGTTGCCTGATCAGGGTTTATAATGAGTGGAAGTGCAACGGACTATTCTCACTTCCACTTATCAGTTACATATCTTGGGTATTTTCTATCTACGATATTACGTTGCTATTTTATTTTTGAACGATCAAATTACCTAGTGGTATACCTTTTATATAAATAGAGATTTCTAAGTGCAAGGTCATGTTTACATTCTTATAATTTTACTACCTAGCCAAATTATCAAAAGTTCGTAAACAAAACTAGAATAAATACCTAGCCCATTAAAATAAAATATTTTTTTTATTATTTTCACAATAATTGTTAAAAGACATTTTAAAACAAAATATATTT
The DNA here is from genome assembly GCA_963921995.1 of Oxystoma pomonae. NCBI lineage: Eukaryota > Metazoa > Arthropoda > Insecta > Coleoptera > Brentidae > Oxystoma > Oxystoma pomonae. Next base: position 46,397,770 of record OY998166.1, read on the forward strand.
ATTGTTGTATAAATCATTTTGAAAATTTTAGAGTTTTATATATAGATACAAATTTAATGTCACTGCCTTATTTACCTAAGTAGGCGTTCAACAGATAAGCTTTAAAATTATATAATTTTTAAATAATAATTGAGTTTTATTGAGAGATGCACCCTACAATCTCACATTTAATTAATAAACTTACAAGCCTTCCACATTATTGAGGCTGAATAAATTCCATTTTTAATAATTCGTTGGTTTACAACTTTAAATATTTTTTTGATGTAGTTTGCTTATTGGTATCTCCCTAAGTATTTATTTAGAAATCAGAAAGTGCCGGCTTGATTCTAACTTAAATAATTAAGGGATCCGACACTTAATATATAAATAATTCTCTTGTAAACACTTCTTATAGGCCCATGGGCAAGTTGATTTTTATTTTTATATTTTAATCTCTAACTAAGAGCGTTGCCTGAATCTTTGAGTTGGCACGAAGCAGGTCTCCTTGAGAGACATTAATAATATCGAATTTTTTCGATTCTCTAGATAAACCTTGAGTTTTTGAGGCAGAAGAGGAGTTTTCTTTTAAGTCTTCCTTTTTAGTTTGACCTCTTCTTTTAAAAACAAATATTCTTATAAGGTAATAAAAAAGAAACGCTACAAATAACCTTAGGCGTGTTATTAGTATTTTCCTGAGAGTTAACCGCCACTGGCAGTGGTGCTGCCACTGCGTACCCCACGTGTTGCCTGGATAAAAGTAAATATGCTACAATAATTGACAGAATAATGTTCCATGTAAACAAAAGGGAATCTCCGTGTAAACCATGTATATCTCCGTATGAAAAAATGTTATTTGGGAGAGTCGTTTTTTTAGTGTCCAGTTTTTATTAATGCATTCGTCTAAATCTGTAAATATTGGTGATTGACTTTGGTATGGTTTTAGGATAAAGGATTTTAAATTTGACCATGTTGCGGGTAGTACATTTATTAATTGTGGGTGGTTGATTTTAGGAATGCACGGGAACCTGTTAGGGATCAGTATATCTGATCCAGTTTGAAGTTGGCAGTTACATGGAATATTTATTTTTATAGATCCTTGCACTAGGTAATGATGATTTAAGAGGTTCGTGATGTGATTATGGCAACTGATAAGTGTCGGGTTTCGGATGTAGAATTATATATATTTCCTCTGTGATTTCTGTTATAGCCATTCCTGATTTGGAGTGGCAACGCATAGGACAATACTGGCTAATTCCTTTAACTGTCGCTCCTTCGTATAATTTTTGAGCGCAGTCTGGGCCGTCTCTACTATTTGCAGAAAATCTTGGAATATAACATAATCGATTATGTTACGGGTGACATTGATGTAAGGCTGATCCTGAAATTTGTCTAATTTTATTAGCAGATTTTTGAGAAGGATTAGAAGACACAGCGTTGGGTGATGTATGGAACATTTGATTATTCCAACTAAATGGAATGCTGATTAATTCAAACAAATCCCAAGTTTCATCCGATTGTATTATGGGGATCTTTATTTGTATAAATATATTATGTTCAGAAAATATACAGTCGCAAATCGGTAAATCGTAGTATTTCGAAATTTTTGAGAATATTTCTTTTTAAATTCTTTTTCTTTTAAAAATTGTTGCAAAAAAATAATTTAATTAAGACTGTCCTGTTTGTCCAATGCGTTTTTAGTCTTTTAATTTTATTTTTGATTCAGTGTCCTTAAGAGTGCTTTCCATTTGATTTCCGTATTTCTGAAACTGTTCTGAATTTGTTGTCATTTGTTTTAGAACGTCCGTCAGTCCGTTTGTTAATCCGATAATTCTCTCTTGCATTTCTCTGTCGTCATGTGTGATTCGGTTCAACTTCTCTTGTGTTGCTACTGGCTGAGCCTATACAATCTAGTGACCTTTTACGTTTACTTACGTGTTTTCCTTCTTCCAACCTCCACAATTTAGTATTCCACGATTTTTGAATTAAATTTAGCTCAATGTTAAAAGATTTACTAAGTTCGTCTAACTGGTACAATATAATTGCTATTTCCGGGTTATTTTTATAATCTGTTATTGTGGAAGTTGGGTGAGAAAATAGATTATTCCCTTCATCTTCTTGCCATCCAGTTTTGTACGTCAATGGTATGGTTGTCTTGTATAAAGTTGTTCCTGGTAATGGTTCCCAGAAAGCCCCTCCACTAATTTCGATTATGGGTTTCTTGGTTGGGCAGTCCTTGAATAATTATACTAAACCTAGGCATTAAAATTGATAGTAAAAATATGATATAAATGTTTGTGACATAAAAGTTTTTCTTTTTCTTTACATGACCTTCACCGAATGTTTTTCTAATCTATAATTTTTCCATTTATTTGTTTATTGGTCTAAGGAATAAAGTTATACTATGTTATAAAATAATTTGATTTTCTTTTTCTTTGCAAGGTAAGAGGTTTAGATAAATTCATAATTAAATTGAAATATCGAGTGATTTAAAAAAAAATTTCAACGAAATGGTTGATTAAGTACTTTCTTATTATTAACATGCTTTTATAATATGATATAAATGTTTGTGACATAAAAGTTTTTCTTTTTCTTTACATGACCTTCACCGAATGTTTTTCTAATCTATAATTTTTCCATTTATTTGTTTATTGGTCTAAGGAATAAAGTTATACTATGTTATAAAATAATTTGATTTTCTTTGCAAGGTAAGAGGTTTAGATAAATTCATAATTAAATTGAAATATCGAGTGATTTAAAAAAAAATTTCAACGAAATGGTTGATTAAGTACTTTCTTATTATTAACATGCTTAAAACTATTTTTCCAATCAGCGGAAAATTTGTTCTCCCGCTTAGGACTTTGCCTTATTAACTTAGTAGTTTACTAATAAGAATATATATTATGTATATATCTGTAAATAATCTTATTTTTAGATTTCATTTTTTTAGGGGAACATGGGGTAATTAATGGCCAAGAGGTAGACGATTTTTGGGAGGGTGGGGTGTATTTTTTTATTATTATAACCTCTGCCTCGACTAAAAATTGTTATTATTATTCCTAAAAAAGCTATTGTAATTGTTCTGATTATTACTGTCAAAATTCCTAGAAAAGTTGTTATTTATATTATTGCTATTCGTCTCTGGGGTCAGGTTACTGTTATTAGATGCCAACGTTTTGCTGACGCACCTCGTTTATGTTGCATATAAGGGCTCTTAAAGTATCGTGATCCACGGCCTTATCTTTAAATAATAAATAGGTTGATTTATAGGTATTATACTAAAATCATGTTTTTTATGAAGGTATCAAAAAAAATGTTTAAGGTCTTCCGTGGGCAACTGTTTTCTACTGATGAGCATTAATTGAGAATGCTCCTTTGAGTTACCACCCCCAATTTTTTGAAGAAAGTCCCCCTTCAGGTTTTTCCATGTTTTGTTTGGGGATTAAATGTGGGAGCGGGAACATATTTTGGGGTGACCGCTGTCCTATTATCCTGAGCTATCGCGCGCTATCGTGTTATCCGGCCTTTTTTCGCGTATTATTTGGTAAATTGCTAATTAAATGAAAAAGCTTTGGTCATTCTCCACTGTTTTATTGAAAATTCACCCAACATGTTTCAACAGTATAGACTGTCATTCCAGGGGTGTACTGAAAGAACCCAAGAAGACTTATTGTGAAATTGATATTTGTAAAATTTATATTTGAAAAAAGAGTTATGCTTGGTCTACCCATTCATTAGACACAATCACAGTGCCAACCATCCAATGGGAAGATGGAAGAAACGCACAAGGGAAGGCCACCACCGAGCCAGTGACCCAAGCATAACAAAAAATTGAAACCCTCAAAACCCTAAAATCTAATCTTTAACAAAAACTTACCCTAGGGTGGTGCTACAAGTACGGCGGCATCTAGTGTCTAAGGGAAAGTAATTTAAGCAGCTACATGGAGAACTAAAAACAAAGAGAGTGGGCTCAGGAAACAGTCAATAATTATAAAGTAGGAGCAAAAAATTATAAATTAGGAGCAAAAAATTGTTAAGAAGTAGTAAGATTTACCGATTTTTTTTTAAACTATGTAAAATGTAGAAAAAAAAAATTGGGTTGGGGACCTGAACCTCGTCATGACTGAGGGTCAGGTATTCCCTGAAAATTTAAAAAGAAGGCAACGCATTCTAATTATAATTGCTATTAGATAATTTAATTTAATTAGACTTTAAATTCTACGTGTTGTGTCCAGAACAAATGACAGGGGTCGGGGAACGTAAATTTTTAAAAAAAATGGTTAGTTGTATGTAAGGGTTTTATAGAAGGAAACTGTATCCAAATATCAGAAAAAAAAAAATCAAAATAACAGCAACCTAGTTTACATCATGAAAAACCCATCGAGTAGCCCCTCCGTATCCTATAAATAACCTTAACTATAAATTAAATAACCGTTGGGAAACAATACCGAAAAGGTGGTGAGGGAAGTCGTGTCGCATGTGTACGCCACACACGATGAGACCATTATGATTCAAAATTGTGTATCAACTATACGGGAAAAGAAAAAGACCAGAGTCTTAGAAAACATGGTCCCATCGTGGGCGGGCCCCACAAAACAACAACTTAAACCCCCATAGCCGTTCCCACCAGGACGGGCCGCACCACACCCAGGATGGTACACTCTACCTTCACGCAGGAGTGACAGGGATAGAACCTCCGGATGCCGAACCGACCCCCTGATGGAAACAGCCCTTAGGCGTGAAGTAAGCCACTATTGCGCTCAACCCGCCCCAGTCATGATAGTTCAAGTGAGAAAACAAAGCTGGCACCTTAAGAAAAATTAAACTTACGTTTGTATAAATTTCTATATAGGGAACAAAATTTGGAAAATTGATTTTAAATTTTCCCATGTTTAGAAAGTTTGGAACAAAAGCGCCAAGCAAAATGTAATTCCCATACGTTGATATCTAGGAAGCGGGTTTGGTTGAATTTAAAACCATCTTAATATTTATGAAGTTATGAATGGATTTGAGAAATTATTTAAAGTTAAAAACGGTAAATTGATTTTAATTTTTCAATGTTCAGAAAGTTTGAAACAAAAGCAAAGGAGGGCGCGCCAAGCAAAATGTAATTCCTATAGGTTGAAATCTAGGAAGCGGGTTAGGTCAAATTTAAATCCATCTTGGTATTTATGAAGTTATGAATGAATTCGAGACATTTAAAGTGAAAACGGTTTAAAAAAAACAGGGCTAAAACACATCAGAATGAGCGAGCAAACCAGTGAGAAAGTTTAATTGTTTAAATTTGAAATTAAGTGAGTTGAAAAAAAGTAAGCATTGGTAATCAATTTGAATGTTCAAGCAATCTTGTGGGTTATTTTTGGAAGCTTTATTAATTTCCAGTATTTCAAGAAGGTCCAATCTATTGCTTTTATCACATAGGTGTAGAATTTTAACTCCTGTTTCTGGGTTGAAAGTGTGTTTTTCTTGGTAAATATGTCTGGCAAAAATAAAGTTTATTTTAGAGGGGAATTTTTGAGATCTCTGTATCCTTGCTATGTCACTGGTGTGCTCTCTCAGTCTAGTTGCAAATTTGCGACCCATTTGCCATATGTAAAAAAACAATCGCATCACTCTGTCGAGCAGTGTAGCGAGTAGACCCCTGATTTATCTGTTAAAATGGCAAAAATATCATCCACGTACCGTTTTATGAACTTTAAATGTAAGAACAAAGGGTTTTTTGTATTTTGTGTTCCAAATCTGATATAAAGAGTTCAGCTAATAAAGGAGATAAGTTACTCCCCATTGCTAGCCCTTTTTTTTGTTTGTAGAATTCATTGTTGAATTGGAAAAATCTTGTTCAAGAACTAGGTTAACTAGAGTACAGAGGTTGTCAATATGTAAAGGGCTGAGTCTAGTATCAAAATCCAGCTTCTCCCTCACACTCTTTGGGGGGATACTTGGGAAGAAATTTGCCACATCAAAGGATATCAAAAAAGATGTTTCTGATAAACTCTGGTGAGTTAAAATGTTTGTTAGTTCTTTGGAATTTGTTATTGAAAAAGGGCCGTTGAAATTTGTTAGAGAAGTAAGTTGTTTATTTAACCACGAGCTAAGCTTGTGATAAGGGGAAGAACAATAAAAAACCACGGAATATCAGGTTTATGAATTTTGGGTAACCCATAAAGTCTAGGGGTCCAAATATTAAGTGGGAGAAGTTTATATTGGTTTGAACTGAAATAGTAAATTGTTTCCAAACTGTCCTCTAATATGTCCTTAACCCTTGTCACAAACTTAGCCGTTGGATTGGATTTAAGTTTAGAGAATGTGTCTGCTGACAAAAAAGAAACGACCTTCTCAGTGTAGGCCTGCCTGTCTAGCACAACTACAGTGTTATCCTTGTCAGTCTTGGAAAATACTAGGTTATTGTCAGAAATTTTTTGTTTCAAAGATTTCAGTGTGGTAAACTCAGCCACACTGCCCGACACGGGAATAGGGGGTAGATAAGTGTTAAGACATGAGGCAATTTCACACCGTATGAGGTCCTTCTGTGTATTAAGAAGGTTTTTCGATATTATGTCTTCACAAGAAGTGGCCAACACCTCAAGATCCTTCTGTTTAGGATTAATGTGGAAGTTATGGCTCAAACCTTGCTTCAACAACTTGTTTTCATGTATGGTAAATTGAGTATTACTCAGATTGAGTACTCTTTGGTGAAATTGAAAGTCAGAAAAGTTGTTGTTGGGAGGCTGAGAATCATGCAACTCAAACTGGAAAATACTATTGTCAAAACTTACTTCGTTGAATGATCTTGAGGTGTTGTCCAAGACTGTAGAGTTCAATTTTTTTTTTATTTTTAACCTTTGTTGATATTATTTTTTGAGTTTGGGAAAGTGCCAAAATTTTTGATTTAAGCCTTGTGAATTTGCATTCACCCATATCATAAACATAATTGTGCATTTTTTCACAGAAGGAGTCCCACTCTTGAAAGCCAAAAATTTAATTAATTTTAAAATACACAAATTTAAGTTTCATTTCAATTAAGTTAAGTTTAAAATAAAGTTTTTTGACCTCTTCCTTGATCCATACCGTTGTTGCCATCTCCATTGCCCTTGCAGCTGACGACGAATTGGTGTTGCAACGTAGCGAAACATAATTCGGTCTCAGATGTTGTCGTAGTATTATTCAAATTCAAATTATTCAAATACAAATTAATTTATTCATCACTTTGCTATACAATTATATAGATGTGAACGTCAAATATATTTACAAATTTTTAGAGCTACAGTAAAACATATCTTTAAGCTAAGTTTAAAAATATTAATTTTTGCACTGTATTGTGCAAAGTTAAATTAAATCAAGTAAGTATCTAATATTAAAGAACTGAATATGTACATACAAGTTTTTCTTAAAAAATAATGAATAGCTATTAAATACACAAACAATTTATAAATAGTACAGGTAAGACAAAATGTATAGAACAGAACAAACATTTTAAAATTGGATTAAAATATAGTTAAAAAACACATTAAAATAAGTAAGACTAGGTAGTTTTTATAGGTACTATAGTATCAGTGGTTTAAACATAAGATTAACTTAACTAAACAACCTATTGAAGAAATTCTTGGTATGAATAGAACGCTTTCTTAATTAAATAATCTTTAAGGTTTCTAAAAAATAGTTGATTATTTTGGATACTTTTTAACTCTTCAGGAAGCTTGTTATAGAAGTTTATAGCAACATATTGAGGACTTTGTTAAAAAGGAACATCTGATGTTTGGGGATACCAAATAGGTAACCATTTCTTGTATTATATGAATGATTTTCCGATACTGTATGGAAGTTGTTAATATTTAATTTTGCATATTTAAGTGCTTTATAAATGTATATACTATATAGAGTTAAAATTTTGTAACTGATAAAAAAGTCCTTGCAAGATTTCCTAGGGTTAATATTGTAAATGGTTCTCAGCATTCTTTTTTGGAGTACAAATACTCTTTGTATTGTGGGAGAATTTCCCCAAGCTAAAATGTTGTAACTTAAATGTGGATAACCTAGCGTGTAATAAACATTCAGTAAATCTTCGTTTTTTAGAGTTGGTTTAAGTTGTCTTATAGCATAGCTTGCACTAACAAGTTTTTTACAAACGTGATCTGTATGGTTGGCCCAACACAGATTTGCATCAGTAAGTGTACCTAGAAATTTAACATATTTTGTAAATTTCATACCGTTTGGGAGTGTGATAGGTGGACATTCTCGCCTTTTGGAGAAGTAAATGATTTCTGTTTTCTCTACATTTAAAATTAACATGTTTTTAAAACACCACTCTCTAAATTCTGAAACCACTCTATTTATTTTTCAAGTTCTTCTGAGGAAGCATTTATAACTAAGGTTGTATCATCAGCAAAAATGATGCAGTAACCACGAACAAGATCGTTTATATACAAAAGAAACAGTAGTGGACTTAGAACGGACCCTTGAGGAACACCTGTCTCACTTTTGTATTGTTGAGAAAAATAATAGTTTTCATGCTTGATCTTTCAAGAAGGACTCAATAAATTCTAGTATCTTACCTCTAATACCTAAGTTATACAGCTTATTGAGCAAAAAATCTGTGTTTATAGTGTCAAAGGCCCTACTTAGATCAAAAAATATGCCCACCACATGTCTACCCTTATCTTGTTCATTATATATTAAGTTTAAAAAATCGCAAGTTGCTCTTTCCGTAGATTTTCCTTTCCTAAACCCATGCTGATTTGGTATCAAGACATTAAAGCATTCAAGAAAATCATACAATCTCTCTGCAATTATTTTTTCGAAAATTGTTGAAAAAGGAGACAGAACTGATATAGGCCGATAATTTATCACGTCTTCTGGACTACCTTTATTTTTATAAACTGGTTTAACCCCTGCTATCTTTAAGCTACTTGGAAAAATACATTTTTCAAGACTTAAATTTATAAGATAAGTTAAGGGATCTATAAGATAACCAGATATTTTCTTTACTACAGACATAGGAATGCCATCTATTCCTTTTGAATTTTTATTTTTTAGTGTTTTAAAAATGTTCCTTATTTCCTCTGATGTAACAGGTCTAAGATTAAAAAAATGTGGGCAAAACTCAGAAGTAGTGCAGCTGTTTGATTTTTCTGTATAATATTTGTTAAGTGAGTTTTGTGCCACCGTTGAAAAATATTGGCCAAAAAATTCATTAATTTCAGATGGATTTGTTAGTACTTTGTTTGAGTTTTTTATTGTGGAAATCACCTGCTTTTTTGAGGATCTCCCAGTTTGTTAGTTTATTATTTTCCATACTTCTTTAGATCTATTATCTGATGTATTTATTTTTTTGCAAAATATTATTTTTTTGTTTTCTTTAGTAATTTATTATACTGTCTTTTTTTCTCTTTGTAAATATATTTTAAATTTGAACCTCTTAGAGTCACTAAAAAATATTTTTTAGCTCTTTGCTTTTTTGTTTAATTTCCTCAGTTACCCAATTTTGAGTTTGAGAACGAATTTTTATTTATCCTTTTGGTTACAAGAGTTTGGGGACAGGAATAGTCTAAATGCTTTTCAATTCCTGCCAGGAATGATTTCCACGCACTTTCTGGATTTTCGGTAAAAATTTCAGACCAGTTTTCTTACCAAGCAAGAAACATAGTTTTTCAATATTTTCTTCTGAAAAAAATCTTGTATGGTACCATTCCTTTATATTTGTGGGTATATTATTTCCAGAATTTATATTTAAAGAAATCTGTATTGACTGCGCTAAGTGATCTGCAATAGAAGGGTCAAATACATAGCTATAATAGGCATTTTTGGGCAAATAAAATACAATATAGTCTATTCCTTTTTTTGTTATTTTATTTGCATTATTAAAACAGATTCTTGTAGCCCTTTTTTAAAAGTTAGTGCTAAATTAAATTCAATAAAAATATCAAAAAGCATATTTTTGGACTTACTACTTTCTATAAAATCTATATTCAAGTCGCCACATAGGATAATGTTTTTACATTTCTTTGACATAAGTGACAAACAGCTGAATAAATTTTTATAAAATATATCAAGATTTCCATCTGGTGACCTATAAGCAGTCAATTATTTACAAATATCCCACATATTTCAAAATTAACCTCACAACAATATTTTCGTAAAGATGTTAAGTTTTTTATTTCCAGTTGTAAAGAATTTTTTAAATTGTAATAGATGGCAACCACACCGTGTATTTTCTTTGATCGATTTTGACTAGATACCAGTTTTAGGTTAGGTATAGAAATTATGTCTAATTCCCTCTGTCTCGCCCAGTGTTTAGTGACGCACAAAAAATCAGGATTCTCATTATTTACTAAAATATCTAATAACTCAGTCTTTTAACTTAATCCTTGAACATTTACGTGAAATAGTTTCATCGTATTTTTATGAGAATTATATTTATTTTTAGGCACGAAAAAACTGCTTAGGTTTAGAGATATTTTTATCGATTTGTAAAGGTTCAAAGCGATTTCTTGAAAAATATGAAGAAAATAACTGATCATGCTCGACTACTCGCGGGTTTGCATGGCCTACGTTTACCTTATTTACATTTTCCATTTTCAACTGTGCATCATCATCACTGTCACTCATCACATAACATGAGTCAGAAAGACTATGGTCAAGTATTAATGCATTTTCTAAATCTAACGTAACATTTTGACATAATGTTTCGTTATATATAGAAACATTACCTTCTCCAGAAGAGATCTCTTCAATCAGGTCAAAATTTACAGGAAGTATTTCTTTTTTTAGTTGATTTTGATGAACAAGTTGCAAAGTCAAATGATTTAACTAGTATTAGAGTAAACGAGCTTTTAGCATTTGTGTATTTTACATAATTAGACACGATTTTGCTACAATTTATATTCATAAGCCTAAAGTATTTGTTCTGACATTTTTCATTAGTAATAACACTTATAGACACGTTGTAAAAGAGACCTCTGCTGTGACGAGAAAAAGGGTCATATCTCAATACACAAATTAAATTAGTTTATTTTCCTATAGATACAACTTCCTTGAGGTGCTCAAGATAAACATATTCAGCTTTAAATAAATCCTTTGTAAAGATTACGTAGTCATTATGTGTAAAATTAATTGTATCTTGGAAAATATGATTTGAGAATTCTTCCATAGGCGCGTTTGACTTAATTATCTCTAGAATATTAAATTCTTCTCCCAAAATTTTTCGTATTTTTGGCACCAAAAGTTTTCCGGAGTGGTCACCGTAGATTAAAATTTTAGGTTTAGTGTCTTTGCACGTTTCATTTTGCAAGTTAGTAAACAAATCTTCCTCTTGACAGGTGTTTTTAGGTATGTGTCTAGGTGGTTGAATCATAGAGCCGTTTTTTGTATTGTGAATTAGAGCCGTGATAGTCTGTTGGTTTAGACCGTTTTCATTTTCCACTAAAGTTGTGTCGTTGAGAATATTGTTTACTTCATGTAAACTTATTTTGTTATTTTCCTGTGAATAACCTGTCTTTAATTCATCAGCGTGTTCTTGTGGGATTTGCTGTAAAATATGTTGCACTGTTAAAAGTTCCTCCTTATATTTCCTAAGTTCGTACAATAATTCTTCCCTTTCTTTCTCAATTATTGTATCCTTCAGCCTTAAATTATTTAGTTCTTTTGTTATGTTAATGTTTTTTATTTTTAGTTCAGTTAACTCCTCAGTATGAGTGTTTTCAGAGTGACACGATTTTTCGTTAGTTTTAACTTCGGTTTGAACAGATCGACTATTTAAAATGATTTTTTACAGCGTTTGCCATAGTCAGTTTTAGAGTTTCTATAATATAGTCCTTACATTTAAGCGTATCTTTAAGTTTTTGAATTGCTTTCACCAGCTCTAAGTTTTGGGAATTTAAGTGGTCTACTTTGCTTTCAGTTTCAGCTAATTTATTCCTTAAGTCAGTTATTATGTCCGTTGTAGTTTGCTTCGAATCGTTATCATCACTTTCCGCAATAATGCGTATATAACTATTGTTTGGACTACACATAACCGTTGTTTCTTTTAGGATTTTAGAATTTTGTAGAATCTTTTTAAGAGCATTTGATTTGGCTTGCCGTGTCTCCATTTTGTTACATGTATGTTGTAACGTTTATAATACTAGGCAGATCAATCCAGAAATATTTTGTTAGTGCAATCTTTTTTCAAAACAGTATGTATTAATTTTTGTAGCACCCTGTACATTATAGTTTATTTATACACAGAACATTGATCACTTTTTTTTATTTTAATAACAAGTTAAAATCGTCCGAGTACCAAATAAAAGATAACAAATAGTACTTATCTGAGGTGACCTGGGATTGGTCACCTAATATCGCCTTGACTCCAAATGATCACTCTTCATTAATTAACTTAGTGATTATAAGGCTATCCAACAGTTTTTATTTGGTCACAATAGCAGTTCTTAGTTTGCGTCATTAACTGAAATTGTTAATACATTAAAAAGTAAAAAATATTTGTCTTATTTTACCGCAAATAGATCAATTTTTTACGGAGCAAAATTTAACGTGTATTTATATTAGAAACCAGTAGACTTACTGTTGTTGTTGTTGAACCAGATGTCCAGGTTCACAAGTCGTCTTCTTAAAAAATTCTTCTTGTATTCACGGACCCAAACTGCGCGACCGGCATCTTTCAAATTAAAGAAGTATCTATCCATTGGTGGAGGGATTCCAAATAAATGAAAAAGCTTTTGTCATTCTCCACTGTTTTATTGAAAAATCACCCAACATGTACTGAAAGAACCCAAGAAGACTTATTGTAAAATTGATATTTGTAAAATTTATATTTGAAAAAAGAGTTTTTTTTCCGTATACAATAGTTGATTCACAATTTTGAATCATAATGGTCTCATCGTGTGACACGACTTCTCTCACCACCTTTTCGGTATTTTTTCCCAACGGTTATTTAATTTATAGTTAAGGTCATTTATATGATACGAAGGGGCTACTCGATGAGTTTTTCATGATGTAAACTAAGTTGATGTTATTTTGAATTTTTATTTTTTTTTTCAAAAAAGGTTTTTAACTTTTATCTGAAATATTGTACCGTGTAGTTTACGCAGGTAGCAAAGCAATAGTGGCCTTAGGATGCAGATGCTCATAGGGTTCTGATATTTGGATACAGTTTCCTTCTATAACACCCTTACATATAACTAACCATTTAAAAAAAAATTACCTTCCCTGACCCCTGTCATTTGTTCTGGACACAACACGTGGAATTTAAAGTATATTTAAATTAAATTATCTAATAACAATTATAATTAAAAATGCTTCGCCGTCTTTTTAAATTTTCAGGGGATACCTGACCCTCAGCCATGACGAGGTTCAGGTCCCCAACCCAATTTTTTTTTACTACATTTTACATACTTAAGTTTTAAATAAAAAAACGGTAAGTCTTACTACTTCTTAACAATTTTTTGCTCCTAATTTATAATTTTTTGCTCCTACTTTATAATTGTTGACTGTTTCCTGAGGCCACTCTCTTTGTTTTCAGTTCTTCATGTAGTTGCTTAAATTACTTTCCCATAGACACTAGATGTCGCCGTACTTGTGGCACCACTCTAGGGTAAATTTGTTGAAGAGTTGTCCAGGGAGTAGATTTCTAAACATTGTTTGAAAAGAAAGAGCCAATTTCCACTCATTGTAATATATTTGTTCAAAATTTAAGCATTTTTCTTTATCCTACCGGTTTCGTTTTCCCTAGGGTAAGTTTTTGTTAAAGATTAGATTTTAGGGTTTTGAGGGTTTCAATTTTGTGTTATGCTTGGTCTGTCCATTGGTTGGGTCACTGGCTCGGTGGTGGCCTTCCCTTGTGCGTTTCTTCCATCTTCCCATTGGATGGTTGGCACTATGCTTCTGTCTAATGGATGGGTAGACCAAGCATAACTTTTTTCAAATATAAATTTTACAAATATTAAATATCAATTTTACAATAAGTCTTCTTGGCTTCTTTTAGTACACCCCTGAAGATGACAGTCTATACTGTTGAAACATTTTGGGTGATTTTTCGTTTTCAATAAAATAGTGGAGAATAATCAAAGCTTTTTCATTTATTTGAAATCCCTCCACCAATGGACTACTTCTTCAATTTGAAATTGCTAATTATTGGTTGAGCGTTCGGCAAAAGATTTTGACCTCAAAGTGGACTGGTATTTGAGTTATTATTTAAAGGAGAGTTGTTATTACTTAAAGGAGAGGTTTTTAATGAAGCCCGAGGAGATTGGTTTTGCTGATATGCTGGGTCTTTATTTAAAATGCAATCTGAAGAAGAACTTTGATTTTGTGTACAGTTGACGACAGTGTCGTCTAATTCTGTCTCTAAATTTTGGGTAAAGAGTCTGAAATTACCCTGATCTTGTTCGTCTAAGCTCGAGTCTTTCAGGATTAATTGTTTTGGATATGGTGATGCCGGAAAATAAACTTTGTTCCAGTTAAGTTTGGTGGTGGGCTTCTTGGCAGACTACTTTTAGGTTGGAAAATTTCTGCGGTTCTATGAGCCCCCTTTGTTTCCCTTTCAAAAGTTGCAAAATTTTTTGGAATTGTAACCTCTATAGTAGCTTTGTTACGCCTATTTGCTAAGCTACGGGTAATTCTTTTATTATCATCTTCTGTGTTGCTCATTTAAAAAGGAGAGAAAAAACATAAAGTTGAATAAAAATGTACATAATAATATATTTTCAGTAATTTACTGATTAGTAAAAAAACCATCCATAAAATCCCTTAATTTTAACAAAAAAATTATATAAAATCCGTGAAGCCGTACACCAAAATTTTATTTAGAACTTAGACTCACAAAACTTAACTTTCTACTTACACTAAAATACTTTTTAGGAAGTTCCAATCGGTAGCACAAAAAAAAATCAAAAAAATCCATGTTTCAAATTAAAAAGCCTTGTAAAAAAGAACCGGTAACCTCCATTATATGTCGCACTCCGGTCGACTGGGCCTTTTTCATATTTAGTGTTTAGTGATATTATATCTTATTCTAAGTAAAAACTCTACATTGTCTCTTTGAGACATAAACGGATGCATGGGGAAAGAGAGTTCCCTAATTTCATAACACCGGGATTTTTCACAAGGCTTTATATTGGTTTTATATTAAAGTATACATAATTTGAATTTTGGATCTTCCTAAGAAAAACGTGAAATATATATATTTCTAAATGTATATTTATAAACTTTTATAAAAAAAACGTTTCACTTCCAATTCAAAATTGAGACTCCCCTTTTCTTCCTCCCGCTAACCCAAAACTACTTACTGTTCACTTTTGGCTTGTTCAGCGGTTCTTTTGTTTTTTGTCTTCTATCCTAACTTTTTCGCAAAACTTTAAATAAAGTTGTTTTATAATTAAGTGTTTTTATTCTAGTTAAAATTCGTCAAAATAAAGATAGTTTATAATTTTGGGGATGTTTTAACCTAGTTATGATAAAACCAAAATAACGATGTTTAATAATTTGAAAGGTGTTTTGCATTCTTTAAAATATTTGTGTTACTTTTTGGATTTTATTAAACTTATTGAATTTTTATTATTTCTAATATTTCTAGAGCTTGACAATATATCCGAAATTAATTAATTTTGAAGCTGAATATGTTAAAGATATGCCCTTAACCTTACAGACCGTTTTCAGCTCTTTATCTCCTGTTGCCCAGACCTGATATGCATAACTCTTAGGTCTGGTTGATACGAAATCTGTAATCTGTAATATAACTTCCAGGGCCATAAACCTCCAACTCATCAATCATATCACATAATAATAATACATAATAATCATCATAAAATTACCTGTAGGTACCTCATACGTGTCGGTAGGTTTAGAGAGGTAAAGGACACTGTCAGTGTCATAGTATATGACACGATCCCCCAGTTTTTCAAGATAACTGTATAATTTTAATCTGGCCTGAGCAGTTATAAGTAGCCAAGCACACCTTAACAGTTGATCATATACTTTTTCCTTGTATTCTCAATTAACGAGTAGATCTTCATCATTTATCGGTAAAATTGTGTTAATAACTCTGGAAGGGAACTAGTAATAGTATTTTTCCCCAACGAACGACGCCCCGGGTTAAATTCAATCTCATCAGGGTTTAATTGAATATCCTCATGCTCCAAATAATCATTTATATATTTCGCTTTTTCAAACTGCGTCTCGCACCCTGCAGGCCACCCTGGAGCATGCAGGGTCATACTGACACACTTCATACCGCCAAATTTTAAAAATCTCCAAAATTTTATACCCTAGCTCTAAGGCCTTTTTTACCTCATCCATCACCCAAGTCCCTATCAGTGCTCTCTGGTCAATGGAATGAGAACATTCTTCGTTATTATCCATGTTTTTACAACAGGATGAACATAAAAAAACATCAATTTGGTATTCATTTTAACAGGTAACAAGGGACGGTAAAGATTTTGGGGCGGTAAAATCCTACATTTTATCACACCTTCAGTTTCCATTAAGTTGAACCCATCACATTCATCCCCAACAAACGCTTTAGGATGGCCTATAAGGTATTTCCCGTATTTATTAACCCAAGGATATAGACTTTACACATCTACATATTTAATTTTTTCGCCTTCCCGAGTCTTGACTATTAATTTTGTAGGCTCGGTTCTGTCACCATAAAACGAGTCCCTAGGGTTAAGAGGCAGGTGAAGCATGAGAGGGTGATTTTCAGTATACATTGAAATATCTTTATTATTTTCCACAACACGACGGAAATCACAAGTTCCATTACATTTATTACTTTTTTACGAAATCCACAAGTCTGGCAAAAGTATAAATTTGGTTCATGTAGCATAGATCCGTCTGGTGATAGTTTTTCCTGTCTTGTCGCCAAATCGTAAAAATAAATAAGGTGTTTTTTCAGGTTTAGATTTATCTCTCATTTATCTCACCGCAAAAATGTTCCCTGCTACTTTTTACGATTTGAAGACATTCCTCACAATGACGTAGCTCCTTGCAAACAGACGATTTATCGCAAGACCCTTCCTTTAAATGCTTATCATAACAAATCTGACTCCTAAAACTCCTTTAACAGTCTTGGTATTGTGACGACAAAAGGCCGACACAGATCAGTGCTTAGGCTAGCTCAAATTTAAATGATTAAACAACTGCTCTTAGTATGGCACGAGACATATCAAAGGGGAAGTGAAGTATTTTGACTATCAGATTCATCATTAAAGGACAAAAGTTATTTTTTTATGTTTCATTTCAGTAAGTA
This sequence comes from Oxystoma pomonae, assembly GCA_963921995.1. Lineage (NCBI taxonomy): Eukaryota > Metazoa > Arthropoda > Insecta > Coleoptera > Brentidae > Oxystoma > Oxystoma pomonae. The sequence continues at coordinate 46,414,985 of OY998166.1, forward strand.
AACCAGCATATTTATACAACATAAACGTTAGAAAATATTTTAATTAAAATTATAATTTAATAAAATACGCTTCTATTTTTTTTCTCAGTGTAGAAAATACCATTAATTTCGAATTTTTTATTTCTGTACCGAAACTTTAGTTCAATAGTTAAATAATATACTCGTTGGCCAAAGAGTGCACATTTTTGATTAAAACAAATTTATTTAACTGAGCTGAAAAAAAAATGATAGTAAATCATGGTAAGTATAGTATAATCTCTTATCTGCTACTGGTTTCTACTGGAGTAATCTAGTAGTGTCTATGTAGGGGATTAATCTACTATCCACATGCCAGAGGTCCTGTCCCAAGGAATTTATTTTTAGATTTACTGTAATATATCCCCAGCACAAAACATCTCTAGACTTATGAATCTCTGGTACAAATGCTTGTCTATCCACTTTGTACAAGTATAATTCTGATACAACGACCGTACAATAAATTAAATAATCACAAATTACCTTTTGTTAATTTTTTTGAAAGTATTAATAAGAAATTACTTTTATTTGCTCATTTTCTTTTAACGTAATATTTGGAGAAAACCTTATTTAATTTAAAGAGAATTTATATTTTGATTTAGTTTTGTAAAAATCCTACTAAAATTTATGAAATACTAATTATGTAAAATTATTTTTATAAATAAAGGAAAGAAATATCTAAAACATACCTTTTCTTTACAACAACGTGTCCACAACTCAACACAAAATCCCGTTGATCTTCTACTCAACCTACTATTAATCGCCAATCAGGTCAATTAGTCGCCAATCAGCCCAATTAGTCACCAATCAACAAAGTATGGTGGTATTAGGGCTCTTAGGTGTTTAGGCAATTTAATTTGCTTTCATAGGATAATAATCATCGGCCAAAATATCCATGTCCATAAAATAACAGTACCAAAGAGCCACTAAATTTAACTTTATTTCTATATTTGACGAAATCCCAATTTTCCAATATGTCAAATATTTAGTCGGAACCTCTATGAAAGACAAAGAAAAAGTGACGGTAAAATTTTGGTAAAGGCGGAATATGCCTGCCAGGAAAACGATACGGAACGAAGTCGAAATTCTAATTTTGGGCACCTTAATTTTAGGGCGCGCCTAATACAATGATGGCTCGTTATCCAGATTATTCAACTTTCCAAATAATATTTTGCAAACAAAAATAACTCCAATATTGGTAGAAACTACCACCATCCAATTCTTATACTAAACACTTATGGTGGAATTTACTAAAAGGGTTTAGTCTATTTTAGAACGGTCCTAAGTTTAAGTTAAATTTTTGGTTTTAAGCATTTTAAACCAACCCTCCTTGAGTTTTGGACACAGTTTGAATTATAAGAAGAATTTTAATAAATTTGTTTATTGAATAATCATCTTAACACAATCTTTTGTTGGATTTAAGAAGAAAGTTCCAATTTAGAAGAAAAGAAAATTTAAAAATTGAAACCCACGCGGGGTTTAAATAGTAAACACTCTGTAGAACAAATTAAAATTATATGTCACTCTAATTAAAACTTACCTTTGATAATTGATTTTTCCAATTAATACTTGATGTCACACAACGATTTAGATGGGTGATGATAAAATAAGGAGTAGATCAATTTTGTATTTATTTAAAAGGTGTTTTTATTTATGAAATGTATTAAAAAACTTAAGTGCAATTTTTTTTACATTTCTGTCACTGTCGAAATGTCAGTTTAAAAATATTAGCGCTGCGTTCAATCACAAACAGCGAGTTCGGATCTTTTACCTCTGCTTGCACCTTGGCTTGCACCAACCTCTACTGATGAAAGCTACAGCTACAATGAGTGGGTCTTGAGTAACGAAAGTATTTTGACTGAGCTTTTAGATAACCTCAATGTTTTACTTTCAGTTTGTAAATAAATTAATATAGTTGTTTTGGGTTTTTTTGTTTGATATATTTTTCGTGCATAATCAGTGACCTTTACTTATGTTTGTTTTGCCTCGTAGTACCCTCATAATTGATTGATTTTTGGCAAAATCGAACAGTATTTATAAATTATCCGGGTGACCAAAATTTGTCAACCAATAAATCAAAAATGTATTTTATTCTTATTTTTATAAATTTACTTGCATAAATTAAAGAAAGAAAAAAGTAATTTTAAGTTGAACTCTTATCAGGTAAAGCGATAACGATTTCCGAATTTATACGATAAATGAAGAAGGAAAGGTCCTGTCAGTATGCAAATCATGGCAAGTGTTTTTCGCGAATTTTCAAAACAATTACCAAATTAATTAATTAATTAATAACTATTTAAACTGACGATTATTAACGTGGAAATTAATCGCTAATTATGTTACTACATTGTGCAAAACACTGTATATCTAGATTATTAAAATTAGTGTTTGAAATGAATTATTTATGTGTCTGATACAAGTGAATTAAATGTAAGCAACATTTTAATGATTAATTAATAATTAAATGTGACCAAATATTAACTGAATATGGTGAAAATTCATTAACCAGAAGATAAATAACCATTATTTATTAATTTGAATCAAATCGCTGGTTAATTCACTCACAATAATAACTACAAGCAAACGCAGCAGTCAACGAAGCTATGACCCTTTAAAGATCAGATCCCTCCCTTTTTTCGGAAGGTATTCCTGAAACTTTTGAAGTTCAGGAATACCCGCCCCATCGTCCTGGAGAAAAACATTTGCTTCCTCCAGCAAAGCAAGGGCTTTTTCTTTTTGAAGCTTATACGCGGACCGAATCTTTTTATAGTCTGGGTCTTTGTTAACGTGCGCAGAAGACACAAGTTATCCCTATTGTGAATACATATAATACCTCTTTTTCTCTTTACACTCTTCCGCAAAGATATTATATGTATTACCTCTAATCCTACCTACAGGTAACACCTAGACAAAAAGTCTCGGTATTTAACCCAGATAATTTGGACTGATAAATACTGGAAATTATCTTCCAGACATCGTCAACTTTAATATCTTCGGCCTTCTTAAAACTAGACCATCCCTGGCCGCGAGTAAAATCTTTCGAGCAAAAAGTAAAACCGACAAGGTCGTCGGGTTGTAGACCCTCTGTACCCTTCAAGAATATGTCCTCTATTGCCTCCTTAACCCAGCTGACCGGCTCCGCCTTGTGTGGTATGAGGACTAGTTTGAACTCGAGGGTTCGACCCTGAACCCCGAACCGACAGATGGTCTTCACAATTTCTTTTGTAATTACGTACTTTTCCATTTCTGTAACAAATAAAACCAATAATGTTTACGATAGTTTTTACAAAAACTAATAACAGGAAATAAAACCGCAAAAGTCTAGACCATTGTTAAAAGAACAATAACAGGAAATAAAACCGCAAAAAAATAACTTACTTCAAGAAGACTGCAATAACAAGAAGCCGTAAACATATTTTTACGTCAACTGACTGTAGCTTAACTGCTTCAGGATAGCTCTGGCTATAGATGTTATGTTAGACTGAGATAACTACCTCACCTTCCCCTTCCACTTTCTATGGAGGTTGCGTTCGCTGTTGACTTTCATGAAGAAGTGCGTTCACTAATCTTTCTTCTTTTTTTTTCAGATAACATACAGACAGAAGTAGTTTGAAGACCGAGTGAAAATTTATTATTTTTTGACTAAGATTTAGGTTGTAATTTATCATGAATAAACGTTTATATACAAAAATTGCTGCTTTTGATATATGCGATTTATTTCTAAACATTGGGGTCCTTTTGGTCAGCGATTCACTCTTCTTTATTATTATTTCTATTCGTTTATCAAAATTTATTTTCCAGTCAACTAGAAAAATAAACTAGATTGACAAAAGATTCTTTTTTACAAACATATCATTATTGTTATTAAACATAAACATAACCATAGCAGTAAATTTGTCGTTAAATGTATGTAGTGAATAAAAAACTCGTCTGTATCAGAATGCTACAATTAAAGTTGTATGATCTTTTGGTATACCTTAATATTTAGATTTTTTAAATATTTTAATCAGGTTTGTGATTTAAAGCTTTCTTTTGTAAAATAACATAACCTTAAAGAATAAAAATATAAAATATTTTCATGTATCTTTAAATTTTTAGAAAACTTAAATTTTAACTTTTTCAAGAACTTTAAACGATGTCGTCCGTATATAAAGATACGCAAGTTAGATCGAAGTAAGTTAATTTAAAGCTTTCTTTTGTAAAATAACATAACCTTAATGAATAAAAATATAAAATATTTTCATGAATCTTTAAATTTTTAGAAGACTTAAATTTGAACTTTTTAAAAAACTTTAAACGATGTTAACTATGTTGGGAATTTGGAACCTTTGGTTGCACTAAAACAAAATTATGATTGTTTTCCACAAACCAAAACTACACTTTTTTGCACTCGACGCGCGTTTCGCTAACAACGTTAGCATCATCAGGAGACGATAAACAATGTTTTGTTTTTTTGTTTATTGTTTATCGTCTCCTGATGATGCTAACGTTGTTAGCGAAACGCGCGTCGAGTGCAAAAAAGTGTAGTTTTGGTTTGTGGAAAACAATCATAATTTTGTTTTAAACGATGTTGTTCGTATATAAAGATACGCAAATTAGATCGAATTAAATTAAATTATTTGTTTATTAACAATTTTCCAAAATAGTTTAATTTATTAATTCATTGTTTTATTCTTAAAATTTATGTTCTAAGTTGAATTTATCTTTTATTTTGAGGTTTGATTTACGTTTATGTTTTGATTGATCCTGCCTGTTTTTTCTTTCGGTGCATAAGTGTTTTTAGTTTAAATATTTATGTCTAATTTTCGGGGTTTTCATTTATTTTCTATAATTCTTTTTAAACATTTTGTTGATTTGATTGATAAAATAAAAATCTTAGACGCGGGTGCAGGTTAAAACTTATTAGTTTTTGTTTGTCTTCTAAGAATTAAATGAGAACATGAGTATATTTTGATTACCTCGTAGCTTTCAAAATCTTTTTTTTTTTAAATAAATACATGTATGAGGGGGTGCAGGAAATATTTTACTTCGATAATGGTCGGTAATTATTTTACAGCAGGAACATTTTCATAAAAGATATTAACTTTTAACGCTTTCTATAATATATTCATTACGTTTTTATGAAAGATAATTTTAAACACTTTCAATAGTGTCTTCATTACTTAGTAGATTTTCCGTAGACTTTAAAACATACGTATGTTTCTGAACTGAATTTTGACAACAACAGAAAAATAGTTACATTTTCGACAAAATGATGTGGATTTCAGAAAGACTGTCGTCGCTGGTTCTTGCTGCTTGTCATCGTTGTCGTCTTCTTGTGCTTTATTGGTCCTAAAGGAGAAAAAGTTTGAAAGACTTTACCATAAGTGTTCTTTTCAAGCTCTTTTTTTTTATTATATTTTAAATTATAGATATATTTCTGAAGCTTTTAGATAACAGAAAAAGAAAATGGCAAATTTTAAATTTGAGGCTATAAAGAAAATATTTGTTGAACTTTAAAGCATAAGAGCTATTGGGTTTGATGTGAAATGATGTAGATGTTTATAGGCACTTATACCAGCGGAAAACATATTCTATCGTTTCAGTTTATTATTTATAAATTTTCTGTAAATGTAGTAATTATTGATATGACAACCAGATAGATAATTTTATGTGACATTTATCTAAATAAATATACTTAAAAGAGGGATATTTTTGATAACATTTACGCATATGTTGAACTGAATATTCTCAAGCCTTAAATAAATATATAAAACAGGTAAATTTTTAAAGTTGGAGAAAGATATTTTAAAATATTCTTACCTTACCAGTTTTCCACAAATTTAAATACCCCTGCGGTGTTTGGTTTACCCACATTTTTCTCCGCTTTGTAAACTATACATGTCTGATTTTCGTTATTTGAGCGTATCTGTACATCCGATAGTTGGTATCTTTTGAGTAAATAGATACAACCGTCTTCCGTTTTTACGACTATGGTTTTGCCAAATCTTGTTTTGATGCGTTTCACATCCAGTACATGATAATGTTTTTCTTCTTTTAATTCCTTCTACCTAATGATTCTTTTAAAGCTATATTGTTTGTTTATTTCCTCTATTACCGAAGACGATGATGAGGATGAAATTTGATGTTGTGACATTTTAAAATTTCTTACTTATAGGTTCATATTGAAACTGAATTCTGAAAAGCACAGAAAACCTTTTATATATTTTTTCTGAAGAAAAATATATTTATCCATCTTTCGTGGTGAGAATAGTTGCATTAAAATAACACTTGGTTAAAATAACATCCTATAAATAGAAATATTATCCTGGGAAGTGGTCTGAGAATAAGTACCCATATTAAAAAACATTATTGTTTTTTTTTTGTTGAGGAAAAGCACTGTAGATGTTCAGAAATGTCTTTTAATAGCTAAAATCTCAGAATTTATGTATTGAAAATATGGGATATAATTGATAAGGTGTTTGATGTTAAAAAGATATAAATTTACACAAGTCTCTAAGACTTTCTACTTTCGGTCAATTCTCTAATATTGCACACCGCTTCATAATATCTTTTGCATACGATTTAGCCATGATTTTATGCATATTCCGAATTGATCTGGGGGGCAATTCCAGTGGGCTATCGTTATGATCCATTATTTTACTGTTACTGTAAGATAATGTTTAGTATTGTTCTTTATATATAGTATACTAATAAAGCGTGCCGCTAGTACTTATTGAATTGCACTGGTATGTAGTACGTGGTGGGGACACAGAGAGCCTTACCGACGGCAATCTTCCTGCCTGTGGGAACTTGCAGTTACGTCCGACTTGTAGACTAGATACGATGTCAATCTTGTATGCTAACGTTGCGTAATATACTCGTTGTTAAATAATACGTTGGTGTATTATTTTAATTAAGTAGTCGTGCTCTATCCTGGAGTCGCCAGGATATGACAGTTCCGGCAACATCGATTATTGTTAGTTAAAAAGAAGGCGTAAATAGCACGTAACCCGCAATACTTTCCCAAAACAACTGTCAAATGCCGACAGTAAGTCAAGTTTGTTTACCTTTTTTGGAATTTGCGGCGAAATTTCGGGAAAATAATAATTTTTCTGAACTTTTTGCACGTTATATAGACTAAAAATCTGATCACAATGTGATGGTGGACGACTGTTATCAATTTTTGATTGAATTTTGTTCGGAAAAGCCACGTTCTTTGTGAAGAAAAACCCACATGAACCTTATGTTTTGTGTGGAAGTGCCGCCAGATTTTTTGTTTGGGTAAGTACTTATACTCACTTTATATGTTCTATTCTGTTCTTCTTGGTGCTTAAGTATCGTTCATACAAGGAATAGTGATAGAACTATGACTATACCGTGTATAAACGATACTTTAAAGAACACTACTTACATAATGTAAACAAAAAGATATAGTAGGTCAGTTTTAAGTTCAGTTTATACATTTTAAAAGTGGTCAAAAAACCGAAAAATGATTTTAAAAAATATTTAAACATTATAAGAAAAAAAAGTTGGAAATAATTTTTTTAGTGTTAATACAAAATTTAACAGCACCTGTTTATCCAAGAGTATATAAGCATAGTGCAAAGAAGCACAAAAAATGTTTTTCCTTACCTAACCTTAACAGCTTAGGTATTCTTCCTTCTTGCTAAATTTCTGTTTTCTAATATCAGCTAAAATCAATTGCTCCCATTCTGAAATCAACCAACCAAAATGTTTTCTTTGCTTTTTTCATATTGATAGTGCACTGTGCTTTTGAATTTTGAATTATAACTATGAAAACTTGGTTAGGCCCTTCTATTAACGATAATGTATTTAACATTATGACTATATGAATAAATTTGTGCTTAGATTATAAATTATCAATATTAAAAGTTGGGTAAACCCGCCTTTAGTCAAGAATGCAGGATTTGTTTTATCCAAGGGTAATTACACGGACATTTTATTACAAAAAATCTGACATCAACTAATATCTACCTATATATTGAGAAAAAATCAACATAATTTATTTGGACACTGACACTTGCTCTCCTATTTATCATGCATTCTGTTTGTGCTTGTATTTTTTGTGGTTATCGCCAAATTACTAAATATTATGCCTTGAATAAATGATAGTACTTACAATAGAACGCATTGAGTACCTAGTTGAGGAGAGGCGGCTGATTCTGAATTGCTATGCACCACCAAGCAAAAATGTTGCATCCCTTCTCATTCTATCCCCCCTTCTTCAATGATTTTCTTTTGCATAGGATAGTAGATCTTTTGAACTCCCTCCCTCTGTCCGCTATCACCATTTAAATGGATAAATGACAGACAAGAATTATGTACCTAACTTTCGTACATTCAAATTGATTTTGCTAAAACAAATTCTGATATATATATATGTATACATTTTTTTTTTTTAAGGTTTGCAAAGTTTTGATGTTTTAATGTAATGTAATATACTGTTCTTTTTTTTTGGTCAACTGTTGAAAATATACAAGAGCAGGACCCAGGCTGTAGTGCTAATAAGCGAGAAAATAAATTATGAAGTTTGGGAATAAACACTTACCTTAGCTGCCCAATGTATATTGATAAATTATCCATAGAAATCAGTTTTCAATTCCAACACCTGATTTAAATTTGTAGGTACACATATTGTCAAGTAATGTAAACAATCCTAAGATTTTGTCTCATACAGTCAAGTGTTGTCAGGTATTATCGAGTTTTCGTACACTTATTGGAGGTGTTGGCCTGTCGGTTTTAGATTCTGAGTTTTAAAAATGTTTACTTAAATCTCGAGTTAATAATAAGGCATGTTTAAAAAGTAAACAAAAACATCTACTAAATTTTACCATTAGTACCTATAGACAGTGGGTCATTACTTTTTAAATCGACCAATTTGTTTCTCAATATTTTTAAAAATTGGTTAAAAAAACCTAGATTTATTTTTTTCTCTGTTTGTAAATATGTACTTACTTGTTTATCATTTAATATTGTGGTTTCAATAAAGCCAAGAAATCTGAAATTATATACAGAATAGCTAGCTAATAGTAGCTTTCAAAAGACCCTGTTGGTCTAATTTTTTTTAAATATATTTTTTTAGGTAAAAGAAAAAATTTAAATTAATTATATAATGTAATTTTACTCGGAAGTCATTTTATTGGGATAATTTCAGATAATTTCGTTTTTTTAACCGGAATCAGAGAGTTTTTACCTCGACTGCCCCTTCCTTTGGGATGCCACTGGGTAACCATATATACCTATTTAACAAATCTTATGCATTTTTCTTAGATAACTTTGAAAACAATTGGATTATTTAATTCACATTACATTTTGTATGCATAGATTTTATGGATGTCACTAATAAAAAGAATAAGTAAAATTGATAATACCGTACCTAAAATGTGTTATAAAAATCTAATCTTTTTACATGAAAAAGTTAGCTCATTTTTTTCCTCGTATTAAAAGGTTAATATCTCAATAACTGAAAGAGTCTCAAATACAGAAATTTAATCATAACTAACTGGTTAGCTGCTTAGACTATAGATTTGCATACATCACACCTATAATAAATTACTTTAAATTTAACTTCAGATCAATGATTTCTCGTAATTATTAAGATGTATGATGAGGATATTTAAGCAGGCAGCACCCCACCCCACCCCACGCAACTAAACATTTTAACAAAATCCGTCAAAATCCTATAAAGGACAAAACACATATGGTAAGCTACCTTCACATTAAAAATAAAACATTTTAAAATCCAAAAATGCGTCAGTAAAATTAAAAAATTTGGCTACTTTTTGGAAGATTGTTGTCGTTTCAACCAAATATAAATTTTTATTAGCCACCAAAACATAAATATTTTGAGTTTCATTAGTGAAATCCAAGGTGGAATAAAGTTTTAAGGTAACTTTGTACGTCCACAGGATATTTAAAAAAAAAAACATCAAATACACCATAAAATTGGTGAGATATAGTCGATGTAAGTCTAATAAGTCGGAATATACCATCGATGTACTAAACTAGTACGTCGATGGATTATACTCTTGTTTAAAGGGCGAGGTGATTAAAAGTTACTATTGGTGTAATTGATTGATTTTACAAACCAAACCTGAAAGCTTTCAATCTTAAGTAGGCAGTTCACTGGCTTACATTTTGAAATACATCTTATTTTTTTGTTTCAGGTTAGCAGTGGCGAAGCTTATGAAAGAAAAGATGCAATCCACCAATTATTGAAATATTAGAAAACAATTTTTAATTAGTAACACTTAAATCAATAAGTAAAATAAATAAGTTTTTTATCCCAAATTTTATTATTTTTTAATAGCAATGTTAAGAGTGACAAAATCAATTCAAATCAATTTTTTCTTTGTAATATAATAAATTGGTAATATTAAATTAAAAACTAGTATAAAGTATAAATCTAGCCAAAAAATTAAATTTACCTAAATGCATTGTAAAAAACTTGTCATGTCAGTCAGTAAACCTTTAAAGTTAATTTAAAAATGCAGCATACATTTTAGGCCCATTATTTGAAATACTAAGTAGGTTTCGTTATAAAGATTGATTTAAAGTATGGTATTTTCAAGGGTATTATTTATAAAAATAGGTTTTTGAGGAAAGCATTTATTTGATTATTTAGAATATATAACTTTGAGATATTAGTTTTTCTGGTAGCCGTAAAAATAAATTGAAAAAGCAAATATTAAAAAGGTATTAAAAATTAAAATAATTTGCTTAATTAGCCAACTACTATAGGGTCAAACCATATCAAATCAACCAAAAGCACTTTTCGTTTTGACCATCTCCGATTTTGATGATTTTTGGTACACTTATTCTTCTGATCCAAAAACTTAAAAATTCAAAAAATTAAATTTTTTGGATAAGCGGTTTTTGTTTTATTGATTTTTGAAAATAAAGAAATTGACCAATATGCCCTTGACAGGCACTTACAAAAATAGCAATATCTTAAAAACTATTGGTCCTATAGAAGCGAGTTATAGCTTATTTTGAAGGTTTTTTAAAGACCTTTTTAAAGATGTGTATCACCATGTAATTTTTTGTTTTTTAATTTTTTTAATATTTTTTTTTTTGAAAAATCTTGAAAACACCATTTTGAATTTTTTTCCAAAAAAATATTTTTTTTTCAGTATTTTTTTAATATTTTTGGAAAATTTCAGGATGGAGAAGTTATTGGTTCTATTTTTAAAAAAATAATATAAAAAACCTTGCAGGAAAAAACCATACATTTTTTGATAAATACCTATATATTTACTCTTTATATCTAAAAACTTGTCAATTGCTCCCAGTCTTGTAAATAAGATTCATAAAAGGTTTGTCCAAACTTGTTTATTCCTGCAAAATTTTGAGTATTTCTTCAATTGTCCTCCCCTCCACCCAAGATCTTTTCACCCAGCTATTATACATTTAAACATGTTAATTCCTGCAAAATGTTTAGCTTCTCCCATTACTTTTTATTGGCCCTTACCCCTATTTGTATCATTTCTGGTTCAGACAGGAAAAGTTTTGACAATAATTAAGTGCAAACCTGCGGTTTATGTGATAAATTGCTATTTTTTAATTTAAAACATTTATCGGAGTCGTGTGTTGTAAAATGGCACAAAATAAGCCAAAACAATGGACAAAATTTTTTGTGAGGTGTTGTGATCCATTAAGTCAGGAGAAACATTCCGGAAAGTTACGGAATGTCACAAATTGGATGACTTCCTTTAAAGGGGTGGAGACTGGCATGAAAATTTGTGACAATTGTCGAATGAAACTTTCCCAGGAATACAAGGAACAGGATGAACAACCATCTCCTGTAGCAGGGTAAGTAATAGTAACGAATACCTACCTACATTTTTACTTGTTTTTTTTTTTGTGTGTTGTGGCTCTGCTAATAATTTTAGGGTAATTATTTAGTATCCGGTTTTCTGCCGTTTTTCGTTTTAAGTGAAAAATTCTTTATGGGGGCACCTACAGGCCTATAAGTTTGATTTCATTCTTTGCAAAAATTTATGAGTTATTAATACATAAAAGCCTGTTAGATTTTTTTCTGACAGATTCACTTTTAAACTCTTTTAGAGTTGAACAAGTCAATAATTTCGACTCTTGAATCTAGGGGAGCGGCCTGTGGACTTTTTTTGGATTTATCAAAAGCATTTGATACAATAAATCATGAAATTCTTTTGGAAAAATTAGAAGCGTACGGGGTTAGAGGAAGTGCTTTGGATTTATTTTGCTCGTATCTGACTAAAAGACCACAAAAAGTTACAATAAATTTGAACAACAATAAAATAACGTCAGAATCAAACGTCATGACAGGAATTCCGCAGGGAAGTATTTTTGGTCCTCTGCTCTTTGTTATTTATCTTAATGATCTAAACCATGTCATCAAAAATCCAAACCTTCTGGCCAATTACGCAGATGATGCCAACGTAGTGATGCCGGTTTATCGGGAGGGGAAGTGTTCCTCAAATATTTTACAAAAAAAATTAGCAACGTAAATATTTTTTATTGTAAATTTTCTATTATTCTTACTTTTAATTTTTTTGTTATACCCATATTAGGTAAATTAGCCCTGTATTAAATATCTTATTATTTTTTTAAAGTATGACTCCATTATTTCTCCATCCTAAAATTTTCCAAAAATGTTAAAAAAAAACAATGAAAAAAAAGAAATATTTTTTTGAAAAAAATTAAAAAATTTGTTTTTGAGATTTTTCAAAAAAAAAATTTTTTTTTTTAATTAAGAAAAAAAAATTGTTTAATTTATATTGTGTCACACATATTTAAAAAGGTCTTTAAAAACCCTTCAAAATGAGCTTTCACTTGCTTCTATAGGATCAATAGTTTTTGAGATATTACTATTTTTGTAAGTGTCTGTCAAGGACATATTGGTCAATTTCTTGATTTTCAAAAATCAATAAAACAAAAACCGCTTATCCAAAAAATTTGATTTTGAGTTGATTTTTGAGCTTTTTGATAAGACGAATAAGTGTACCAAAAATCATCAAAATCGGAGATGGTCAAAACTATTGCCTGGTTGACTTGATATGGTTTGACCCTATACCAATATCATGCTATGCTATGTGTGTGTGGGAAGAAATATCATTAAGGTAATTTAAAAATGGATGTAAAATAATAAAGATATCATTTAGGTAAATATTAAATCACATGAGTCCAATTTTAAAAAAAATCTTCATGAATTATTTTTTTATAGCAACCAGAGCTGGAAATAATTTAATACTGTACTTAACTTTCCCACCAAACTAATCTAAAGGCTCTTGAAAAAAAAACTCTGCCTCATTTTAAAAAGTTTGCAATAAATTAAAATAAAGTGGTTTTACAGGTGTGGCGGTGAGCAGTAACTGTGACCCACTCTGCGAATTTTCATGAAAAAGTTCTTAAATCGTAGTTACAATAGGTCCAATGTTGTATAACTATCACTTACGTGACATTTAAATTTTTTGGTTTAAACAAATGCGATCTAACAGAATTAAATAATAAAATTTTATTTCTGTACTATATTTTACACAACTTTTTAATTCATTAAAAGTTATCTTATTATTATTTTTTTTTTAATGGGAGAACGAATAACATTTAGCATACATGTACGTATATTGCATCAGTTTCTTCTGAAAGTTAGTTTCACTATGTCTATTGAACATCGAATCTTTGTCTACTTTCATCTAGTGCCTTGGAAGGTTGGTATATGTCTTACTTGAATCCATCCATACTTAATTTGTGGTCAAAGTTGTGGTACTTGATCGGAGACTTGATCCTACTAGAATGATTTTTACATGTAGCTCCATTCACTTACCCTAGCATGTTATACTTAAAAAGAAGTATACATTTTAAGTTTTATCAAAATAGTACTTATCCAAAATCTGATCACAGCTTTAAGTAGTTATTTTTTCTTTGGTGAACTGCAAGAATCTAAGTCAGTAGTTTTTATTTTAAAGAAACTATCTTAGTAGAACTCAAAAGATATATATGGACTCAATGGCCCTCACTAATGCGCCCATACACGGATGCAACTAATATATATGTCATATATGCTCACTTGTTAACTTTAAGTCCAAAATTGGCAAAGTATGTTGCATAAACTAAGCTTTAATGCCTTTTAAAAAAATTTGAATCCTACCTTTTACTGTATAATTTTTTCTAGGCTCATCTTACGAGTATGTTCGCTAATTACTAATACATTCTTTATCGGTGATAAACATACACACCAAAAACACAAAGAACATGCCTTTTTATTTTTTCTGTATCTGTCATTATTTGTTTTGTTAGACCTATGTTCTTAAAGCTCTTTGCTCAACGTATCACATTCTCGCCTACCCTGACTTTAATTTAAGTAGATAATAAACTTCAGCAAACTCAACTCGTTGTGCCATGCTTATCTATATTCTGCCATAAGGGTTTGGGTTTCCTTTTACAGAAGAGTATAAAATACAAACCCACCTTAAAAGAGCAGTCTCATAAATAGCTAGTCGGGAACTTATGATGTACAAGTTTGGGATGAGATGTAAAACAAATATTTCCCCATAACAAAAGCTAGTTTCACTTACTGTACTGCTCTTTGTGGGCTCCAAATATGGTGTGAACTGCAACCATCGCAGAAGAAATCATGTTAATTTTTCTCAATCATTGCACCACCATTATTAGTCATAAGTTATATTTTTGTGCGAGTTTAGTTGTCAAAGTTGAATTGACACGGCCGCGGCCATTGTGAAATAACAAAACAAACCGCGGTGTTGCCGCGATAACGAATTTGCTACGTAACGATATCAGTATGAGCCACTGGAATAGCACCCCTGATACTCTATGCATTGAAGGCGTCCCCGTATAGCGCTGCCTCTAACCGCAAATCATACATACATACATCTTTTACAAAATCTTTATCAATAACACCTCATGACCGTGTGGTCTTAAGCGCCGATTTCCTGTGCTGGATATTGATGGTTCGATCCATCGCTAGGATATACTTTTATTAAACGTTGTCTATTGTATAATTTCTGTAATAGGGGTCACAGCGCGATGGGTCATTGCGGTCATCCTCATATGCATAACCTACAATAGGGTTTAGGTTCATAGAGCTACAGTAATGACGTCAGAGAAATCCACATCTTGGAGGATGACTCATTTGACAATATATCTATATAGGCTCTTTACATATGAATCTAAAATAAGTATCATTTAAGAGGTTGGATAGTGCAGACGGTTAGACTCTAACCTTAAATTAACAGGCGCCTGTCAAAATCAGCTGGAGAGTGATTGACGTCGGAGCTGACGACCATCTTGGATTCAAAGACTTGTATAACAAGTCAATATTTCACAGAGGGCGAGCTACTTAGTAGTAAGCGGGTAAATTACAGTAGCTAGGGTATATGACAGACCTCTAGACCTTGAAAATATTATGAGTTTGACAGTGGGTGATCCTCAGTAGACCAACAGATAAAAAGCAATTAACCTAAAAGCAATTCAGAGATTTGGCGCGTGCCACTAATTAGGGCGTGGCACCTAGCGGTATATATCAAAGGACTTGCGGTTAGATCCTTATCAGTAAAAAGTTCCAACGGGAGAGTTAAAAAGAGATTGCGAAACTGGGGCCATTTATCGAAGTCACCGTAGAACTTGTATTGCTCCAAATGATTCAACTTGGCCGATTGTGTTAGCTGTATAACAAGTTGAGTGATAGAGTGGGAATTTGTTGATTGAGAAGGAGAAGGTTGGAATTGTTGAGGGGGAAGTTGACCTTGCTGAGGGGGTACCGTAGGCGAAATATTTTGGTTTTGTGATTTTTTTATGTACTCTTTTGCACGCCTTACAGCGCTATAATATTGATTTTCAAAGGGTCCTCTCTCGCTGTCCGTTTCCAGCTCCTGAGGATCAATTTCCTCTAATCTATCTGCAATTTCGTTAAATCTGCCCAACAATGTTACAATGATTTCCAAGCGCATTTGTAAATTCTCGATTTCATTAGGATTAAAAGATTTGTCCAAAAACTCGATGAATCGCGTTAGTACACATTTGATAATGCCTCTTTTGTAGTGCAATAATTTTACCTCTTGGGCAACTTGCTGCTGAGCCAGCTCTTCAGCAGTTTGCTCTTCGGTGTCTGAAACCATTTTTTTTAAAAAGAATTTACTTTGATTTTTACCCGTCTTTTATACACGTTTAAGAACGCAAATTACCCTTAAATAAAGCTTCCAGTTATAAGCTTTTTTATCGTTAAATTATTCGTTACCACCCACCCTACCAGAGCAGGCAGATTTCACGATTAAATCTAGGTAAAAAAGGAATAAACAGAGTAATAAAATAGACTAGACTCACAGGAAAGACCTTGCTGCTAGCTGTCTCTGGAACCATATGCTGCTTCCAATTTTATCCGAGGCTCTAGCACTTTTTTTGTAGTTTTGTCCGAGTTTTTTTCTCTCGTATTTTGATTTACGGATGTCCGTTTTGATGCACATAATTTCACACACGTTTTTTAGTGTCCTGACTCTATTCCGCAGGCTTCACTTTTAGTAATCCGCTTCGATGCGTACGGATTTACTCACATTTTTTAGTGTCCTGAATTGATTCCACAGGTTTCACTTTTTAGGTCTGTTTTTGTTAGGTTTTTTTTAGTGTCCTGAATTGATTCCACAGATTTCACTTTACACCCCGTTTCGTTGCTTATGGATTTACTGTTTATTTACACGTGTCCCGTCTTGATACCACAGGTTAGGTTTTCACGTGCTAGCTGGTCCCGTCTTGATTCCGCGGGTCCAACTTTTCATTCGGCCGAAGGTCCAATGACCACGATAGTCATAAAAATCAGAATACTGTAGGAAAATTATTTTTATTGTTGAAGATACATTCGGTTTGTGATGTACTTATTTTTTACAATACGTAAGAATTTTCGGTTTTTCTTGTCCACTGAGAAGAATCTCCTCTCGAGGCCGCTGGAGGGGCTATTGAATATATGGGTCAATACGCCAATAGGATAACTGTATTCTGGCGCGTACAGCACGATGACGGCAGAAAATATCGAGCGGTGGTTTACAAGTCGAAGCATATACTGTAATATTTACCATACGTCTCAGTGGCGTGTTTGTAGATTTTTTAAATCATTCTATTAAACTTGCTCACAAATTACTAATGCCGGGTTTAGTATCAAGATAAATATTAAGTTTTACTTTTTTTCTCGCTTAATACCACCCAATAAGGACAATCACCAACTTTTATAATTCTACCCCCATTTATAAACGTTACTGTTGCTGTTTGACGTTGCATGGCTCCTATATATATATATATATGTATATATATATATATATCTTTCTCCCTTCGTAAAAGGAAAAAAGGATAGATATGTTTTAAATTGGGGGTAAGCACTGCCATGCTAAAAATTTTTAAAAATTGTGGAATTTAATTTTTTTTATTATTATTTAATTTTATTGTTTGTATTCAAGTCGATCCCTTAAGTTAACATAGTACTTATTTTTCTTATGGCAACGATTCGTTATGTATTATAACTTTATCAAGCCTCAGAGGAACAGTCTCATCCTATGTTCTGAATCACAGCCCACCAAATCCAGTCGCATGGCCCCTTTTTTTGGCATATAAAGGGGCCATGATACTGGATTTGCAACATTCTTGAAGAACAGAAATTAATGTAAAAAACAGGGCGTAAAATCTACTGCGCATGCCTGGCGCAGTCTGCTTGGGGCCAGAAGAGTTTCTGACTTTGCATTTTTTTCCAGGCTAACTTGATAAGGAGAGTTGTGATCGGCACGGGAATGCAAGGGTAGGGCCGTTATAGTCTCTCATAGTTATATGGTTCAAATCTACTTAGCTCTGCTTACATTTTAAATTATGAGGCTACACAAACAGTATTTTGCTATTATGATTTCAATTTCTTGCATCGTACGTTGACCAGTACATTTTAATCTACGAAATCTTTGATACCCCCAATTACGGAAAGATAGCGTTTATGAAATTTGATTGATATAGTAAGCTTGTCATACAGATGTAATTATAAATATCTGCAAAATAAAAATTTTCGTTGAAATGAAATGAGTTCTTTTTTTTTAAGCTGCTATATATAATTATCTATAATACATTTAAAAATTCTTAACGTCGCTCCCATTTTAAATTACGAAGCATTTTGCTAAACTACGATTTCAATTTTTTTTGCATCGTAAGTTGACCATTTTATTTTTTGCATCGGTAAACGACCCCAATTTAAATTCCTAATTTTTAAAAATTCAACGATAAATTTAAATTATCACATAACCAATTTAAGAAAGTTCACTGCTCAGCCATCAATTTTTTAACTTACAAACTCTACACCATCACCAAAAACCATGACCAAAAAGGCTTTCAATTTGCAAATTTTTCCAATTTTCAAAAATTCAAAGATGATGGTTTTTACGCTTCGAACTACCGCAATCTCGGATCCGTACCACCAAGCTCTTCAGGTGGCGCTATAACGTCGCGAATTCCGGGAATTACATTTTCCCAATGTCTTCAAAATTTTCTCACCGCCATCAAAATTTTCCCAGCCTGAAGTATCGCATTACCTACCTTGCCTTCATCCTGCATGGTAATCACTTGTTCTCTTCCGTCGTGGTGGCTATCAACCCATTTCGGGCCATTGCCACGGATTCCGTAGCTGTCTAGCTTAAAAGATAGAAGGTTATGATCACCAAAGAAGAAACCTGCAACTTTATTGTTAGAGTCCAGATTTTGTAATACTGCGTAACCCCCTAATGCACCCTGGGTTGTTTTGTTTATTTAATATCACCAGCATCCCTCTTTTTGAATAATGGTATAACACGTGCTCGTTTCAGGGCAGATGCAAAATCTATGTCAAGAAACGAATGATTTATCAAATCTCTTAATGGGGTACTAATGTCCGCTGCTATTGTTTTCTTAATGAGTACGGTATCTCATCTATCCCTGAGGAGTCCAAACCAACCCAACCCAACCCTACCTGTGAATTATGTTTAAAACCCCATAGCACGATGCTTGAGTCAAATAGTTTGTATTATATTTAGTTTGCTGTGCACATGTTATATTATAATCTATAGGACTTGTAGTCGTTTTAAGTGATTCTTCTTATGAGAGAAAATAATGAGTCAACCATTTACTCCAATTCGCGTAATGAGTCACCGTGGATGTTCGTGATGCAATCAGGAATTTTGGGCTTATTTGTAACAGTATCGGTTTTTATTATGCCTAAGCAGTTTTTGATTTATTAGATGACTTTGTCAGCAGAGAGTTGTTGTAATCTTTTTTACTTGCTATTATTTTGTTTTTCTATTGATTAATAAAATTTTTGTATTGTAGGTTCAGAGTAATATTTTCGAGTTCTACATTTCTGATAGAGTTTCCTCAGAAACTTACCTCGTTCGATGATTTTCTCAGTTAACCAAGGCTTGCTTATTAGCCATCCATACATAGTAGTATGGAGGCTATTGAGATCGTCAAATAAAGTTTTTTTTATTCTGTCTGTCTGTCTGTCTGTCTGTCACTAATATGATTACGCAAAAACTGCTTTAACCGAATTTTATCAAATTTGGCACAAAAATTCTTTGTCGCCAGATGCAAATCAAGATAAGATAGATAATTGCATTTTCAACCAAAAAAAAATACTACTAAAAAACCATTGCTAAACTATATGCTGAGTAAATTTTTTCAGGTGTATTATATCTTTTAATTAGTGTGGCTATTTTTTTTGTAATATAGGATATTTTATTCATAGTTTTATTTTTAGGATGGTACGACAAAAGTTATTTTATTTAAATCTTTGTTTTATTTTTATGAAGGTACAGAAAAAATTCAGAGTTCAAGAATCAAGAGAAAACTTTATAAATTTTTTAAAAGTTTTATTATGTTTAAAAATAAGTTTTTCTTTATAAATATTTATATCTTGCAAAAGATAAATGCATACTTTCCATTGGGAAATTATCCTCAACAAACAATTTCATGTATTTTTTGTTGTATGCCAGCATTTTACTCAATTTTGTCTATATATTTTGCATTTTTGTTTTGCTTATTTATGTTGTATTTGTAATTTCTTTGTTAACATGTAATTCATATCTTTTGTTTTTTTTCTTTGCAGCCAGCTATACAGGGTAACTTTCCACAGCAAAGGCACGAGCTAAGGGAAGCTTTTATTAGAGGAGAGTTATTACGGATAGGTGCACAAAGGCCCTATCGCTTTATTTCTTAATAAGTGTCCTTTTTTTTAATTGTGGCGAAGTCCGGCCAAAGTGTCGATATGAGGTTGTTAAACTTTAGGAATAAAAAGTTTTTATGGAATCTCAGCTAATTGGCAGGTCGACGACTTCCACACATTCAAGGTAAAAACAACAAGTCAGTTTGGGGCCGCTCGCCGCCCTCAGGGGCCATTAAATTAAAAAGTGTAGTCATTTTAACGAAAACGTAAAATATTGAAGAAGATCCCTTGAGCTTTTAACCCCTAAAAGAGTTATGCCTCTATCCTGTGACAATCATTCTGCAAAATTTTTATTTTGTAAGTCCAACCCTCGGTCCAACCGGTTTAAGCTATAAGCACCTCCGCTAATATTTTAATGTTTTTCCGTGTTTTCTCTCCCAATGTAAACTATTTTTGACATTTCCAGTAGTCAAACTTTGGTATCAATTACTTTGTTTTGTACGGGCTTCTTATAGCGCTTTTATATAAGGACGGTTTAAAAATGTTGCCGTATAAACACTAAAACTGTTTTGAGTACTAAATCGATTTAAGAAAGCAGTTTATCGCTTTAAAACCTATATTAGGGTCGGTATAAATACTTTAAAAACGCTTTAACACATTCCAACTTACTGAACCCTGGTTTTACCAAAAAATTTGTTTTAAACTTAGTTGATTTACTTTTTTTTGTTTTTAAACTGACATTTCATGATATTTAATAAAGAATGTATAAACCCTTGGAAAAGCGATTTTATTTTAAAGTCTCTATATAAAACCGGTTTTAGGGGTATATAAACGCAGTCAGTAATCCGTTAAAAAATGTCTTGTTTCAATTTCTTTGAGGAAGCAGGTTTCTGATAATACTAGTTTTGGTAGTCATATGCATACTAAACCACCGTGGTTACGAGAAGTATATCGTGTGGAAATGGGGCATGATCTTATTTTCCCCCGTAGACCAGTGAACAGCGTCTTAGCCTGCAGAACAGAGATCGCAGGATCGCATCTCGGCAAGTACACATTGCTTCACACAACACCGAATGTGACTTGACACGACGATGGGCGACTTCTCAGCAGCTCCGCAGTTGACGTTGTGCACAACAAAGTAACAACAAACCAGGTAGAAGTAGGTTGACACTGCACCGAAAACTGCGGGACTCAAAGGTGGACGGCCGAGGAGGCCACCAAACTGGGTAGAGGAGACTAGCCGGTGACCCAAAAAAGGACGACCTGGACTTCACCGAGATCGGAACTCCATAGGACGCGGCTGGACTTCGATAGATTTGGTAGCGGGAGTTGACAGAGGGTGACTTGGACGGCGACCTCGACCGGCGAAAGCGGGACCTCGATTTTCGGGTCAACCTATATGACGTCGGGCTGCTGGGGAGAAAAGTCTACTGTGAACCAAGTTCTGCTGGGACGGTCGCGATGTTAGATAGATGCAAATGTAGCAGGACCACCCTTCGGAGGGGGTGTAAAGCCGGTGGTCCACTGTGTATACTTGCTACGCAGTCTAAAGATCCCTGCCCTCGACAAAGAGGTGTCAGGCAAAATTAAGTTCTCTTAGAGAAAGAAAACTTGCATCCTAAGGGGCACGTGCATCAGTCGGGTGTGCACGGAGGGGGGGTATGGCAAAAAGGGTCTATTATGCGGCCTAATTGCCAGGCCTACGGCCGCCTATCTACTACTATTCTACTACTACTATTCTACTACTACTATTCTACTACTCATGCGATTTTCATTATCACCTTAAAACTGCCCACGCAAGACGATGTGCCACTCGCGAGGAAATCTCTCCCAAAAATATCGTCACAAAACGAGTCGCTATAGATTTATAGAAAAATACATTAGATAAACGTATTTCAGAGAAATGAATAATGGTGAAACTGTACTTTGTAGAAATCGAACTTTGGAGAAATATACATCGAACAAATCATAAAACAGAGAAAGCGTTTAATGTAGAAATTGGTAAGGCGAAAATATGGTCTATGCCTGACAGCTGTTTGTATGCGCACTTAGAATAAGAAAGGGTGTAGATAAAATTATTTTAGAATTTTTTTCCTTAACCAACCCGACTTGTCCCAACTAAACTTAAACCATTCAAACCAACCCAGATCAACCCAAATACCTAGGCCAAAACGATAGGCCTTTTTTTGTGGTCCCGCGGCGCGGCGCAAAGTGGATCGAGCAATAGGGATCTTCGGAAATTTGTATATTTCTCAGCTTTTATGCGACTGATTTTGTTCGTCTATGCCTTGCTTGAAAGCTGATTTCATGTGCTTTTAGGAAAATACATTGAGAGTTTCATACCTATATACTCAGTGCTACGTGGGCTGTTCAAATAGTATCATAAACGTGAAAAATAATACTCATTATTTTTTGTCCTATGATTTTTAATGATTTTGTGGTAAAATTTAAGATATTCCTTAAAAAAATTGGCTACTACTCAAAAAAAAATGAATCAGAAGACTTACATCAATTTGAATTTAAAAAGAAAATACTTTCAACTCACCGGATATCTAATATATCACTTGTTGAAGAAGAAGAAGAAATACGAATGAAAAGTCCAGAGTCCGCTCATGAAGTTGGATTATATTTTGCTAAGCTGTAGAAAAATATTAATATCTATCTGAAATATAAGCTGGGACAAAAAAAATTAGACTTTTTAAATTATTGTTAATAACTTTAAATCCAATGGACCGATTTTTAAGAAAGTTACATTGCTGTGTATTGCATTTATTAGAACAAGTGTCAAAAATGACATTCTTTAAAAATCGAAGAGGGTGGACAATTTAAAAGATAGCAGTTTTTCACCCCTCATGAAAGTTTTTTTGTGCGTCACTGGCGCCAAAATAATTTTGTTCTTTGAATGCTGCATTTTTCCCGAACATAAAAATGTTTGACTTGTTCAAATAGACCCCTTCTTTGTTCTTGGTCTACTTTTGCTATATATCGCAACGTGACTTGGAAAGGAGGCTGTAGCTCCCAAGGCGCAGAGAGGCGTTAAAGCTGATTCATTGGTAAACGCCTTCTCCGGACAACTAAAAGGCGATATATAGATATAGACTAATAAAATAAAGTGTACATGCAGATCCTAAAGCATGAGTAAAATACAATTTTTCCAAAAATTTGCGTTTTTCGGTACTAAAAGAAAAACGAAAAGACAGAATCTTCAAGATAAATATCGAGTCGATGTTATGTTTTATTTCGGATAATTATTTTAGCTGAAATTTCTAGATTTTATGGTAGAGTCATGATGTTGTTGCAATGCTGTCTGCAGAATTCTTACTTCCAGGAAAAAGACAGGTATTTTCGACAGGAAGATGGTCTACTTATGGGATCTCCAGTTTCGCCGGTAGTGGCCAACATCTTTATGGAATCCTATGAAGAAGAAGCTCTGTGAACATCTTGGCAGAGACCCAAACTGTGGTCGGATACATGGACGACATATTTATCATCTGGAACAAGGACCATAATACACTAGAATAATTCTTTCACCACGTCAACAGCATAAGAAACTGCATCACATTAACTCTGGAAAAAGAAGAAAATTGTCAGCTTCCTTTTCTCGACGTTCTAGTCACCAAAAATAATTCAACCATAACCACTTCCGTATATCGCAAACCAACTCATACTGGACAATATCTAAACTTCAAATCAAACCACTCAAGAAGCTTTAAATAAAGAAAAAGCAAAAATTCGATCCGACCTCTGAAGGAACGGTTTCTCCAACTACACGATCAATAAAACTTCAGAACACACCAACACAAAGGACGACAGACGTAAATACTGAAAGGAAGGCGACGCTTATAATTCCATACAGCAAAGGAATCTCAGAGAAGATAAGAAGAATAGGCAACCAATACGATCTTTGGACTATTTTCAAAACGACCACAACAATAAGAAGTCGATTAACAAAGACTAAACCACAACGCCACGACACCAAGAACTGACACCATCGGAGAAACCAGCCGACCCATGGAAGTTCGCCTTACAGAACACAAATGCAAAACTAGACAAGGGGACACAACTGGATCAAAAATAGCTCAACATTGCTGGGACAAACAACATCACATGGAATGGAAAGCGGCAAAGATTGTCGCCAAGGAGGAAAATCTATTTAAGCGGAAGTTCAAAGAAACAGCATTTATACAGAGGAACCATAATATATTTTCTCAACAAAGCGTCACCATCAAGGTTGTTTGGGAACCCATACTTTTCGGAGTTGACAGATTTCAACTGCGAAAGGGCGGAACCAACCAAGTGTAAACGTCATGGTTCTTAACACAGCTTTTTTATGGTAGTAGTAGTATTAGGTAGTCTTAGTTTTTGTTAGTATTGACCTGATGACGATTGCAGATATAAGCATTCGAAACGTTGTGAAAAAAATGGAAGTTCGAAACTCTAACTTACTCTCATGAACCTTAATAGTAGTTTATGTAACTAGTGCGGAAAATGCCACTTTTCCGCACGTGATTTCAGATGGACAAACGACGCGTCAGCGGAGTTTGGCCAGAAATCAAGGACAGAACAGTCACTTTACGCACGTGTTAGTTACAATTTTTTTTTTATGACCACTTGAATGTGCCGTCAAACAGACGTAAAGAGAGTCAGGTGGACGTAAAGAAAAAAAAGCCCATAATTAAAAATCCTAGTGCGAAAAAGCATGGGGGTAAATTCCGTACTGAAGGCGTTAAAGTGCAACTTTCCGCACGCAAATTAGTGCGTAAAGTAAGTACTTTCCGCACGCGAATAGAAAAAATAATTTAGTTAAATACCTGTTAAATTACTTTTAGATGTGCTAAAATACACTTATAGTAGGACACGTTTTTTGGTAAATTTTAAGACTGTAAAGAACTTTAATTGACAGAAATTAATACCACCTTATGTCTTACATACGTTACGCTTTTAATAATTAAATTTTTTGGTGTTTTTTGGATCAAAATGGCAAAATAGAAATCATATATGCACGATATCGCTAGAGATGATTTTTATTAAAGAATATGCTTAAATTATTTCCATCTTTCTCTAAAATACTTTTTTATAGCCTGCTATCTCTTCAGCAACTTTAAATATTTTTTATTTTAACAGAAAAAATGTTTTTTGGCAGTACTTTTTTTGAAAGCCTAAAAAACAGTGAAATCGAAAGTTTGGAAAGAAAGCTTTAAAATGTGAGCAAAATCATGGCATATAAATGTGAAAAACATAGTAAAAATTAAAAACAAAATTATGATTGTTTTCCACAAACCAAAACTACACTTTTTTGCACTCGACGCGCGTTTCGCTAACAGTTTTAGTTTCAGTTTAGTTCAGTTTCAGTTAGTTTCAGTTCATTGTTTATCGTCTCCTGATGATGCTAACATTGTTAGCGAAACGCGCGTCGAGTGCAAAAAAGTGTAGTTTTGGTTTGTGGAAAACAATCATAATTTTGTTTTAGTGCAACCAAAGGTTCCAAATTTCCAACATAGTAGTAAAAATTACTTAAAGAAAGACGTTACCCCTCAAATTATGCTAAAAAATTTTAAGCGTTAAATTACCATCATGGCTTTACCATTACATAGGGTCGATCCACTGTGCGGCGTCTCGAATAAAAGTCAAGAGAGCTTATTTGCCTGTATAAACTGCGCTTATTAATAAGTTTGCACCAATTTTTAATTTTCGACTTACTTTAAATACTGATCTCGGTTCATCTGTTACATTTGATTGAAAGTAATCTTATTGTGGTAATGTTTTATTTTTTATTGTAGATTATTGTTAGAAATTAACAAAATATTTCGATAAATGCAAAATAATCAATTCACATAAAAATATAACCTAAAAATTACTTTGACATTTTCGGTCCGATCGGTTATGGCCTGCTTGACAGTTTCTTATTTGCAGCGATTTGATTTTGCGGCTAGCCACCTTGTACCAACCAAACCAAACTAGAGAACCAAACTAGAGAACAATAGCAACAAAAACATTTATATATTCAAAAGATCCAATGGGAGGAGGGGAAGGAAGATGGGGTTTCATATCAGTAGCCAATAGTTTATTTACGAATCATGTTCCCTTCCCCGTTGTCCCAAAAATTGAAGCAACCGATCGATGCAACGTTTTCCTTTTAAACCGCTAAACAGGTTATCAGGGTTTTAACGCTTTAAGCACCTTATTTGGGATTTACGACCATTCCTAAATGAAATTAGACTCTTTACAATATCACCCAAAATGAAGTGGTCCTAGCCCCACCGATTACCTTTTTTGTGTAATGATAAGACGCCGCAGCAAATATATGGTTTCCTCTATTCCAACAAATGCCTCGAGGCTTGACCTTATTTTTTTTTTCAGGGAGTTAATTCAGCTCTCACTACTTATTTTTTTGGTCCTACCCTCAAACAAAAACTGACTATAGAAAAGTTTCTTCATTTTCAAGAAAAACTCCAGAAAGAAATCTTAAGCTTAGAATTTCAAAGAAAAGGCCCTGTCGAATATGAAAATATAACTGAAGCGGACTTTACTGAGCTATTGTTAGCTTACGCAGGATATTCACAAAAGAAGAAAGCTAGGATGTTAAAACGTGTCAAGAAAACGTAAGTAAGAAAATGTTTATCCATTGCTAACTGTATAAAACATGTAGACTGCGGACTGCTATATTTGACTGATCAAATATGTACTCTAACAATATTTTGTTTCATACCTTTTTAAAACAAACGCGATTTTACTTACCGATACACAAAAACAAATTTTTAAGGGTGCAAAAATCGTACATTATACCGACCACTTAGCGTCTTTATTTATAAGGACAGAATTTGGAATTTTATAGAATTAATAAAAGCTCAAAAGTGTGTCAAACTGTTACAGTTTCCGTAAAGACGAGGTTAAATTTTAATTTTCAAATGAAACTCCCTGTTTATGTTATCAAACCTGAAGACGTGAGGGCATTCTGATTACTTTTTACAAGTAAAAAGCAATATCTTTTGTTGGAGAAGTTTAAAAATTACCTTTTTGATCGCGACCTGACCATTGCTCAAAATTCGAGGAACAACCTTTTATTCAAAATTCCAACATCGGATTTCTCACCCTGCCAGATATCTCAATTAACTGATCCAATAAGTTCTTTTGACAATCAAATCGGATACAGTTGTAACCGTCAGGAGCTCTGGACTGTGTGCATTAACTAAGAACCCGAAAGCTTAGATCATATCCTACTTTCATGTCCCCTTTATAACTGCATAAAAAATTGTTATTGCAGAGTGAAGATGATTTTCAAAACATTTTAGAAAATATTGCTCGTAAGATAGCCAAAGAGATAGCTCCCGGCATGATAGATTTACTGAAACTACGAGCGTTCCTAAGAAACCATTATATCATCAAGTATTCTTTGTTACTTTTACTTCGCTTTCTTAATGTATTTTTTGTCGTATTTTCTATTTTCTTTTTATTTTTTCATAAGGTTTTTATTTTTATATTTTATTTGATTGGAGTTAGATTTAATTTAGTTGTACTTAATTAGCAGCAGTGTCCTTGCTATGGAAATTGTATTTTGTTCTTAGAATCAAATAAGTTAAAGTTAAGAAAATATGTCGTTTTTAGAAGTTTTTTTTTTTTTGTTTAGATACTTGTTTAATATTTCTTAATTAATTGCAGTGCAAAACCCTACCAAAACCTACGGCCAACGGATGCTACTAATAGCTAAAGGTTCTACTCTAAGACTAACGAAAACTCTTTGGTAAACCAACTTTGTGACTGTGACAGTGCCATGCTGTATACTTTTTAAAAATTAATTTATTAAGTTTAAAAAATGTTTTACCTTTCATAACTCAAGTAATTATTTTTATAATTTAATTCAGAAAACTATCTGATGTGTGAGAAAAGGTCGTTTTTGAAAAAGTTGGTACCAAAGAGTTTTCATTCGTCTTAGAGTACAAAAGTGCAAATGAAACCTATAGCTATTATTATTTTCAGATTTTAAACATTCCTTTTAAGCCGTAGGTTTTGTTAGGCTTTTGTACCTGCATCAACCAAAAAAACATTAAAATAAAGATCATAAAATCCCTCTGAGGGAGGGTATTAAAAATAGCTGACAGAGATTTTAATAAAAATATCATAAAAAATAGATTTAATTTTAGAAATAACAATCCTTTTAGTGTGTAGAGACTTTCAGTTAGTTAGAAAAAATTATTTCTTGAAAATTTTGGAAAACTTAACTTTGTTTGTCTATTTGTTCCAGCACGACGCAAAAACTTAACGAGTATTTGGTGTTTCAACACCGAATTTCTTAGAGTACTGGGCAGGCTTTATTTTACCAAATCGGGCGGGCGGGCCCCATCTCCTCCTTAATGCAAAAAACGATCACATTATTCCTAAATATGTTTAAAAATTGTTAAACTACATTCAAAGGGTAAAGAAGCAAATTTTATGGTAGATCTTAAAAGCGGAATATCTATCAAAATAATAGACGACCGGCACGCGGCATTTCTAAATTATTCTTTGTCTAAATTAAAACAATACAATACAAAAAGTTACAGAAAAATTATTCAATCCTCTTTTTAGAGTCACCCTGTAAAAATTGTCAAAAGTCATTGCTAAACTTCCGCTTTTTAATGAATGAACTTATTTTAAGTAAGTGTTTAAGTGAGTGTAATGTCAAATAAATTGTAGCCTCTTCTTACCAAATTTTTTTGTGTGACGGACTATTAGTAGGAAGTAGGATAAAAAAATCAAACACAAACATACAATTTTTACGAGTTGAGACAAACACCAGGGTTAATTAAGCCCCAAAATAATGTTTTTAAAGGTATTAAGCAATTTGGTAATGTAAACCATGTTTTTGATAATTTTACATAATAAGTTTTACCGTAGGGTTAAACTGTTGCGTAAAGTCCGGCCCCGTCTTTATTAGCAAGTGGATATTATCACTGTGTGATGGTTGGTTCGTTTAATAGTTGTGACTCATTCCCAAACTATTTTGTCGGATAGCTCTTCTGGAGTACTGACCATCTGAAGTATTATTTAATCCTTTTATGTAGTTGGTAGTTTTTATTTCGAATCAACGTACTTGTTTTTAGCGCGATTAACAAAAATTTAGTAAAATCGGCTGTTTTCAATACTTAGCCGAGTAAATTCCTTAAACATTTGTCGTTTTAAACAATATTTTCGAATTTTTTTCTCAGTTTTTGCAATTTTTTTAAATTATTATGTAAATGCCTTTTTTGTTCCATAATTAATTCTGATCTAGTCATGATTCAAACTAAACTGTAAAGACGTTCTTATCTTATTTGTATACCCACCTATTTTATAGCAAATTAAACCGTTCTAACCGTCTTAGTCAAAGGGTTATGAATTTGTAAGTTACAAACTTAAGTCTCATAGTAATGTTGGCAGTTTGCACTGTGTCTCTTTGGTGGGTACAGTCAATGTAAATTAGAGGGGCAATCGACGTCGTTTGGAAGACCATAGTAGGAGCTTCGAAAATTTTAATACATTTCGTACGCGGTCGCCAGTTGGTTTTTGTCCATGTCCAAAAAGATCTTATTGTATGGGTGTCGTTTCCCATTCACGATGTTAAATGTTTCTTAAATTTACGTGATCAAAGCTGCTTCTTAGTGCCCTTCACTGGTCATTTCTATCGGTCTGAAACCCGATAATAACTTGACTTGCAGGTTCGCCCTTTACAGAGGTTTTATTTACCATTTGTGTAGAGTTGTTTTCATGAATTCAGGATATTTAACAAGTTACCATAGTCTGTTTATAATTTTTAACAAATCCAATTCTGTGGGAATATTTGTTGTTATATGGGGTATCATCCAGCGGATGGTGGTCAAGCTAATTTTAACCGTTTTTTTATTATCCGAATTGGATCTCACCAAATTTAATTGTTGTTGAGGATAATCTTTCTGTGGTCTTCAAAACAATCCAGTGCATTTGTACAGGGACACATACATTAAAATTAACCTTACTGTCAGTTAAAATACTGCTTTTTTCTAAATCAATTTGTGGAAACTTGCCTGCGTTTTGCAGTTTGGTGCTATCGCCACTATTGTACGAAAGATATCCTTTGAACAAAGAGATGGTACACACATCACGCACAAAGTCAACGGTGACATCATTCACATCGTATCTAATTTCTTTAAAAAGGAAAGCAATAGGGTTATTGGAAAACTTCATGTTGTCGGCTTGGAGAAAGTTAATGTTTTTAAAAGGAGGCTTTTAGTGAAGGATCCTAATATTTTGCTTTCAATGAAGAGTATTGATCTGTTATGGCTTTCTCTTTGGTTTGCAATGACTTTATTTTTTGACCCCATCTCCAAAAAGCTTCACCCAACTTTTTTTAAAGAATCTAGTATTCCTGAACCATATCTTATAGCAAATTCAAAAACAACAATAAAGAACTTTATTACCAAATAGAGACCTAAGTCGTTAATCAACAAAAATTAAGTTAATCTTTCATAAAAGTTTATCAACCAACCAACAGTTTAGGTTTGTGACTATAACCTAAAAAACTAATATGTCAAAATTTCTCCAAAAAACTTTTTGCCAAAAAACTATTGGTATAATTAAGTAACCTGGCGCTTCTTTTGTTTTAAGAAATATTTGTTATGTTAGTGTGGTCAGCAAGGAAACTAGAGTAAGTTCATCAACATATAGCACCTAAAAAAATGTTTTTGTAATTTAAGTTTAGCTCATACTTCGAGTATTGATTGAATTAGGCATGTTTTAGGATAAAAAACAGCTCCCCTACCCAAAATATATAAAATCGACTATAATCATGACCCAATAAACTGATAATCTTAATACATTTTTGGTCGCCATTTTTTAAGGTTAACCGGACCACGTGTTAAGCAAACTGTTTTTAGTTTCAGAGACCACGGAAAAGGTATTTCCAAAAAAGACTACCTGGACTTCTTTCACTTTCTCAATAACATAAACGACGTTGACACTGCGTTGATGTTCTACCACATTGCTGGTGCATCGATTGACCAAGCTACACTTAAACACGTGGCCAAGACCGTAGCGCATGTGGATCTTGATGATCACATAATTAATGTGGTATTTACGATTTTTGATGAAAACCGTGAGTCAATTTTATTTTTGGTTAATATATAATATCCTCTTTTCTAAATTTACTCAATAAAAAATCAGAATTGGTTTATGGAACTTATACTTAATTTTTGTTCCATTAATTATGCATAAGTAGGTATGCTCCTCATCTCTTTCATTTTAATCTTCGTTTTTTACATTTATGTTTTCTTGATTACAGAGGACGGCCAGCTAAGTAACAGAGAATTCGTCGCAGTAATGAAAAATCGTCTACTCAGAGGACTCGAAAAACCAAAAGATACAGGATTTGTTAAGTTTATGCAATCAGTTGTAAAATGCGCTAAAGAAACTAAACCTACTTTGCTTGATTTGTAACAATAGTTTTACTTATTTTATTCTTATGTAGGTTTCCTAGATTACATCTGGATCCGCCATGTGCACATATTTTTTTAGCCTTCATATGTTTATAATTAGTATCGTAGCGCTTGTATCGAATGCTCGAGATTGTTAGTTCGATTCGTTTTATGTGACATTCGAGAAAATTCAGTACACTCTAGATGATACCGCCGATTGAGATTA
Source organism: Oxystoma pomonae (assembly GCA_963921995.1). Lineage (NCBI taxonomy): Eukaryota > Metazoa > Arthropoda > Insecta > Coleoptera > Brentidae > Oxystoma > Oxystoma pomonae. Next base: position 46,446,786 of record OY998166.1, read on the forward strand.
GGCTAGTTTTTTGCGTCTTGTTCTTTTTATAATATTTATATTATTAAAAAGACGTCAAAAAGTTAAGGCGTAATCGCTCTTGTCGCTCAAGTAGTAGCTTAGTTCGGTACTTGCATCGCAGATCAGATGGATTTTTGATCACGTATCTGATTGATTGGATTACACCACGTTGTACACGCGTTAACGAATCAAAATGCGTAGAGCAATTCCGTCTGCACCGCGATGAAAATACCAAACCAACTAGTAAACTTCGTTCAATCGAACTTTGTTTTGTCAATCAACTTGTATAAAACCAGCCTTTTTATTTGGTTAAAATTAAACAGTGGAATTTAAATTACCTTTTCGAGGGAAAAATTGATTGTTATCCATAAAATTAAAATTCCATAGAAATTGCATTGAGAAAGGGATGGTGTAAGGTGGTAACCGATATTTTTAAAAATTGTACAGATAGTCACTGAAGAAAGAAGATTGTTTTTTTTTTAAATTTATTTTGTGTTTGAATAAAAATGAAAAAAGATTTCTTTAAAAAAATATAAGATTTGTTTTTAGCATTTAACTATGAGATACTGTAATGGCCCCAGGATCGCAAAATGTGTTACAATATTAACTTTAAAAACAAATAAAATGACACAAAAATCAGGCTAACTTGATTAGGAGAGCTATTATTGGTACGGGTTTTTTCGGAAAATGCAAGGGCAGGGCCATTATAGTATCTCATAGTTATATTGTTTTTAGTGTAATATTGAGATAGGTACTTACTTTTGTTATGATGTATGGTTTAATGATTAATTTTTGTTGAACGGGTGCAGTTTTATAACATCTACCAGCAAAGGTTCCGTTACGGCATTCGTTTATTCAATATATGCTCACAAAATGCTGTTCGTTTATTGAAAATCGAGGAAACCGTGCGCATTTTTTTGGGATCGTTTATTCATCGAGCGAGAAAACTGAGCCACTCAAAGCTTGTTAAGTAAGCACACCGAACTTGTTAAAATTCTAACTTCACATTTATTTTTTAGAAATTAATATTGTTATTTTTAGTTTATCTATTAATTAAAAATGTATGTACTTAAAAAAAATTGGACTTTAAAATCTATTAGGTATTAAGAAATTAAGCAATCAAATTAATTTGTATGTTTGATAGGTCCCAGAGATGAAAAAATACCGAAAATTCCCTTGAACCTCGTTTTCTCACCCCTTTTGGGAAATCACACAACAAAAAAGAAATTAAAAACAAAAAAAGAAGTTAAAAAACCTCCAAATCAGTTACATCAACCGAAAAGAAACTAAAAAACAAAAGGTCAAGATCTTGGATGGAAATAACGAAAATTCAAACTTGGATGAGCATCCCACAAGGAACACACAAAAGAACAAAGCGAAAAGAGAAATGATTAAACAATGTTTCGCCCTGGGAACCAGCGTGGGCCCATCAGTGGTTTCACTGGTCACCCTCTACCAATTCAATTCAATTAAATTCAACTTTATTGTTTCTATAGACATTGTCTAATAATAATTGAGTTTGGTTTTTACAAAGTATCTATGGTAGCAAATATAATATAATAATTACAGTACAATATTTTTTCCCTCGAGTTGGTTTGCTCTCTGAGTAATGCCAGGTATGTAACGAGCGTGTAAAACCATTAAGTATTTGTTTATTACAAATGGCCTCCAATAGAATATTTTTAAACGTATAGGAAATAGAACAAAGTAGAAAAACAAAAACCTTTCGATAGTGTACCTGAAAGTACTCAACCTAAAAAAAAAAACCCCAAACTATTTTAACAAACAAAAAAAAAACAATGTTCTCTAATTTTCTCTCAAATAGACTCATTTAAAGAGGATAAATGATCTCAAGCGTAAAACGTTTAGAACAAAATTACACAGTATATTAGCAGTTTTTTGTGAGTTAACATCTGCTAAGGCGGAAATAAAGTTATCGTAAGAAGACAGAATAGCAACATCATTCTGGCTAACCTGCTTTAAATGGGGACATCGAAAAAAAATATGTTCAAACGTCTGAGTTTCTCGCAAGTTACATATTGTGCATATTTCCTTCTGGTCTAGAGAGTAACCGACTCCTTTAAAACAGATTTTGAGTATTTTTTGTTAGCAACACGAAGCTGACAGATAACACTGGTATAGGAAAAAGACAAATTAATTTTGAGGTATGTGTGTGGGTTGTTTGTATTTATAAAAAAATTGTAAAACAGTGGGAAGGACGAGTTCTTTAGAAATTCTTCTTAAAGATGTGCTTTATTTTTATTTAATTGGACTCTGCTCAAGTCAGAGAACAAAGTGGAACAGCCAATATCATCAAAAATATGTTTGATCTGCAAAACCCAATTATAGCGTATATCGCAATTTCGAAGGTTATGTAATGACAACAATCTTTTAAAACACATGTACGGATATCTTGTTCTATCCATGGAAAAAATTTTAATTAGCCAGTTCATAGTTTCTTTAAAAACAAGAAATGACATGTGTGGGATGCCAAATTCAGAACGAAGTACACTATCAGGAGTATTTTCTGGGAGTTGGAATAACTTCTTGAAGAAACTTGATTGAGTTTGGTATATTTGGGCATTTACCAAAAAGACACTTAATACTAGAGATTCATAAATTTTCATTCTAGAAACCCAATCTGTAAATCTGGCATTGACCATAAGAGCCCTAACTGCTCCCGAAGCTTGTTTGGTCTTACAAACCTGTCTGTCAGTCATTTCCCTAAAAAGTGACGATGAAGAAAAAATGGTGCCTAGGCATTTATAACTCTTTACAATTCCTACTACTTCATTATTAAACACAAAATTTGATGTTGCTGGAGTGCCCCTTGAGAAAACCATAATCTTAGTTTTGCTCGTATTTACCGTCAAACAATTTTCTCTAGTATATTCCTCCAGTAAGATGCAAACATCCGCGAACAGAAGGAGGAGTATATCAGTTATGCCATCAATATTTATGCCAGTGGCCCCTTTCTGCCGTAAAAAGTTTTCCAAATCTGCCAAAAATAACGAAAATGAAATAGGGGCTCAGAGATTCATCCTGCAGGATACCCTCCGCTATGTTATACTCTTTGGTGTTAGAATTATTAGTTTTTACCTTAAACTTTGCCAAGTCATACAATTTTTTGACAATCAAAACAAACTGTGAGGATACAACAGAACTGAATAATTTTTGCCATAAAAGGTTATGACAGATGCTATCGAAGGCCCGCCTAAAATCTACGAAAAGAGCAAACACTTTTACTTTTTTTTTAATCTTAATTGTAGGTGTATTACAGACTGCAAAACAAAGATGTTGTCAGTACAACCGCGTTTTTTCCTAAATCCATTCTGGCATTCAGGAATCAATGAGTTTTCCTCGCAAAATTCATTAAGTCTACTCAGAAGCACTAGGGTAAATACCTTCGTTATGCAATTGGCCAAGGCAATGCCGCGATAGTTGTTGGGGTCGTCAGTCGGACCACTTTTATGAATCATGGTCATATTTACAGTACCCCAGTCAGCCGGTAGAGTACGGTCTTCCAAAATTTTATTAAAAAAGGAACAAAGAAAGAATCCAGTTATTCGGTAGGTTTTTGAGAAATTCATAACAAATTCCGTCACTGCCTGGGCTTTTATTATCTTTACATCTATGGAGTGCAAATCGAATCTCAGAATAAGTCCCTCACAGTCTAGTTTTGGATGTCTGGTGTCATAGAACAAATTATGGTTTGGAATTTTTGTAATTGTCAAAGTGTCATAAAATTCCTCCCAGGTCTCAACGGTAAGTCCAAGTGTAGTTTTTTTGCTACGAAATTTGCCTCAAGTTTGCCAAAATTCCGCAGAGGAACGACTGCTAGATAGCTGATTAGCAATTAAAAGCTCGTAGTCGGGCCTTTTTTTCTTTGTTATGTTTCTGTAATTTTTTTTTGCTAGAACAAATTTATTTCGGTAGTCGTCCGTAAAATTATTATGTTTGCAAACTTTCAGAGAATACATCATATTTTTTTTAACTCCTTACACTGCTTATCAAACCATGGCTTGTTGTTATTATTATAAGGAGGAACAAATGCACTTACCATATTGGAGCCAGAAGCAGACTCCCAAACTGCGCTTTTAAAATTTTGATAGGGCCACTCTATGTCAGGTTGAAATTTGATTTATGTGAAAACTGCATTTTGCCGACATAACGGTCACGATTCTGGCTATTTCACTTTAGTTTTGGGCTAGAAGGCACAAACGCTAGGTTTTGAGCAGGAGGTTTAATAGACATCATTAAACAACACCATACACTTTGATTTCCAACTTTGAATTACTCATAAATAGGCATCGTTTCGCACTGGTACTTATCCAAGTTACAAGTACTTATCCAAGTTACCTGATACCTAAATTAAAACAAAAAATGAAGTTAAAAAAAACCTCCAAATCAGTTAATTCAACCGAGAAGAAACTAAAAAACAAAAGATCAAGAGATCTTGGGTGGAAATAACGAAAACCTCCAAACCAGTTACTTCAACCAAGAAAAAACTATGGGTGGAAATAATTTTTTTTTTTAGTTTCTTCTCGGTTGAAGTAACTGATTTGGAGTTTTTTAACTTCTTTTTTTGTTTTAATTGCCTTAGGAGTATAATCCTACTGGAAATATTAACACGCCAGGACGAATCCATATCAGGTAACTTGGATAAGTACCAGTGCGGAACGATGCCTATTTGTGAGTGATTCAAAGTTGGAAATCAAAGTGTCTTTCTTCGCGACATGCGCATAAAGCCTAAGCGTGGATTTATTTGAGCGGGTTTCCTGAATTATATTGATCAGGTGACAAAACCGGTCAAAATTGATTACCAACAAAATAAAATTAAAATTAATTTCCCAAAATAGAAAACAGAAGTTCTCAAACAAAAAACAGCGGTTCTCAAACATTCCGCCCGCCTATAAAAATTCCCAAATTTTTATAACTTATTTAAGTTACCAAAAAAAAAATGAATTACGCAACAAAAAAAAATAAAAATAAATTCTTTGCTGTCTTGCAGCAAACAGGCTTTACCTTGGACAATAGGACAACATACCGAATTTTATTTTTAAAAAAATGACGGGACGATACGAGCAACTTGGTCAAGGCTGCGGTAAATCTTTGGGATTCTACCGAGCGTCCAGCGTAGGGGCAGGAGGTTTTCGTCTTTTAAGACTACCAAGTTGGCCACTTCGGGAGGGGGGTTCGTAAATATTCCATATGCCAACGGCGCCAAAAACGTTGCTGCAGTTGCTGAACAAGTTGCCAACCGGATAACCTATTTAGTTTGACATTGGTAAGATCCTCGTCCGGAGAAGCGGGTGACGGCTCCAAAGTCAGAAAATGTCCGAGGGCCGGGAGTTCAAAATAGCTTCGATTTGGACCAACACCGTGGTTAACTCTTCGAACGTCAAAATTTGAGTGCCGAAAATTCGTTTTAGATGGGTTTTTGTCGATTTTACTCCGGCCTCGTGAAAGCCGCAAAAGTGGTGAGCAGCGGGGAGGGGGGATTGATACACCATTTTATAGACAATGATTCTGCCGCAATAAGAAACGAGGAGATTGTTTCCCAAACAAAATTGGTCCCACAGTCACTGTACAGGGCAATACAACGCCCACACCTACCTACAAATCGACGAGGGGCTGCTAGAAAGGCGTCAGCCGAAAGATCAGAGACTGCCTCTAAATGGATTGATAGAAACAAATGAAAATGCACCCATAGGCCTTTTGACTTTTGATTCCCCGCCTCTTTGATAATGTAATAAAGAAATGGCCCATAAAATCGACACTGACATGGGAGAAGGACAACTGAGACACTCTTGGTTTTGGGTGGATCACCGACAAACGCACTATATGACGGGACTCACAAAACATCGGAAACATTTTGATATAACACTATGGATGGCTCGCTTAACTAATAAAATCTAGAACTGCTGGGCAAGGAGATACTCTAAAAGGCGGAGGCCGGGATGGCCATGGTCTCAGTGGAATTTTTTAATAATTCAGACGGGTTAGTGGATGATCACGTGGTAATGACATCCGGTGCTTAACTTCGTAGGCAAGGTTGGTGGGACGTAATCGTCCGCCCATCCTAAGAACTCTATAGGGGTCCAAAAAACGAGATAATTTTCGGAGTGGTTCGAAGTTTTTTTAAATCCTCAGAAAAGATCTCCTGTTGAACAACTCTAATAATAACTACAAGGGAAAGATAAAGTTCTTCATAACAAAGAGCACGCCAAACTCTTAAACAATAGGCCAAAATTACCTGAATTTTACGCAGAGAGGAAAAAAACTAGTCGATTTTCTTCCGGGGGAACTTCTTCATCATTTAAGTCCAAAGTATTCGAGATAGGTCATACATCAATAGGCGAGGCTAACCACGAAGGGCCAGTAAACCAAAGAGGAAGGTTAATCAATTGAGTAGGAAGTAAACTCCTAGATAAACAATCTACAGGGTTTTCTACTCCATTAATATGGTACCAACAACTAGGGGGGGGGGGGGTTCTGGCTGAATACTGGTTACCCGATTGGTAACAAATACTTTTCTTTTCGATAGACATGATTTAATCCAAGCCAGTGTCACTTGGGACTCAGACCAAGCAAATATCCTATCAATTTTTATAGAACTGAGATGACCAATTACAAATTCACAAATTCCATGAACTCTGACAACAGTAAAGCACCACATAATTGTTTTTAAGGGGAAAACTCTACTCTACTTTTTGCACACATCAGTCCTATAGAAATATTTCCATCAGGGCCTAATTGTCGCAAGTAAACTGCTCCAATCATCGAGGCATCACAAAATCCATGGATCTCTGTAGTGATAGAACTTGGTTGGACGATATAACAAGGAATAGGTTTTTCGCCACTAAGTTTTTTATGAAAATTTTTTCAAAAATATGTTAAAACCCACTGCGTAAATTCCTAAAGAAAAAAATTTGTTCGTTTGTCAGTGGTTTTTAAATAAGATAAAAAATTTGCTTACACACACGCAAATCCTTACTAGAATCTAAGTACTTATCTGACGTTTCGCCAGAAATTCTACTGCCGTTATCAAAGAAGTTTATTCTTTTCAAAAACTTTTTTCGATTCTTTTTTAAAATATCTGTCTGTTGTCATACAACTGACTGACTTTGACTAATATATATTTCAAATATTAACTTGACAGTTTGGTGCGTCAATAGTAGCCAACAAGATATTGGGTGAATTTAGTAAAATTTAAAATCAAAATTATATTTGTTTGAGTGTTTTCGATTTTAGATTACATTATAAAAATACAAAATTTTTATTTTAAAATATCAAGTATAAAGATTATCTTTTGACTGACTTTAAGAAAAAATACATTAGAAACCCAAAGAACATCAATGCTATTTTTCAATTTATTTTCAAAAAACCTTTTTGATAATCTTGTTTTAAAATTGGAAGCTAAACTGTATTTATATCAACTGATATGCTAGCTATGCATTCATCTTCATTAAGATAGATGCAAGTTGCTTCTTTGATTTTTCGTTTAATTTTGTCTGGTTCTTTTTGTAATATACTGGTTTCTCCCCACATTACTCTATGATCATTTTCAAAAGAATGTTGGCAAATTTTAGACCTCTCCCAGTCTCCCCTTCTGAGGTACCCCTTTGGTCATTTATTCTAACTTCAAGAGGCCTTGAAGTTTCTCCAATATAAAATTTACCACACTCGCAAGGAATTTTATAAACGATATTTTTTGAGTTTTGCTCAGCATTTAATTGTTTTGTTTTGTTTAGAATTGATCTAAGAGTATTTGATTTTTTAAAAATTGTTCTAATATTATAATTATTTGCGATTCGTTTAATTTTTTCCGAAATACCTGGTATAAAAGGAATTATTAAATTTGCTTGAACTCCACCAAGTAATACCCAATCAAATATTGAATTGATGGCACAAGGAACACCATTTTCTCCTTTTTGAAATCCTACAACAAGCATCTGACTGAACAAGTCAACTCCTATTAAAAGGTCAATATCAGTGGGAATTCCAAAATCTGGATGTGCTAAGTCCAACCGTAGATAGAAAATACCCAAGATATGTAACTGATAAGTGGAAGTGAGAATAGTCCGTTGCACTTCCACTCGTTATAAACCCTGATCAGGCAACTGGTGCTCCCCATTTACCTTGCGGCAAGTATGGAAACCAAAAATTTTGTTTTGCCGAGTAACTGGTAGAGGGCGCTAGCGGAGACGGCAATTAATAGGTAGTGCTGGCAACGAGGATAGAGAGGATACGTGCTAATATCCGACGCAAGCCGACGGTATCCGAACAGCAAGCCAAGCCATGAAAGGGGAATTACCGCAAGTTTTTGATTCTTTGCTGAATACCGGTTTATCAGTGGCGTAAATGAATGAACTTGTTGCTAAGGGAATGGGAGCTGGTAGAGAGATCATAATATAAATTAATGAATATGCTGAATGAAGCAAGACAGTTTTTATTATTATTAAACGATTATATTTAACTTTACAGTCTGCCTGACTATCAAATTTTGCGATTCGTTTTTGACACACTTCCCGTAAACCGATTTTAATAAAATTTGGCACAGTAGTGTAGTTCGGATGATAATACAATACCTATTATGAAAAAAAATTGGTGGGTAGGGGGTGGTTAAGGTTTAAAAATAAGGGGCTAAATTCATTGACACACTTCCCGTGTCCATCATCCACCAATTATTGAAATATTAGAAAACAATTTTTAATTCTAAGTAACACTTAAATCAATAAGTAAAATAAATAAGTTTTTTATCCCAAATTTTATTATTTTTTAATAGCAATGTTAAGAGTGACAAAATCAATTCAAATCAATTTTTTCTTTGTAATATAATAAATTGGTAATATTAAATTAAAAACTAGTATAAAGTATAAATCTAGCCAAAAAATTAAATTTACCTAAATGCATTGTAAAAAACTTGTCATGTCAGTCAGTAAACCTTTAAAGTTAATTTAAAAATGCAGCATACATTTTAGGCCCATTATTTGAAATACTAAGTAGGTTTCTTTATAAAGATTGATTTAAAGTATGGTATTTTCAAGGGTATTATTTATAAAAATAGGTTTTTGAGGAAAGCATTTATTTGATTATTTAGAATATATAACTTTGAGATATTAGTTTTTCTGGTAGCCGTAAAAATAAATTGAAAAAGCAAATATTAAAAAGGTATTAAAAATTAAAATAATTTGCTTAATTAGCCAACTACTATAGGGTCAAACCATATCAAATCAACCAAAAGCACTTTTCGTTTTGACCATCTCCGATTTTGATGATTTTTGGTACACTTATTCTTCTGATCCAAAAACTTAAAAATCCAAAAAATTAAATTTTTTGGATAAGCGGATTTTGTTTTATTGATTTTTGAAAATAAAGAAATTGACCAATATGCCCTTGACAGGCACTTACAAAAATAGCAATATCTCAAAAACTATTGGTCCTATAGAAGCGAGTTATAGCTTATTTTGAAGGTTTTTTAAAGACCTTTTTAAAGATGTCTATCACCATGTAATTTTTTGTTTTTTAATTTTTTTAATATTTTTTTTTTGAAAAATCTTGAAAACACCATTTTGAATTTTTTTCAAAAAAATATTTTTTTTTCAGTATTTTTTTAATATTTTTGGAAAATTTCAGGATGGAGAAGTTATTGGTTCTATTTTTAAAAAAATAATATAAAAAACCTTGCAGGAAAAAACCATACATTTTTTGATAAATACCTATATATTTACTCTTTATATCTAAAAACTTGTCAATTGCTCCCAGTCTTGTAAATAAGATTCATAAAAGATTTGTCCAAACTTGTTTATTCCTGCAAAATTTTGAGTATTTCTTCAATTGTCCTCCCCTCCACCCAAGATCTTTTCACCCAGCTATTATACATTTAAACATGTTAATTCCTGCAAAATGTTTAGCTCCTCCCATTACTTTTTATTGGCCCTTACCCCTATTTGTATCATTTCTGGTTCAGACAGGAAAAGTTTTGACAATAATTAAGTGCAAACCTGCGGTTTATGTGATAAATTGCTATTTTTTAATTTAAAACATTTATCGGAGTCGTGTGTTGTAAAATGGCACAAAATAAGCCAAAACAATGGACAAAATTTTTTGTGAGGTGTTGTGATCCATTAAGTCAGGAGAAACATTCCGGAAAGTTACGGAATGTCACAAATTGGATGACTTCCTTTAAAGGGGTGGAGACTGGCATGAAAATTTGTGACAATTGTCGAATAAAACTTTCCCAGGAACACAAGGAACAGGATGAACAACCATCTCCTGTAGCAGGGTAAGTAATAGTAACGAATACCTACCTACATTTTTACTTGTTTTTTTTTTGTGTGTTGTGGCTCTGCTAATAATTTTAGGGTAATTATTTAGTATCCGGTTTTCTGCCGTTTTTGGTTTTAAGTGAAAAATTCTTTATGGGGGCACCTACAGGCCTATAAGTTTGATTTCATCCTTTGCAAAAATTTATGAGTTATTAATACATAAGAGGCTGTTAGATTTTTTTCTGACAAATTCACTTTTAAACTCTTTTAGAGTTGAACAAGTCAATAATTTCGACTCTTGAATCTAGGGGAGCGGCCTGTGGACTTTTTTTGGATTTATCAAAAGCATTTGATACAATAAATCATGAAATTCTTTTGGAAAAATTAGAAGCGTACGGGGTTAGAGGAAGTGCTTTGGATTTATTTTGCTCGTATCTGACTGAAAGACCACAAAAAGTTACAATAAATTTGAACAACAATAAAATAACGTCAGAATCAAACGTCATGACAGGAATTCCGCAGGGAAGTATTTTTGGTCCTCTGCTCTTTGTTATTTATCTTAATGATCTAAACCATGTCATCAAAAATCCAAACCTTCTGGCCAATTACGCAGATGATGCCAACGTAGTGATGCCGGTTTATCGGGAGGGGAAGTGTTCCTCAAATATTTTACAAAAAAAATTAGCAACGTAAATATTTTTTATTGTAAATTTTCTATTATTCTTACTTTTAATTTTTTTGTTATAACCATATTAGGTAAATTAGCCCTGTATTAAATATCTTATTATTTTTTTAAAGTATGACTCCATTATTTCTCCATCCTAAAATTTTCCAAAAATGTTAAAAAAAAAACATTGAAAAAAAAAGAAATATTTTTTTGAAAAAAATTAAAAAATTTGTTTTTGAGATTTTTCAAAAAAAAATTTTTTTTTTTTTAATTAAGAAAAAAAAATTGTTTAATTTATATTGTGTCACACATATTTAAAAAGGTCTTTAGAAACCCTTCAAAATGAGCTTTCACTTGCTTCTATAGCATCAATAGTTTTTGAGATATTACTATTTTTGTAAGTGTCTGTCAAGGACATATTGGTCAATTTCTTGATTTTCAAAAATCAATAAAACAAAAACCGCTTATCCAAAAAATTTGATTTTGAGTTGATTTTTGAGCTTTTTGATAAGACGAATAAGTGTACCAAAAATCATCAAAATCGGAGATGGTCAAAACTATTGCCTGGTTGACTTGATATGGTTTGACCCTATACCAATATCATGCTATGCTATGTGTGTGTGGGAAGAAATATCATTAAGGTAATTTAAAAATGGATGTAAAATAATAAAGATATCATTTAGGTAAATAATAAATCACATGAGTCCAATTTTTAAAAAAATCTTCATGAATTATTTTTTTATAGCAACCAGAGCTGGAAATAATTTAATACTGTACTTAACTTTCCCCACCAAACTAATCTAAAGGCTCTTGAAAAAAAAACTCTGCCTCATTTTAAAAAGTTTGCAATAAATTAAAATAAAGTGGTTTTACAGGTGTGGCGGTGAGCAGTAACTGTGACCCACTCTGCGAATTTTCATGAAAAAGTTCTTAAATCGTAGTTACAATAGGTCCAATGTTGTATAACTATCACTTACGTGACATTTAAATTTTTTGGTTTAAACAAATGCGATCTAACAGAATTAAATAATAAAATTTTATTTCTGTACTATATTTTACACAACTTTTTAATTCATTAAAAGTTATCTTATTATTATTTTTTTTTAATGGGAGAACGAATAACATTTAGCATACATGTACGTATATTGCATCAGTTTCTTGTGAAAGTTAGTTTCACTATGTCTATTGAACATCGAATCTTTGTCTACTTTCATCTAGTGCCTTGGAAGGTTGGTATATGTCTTACTTGAATCCATCCATACTTAATTTGTGGTCAGAGTTGTGGTACTTGATCGAAGACTTGATCCTACTAGAATGATTTTTACATGTAGCTCCATTCACTTACCCTAGCATGTTATACTTAAAAAGAAGTATACATTTTAAGTTTTATCAAAATAGTACTTATCCAAAATCTGATCACAGCTTTAAGTAGTTATTTTTTCTTTGGTGAACTGCAAGAATCTAAGTCAGTAGTTTTTATTTTAAAGAAACTATCTTAGTAGAACTCAAAAGATATATATGGACTCAATGGCCCTCACTAATGCGCCCATACACGGATGCAACTAATATATATGTCATATATGCTCACTTGTAAACTTTAAGTCCAAAATTGGCAAAGTATGTTGCATAAACTAAGCTTTAATGTCTTTTAAAAAATTTTGAATCCTACCTTTTACTGTATAATTTTTTCTAGGCTCATCTTACGAGTATGTTCGCTAATTACTAATACATTCTTTATCGGTGATAAACATACACACCAAAAACACAAAGAACATGCCTTTTTATTTTTTCTGTATCTGTCATTATTTGTTTTGTTAGACCTATGTTCTTAAAGCTCTTTGCTCAACGTATCACATTCTCGCCTACCCTGACTTTAATTTAAGTAGGTAATAAACTTCAGCAAACTCAACTCGTTGGGCCATGCTTATCTATATTCTGCCATAAGGGTTTGGGTTTCCTTTTACAGAAGAGTATAAAATTCAAACCCACCTTAAAAGAGCAGTCTCATAAATAGCTAGTCGGGAACTTATGATGTACAAGTTTGGGATGAGATGTAAAACAAATATTTCCCCATAACAAAAGCTAGTTTCACTTACTGTGCTGCTCTTTGTGGGCTCCAAATATGGTGTGAACTGCAACCATCGCAGAAGAAATCATGTTAATTTTTCTCAATCATTGCACCACCATTATTAGTCATAAGTTATATTTTTGTGCGAGTTTAGTTGTCAAAGTTGAATTGACACGGCCGCGGCCATTGTGAAATAACAAAACAAACCGCGGTGTTGCCGCGATAACGAATTCGCTACGTAACGATATCGGTATGAGCCACTGGAATAGCACCCCTGATACTCTATGCATTGAAGGCGTCCCCGTATAGCGCTGCCTCTAACCGCAAATCATACATACATACATCTTTTACAAAAACTTTATCAATAACACCTCATGACCGTGTGGTCTTGAGCGCCGATTTCCTGTGCTGGATATTGATGGTTCGATCCATCGCTAGGATATACTTTTATTAAACGTTGTCTATTGTATAATTTCTGTAATAGGGGTCACAGCGCGATGGGTCATTGCGGTCATCCTCATATGCATAACCTACAATAGGGTTTAGGTTCATAGAGCTACAGTAATGACGTCAGAGAAATCCACATCTTGGTGGATGACTCATTTGACAATATATCTATATAGGCTCTTTACATATGAATCTAAAATAAGTATCATTTAAGAGGTTGGATAGTGCAGACGGTTAGACTCTAACCTTAAATTAACAGGCGCCTGTCAAAATCAGCTGGAGAGTGATTGACGTCGGAGCTGACGACCATCTTGGATTCAAAGACTTGTATAACAAGTCAATATTTCACAGAGGGCGAGCTACTTAGTAGTAAGCGGGTAAATTACAGTAGCTAGGGTATATGACAGACCTCTAGACCTTGAAAATATTATGAGTTTGACAGTGGGTGATCCTCAGTAGACCAACAGATAAAAAGCAATTAACCTAAAAGCAATTCAGAGATTTGGCGCGTGCCACTAATTAGGGCGTGGCACCTAGCGGTATATATCAAAGGACTTGCGGTTAGATCCTTATCAGTAAAAAGTTCCAACGGGAGAGTTAAAAAGAGATTGCGAAACTGGGGCCATTTATCGAAGTCACCGTAGAACTTGTATTGCTCCAAATGATTCAACTTGGCCGATTGTGTTAGCTGTATAACAAGTTGAGTGATAGAGTGGGAATTTGTTGATTGAGAAGGAGAAGGTTGGAATTGTTGAGGGGGAAGTTGACCTTGCTGAGGGGGTACCGTAGGCGAAATATTTTGGTTTTGTGATTTTTTTATGTATTCTTTTGCACGCCTTACAGCGCTATAATATTGATTTTCAAAGGGTCCTCTCTCGCTGTCCGTTTCCAGCTCCTGAGGATCAATTTCCTCTAACCTATCTGCAATTTCGTTAAATCTGCCCAACAATGGTACAATGATTTCCAAGCGCATTTGTAAATTCTCGATTTCATTAGGATTAAAAGATTTGTCCAAAAACTCGATGAATCGCGTTAGTACACATTTGATAATGCCTCTTTTGTAGTGCAATAATTTTACCTCTTGGGCAACTTGCTGCTGAGCCAGCTCTTCAGCAGTTTGCTCTTCGGTGTCTGAAACCATTTTTTTTTAAAAGAATTTACTTTGATTTTTACCCGTCTTTTATACACGTTTAAGAACGCAAATTACCCTTAAATAAAGCTTCCAGTTATAAGCTTTTTTATCGTTAAATTATTCGTTACCACCCACCCTACCAGAGCAGGCAGATTTCACGATTAAATCTAGGTAAAAAAGGAATAAACAGAGTAATAAAATAGACTAGACTCACAGGAAAGACCTTGCTGCTAGCTGTCTCTGGAACCATATGCTGCTTCCAATTTTATCCGAGGCTCTAGCACTTTTTTTGTAGTTTTGTCCGAGTTTTTTTCTCTCGTATTTTCATTTACGGATGTCCGTTTTGATGCACATAATTTCACACACGTTTTTTAGTGTCCTGACTCTATTCCGCAGGCTTCACTTTTAGTAATCCGCTTCGATGCGTACGGATTTACTCACATTTTTTAGTGTCCTGAATTGATTCCACAGGTTTCACTTTTTAGGTCTGTTTTTGTTAGGTTTTTTTTAGTGTCCTGAATTGATTCCACAGATTTCACTTTACACCCCGTTTCGTTGCTTATGGATTTACTGTTTATTTACACGTGTCCCGTCTCGATACCACAGGTTAGGTTTTCACGTGCTAGCTGGTCCCGTCTTGATTCCGCGGGTCCAACTTTTCATTCGGCCGAAGGTCCAATGACCACGATAGTCATAAAAATCAGAATACTGTAGGAAAATTATTTTTATTGTTGAAGATACATTCGGTTTGTGATGTACTTATTTTTTACAATACGTAAGAATTTTCGGTTTTTCTTGTCCACTGAGAAGAATCTCCTCTCGAGGCCGCTGGAGGGGCTATTGAATATATGGGTCAATACACCAATAGGATAACTGTATTCTGGCGCGTACAGCACGATGACGGCAGGAAATATCGAGCGGTGGTTTACAAGTCGAAGCATATACTGTAATATTTACCATACGTCTCAGTGGCGTGTTTGTAGATTTTTTAAATCATTCTATTAAACTTGCTCACAAATTACTAATGCCGGGTTTAGTATCAAGATAAATATTAAGTTTTACTTTGTTTCTCGCTTAATACCACCCAATAAGGACAATCACCAACTTTTATAATTCTACCCCCATTTATAAACGTTACTGTTGCTGTTTGACGTTGCATGGCTCCTATATATATATATATATATATATATATATATATATATATATATATCTTTCTCCCTTCGTAAAAGGAAAAAAGGATAGATATGTTTTAAATTGGGGGTAAGCACTGCCATGCTAAAAATTTTTAAAAATTGTGGAATTTAATTTTTTTTATTATTATTTAATTTTATTGTTTGTATTCAAGTCGATCCCTTAAGTTAACATAGTACTTATTTTTCTTATGGCAACGATTCGTTATGTATTATAACTTTATCAAGCCTCAGAGGAACAGTCTCATCCTATGTTCTGAATCACAGCCCACCAAATCCAGTCGCATGGCCCCTTTTTTTGGCATATAAAGGGGCCATGATACTGGATTTGCAACATTCTTGAAAAACAGAAATTAATGTAAAAAACAGGGCGTAAAATCTACTGCGCATGCCTGGCGCAGTCTGCTTGGGGCCAGAAGAGTTTCTGACTTTGCATTTTTTCCAGGCTAACTTGATAAGGAGAGTTGTGATCGGCACGGGAATGCAAGGGTAGGGCCGTTATAGTCTCTCATAGTTATATGGTTCAAATCTACTTAGCTCTGCTTACATTTTAAATTATGAGGCTACACAAACAGTATTTTGCTATTATGATTTCAATTTCTTGCATCGTACGTTGACCAGTACATTTTAATCTACGAAATCTTTGATACCCCCAATTACGGAAAGATAGCGTTTATGAAATTTGATTGATATAGTAAGCTTGTCATACAGATGTAATTATAAATATCTGCAAAATAAAAATTTTCGTTGAAATGAAATGAGTTCTTTTTCTTTAAGCTGCTATATATAATTATCTATAATACATTTAAAAATTCTTAACGTCGCTCCCATTTTAAATTACGAAGCATTTTGCTAAACTACGATTTCAATTTTTTTTGCATCGTAAGTTGACCATTTTATTTTTTGCATCGGTAAACGACCCCAATTTAAATTCCTAATTTTTAAAAATTCAACGATAAATTTAAATTATCACATAACCAATTTAAGAAAGTTCACTGCTCAGCCATCAATTTTTTAACTTACAAACTCTACACCATCACCAAAAACCATGACCAAAAAGGCTTTCAATTTGCAAATTTTTCCAATTTTCAAAAATTCAAAGATGATGGTTTTTACGCTTCGAACTACCGCAATCTCGGATCCGTACCACCAAGCTCTTCAGGTGGCGCTATAACGTCGCGAATTCCGGGAATTACATTTTCCCACTGTCTTCAAAATTTTCTCACCGCCATCAAAATTTTCCCAGCCTGAAGTATCGCATTACCTACCTTGCCTTCATCCTGCATGGTAATCACTTGTTCTCTTCCGTCGTGGTGGCTATCAACCCATTTCGGGCCATTGCCACGGATTCCGTAGCTGTCTAGCTTAAAAGATAGAAGGTTATGATCACCAAAGAAGAAACCTGCAACTTTATTGTTAGAGTCCAGATTTTGTAATACTGCGTAACCCCCTAATGCACCCTGGGTTGTTTTGTTTATTTAATATCACCAGCATCCCTCTTTTTGAATAATGGTATAACACGTGCTCGTTTCAGGGCAGATGCAAAATCTATGTCAAGAAACGAATGATTTATCAAATCTCTTAATGGGGTACTAATGTCCGCTGCTATTGTTTTCTTAATGAGTACGGTATCTCATCTATCCCTGAGGAGTCCAAACCAACCCAACCCAACCCTACCTGTGAATTATGTTTAAAACCCCATAGCACGATGCTTGAGTCAAATAGTTTGTATTATATTTAGTTTGCTGTGCACATGTTATATTATAATCTATAGGACTTGTAGTCGTTTTAAGTGATTCTTCTTATGAGAGAAAATAATGAGTCAACCATTTACTCCAATTCGCGTAATGAGTCACCGTGGATGTTCGTGATGCAATCAGGAATTTTGGGCTTATTTGTAACAGTATCGGTTTTTATTATGCCTAAGCAGTTTTTGATTTATTAGATGACTTTGTCAGCAGAGAGTTGTTGTAATCTTTTTTACTTGCTATTATTTTGTTTTTCTATTGATTAATAAAATTTTTGTATTGTAGGTTCAGAGTAATATTTTCGAGTTCTACATTTCTGATAGAGTTTCCTCAGAAACTTACCTCGTTCGATGATTTTCTCAGTTAACCAAGGCTTGCTTATTAGCCATCCATACATAGTAGTATGGAGGCTATTGAGATCGTCAAATAAAGTTTTTTTTATTCTGTCTGTCTGTCTGTCTGTCTGTCACTAATATGATTACGCAAAAACTGCTTTAACCGAATTTTATCAAATTTGGCACAAAAATTCTTTGTCGCCAGATGCAAATCAAGATAAGATAGATAATTGCATTTTCAACCAAAAAAAAAATACTACTAAAAAACCATTGCTAAACTATATGCTGAGTAAATTTTTTCAGGTGTATTATATCTTTTAATTAGTGTGGCTATTTTTTTTGTAATATAGGATATTTTATTCATAGTTTTATTTTTAGGATGGTACGACAAAAGTTATTTTATTTAAATCTTTGTTTTATTTTTATGAAGGTACAGAAAAAATTCAGAGTTCAAGAATCAAGAGAAAACTTTATAAATTTTTTAAAAGTTTTATTATGTTTAAAAATAAGTTTTTCTTTATAAATATTTATATCTTGCAAAAGATAAATGCATACTTTCCATTGGGAAATTATCCTCAACAAACAATTTCATGTATTTTTTGTTGTATGCCAGCATTTTACTCAATTTTGTCTATATATTTTGCATTTTTGTTTTGCTTATTTATGTTGTATTTGTAATTTCTTTGTTAACATGTAATTCATATCTTTTGCTTTTTTTCTTTGCAGCCAGCTATACAGGGTAACTTTCCACAGCAAAGGCACGAGCTAAGGGAAGCTTTTATTAGAGGAGAGTTATTACGGATAGGTGCACAAAGGCCCTATCGCTTTATTTCTTAATAAGTGTCCTTTTTTTTAATTGTGGCGAAGTCCGGCCAAAGTGTCGATATGAGGTTGTTAAACTTTAGGAATAAAAAGTTTTTATGGAATCTCAGCTAATTGGCAGGTCGACGACTTCCACACATTCAAGGTAAAAACAACAAGTCAGTTTGGGGCCGCTCGCCGCCCTCAGGGGCCATTAAATTAAAAAGTGTAGTCATTTTAACGAAAACGTAAAATATTGAAGAAGATCCCTTGAGCTTTTAACCCCTAAAAGAGTTATGCCTCTATCCTGTGACAATCATTCTGCAAAATTTTTATTTTGTAAGTCCAACCCTCGGTCCAACCGGTTTAAGCTATAAGCACCTCCGCTAATATTTTAATGTTTTTCCGTGTTTTCTCTCCCAGTGTAAACTATTTTTGACATTTCCAGTAGTCAAACTTTGGTATCAATTACTTTGTTTTGTACGGGCTTCTTATAGCGCTTTTATATAAGGACGGTTTAAAAATGTTGCCGTATAAACACTAAAACTGTTTTGAGTACTAAATCGATTTAAGAAAGCAGTTTATCGCTTTAAAACCTATATTAGGGTCGGTATAAATACTTTAAAAACGCTTTAACACATTCCAACTTACTGAACCCTGGTTTTACCAAAAAATTTGTTGTAAACTTAGTTGATTTACTTTTTTTTGTTTTTAAACTGACATTTCATGATATTTAATAAAGAATGTATAAACCCTTGGAAAAGCGATTTTATTTTAAAGTCTCTATATAAAACCGGTTTTAGGGGTATATAAACGCAGTCAGTAATCCGTTAAAAAATGTCTTGTTTCAATTTCTTTGAGGAAGCAGGTTTCTGATAATACTAGTTTTGGTAGTCATATGCATACTAAACCACCGTGGTTACGAGAAGTATATCGTGTGGAAATGGGGCATGATCTTATTTTCCCCCGTAGACCAGTGAACAGCGTCTTAGCCTGCAGAACAGAGATCGCAGGATCGCATCTCGGCAAGTACACATTGCTTCACACAACACCGAATGTGACTTGACACGACGATGGGCGACTTCTCAGCAGCTCCGCAGTTGACGTTGTGCACAACAAAGTAACAACAAACCAGGTAGAAGTAGGTTGACACAAAAAGGGTCTATTATGCGGCCTAATTGCCAGGCCTACGGCCGCCTATCTACTACTATTCTACTACTACTATTCTACTACTACTATTCTACTACTCATGCGATTTTCATTATCACCTTAAAACTGCCCACGCAAGACGATGTGCCACTCGCGAGGAAATCTCTCCCAAAAATATCGTCACAAAACGAGTCGCTATAGATTTATAGAAAAATACATTAGATAAACGTATTTCAGAGAAATGAATAATGGTGAAACTGTACTTTGTAGAAATCGAAATTTGGAGAAATATACATCGAACAAATCATAAAACAGAGAAAGCGTTTAATGTAGAAATTGGTAAGGCGAAAATATGGTCTATGCCTGACAGCTGTTTGTATGCGCACTTAGAATAAGAAAGGGTGTAGATAAAATTATTTTAGAATTTTTTTCCTTAACCAACCCGACTTGTCCCAACTAAACTTAAACCATTCAAACCAACCCAGATCAACCCAAATACCTAGGCCAAAACGATAGGCCTTTTTTTGTGGTCCCGCGGCGCGGCGCAAAGTGGATCGAGCAATAGGGATCTTCGGAAATTTGTATATTTCTCAGCTTTTATGCGACTGATTTTGTTCGTCTATGCCTTGCTTGAAAGCTGATTTCATGTGCTTTTAGGAAAATACATTGAGAGTTTCATACCTATATACTCAGTGCTACGTGGGCTGTTCAAATAGTATCATAAACGTGAAAAATAATACTCATTATTTTTTGTCCTATGATTTTTAATGATTTTGTGGTAAAATTTAAGATATTCCTTAAAAAAATTGGCTACTACTCAAAAAAAAATGAATCAGAAGACTTACATCGATTTGAATTTAAAAAGAAAATACTTTCAACTCACCTGATATCTAATATATCACTTGTTGAAGAAGAAGAAGAAATACGAATGAAAAGTCCAGAGTCCGCTCATGAAGTTGGATTATATTTTGCGAAGCTGTAGAAAAATATTAATATCTATCTGAAATATAAGCTGGGACAAAAAAAATTAGACTTTTTAAATTATTGTTAATAACTTTAAATCCAATGGACCGATTTTTAAGAAAGTTACATTGCTGTGTATTGCATTTATTAGAACAAGTGTCAAAAATGGCATTCTTTAAAAATCGAAGAGGGTGGACAATTTAAAAGATAGCAGTTTTTCACCCCTCATGAAAGTTTTTTTGTGCGTCACTGGCACCAAAATAATTTTGTTCTTTGAATGCTGCATTTTTCCCGAACATAAAAATGTTTGACTTGTTCAAATAGACCCCTTCTTTGTTCTTGGTCTACTTTTGCTATATATCGCAACGTGACTTGGAAAGGAGGCTGTAGCTCCCAAGGCGCAGAGAGGCGTTAAAGCTAATTCATTGGTAAACGCCTTCTCCGGACAACTAAAAGGCGATATATAGATATAGACTAATAAAATAAAGTGTACATGCAGATCCTAAAGCATGAGTAAAATACAATTTTTCCAAAAATTTGCGTTTTTCGGTACTAAAAGAAAAACGAAAAGACAGAATCTTCAAGATAAATATCGAGTCGATGTTATGTTTTATTTCGGATAATTATTTTAGCTGTAATTTCTGGATTTTATGGTAGAGTCATGATGTTGTTGCAATGCTGTCTGCAGAATTCTTACTTTCAGGAAAAAGACAGGTATTTTCGACAGGAAGATGGTCTACTTATGGGATCTCCAGTTTCGCCGGTAGTGGCCAACATCTTTATGGAATCCTATGAAGAAGAAGCTCTGTGAACATCTTGGCAGAGACCCAAACTGTGGTCGGATACATGGACGACATATTTATCATCTGGAACAAGGACCATGATACACTAGAATAATTCTTTCACCACGTCAACAGCATAAGAAACTGCATCACATTAACTCTGGAAAAAGAAGAAAATTGTCAGCTTCCTTTTCTCGACGTTCTAGTCACCAAAAATAATTCAACCATAACCACTTCCGTATATCGCAAACCAACTCATACTGGACAATATCTAAACTTCAAATCAAACCACTCAAGAAGCTTTAAATAAAGAAAAAGCAAAAATTCGATCCGACCTCTGAAGGAACGGTTTCTCCAACTACACGATCAATAAAACTTCAGAACGCACCAACACAAAGGACGACAGACGTAAATACTGAAAGGAAGGCGACGCTTATAATTCCATACAGCAAAGGAATCTCAGAAAAGATAAGAAGAATAGGCAACCAATACGATCTTTGGACTATTTTCAAAACGACCACAACAATAAGA
This sequence comes from Oxystoma pomonae, assembly GCA_963921995.1. Taxonomy (NCBI): domain Eukaryota; kingdom Metazoa; phylum Arthropoda; class Insecta; order Coleoptera; family Brentidae; genus Oxystoma; species Oxystoma pomonae. The sequence continues at coordinate 46,468,870 of OY998166.1, forward strand.
AGTCGATTAACAAAGACTAAACCACAACGCCACGACACCAAGAACTGACACCATCGGAGAAACCAGCCGACCCATGGAAGTTCGCCTTACAGCACACAAATGCAAAACTAGACAAGGGGACACAACTGGATCAAAAATAGCTCAACATTGCTGGGACAAACAACATCACATGGAATGGAAAGCGGCAAAGATTGTCGCCAAGGAGGAAAATCTATTTAAGCGGAAGTTCAAAGAAACAGCATTTATACAGAGGAACCATAATATATTTTCTCAACAAAGCGTCACCATCAAGGTTGTTTGGGAACCCATACTTTTCGGAGTTGACAGATTTCAACTGCGAAAGGGCGGAACCAACCAAGTGTAAACGTCATGGTTCTTAACACAGCTTTTTTATGGTAGTAGTAGTATTAGGTAGTCTTAGTTTTTGTTAGTATTGACCTGATGACGATTGCAGATATAAGCATTCGAAACGTTGTGAAAAAAATGGAAGTTCGAAACTCTAACTTACTCTCATGAACCTTAATAGTAGTTTATGTAACTAGTGCGGAAAGTGCCACTTTTCCGCACGTGATTTCAGATGGACAAACGACGCGTCAGCGGAGTTTGGCCAGAAATCAAGGACAGAACAGTCACTTTACGCACGTGTTAGTTACAATTTTTTTTTTACGACCACTTGAATGTGCCGTCAAACAGACGTAAAGAGAGTCAGGTGGACGTAAAGAAAAAAAAGCCCATAATTAAAAATCCTAGTGCGAAAAAGCATGGGGGTAAATTCCGTACTGAAGGCGTTAAAGTGCAACTTTCCGCCCGCAAATTAGTGCGTAAAGTAAGTACTTTCCGCACGCGAATAGAAAAAATAATTTAGTTAAATACCTGTTAAATTATTTTTAGATGTGCTAAAATACACTTATAGTAGGACACGTTTTTTGGTAAATTTTAAGACTGTAAAGAACTTTAATTGAAAGAAATTAATACCACCTTATGTCTTACATACGTTACGCTTTTAATAATTAAATTTTTTGGTGTTTTTTGGATCAAAATGGCAAAATAGAAATCATATATGCACGATAACGCTAGAGATGATTTTTATTAAAGAATATGCTTAAATTATTTCCATCTTTCTCTAAAATACTTTTTTATAGCCTGCTATCTCTTCAGCAACTTTAAATATTTTTTATTTTAACAGAAAAAATGTTTTTTGGCAGTACTTTTTTTGAAAGCCTAAAAAACAGTGAAATCGAAAGTTTGGAAAGAAAGCTTTAAAATGTGAGCAAAATCATGGCATATAAATGTGAAAAACATAGTAAAAATTACTTAAAGAAAGACGTTACCCCTCAAATTATGCTAAAAAATTTTAAGCGTTAAATTACCATCATGGCTTTACCATTACATAGGGTCGATCCACTGTGCGGCGTCTCGAATAAAAGTCAAGAGAGCTTATTTGCCTGTATAAACTGCGCTTATTAATAAGTTTGCACCAATTTTTAATTTTCGACTTACTTTAAATACTGATCTCGGTTCATCTGTTACATTTGATTGAAAGTAATCTTATTGTGGTAATGCTTTATTTTTTATTGTAGATTATTGTTAGAAATTAACAAAATATTTCGATAAATGCAAAATAATCAATTCACATAAAAATATAACCTAAAAATTACTTTGACATTTTCGGTCCGATCGGTTATGGCCTGCTTGACAGTTTCTTATTTGCAGCGATTTGATTTTGCGGCTAGCCACCTTGTACCAACCAAACCAAACTAGAGAACAATAGCAACAAAAAACATTTATATATTCAAAAGATCCAATGGGAGGAGGGGAAGGAGGATGGGGTTTCATATCAGTAGCCAATAGTCTATTTACGAATCATGTTCCCTTCCCCGTTGTCCCAAAAATTGAAGCAACCGATCGATGCAACGTTTTCCTTTTAAACCGCTAAACAGGTTATCAGGGTTTTAACGCTTTAAGCACCTTATTTGGGATTTACGACCATTCCTAAATGAAATTAGACTCTTTACAATATCACCCAAAATGAAGTGGTCCTAGCCCCACCGATTACCTTTGTTGTGTAATGATAAGACGCCGCAGCAAATATATGGTTTCCTCTATTCCAACAAATGCCTCGAAGCTTGACCTTATTTTTTTTTTCAGGGAGTTAATTCAGCTCTCACTACTTATTTTTTTGGTCCTACCCTCAAACAAAAACTGACTATAGAAAAGTTTCTTCATTTTCAAGAAAAACTCCAGAAAGAAATCTTAAGCTTAGAATTTCAAAGAAAAGGCCCTGTCGAATATGAAAATATAACTGAAGCGGACTTTACTGAGCTATTGTTAGCTTACGCAGGATATTCACAAAAGAAGAAAGCTAGGATGTTAAAACGTGTCAAGAAAACGTAAGTAAGAAAATGTTTATCCATTGCTAACTGTATAAAACATGTAGACTGCGGACTGCTATATTTGACTGATCAAATATGTACTCTAACAATATTTTGTTTCATACCTTTTTAAAACAAACGCGATTTTACTTACCGATACACAAAAACAAATTTTTAAGGGTGCAAAAATCGTACATTATACCGACCACTTAGCGTCTTTATTTATAAGGACAGAATTTGGAATTTTATAGAATTAATAAAAGCTCAAAAGTGTGTCAAACTGTTACAGTTTCCGTAAAGACGAGGTTAAATTTTAATTTTCAAATGAAACTCCCTGTTTATGTTATCAAACCTGAAGACGTGAGGGCATTCTGATTACTTTTTACAAGTAAAAAATATCTTTTGTTGGAGAAGTTTAAAAATTACCTTTTTGATCGCGACCTGACCATTGCTCAAAATTCGAGGAACAACCTTTTATTCAAAATTCCAACATCGGATTTCTCACCCTGCCAGATATCTCAATTAACTGATCCAATAAGTTCTTTTGACAATCAAATCGGATACAGTTGTAACCGTCAGGAGCTCTGGACTGTGTGCATTACCTAAGAACCCGAAAGCTTAGATCATATCCTACTTTCATGTCCCCTTTATAACTGCATAAAAAATTGTTATTGCAGAGTGAAGATGATTTTCAAAACATTTTAGAAAATATTGCTCGTAAGATAGCCAAAGAGATAGCTCCCGGCATGATAGATTTACTGAAACTACGAGCGTTCCTAAGAAACCATTATATCATCAAGTATTCTTTGTTACTTTTACTTCGCTTTCTTAATGTATTTTTTGTCGTATTTTCTATTTTCTTTTTATTTTTTCATAAGGTTTTTATTTTTATATTTTATTTGATTGGAGTTAGATTTAATTTAGTTGTACTTAATTAACCACATAGCAGTGTCCTTGCTATGGAAATTGTATTTTGTTCTTGGAATCAAATAAGTTAAAGTTAAGAAAATATGTCGTTTTTAGAAGTTTTTTTTTTTGTTTAGATACTTGTTTAATATTTCTTAATTAATTGCAGTGCAAAACCCTACCAAAACCTACGGCCAACGGATGCTACTAATAGCTAAAGGTTCTACTCTAAGACTAACGAAAACTCTTTGGTAAACCAACTTTGTGACTGTGACAGTGCCATGCTGTATACTTTTTAAAAATTAATTTATTAAGTTTAAAAAATGTTTTACCTTTCATAACTCAAGTAATTATTTTTATAATTTAATTCAGAAAACTATCTGATGTGTGAGAAAAGGTCGTTTTTGAAAAAGTTGGTACCAAAGAGTTTTCATTCGTCTTAGAGTACAAAAGTGCAAATGAAACCTATAGCTATTATTATTTTCAGATTTTAAACATTCCTTTTAAGCCGTAGGTTTTGTTAGGCTTTTGTACCTGCATCAACCAAAAAAACATTAAAATAAAGATCATAAAATCCCTCTGAGGGAGGGTATTAAAAATAGTTGACAGAGATTTTAATAAAAATATCATAAAAAATAGATTTAATTTTAGAAATAACAATCCTTTTAGTGTGTAGAGACTTTCAGTTAGTTAGAAAAAATTATTTCTTGAAAATTTTGGAAAACTTAACTTTGTTTGTCTATTTGTTCCAGCACGACGCAAAAACTTAACGAGTATTTGGTGTTTCAACACCGAATTTCTTAGAGTACTGGGCAGGCTTTATTTTACCAAATCGGGCGGGCGGGCCCCATCTCCTCCTTAATGCAAAAAACGATCACATTATTCCTAAATATGTTTAAAAATTGTTAAACTACATTCAAAGGGTAAAGAAGCAAATTTTATGGTAGATCTTAAAAGCGGAATATCTATCAAAATAATAGACGACCGGCACGCGGCATTTCTAAATTATTCTTTGTCTAAATTAAAACAATACAATACAAAAAGTTACAGAAAAATTATTCAATCCTCTTTTTAGAGTCACCCTGTAAAAATTGTCAAAAGTCATTGCTAAACTTCCGCTTTTTAATGAATGAACTTATTTTAAGTAAGTGTTTAAGTGAGTGTAATGTCAAATAAATTGTAGCCTCTTCTTACCAAATTTTTTTGTGTGACTGACTATTAGTAGGAAGTAGGATAAAAAAAATCAAACACAAACATACAATTTTTACGAGTTGAGACAAACACCAGGGTTAATTAAGCCCCAAAATAATGTTTTTAAAGGTATTAAGCAATTTGGTAATGTAAACCATGTTTTTGATAATTTTACACAATAAGTTTTACCGTAGGCTTAAACTGTTGCGTAAAGTCCGGCCCCGTCTTTATTAGCAAGTGGATATTATCACTGTGTGATGGTTGGTTCGTTTAATAGTTGTGACTCATTCCCAAACTATTTTGTCGGATAGCTCTTCTGGAGTACTGACCATCTGAAGTATTATTTAATCCTTTTATGTAGTTGGTAGTTTTTATTTCGAATCAACGTACTTGTTTTTAACGCGATTAACAAAAATTTAGTAAAATCGGCTGTTTTCAATACTTAGCCGAGTAAATTCCTTAAACATTTGTCGTTTTAAACAATATTTTCGAATTTTTTTCTCAGTTTTTGCAATTTTTTTAAATTATTATGTAAATGCCTTTTTTGTTCCGTAATTAATTCTGATCTAGTCATGATTCAAACTAAACTGTAAAGACGTTCTTATCTTATTTGTATACCCGCCTATTTTATAGCAAATTAAACCGTTCTAACCGTCTTAGTCAAAGGCTTATGAATTTGTAAGTTACAGAATTAAGTCTCATAGTAATGTTGGCAGTTTGCACTGTGTCTCTTTGGTGGGTACAGTCAATGTAAATTAGAGGGGCAATCGACGTCGTTTGGAAGACCATAGTAGGAGCTTCGAAAATTTTAATACATTTCGTACGCGGTCGCCAGTTGGTTTTTGTCCATGTCCAAAAAGATCTTATTGTATGGGTGTCGTTTCCCATTCACGATGTTAAATGTTTCTTAAATTTACGTGATCAAAGCTGCTTCTTAGTGCCCTTCACTGGTCATCTCTATCGGTCTGAAACCCGATAATAACTTGACTTGCAGGTTCGCCCTTTACAGAGGTTTTATTTACCATTTGTGTAGAGTTGTTTTCATGAATTCAGGATATTCAACAAGTTACCATAGTCTGTTTATAATTTTTAACAAATCCAATTCTGTGGGAATATTTGTTGTTATATGGGGTATCATCCAGCGGATGGTGGTCAAGCTAATTTTAACCGTTTTTTTATTATCCGAATTGGATCTCACCAAATTTAATTGTTGTTGAGGATAATCTTTCTGTGGTCTTCAAAACAATCCAGTGCATTTGTACAGGGACACATACATTAAAATTAACCTTACTGTCAGTTAAAATACTGCTTTTTTCTAAATCAATTTGTGGAAACTTGCCTGCGTTTTGCAGTTTGGTGCTATCGCCACTATTGTACGAAAGATATCCTTTGAACAAAGAGATGGTACACACATCACGCACAAAGTCAACGGTGACATCATTCACATCGTATCTAATTTCTTTAAAAAGGAAAGCAATAGGGTTATTGGAAAACTTCATGTTGTCGGCTTGGAGAAAGTTAATGTTTTTAAAAGGAGGCTTTTAGTGAAGGATCCTAATATTTTGCTTTCAATGAAGAGTATTGATCTGTTATGGCTTTCTCTTTGGTTTGCAATGACTTTATTTTTTGACCCCATCTCCAAAAAGCTTCACCCAACTTTTTTTAAAGAATCTAGTATTCCTGAACCATATCTTATAGCAAATTCAAAAACAACAATAAAGAAATTTATTACCAAATAGAGACCTAAGTCGTTAATCAACAAAAATTAAGTTAATCTTTCATAAAAGTTTATCAACCAACCAACAGTTTAGGTTTGTGACTATAACCTAAAAAACTAATATGTCAAAATTTCTCCAAAAAACTATTGGTATAATTAAGTAACCTGGCGCTTCTTTTGTTTTAAGAAATATTTGTTATGTTAGTGTGGTCAGCAAGGAAACTAGAGTAAGTTCATCAACATATAGCACCTAAAAAAATGTTTTTGTAATTTAAGTTTAGCTCATACTTCGAGTATTGATTGAATTAGGCATGTTTTAGGATAAAAAACAGCTCCCCTACCCAAAATATATAAAATCGACTATAATCATGACCCAATAAACTGATAATCTTAATACATTTTTGGTCGCCATTTTTTAAGGTTAACCGGACCACGTGTTAAGCAAACTGTTTTTAGTTTCAGAGACCACGGAAAAGGTATTTCCAAAAAAGACTACCTGGACTTCTTTCACTTTCTCAATAACATAAACGACGTTGACACTGCGTTGATGTTCTACCACATTGCTGGTGCATCGATTGACCAAGCTACACTTAAACACGTGGCCAAGACCGTAGCGCATGTGGATCTTGATGATCACATAATTAATGTGGTATTTACGATTTTTGATGAAAACCGTGAGTCAATTTTATTTTTGGTTAATATATAATATCCTCTTTTCTAAATTTACTCAATAAAAAATCAGAATTGGTTTATGGAACTTATACTTAATTTTTGTTCCATTAATTATGCATAAGTAGGTATGCTCCTCATCTCTTTCATTTTAATCTTCGTTTTTTACATTTATGTTTTCTTGATTACAGAGGACGGCCAGCTAAGTAACAGAGAATTCGTCGCAGTAATGAAAAATCGTCTACTCAGAGGACTCGAAAAACCAAAAGATACAGGATTTGTTAAGTTTATGCAATCAGTTGTAAAATGCGCTAAAGAAACTAAACCTACTTTGCTTGATTTGTAACAATAGTTTTACTTATTTTATTCTTATGTAGGTTTCCTAGATTACATCTGGATCCGCCATGTGCACATATTTTTTTAGCCTTCATATGTTTATAATTAGTATCGTAGCGCTTGTATCGAATGCTCGAGATTGTTAGTTCGATTCGTTTTATGTGACATTCGAGAAAATTCAGTACACTCTAGATGATACCGCCGATTGAGATTAGGCTAGTTTTTTGCGTCTTGTTCTTTTTATAATATTTATATTATTAAAAAGACGTCAAAAAGTTAAGGCGTAATCGCTCTTGTCGCTCAAGTAGTAGCTTAGTTCGGTACTTGCATCGCAGATCAGATGGATTTTTGATCACGTATCTGATTGATTGGATTACACCACGTTGTACACGCGTTAACGAATCAAAATGCGTAGAGCAATTCCGTCTGCACCGCGATGAAAATACCAAACCAACTAGTAAACTTCGTTCAATCGAACTTTGTTTTGTCAATCAACTTGTATAAAACCAGCCTTTTTATTTGGTTAAAATTAAACAGTGGAATTTAAATTACCTTTTCGAGGGAAAAATTGATTGTTATCCATAAAATTAAAATTCCATAGAAATTGCATTGAGAAAGGGATGGTGTAAGGTGGTAACCGATATTTTTAAAAATTGTACAGATAGTCACTGAAGAAAGAAGATTGTTTTTTTTTTTAAATTTATTTTGTGTTTGAATAAAAATGAAAAAAGATTTCTTTAAAAAAATATAAGATTTGTTTTTAGCATTTAACTATGAGATACTGTAATGGCCCCAGGATCGCAAAATGTGTTACAATATTAACTTTAAAAACAAATAAAATGACACAAAAATCAGGCTAACTTGATTAGGAGAGCTATTATTGGTACGGGTTTTTTCGGAAAATGCAAGGGCAGGGCCATTATAGTATCTCATAGTTATATTGTTTTTAGTGTAATATTGAGATAGGTACTTACTTTTGTTATGATGTATGGTTTAATGATTAATTTTTGTTGAACGGGTGCAGTTTTATAACATCTACCAGCAAAGGTTCCGTTACGGCATTCGTTTATTCAATATATGCTCACAAAATGCTGTTCGTTTATTGAAAATCGAGGAAACCGTGCGCATTTTTTTGGGATCGTTTATTCATCGAGCGAGAAAACTGAGCCACTCAAAGCTTGTTAAGTAAGCACACCGAACTTGTTAAAATTCTAACTTCACATTTATTTTTTAGAAATTAATATTGTTATTTTTAGTTTATCTATTAATTAAAAATGTATGTACTTAAAAAAAATTGGACTTTAAAATCTATTAGGTATTAAGAAATTAAGCAATCAAATTAATTTGTATGTTTGATAGGTCCCAGAGATGAAAAAATACCGAAAATTCCCTTGAACCTCGTTTTCTCACCCCTTTTGGGAAATCACACAACAAAAAAGAAATTAAAAACAAAAAAAGAACTTAAAAAACCTCCAAATCAGTTACATCAACCGAAAAGAAACTAAAAAACAAAAGGTCAAGATCTTGGATGGAAATAACGAAAATTCAAACTTGGATGAGCATCCCACAAGGAACACACAAAAGAACAAAGCGAAAAGAGAAATGATTAAACAATGTTTCGCCCTGGGAACCAGCGTGGGCCCATCAGTGGTTTCACTGGTCACCCTCTACCAATTCAATTCAATTAAATTCAACTTTATTGTTTCTATAGACATTGTCTAATAATAATTGAGTTTGGTTTTTACAAAGTATCTATGGTAGCAAATATAATATAATAATTACAGTACAATATTTTTTCCCTCGAGTTGGTTTGCTCTCTGAGTAATGCCAGGTATGTAACGAGCGTGTAAAACCATTAAGTATTTGTTTATTACAAATGGCCTCCAATAGAATATTTTTAAACGTATAGGAAATAGAACAAAGTAGAAAAACAAAAACCTTTCGATAGTGTACCTGAAAGTACTCAACCTAAAAAAAAACCCAAACTATTTTAACAAACAAAAAAAAAACAATGTTCTCTAATTTTCTCTCAAATAGACTCATTTAAAGAGGATAAATGATCTCAAGCGTAAAACGTTTAGAACAAAATTACACAGTATATTAGCAGTTTTTTGTGAGTTAACATCTGCTAAGGCGGAAATAAAGTTATCGTAAGAAGACAGAATAGCAACATCATTCTGGCTAACCTGCTTTAAATGGGGACATCGAAAAAAAATATGTTCAAACGTCTGAGTTTCTCGCAAGTTACATATTGTGCATATTTCCTTCTGGTCTAGAGAGTAACCGACTCCTTTAAAACAGATTTTGAGTATTTTTTGTTAGCAACACGAAGCTGACAGATAACACTGGTATAGGAAAAAGACAAATTAATTTTGAGGTATGTGTGTGGGTTGTTTGTATTTATAAAAAAATTGTAAAACAGTGGGAAGGACGAGTTCTTTAGAAATTCTTCTTAAAGATGTGCTTTATTTTTATTTAATTGGACTCTGCTCAAGTCAGAGAACAAAGTGGAACAGCCAATATCATCAAAAATATGTTTGATCTGCAAAACCCAATTATAGCGTATATCGCAATTTCGAAGGTTATGTAATGACAACAATCTTTTAAAACACATGTACGGATATCTTGTTCTATCCATGGAAAAAATTTTAATTAGCCAGTTCATAGTTTCTTTAAAAACAAGAAATGACATGTGTGGGATGCCAAATTCAGAACGAAGTACACTATCAGGAGTATTTTCTGGGAGTTGGAATAACTTCTTGAAGAAACTTGATTGAGTTTGGTCTATTATGTCAAAATATCTAAGACTCCATATTTGGGCATTTGCCAAAAAGACACTTAATACTAGAGATTCATAAATTTTCATTCTAGAAACCCAATCTGTAAATCTGGCATTGACCATAAGAGCCCTAACTGCTCCCGAAGCTTGTTTGGTCTTACAAACCTGTCTGTCAGTCATTTCCCTAAAAAGTGACGATGAAGAAAAAATGGTGCCTAGGCATTTATAACTCTTTACAATTCCTACTACTTCATTATTAAACACAAAATTTGATGTTGCTGGAGTGCCCCTTGAGAAAACCATAATCTTAGTTTTGCTCGTATTTACCGTCAAACAATTTTCTCTAGTATATTCCTCCAGTAAGATGCAAACATCCGCGAACAGAAGGAGGAGTATATCAGTTATGCCATCAATATTTATGCCAGTGGCCCCTTTCTGCCGTAAAAAGTTTTCCAAATCTGCCAAAAATAACGAAAATGAAATAGGGGCTCAGAGATTCATCCTGCAGGATACCCTCCGCTATGTTATACTCTTTGGTGTTAGAATTATTAGTTTTTACCTTAAACTTTGCCAAGTCATACAATTTTTTGACAATCAAAACAAACTGTGAGGATACAACAGAACTGAATAATTTTTGCCATAAAAGGTTATGACAGATGCTATCGAAGGCCCGCCTAAAATCTACGAAAAGAGCAAACACTTTTACTTTTTTTTTAATCTTAATTGTAGGTGTATTACAGACTGCAAAACAAAGATGTTGTCAGTACAACCGCGTTTTTTCCTAAATCCATTCTGGCATTCAGGAATCAATGAGTTTTCCTCGCAAAATTCATTAAGTCTACTCAGAAGCACTAGGGTAAATACCTTCGTTATGCAATTGGCCAAGGCAATGCCGCGATAGTTGTTGGGGTCGTCAGTCGGACCACTTTTATGAATCATGGTCATATTTACAGTACCCCAGTCAGCCGGTAGAGTACGGTCTTCCAAAATTTTATTAAAAAAGGAACAAAGAAAGAATCCAGTTATTCGGTAGGTTTTTGAGAAATTCATAACAAATTCCGTCACTGCCTGGGCTTTTATTATCTTTACATCTATGGAGTGCAAATCGAATCTCAGAATAAGTCCCTCACAGTCTAGTTTTGGATGTCTGGTGTCATAGAACAAATTATGGTTTGGAATTTTTGTAATTGTCAAAGTGTCATAAAATTCCTCCCAGGTCTCAACGGTAAGTCCAAGTGTAGTTTTTTTGCTACGAAATTTGCCTCAAGTTTGCCAAAATTCCGCAGAGGAACGACTGCTAGATAGCTGATTAGCAATTAAAAGCTCGTAGTCGGGCCTTTTTTTCTTTGTTATGTTTCTGTAATTTTTTTTTGCTAGAACAAATTTATTTCGGTAGTCGTCCGTAAAATTATTATGTTTGCAAACTTTCAGAGAATACATCATATTTTTTTTAACTCCTTACACTGCTTATCAAACCATGGCTTGTTGTTATTATTATAAGGAGGAACAAATGCACTTACCATATTGGAGCCAGAAGCAGACTCCCAAACTGCGCTTTTAAAATTTTGATAGGGCCACTCTATGTCAGGTTGAAATTTGATTTATGTGAAAACTGCATTTTGCCGACATAACGGTCACGATTCTGGCTATTTCACTTTAGTTTTGGGCTAGAAGGCACAAACGCTAGGTTTTGAGCAGGAGGTTTAATAGACATCATTAAACAACACCATACACTTTGATTTCCAACTTTGAATTACTCATAAATAGGCATCGTTTCGCACTGGTACTTATCCAAGTTACAAGTACTTATCCAAGTTACCTGATACCTAAATTAAAACAAAAAATGAAGTTAAAAAAAACCTCCAAATCAGTTAATTCAACCGAGAAGAAACTAAAAAACAAAAGATCAAGAGATCTTGGGTGGAAATAACGAAAACCTCCAAACCAGTTACTTCAACCAAGAAAAAACTATGGGTGGAAATAATTTTTTTTTTTAGTTTCTTCTCGGTTGAAGTAACTGATTTGGAGTTTTTTAACTTCTTTTTTTGTTTTAATTGCCTTAGGAGTATAATCCTACTGGAAATATTAACACGCCAGGACGAATCCATATCAGGTAACATGGATAAGTACCAGTGCGGAACGATGCCTATTTGTGAGTGATTCAAAGTTGGAAATCAAAGTGTCTTTCTTCGCGACATGCGCATAAAGCCTAAGCGTGGATTTATTTGAGCGGGTTTCCTGAATTATATTGATCAGGTGACAAAACCGGTCAAAATTGATTACCAACAAAATAAAATTAAAATTAATTTCCCAAAATAGAAAACAGAAGTTCTCAAACAAAAAACAGCGGTTCTCAAACATTCCGCCCGCCTATAAAAATTCCCAAATTTTTATAACTTATTTAAGTTACCAAAAAAAAAAAATGAATTACGCAACAAAAAAAAATAAAAATAAATTCTTTGCTGTCTTGCAGCAAACAGGCTTTACCTTGGACAATAGGACAACATACCGAATTTTATTTTTAAAAAAATGACGGGACGATACGAGCAACTTGGTCAAGGCTGCGGTAAATCTTTGGGATTCTACCGAGCGTCCAGCGTAGGGGCAGGAGGTTTTCGTCTTTTAAGACTACCAAGTTGGCCACTTCGGGAGGGGGGTTCGTAAATATTCCATATGCCAACGGCGCCAAAAACGTTGCTGCAGTTGCTGAACAAGTTGCCAACCGGATAACCTATTTAGTTTGACATTGGTAAGATCCTCGTCCGGAGAAGCGGGTGACGGCTCCAAAGTCAGAAAATGTCCGAGGGCCGGGAGTTCAAAATAGCTTCGATTTGGACCAACACCGTGGTTAACTCTTCGAACGTCAAAATTTGAGTGCCGAAAATTCGTTTTAGATGGGTTTTTGTCGATTTTACTCCGGCCTCGTGAAAGCCGCAAAAGTGGTGAGCAGCGGGGGGGGGGGGGATTGATACACCATTTTATAGACAATGATTCTGCCGCAATAAGAAACGAGGAGATTGTTTCCCAAACAAAATTGGTCCCACAGTCACTGTACAGGGCAATACAACGCCCACACCTACCTACAAATCGACGAGGGGCTGCTAGAAAGGCGTCAGCCGAAAGATCAGAGACTGCCTCTAAATGGATTGATAGAAACAAATGAAAATGCACCCATAGGCCTTTTGACTTTTGATTCCCCGCCTCTTTGATAATGTAATAAAGAAATGGCCCATAAAATCGACACTGACATGGGAGAAGGACAACTGAGACACTCTTGGTTTTGGGTGGATCACCGACAAACGCACTATATGACGGGACTCACAAAACATCGGAAACATTTTGATATAACACTATGGATGGCTCGCTTAACTAATAAAATCTAGAACTGCTGGGCAAGGAGATACTCTAAAAGGCGGAGGCCGGGATGGCCATGGTCTCAGTGGAATTTTTTAATAATTCAGACGGGTTAGTGGATGATCACGTGGTAATGACATCCGGTGCTTAACTTCGTAGGCAAGGTTGGTGGGACGTAATCGTCCGCCCATCCTAAGAACTCTATAGGGGTCCAAAAAACGAGATAATTTTCGGAGTGGTTCGAAGTTTTTTTAAATCCTCAGAAAAGATCTCCTGTTGAACAACTCTAATAATAACTACAAGGGAAAGATAAAGTTCTTCATAACAAAGAGCACGCCAAACTCTTAAACAATAGGCCAAAATTACCTGAATTTTACGCAGAGAGGAAAAAAACTAGTCGATTTTCTTCCGGGGGAACTTCTTCATCATTTAAGTCCAAAGTATTCGAGATAGGTCATACATCAATAGGCGAGGCTAACCACGAAGGGCCAGTAAACCAAAGAGGAAGGTTAATCAATTGAGTAGGAAGTAAACTCCTAGATAAACAATCTACAGGGTTTTCTACTCCATTAATATGGTACCAACAACTAGGGGGGGGGTTCTGGCTGAATACTGGTTACCCGATTGGTAACAAATACTTTTCTTTTCGATAGACATGATTTAATCCAAGCCAGTGTCACTTGGGACTCAGACCAAGCAAATATCCTATCAATTTTTATAGAACTGAGATGACCAATTACAAATTCACAAATTCCATGAACTCTGACAACAGTAAAGCAGCACATAATTGTTTTTAAGGGGAAAACTCTACTCTACTTTTTGCAGACATCAGTCCTATAGAAATATTTCCATCAGGGCCTAATTGTCGCAAGTAAACTGCTCCAATCATCGAGGCATCACAAAATCCATGGATTTCTGTAGTGATAGAACTTGGTTGGACGATATAACAAGGAATAGGTTTTTCGCCACTAAGTTTTTTATGAAAATTTTTTCAAAAATATGTTAAAACCCACTGCGTAAATTCCTAAAGAAAAAAATTTGTTCGTTTGTCAGTGGTTTTTAAATAAGATAAAAAATTTGCTTACACACACGCAAATCCTTACTAGAATCTAAGTACTTATCTGACGTTTCGCCAGAAATTCTACTGCCGTTATCAAAGAAGTTTATTCTTTTCAAAAACTTTTTTCGATTCTTTTTTAAAATATCTGTCTGTTGTCATACAACTGACTGACTTTGACTAATATATATTTCAAATATTAACTTGACAGTTTGGTGCGTCAATAGTAGCCAACAAGATATTGGGTGAATTTAGTAAAATTTAAAATCAAAATTATATTTGTTTGAGTGTTTTCGATTTTAGATTACATTATAAAAATACAAAATTTTTATTTTAAAATATCAAGTATAAAGATTATCTTTTGACTGACTTTAAGAAAAAATACATTAGAAACCCAAAGAACATCAATGCTATTTTTCAATTTATTTTCAAAAAACCTTTTTGATAATCTTGTTTTAAAATTGGAAGCTAAACTGTATTTATATCAACTGATATGCTAGCTATGCATTCATCTTCATTAAGATAGATGCAAGTTGCTTCTTTGATTTTTCGTTTAATTTTGTCTGGTTCTTTTTGTAATATACTGGTTTCTCCCCACATTACTCTATGATCATTTTCAAAAGAATGTTGGCAAATTTTAGACCTCTCCCAGTCTCCCCTTCTGAGGTACCCCTTATGGTCATTTATTCTAACTTCAAGAGGCCTTGAAGTTTCTCCAATATAAAATTTACCACACTCGCAAGGAATTTTATAAACGATATTTTTTGAGTTTTGCTCAGCATTTAATTGTTTTGTTTTGGTTAGAATTGATCTAAGAGTATTTGATTTTTTAAAAATTTTTCTAATATTATAATTATTTGCGATTCATTTAATTTTTTCCGAAATACCTGGTATAAAAGGAATTATTAAATTTGCTTGAACTCCACCAAGTAATACCCAATCAAATATTGAATTGATGGCACAAGGAACACCATTTTCTCCTTTTTGAAATCCTACAACAAGCATCTGACTGAACAAGTCAACTCCTATTAAAAGGTCAATATCAGTGGGAATTCCAAAATCTGGATGTGCTAAGTCCAACCGTAGATAGAAAATACCCAAGATATGTAACTGATAAGTGGAAGTGAGAATAGTCCGTTGCACTTCCACTCGTTATAAACCCTGATCAGGCAACTGGTGCTCCCCATTTACCTTGCGGCAAGTATGGAAACCAAAAATTTTGTTTTGCCGAGTAACTGGTAGAGGGCGCTAGCGGAGACGGCAATTAATAGGTAGTGCTGGCAACGAGGATAGAGAGGATACGTGCTAATATCCGACGCAAGCCGACGGTATCCGAACAGCAAGCCAAGCCATGAAAGGGGAATTACCGCAAGTTTTTGATTCTTTGCTGAATACCGGTTTATCAGTGGCGTAAATGAATGAACTTGTTGCTAAGGGAATGGGAGCTGGTAGAGAGATCATAATATAAATTAATGAATATGCTGAATGAAGCAAGACAGTTTTTATTATTATTAAACGATTATATTTAACTTTACAGTCTGCCTGACTATCAAATTTTGCGATTCGTTTTTGACACACTTCCCGTAAACCGATTTTAATAAAATTTGGCACAGTAGTGTAGTTCGGATGATAATACAATACCTATTATGAAAAAAAATTGGTGGGTAGGGGGTGGTTAAGGTTTAAAAATAAGGGGCTAAATTCATTGACACACTTCCCGTGTCCATCATCCACCAATTATTGAAATATTAGAAAACAATTTTTAATTCTAAGTAACACTTAAATCAATAAATAAAATAAATAAGTTTTTTATCCCAAATTTTATTATTTTTTAATAGCAATGTTAAGAGTGACAAAATCAATTCAAATCAATTTTTTCTTTGTAATATAATAAATTGGTAATATTAAATTAAAAACTAGTATAAAGTATAAATCTAGCCAAAAAATTAAATTTACCTAAATGCATTGTAAAAAACTTGTCATGTCAGTCAGTAAACCTTTAAAGTTAATTTAAAAATGCAGCATACATTTTAGGCCCATTATTTGAAATACTAAGTAGGTTTCTTTATAAAGATTGATTTAAAGTATGGTATTTTCAAGGGTATTATTTATAAAAATAGGTTTTTGAGGAAAGCATTTATTTGATTATTTAGAATATATAACTTTGAGATATTAGTTTTTCTGGTAGCCGTAAAAATAAATTGAAAAAGCAAATATTAAAAAGGTATTAAAAATTAAAATAATTTGCTTAATTAGCCAACTACTATAGGGTCAAACCATATCAAATCAACCAAAAGCACTTTTCGTTTTGACCATCTCCGATTTTGATGATTTTTGGTACACTTATTCTTCTGATCCAAAAACTTAAAAATCCAAAAAATTAAATTTTTTGGATAAGCGGATTTTGTTTTATTGATTTTTGAAAATAAAGAAATTGACCAATATGCCCTTGACAGGCACTTACAAAAATAGCAATATCTCAAAAACTATTGGTCCTATAGAAGCGAGTTATAGCTTATTTTGAAGGTTTTTTAAAGACCTTTTTAAAGATGTGTATCACCATGTAATTTTTTGTTTTTTAATTTTTTTAATATTTTTTTTTTTTGAAAAATCTTGAAAACACCATTTTGAATTTTTTTCAAAAAAATATTTTTTTTTCAGTATTTTTTTAATATTTTTGGAAAATTTCAGGATGGAGAAGTTATTGGTTCTATTTTTAAAAAAATAATATAAAAAACCTTGCAGGAAAAAACCATACATTTTTTGATAAATACCTATATATTTACTCTTTATATCTAAAAACTTGTCAATTGCTCCCAGTCTTGTAAATAAGATTCATAAAAGGTTTGTCCAAACTTGTTTATTCCTGCAAAATTTTGAGTATTTCTTCAATTGTCCTCCCCTCCACCCAAGATCTTTTCACCCAGCTATTATACATTTAAACATGTTAATTCCTGCAAAATGTTTAGCTCCTCCCATTACTTTTTATTGGCCCTTACCCCTATTTGTATCATTTCTGGTTCAGACAGGAAAAGTTTTGACAATAATTAAGTGCAAACCTGCGGTTTATGTGATAAATTGCTATTTTTTAATTTAAAACATTTATCGGAGTCGTGTGTTGTAAAATGGCACAAAATAAGCCAAAACAATGGACAAAATTTTTTGTGAGGTGTTGTGATCCATTAAGTCAGGAGAAACATTCCGGAAAGTTACGGAATGTCACAAATTGGATGACTTCCTTTAAAGGGGTGGAGACTGGCATGAAAATTTGTGACAATTGTCGACTAAAACTTTCCCAGGAACACAAGGAACAGGATGAACAACCATCTCCTGTAGCAGGGTAAGTAATAGTAACGAATACCTACCTACATTTTTACTTGTTTTTTTTTTGTGTGTTGTGGCTCTGCTAATAATTTTAGGGTAATTATTTAGTATCCGGTTTTCTGCCGTTTTTGGTTTTAAGTGAAAAATTCTTTATGGGGGCACCTACAGGCCTATAAGTTTGATTTCATCCTTTGCAAAAATTTATGAGTTATTAATACATAAGAGGCTGTTAGATTTTTTTCTGACAAATTCACTTTTAAACTCTTTTAGAGTTGAACAAGTCAATAATTTCGACTCTTGAATCTAGGGGAGCGGCCTGTGGACTTTTTTTGGATTTATCAAAAGCATTTGATACAATAAATCATGAAATTCTTTTGGAAAAATTAGAAGCGTACGGGGTTAGAGGAAGTGCTTTGGATTTATTTTGCTCGTATCTGACTGAAAGACCACAAAAAGTTACAATAAATTTGAACAACAATAAAATAACGTCAGAATCAAACGTCATGACAGGAATTCCGCAGGGAAGTATTTTTCGTCCTCTGCTCTTTGTTATTTATCTTAATGATCTAAACCATGTCATCAAAAATCCAAACCTTCTGGCCAATTACGCAGATGATGCCAACGTAGTGATGCCGGTTTATCGGGAGGGGAAGTGTTCCTCAAATATTTTACAAAAAAAATTAGCAACGTAAATATTTTTTATTGTAAATTTTCTATTATTCTTACTTTTAATTTTTTTGTTATACCCATATTAGGTAAATTAGCCCTGTATTAAATATCTTATTATTTTTTTAAAGTATGACTCCATTATTTCTCCATCCTAAAATTTTCCAAAAATGTTAAAAAAAAAACATTGAAAAAAAAAGAAATATTTTTTTGAAAAAAATTAAAAAATTTGTTTTTGAGATTTTTCAAAAAAAAAATTTTTTTTTTTTAATTAAGAAAAAAAAATTGTTTAATTTATATTGTGTCACACATATTTAAAAAGGTCTTTAGAAACCCTTCAAAATGAGCTTTCACTTGCTTCTATAGCATCAATAGTTTTTGAGATATTACTATTTTTGTAAGTGTCTGTCAAGGACATATTGGTCAATTTCTTGATTTTCAAAAATCAATAAAACAAAAACCGCTTATCCAAAAAATTTGATTTTGAGTTGATTTTTGAGCTTTTTGATAAGACGAATAAGTGTACCAAAAATCATCAAAATCGGAGATGGTCAAAACTATTGCCTGGTTGACTTGATATGGTTTGACCCTATACCAATATCATGCTATGCTATGTGTGTGTGGGAAGAAATATCATTAAGGTAATTTAAAAATGGATGTAAAATAATAAAGATATCATTTAGGTAAATAATAAATCACATGAGTCCAATTTTTAAAAAAATCTTCATGAATTATTTTTTTATAGCAACCAGAGCTGGAAATAATTTAATACTGTACTTAACTTTCCCCACCAAACTAATCTAAAGGCTCTTGAAAAAAAAAACTCTGCCTCATTTTAAAAAGTTTGCAATAAATTAAAATAAAGTGGTTTTACAGGTGTGGCGGTGAGCAGTAACTGTGACCCACTCTGCGAATTTTCATGAAAAAGTTCTTAAATCGTAGTTACAATAGGTCCAATGTTGTATAACTATCACTTACGTGACATTTAAATTTTTTGGTTTAAACAAATGCGATCTAACAGAATTAAATAATAAAATTTTATTTCTGTACTATATTTTACACAACTTTTTAATTCATTAAAAGTTATCTTATTATTATTTTTTTTTAATGGGAGAACGAATAACATTTAGCATACATGTACGTATATTGCATCAGTTTCTTGTGAAAGTTAGTTTCACTATGTCTATTGAACATCGAATCTTTGTCTACTTTCATCTAGTGCCTTGGAAGGTTGGTATATGTCTTACTTGAATCCATCCATACTTAATTTGTGGTCAGAGTTGTGGTACTTGATCGGAGACTTGATCCTACTAGAATGATTTTTACATGTAGCTCCATTCACTTACCCTAGCATGTTATACTTAAAAAGAAGTATACATTTTAAGTTTTATCAAAATAGTACTTATCCAAAATCTGATCACAGCTTTAAGTAGTTATTTTTTCTTTGGTGAACTGCAAGAATCTAAGTCAGTAGTTTTTATTTTAAAGAAACTATCTTAGTAGAACTCAAAAGATATATATGGACTCAATGGCCCTCACTAATGCGCCCATACACGGATGCAACTAATATATATGTCATATATGCTCACTTGTTAACTTTAAGTCCAAAATTGGCAAAGTATGTTGCATAAACTAAGCTTTAATGTCTTTTAAAAAATTTTGAATCCTACCTTTTACTGTATAATTTTTTCTAGGCTCATCTTACGAGTATGTTCACTAATTACTAATACATTCTTTATCGGTGATAAACATACACACCAAAAACACAAAGAACATGCCTTTTTATTTTTTCTGTATCTGTCATTATTTGTTTTGTTAGACCTATGTTCTTAAAGCTCTTTGCTCAACGTATCACATTCTCGCCTACCCTGACTTTAATTTAAGTAGGTAATAAACTTCAGCAAACTCAACTCGTTGGGCCATGCTTATCTATATTCTGCCATAAGGGTTTGGGTTTCCTTTTACAGAAGAGTATAAAATTCAAACCCACCTTAAAAGAGCAGTCTCATAAATAGCTAGTCGGGAACTTATGATGTACAAGTTTGGGATGAGATGTAAAACAAATATTTCCCCATAACAAAAGCTAGTTTCACTTACTGTGCTGCTCTTTGTGGGCTCCAAATATGGTGTGAACTGCAACCATCGCAGAAGAAATCATGTTAATTTTTCTCAATCATTGCACCACCATTATTAGTCATAAGTTATATTTTTGTGCGAGTTTAGTTGTCAAAGTTGAATTGACACGGCCGCGGCCATTGTGAAATAACAAAACAAACCGCGGTGTTGCCGCGATAACGAATTCGCTACGTAACGATATCGGTATGAGCCACTGGAATAGCACCCCTGATACTCTATGCATTGAAGGCGTCCCCGTATAGCGCTGCCTCTAACCGCAAATCATACATACATACATCTTTTACAAAAACTTTATCAATAACACCTCATGACCGTGTGGTCTTGAGCGCCGATTTCCTGTGCTGGATATTGATGGTTCGATCCATCGCTAGGATATACTTTTATTAAACGTTGTCTATTGTATAATTTCTGTAATAGGGGTCACAGCGCGATGGGTCATTGCGGTCATCCTCATATGCATAACCTACAATAGGGTTTAGGTTCATAGAGCTACAGTAATGACGTCAGAGAAATCCACATCTTGGAGGATGACTCATTTGACAATATATCTATATAGGCTCTTTACATATGAATCTAAAATAAGTATCATTTAAGAGGTTGGATAGTGCAGACAGTTAGACTCTAACCTTAAATTAACAGGCGCCTGTCAAAATCAGCTGGAGAGTGATTGACGTCGGAGCTGACGACCATCTTGGATTCAAAGACTTGTATAACAAGTCAATATTTCACAGAGGGCGAGCTACTTAGTAGTAAGCGGGTAAATTACAGTAGCTAGGGTATATGACAGACCTCTAGACCTTGAAAATATTATGAGTTTGACAGTGGGTGATCCTCAGTAGACCAACAGATAAAAAGCAATTAACCTAAAAGCAATTCAGAGATTTGGCGCGTGCCACTAATTAGGGCGTGGCACCTAGCGGTATATATCAAAGGACTTGCGGTTAGATCTTTATCAGTAAAAAGTTCCAACGGGAGAGTTAAAAAGAGATTGCGAAACTGGGGCCATTTATCGAAGTCACCGTAGAACTTGTATTGCTCCAAATGATTCAACTTGGCCGATTGTGTTAGCTGTATAACAAGTTGAGTGATAGAGTGGGAATTTGTTGATTGAGAAGGAGAAGGTTGGAATTGTTGAGGGGGAAGTTGACCTTGCTGAGGGGGTACCGTAGGCGAAATATTTTGGTTTTGTGATTTTTTTATGTATTCTTTTGCACGCCTTACAGCGCTATAATATTGATTTTCAAAGGGTCCTCTCTCGCTGTCCGTTTCCAGCTCCTGAGGATCAATTTCCTCTAACCTATCTGCAATTTCGTTAAATCTGCCCAACAATGGTACAATGATTTCCAAGCGCATTTGTAAATTCTCGATTTCATTAGGATTAAAAGATTTGTCCAAAAACTCGATGAATCGCGTTAGTACACATTTGATAATGCCTCTTTTGTAGTGCAATAATTTTACCTCTTGGGCAACTTGCTGCTGAGCCAGCTCTTCAGCAGTTTGCTCTTCGGTGTCTGAAACCATTTTTTTTAAAAAGAATTTACTTTGATTTTTACCCGTCTTTTATACACGTTTAAGAACGCAAATTACCCTTAAATAAAGCTTCCAGTTATAAGCTTTTTTATCGTTAAATTATTCGTTACCACCCACCCTACCAGAGCAGGCAGATTTCACGATTAAATCTAGGTAAAAAAGGAATAAACAGAGTAATAAAATAGACTAGACTCACAGGAAAGACCTTGCTGCTAGCTGTCTCTGGAACCATATGCTGCTTCCAATTTTATCCGAGGCTCTAGCACTTTTTTTGTAGTTTTGTCCGAGTTTTTTTCTCTCGTATTTTCATTTACGGATGTCCGTTTTGATGCACATAATTTCACACACGTTTTTTAGTGTCCTGACTCTATTCCGCAGGCTTCACTTTTAGTAATCCGCTTCGATGCGTACGGATTTACTCACATTTTTTAGTGTCCTGAATTGATTCCACAGGTTTCACTTTTTAGGTCTGTTTTTGTTAGGTTTTTTTTAGTGTCCTGAATTGATTCCACAGATTTCACTTTACACCCCGTTTCGTTGCTTATGGATTTACTGTTTATTTACACGTGTCCCGTCTCGATACCACAGGTTAGGTTTTCACGTGCTAGCTGGTCCCGTCTTGATTCCGCGGGTCCAACTTTTCATTCGGCCGAAGGTCCAATGACCACGATAGTCATAAAAATCAGAATACTGTAGGAAAATTATTTTTATTGTTGAAGATACATTCGGTTTGTGATGTACTTATTTTTTACAATACGTAAGAATTTTCGGTTTTTCTTGTCCACTGAGAAGAATCTCCTCTCGAGGCCGCTGGAGGGGCTATTGAATATATGGGTCAATACGCCAATAGGATAACTGTATTCTGGCGCGTACAGCACGATGACGGCAGGAAATATCGAGCGGTGGTTTACAAGTCGAAGCATATACTGTAATATTTACCATACGTCTCAGTGGCGTGTTTGTAGATTTTTTAAATCATTCTATTAAACTTGCTCACAAATTACTAATGCCGGGTTTAGTATCAAGATAAATATTAAGTTTTACTTTGTTTCTCGCTTAATACCACCCAATAAGGACAATCACCAACTTTTATAATTCTACCCCCATTTATAAACGTTACTGTTGCTGTTTGACGTTGCATGGCTCCTATATATATATATATATATATATATATATATATATATATATCTTTCTCCCTTCGTAAAAGGAAAAAAGGATAGATATGTTTTAAATTGGGGGTAAGCACTGCCATGCTAAAATTTTTTAAAAATTGTGGAATTTAATTTTTTTTATTATTATTTAATTTTATTGTTTGTATTCAAGTCGATCCCTTAAGTTAACATAGTACTTATTTTTCTTATGGGAACGATTCGTTATGTATTATAACTTTATCAAGCCTCAGAGGAACAGTCTCATCCTATGTTCTGAATCACAGCCCACCAAATCCAGTCGCATGGCCCCTTTTTTTGGCATATAAAGGGGCCATGATACTGGATTTGCAACATTCTTGAAAAACAGAAATTAATGTAAAAAACTTTTTGAATAATGGTATAACACGTGCTCGTTTCAGGGCAGATGCAAAATCTATGTCAAGAAACGAATGATTTATCAAATCTCTTAATGGGGTACTAATGTCCGCTGCTATTGTTTTCTTAATGAGTACGGTATCTCATCTATCCCTGAGGAGTCCAAACCAACCCAACCCAACCCTACCTGTGAATTATGTTTAAAACCCCATAGCACGATGCTTGAGTCAAATAGTTTGTATTATATTTAGTTTGCTGTGCACATGTTATATTATAATCTATAGGACTTGTAGTCGTTTTAAGTGATTCTTCTTATGAGAGAAAATAATGAGTCAACCATTTACTCCAATTCGCGTAATGAGTCACCGTGGATGTTCGTGATGCAATCAGGAATTTTGGGCTTATTTGTAACAGTATCGGTTTTTATTATGCCTAAGCAGTTTTTGATTTATTAGATGACTTTGTCAGCAGAGAGTTATTGTAATCTTTTTTACTTGCTATTATTTTGTTTTTCTATTGATTAATAAAATTTTTGTATTGTAGGTTCAGAGTAATATTTTCGAGTTCTACATTTCTGATAGAGTTTCCTCAGAAACTTACCTCGTTCGATGATTTTCTCAGTTAACCAAGGCTTGCTTATTAGCCATCCATACATAGTAGTATGGAGGCTATTGAGATCGTCAAATAAAGTTTTTTTTATTCTGTCTGTCTGTCTGTCTGTCACTAATATGATTACGCAAAAACTGCTTTAACCGAATTTTATCAAATTTGGCACAAAAATTCTTTGTCGCCAGATGCAAATCAAGATAAGATAGATAATTGCATTTTCAACCAAAAAAAAAATACTACTAAAAAACCATTGCTAAACTATATGCTGAGTAAATTTTTTCAGGTGTATTATATCTTTTAATTAGTGTGGCTATTTTTTTTGTAATATAGGATATTTTATTCATAGTTTTATTTTTAGGATGGTACGACAAAAGTTATTTTATTTAAATCTTTGTTTTATTTTTATGAAGGTACAGAAAAAATTCAGAGTTCAAGAATCAAGAGAAAACTTTATAAATTTTTTAAAAGTTTTATTATGTTTAAAAATAAGTTTTTCTTTATAAATATTTATATCTTGCAAAAGATAAATGCATACTTTCCATTGGGAAATTATCCTCAACAAACAATTTCATGTATTTTTTGTTGTATGCCAGCATTTTACTCAATTTTGTCTATATATTTTGCATTTTTGTTTTGCTTATTTATGTTGTATTTGTAATTTCTTTGTTAACGTGTAATTCATATCTTTTGTTTTTTTTTCTTTGCAGCCAGCTATACAGGGTAACTTTCCACAGCAAAGGCACGAGCTGAGGGAAGCTTTTATTAGAGGAGAGTTATTACGGATAGGTGCACAAAGGCCCTATCGCTTTATTTCTTAATAAGTGTCCTTTTTTTTAATTGTGGCGAAGTCCGGCCAAAGTGTCGATATGAGGTTGTTAAACTTTAGGAATAAAAAGTTTTTATGGAATCTCAGCTAATTGGCAGGTCGACGACTTCCACACATTCAAGGTAAAAACAACAAGTCAGTTTGGGGCCGCTCGCCGCCCTCAGGGGCCATTAAATTAAAAAGTGTAGTCATTTTAACGAAAACGTAAAATATTGAAGAAGATCCCTTGAGCTTTTAACCCCTAAAAGAGTTATGCCTCTATCCTGTGACAATCATTCTGCAAAATTTTTATTTTGTAAGTCCAACCCTCGGTCCAACCGGTTTAAGCTATAAGCACCTCCGCTAATATTTTAATGTTTTTCCGTGTTTTCTCTCCCAGTGTAAACTATTTTTGACATTTCCAGTAGTCAAACTTTGGTATCAATTACTTTGTTTTGTACGGGCTTCTTATAGCGCTTTTATATAAGGACGGTTTAAAAATGTTGCCGTATAAACACTAAAACTGTTTTGAGTACTAAATCGATTTAAGAAAGCAGTTTATCGCTTTAAAACCTATATTAGGGTCGGTATAAATACTTTAAAAACGCTTTAACACATTCCAACTTACTGAACCCTGGTTTTACCAAAAAATTTGTTGTAAACTTAGTTGATTTACTTTTTTTTGTTTTTAAACTGACATTTCATGATATTTAATAAAGAATGTATAAACCCTTGGAAAAGCGATTTTATTTTAAAGTCTCTATATAAAACCGGTTTTAGGGGTATATAAACGCAGTCAGTAATCCGTTAAAAAATGTCTTGTTTCAATTTCTTTGAGGAAGCAGGTTTCTGATAATACTAGTTTTGGTAGTCATATGCATACTAAACCACCGTGGTTACGAGAAGTATATCGTGTGGAAATGGGGCATGATCTTATTTTCCCCCGTAGACCAGTGAACAGCGTCTTAGCCTGCAGAACAGAGATCGCAGGATCGCATCTCGGCAAGTACACATTGCTTCACACAACACCGAATGTGACTTGACACGACGATGGGCGACTTCTCAGCAGCTCCGCAGTTGACGTTGTGCACAACAAAGTAACAACAAACCAGGTAGAAGTAGGTTGACACTGCACCGAAAACTGCGGGACTCAAAGGTGGACGGCCGAGGAGGCCACCAAACTGGGTAGAGGAGACTAGCCGGTGACCCAAAAAAGGACGACCTGGACTTCACCGAGATCGGAACTCCATAGGACGCGGCTGGACTTCGATAGATTTGGTAGCGGGAGTTGACAGAGGGTGACTTGGACGGCGACCTCGACCGGCGAAAGCGGGACCTCGATTTTCGGGTCAACCTATATGACGTCGGGCTGCTGGGGAGAAAAGTCTACTGTGAACCAAGTTCTGCTGGGACGGTCGCGATGTTAGATAGATGCAAATGTAGCAGGACCACCCTTCGGAGGGGGTGTAAAGCCGGTGGTCCACTGTGTATACTTGCTACGCAGTCTAAAGATCCCTGCCCTCGACAAAGAGGTGTCAGGCAAAATTAAGTTCTCTTAGAGAAAGAAAACTTGCATCCTAAGGGGCACGTGCATCAGTCGGGTGTGCACGGAGGGGGGGTATGGCAAAAAGGGTCTATTATGCGGCCTAATTGCCAGGCCTACGGCCGCCTATCTACTACTATTCTACTACTACTATTCTACTACTACTATTCTACTACTCATGCGATTTTCATTATCACCTTAAAACTGCCCACGCAAGACGATGTGCCACTCGCGAGGAAATCTCTCCCAAAAATATCGTCACAAAACGAGTCGCTATAGATTTATAGAAAAATACATTAGATAAACGTATTTCAGAGAAATGAATAATGGTGAAACTGTACTTTGTAGAAATCGAACTTTGGAGAAATATACATCGAACAAATCATAAAACAGAGAAAGCGTTTAATGTAGAAATTGGTAAGGCGAAAATATGGTCTATGCCTGACAGCTGTTTGTATGCGCACTTAGAATAAGAAAGGGTGTAGATAAAATTATTTTAGAATTTTTTTCCTTAACCAACCCGACTTGTCCCAACTAAACTTAAACCATTCAAACCAACCCAGATCAACCCAAATACCTAGGCCAAAACGATAGGCCTTTTTTTGTGGTCCCGCGGCGCGGCGCAAAGTGGATCGAGCAATAGGGATCTTCGGAAATTTGTATATTTCTCAGCTTTTATGCGACTGATTTTGTTCGTCTATGCCTTGCTTGAAAGCTGATTTCATGTGCTTTTAGGAAAATACATTGAGAGTTTCATACCTATATACTCAGTGCTACGTGGGCTGTTCAAATAGTATCATAAACGTGAAAAATAATACTCATTATTTTTTGTTCTATGATTTTTAATGATTTTGTGGTAAAATTTAAGATATTCCTTAAAAAAATTGGCTACTACTCAAAAAAAAATGAATCAGAAGACTTACATCGATTTGAATTTAAAAAGAAAATACTTTCAACTCACCTGATATCTAATATATCACTTGTTGAAGAAGAAGAAGAAATACGAATGAAAAGTCCAGAGTCCGCTCATGAAGTTGGATTATATTTTGCTAAGCTGTAGAAAAATATTAATATCTATCTGAAATATAAGCTGGGACAAAAAAAATTAGACTTTTTAAATTATTGTTAATAACTTTAAATCCAATGGACCGATTTTTAAGAAAGTTACATTGCTGTGTATTGCATTTATTAGAACAAGTGTCAAAAATGGCATTCTTTAAAAATCGAAGAGGGTGGACAATTTAAAAGATAGCAGTTTTTCACCCCTCATGAAAGTTTTTTTGTGCGTCACTGGCACCAAAATAATTTTGTTCTTTGAATGCTGCATTTTTCCCGAACATAAAAATGTTTGACTTGTTCAAATAGACCCCTTCTTTGTTCTTGGTCTACTTTTGCTATATATCGCAACGTGACTTGGAAAGGAGGCTGTAGCTCCCAAGGCGCAGAGAGGCGTTAAAGCTGATTCATTGGTAAACGCCTTCTCCGGACAACTAAAAGGCGATATATAGATATAGACTAACAAAATAAAGTGTACATTCAGATCCTAAAGCATGAGTAAAATACAATTTTTCCAAAAATTTGCGTTTTTCGGTACTAAAAGAAAAACGAAAAGACAGAATCTTCAAGATAAATATCGAGTCGATGTTATGTTTTATTTCGGATAATTATTTTAGCTGAAATTTCTGGATTTTATGGTAGAGTCATGATGTTGTTGCAATGCTGTCTGCAGAATTCTTACTTCCAGGAAAAAGACAGGTATTTTCGACAGGAAGATGGTCTACTTATGGGATCTCCAGTTTCGCCGGTAGTGGCCAACATCTTTATGGAATCCTATGAAGAAGAAGCTCTGTGAACATCTTGGCAGAGAC
This sequence comes from Oxystoma pomonae, assembly GCA_963921995.1. NCBI lineage: Eukaryota > Metazoa > Arthropoda > Insecta > Coleoptera > Brentidae > Oxystoma > Oxystoma pomonae. The sequence goes on from OY998166.1 coordinate 46,497,258, forward strand.
CCAAACTGTGGTCGGATACATGGACGACATATTTATCATCTGGAACAAGGACCATAATACACTAGAATAATTCTTTCACCACGTCAACAGCATAAGAAACTGCATCACATTAACTCTGGAAAAAGAAGAAAATTGTCAGCTTCCTTTTCTCGACGTTCTAGTCACCAAAAATAATTCAACCATAACCACTTCCGTATATCGCAAACCAACTCATACTGGACAATATCTAAACTTCAAATCAAACCACTCAAGAAGCTTTAAATAAAGAAAAAGCAAAAATTCGATCCGACCTCTGAAGGAACGGTTTCTCCAACTACACGATCAATAAAACTTCAGAACGCACCAACACAAAGGACGACAGACGTAAATACTGAAAGGAAGGCGACGCTTATAATTCCATACAGCAAAGGAATCTCAGAAAAGATAAGAAGAATAGGCAACCAATACGATCTTTGGACTATTTTCAAAACGACCACAACAATAAGAAGTCGATTAACAAAGACTAAACCACAACGCCACGACACCAAGAACTGACACCATCGGAGAAACCAGCCGACCCATGGAAGTTCGCCTTACACAACACAAATGCAAAACTAGACAAGGGGACACAACTGGATCAAAAATAGCTCAACATTGCTGGGACAAATAACATCACATGGAATGGAAAGCGGCAAAGATTGTCGCCAAGGAGGAAAATCTATTTAAGCGGAAGTTCAAAGAAACAGCATTTATACAGAGGAACCATAATATATTTTCTCAACAAAGCGTCACCATCAAGGTTGTTTGGGAACCCATACTTTTCGGAGTTGACAGATTTCAACTGCGAAAGGGCGGAACCAACCAAGTGTAAACGTCATGGTTCTTAACACAGCTTTTTTATGGTAGTAGTAGTATTAGGTAGTCTTAGTTTTTGTTAGTATTGACCTGATGACGATTGCAGATATAAGCATTCGAAACGTTGTGAAAAAAATGGAAGTTCGAAACTCTAACTTACTCTCATGAACCTTAATAGTAGTTTATGTAACTAGTGCGGAAAATGCCACTTTTCCGCACGTGATTTCAGATGGACAAACGACGCGTCAGCGGAGTTTGGCCAGAAATCAAGGACAGAACAGTCACTTTACGCACGTGTTAGTTACAATTTTTTTTTTACGACCACTTGAATGTGCCGTCAAACAGACGTAAAGAGAGTCAGGTGGACGTAAAGAAAAAAAAGCCCATAATTAAAAATCCTAGTGCGAAAAAGCATGGGGGTAAATTCCGTACTGAAGGCGTTAAAGTGCAACTTTCCGCACGCAAATTAGTGCGTAAAGTAAGTACTTTCCGCACGCGAATAGAAAAAATAATTTAGTTAAATACCTGTTAAATTATTTTTAGATGTGCTAAAATACACTTATAGTAGGACACGTTTTTTGGTAAATTTTAAGACTGTAAAGAACTTTAATTGACAGAAATTAATACCACCTTATGTCTTACATACGTTACGCTTTTAATAATTAAATTTTTTGGTGTTTTTTGGATCAAAATGGCAAAATAGAAATCATATATGCACGATATCGCTAGAGATGATTTTTATTAAAGAATATGCTTAAATTATTTCCATCTTTCTCTAAAATACTTTTTTATAGCCTGCTATCTCTTCAGCAACTTTAAATATTTTTTATTTTAACAGAAAAAATGTTTTTTGGCAGTACTTTTTTTGAAAGCCTAAAAAACAGTGAAATCGAAAGTTTGGAAAGAAAGCTTTAAAATGTGAGCAAAATCATGGCATATAAATGTGAAAAACATAGTAAAAATTAAAAACAAAATTATGATTGTTTTCCACAAACCAAAACTACACTTTTTTGCACTCGACGCGCGTTTCGCTAACAGTTTTAGTTTCAGTTTAGTTCAGTTTCAGTTAGTTTCAGTTTATTGTTTATCGTCTCCTGATGATGCTAACATTGTTAGCGAAACGCGCGTCGAGTGCAAAAAAGTGTAGTTTTGGTTTGTGGAAAACAATCATAATTTTGTTTTAGTGCAACCAAAGGTTCCAAATTTCCAACATAGTAGTAAAAATTACTTAAAGAAAGACGTTACCCCTCAAATTATGCTAAAAAATTTTAAGCGTTAAATTACCATCATGGCTTTACCATTACATAGGGTCGATCCACTGTGCGGCGTCTCGAATAAAAGTCAAGAGAGCTTATTTGCCTGTATAAACTGCGCTTATTAATAAGTTTGCACCAATTTTTAATTTTCGACTTACTTTAAATACTGATCTCGGTTCATCTGTTACATTTGATTGAAAGTAATCTTATTGTGGTAATGTTTTATTTTTTATTGTAGATTATTGTTAGAAATTAACAAAATATTTCGATAAATGCAAAATAATCAATTCACATAAAAATATAACCTAAAAATTACTTTGACATTTTCGGTCCGATCGGTTATGGCCTGCTTGACAGTTTCTTATTTGCAGCGATTTGATTTTGCGGCTAGCCACCTTGTACCAACCAAACCAAACTAGAGAACAATAGCAACAAAAAACATTTATATATTCAAAAGATCCAATGGGAGGAGGGGAAGGAAGATGGGGTTTCATATCAGTAGCCAATAGTTTATTTACGAATCATGTTCCCTTCCCCGTTGTCCCAAAAATTGAAGCAACCGATCGATGCAACGTTTTCCTTTTAAACCGCTAAACAGGTTATCAGGGTTTTAACGCTTTAAGCACCTTATTTGGGATTTACGACCATTCCTAAATGAAATTAGACTCTTTACAATATCACCCAAAATGAAGTGGTCCTAGCCCCACCGATTACCTTTTTTGTGTAATGATAAGACGCCGCAGCAAATATATGGTTTCCTCTATTCCAACAAATGCCTCGAGGCTTGACCTTATTTTTTTTTTTTCAGGGAGTTAATTCAGCTCTCACTACTTATTTTTTTTTTGGTCCTACCCTCAAACAAAAACTGACTATAGAAAAGTTTCTTCATTTTCAAGAAAAACTCCAGAAAGAAATCTTAAGCTTAGAATTTCAAAGAAAAGGCCCTGTCGAATATGAAAATATAACTGAAGCGGACTTTACTGAGCTATTGTTAGCTTACGCAGGATATTCACAAAAGAAGAAAGCTAGGATGTTAAAACGTGTCAAGAAAACGTAAGTAAGAAAATGTTTATCCATTGCTAACTGTATAAAACATGTAGACTGCGGACTGCTATATTTGACTGATCAAATATGTACTCTAACAATATTTTGTTTCATACCTTTTTAAAACAAACGCGATTTTACTTACCGATACACAAAAACAAATTTTTAAGGGTGCAAAAATCGTACATTATACCGACCACTTAGCGTCTTTATTTATAAGGACAGAATTTGGAATTTTATAGAATTAATAAAAGCTCAAAAGTGTGTCAAACTGTTACAGTTTCCGTAAAGACGAGGTTAAATTTTAATTTTCAAATGAAACTCCCTGTTTATGTTATCAAACCTGAAGACGTGAGGGCATTCTGATTACTTTTTACAAGTAAAAAGCAATATCTTTTGTTGGAGAAGTTTAAAAATTACCTTTTTGATCGCGACCTGACCATTGCTCAAAATTCGAGGAACAACCTTTTATTCAAAATTCCAACATCGGATTTCTCACCCTGCCAGATATCTCAATTAACTGATCCAATAAGTTCTTTTGACAATCAAATCGGATACAGTTGTAACCGTCAGGAGCTCTGGACTGTGTGCATTAACTAAGAACCCGAAAGCTTAGATCATATCCTACTTTCATGTCCCCTTTATAACTGCATAAAAAATTGTTATTGCAGAGTGAAGATGATTTTCAAAACATTTTAGAAAATATTGCTCGTAAGATAGCCAAAGAGATAGCTCCCGGCATGATAGATTTACTGAAACTACGAGCGTTCCTAAGAAACCATTATATCATCAAGTATTCTTTGTTACTTTTACTTCGCTTTCTTAATGTATTTTTTGTCGTATTTTCTATTTTCTTTTTATTTTTTCAAAAGGTTTTTATTTTTATATTTTATTTGATTGGAGTTAGATTTAATTTAGTTGTACTTAATTAACCACATAGCAGTGTCCTTGCTATGGAAATTGTATTTTGTTCTTGGAATCAAATAAGTTAAAGTTAAGAAAATATGTCGTTTTTAGAAGTTTTTTTTTTTTGTTTAGATACTTGTTTAATATTTCTTAATTAATTGCAGTGCAAAACCCTACCAAAACCTACGGCCAACGGATGCTACTAATAGCTAAAGGTTCTACTCTAAGACTAACGAAAACGCTTTGGTAAACCAACTTTGTGACTGTGACAGTGCCATGCTGTATACTTTTTAAAAATTAATTTATTAAGTTTAAAAAATGTTTTACCTTTCATAACTCAAGTAATTATTTTTATAATTTAATTCAGAAAACTATCTGATGTGTGAGAAAAGGTCGTTTTTGAAAAAGTTGGTACCAAAGAGTTTTCATTCGTCTTAGAGTACAAAAGTGCAAATGAAACCTATAGCTATTATTATTTTCAGATTTTAAACATTCCTTTTAAGCCGTAGGTTTTGTTAGGCTTTTGTACCTGCATCAACCAAAAAAACATTAAAATAAAGATCATAAAATCCCTCTGAGGGAGGGTATTAAAAATAGCTGACAGAGATTTTAATAAAAATATCATAAAAAATAGATTTAATTTTAGAAATAACAATCCTTTTAGTGTGTAGAGACTTTCAGTTAGTTAGAAAAAATTATTTCTTGAAAATTTTGGAAAACTTAACTTTGTTTGTCTATTTGTTCCAGCACGACGCAAAAACTTAACGAGTATTTGGTGTTTCAACACCGAATTTCTTAGAGTACTGGGCAGGCTTTATTTTACCAAATCGGGCGGGCGGGCCCCATCTCCTCCTTAATGCAAAAAACGATCACATTATTCCTAAATATGTTTAAAAATTGTTAAACTACATTCAAAGGGTAAAGAAGCAAATTTTATGGTAGATCTTAAAAGCGGAATATCTATCAAAATAATAGACGACCGGCACGCGGCATTTCTAAATTATTCTTTGTCTAAATTAAAACAATACAATACAAAAAGTTACAGAAAAATTATTCAATCCTCTTTTTAGAGTCACCCTGTAAAAATTGTCAAAAGTCATTGCTAAACTTCCGCTTTTTAATGAATGAACTTATTTTAAGTAAGTGTTTAAGTGAGTGTAATGTCAAATAAATTGTAGCCTCTTCTTACCAAATTTTTTTGTGTGACTGACTATTAGTAGGAAGTAGGATAAAAAAATCAAACACAAACATACAATTTTTACGAGTTGAGACAAACACCAGGGTTAATTAAGCCCCAAAATAATGTTTTTAAAGGTATTAAGCAATTTGGTAATGTAAACCATGTTTTTGATAATTTTACATAATAAGTTTTACCGTAGTTGCGTAAAGTCCGGCCCCGTCTTTATTAGCAAGTGGATATTATCACTGTGTGATGGTTGGTTCGTTTAATAGTTGTGACTCATTCCCAAACTATTTTGTCGGATAGCTCTTCTGGAGTACTGACCATCTGAAGTATTATTTAATCCTTTTATGTAGTTGGTAGTTTTTATTTCGAATCAACGTACTTGTTTTTAGCGCGATTAACAAAAATTTAGTAAAATCGGCTGTTGTCAATACTTAGCCGAGTAAATTCCTTAAACATTTGTCGTTTTAAACAATATTTTCGAATTTTTTTCTCAGTTTTTGCAATTTTTTTAAATTATTATGTAAATGCCTTTTTTGTTCCATAATTAATTCTGATCTAGTCATGATTCAAACTAAACTGTAAAGACGTTCTTATCTTATTTGTATACCCGCCTATTTTATAGCAAATTAAACCGTTCTAACCGTCTTAGTCAAAGGGTTATGAATTTGTAAGTTACAAACTTAAGTCTCATAGTAATGTTGGCAGTTTGCACTGTGTCTCTTTGGTGGGTACAGTCAATGTAAATTAGAGGGGCAATCGACGTCGTTTGGAAGACCATAGTAGGAGCTTCGAAAATTTTAATACATTTCGTACGCGGTCGCCAGTTGGTTTTTGTCCATGTCCAAAAAGATCTTATTGTATGGGTGTCGTTTCCCATTCACGATGTTAAATGTTTCTTAAATTTACGTGATCAAAGCTGCTTCTTAGTGCCCTTCACTGGTCATCTCTATCGGTCTGAAACCCGATAATAACTTGACTTGCAGGTTCGCCCTTTACAGAGGTTTTATTTACCATTTGTGTAGAGTTGTTTTCATGAATTCAGGATATTTAACAAGTTACCATAGTCTGTTTATAATTTTTAACAAATCCAATTCTGTGGGAATATTTGTTGTTATATGGGGTATCATCCAGCGGATGGTGGTCAAGCTAATTTTAACCGTTTTTTTATTATCCGAATTGGATCTCACCAAATTTAATTGTTGTTGAGGATAATCTTTCTGTGGTCTTCAAAACAATCCAGTGCATTTGTACAGGGACACATACATTAAAATTAACCTTACTGTCAGTTAAAATACTGCTTTTTTCTAAATCAATTTGTGGAAACTTGCCTGCGTTTTGCAGTTTGGTGCTATCGCCACTATTGTACGAAAGATATCCTTTGAACAAAGAGATGGTACACACATCACGCACAAAGTCAACGGTGACATCATTCACATCGTATCTAATTTCTTTAAAAAGGAAAGCAATAGGGTTATTGGAAAACTTCATGTTGTCGGCTTGGAGAAAGTTAATGTTTTTAAAAGGAGGCTTTTAGTGAAGGATCCTAATATTTTGCTTTCAATGAAGAGTATTGATCTGTTATGGCTTTTTCTTTGGTTTGCAATGACTTTATTTTTTGACCCCATCTCCAAAAAGCTTCACCCAACTTTTTTTAAAGAATCTAGTATTCCTGAACCATATCTTATAGCAAATTCAAAAACAACAATAAAGAACTTTATTACCAAATAGAGACCTAAGTCGTTAATCAACAAAAATTAAGTTAATCTTTCATAAAAGTTTATCAACCAACCAACAGTTTAGGTTTGTGACTATAACCTAAAAAACTAATATGTCAAAATTTCTCCAAAAAACTTTTTGCCAAAAAACTATTGGTATAATTAAGTAACCTGGCGCTTCTTTTGTTTTAAGAAATATTTGTTATGTTAGTGTGGTCAGCAAGGAAACTAGAGTAAGTTCATCAACATATAGCACCTAAAAAAATTTTTTTGTAATTTAAGTTTAGCTCATACTTCGAGTATTGATTGAATTAGGCATGTTTTAGGATAAAAAACAGCTCCCCTACCCAAAATATATAAAATCGACTATAATCATGACCCAATAAACTGATAATCTTAATACATTTTTGGTCGCCATTTTTTAAGGTTAACCGGACCACGTGTTAAGCAAACTGTTTTTAGTTTCAGAGACCACGGAAAAGGTATTTCCAAAAAAGACTACCTGGACTTCTTTCACTTTCTCAATAACATAAACGACGTTGACACTGCGTTGATGTTCTACCACATTGCTGGTGCATCGATTGACCAAGCTACACTTAAACACGTGGCCAAGACCGTAGCGCATGTGGATCTTGATGATCACATAATTAATGTGGTATTTACGATTTTTGATGAAAACCGTGAGTCAATTTTATTTTTGGTTAATATATAATATCCTCTTTTCTAAATTTACTCAATAAAAAATCAGAATTGGTTTATGGAACTTATACTTAATTTTTGTTCCATTAATTCTGCATAAGTAGGTATGCTCCTCATCTCTTTCATTTTAATCTTCGTTTTTTACATTTATGTTTTCTTGATTACAGAGGACGGCCAGCTAAGTAACAGAGAATTCGTCGCAGTAATGAAAAATCGTCTACTCAGAGGACTCGAAAAACCAAAAGATACAGGATTTGTTAAGTTTATGCAATCAGTTGTAAAATGCGCTAAAGAAACTAAACCTACTTTGCTTGATTTGTAACAATAGTTTTACTTATTTTATTCTTATGTAGGTTTCCTAGATTACATCTGGATCCGCCATGTGCACATATTTTTTTAGCCTTCATATGTTTATAATTAGTATCGTAGCGCTTGTATCGAATGCTCGAGATTGTTAGTTCGATTCGTTTTATGTGACATTCGAGAAAATTCAGTACACTCTAGATGATACCGCCGATTGAGATTAGGCTAGTTTTTTGCGTCTTGTTCTTTTTATAATATTTATATTATTAAAAAGACGTCAAAAAGTTAAGGCGTAATCGCTCTTGTCGCTCAAGTGATTGATTGGATTACACCACGTTGTACACGCGTTAACGAATCAAAATGCGTAGAGCAATTCCGTCTGCACCGCGATGAAAATACCAAACCAACTAGTAAACTTCGTTCAATCGAACTTTGTTTTGTCAATCAACTTGTATAAAACCAGTCTTTTTATTTGGTTAAAATTAAACAGTGGAATTTAAATTACCTTTTCGAGGGAAAAATTGATTGTTATCCATAAAATTAAAATTCCATAGAAATTGCATTGAGAAAGGGATGGTGTAAGGTGGTAACCGATATTTTTAAAAATTGTACAGATAGTCACTGAAGAAAGAAGATTGTTTTTTTTTTAAATTTATTTTGTGTTTGAATAAAAATGAAAAAAGATTTCTTTAAAAAAATATAAGATTTGTTTTTAGCATTTAACTATGAGATACTGTAATGGCCCCAGGATCGCAAAATGTGTTACAATATTAACTTTAAAAACAAATAAAATGACACAAAAATCAGGCTAACTTGATTAGGAGAGCTATTATTGGTACGGGTTTTTTCGGAAAATGCAAGGGCAGGGCCATTATAGTATCTCATAGTTATATTGTTTTTAGTGTAATATTGAGATAGGTACTTACTTTTGTTATGATGTATGGTTTAATGATTAATTTTTGTTGAACGGGTGCAGTTTTATAACATCTACCAGCAAAGGTTCCGTTACGGCATTCGTTTATTCAATATATGCTCACAAAATGCTGTTCGTTTATTGAAAATCGAGGAAACCGTGCGCATTTTTTTGGGATCGTTTATTCATCGAGCGAGAAAACTGAGCCACTCAAAGCTTGTTAAGTAAGCACACCGAACTTGTTAAAATTCTAACTTCACATTTATTTTTTAGAAATTAATATTGTTATTTTTAGTTTATCTATTAATTAAAAATGTATGTACTTAAAAAAAATTGGACTTTAAAATCTATTAGGTATTAATTATTAAGCAATCAAATTAATTTGTATGTTTGATAGGTCCCAGAGATGAAAAAATACCGAAAATTCCCTTGAACCTCGTTTTCTCACCCCTTTTGGGAAATCACACAACAAAAAAGAAATTAAAAACAAAAAAAGAAGTTAAAAAACCTCCAAATCAGTTACATCAACCGAAAAGAAACTAAAAAACAAAAGGTCAAGATCTTGGATGGAAATAACGAAAATTCAAACTTGGATGAGCATCCCACAAGGAACACACAAAAGAACAAAGCGAAAAGAGAAATGATTAAACAATGTTTCGCCCTGGGTAACCAGCGTGGGCCCATCAGTGGTTTCACTGGTCACCCTCTACCAATTCAATTCAATTAAATTCAACTTTATTGTTTCTATAGACATTGTCTAATAATAATTGAGTTTGGTTTTTACAAAGTATCTATGGTAGCAAATATAATATAATAATTACAGTACAATATTTTTTCCCTCGAGTTGGTTTGCTCTCTGAGTAATGCCAGGTATGTAACGAGCGTGTAAAACCATTAAGTATTTGTTTATTACAAATGGCCTCCAATAGAATATTTTTAAACGTATAGGAAATAGAACAAAGTAGAAAAACAAAAACCTTTCGATAGTGTACCTGAAAGTACTCAACCTAAAAAAAAACCCAAACTATTTTAACAAACAAAAAAAAAACAATGTTCTCTAATTTTCTCTCAAATAGACTCATTTAAAGAGGATAAATGATCTCAAGCGTAAAACGTTTAGAACAAAATTACACAGTATATTAGCAGTTTTTTGTGAGTTAACATCTGCTAAGGCGGAAATAAAGTTATCGTAAGAAGACAGAATAGCAACATCATTCTGGCTAACCTGCTTTAAATGGGGACATCGAAAAAAAATATGTTCAAACGTCTGAGTTTCTCGCAAGTTACATATTGTGCATATTTCCTTCTGGTCTAGAGAGTAACCGACTCCTTTAAAACAGATTTTGAGTATTTTTTGTTAGCAACACGAAGCTGACAGATAACACTGGTATAGGAAAAAGACAAATTAATTTTGAGGTATGTGTGTGGGTTGTTTGTATTTATAAAAAAATTGTAAAACAGTGGGAAGGACGAGTTCTTTAGAAATTCTTCTTAAAGATGTGCTTTATTTTTATTTAATTGGACTCTGCTCAAGTCAGAGAACAAAGTGGAACAGCCAATATCATCAAAAATATGTTTGATCTGCAAAACCCAATTATAGCGTATATCGCAATTTCGAAGGTTATGTAATGACAACAATCTTTTAAAACACATGTACGGATATCTTGTTCTATCCATGGAAAAAATTGTAATTAGCCAGTTCATAGTTTCTTTAAAAACAAGAAATGACATGTGTGGGATGCCAAATTCAGAACGAAGTACACTATCAGGAGTATTTTCTGGGAGTTGGAATAACTTCTTGAAGAAACTTGATTGAGTTTGGTATATTTGGGCATTTACCAAAAAGACACTTAATACTAGAGATTCATAAATTTTCATTCTAGAAACCCAATCTGTAAATCTGGCATTGACCATAAGAGCCCTAACTGCTCCCGAAGCTTGTTTGGTCTTACAAACCTGTCTGTCAGTCATTTCCCTAAAAAGTGACGATGAAGAAAAAATGGTGCCTAGGCATTTATAACTCTTTACAATTCCTACTACTTCATTATTAAACACAAAATTTGATGTTGCTGGAGTGCCCCTTGAGAAAACCATAATCTTAGTTTTGCTCGTATTTACCGTCAAACAATTTTCTCTAGTATATTCCTCCAGTAAGATGCAAACATCCGCGAACAGAAGGAGGAGTATATCAGTTATGCCATCAATATTTATGCCAGTGGCCCCTTTCTGCCGTAAAAAGTTTTCCAAATCTGCCAAAAATAACGAAAATGAAATAGGGGCTCAGAGATTCATCCTGCAGGATACCCTCCGCTATGTTATACTCTTTGGTGTTAGAATTATTAGTTTTTACCTTAAACTTTGCCAAGTCATACAATTTTTTGACAATCAAAACAAACTGTGAGGATACAACAGAACTGAATAATTTTTGCCATAAAAGGTTATGACAGATGCTATCGAAGGCCCGCCTAAAATCTACGAAAAGAGCAAACACTTTTACTTTTTTTTTAATCTTAATTGTAGGTGTATTACAGACTGCAAAACAAAGATGTTGTCAGTACAACCGCGTTTTTTCCTAAATCCATTCTGGCATTCAGGAATCAATGAGTTTTCCTCGCAAAATTCATTAAGTCTACTCAGAAGCACTAGGGTAAATACCTTCGTTATGCAATTGGCCAAGGCAATGCCGCGATAGTTGTTGGGGTCGTCAGTCGGACCACTTTTATGAATCATGGTCATATTTACAGTACCCCAGTCAGCCGGTAGAGTACGGTCTTCCAAAATTTTATTAAAAAAGGAACAAAGAAAGAATCCAGTTATTCGGTAGGTTTTTGAGAAATTCATAACAAATTCCGTCACTGCCTGGGCTTTTATTATCTTTACATCTATGGAGTGCAAATCGAATCTCAGAATAAGTCCCTCACAGTCTAGTTTTGGATGTCTGGTGTCATAGAACAAATTATGGTTTGGAATTTTTGTAATTGTCAAAGTGTCATAAAATTCCTCCCAGGTCTCAACGGTAAGTCCAAGTGTAGTTTTTTTGCTACGAAATTTGCCTCAAGTTTGCCAAAATTCCGCAGAGGAACGACTGCTAGATAGCTGATTAGCAATTAAAAGCTCGTAGTCGGGCCTTTTTTTCTTTGTTATGTTTCTGTAATTTTTTTTTGCTAGAACAAATTTATTTCGGTAGTCGTCCGTAAAATTATTATGTTTGCAAACTTTCAGAGAATACATCATATTTTTTTTTAACTCCTTACACTGCTTATCAAACCATGGCTTGTTGTTATTATTATAAGGAGGAACAAATGCACTTACCATATTGGAGCCAGAAGCAGACTCCCAAACTGCGCTTTTAAAATTTTGATAGGGCCACTCTATGTCAGGTTGAAATTTGATTTATGTGAAAACGGTCACGATTCTGGCTATTTCACTTTAGTTTTGGGCTAGAAGGCACAAACGCTAGGTTTTGAGCAGGAGGTTTAATAGACATCATTAAACAACACCATACACTTTGATTTCCAACTTTGAATTACTCATAAATAGGCATCGTTTCGCACTGGTACTTATCCAAGTTACAAGTACTTATCCAAGTTACCTGATACCTAAATTAAAACAAAAAATGAAGTTAAAAAAAACCTCCAAATCAGTTAATTCAACCGAGAAGAAACTAAAAAACAAAAGATCAAGAGATCTTGGGTGGAAATAACGAAAACCTCCAAACCAGTTACTTCAACCAAGAAAAAACTATGGGTGGAAATAATTTTTTTTTTTAGTTTCTTCTCGGTTGAAGTAACTGATTTGGAGTTTTTTAACTTCTTTTTTTGTTTTAATTGCCTTAGGAGTATAATCCTACTGGAAATATTAACACGCCAGGACGAATCCATATCAGGTAACTTGGATAAGTACCAGTGCGGAACGATGCCTATTTGTGAGTGATTCAAAGTTGGAAATCAAAGTGTCTTTCTTCGCGACATGCGCATAAAGCCTAAGCGTGGATTTATTTGAGCGGGTTTCCTGAATTATATTGATCAGGTGACAAAACCGGTCAAAATTGATTACCAACAAAATAAAATTAAAATTAATTTCCCAAAATAGAAAACAGAAGTTCTCAAACAAAAAACAGCGGTTCTCAAACATTCCGCCCGCCTATAAAAATTCCCAAATTTTTATAACTTATTTAAGTTACCAAAAAAAAAAAATGAATTACGCAACAAAAAAAAATAAAAATAAATTCTTTGCTGTCTTGCAGCAAACAGGCTTTACCTTGGACAATAGGACAACATACCGAATTTTATTTTTAAAAAAATGACGGGACGATACGAGCAACTTGGTCAAGGCTGCGGTAAATCTTTGGGATTCTACCGAGCGTCCAGCGTAGGGGCAGGAGGTTTTCGTCTTTTAAGACTACCAAGTTGGCCACTTCGGGAGGGGGGTTCGTAAATATTCCATATGCCAACGGCGCCAAAAACGTTGCTGCAGTTGCTGAACAAGTTGCCAACCGGATAACCTATTTAGTTTGACATTGGTAAGATCCTCGTCCGGAGAAGCGGGTGACGGCTCCAAAGTCAGAAAATGTCCGAGGGCCGGGAGTTCAAAATAGCTTCGATTTGGACCAACACCGTGGTTAACTCTTCGAACGTCAAAATTTGAGTGCCGAAAATTCGTTTTAGATGGGTTTTTGTCGATTTTACTCCGGCCTCGTGAAAGCCGCAAAAGTGGTGAGCAGCGGGGAGGGGGGATTGATACACCATTTTATAGACAATGATTCTGCCGCAATAAGAAACGAGGAGATTGTTTCCCAAACAAAATTGGTCCCACAGTCACTGTACAGGGCAATACAACGCCCACACCTACCTACAAATCGACGAGGGGCTGCTAGAAAGGCGTCAGCCGAAAGATCAGAGACTGCCTCTAAATGGATTGATAGAAACAAATGAAAATGCACCCATAGGCCTTTTGACTTTTGATTCCCCGCCTCTTTGATAATGTAATAAAGAAATGGCCCATAAAATCGACACTGACATGGGAGAAGGACAAATGAGACACTCTTGGTTTTGGGTGGATCACCGACAAACGCACTATATGACGGGACTCACAAAACATCGGAAACATTTTGATATAACACTATGGATGGCTCGCTTAACTAATAAAATCTAGAACTGCTGGGCAAGGAGATACTCTAAAAGGCGGAGGCCGGGATGGCCATGGTCTCAGTGGAATTTTTTAATAATTCAGACGGGTTAGTGGATGATCACGTGGTAATGACATCCGGTGCTTAACTTCGTAGGCAAGGTTGGTGGGACGTAATCGTCCGCCCATCCTAAGAACTCTATAGGGGTCCAAAAAACGAGATAATTTTCGGAGTGGTTCGAAGTTTTTTTAAATCCTCAGAAAAGATCTCCTGTTGAACAACTCTAATAATAACTACAAGGGAAAGATAAAGTTCTTCATAACAAAGAGCACGCCAAACTCTTAAACAATAGGCCAAAATTACCTGAATTTTACGCAGAGAGGAAAAAAACTAGTCGATTTTCTTCCGGGGGAACTTCTTCATCATTTAAGTCCAAAGTATTCGAGATAGGTCATACATCAATAGGCGAGGCTAACCACGAAGGGCCAGTAAACCAAAGAGGAAGGTTAATCAATTGAGTAGGAAGTAAACTCCTAGATAAACAATCTACAGGGTTTTCTACTCCATTAATATGGTACCAACAACTAGGGGGGGGGGGGTTCTGGCTGAATACTGGTTACCCGATTGGTAATAAATACTTTTCTTTTCGATAGACATGATTTAATCCAAGCCAGTGTCACTTGGGACTCAGACCAAGCAAATATCCTATCAATTTTTATAGAACTGAGATGACCAATTACAAATTCACAAATTCCATGAACTCTGACAACAGTAAAGCAGCACATAATTGTTTTTAAGGGGAAAACTCTACTCTACTTTTTGCACACATCAGTCCTATAGAAATATTTCCATCAGGGCCTAATTGTCGCAAGTAAACTGCTCCAATCATCGAGGCATCACAAAATCCATGGATCTCTGTAGTGATAGAACTTGGTTGGACGATATAACAAGGAATAGGTTTTTCGCCACTAAGTTTTTTATGAAAATTTTTTCAAAAATATGTTAAAACCCACTGCGTAAATTCCTAAAGAAAAAAATTTGTTCGTTTGTCAGTGGTTTTTAAATAAGATAAAAAATTTGCTTACACACACGCAAATCCTTACTAGAATCTAAGTACTTATCTGACGTTTCGCCAGAAATTCTACTGCCGTTATCAAAGAAGTTTATTCTTTTCAAAAACTTTTTTCGATTCTTTTTTAAAATATCTGTCTGTTGTCATACAACTGACTGACTTTGACTAATATATATTTCAAATATTAACTTGACAGTTTGGTGCGTCAATAGTAGCCAACAAGATATTGGGTGAATTTAGTAAAATTTAAAATCAAAATTATATTTGTTTGAGTGTTTTCGATTTTAGATTACATTATAAAAATACAAAATTTTTATTTTAAAATATCAAGTATAAAGATTATCTTTTGACTGACTTTAAGAAAAAATACATTAGAAACCCAAAGAACATCAATGCTATTTTTCAATTTATTTTCAAAAAACCTTTTTGATAATCTTGTTTTAAAATTGGAAGCTAAACTGTATTTATATCAACTGATATGCTAGCTATGCATTCATCTTCATTAAGATAGATGCAAGTTGCTTCTTTGATTTTTCGTTTAATTTTGTCTGGTTCTTTTTGTAATATACTGGTTTCTCCCCACATTACTCTATGATCATTTTCAAAAGAATGTTGGCAAATTTTAGACCTCTCCCAGTCTCCCTTTCTGAGGTACCCCTTATGGTCATTTATTCTAACTTCAAGAGGCCTTGAAGTTTCTCCAATATAAAATTTACCACACTCGCAAGGAATTTTATAAACGATATTTTTTGAGTTTTGCTCAACATTTAATTGTTTTGTTTTGGTTAGAATTGATCTAAGAGTATTTGATTTTTTAAAAATTGTTCTAATATTATAATTATTTGCGATTCGTTTAATTTTTTCCGAAATACCTGGTATAAAAGGAATTATTAAATTTGCTTGAACTCCACCAAGTAATACCCAATCAAATATTGAATTGATGGCACAAGGAACACCATTTTCTCCTTTTTGAAATCCTACAACAAGCATCTGACTGAACAAGTCAATTCCTATTAAAAGGTCAATATCAGTGGGAATTCCAAAATCTGGATGTGCTAAGTCCAACCGTAGATAGAAAATACCCAAGATATGTAACTGATAAGTGGAAGTGAGAATAGTCCGTTGCACTTCCACTCGTTATAAACCCTGATCAGGCAACTGGTGCTCCCCATTTACCTTGCGGCAAGTATGGAAACCAAAAATTTTGTTTTGCCGAGTAACTGGTAGAGGGCGCTAGCGGAGACGGCAATTAATAGGTAGTGCTGGCAACGAGGATAGAGAGGATACGTGCTAATATCCGAACAGCAAGCCAAGCCATGAAAGGGGAATTACCGCAAGTTTTTGATTCTTTGCTGAATACCGGTTTATCAGTGGCGTAAATGAATGAACTTGTTGCTAAGGGAATGGGAGCTGGTAGAGAGATCATAATATAAATTAATGAATATGCTGAATGAAGCAAGACAGTTTTTATTATTATTAAACGATTATATTTAACTTTACAGTCTGCCTGACTATCAAATTTTGCGATTCGTTTTTGACACACTTCCCGTAAACCGATTTTAATAAAATTTGGCACAGTAGTGTAGTTCGGATGATAATACAATACCTATTATGAAAAAAAATTGGTGGGTAGGGGGTGGTTAAGGTTTAAAAATAAGGGGCTAAATTCATTGACACACTTCCCGTGTCCATCATCCACCAATTATTGAAATATTAGAAAACAATTTTTAATTCTAAGTAACACTTAAATCAATAAGTAAAATAAATAAGTTTTTTATCCCAAATTTTATTATTTTTTAATAGCAATGTTAAGAGTGACAAAATCAATTCAAATCAATTTTTTCTTTGTAATATAATAAATTGGTAATATTAAATTAAAAACTAGTATAAAGTATAAATCTAGCCAAAAAATTAAATTTACCTAAATGCATTGTAAAAAACTTGTCATGTCAGTCAGTAAACCTTTAAAGTTAATTTAAAAATGCAGCATACATTTTAGGCCCATTATTTGAAATACTAAGTAGGTTTCTTTATAAAGATTGATTTAAAGTATGGTATTTTCAAGGGTATTATTTATAAAAATAGGTTTTTGAGGAAAGCATTTATTTGATTATTTAGAATATATAACTTTGAGATATTAGTTTTTCTGGTAGCCGTAAAAATAAATTGAAAAAGCAAATATTAAAAAGGTATTAAAAATTAAAATAATTTGCTTAATTAGCCAACTACTATAGGGTCAAACCATATCAAATCAACCAAAAGCACTTTTCGTTTTGACCATCTCCGATTTTGATGATTTTTGGTACACTTATTCTTCTGATCCAAAAACTTAAAAATCCAAAAAATTAAATTTTTTGGATAAGCGGATTTTGTTTTATTGATTTTTGAAAATAAAGAAATTGACCAATATGCCCTTGACAGGCACTTACAAAAATAGCAATATCTCAAAAACTATTGGTCCTATAGAAGCGAGTTATAGCTTATTTTGAAGGTTTTTTAAAGACCTTTTTAAAGATGTGTATCACCATGTAATTTTTTGTTTTTTAATTTTTTTAATATTTTTTTTTTGAAAAATCTTGAAAACACCATTTTGAATTTTTTTCAAAAAAATATTTTTTTTTCAGTATTTTTTTAATATTTTTGGAAAATTTCAGGATGGAGAAGTTATTGGTTCTATTTTTAAAAAAATAATATAAAAAACCTTGCAGGAAAAAACCATACATTTTTTGATAAATACCTATATATTTACTCTTTATATCTAAAAACTTGTCAATTGCTCCCAGTCTTGTAAATAAGATTCATAAAAGGTTTGTCCAAACTTGTTTATTCCTGCAAAATTTTGAGTATTTCTTCAATTGTCCTCCCCTCCACCCAAGATCTTTTCACCCAGCTATTATACATTTAAACATGTTAATTCCTGCAAAATGTTTAGCTTCTCCCATTACTTTTTATTGGCCCTTACCCCTATTTGTATCATTTCTGGTTCAGACAGGAAAAGTTTTGACAATAATTAAGTGCAAACCTGCGGTTTATGTGATAAATTGCTATTTTTTAATTTAAAACATTTATCGGAGTCGTGTGTTGTAAAATGGCACAAAATAAGCCAAAACAATGGACAAAATTTTTTGTGAGGTGTTGTGATCCATTAAGTCAGGAGAAACATTCCGGAAAGTTACGGAATGTCACAAATTGGATGACTTCCTTTAAAGGGGTGGAGACTGGCATGAAAATTTGTGACAATTGTCGAATAAAACTTTCCCAGGAACACAAGGAACAGGATGAACAACCATCTCCTGTAGCAGGGTAAGTAATAGTAACGAATACCTACCTACATTTTTACTTGTTTTTTTTTTGTGTGTTGTGGCTCTGCTAATAATTTTAGGGTAATTATTTAGTATCCGGTTTTCTGCCGTTTTTGGTTTTAAGTGAAAAATTCTTTATGGGGGCACCTACAGGCCTATAAGTTTGATTTCATCCTTTGCAAAAATTTATGAGTTATTAATACATAAGAGGCTGTTAGATTTTTTTCTGACAAATTCACTTTTAAACTCTTTTAGAGTTGAACAAGTCAATAATTTCGACTCTTGAATCTAGGGGAGCGGCCTGTGGACTTTTTTTGGATTTATCAAAAGCATTTGATACAATAAATCATGAAATTCTTTTGGAAAAATTAGAAGCGTACGGGGTTAGAGGAAGTGCTTTGGATTTATTTTGCTCGTATCTGATTGAAAGACCACAAAAAGTTACAATAAATTTGAACAACAATAAAATAACGTCAGAATCAAACGTCATGACAGGAATTCCGCAGGGAAGTATTTTTGGTCCTCTGCTCTTTGTTATTTATCTTAATGATCTAAACCATGTCATCAAAAATCCAAACCTTCTGGCCAATTACGCAGATGATGCCAACGTAGTGATGCCGGTTTATCGGGAGGGGAAGTGTTCCTCAAATATTTTACAAAAAAAATTAGCAACGTAAATATTTTTTATTGTAAATTTTCTATTATTCTTACTTTTAATTTTTTTGTTATACCCATATTAGGTAAATTAGCCCTGTATTAAATATCTTATTATTTTTTTAAAGTATGACTCCATTATTTCTCCATCCTAAAATTTTCCAAAAATGTTAAAAAAAAACATTGAAAAAAAAAGAAATATTTTTTTGAAAAAAATTAAAAAATTTGTTTTTGAGATTTTTCAAAAAAAAAATTTTTTTTTTTTAATTAAGAAAAAAAAATTGTTTAATTTATATTGTGTCACACATATTTAAAAAGGTCTTTAGAAACCCTTCAAAATGAGCTTTCACTTGCTTCTATAGCATCAATAGTTTTTGAGATATTACTATTTTTGTAAGTTTCTGTCAAGGACATATTGGTCAATTTCTTGATTTTCAAAAATCAATAAAACAAAAACCGCTTATCCAAAAAATTTGATTTTGAGTTGATTTTTGAGCTTTTTGATAAGACGAATAAGTGTACCAAAAATCATCAAAATCGGAGATGGTCAAAACTATTGCCTGGTTGACTTGATATGGTTTGACCCTATACCAATATCATGCTATGCTATGTGTGTGTGGAAAGAAATATCATTAAGGTAATTTAAAAATGGATGTAAAATAATAAAGATATCATTTAGGTAAATAATAAATCACATGAGTCCAATTTTTAAAAAAATCTTCATGAATTATTTTTTTATAGCAACCAGAGCTGGAAATAATTTAATACTGTACTTAACTTTCCCCACCAAACTAATCTAAAGGCTCTTGAAAAAAAAACTCTGCCTCATTTTAAAAAGTTTGCAATAAATTAAAATAAAGTGGTTTTACAGGTGTGGCGGTGAGCAGTAACTGTGACCCACTCTGCGAATTTTCATGAAAAAGTTCTTAAATCGTAGTTACAATAGGTCCAATGTTGTATAACTATCACTTACGTGACATTTAAATTTTTTGGTTTAAACAAATGCGATCTAACAGAATTAAATAATAAAATTTTATTTCTGTACTATATTTTACACAACTTTTTAATTCATTAAAAGTTATCTTATTATTATTTTTTTTTTAATGGGAGAACGAATAACATTTAGCATACATGTACGTATATTGCATCAGTTTCTTGTGAAAGTTAGTTTCACTATGTCTATTGAACATCGAATCTTTGTCTACTTTCATCTAGTGCCTTGGAAGGTTGGTATATGTCTTACTTGAATCCATCCATACTTAATTTGTGGTCAGAGTTGTGGTACTTGATCGGAGACTTGATCCTACTAGAATGATTTTTACATGTAGCTCCATTCACTTACCCTAGCATGTTATACTTAAAAAGAAGTATACATTTTAAGTTTTATCAAAATAGTACTTATCCAAAATCTGATCACAGCTTTAAGTAGTTATTTTTTCTTTGGTGAACTGCAAGAATCTAAGTCAGTAGTTTTTATTTTAAAGAAACTATCTTAGTAGAACTCAAAAGATATATATGGACTCAATGGCCCTCACTAATGCGCCCATACACGGATGCAACTAATATATATGTCATATATGCTCACTTGTTAACTTTAAGTCCAAAATTGGCAAAGTATGTTGCATAAACTAAGCTTTAATGTCTTTTAAAAAATTTTGAATCCTACCTTTTACTGTATAATTTTTTCTAGGCTCATCTTACGAGTATGTTCGCTAATTACTAATACATTCTTTATCGGTGATAAACATACACACCAAAAACACAAAGAACATGCCTTTTTATTTTTTCTGTATCTGTCATTATTTGTTTTGTTAGACCTATGTTCTTAAAGCTCTTTGCTCAACGTATCACATTCTCGCCTACCCTGACTTTAATTTAAGTAGGTAATAAACTTCAGCAAACTCAACTCGTTGGGCCATGCTTATCTATATTCTGCCATAAGGGTTTGGGTTTCCTTTTACAGAAGAGTATAAAATTCAAACCCACCTTAAAAGAGCAGTCTCATAAATAGCTAGTCGGGAACTTATGATGTACAAGTTTGGGATGAGATGTAAAACAAATATTTCCCCATAACAAAAGCTAGTTTCACTTACTGTGCTGCTCTTTGTGGGCTCCAAATATGGTGTGAACTACAACCATCGCAGAAGAAATCATGTTAATTTTTCTCAATCATTGCACCACCATTATTAGTCATAAGTTATATTTTTGTGCGAGTTTAGTTGTCAAAGTTGAATTGACACGGCCGCGGCCATTGTGAAATAACAAAACAAACCGCGGTGTTGCCGCGATAACGAATTCGCTACGTAACGATATCGGTATGAGCCACTGGAATAGCACCCCTGATACTCTATGCATTGAAGGCGTCCCCGTATAGCGCTGCCTCTAACCGCAAATCATACATACATACATCTTTTACAAAAACTTTATCAATAACATTTCCTGTGCTGGATATTGATGGTTCGATCCATCGCTAGGATATACTTTTATTAAACGTTGTCTATTGTATAATTTCTGTAATAGAGGTCACAGCGCGATGGGTCATTGCGGTCATCCTCATATGCATAACCTACAATAGGGTTTAGGTTCATAGAGCTACAGTAATGACGTCAGAGAAATCCACATCTTGGAGGATGACTCATTTGACAATATATCTATATAGGCTCTTTACATATGAATCTAAAATAAGTATCATTTAAGAGGTTGGATAGTGCAGACGGTTAGACTCTAACCTTAAATTAACAGGCGCCTGTCAAAATCAGCTGGAGAGTGATTGACGTCGGAGCTGACGACCATCTTGGATTCAAAGACTTGTATAACAAGTCAATATTTCACAGAGGGCGAGCTACTTAGTAGTAAGCGGGTAAATTACAGTAGCTAGGGTATATGACAGACCTCTAGACCTTGAAAATATTATGAGTTTGACAGTGGGTGATCCTCAGTAGACCAACAGATAAAAAGCAATTAACCTAAAAGCAATTCAGAGATTTGGCGCGTGCCACTAATTAGGGCGTGGCACCTAGCGGTATATATCAAAGGACTTGCGGTTAGATCCTTATCAGTAAAAAGTTCCAACGGGAGAGTTAAAAAGAGATTGCGAAACTGGGGCCATTTATCGAAGTCACCGTAGAACTTGTATTGCTCCAAATGATTCAACTTGGCCGATTGTGTTAGCTGTATAACAAGTTGAGTGATAGAGTGGGAATTTGTTGATTGAGAAGGAGAAGGTTGGAATTGTTGAGGGGGAAGTTGACCTTGCTGAGGGGGTACCGTAGGCGAAATATTTTGGTTTTGTGATTTTTTTATGTATTCTTTTGCACGCCTTACAGCGCTATAATATTGATTTTCAAAGGGTCCTCTCTCGCTGTCCGTTTCCAGCTCCTGAGGATCAATTTCCTCTAACCTATCTGCAATTTCGTTAAATCTGCCCAACAATGGTACAATGATTTCCAAGCGCATTTGTAAATTCTCGATTTCATTAGGATTAAAAGATTTGTCCAAAAACTCGATGAATCGCGTTAGTACACATTTGATAATGCCTCTTTTGTAGTGCAATAATTTTACCTCTTGGGCAACTTGCTGCTGAGCCAGCTCTTCAGCAGTTTGCTCTTCGGTGTCTGAAACCATTTTTTTTTAAAAGAATTTACTTTGATTTTTACCCGTCTTTTATACACGTTTAAGAACGCAAATTACCCTTAAATAAAGCTTCCAGTTATAAGCTTTTTTATCGTTAAATTATTCGTTACCACCCACCCTACCAGAGCAGGCAGATTTCACGATTAAATCTAGGTAAAAAAGGAATAAACAGAGTAATAAAATAGACTAGACTCACAGGAAAGACCTTGCTGCTAGCTGTCTCTGGAACCATATGCTGCTTCCAATTTTATCCGAGGCTCTAGCACTTTTTTTGTAGTTTTGTCCGAGTTTTTTTCTCTCGTATTTTCATTTACGGATGTCCGTTTTGATGCACATAATTTCACACACGTTTTTTAGTGTCCTGACTCTATTCCGCAGGCTTCACTTTTAGTAATCCGCTTCGATGCGTACGGATTTACTCACATTTTTTAGTGTCCTGAATTGATTCCACAGGTTTCACTTTTTAGGTCTGTTTTTGTTAGGTTTTTTTTAGTGTCCTGAATTGATTCCACAGATTTCACTTTACACCCCGTTTCGTTGCTTATGGATTTACTGTTTATTTACACGTGTCCCGTCTCGATACCACAGGTTAGGTTTTCACGTGCTAGCTGGTCCCGTCTTGATTCCGCGGGTCCAACTTTTCATTCGGCCGAAGGTCCAATGACCACGATAGTCATAAAAATCAGAATACTGTAGGAAAATTATTTTTATTGTTGAAGATACATTCGGTTTGTGATGTACTTATTTTTTACAATACGTAAGAATTTTCGGTTTTTCTTGTCCACTGAGAAGAATCTCCTCTCGAGGCCGCTGGAGGGGCTATTGAATATATGGGTCAATACGCCAATAGGATAACTGTATTCTGGCGCGTACAGCACGATGACGGCAGGAAATATCGAGCGGTGGTTTACAAGTCGAAGCATATACTGTAATATTTACCATACGTCTCAGTGGCGTGTTTGTAGATTTTTTAAATCATTCTATTAAACTTGCTCACAAATTACTAATGCCGGGTTTAGTATCAAGATAAATATTAAGTTTTACTTTGTTTCTCGCTTAATACCACCCAATAAGGACAATCACCAACTTTTATAATTCTACCCCCATTTATAAACGTTACTGTTGCTGTTTGACGTTGCATGGCTCCTATATATATATATATATATATATATATATATATATATCTTTCTCCCTTCGTAAAAGGAAAAAAGGATAGATATGTTTTAAATTGGGGGTAAGCACTGCCATGCTAAAAATTTTTAAAAATTGTGGAATTTAATTTTTTTTATTATTATTTAATTTTATTGTTTGTATTCAAGTCGATCCCTTAAGTTAACATAGTACTTATTTTTCTTATGGCAACGATTCGTTATGTATTATAACTTTATCAAGCCTCAGAGGAACAGTCTCATCCTATGTTCTGAATCACAGCCCACCAAATCCAGTCGCATGGCCCCTTTTTTTGGCATATAAAGGGGCCATGATACTGGATTTGCAACATTCTTGAAAAACAGAAATTAATGTAAAAAACAGGGCGTAAAATCTACTGCGCATGCCTGGCGCAGTCTGCTTGGGGCCAGAAGAGTTTCTGACTTTGCATTTTTTCCAGGCTAACTTGATAAGGAGAGTTGTGATCGGCACGGGAATGCAAGGGTAGGGCCGTTATAGTCTCTCATAGTTATATGGTTCAAATCTACTTAGCTCTGCTTACATTTTAAATTATGAGGCTACACAAACAGTATTTTGCTATTATGATTTCAATTTCTTGCATCGTACGTTGACCAGTACATTTTAATCTACGAAATCTTTGATACCCCCAATTACGGAAAGATAGCGTTTATGAAATTTGATTGATATAGTAAGCTTGTCATACAGATGTAATTATAAATATCTGCAAAATAAAAATTTTCGTTGAAATGAAATGAGTTCTTTTTCTTTAAGCTGCTATATATAATTATCTATAATACATTTAAAAATTCTTAACGTCGCTCCCATTTTAAATTACGAAGCATTTTGCTAAACTACGATTTCAATTTTTTTTGCATCGTAAGTTGACCATTTTATTTTTTGCATCGGTAAACGACCCCAATTTAAATTCCTAATTTTTAAAAATTCAACGATAAATTTAAATTATCACATAACCAATTTAAGAAAGTTCACTGCTCAGCCATCAATTTTTTAACTTACAAACTCTACACCATCACCAAAAACCATGACCAAAAAGGCTTTCAATTTGCAAATTTTGCCAATTTTCAAAAATTCAAAGATGATGGTTTTTACGCTTCGAACTACCGCAATCTCGGATCCGTACCACCAAGCTCTTCAGGTGGCGCTATAACGTCGCGAATTCCGGGAATTACATTTTCCCACTGTCTTCAAAATTTTCTCACCGCCATCAAAATTTTCCCAGCCTGAAGTATCGCATTACCTACCTTGCCTTCATCCTGCATGGTAATCACTTGTTCTCTTCCGTCGTGGTGGCTATCAACCCATTTCGGGCCATTGCCACGGATTCCGTAGCTGTCTAGCTTAAAAGATAGAAGGTTATGATCACCAAAGAAGAAACCTGCAACTTTATTGTTAGAGTCCAGATTTTGTAATACTGCGTAACCCCCTAATGCACCCTGGGTTGTTTTGTTTATTTAATATCACCAGCATCCCTCTTTTTGAATAATGGTATAACACGTGCTCGTTTCAGGGCAGATGCAAAATCTATGTCAAGAAACGAATGATTTATCAAATCTCTTAATGGGGTACTAATGTCCGCTGCTATTGTTTTCTTAATGAGTACGGTATCTCATCTATCCCTGAGGAGTCCAAACCAACCCAACCCAACCCTACCTGTGAATTATGTTTAAAACCCCATAGCACGATGCTTGAGTCAAATAGTTTGTATTATATTTAGTTTGCTGTGCACATGTTATATTATAATCTATAGGACTTGTAGTCGTTTTAAGTGATTCTTCTTATGAGAGAAAATAATGAGTCAACCATTTACTCCAATTCGCGTAATGAGTCACCGTGGATGTTCGTGATGCAATCAGGAATTTTGGGCTTATTTGTAACAGTATCGGTTTTTATTATGCCTAAGCAGTTTTTGATTTATTAGATGACTTTGTCAGCAGAGAGTTGTTGTAATCTTTTTTACTTGCTATTATTTTGTTTTTCTATTGATTAATAAAATTTTTGTATTGTAGGTTCAGAGTAATATTTTCGAGTTCTACATTTCTGATAGAGTTTCCTCAGAAACTTACCTCGTTCGATGATTTTCTCAGTTAACCAAGGCTTGCTTATTAGCCATCCATACATAGTAGTATGGAGGCTATTGAGATCGTCAAATAAAGTTTTTTTTATTCTGTCTGTCTGTCTGTCTGTCTGTCACTAATATGATTACGCAAAAACTGCTTTAACCGAATTTTATCAAATTTGGCACAAAAATTCTTTGTCGCCAGATGCAAATCAAGATAAGATAGATAATTGCATTTTCAACCAAAAAAAAATACTACTAAAAAACCATTGCTAAACTATATGCTGAGTAAATTTTTTCAGGTGTATTATATCTTTTAATTAGTGTGGCTATTTTTTTTGTAATATAGGATATTTTATTCATAGTTTTATTTTTAGGATGGTACGACAAAAGTTATTTTATTTAAATCTTTGTTTTATTTTTATGAAGGTACAGAAAAAATTCAGAGTTCAAGAATCAAGAGAAAACTTTATAAATTTTTTAAAAGTTTTATTATGTTTAAAAATAAGTTTTTCTTTATAAATATTTATATCTTGCAAAAGATAAATGCATACTTTCCATTGGGAAATTATCCTCAACAAACAATTTCATGTATTTTTTGTTGTATGCCAGCATTTTACTCAATTTTGTCTATATATTTTGCATTTTTGTTTTGCTTATTTATGTTGTATTTGTAATTTCTTTGTTAACATGTAATTCATATCTTTTGTTTTTTTTCTTTGCAGCCAGCTATACAGGGTAACTTTCCACAGCAAAGGCACGAGCTAAGGGAAGCTTTTATTAGAGGAGAGTTATTACGGATAGGTGCACAAAGGCCCTATCGCTTTATTTCTTAATAAGTGTCCTTTTTTTTAATTGTGGCGAAGTCCGGCCAAAGTGTCGATATGAGGTTGTTAAACTTTAGGAATAAAAAGTTTTTATGGAATCTCAGCTAATTGGCAGGTCGACGACTTCCACACATTCAAGGTAAAAACAACAAGTCAGTTTGGGGCCGCTCGCCGCCCTCAGGGGCCATTAAATTAAAAAGTGTAGTCATTTTAACGAAAACGTAAAATATTGAAGAAGATCCCTTGAGCTTTTAACCCCTAAAAGAGTTATGCCTCTATCCTGTGACAATCATTCTGCAAAATTTTTATTTTGTAAGTCCAACCCTCGGTCCAACCGGTTTAAGCTATAAGCACCTCCGCTAATATTTTAATGTTTTTCCGTGTTTTCTCTCCCAATGTAAACTATTTTTGACATTTCCAGTAGTCAAACTTTGGTATCAATTACTTTGTTTTGTACGGGCTTCTTATAGCGCTTTTATATAAGGACGGTTTAAAAATGTTGCCGTATAAACACTAAAACTGTTTTGAGTACTAAATCGATTTAAGAAAGCAGTTTATCGCTTTAAAACCTATATTAGGGTCGGTATAAATACTTTAAAAACGCTTTAACACATTCCAACTTACTGAACCCTGGTTTTACCAAAAAATTTGTTTTAAACTTAGTTGATTTACTTTTTTTTGTTTTTAAACTGACATTTCATGATATTTAATAAAGAATGTATAAACCCTTGGAAAAGCGATTTTATTTTAAAGTCTCTATATAAAACCGGTTTTAGGGGTATATAAACGCAGTCAGTAATCCGTTAAAAAATGTCTTGTTTCAATTTCTTTGAGGAAGCAGGTTTCTGATAATACTAGTTTTGGTAGTCATATGCATACTAAACCACCGTGGTTACGAGAAGTATATCGTGTGGAAATGGGGCATGATCTTATTTTCCCCCGTAGACCAGTGAACAGCGTCTTAGCCTGCAGAACAGAGATCGCAGGATCGCATCTCGGCAAGTACACATTGCTTCACACAACACCGAATGTGACTTGACACGACGATGGGCGACTTCTCAGCAGCTCCGCAGTTGACGTTGTGCACAACAAAGTAACAACAAACCAGGTAGAAGTAGGTTGACACTGCACCGAAAACTGCGGGACTCAAAGGTGGACGGCCGAGGAGGCCACCAAACTGGGTAGAGGAGACTAGCCGGTGACCCAAAAAAGGACGACCTGGACTTCACCGAGATCGGAACTCCATAGGACGCGGCTGGACTTCGATAGATTTGGTAGCGGGAGTTGACAGAGGGTGACTTGGACGGCGACCTCGACCGGCGAAAGCGGGACCTCGATTTTCGGGTCAACCTATATGACGTCGGGCTGCTGGGGAGAAAAGTCTACTGTGAACCAAGTTCTGCTGGGACGGTCGCGATGTTAGATAGATGCAAATGTAGCAGGACCACCCTTCGGAGGGGGTGTAAAGCCGGTGGTCCACTGTGTATACTTGCTACGCAGTCTAAAGATCCCTGCCCTCGACAAAGAGGTGTCAGGCAAAATTAAGTTCTCTTAGAGAAAGAAAACTTGCATCCTAAGGGGCACGTGCATCAGTCGGGTGTGCACGGAGGGGGGGTATGGCAAAAAGGGTCTATTATGCGGCCTAATTGCCAGGCCTACGGCCGCCTATCTACTACTATTCTACTACTACTATTCTACTACTACTATTCTACTACTCATGCGATTTTCATTATCACCTTAAAACTGCCCACGCAAGACGATGTGCCACTCGCGAGGAAATCTCTCCCAAAAATATCGTCACAAAACGAGTCGCTATAGATTTATAGAAAAATACATTAGATAAACGTATTTCAGAGAAATGAATAATGGTGAAACTGTACTTTGTAGAAATCGAACTTTGGAGAAATATACATCGAACAAATCATAAAACAGAGAAAGCGTTTAATGTAGAAATTGGTAAGGCGAAAATATGGTCTATGCCTGACAGCTGTTTGTATGCGCACTTAGAATAAGAAAGGGTGTAGATAAAATTATTTTAGAATTTTTTTCCTTAACCAACCCGACTTGTCCCAACTAAACTTAAACCATTCAAACCAACCCAGATCAACCCAAATACCTAGGCCAAAACGATAGGCCTTTTTTTGTGGTCCCGCGGCGCGGCGCAAAGTGGATCGAGCAATAGGGATCTTCGGAAATTTGTATATTTCTCAGCTTTTATGCGACTGATTTTGTTCGTCTATGCCTTGCTTGAAAGCTGATTTCATGTGCTTTTAGGAAAATACATTGAGAGTTTCATACCTATATACTCAGTGCTACGTGGGCTGTTCAAATAGTATCATAAACGTGAAAAATAATACTCATTATTTTTTGTCCTATGATTTTTAATGATTTTGTGGTAAAATTTAAGATATTCCTTAAAAAAATTGGCTACTACTCAAAAAAAAATGAATCAGAAGACTTACATCGATTTGAATTTAAAAAGAAAATACTTTCAACTCACCTGATATCTAATATATCACTTGTTGTTGAAGAAGAAGAAATACGAATGAAAAGTCCAGAGTCCGCTCATGAAGTTGGATTATATTTTGCTAAGCTGTAGAAAAATATTAATATCTATCTGAAATATAAGCTGGGACAAAAAAAATTAGACTTTTTAAATTATTGTTAATAACTTTAAATCCAATGGACCGATTTTTAAGAAAGTTACATTGCTGTGTATTGCATTTATTAGAACAAGTGTCAAAAATGGCATTCTTTAAAAATCGAAGAGGGTGGACAATTTAAAAGATAGCAGTTTTTCACCCCTCATGAAAGTTTTTTTGTGCGTCACTGGAACCAAAATAATTTTGTTCTTTGAATGCTGCATTTTTCCCGAACATAAAAATGTTTGACTTGTTCAAATAGACCCCTTCTTTGTTCTTGGTCTACTTTTGCTATATATCGCAACGTGACTTGGAAAGGAGGCTGTAGCTCCCAAGGCGCAGAGAGGCGTTAAAGCTGATTCATTGGTAAACGCCTTCTCCGGACAACTAAAAGGCGATATATAGATATAGACTAATAAAATAAAGTGTACATGCAGATCCTAAAGCATGAGTAAAATACAATTTTTCCAAAAATTTGCGTTTTTCGGTACTAAAAGAAAAACGAAAAGACAGAATCTTCAAGATAAATATCGAGTCGATGTTATGTTTTATTTCGGATAATTATTTTAGTTGTAATTTCTGGATTTTATGGTAGAGTCATGATGTTGTTGCAATGCTGTCTGCAGAATTCTTACTTTCAGGAAAAAGACAGGTATTTTCGACAGGAAGATGGTCTACTTATGGGATCTCCAGTTTCGCCGGTAGTGGCCAACATCTTTATGGAATCCTATGAAGAAGAAGCTCTGTGAACATCTTGGCAGAGACCCAAACTGTGGTCGGATACATGGACGACATATTTATCATCTGGAACAAGGACCATAATACACTAGAATAATTCTTTCACCACGTCAACAGCATAAGAAACTGCATCACATTAACTCTGGAAAAAGAAGAAAATTGTCAGCTTCCTTTTCTCGACGTTCTAGTCACCAAAAATAATTCAACCATAACCACTTCCGTATATCGCAAACCAACTCATACTGGACAATATCTAAACTTCAAATCAAACCACTCAAGAAGCTTTAAATAAAGAAAAAGCAAAAATTCGATCCGACCTCTGAAGGAACGGTTTCTCCAACTACACGATCAATAAAACTTCAGAACGCACCAACACAAAGGACGACAGACGTAAATACTGAAAGGAAGGCGACGCTTATAATTCCATACAGCAAAGGAATCTCAGAAAAGATAAGAAGAATAGGCAACCAATACGATCTTTGGACTATTTTCAAAACGACCACAACAATAAGAAGTCGATTAACAAAGACTAAACCACAACGCCACGACACCAAGAACTGACACCATCGGAGAAACCAGCCGACCCATGGAAGTTCGCCTTACAGCACACAAATGCAAAACTAGACAAGGGGACACAACTGGATCAAAAATAGCTCAACATTGCTGGAACAAACAACATCACATGGAATGGAAAGCGGCAAAGATTGTCGCCAAGGAGGAAAATCTATTTAAGCGGAAGTTCAAAGAAACAGCATTTATACAGAGGAACCATAATATATTTTCTCAACAAAGCGTCACCATCAAGGTTGTTTGGGAACCCATACTTTTCGGAGTTGACAGATTTCAACTGCGAAAGGGCGGAACTAACCAAGTGTAAACGTCATGGTTCTTAACACAGCTTTTTTATGGTAGTAGTAGTATTAGGTAGTCTTAGTTTTTGTTAGTATTGACCTGATGACGATTGCAGATATAAGCATTCGAAACGTTGTGAAAAAAATGGAAGTTCGAAACTCTAACTTACTCTCATGAACCTTAATAGTAGTTTATGTAACTAGTGCGGAAAGTGCCACTTTTCCGCACGTGATTTCAGATGGACAAACGACGCGTCAGCGGAGTTTGGCCAGAAATCAAGGACAGAACAGTCACTTTACGCACGTGTTAGTTACAATTTTTTTTTTACGACCACTTGAATGTGCCGTCAAACAGACGTAAAGAGAGTCAGGTGGACGTAAAGAAAAAAAAGCCCATAATTAAAAATCCTAGTGCGAAAAAGCATGGGGGTAAATTCCGTACTGAAGGCGTTAAAGTGTAACTTTCCGCACGCAAATTAGTGCGTAAAGTAAGTACTTTCCGCACGCGAATAGAAAAAATAATTTAGTTAAATACCTGTTAAATTATTTTTAGATGTGCTAAAATACACTTATAGTAGGACACGTTTTTTGGTAAATTTTAAGACTGTAAAGAACTTTAATTGAAAGAAATTAATACCACCTTATGTCTTACATACGTTACGCTTTTAATAATTAAAGTTTTTGGTGTTTTTTGGATCAAAATGGCAAAATAGAAATCATATATGCACGATAACGCTAGAGATGATTTTTATTAAAGAATATGCTTAAATTATTTCCATCTTTCTCTAAAATACTTTTTTATAGCCTGCTATCTCTTCAGCAACTTTAAATATTTTTTATTTTAACAGAAAAAATGTTTTTTGGCAGTACTTTTTTTGAAAGCCTAAAAAACAGTGAAATCGAAAGTTTGGAAAGAAAGCTTTAAAATGTGAGCAAAATCATGGCATATAAATGTGAAAAACATAGTAAAAATTACTTAAAGAAAGACGTTACCCCTCAAATTATGCTAAAAAATTTTAAGCGTTAAATTACCATCATGGCTTTACCATTACATAGGGTCGATCCACTGTGCGGCGTCTCGAATAAAAGTCAAGAGAGCTTATTTGCCTGTATAAACTGCGCTTATTAATAAGTTTGCACCAATTTTTAATTTTCGACTTACTTTAAATACTGATCTCGGTTCATCTGTTACATTTGATTGAAAGTAATCTTATTGTGGTAATGCTTTATTTTTTATTGTAGATTATTGTTAGAAATTAACAAAATATTTCGATAAATGCAAAATAATCAATTCACATAAAAATATAACCTAAAAATTACTTTGACATTTTCGGTCCGGTCGGTTATGGCCTGCTTGACAGTTTCTTATTTGCAGCGATTTGATTTTGCGGCTAGCCACCTTGTACCAACCAAACCAAACTAGAGAACAATAGCAACAAAAAACATTTATATATTCAAAAGATCCAATGGGAGGAGGGGAAGGAGGATGGGGTTTCATATCAGTAGCCAATAGTCTATTTACGAATCATGTTCCCTTCCCCGTTGTCCCAAAAATTGAAGCAACCGATCGATGCAACGTTTTCCTTTTAAACCGCTAAACAGGTTATCAGGGTTTTAACGCTTTAAGCACCTTATTTGGGATTTACGACCATTCCTAAATGAAATTAGACTCTTTACAATATCACCCAAAATGAAGTGGTCCTAGCCCCACCGATTACCTTTTTTGTGTAATGATAAGACGCCGCAGCAAATATATGGTTTCCTCTATTCCAACAAATGCCTCGAGGCTTGACCTTATTTTTTTTTTCAGGGAGTTAATTCAGCTCTCACTACTTATTTTTTTGGTCCTACCCTCAAACAAAAACTGACTATAGAAAAGTTTCTTCATTTTCAAGAAAAACTCCAGAAAGAAATCTTAAGCTTAGAATTTCAAAGAAAAGGCCCTGTCGAATATGAAAATATAACTGAAGCGGACTTTACTGAGCTATTGTTAGCTTACGCAGGATATTCACAAAAGAAGAAAGCTAGGATGTTAAAACGTGTCAAGAAAACGTAAGTAAGAAAATGTTTATCCATTGCTAACTGTATAAAACATGTAGACTGCGGACTGCTATATTTGACTGATCAAATATGTACTCTAACAATATTTTGTTTCATACCTTTTTAAAACAAACGCGATTTTACTTACCGATACACAAAAACAAATTTTTAAGGGTGCAAAAATCGTACATTATACCGACCACTTAGCGTCTTTATTTATAAGGACAGAATTTGGAATTTTATAGAATTAATAAAAGCTCAAAAGTGTGTCAAACTGTTACAGTTTCCGTAAAGACGAGGTTAAATTTTAATTTTCAAATGAAACTCCCTGTTTATGTTATCAAACCTGAAGACGTGAGGGCATTCTGATTACTTTTTACAAGTAAAAAGCAATATCTTTTATTGGAGAAGTTTAAAAATTACCTTTTTGATCGCGACCTGACCATTGCTCAAAATTCGAGGAACAACCTTTTATTCAAAATTCCAACATCGGATTTCTAACCCTGCCAGATATCTCAATTAACTGATCCAATAAGTTCTTTTGACAATCAAATCGGATACAGTTGTAACCGTCAGGAGCTCTGGACTGTGTGCATTAACTAAGAACCCGAAAGCTTAGATCATATCCTACTTTCATGTCCCCTTTATAACTGCATAAAAAATTGTTATTGCAGAGTGAAGATGATTTTCAAAACATTTTAGAAAATATTGCTCGTAAGATAGCCAAAGAGATAGCTCCCGGCATGATAGATTTACTGAAACTACGAGCGTTCCTAAGAAACCATTATATCATCAAGTATTCTTTGTTACTTTTACTTCGCTTTCTTAATGTATTTTTTGTCGTATTTTCTATTTTCTTTTTATTTTTTCATAAGGTTTTTATTTTTATATTTTATTTGATTGGAGTTAGATTTAATTTAGTTGTACTTAATTAGCAGCAGTGTCCTTGCTATGGAAATTGTATTTTGTTCTTGGAATCAAATAAGTTAAAGTTAAGAAAATATGTCGTTTTTAGAAGTTTTTTTTTTTTGTTTAGATACTTGTTTAATATTTCTTAATTAATTGCAGTGCAAAACCCTACCAAAACCTACGGCCAACGGATGCTACTAATAGCTAAAGGTTCTACTCTAAGACTAACGAAAACTCTTTGGTAAACCAACTTTGTGACTGTGACAGTGCCATGCTGTATACTTTTTAAAAATTAATTTATTAAGTTTAAAAAATGTTTTACCTTTCATAACTCAAGTAATTATTTTTATAATTTAATTCAGAAAACTATCTGATGTGTGAGAAAAGGTCGTTTTTGAAAAAGTTGGTACCAAAGAGTTTTCATTCGTCTTAGAGTACAAAAGTGCAAATGAAACCTATAGCTATTATTATTTTCAGATTTTAAACATTCCTTTTAAGCCGTAGGTTTTGTTAGGCTTTTGTACCTGCATCAACCAAAAAAACATTAAAATAAAGATCATAAAATCCCTCTGAGGGAGGGTATTAAAAATAGCTGACAGAGATTTTAATAAAAATATCATAAAAAATAGATTTAATTTTAGAAATAACAATCCTTTTAGTGTGTAGAGACTTTCAGTTAGTTAGAAAAAATTATTTCTTGAAAATTTTGGAAAACTTAACTTTGTTTGTCTATTTGTTCCAGCACGACGCAAAAACTTAACGAGTATTTGGTGTTTCAACACCGAATTTCTTAGAGTACTGGGCAGGCTTTATTTTACCAAATCGGGCGGGCGGGCCCCATCTCCTCCTTAATGCAAAAAACGATCACATTATTCCTAAATATGTTTAAAAATTGTTAAACTACATTCAAAGGGTAAAGAAGCAAATTTTATGGTAGATCTTAAAAGCGGAATATCTATCAAAATAATAGACGACCGGCACGCGGCATTTCTAAATTATTCTTTGTCTAAATTAAAACAATACAATACAAAAAGTTACAGAAAAATTATTCAATCCTCTTTTTAGAGTCACCCTGTAAAAATTGTCAAAAGTCATTGCTAAACTTCCGCTTTTTAATGAATGAACTTATTTTAAGTAAGTGTTTAAGTGAGTGTAATGTCAAATAAATTGTAGCCTCTTCTTACCAAATTTTTTTGTGTGACTGACTATTAGTAGGAAGTAGGATAAAAAAATCAAACACAAACATACAATTTTTACGAGTTGAGACAAACACCAGGGTTAATTAAGCCCCAAAATAATGTTTTTAAAGGTATTAAGCAATTTGGTAATGTAAACCATGTTTTTGATCATTTTACATAATAAGTTTTACCGTAGGCTTAAACTGTTGCGTAAAGTCCGGCCCCGTCTTTATTAGCAAGTGGATATTATCACTGTGTGATGGTTGGTTCGTTTAATAGTTGTGACTCATTCCCAAACTATTTTGTCGGATAGCTCTTCTGGAGTACTGACCATCTGAAGTATTATTTAATCCTTTTATGTAGTTGGTAGTTTTTATTTCGAATCAACGTACTTGTTTTTAACGCGATTAACAAAAATTTAGTAAAATCGGCTGTTTTCAATACTTAGCTGAGTAAATTCCTTAAACATTTGTCGTTTTAAACAATATTTTCGAATTTTTTTCTCAGTTTTTGCAATTTTTTTAAATTATTATGTAAATGCCTTTTTTGTTCCGTAATTAATTCTGATCTAGTCATGATTCAAACTAAACTGTAAAGACGTTCTTATCTTATTTGTATACCCGCCTATTTTATAGCAAATTAAACCGTTCTAACCGTCTTAGTCAAAGGCTTATGAATTTGTAAGTTACAGACTTAAGTCTCATAGTAATGTTGGCAGTTTGCACTGTGTCTCTTTGGTGGGTACAGTCAATGTAAATTAGAGGGGCAATCGACGTCGTTTGGAAGACCATAGTAGGAGCTTCGAAAATTTTAATACATTTCGTACGCGGTCGCCAGTTGGTTTTTGTCCATGTCCAAAAAGATCTTATTGTATGGGTGTCGTTTCCCATTCACGATGTTAAATGTTTCTTAAATTTACGTGATCAAAGCTGCTTCTTAGTGCCCTTCACTGGTCATCTCTATCGGTCTGAAACCCGATAATAACTTGACTTGCAGGTTCGCCCTTTACAGAGGTTTTATTTACCATTTGTGTAGAGTTGTTTTCATGAATTCAGGATATTCAACAAGTTACCATAGTCTGTTTATAATTTTTAACAAATCCAATTCTGTGGGAATATTTGTTGTTATATGGGGTATCATCCAGCGGATGGTGGTCAAGCTAATTTTAACCGTTTTTTTATTATCCGAATTGGATCTCACCAAATTTAATTGTTGTTGAGCATAATCTTTATGTGGTCTTCAAAACAATCCAGTGCATTTGTACAGGGACACATACATTAAAATTAACCTTACTGTCAGTTAAAATACTGCTTTTTTCTAAATCAATTTGTGGAAACTTGCCTGCGTTTTGCAGTTTGGTGCTATCGCCACTATTGTACGAAAGATATCCTTTGAACAAAGAGATGGTACACACATCACGCACAAAGTCAACGGTGACATCATTCACATCGTATCTAATTTCTTTAAAAAGGAAAGCAATAGGGTTATTGGAAAACTTCATGTTGTCGGCTTGGAGAAAGTTAATGTTTTTAAAAGGAGGCTTTTAGTGAAGGATCCTAATATTTTGCTTTCAATGAAGAGTATTGATCTGTTATGGCTTTCTCTTTGGTTTGCAATGACTTTATTTTTTGACCCCATCTCCAAAAAGCTTCACCCAACTTTCTTTAAAGAATCTAGTATTCCTGAACCATATCTTATAGCAAATTCAAAAACAACAATAAAGAACTTTATTACCAAATAGAGACCTAAGTCGTTAATCAACAAAAATTAAGTTAATCTTTCATAAAAGTTTATCAACCAACCAACAGTTTAGGTTTGTGACTATGACCTAAAAAACTAATATGTCAAAATTTCTCCAAAAAACTTTTTGCCAAAAAACTATTGGTATAATTAAGTAACCTGGCGCTTCTTTTGTTTTAAGAAATATTTGTTATGTTAGTGTGGTCAGCAAGGAAACTAGAGTAAGTTCATCAACATATAGCACCTAAAAAAATTTTTTTGTAATTTAAGTTTAGCTCATACTTCGAGTATTGATTGAATTAGGCATGTTTTAGGATAAAAAACAGCTCCCCTACCCAAAATATATAAAATCGACTATAATCATGACTCAATAAACTGATAATCTTAATACATTTTTGGTCGCCATTTTTTAAGGTTAACCGGACCACGTGTTAAGCAAACTGTTTTTAGTTTCAGAGACCACGGAAAAGGTATTTCCAGAAAAGACTACCTGGACTTCTTTCACTTTCTCAATAACATAAACGACGTTGACACTGCGTTGATGTTCTACCACATTGCTGGTGCATCGATTGACCAAGCTACACTTAAACACGTGGCCAAGAGCGTAGCGCATGTGGATCTTGATGATCACATAATTAATGTGGTATTTACGATTTTTGATGAAAACCGTGAGTCAATTTTATTTTTGGTTAATATATAATATCCTCTTTTCTAAATTTACTCAATAAAAAATCAGAATTGGTTTATGGAACTTATACTTAATTTTTGTTCCATTAATTATGCATAAGTAGGTATGCTCCTCATCTCTTTCATTTTAATCTTCGTTTTTTACATTTATGTTTTCTTGATTACAGAGGACGGCCAGCTAAGTAACAGAGAATTCGTCGCAGTAATGAAAAATCGTCTACTCAGAGGACTCGAAAAACCAAAAGATACAGGATTTGTTAAGTTTATGCAATCAGTTGTAAAATGCGCTAAACAAACTAAACCTACTTTGCTTGACTTGTAACAATAGTTTTACTTATTTTATTCTTACGTAGGTTTCCTAGATTACATCTGGATCCGCCATGTGCACATATTTTTTTAGCCTTCATATGTTTATAATTAGTATCGTAGCGCTTGTATCGAATGCTCGAGATTGTTAGTTCGATTCGTTTTATGTGACATTCGAGAAAATTCAGTACACTCTAGATGATACCGCCGATTGAGATTAGGCTAGTTTTTTGCGTCTTGTTCTTTTTATAATATTTATATTATTAAAAAGACGTCAAAAAGTTAAGGCGTAATCGCTCTTGTCGCTCAAGTAGTAGCTTAGTTCGGTACTTGCATCGCAGATCAGATGGATTTTTGATCACGTATCTGATTGATTGGATTACACCACGTTGTATTTAACGTTAACGAATCAAAATGCGTAGAGCAATTCCGTCTGCACCGCGATGAAAATACCAAACCAACTAGTAAACTTCGTTCAATCGAACTTTGTTTTGTCAATCAACTTGTATAAAACCAGCCTTTTTATTTGGTTAAAATTAAACAGTGGACTTTAAATTACCTTTTCGAGGGAAAAATTGATTGTTATCCATAAAATTAAAATTCCATAGAAATTGCATTGAGAAAGGGATGGTGTAAGGTGGTAACCGATATTTTTAAAAATTGTACAGATAGTCACTGAAGAAAGAAGATTGTTTTTTTTTTTAATTTATTTTGTGTTTGAATAAAAATGAAAAAAGATTTCTTTAAAAAAATATAAGATTTGTTTTTAGCATTTAACTATGAGATACTGTAATGGCCCCAGGATCGCAAAATGTGTTACAATATTAACTTTAAAAACAAATAAAATGACACAAAAATCAGGCTAACTTGATTAGGAGAGCTATTATTGGTACGGGTTTTTTTCGGAAAATGCAAGAGCAGGGCCATTATAGTATCTCATAGTTATATTGTTTTTAGTGTAATATTGAGATAGGTACTTACTTTTGTTATGATGTATGGTTTAATGATTAATTTTTGTTGAACGGGTGCAGTTTTATAACATCTACCAGCAAAGGTTCCGTTACGGCTTCGTTTATTCAATATATGCTCACAAAATGCTGTTCGTTTATTGAAAATCGAGGAAACCGTGCGCTCTTTTTTGGGATCGTTTATTCATCGAGCGAGAAAACTGAGCCACTCAAAGCTTGTTAAGTAAGCACACCGAACTTGTTAAAATTCTAACTTCACATTTATTTTTTAGAAATTAATATTGTTATTTTTAGTTTATCTATTAATTAAAAATGTATGTACTTAAAAAAAATTGGACTTTAAAATCTATTAGGTATTAAGAAATTAAGCAATCAAATTAATTTGTATGTTTGATAGGTCCCAGAGATGAAAAAATACCGAAAATTCCCTTGAACCTCGTTTTCTCACCCCTTTTGGGAAATCACACAACAAAAAAGAAATTAAAAACAAAAAAAGAAGTTAAAAAACCTCCAAATCAGTTACATCAACCGAAAAGAAACTAAAAAACAAAAGGTCAAGATCTTGGATGGAAATAACGAAAATTCAAACTTGGATGAGCATCCCACAAGGAACACACAAAAGAACAAAGCGAAAAG
Organism: Oxystoma pomonae; assembly: GCA_963921995.1. Classification (NCBI taxonomy): domain Eukaryota; kingdom Metazoa; phylum Arthropoda; class Insecta; order Coleoptera; family Brentidae; genus Oxystoma; species Oxystoma pomonae. The sequence goes on from OY998166.1 coordinate 46,536,672, forward strand.
AGAAATGATTAAACAATGTTTCGCCCTGGGTAACCAGCGTGGGCCCATCAGTGGTTTCACTGGTCACCCTCTACCAATTCAATTCAATTAAATTCAACTTTATTGTTTCTATAGACATTGTCTAATAACAATTGAGTTTGGTTTTTACAAAGTATCTATGGTAGCAAATATAATATAATAATTACAGTACAATATTTTTTCCCTCGAGTTGGTTTGCTCTCTGAGTAATGCCAGGTATGTAACGAGCGTGTAAAAACATTAAGTATTTGTTTATTACAAATGGCCTCCAATAGAATATTTTTAAACGTATAGGAAATAGAACAAAGTAGAAAAACAAAAACCTTTCGATAGTGTACCTGAAAGTACTCAACCTAAAAAAAAAACCCAAACTATTTTAACAAACAAAAGAAAAACAATGTTCTCTAATTTTCTCTCAAATAGACTCATTTAAAGAGGATAAATGATCTCAAGCGTAAAACGTTTAGAACAAAATTACACAGTATATTAGCAGTTTTTTGTGAGTTAACATCTGCTAAGGCGGAAATAAAGTTATCGTAAGAAAACAGAATAGCAACATCATTCTGGCTAACCTGCTTTAAATGGGGACATCGAAAAAAAATATGTTCAAACGTCTGAGTTTCTCGCAAGTTACATATTGTGCATATTTCCTTCTGGTCTATAGAGTAACCGACTCCTTTAAAACAGATTTTGAGTATTTTTTGTTAGCAACACGAAGCTGACAGATAACACTAGTATAGGAAAAAGACAAATTAATTTTGAGGTATGTGTGTGGGTTGTTTGTATTTATAAAAAAATTGTAAAACAGTGGGAGGGACGAGTTATTTAGAAATTCTTCTTAAAGATGTGCTTTATTTTTATTTAATTGGACTCTGCTCAAGTCAGAGAACAAAGTGGAACAGCCAATATTATCAAAAATATGTTTGATCTGCAAAACCCAATTATAGCGTATATCGCAATTTCGAAGGTTATGTAATGACAACAATCTTTTAAAACACATGTACGGATATCTTGTTCTATCCATGGAAAAAATTTTAATTAGCCAGTTCATAGTTTTTTTAAAAACAAGAAATGACATGTTGTGAACAACGGCCCTTAAGGGTTATTTCTAAAGTTCGAGCGGAAAACTTTTAACTCCTTAAGAGACGCCACATATTTTTCTTACACTGTTTTGGACATGAGCGTTTTAGTGTGCATAGTAATATTTAATTTTTGGGGATGTATGTACAAACAGATAACTCGATTTTTCAGAAATATAATAGGTATTTTATTGCCATTGTTAAAGTTCAAATCCATTGTGATATAATATTCGGTTAAACAAACAGTCCTACACTAATACAAGTATTTTGCATGAAAATTTACCATTACACAAAGTCTGACCGATACAGTAGTCCAGGAAATCTCCGACTTACATCTTGCATCCTGCCTAATCACTATACTACACTTTTTAACATTTTTACATTATTTGTTTGATTCTTAACTTCCACACGACAGTTCTTATACCGGGCTTCCAAAATTTTAACATTTTAAAATACTTTGACAAACCAAAGTGTACTAACTATTTTCTTTTGAAGAAGAGAACGAGTTAAGATGCGATTTTAATACTGACTTCGTTATACCCAAATCTCGCCTTTTATATTAAAAATGTGACCCGATTTTTAGGTGGAATGTTCGACGTAAGCGCCGAATTTCCAGGAAATTAAGTGTATTCTTGAACAGATAACGGCGTAAACCGCTATAGCGAATGACCACATATCGTATGACTTTCAAGAATACACGCCCTATCAACACGGTTCTAGACTGATCTCGCGAGCATGTGATGCAAAATTCTAGTTAACTGACCAAATAAGGTGAAGCGCAGGTATGATTTTTCGGAGCGCTGCAAATTGAATTTAGTTTTTAACAATTTGTTGCCGGAGCAACATTTCGGTAGTGCGCGCTATGCCTATAGACATAGAACACAGTGGGTGTTTAGACTTAGTTATTTTTTGTGATTGTTGGTTTTTTAAATTTAAATATTGTTTTTTATTTTGGGTAAGAAATATTTCTTTAGAACAAATTTCCCGTTTTTACAAAAGAAAATGTTGAAGAAAAAAATTTATTAAAATTTTTTTTTTGATGAAAATTATTTTGGAAAACTTATGAAACAAAGAAAAAAAAATATTTTGAATATTTAAATTTTCAAAATCATTAACTAAAATTTTTATAACAATCGTTGAGGTTGGCTGCTAAAAAGAAAATATTTTTCAAAAAAATATCGAAAGAAAACAAAAATATTTTCAAATTTATCATACCTAGTTTTTTTTCAACTTATTTTATTTATTTTACTACTTCTGAAACAAAAAAACATTTAATATATAAATTTATAATCATTTTTGTGGAAAGAAAATATGTTGCCAGTTATTAAAACAAAATAATTTTAAAATTTGTTTATAACTTTGGGATTTTAAGAAAAATTCTGGTTTAAGTTTTGTTTTTTTTTAACGACTTTTTTTTTAAAACAAAAAGTACTAACCTTTTTTTTTAAATTAAATAATTTGCCTTGAAATTTTCGACCTTTCACAATGTGTGTATGCCAAATTCAGAACAAAGTACACTATCAGGAGTATTTTCTGGGAGTTGGAATAACTTCTTGAAGAAACTTGATTGAGTTTGGTCTATTATGTCAAAATATCTAAGACTCCATATTTGGGCATTTACCAAAAAGACACTTAATACTAGAGATTCATAAATTTTCATTCTAGAAACCCAATCTGTAAATCTGGCATTGACCATAAGAGCCCTAACTGCTCCCGAAGCTTGTTTGGTTTTACAAACCTGTCTGTCAGTCATTTCCCTAAAAAGTGACGATGAAGAAAAAATGGTGCCTAGGCATTTATAACTCTTTACAATTCCTACTACTTCATTATTAAACACAAAATTTGATGTTGCTGGAGTGCCCCTTGAGAAAACCATAATCTTAGTTTTGCTCGTATTTACCGTCAAACAATTTTCTCTAGTATATTCCTCCAGTAAGATGCAAACATCCGCGAACAGAAGGAGGAGTATATCAGTTATGCCATCAATATTTATGCCAGTGGCCCCTTTCTGCCGTAAAAAGTTTTCCAAATCTGCCAAAAATAACGAAAATGAAATAGGGGCTCAGAGATTCATCCTGCAGGATACCCTCCGCTATGTTATACTCTTTGGTGTTAGAATTATTAGTTTTTACCTTAAACTTTGCCAAGTCATACAATTTTTTGACAATCAAAACAAACTGTGAGGATACAACAGAACTGAATAATTTTTGCCATAAAAGGTTATGACAGATGCTATCGAAGGCCCGCCTAAAATCTACGAAAAGAGCAAACACTTTTACTTTTTTTTTAATCTTAATTGTAGGTGTATTACAGACTGCAAAACAAAGATGTTGTCAGTACAACCGCGTTTTTTCCTAAATCCATTCTGGCATTCAGGAATCAATGAGTTTTCCTCGCAAAATTCATTAAGTCTACTCAGAAGCACTAGGGTAAATACCTTCGTTATGCAATTGGCCAAGGCAATGCCGCGAGAAATTCATAACAAATTCCGTCACTGCCTGGGCTTTTATTATCTTTACATCTATGGAGTGCAAATCGAATCTCAGAATAAGTCCCTCACAGTCTAGTTTTGGATGTCTGGTGTCATAGAACAAATTATGGTTTGGAATTTTTGTAATTGTCAAAGTGTCATAAAATTCCTCCCAGGTCTCAACGGTAAGTCCAAGTGTAGTTTTTTTGCTACGAAATTTGCCTCAAGTTTGCCAAAATTCCGCAGAGGAACGACTGCTAGATAGCTGATTAGCAATTAAAAGCTCGTAGTCGGGCCTTTTTTTTTTGTTATGTTTCTGTAATTTTTTTTTGCTAGAACAAATTTATTTCGGTAGTCGTCCGTAAAATTATTATGTTTGCAAACTTTCAGAGAATACATCATATTTTTTTTAACTCCTTACACTGCTTATCAAACCATGGCTTGTTGTTATTATTATAAGGAGGAACAAATGCACTTACCATATTGGAGCCAGAAGCAGACTCCCAAACTGCGCTTTTAAAATTTTGATAGGGCCACTCTATGTCAGCTTGAAATTTGATTTATGTGAAAACTGCATTTTGCCGACATAACGGTCACGATTCTGACTATTCCACTTTAGTTTTGGGCTAGAAGGCACAAACGCTAGGTTTTGAGCAGGAGGTTTAATAGACATCATTAAACAACACCATACACTTTGATTTCCAACTTTGAATTACTCATAAATAGGCATCGTTTCGCACTGGTACTTATCCAAGTTACAAGTACTTATCCAAGTTACCTGATACCTAAATTAAAACAAAAAATGAAGTTAAAAAAAACCTCCAAATCAGTTAATTCAACCGAGAAGAAACTAAAAAACAAAAGATCAAGAGATCTTGGGTGGAAATAACGATAACCTCCAAACCAGTTACTTCAACCAAGAAGAAACTATGGGTGGAAATAATTTTTTTTTTTTTAGTTTCTTCTCGGTTGAAGTAACTGATTTGGAGTTTTTTAACTTCTTTTTTTGTTTTAATTGCCTTAGGAGTATAATCCTACTGGAAATATTAACACGCCAGGACGAATCCATATCAGGTAACTTGGATAAGTACCAGTGCGGAACGATGCCTATTTGTGAGTGATTCAAAGTTGGAAATCAAAGTGTCTTTCTTCGCGACATGCGCATAAAGCCTAAGCGTGGATTTATTTGAGCGGGTTTCCTGAATTATATTGATCAGGTGACAAAACCGGTCAAAATTGATTACCAACAAAATAAAATTAAAATTAATTTCCCAAAATAGAAAACAGAAGTTCTCAAACAAAAAACAGCGGTTCTCAAACATTCCGCCCGCCTATAAAAATTCCCAAATTTTTATAACTTATTTAAGTTACCAAAAAAAAAAATGAATTACGCAACAAAAAAAAAAAAAATAAATTCTTTGCTGTCTTGCAGCAAACAGGCTTTACCTTGGACAATAGGACAACATACCGAATTTTATTTTTAAAAAAATTACGGGACGATACGAGCAACTTGGTCAAGGCTGCGGTAAATCTTTGGGATTCTACCGAGCGTCCAGCGTAGGGGCAGGAGGTTTTCGTCTTTTAAGACTACCAAGTTGGCCACTTCGGGAGGGGGGTTCGTAAATATTCCATATGCCAACGGCGCCAAAAACGTTGCTGCAGTTGCTGAACAAGCTGCCAACCGGATAACCTATTTAGTTTGACATTGGTAAGATCCTCGTCCGGAGAAGCGGGTGACGGCTCCAAAGTCAGAAAATGTCCGAGGGCCGGGAGTTCAAAATAGCTTCGATTTGGACCAACACCGTGGTTAACTCTTCGAACGTCAAAATTTGAGTGCCGAAAATTCGTTTTAGATGGGTTTTTGTCGATTTTACTCCGGCCTCGTGAAGGCCGCAAAAGTGGTGAGCAGCGGGGGGGGGGGATTGATACACCATTTTATAGACAATGATTCTGCCGCAATAAGAAACGAGGAGATTGTTTCCCAAACAAAATTGGTCCCACAGTCACTGTACAGGGCAATACAACGCCCACACCTACCTACAAATCGACGAGGGCCTGCTAGAAAGGCGTCAGCCGAAAGATCAGAGACTGCCTCTAAATGGATTGATAGAAACAAATGAAAATGCACCCATAGGCCTTTTGACTTTTGATTCCCCGCCTCTTTGATAATGTAATAAAGAAATGGCCCATAAAATCGACACTGACATGGGAGAAGGACAACTGAGACACTCTTGGTTTTGGGTGGATCACCGACAAACGCACTATATAACGGGACTCACAAAACATCGGAAACATTTTGATATAACACTATGGATGGCTCGCTTAACTAATAAAATCCAGAACTGCTGGGCAAGGAGATACAAGGAGAGTCTCAGTGGAATTTTTTAATAATTCAGACGGGTTAGTGGATGATCACGTGGTAATGACATCCAGTGCTTAACTTCGTAGGCAAGGTTGGTGGGACGTAATCGTCCGCCCATCCTAAGAACTCTATAGGGGTCCAAAAAACGAGATAATTTTCGGAGTGGTTCGAAGTTTTTTTAAATCCTCAGAAAAGATCTCCTGTTGAACAACTCTAATAATAACTACAAGGGAAAGATAAAGTTCTTCATAACAAAGAGCACGCCAAACTCTTAAACAATAGGCCAAAATTACCTGAATTTTACGCAGAGAGGAAAAAAACTAGTCGATTTTCTTCCGGGGGAACTTCTTCATCATTTAAGTCCAAAGTATTCGAGATAGGTCATACATCAATAGGCGAGGCTAACCACGAAGGGCCAGTGAACCAAAGAGGAAGGTTAATCAATTGAGTAGGAAGTAAACTCCTAGATAAACAATCTACAGGGTTTTCTACTCCATTAATATGGTACCAACAACTAGGGGGGGGGGGTTCTGGCTGAATACTGGTTACCCGATTGGTAACAAATACTTTTCTTTTCGATAGACATGATTTAATCCAAGCCAGTGTCACTTGGGACTCAGACCAAGCAAATATCCTATCAATTTTTATAGAACTGAGATGACCAATTACAAATTCACAAATTCCATGAACTCTGACAACAGTAAAGCAGCACATAATTGTTTTTAAGGGGAAAACTCTACTCTACTTTTTGCAGACATCAGTCCTATAGAAATATTTCCATCAGGGCCTAATTGTCGCAAGTAAACTGCTCCAATCATCGAGGCATCACAAAATCCATGGATTTCTGTAGTGATAGAACTTGGTTGGACGATATAACAAGGAATAGGTTTTTCGCCACTAAGTTTTTTATGAAAATTTTTTCAAAAATATGTTAAAACCCACTGCGTAAATTCCTAAAGAAAAAAATTTGTTCGTTTGTCAGTGGTTTTTAAATAAGATAAAAAATTTGCTTACACACACGCAAATCCTTACTAGAATCTAAGTACTTATCTGACGTTTCGCCAGAAATTCTACTGCCGTTATCAAAGAAGTTTATTCTTTTCAAAAACTTTTTTCGATTCTTTTTTAAAATATCTGTCTGTTGTCATACAACTGACTGACTTTGACTAATATATATTTCAAATATTAACTTGACAGTTTGGTGCGTCAATAGTAGCCAACAAGATATTGGGTGAATTTAGTAAAATTTAAAATCAAAATTATATTTGTTTGAGTGTTTTCGATTTTAGATTACATTATAAAAATACAAAATTTTTATTTTAAAATATCAAGTATAAAGATTATCTTTTGACTGACTTTAAGAAAAAATACATTAGAAACCCAAAGAACATCAATGCTATTTTTCAATTTATTTTCAAAAAACCTTTTTGATAATCTTGTTTTAAAATTGGAAGCTAAACTGTATTTATATCAACTGATATGCTAGCTATGCATTCATCTTCATTAAGATAGATGCAAGTTGCTTCTTTGATTTTTCGTTTAATTTTGTCTGGTTCTTTTTGTAATATACTGGTTTCTCCCCACATTACTCTATGATCATTTTCAAAAGAATGTTGGCAAATTTTAGACCTCTCCCAGTCTCCCCTTCTGAGGTACCCCTTATGGTCATTTATTCTAACTTCAAGAGGCCTTGAAGTTTCTCCAATATAAAATTTACCACACTCGCAAGGAATTTTATAAACGATATTTTTTGAGTTTTGCTCAGCATTTAATTGTTTTGTTTTGGTTAGAATTGATCTAAGAGTATTTGATTTTTTAAAAATTGTTCTAATATTATAATTATTTGCGATTCGTTTAATTTTTTCCGAAATACCTGGTATAAAAGGAATTATTAAATTTGCTTGAACTCCACCAAGTAATACCCAATCAAATATTGAATTGATGGCACAAGGAACACCATTTTCTCCTTTTTGAAATCCTACAACAAGCATCTGACTGAACAAGTCAACTCCTATTAAAAGGTCAATATCAGTGGGAATTCCAAAATCTGGATGTGCTAAGTCCAACCGTAGATAGAAAATACCCAAGATATGTAACTGATAAGTGGAAGTGAGAATAGTCCGTTGCACTTCCACTCGTTATAAACCCTGATCAGGCAACTGGTGCTCCCCATTTACCTTGCGGCAAGTATGGAAACCAAAAATTTTGTTTTGCCGAGTAACTGGTAGAGGGCGCTAGCGGAGACGGCAATTAATAGGTAGTGCTGGCAACGAGGATAGAGAGGATACGTGCTAATATCCGACGCAAGCCGACGGTATCCGAACAGCAAGCCAAGCCATGAAAGGGGAATTACCGCAAGTTTTTGATTCTTTGCTGAATACCGGTTTATCAGTGGCGTAAATGAATGAACTTGTTGCTAAGGGAATGGGAGCTGGTAGAGAGATCATAATATAAATTAATGAATATGCTGAATGAAGCAAGACAGTTTTTATTATTATTAAACGATTATATTTAACTTTACAGTCTGCCTGACTATCAAATTTTGCGATTCGTTTTTGACACACTTCCCGTAAACCGATTTTAATAAAATTTGGCACAGTAGTGTAGTTCGGATGATAATACAATACCTATTATGAAAAAAAATTGGTGGGTAGGGGGTGGTTAAGGTTTAAAAATAAGGGGCTAAATTCATTGACACACTTCCCGTGAACCGATTTTAATGAAATTTGGCACAGCAAAGTAGATCCGATGACAATACAATATTATGAAAAAATGGGCGGGGTGTAGTGGGTGATTTGGGGGTGTAAAGGGGGTAAAGTGGTCTAAAGGGAGCAAATTCAGAACTTTGAAATGAAAACAGATACGAACATGTGGTTTTCAGATTTATTATTGAATCTGGTGACAATACAATTTTATAAAACAAAATCGGGGGTAGGGGGGGGGTGTGGTTAAGGGCTGTAAAAAGGATAAATTCAGAGCTTTGTAATGAAAACAAATACAAAGGTGCGGTTTTCAGATTTATTATTTGATCTGGTGACAATATAATTTTATGAACAAAAACGGTGGTAGAGGGTGGGTGAGGAGTGTAAAGGGGGTAAAAAAATAAAAAATACAATTTTATGAAAAAAAAATCGGAAGTGGGGGGTGTGAGTGTGAGGGGTGTAAAGAAGGTAAATTCAGAACTTCTTTTATACTGGGACTTTTATGCAGAGCTAATTGGGAGAGAACTCGAAAGAACCTTGTAATAATAAGACATTGCTAGAAATGGAAAGGTTGCGAAAAAATTATATAAGGTGTGCCAAAAAAAACTGAACTTTATAAATGATTATAACTTAGCAGGAAATTATCCGATTTTAAAATACTAAACCCCACAAACAATGAAAGGTGGTAAGGTGTATTTGCTTTATTGGCAATATTGGCAAGTGAATGCCATTGGTTATTTACTACAGTAGTATTATTGGCAAAATTGCGCTATTTGGCCAATGATTATTTACTAGTGCTGATGTATTGGCAAATTTATATTATTTTGCCAATAACTGAAAAACGTGTTTTAGGTACCAAGTGAAACGCAATTGTTCCTTTAAAAATTGCATGCATTTCTAAACCACCTTTCCGGTCCGATCAAACGCATTGCCGGATATCGTGTTTTTTGAACGCATTTTTTAAATTTCCCGCGCGATTGACATCTGTCGTGCGGTTGACAACTTGACGTACTTGCCGACGCCATTTTAATAATATTCTGCGGATTCTTCCTATGTGGGTTCCTTTTCGTGGTTTGTTTTTTGCAAGTTTTCTTTTAAAATTGGCTTAAATTTAGTTTGAGTTTCAAGTCACCATGGATGTGGAAGCCGATACTGCGTAAGTACTCATATTCTTTTGTTCTTAAATAAGGTCGGCTTAGAGTAGACTTAAAAATGTTCAGAATTACCAGTAAAGCGTCCAAAAATCGTCATTTTTGCTGGGTTTATACAGGCATATAAAAATTAAAATAAAAAATAATTCTGGTTTATACAGCCAAATAAAAATAACTTTAAACCGATCAGCACACAGCTTCTGCACATGTATACAAAAGTGAATGACACCAATAGTTGAAATAATTAAACTAAACAATACTGCTGTTTTCCTTAATAATATCTGTTAAAAAAAACCAAAAAATGCAAAAAAAACCCATTTAAATTACAAAAACAAATGAAAGAGGTTATGTGCGTCATGCCCCTTTGACAAATCCGTTTTAAAATAAAAATAAATGTTAAAAGTTACTCATCTTTTTATTTATGCTGTATAAATGCCTACACTGTTCCCCATAAGCTCATTCAACTTTTATTTTCTTTTTTTTTAATTTTTATTTTGATTTGCCTGTATGAACCCAGCTTTAAATCGTGATCTAGATGCCACTTTACAAGAAAATCAAAGGTCACATCATGATCTACAATGCTGAAGCGATACTGACACTGATAATTTACAAATTTCTTTTGTAATCGAGCAAAACCGTTCTCAACTAAAAAGCCAGTTAACTCCTACCTGTGTTCAGCCTTCAGTGCTATTTAGCCTATTGTTGCCGCCATTTTTATAACCAAATTGACAGGTAAAACATAATTTTTCTCTCAGTTTGGTGTCACTAGGGCCTCTATAGTAGGCTAAAGGATACTATATCAAAAAAGAGTTAACTGGCTTTTTAGTTGAAGTGTTGGATCGAGCCATCTAAAGATTCATCAATTCAGTCTACGTCCAAGTCATTTTGTCATTTTCTAACACTGAAATTTCTCTTGCTGACCCAGAGAATGATGACTCTTAAATTTCTTGTGAAACCGAGCTGTCTTTAGTCAATATCTTAAAATCTTTTTTTAAATTAATTTGAAAAAACTCGTCTGTGGTACTATTTTTTTACTTTAACATAAATTTGCCAATAAAACAACTAGATTAAAGCTTTTAATTTTTTTTTGAGAAACTGATATTTTGTCACTTTTTAAGCAAAAAGGGCTACTTTTTCCTAAAACAAAATACTGGTTTATCCAAAAAAAAATAATTTACAGCTACATTACCACAATTTAAACTTTTTTAGATTCTGTAAAAAATTCTTTAAAAAGTCAACCAACTTTTCCTCATTCTGTCATTGAAGATGCTATTAAGGCTTGGTTACAGGGTGCCTGTGACTGGAAAGATGGCAGAACATCCAGGAAAAAAGATGCTGAATAAATCTTCATCTTATCTTATAACAAGAAGAAGGAAGTACTAAGTTTTTAAATTGTTGGCCAAAGAATTTTTATATAAAGCAACTGAAGCAAACCTTATTGTTTTGATTCACAATCAAAGAGATTCTAAATAAAATTTTCCCTGTTGCAATTTACTGTGGTATGGAAAACCTCCTCTTAATAAATATTTAAAACAATTTATGAAAGAATTTTCCTCTATCTTTGGCATGACCAAGACGACAAATATTATTCATGTGGTTTCCATTCATGTTAGGATATAAATATAAGTTTTTGTTTATAGTAACATTTATTTATTTATTACATTTTGGTTTTTCTAGGAATTTTTGTTCGTTTAAGGATAAAATAAAATAAATGTGCATTCGTAAATTATGTGCATTATTTTATTTTTAATCCACAATCATTACAATTCTTATTTTATGCATAAATACTTTAAATAGGGATAAAAAGCCAATTATCAGTGGTATCGGAATTTGCATCTGTATCTCTATTGAGCCTTGGCTAACACATCGCCCTTATGGCAAATTATTTTTTATTTCACTCGAGAACTGCTAAATATGAACCCTACAAGATCTACCGAAATATTAAAAAAATATACAGGGTGTTCAATTTAAAATAAGAAAGTTGATGTCTAAGTCTAAATTTGACATTTTGACAATTTTTATTGAATTTTTTTCTTAAAATTTGTGAAGAACTAATCAACTTTTGTATTTAAACTATTTTTCTATCTCTAATAATAAATGAGCTATGTAGTGGGAAAAATATGGTGAATCACCCCATACATTTTTTGCCAATATTGCCTGCAATGCCGGTATTTAGTATGCAGTGCTCCTCTACATTTAAACCATGCTAAGTGTGTATTTGCCATCATTTTAAACGTATTCGTTGCCGTCGCTCGGCCGGTGGCTCAAACAGGAGTTTTTAAGGTATTTATAACGCACAGATTACCGTGCGTCAAATTGTCATTGCCAATAGATGCCAATATTTGTAAGGCACTTTGCCATGCCGGCATTGTTTTTGGGGAATATAAATAAAACTTTTTAGAAATCTAAGGTTTCAAAATTTATAGGACCAATATCAAACTTGACATTTCCTAAAAATCCACGATGGCGGACCTATTTAAAAAATAGGCATTTTTAACCCCCCTAGATATTTTTTTGTGTGCACTGTAATAAATCTGAAACATCGGTTACGAAGTCACATTCTTTTAAAGCGAAAGCGAAGAAGAATATATATATATCATTTTAAAAATTCGGACAAGAAATAAGGAAGTTTGCAATTTTTAAATAGACCGGAGTACCTGCAAAATCATGCTTATTAAGAAAAAATCTACTTGTTTAAATAGCAATAACTTTTTCAAAAATTGATCGATTTTAATAAGTTTAAACTTTTTAAAAGGCACAAGCTTCAAAATTTACATTTAGTAAAAATCCAAGATGTCGGGCCGATTTAAAAAGTAGCCAAATTTCATCCCCCTAGAAAAAACTTTCTGAGACACTTTATTCAATCTTATTTCTTGTCCGAATTTTCAAAATGTTTCATCGATGTGCTTCGAAAGAATGTGGCTTCGTAACCGATGTTTCAGATTTATTACAGTGTCCCACACAAAAAAATATCTACGGAGGGTTAAAAATACCTATTTTTCAAATTGGTTCGCCATCTTGGATTTTTAGGAAATGTCAAGTTTGAAATTGGTCCTATAAATTTTGAAGCTTTGGCTTTCTAAAAAGCTTAATATTATTAAAATCGGACCGGTTTTTTTGGCACATCCTATACATTTTGCATTTTGTTTCTTTTTGATTAGGAATATGTGAAAAATAAAACAAATATTTTTTTTAACTTGAACGATTTTATTAAAAAATTGCATTAAAAAGTAAAAAATAGTTTGGCAAATCTCTGTTTACTACAGCCGTAAATGGCACATTATATATTTTTAAGTTCGACATAAAATCATGTTGCATATACACTATTTTATAGGTATCTTTAATAATGTTTAACCATTGTATAATACTTCTTTATACAATGGTTTAACATAATATTTTGTTAAACTTCAAAATGATATCCTCTGCTCCCATTCAGAATAATTTTCACACATAAAATAGCCATGCCGGTTCGCGTAATGTTTTCGAGCTTCTCTTACAAAATTTAAAATTTTACTAGCTGCATGATTGATTACTAAATTGGCAGTACAAAAATCCCTAAAAATTACCATTATTTTGTTATTAAAAGCGGGCAACAAAAAATAAACAGCATGTGAGCATGGCTGCCCAGAATATTGTCGATTGATCAGTTTTTAACTAATTACGTTATTTCGCATTTTTAATTGGGTTGCCTGCACGGACAGCGTGTTAAAAATGGATAAAATTTAAAAAATAATATAGTTTTTAAATCGTGTTCTTTACAAGCTTGGTTTTAAAGAACAAGCGCGAAGCGCCTTGATTTATAGTGTAAAGATGGTGTGCTGCGAGAACTGATGTGTTTTTTTTTACTCGCGTTTTTAAATAACTGCTTGCTGCGCTCGTTATTTAAATCAACGCTTGTAAAAAAAGCAGTATTTTATCCACTAGTTGTGAAAACTACTATTTTACAACAAGTGGCTAAAAGAGTTTAGCCGCGAGTTGTAAACACTATTTTTTTAATACCTTTATCAAAAACTCCTAAAAAAACAGGAAAAAAACTTGCAAAATAAAATTCGAACATAACATCCACTGAAAGCTCGCAACTTTTATATTAGCAATATCAACGGTGGCTTCGTACATGACAAAACAATGGTTTCTATGGTAACCTTGCTAACCTTACATTTTAATTTTTGACAGTTTTTAATTTTCTCGTATTTTTTGAATGTTATTCTTGTGAATAATTTTGAATTAATTTCTAGGTAAGAATAATAAGAATTTCTTAGTATTAACATTTAAAGCTATTTTTCTCCAAATTTCGGTAAAAAAAAACGTGAATTTTTTTTCGCGCCCGTGATCAAAAAAAAAAGTAACCAAGAAAGCCATGGTTGGGTACATTGCGGATAGTGGCTAAAATCGTGTTTTTAATGAAAGTATAAAAAAAAATAATTTGAGCCCCTAAAAAAAATATATTGCATCGGTATCCAATAAAGCCATGTTTTGGTTTTATGCGAAGATTGAGTAAAATCCTCTTTTTCATGAAAGTATAAAAAAACGGTTTTTAGCAGTTGTCAAAAAACAATAGTCCATAAAGCATAAACCTTTTTTTTAGGTACACGCCAAATTAAAAAAAGTTGGGTTTTATTATAAACATCAAAATAATTCAAATTTTAGCGGTCAAAGGCTTTTCTTCTTCTTTTTCACTAGAGAGAATGAGCTTCTGTGGCGTTTCACATCACAACACCCAAATGAAAAGCTTTCCTAATGACCTTTTTGGCTTTCTTAAAGAACCCGCGGGTCTTTATATAAAATTAAGCAAACAATTTATAAAAATGCAGAAACTCGTTAATTTTTTTAGCTCAAGCAGGAGAGATAAACCGAAATTTTCCATAGATTAAAAAAAAACTAAAAAAATATATTGAGTGTCTTCTTTGAAAAAACAAATTTTGAATAAAGGTAATAACAGATTTCAATCTACGTGATTTTGGATTTTTTGCATTGCTGATCAATATAAAATTTGGGGCAAAATATTTTTCACAAATGACAAAATTTTTCAGTTCTTCCTCGGTTTTACAAAGCATGTTTAAGCTTCCCGAATGTTTTTTCCAATCTTACAATGTCGTTAATTGGAAAATAAAAAAAGCAACTTCTTCGTTTTTATTTTTATGGTTGGAGTAGTTCCATCGCGGTTACGGTTAACCTTGGTCCTAAAATATCCCAGAAGTATAAGTAAACGAAGGAGACCTCGATTGTGTAATATCTTTGAATATTGTTTAAATTTACAGATAATTGTTTATGTTTACATATGTATATAATCAAAAGTTATTAATTTTTATGAATTTCCGGATTATGCTTAAATTTTCAGATCAAAAATGCTATGACGTCATGTATTGGCTGACATGAACAGAAAAAAATTGATGTAGACAGCGCATCCTGTCATGCTCGATGCCTTGAGAATCGGAACCAGCCTTTTTTTCCGGTTCAGAATGGTTGCGATTCTCAAGGTCCATTTGTTCTGTTATTGTCAGCTAGTAGATGACGTCATAGTATTTTTGATGTGAAAATTTAAGTATAATCCGGAAATTCATAAAAATTAAAAAGTTTTGATTATATCCACATTTAAGCACATACAATTATCTGTAAATTTAAACAATATTCGAAGATATTACACAATCGAGGTCTCCTTCTTTTGCTTATCCTTCTGGGAAATTTTAGGACCAAGGTTAACCGTAACCGTTACAAAAAGAAAACAGCTCGGTGTGTCGGGTGTGTCCCGTGCAGCGCGACGCGGATAATCAAATGAAGTTCAGTGAACCCACGCGAAACACGTCCAAAAGAAGGGTGTTTCTAATTTGCTGACCCGGTCGAATTCTGCTGACCGGGTACTTTCGGACAAAAATTCTGCTGACCACGATATATACGTTGATCCTTAACTCAAACAGAACACCCTCGCACAAATTTTACCTCCCCACCCCTTTAAAGATATCCACAAAACTTATATAAAAGCTTGCTGACCGGGCATTTCTAGATCGAAATTTTGCTGACCACGATATACACGTTGATCCCAAACTCAAATAGAACACCTTCACACAAATTCCCACCCACCACCCATTTAAATATGACGACGCGGGTAATCAAATGAAGTTCAGTGAACCCACGCGAAACACGTCCAAAAGAAGGGTGTTTCTAATTTGCTGACCCGGTCGAATTCTGCTGACCGGGTACTTTCGGACAAAAATTCTGCTGACCACGATATATACGTTGATCCTTAACTCAAACAGAACACCCTCGCACAAATTTTACCTCCCCACCCCTTTAAAGATATCCACAAAACTTATATAAAAGCTTGCTGACCGGGCATTTCTAGATCGAAATTTTGCTGACCACGATATAAACGTTGATCCCAAACTCAAATAGAACACCTTCGCACAAATTTTACCCCCCCCCCACCCTCCACCCCTATAAAGATATCAACAAAAATTATATAAAAGCTTGCTGACCGGGCATTTCTAGATCGAAATTTTGCTGACCACGATATACACGTTGATCCCAAACTCAAATAGAACACGTTCGCACAAATTTTACCCCCCCCCCTCACCTTCCACCGATCCTTATGGTTTTTTTTTCTTGTTTTGAATTTTGGTAATTTAAGACTTAAAATATTTTAGCATAATTTTAATTATTAATTTAAGGCTTAAAATATTTTAGCATAATTTAAGGGGTAACGTTTTTATTTAAGCAATTTTAATTATGTTTTTCACATTTTTATGCTATGATTTTGCTCATATTTTGAAGCTTTCTTTCCAAACTTTCGATTTCTAGAATAAAACACTCAAATTTTTCGAGCTTTCACCGTTTTTTGAGCGTTCAAAAAAAGTACTGCCAAAAAATATCTTTCCTCTGTTAAAATGAAAAATATTTAATGAGAGAGGGCAGAATTTTAGAGGTAGATGGAGAAATAATTTAGTAAAGTGCAAAAATATTTAAGGTTGCTGAAGAGAGACAGCAGGCTATAAAAAATTATTTCAGAGAAAGATGAAAATAGTTTAAGGCAATTGTTTACTAAAAATCTCATCTGTCTGTCATCTTTAGTGGTGTTGTGCATATAATTTTTATTTTGACATTTTTATCCAAAAAACAGCAAAAATTTTAATTTTTCAAAGCGTAAAGTGCGTAAAACATAAGGTGGTATTCATTGCTTTCAATGAAAATTCTTTGCAGTCTTTTATTTTCCAAAAAACCTGTCCTCCTAAAGTGTATTTTAGCACATCTAAAAATAATTTAACAGATATTTAACAAAATTATAAGGTTCATCATGGTAGAGCCAAAAATTGCCCCAGTGGCCCACTATAATGGTGCATTTTTTTGTCAAATATATATTAGATTTTATGTGTGTGATAAACATTTCGATTGGTGTTTGTGAATATCAAAAGTTTGTGATAATTTACAATAAGTTAGCAAAATGCGAAACTTTCTTTTTTTACTCCTAACTTTGTCTAATATCTTTATTATGCATTTAGCATAAATTCTCCTCCCTATGACAGTAGCTGTTTGGATTGAAAGTTCCTTTTTTTCCAAAAATTTAGTTTTGGGATACAAGATTGTCGCATTTAAGCATTGCAAAAATATTTCGGAAAAACTTATTTTATTATATATTATATTAGTTGATGATCATAAATATAATAAATGCTATAATCTATCTATCTATAAGGGGCAAAACCGGGACACTCCGGCCATTCAACGTATTGTATATCATGTATTTTTTCCTATTATTATGTATTTTCCAAAATACTTATTAAAGAAAAATAATTTAAGTAATGTTTCAATTCAAATTTATAGATGGCAGAGAACATCCGCTTTTTAATTGCAGTGATTTTAAAGTTATAAAATACAGTGGTATCAAAACCGGAGCGAACCGGAACTTTTGCTGAAAAATCGGGACTATCCGGGACGGATTTTTTCCCCGGGACAAATGGTTAAAAATCGGGACTGTCCCGGCCAAACCGGGACGGTTGGTTACCTTATATAATCTTATTTATATTATAGGTATTTATTTATTGTATTTAATTTTTTTAAATATGCTTTTTTATTTTAACTTAACAATTTGCTTTCAAATTTAAATATTTAGTGGCCACATTACAAAATAAAAACGTCTACTATGATGAACCTTGAAATAATTTAGTTAAATACCTGTTCAATTATTTTTAGATGTGCTAAAATACGCTTATAGTAGGACACGTTTTTTGGTAATTTTAAACACTATAAAGGACTTTGATTGAATCAAATTAATACAACCTTATGACTTACACAATGAACAATTACAATTTTTGTCGTTTTTTGGATAAAAATGGCAAAATAAAAATTATATGCACGACATCACTCAAGGTGACAGACAGACAGATGACAAAACAGAAATTTTTAGTAAACAATTGCCTTAAATTATTTCCATCTTTCTCTAAAATACTTTTTAATAGCCTGCTATCTCTCTTCAACAACCTTAAATATTTTTCATTTTAACAGAGAAAAATGGTTTTATTGCAGTACTTTTTTGAACGTTAACAAAAACAGTGAAAACTTGAGAAAACTGAGTGTTTTATTCTAAAAATCGAAAGTTTGGAAAGAAGGCTATACAATGGGAGCAAAATCATGGCATAAAAATTGCTTAAACAAAAACGTTACCCCTTAAATTATGCTAAAATATTTTAAGCCAAATTTATTTATATTTAATATTTTCTTTATAACTAAAATTTTGTAGGAAATTCCCGAACTGCCGGATGTTTTTTTTTTAAATAGTTCCTACCTACTTAATTATTAATGCGAAAAAACGGTAATTATGCAGTATACGTTTTTCTGCCATTTTTGATTTTTTATGAAAAATTCTTTATGGGGGCACCTACTAGGGTCCCTAGGACCCCAAATCCGCCTGCCCTGGTTGTTTTTATTTTATTTTTTTTTGTTTTTTTTTTATTTTTTTTTCACTACCCAAGTAACAATTGTATGACCTGGTGGTTGTGACTAAAAACTTAATTAATATTAATGTTGTATTTGGTGGAGAAATTGGTTATTTTCGGGACGACCTTCGTTAACGAAATAATTACCGACGCCTAAACGTTAATTTTACCCTGAAGTTAAACTGCAACGTTTTGTAAACGTTTTCGTATGACTAATGAGTTTTCGTGTTTATTTTGGTGTCAAAATAACGACCACCACAATAACCAACGTTAAAGGGTACACGTCGCACATCCTACGTAATTCTTCGTCAAATTTACGTTTTTTGATCGTTATGTGGTAAGAGCACGGAAATAGGTATATTTTATGCACCAACCATTTCTGATCGTTCTGTGCAGAGAATGAGAATCGTTTGTATTTCAAGTCTTGTCATCAACACAATACACAACCTCACTTTTTTTTTTAATTTAATTTTTTATTGTAAATTTTATTTGTTTCATAAGGCCCATTTACTGAAGTTTTAATGGCTAATCCTGAACGCGTAATTTTTCTTCTCTCTCTCTACTTTTTGAAGACAGAAATAGAAATTTAAGCATTAGGCATTAAAACTTGAGTAAATTGGCCCTTACTTACGAATCCTTGAATATTTAAAAAGAAAACTATGATTTTTTTTTTAAATGAAACTAGAAACTATTGCTATTGTATTTGTGTCAAACTTCTAAAAGATATGTATTTATTAACTAGCAGAAAGAAAAACCTTTTTTTTTCTTAATCTATCTAATTATAAAACTAACCTAAACAAAAATAAAGAATTTGAAAAAATATTACAAAGCTTTTTTAATATGTATAGTAAAGGTACTCACACAAATACCTAAATACTAACATAGCTCCAATATTCAGCACTAAGAGGCTGATAGCCCCCATTGTGAGCCGGCCCTGGGATGAATATTGTACCTCTGCAAGTATTTATTTGGGTAGTGCACCTACTTATTATTTAGAAATCTCAACTAGGTATGTAAAAAAATACTAGTATCTACTTAAATGATCCAAGGATTATCCCCTTTTTCAAGTTCTTCATCCAAAGTATTGTTTTCCTCTTTAGATCCAATTGATATTTCATCAGCCTTCAGTGTAACTCTCTTTATGTAGGTCTTTAAAGTGGTCCAGTTTTATATCTATATTGTCAATTTCTTTGCACATAAAAAAATAAAAGAAAAGTTAAGTAAAATTAAACAAAAAAGCAGTACTCAGGGAATTTTTAAATTAGATTAATTAATATAAAACTTCCATGACTGAACAAGCTCTGCTTAGCTATGTGATGTTTTATATTGAAACTTTATTTGTCAAGACCCATTTCAAACCCCGATTCATGTTAATCAGGATTAAAGCTTTATGACTGTATCTCATATGAATCTGTCATTTAAGCCTTGACAGTTTACCGTCAATAAAAATCAAACATGATACTGGGTGTTTACTAAAAATAAAAGAAAACCAATAAAGTTGTAGTACTTACATGTAGCTATGAGGTTGCAAAGTTCGTTAAGCTTCTCAAGAACATCTGAACTTTTGTTATAATCATCAGGTGTGCATGTGGGACTTAATTATATAGTGTTTCTGAACTTTCTGATTGTTGGTTGACCATTAACTTTGCATAATGATTCCATACGTGTGGCTCTGTCTCTGTGTTAAGCCTACAACAGTTTTTACCAACTTTTTCTGGGAATGAATCTGATTTTCTTGCAGCTATTGCTTTGATGGTCCAGATTAGGATTTTATAACTTTATTCACACCGGCAGCTTCTGTAACTTCCACCGCTTCCTTTTTTGTTGAGGTTTTTGGTAATTATGCAGTATACGGTTTTCTGCCAGTTTTTTCGAAAAATTGCTTTACAGATGGTTAATATGCCTCGCCAGAAGTACGAAACCGTTTGCGCGTCAAAAAAATTCTTTTTTTTTTCAAAAGTTACAGGCATTAAAAGTTACAAAAACAACAAACTTACGGGACAGCGGAGTGAATAGGGGTGCTGGGCGGGGAACACCCTTCATCTAAAACACTGTAAAATATGTCAAAATGTAGGCAAAGGATCAGCCTTTATGCGTCACTTTTTTGTTTTCTTTTTGAACCTCAATTTTCCGAAAAATCATCGAAAGAAAACAACACAATATTTTTGGATTTTCCAACAAAACACGACATTTAACGTCATTTCAGTGTTGCCAACCACGAAACTGCGTCATTTGCAAAGAATCATTTGTTTTGTTGGTAGGTCATCCGCACGGGCGGGGTTTGGATTGTTTTTGGTTTTGAGAAAAAAGGGTTGGGTTGTTTTGATTTATTTTGGGTTGGGAGCCATTTGCAAAGAATCACATGTTTTGTTCGTCGGTCATCCGCACGGGCGAAGTTTGGATTGTTCTTGGTTTTGAGAAAAAAGGGTTGGGTTGGGTTGTACACCTAAATTTTGTTTAAATTGAAGAATGAAATCAAACCTAACCCAACCAAACCAACCCAACCCTTCTTTTATGAAACCGGACCCAACCCAACGCAACCCGACCTTGCCTTTCCAAATCCAAACGCCTAAATTTTGTTTAAATTGAAGAAAAGGTAATTATGCAGTATACGGTTTTCTGCCATTTTTGATTTTTTTTGAAAAATTCTTTATGGGGGCACCTTCTAGGGTCCCTAGGACCCCAAATCCGCCTGCGCCCGATTTTTTTTTAATGAGAAAAAAGGGTGCCCAGGGGGGGTTGTAAAGTGTTTTTTTAATTGTTTTGGGTTGGTTTGGATTAGGTTGGGTTGGACTGTGTTGGTTTGGTTTGTTTTAGTGAAAAAAAATAAAAAAAAAACAAAAAAAATAAAAAAAAAACAACCGGCGCAGACGGATTTGGGGTCCTAGGGACCCTAGAAGGTGCCCCCATGAAGAATTTTTCAAAAAAAAATCAAAAATGGCAGAAAACCGTATACTGCATAATTACCGAAGAAAATTTTCAAATTTAAATTACGCGCCTAAATTGGCAAGTTGATGCCCGTGCGGATGACCTACCAACAAAACACATGATTCTTTGCAAATGACGCAGTTTGGTGGTTGGCACCACTGAAATGACGTTAAATGTCGTGTTTTGTTGGAAAATCCAAAAATATTGTGTTGTTTTCTTTCGATGATTTTTCGGAAAATTGAGGTTCAAAAAAAAAACAAAAAAGTGACGCATAAAGGTTGATCCTTTGCCTACATTTTGACATATTTTACAGTGTTTTAGATGAAGGGGGTGCCCCGCCCAGCACCCCTATTCATTCCGCTGTCCCGTAAGTTTGTTGTTTTTGTAACTTTTAATGCCTGTAACTTTTGAAAAAAAAAAGAATTTTTTTGACGCGCAAACGGTTTCGTACTTCTGGCGATATTAACCATCTGTAAAGGAATTTTTCGAAAATATTAAAAAATGGCAGAAAACCGTATACTGCATAATTACCAGGTTTTTTACAACACACTGGTAGGTACTGGTTTCATGGGCAGAGCTCCGGTACCATCAGACTGAAGTCTTCTCAACAACATCAAAGGTGCCGGCGAATAGAGGTGATCCTCGTTTCCCATAAATGTGAAACAAGCTCTACTTTGTCAATTTCCAAAATATGGACCACTTTAAACTAGCTCCGGTCCATTTTTTTATTTGGCAAAAAACATTTTTTTTTAAATCGCGGACAGATGAAATTTGGCAGTCTGTCAGCTGTCACCCAAGGAAAATATTTTGGTACGCTGACATTAGACGCATTTTGGTGAAGCAGCTGTCGAACCTGTTACCAAAGGACGTTTTCTGGTTGACAAACGGTAAGTACGAAACGACGGATAAGCGCCATGTTGCTTTTTGCAATCGCCTTTTTAATTTGAAGCCATATTGTCAAACAGAATGTAAACAAACGCGTTAGGAGCCTTTTATTAGTTTTTCCTAGCATTTCGTAGCTGTTATTACTGTTAAATCACTAATTTAGTTGTATACAGACGTAAAAGTAGTTCTGCAACAACTTTTTTTCTAAATCTGCCATATATTTCAGTTCCGCGGTTTTTTTGGACCTAAAAATATCATATTTGACAGTACACTAATTTGCGTTTCCGATTTTAGTGTACAGAACACCTTAAACAGAGACAACTCGAAAAGTATTTACCAAATTGGTGTAAAATGGGGTTGACAAAAGGTTTCCTACAACGTCATATCGCAACGTTTTGGTTGCGTTTGGAAACGTTGTTGCGTCGACAAATTGTTACTTGGGTAAAACAACCCAATCCAACACAGTCCAACCCAACCCACAACAATAAGAAAAATACATTACAACCCCCACCGGGCACCCTTTTTTCTCTTAAAAAAAAAATTGGGCGCAACCGGATTTGGGGTCCTAGGTACCCTACTATGGGGGCACCTACTAGGGTCCCTAGGACCCCAAATCCGCCTGCGCCGGTTGGTTTTTTGTTTTTTTTTTAATTTTTTTTCAATAAAACAACCCAATCCAACACAGTTCAACCCAACCTAATCCAACCCAACCCAAAACAATCAAAAAAACACATTACAACCCCCCCCCCCTCCGGCCACCCTTGGCCCACCCTTGGCCGGGGGGGGGGGTTGTAATGTGTTTTTTGATTGTTTTGGGTTGGGTTGGATTAGGTTGGGTTGAACTGTGTTGGATTGGGTTGTTTTATTGAAAAAAAAAATTAAAAAAAAACAAAAAACCAACCGGCGCAGGCGGATTTGGGGTCCTGCAGAATTTTTCATAAAAAATCAAAAATGGCAGAAAACCGTATACTGCATAATTACCCAATTTTTTGATGAGCGGACTGACGTCATTTTTTTGGATCTCTATTTGATGCATTGTTTTAGACAGCGACAATAAATATGTAAAAAAAGTCATGTCGTTGATTGTGTCAACTGTTACTTCAAATTGACAACAACAAATTATTTGACAGGCGAATTGTTGACTACAAAGAAATACGTTTGTTTGAAAGTTTGAGACAATGATGTGTTTGAAATTAATTCTGTGTTTCGGACTTCCATTGTCTATATTTTATTTATACATGACGTTTCGATCAGTACAATCTCTGATCGTCTTCAGGTGCAAACTACAATCAATTCCTAGGGCTACGTGCTTATATACTGTGAGAAATCACTCAACCTTGAAGTTTAAGAAGTTGGCTCCGCCCAAGGAGGGGCTTCCAAATATTTGGGATTTCAACACTTGGTTTACTGAAAATACCCTGATTCTGCCCAATAAAGGCAGCTTCAAGGAATTTTTGTTTCTTCCAGTGTGACTCCTTGTGCAAAACCTTTGCTTCTGCCCACTTCATTCGGTGTTGTTTTGACCATGCATGTTCGGCGATTCCTGATTTCGTGGTTTCAACTTTTTGGGTATTCGTCTGATGTTCCTTAAGCCTAACAGATAGTGGTCTTTTAGTTTCGCCTATGTATGATTCACCACACTCACAAGGAACTTGGTAAATGCATTCCTTATTTTGTTTGTTCTCTGATTTTGTTTTATTAAGAAGGCTTCTAATTGTATTACTAGATTTAAAAGCTGTTTTAATATTAAAGTTTTTCGCTACTCTTCGAATTTTCTCTGATACTCCTTTAACGTATGGGATTGTAAGGAATGCATTTGCCTGATTTTGGTCTTGTAATCTCTGTCCTGTTTGTTGAAATTTTGAAATAGTATCTGTTATAAGTTTAAGGCTGTAACCATTCTGCTGCAGATCCTTCTTAATGTTTCTTATTTCGATTTCCAAGTCATGAGAATTGTTACAAATTTGAACGGCTCTGTTATACAAAGTTTTGATTATGCCTCGTTTGGTTGTAGCAGAATTATTTGAACCTTGATATTTAAATATTGTCCTGTGTGAGTGGGTTTACGATAGACTGTTGTTCTGATGTCGCTTTCTACTCGTGTGACAAGTACATCAAGAAAAGGAATTTGACAATTTTGCTCCAACTCCATTGTGAATTTAATGGTGGGTCTTATGTTATTTAGGTGTGTTTTGGATTTTTTAGACCTGGACCATCAGGTCTGTAAGACAATTTATCGCATACTATATACATACTACCTAATATTTACAATAATTAATTATGATGGCCTACTTAAAAAAATTGTTGACTAGTGAATTAAAATTAAATTATACCATAACAATTGGCTAGTTTCGTCACAAAAATATTACATTTGAAACATTATAATATTCACTCGACCCTACTTGCTCCCATGTTTTCTTTCTTCTCGATGACCTACATTGACTTTCTGCCTACTGTTGATAGGAAGTATCTGGTTTCGATTTCGACTGAATGTGTAGCAGCGAACTCCATTAGCTTGTATATATTGCGTTAACCTTGGCCTTGCTGTGTCAGTAGATTTGCGGTGGATACCCTCATCATGTAGTTGGAACCATGCTTGATTTCCAACGTTGCCATTTGTCATTGGTAATTGTACCATTAACCATGTTGCCATGTCCATCCATACAGGACACCCTGTTGTATAGCTTCTTCACTGCGGCTCCTTTAGGAACTTGACTGGATTCAACTTCCCCTTTCCATACAGTGTTGTTGGTTGTTTGCCTTGACTGTGAACAATTGTGTTTGGTTGACCTTTGAATGGCTGGTTATGACTGACTGGTACCACGTGACTGGTTTGGCTGAACTTGGTTGAATATGACAGTACTGCTGGTCGAATTGTTGTCATGCGATCATCTTGGTTACTTCTTCTTGAGTGCACTGGGAGAGCAAGCGGTGCCGGTGAATCTGAAATGATACATACAAAATATAAGTCAAAATATTATTTATTTTTTGTGACGACTTTTTGTCCCAAAGCCTTTGGGTATGCTCTTAGATGAATAACTAATTCCTCTGAAGTATACTTTATTATGAGCTGTATATTCAGCTATGCTATGTAACAAAATTTTTAAGATTTGCAAAAGAAAAAATTAAATTAGTTTTTTAAAATTTTGCTATTTATAAATTGGCAACAATGTTTTAATTAAATTCTGTCGATTCATATTTGCACCAAAAAAAAATATATATTTATTTTTAAAACTATATCATTTATGAGTTTGCAACATTGCTTTAATTACATTTTGTACCGCGAGCCTCATTTGTTTATAATTTTTTCACATTCTTTATCGAGGGTATTAAAACAATTCGTTTAAAATGCATGCTTAGTGCACACAATAGGAGAATTTTAATAATTAATATTTTAAAAATAATTAGAACAAAATTATAGCATTTTTGCTATATACACGGGTTTTTGTCGACCTAACCCCACATTTGTACGCCCTTATCTCCCACCCATGCAAAAAATATAATAAAATACAAAAAATATTTGGCGGACCGCTCAAGTGACCAAAAGTAGTGTCTACACGTGGTCTAACGCCCTGTTATTTACAATGATATTCATTCAAAGCCCTATACGCATGGACATTGACACCGAATAACAAGGTAAAAAGGAACGCTAGGAGCTCCCCATCGTGGACAGCGGCATTGTCTTGCAAGCCGTACTTTATTTTAAAAACAAAAAGAATAAATAATAACGGACATAGACGGGTCATACGTTCTATGCCGGCAGCGCAACGCATGGTGCGCGAGCGGTTATAAGCACGTGTATTTTGTTTACACCAGCTTCACGTACAGTATTATTTATTACTGTCGTCTGGGTCACAATTAATATTATAGGCATTTAGCCTTTCGCCGGGAGATAGTGAGAATAGGTCCTTTTTCTCCTGAAGTTCCAGTCTGAATTTGACTGAACCACAATTTATTAAAATTTCACGCTCGGATACGTTAATGCCTTCTAGGTCTACCGAAGCCTTATTTTTACTTACCCATTTTTGTACCAATTTTAGAGTTATGTACGTTAAAAATAGAAGCAAGGAGAGAAAGGTAATCGCAAAAATTATATCATAAAAATAATTAATACTTGAGTTATTTGACAGATCCTCTGCCCTTGCAAAATTCACTGGAGCTGCTGCTAACGCCATAATTGGGTGATGAAACAGTAAATATACCACTAACAATGACAAAACTATATTCCAAAAAAGAAAAATTCCGTGATTTTGTATTCCGTACCGATCGCTAAAACCGTAAGTTTTAGGAATAATATTCTCTACAGAATTTTTTATATCTTGAATTGTTGTATCTGATGAAGTTAAATTTAAATGTGGTATGTTTAAAGTCCAATTTGAGTTCAAACATTCGTGCATATCCCTATAGGTAGGTTGTATGTGTTGGGCCGTAGGCCTTAAAATAAAAGTTTTTAAATTTGACCAAACCGCGGGAATAATATGCACAATATTAGACTCTTCAATTTTATTTTTACACGGAAACCGACGCGGTATGATTACTTTGCCTATTGACTCCAATTGGCAATTGCACGAAATGTTAATTTTTAAGGCTCCGTGATTTTTATAAATATTTTTTATATTTATTTTTGAATCTCCGCAAGAAAGATAAGTTTTTCCCTCAGGTGGGTAAGAACATACGTCTCTTCTCCCACTTCTGATATTACCAACGACGTGCCTGAGTGACAGTTCATTGGGCAGTAATAACTTATCTCTTCTACAGTTGCTCCGTGATAAAGTTTTTTAGCACATTCTGGTCCTTGTATATTGTCTGCCGAAAATCGCGGAATAAAACAAAGTTTATCGTGATATGGCCTACACTGATGTAGTCCGGTACCCGAAATTTGTCTAATTTCTTCTTTCCCGAAATTTGTTTTTGACACGGCAATATATAGCGCCTGATGAGGGATCGCACAAATTTGATTAAACCACGCGAACGGCGTCGTTGTTAGCTCGTAAAGTTCCCATTTTTGTCTATTTTGAATAACTGGTATTTTAATGTGAACAAAAATTTTGTTTTCAGTAAAACTGCAATCACAGATTGGCAATTCATAAAATTTTACAATTTTATCTGTTGAAATAGCCAATCCCTGATTTGCTGAGTAGATCTCTTTTTCTAACTCAAATAAATATTTTTGTAAAACCGCGGGATTTACGATTTCTATGGGAATTTTACGTGATTTGCACGCGTCAATGACTTTCTGTTTTTTCAAAGCACGAGTTAAAAGAATAATACGTTTTAAATTTTAAAATTGAATGCGTAAAGAAGCCTTTACAAAGGATTCCTGGTCATTTAAGCCAGATAATTTATTGTCAAGTCCAGAAATCCTGTTGTCAATATATTTAATGCGTTGTTCCGTGTCTTTTAAAGTATTGCCAATTGAAGCTGCGTATTCTTTAAAATGTTTTGATTGATCGCCAATGCCCTTTAAGGTGTCTTCTAGTCCTTTACTAAGGGCCATTAGCTGACTTTTGACGACATCATCATTTTCTGAGATTATTTCTAATTTTTCTTCGGTCGCGACGCCGCAGCACCAATTTAGAGCATCTCCGATAAAATTTAAGGCCCTTTTAGCCCTTGTTACCTGTGTACTAGACCTCATCGGAGTTGCTCCCCAGTTTTTATTAATCATACCAAACTCTTTTGCGAATGCTTTTCCTAGCTCCTGCGTATGGTAAATCAAGTTGCAATCATCATCGTCGTTCTGGCATTTCTTGTATGCCGGAAGGTCCGTTTCCTTTATGACATCTTCCGACCATTCCATTTGATAGGTGATCGGAATAGTGGCCTCGTAGGACACGGTTTGCGGGAGTGGTTTCCAAAATGCTCCAGCGCTTACTTCTACTAGGTAAGGTTTTTCCTCGGTATTTGCCATAACGGCGTTGGCTACGGTGATTAATAATCTAAAAACAGAAACTTGCAAATATATGTTATTTACATGAAAAATAAAAATTATAATTTTTTAATCGCAAAAAAAATGCAGTGCCCTTTTGGCAAGTGACTCTTGGTCACCCAAAATTTAATATTTCTTTTAAATTATATAAAATAATTTATCAAGTTTATTTTACATTTAAGTATTTTGTATACTTTTTTGATGTTACTAAAATAAATTAGTAATTATTTACTGACAATCTTAATTGTTGTCCCAACATTAACTTGTATGTTAATAATTTTCAAAAGTTTCTAAACTTTTTCGTATTTTTTTTTAAATATTTAGTTGGGTATTATAAAATATTATTTAATTTGCTTATAGACAATCTTTACTATTGCCTCAACATTTATCAAAATGTTGCACTAATATGGCTGTATTTTATAAACCATATTATTAAATTTAAAAACTAATAGTGTGTGTATTTACATAATTTTCAAATATGTTTCTTAACATTTTCTTAAAATATTATTATCGAATCTAAAATATTCAATGTTAACATTTTTGTATCTTTAACCAACACGTATGTTTCGGTAACATAATACTTATGTCGCGTGATGTTTTGTAAACGTAAACTAACCCACGCTAATTGCTTTTTAATAGCTAGAAATAAAATATTATTTTTATTTTTTTTTTGTTATTTATAGTAATGTCGGTTTTAAAACCGCGTAGCCCTAAAATACTTTTTCTTTTTAAATTAAAAATAAAACTAATGTCTTTTTGGGTTTTTCGTAAAACAAGGAGGGTATTAATTTTTTGCATTCCGAACCACGCATGAGGGCCTTATTTATTTAGGGGAGGGGAGGGGTTATGACAGATTAGATTTCTGTCACAGGGACTACCTCTGGTGTCCAAGGGTCATGATAAGGAAGTATGCGACTTACATGGACTACTTCCTTTTTGAATTTTTTAGAGGGTCCTTTTTGTATCTCGTAATCCACATCGGACATTTTACGAGTTATGTAATAGGGACCGAACCATCTAAGCAGTAGCTTTTCGCTCCTGCCGACTTTTCTAACGGGAGTAAAAACTTTAATTTGGTCTCCAATTTCATATTCGATATGACGATGTTTTGCATCATATCGAATTTTATCTTTTCCCTGTTGGTTTTTTATATTTTCCGCTGCCATATTCCGAACGGCCAATGCTCGGTTTCGGATTTCTTCCGTATTGCTAGGCGGAGGACTCATCATAATATTTGCTTCGGTCGGTAAAATTGGTTCCCGCCCGTAGACAAGCATAAACGGTGAGTATTGTGTAGTCATTTGTTTTGAGCAGTTATATGTGGCTGTAACTAGCGGTAGAAAAACGTCATAGTCACTATGAGAAGAATTTGTGTACATAGCAAGCATATCTGCTATTGTATGGTTCATTCTCTCGACTAGTCCGTTGCATTCCGGGTGATATGACGTTGTAAACTGACTAACTAAGATATTTTGGCGCTCCATGTCTAGTTATGATTTTTTCCACTATAAATTTGGCAACTGAGTTGGCTTTCCCGTCCGGAAGTGCCTCAGTTTCGGCTCATCTTGTCGCATAATCGGTTGCGACGACAATCATTGTGTTTCCCGATTTACTTTTTGGGAATGGTCCCAGTAAATCTATAGAAACTCGCTCAAAAGGGACGCCGATAGGCATCGACTGTAATAAACCAACAGGAACTCTATTTTGTTGACCTTTTCTAGCTTGGCAATCGGGACATCTTTTAATAAAATCTTCGATATTTTTTTGTTGATGATCCCAATAATACCTTTGCTTAATTTTTTCGGCCGTTTTAGCAACGCTTAAATGTGCGCCGCCAAAGGGTTCGGAATGGTGTGAAAACAAAATTTCACCTATAAGGGACTTGGGAATTGTTAACAAATATTCCCGGCCATTCGGTCTCGGATTAATCTTATGTAAAACGCCATCAATTAACCTAAAATTTTTTATGCGTTTTCTTAAACCTATACTTATACTATTAGGGTCCTCTAGCCCGTTTATTAACTCTTTTAAGGACTCATCCTCCTTCTGTAATATATGTCCTGTGGCTCAATCAGGAACGTGGGGATTTCTTCCATGTCTTCATTTTCGTCCGGTTTAAGGACAGGGTTTCGGCTCATGCAGTCCGCATCTTTGTGTTTCGATCCGCTTTTATGTTCGATTGTGTAGTCAAATTCTGATAACTTGATCGCCCATCTGGCTAACCTGCCAACTGGATCCTTTATTGTCTTTAACCAGCATAGAGCGTGATGATCAGTGACGATTTTAATTTTCTTGCCATATACTAAGGTCCTAAAATAGCCCAAACTATAGACTATTCCTGCTAATTCTTATTCAGAAATTCCCATATTTTTCTCTGCGTTTGTTAAGCTTCTACTATCATATGCTACTGGATGTAGCTGGGAATCGTTTCCCTCTTGTAGCAGTCTTTTTCTGGTTGATAGTGCGCTAAAACTGGCGCCGTAATTAATCTACGTTTTAGTTCATCAAAGGATTTTTGATGTTTTTCTTCCCAAAGGAATGGTGCGTCTTTTTTCGTTAGGTCATGTAAGGGCCTAGCGATAGCTGAATAATTTTGTATAAATTTTCTGTAAAAATTAGTTAAACCTAAAAATTGCATAACATTCTTTTGAGAAGAAATTTTTGGGAAATTTTCAACGCAAATTAATTTAGAGTTGTCCGGTTTAATGCCCTTTTTTGATACTGTATAGCCCAACATATTGACTTCTTCTTTTAAGTATTCACATTTTGAAGGTTTTAAAGTAAGGCCTGCGTCTCTAAGCCTCTGAAATACTACTCGTAGCTTTTCTAGGTGCTCCTCGAGTGTTTCGCTAAAAATAATTATATCGTCTAAGTAAACTAGCAAAGTTTTCCATTTTAAATCTCGAAAAACGGTATCTGCCAATTTTTGAAAGGTTCCAGGTGCTCCTGTCAAACCGAAGCACATTCTGTTCCACACGTAGACGCCTCCGTGTCCTGTACAACAGAATGCGGTGTATGGCTTAGACTCTTCACTGAGCTTAATTTGCCAAAATCCGCTAAACATATCGAGGGTTGAAAAATATTTTGCTTTTCCCATATATGTCAAGATGTCATCAATTAGGGGTAGCGAATATTTTACCTTCCTACTCACCGTATTCAGAGCTCTGAAGTCACAACAAAATCTCCACTCTCCACTCTTCTTTTTGACTAATATAACGGAACTAGCCCATTCTGACTCGCCCTCGCTGATTACGCCGGCCTTAAGCATTTCATCTACCTGCTTGTCTATGATGTCTCTCTCTTTGTGAGATACCCTGTATGGCCTCTGACGTATGGGTCTCGCATCTCCCACGTCGATCACGTGCTCTACGATGTCTGTTTTTCCCATAAATTTTGGATTTTTTGCGAATACGTCACTGTATTCTTCGAGTAATTCGCACAACTGGGACTTAATTTTCTTATTTTGTATATGGTCAATTTTATGATCTGTCATCATGACTTTTTCGTCATCTTGGACATCCTCGTTATCCTCTATGTGTAAGACTGGTAAGCTGTCGATATCGGACAAAAAGCCTTGTTTAAGAAATCCGACTGCTGAGCCCGTAAAAAGTTTGATAGGATAGGGTTTTTTCGTTGTCAGCTGGATGGTGCAGGTGTCGCCATTAAAATCAGGGGTGGAGCAAATTATTCCTTTGGGCCTTAATAGCGCGTAATTTTCTTCAAAAATAAAATTTTTGAAATCGGTTGTGTTAGATTTTTCTATACACAACTTGACTGTCAATGCATTATTCGGTTTAATAACGTAGTCGCTTTTGCAAACTACTTTAATAAAATTTTCGGTAGGGTCCTTATTTTATTATTTTATTTTATTTACGGATAAGGCCGTTCTGTCGCAAACATTTTGCTCAAAATGTTCTTCCTTGTGAAAGAAAATAGTGGTTTGCAATTTACCGTTAGTCAAGTGAACTGACTTTTCGGTCAAATTAATTAAGGCCTTATTTTTTTCAAGAAAATCCATTCCTAAAATTAAGGGCTTAGGAAGTTTTTCTACGACAATGGCTTCAATATAGCCACACAATTTACCGATTTTTAATTTGGCCTCTGTGACGCCAAGAGGTATAACTTTATTCCCGCCGGCTGTTGACAACGTAAAACGTTGTTCCAACGGCTCTATCTCCGTGCACATAGATCTCTCTATAATGCATTTTGCGGACCCTGTATCTAGTACGATTTCCACCTCCTTATGACTGTTGACGACACCTTTAACCACTAGAATTTTATTGCTTGCCCCTGTGTGCAGGACGACGCCGTTGGGGCATATTAGTTGAGTCGTCCTTGCACATTTGGGGAAGGCGACCTCTCGAAGGACACACTTCTTTGGTCTCTCCTATCGTTGCTACGGTCTCTACTGTATGCGTAATGACCACATCTGTTGCAATCGTGACATCTTGTCCTGCCATCGTGACATCTCGTGTTCGGAACTGGGCGTAAAACGGAACGTGCTCATCTGGCACTCTCTCCTCGATTATTATGCTGTCGATTGTACCCGTTATGCCTATTTTGTTCACTGTTTTCGACATTTTGCGAGCGGTAATAGGTATTTGAGTTCCTTGACGGCCCTCTGTACCCATTATTCCTACCTCTCCCTCGAAAATTTGGCCTTCCTCTTCGGTTATTTGAGTTCGTATGGCCTGATTGCCCTATTGTTAGGACTTCTGTTTGTCTAGTCATATTGTCGACTAAGACTTTTTGCCTTACTTCACTCAACTTAAGTACAATTTCCCTAAGTTTTTTGTGATCCATTCCCGACGAACTTATTAGTGAATACGATTCAGTAAAAGAGCCCATTTTCAAAATGTTCCCTAAAGATCTCGAAACTCATATTTTCGTCGATTTCGTGAGCCATATTGTATAAATCATAATAATATTGTTTAATGTCTTCGTTACTGGCCTGTTTTCTATTGTTAAATTTATATTTTAATGTTTTAAAAGGTTGGTCACCCCCGAATTCGACCAAAAAGTCCGTTTTTAAGTCGGACCATTTTTTGTTTGCGTTACATTGCTTCCCGCTATACTCTGTGAACCATCGAAACGCTGCACCTTCCAAATAATTTTTAAAATAAGCAATTTTAAAGGTGTCCGTCCACCCGTTTACTTGAGCAATTTTTTAATATTTTGTAATATAATTAATTGGTGCGTCCAAACCTGGATTAAAATATGGCGGTTCGATGCATTTAGGAGTAGCCGGAGTAATGCTTGACCCTTGCAGAGCATCGAGCAAAGTAGTATTCGTCATACTTGTCTTAGTGAAAATCTGTTTTAAAAAATTATTAGCGGCTGTCGGTAATTGTTTTCCAGGTAGTGACCTTCTGGCAACTGGGCTCGGAGGATTTATTTTCTTTTGTGACTGACTGATGATCGTAACACTAAGGTCTTCAGTCGTCGACTCACTTAATTTTGGTTTCTCAGTGCCTTTTTGGTCCTGATTTTCGTTTCCGTCGAATTATTAAAAATGGAAGTTTCACAATTTTCAAAAAGGTTATCTTTCCCTAGGGATAGTTTAAATTGTTTCTGAGGTCCCAAAATTTCTTTTGATTTTTTGGGAGTGGAGTAGTTCTTAATATTTGGATCCAAAAATGATAAATCAAAATTTATTTGAGGTTTTTGAGGACTCCTTTCAAGTTTACTTTTAGGTGTGAAAGGCCCTGAAATAGACGAACTTCTATTTCTAGAAAAATTATTTGACAAGCCCGCGTCGTTTGAAAATAAAATAGATTTGTCTTTTTCACTAACATTTTAAGTATGACTCCTAGTGACTCTGCTCGGGGTCCCCATTTAGTGGAGTGACCATTGTTTTAAAAAAATATATAGAAACAAATGTACAAAAATTCATTTGACTGCGGTATAATTTAAACTAAAGCTTAAATTTCATACTAGCATTGCATAATTTTAAATTTGTACCGGGGGAAAAGTTCTCGATTAAAAAAAAAATTACCTATAAATTTTAGTTTTCAGAGAAAAAAAAACTTTAAAAAAAAAAAACGGAGAACTACGGCACCTCCATCATATGTCGTGACGCTCCTTAGAGCTACACAACTATGCAACTAGTAGGAATAATACACGCATTTAAATAAATGGTTGTATAATAATAAAATAAATAATAAACAAAATAGTACTTACATTAAAAATACACACACTTTCTTCATCATGTTGAACGGCTTATGTCTTGGGTTGATTCTTTACTCTCAAATATCGAATCTCTACTAACTGACTCCTAACCTCTCTGAAACGTTTTTATAAACCTATTCTAACACTGATGGTTCATTCAACAGGACCTTCCGACCTTTCGTTGAACTAGGATGTTAGGATAGTTAGTTATTGTAAAATACGAAAAGTTTATACTTAATAATAAATTAATAATTAAAACACTAGGTTATTGAATCGCGAGTTTAACCTTAAACGTTGCACAGAGGTAACTGTCTTGAGAGTATGTGATTTTAATACATAAACACGTCGCGTCACATGACAATATGAAGAGAAGTGGGCAATGTTTATTAACAAACTTTACTGATTTGGAGTACTAGACCTTTACTCTATCAAACGCACTACATAACGGAGTCAGCTTTGCTTTGGGAGCTGAGCTATGGGGGTCTTTTTAGAATCATAAATATGTAAATATGAAGAGCATTGGACAATGTTTATCAACAAACTTTACTGATTTGGAGTACTAGACCTTTATTCTATCAAACACATCACATAGCTAAGTAAAATTTGCTTTGGGAGCTGAGCTATGAGGGTTTTTTATAATCATAAATATGTAAATATAAAGAACAGTGGGCAATGTTTATCAACAAACCTTACTGATTTGAAGTAACAGACCTTTACTCTATCAAATCCACCACACAGCTGAGCAAGATTTGGTTTGGGAGCTGAGGTATGGGGGTCTTTTTAAAATCATAAAAATGTAAATATGAGCATAATTAGGCTATGTATATCAACAAATTTTACTGATTTGAAGTATAAGCCCTTCATACTATCAAATCCAGCACATAGCTGAGTCAGCTTAAAACCATAAAAATGTAAATATGGAGATAAATGGGCGATGTATATCAACAAACTGTACTGATTTAAAGTATTAGACCCTCATTCTATCAAATCCACCACATATCTGAGTCAGATTTGCTTTGGGAGCTGAGCTATGAGGTGCTTTTTAAAATGACAAAATTGTAAATATGAAGATAAGTGGGCAATGTTTATCAAAAAACTTTACTGATTTGGAGTACTAGACCTTTACTCTATCAAATACATCACACAGCTGAGAAAGATTTGCTTTGAGAGCTGAGCTATGAGGGTCTTTTTGTAATCATAAAAATGTAAATATGAAGAGAAGTGGGCAATGTTTATCAACAAACTTTACTGGCTTGGAGTACTAGACCTTTATTCTATCAAATGCACTACATAGCTGAGTCAGCTCTGCTTTGGGAGCTGAGCTATGAGGGTCTTTTTATAATCATAAAAATGTAAATATGAAGAGAATTAAGCAATGTTTATCAACAAACTTTAATGATTTGGAGTATTAGACCTTTACTCTATCAAACACATCACATAGCTGAGTAAGATTTGCTTTGGGAGCTGAGCTATGAGGGTTTTTTTATAATCATAAATATGTAAATATGAATAGCAGTGGGCAACGTTTATCAACAAACTTTACTGATTTGAAGTAATAGACCTTTACTCTATCAAATCCACGACATAGCTGAGTAAGATTTGCTTTGGGAGCTGAGCTATGAGGGTCTTTTTATAATCATAAATATGTAAATATGAAGAGCAGTGTGCCATGTTTATCAACAAACTTTACTGACTTAAAGTACTAGACATTTACTCTATCAAACGCACTACATAGCTGAGTCAGCTTTGCTTTGGGAGCTGAGCTATGAGGGTCTTTTTAGAATCATAAAAATGTAAATATGAAGAGAAGTGGGCAATGCTTATCAACAAACTTTACTGATTTGGAGTCCTATACTCTATCGAACACATCACATAGCTGAGTAAGATTTGCTTTGGGAGCTGAGCTATGAGAGTCTTTTTATAATTATAATTATGTAAATATGAAGAGCAGTGGACAATGTTTATCAACAAACTTTACTGATTTGGAGTACTAGACCCTTACTCTATCAAACACATCACATAGCTGAGTAAGATTAGCTTTGGGAGCTGAGCTATGAAGGTCTTTTTATAATCATAAATATGTAAATATGAAGAGCAGTGGGCAATGTTTATCAACAAACTTTACTGATTTGGAGTAATAGACCTTTACTCTATCAAATCCACCACATAGCTAAGTAAGATTTGCTTTCGGAGCTGAGCTATGAGGGTCTATTTATAATCATAAATATGTAAATATGAAAAGCAGTGGGCAATGTTTATCAACAAACTTTACTGATTTGGAGTAATAGACCTTTATCAAATCCACCACATAGCTAAGTAAGATTTGCTTTGGGAGCTGAGCTATGAGGGTCTATTTATAATCATAAATATGTAAATATGAACAGAAGTGGGAAATGTTTATCAAAAAACTTTACAGATTTGGAGTACTAGACCTTTACTCTATCAAACACATCACATAGCTGAGTAAGATTAGCTTTGGGAGCTGAGCTATAAGGGTCTTTTTATACTCATAAATATGTAAATATAAAGAGCAGTGGGCAATGTTTATCAACAAACTTTACAGATTTTGCGTACTAGACCTTTACTCTATCAAACAAATCACATAGCTGAGTAAGATTTGCTTTGGGAGCTGAGCTATGAGAGTCTTTTTATAATAATAAATATGTAAATATGAAGAGCAGTGGGCAATGTTTATTAACAAACTTTTCTGATTTGGAGTAATAGACCTTTACTCTATCAAATCCGCCACATAGCTGAGTAAGATTTGCTTTGGGAGCTGAGCTATGAGGGTCTTTTTATAATAATAAATATGTAAATATGAAGAGCAGTGGACAACGTTTATCAACAAACTTTACTGATTTGAAGTAACAAACCTTTGCTCTATCAAATACATCACATAGCTGAGTAAGATTTGCTTTGGGAGCTGAGCTATGAGGGTCTTTTTATAATAATAAATACGTAAATATGAAGAGCAGTGGGCAATGTTTATCAACAAGCTTTACAGATTTGGAGTACTAGACCTTTACTCTATCAAACACATCACATAGCTGAGTAAGATTTGCATTGGGAACTGAGCTATGAGGGTCTTTTTATAATCATAAATATGTAAATATGAAGAGCAGTGGACAATGTTTATCAACAAACTTTACTGATTTGGAGTAATAGACCTTTATCAAATCCACCACATAGCTAAGTAAGATTTGCTTTGGGAGCTGAGCTATGAGGTTCTATTTATAAATATGTAAATATGAAGAGAAGTGGGAAATGTTTATCAAAAAACTGTACAAATTTGGAGTACTAGATTTTTACTCTATCAAACACATCACATAGCTGAGTAAGATTAACTTTGGGAGCTGAGCTATAAGGGTCTTTTTATACTCATAAATACGTAAATATAAAGAGCAGTGGGCAATGTTTATCAACAAACTTTAGTGATTTGGAGTAATAGACCTTTACTCTATCAAACAAATCACATAGCTGAGTAAGATTTGCTTTGGGAGCTGAGCTATGAGAGTCTTTTTATAATAATAAATATGTAAATATGAAGAGCAGTGGACAATGTTTATCAACAAACTTTACAGATTTTGAGTACTAGACCTTTACTCTATCAAACAAATCACATAGCTGAGTAAGATTTGCTTTGGGAGCTGAGCTATGAGAGTCTTTTTATAATAATAAATA
The DNA here is from genome assembly GCA_963921995.1 of Oxystoma pomonae. Classification (NCBI taxonomy): domain Eukaryota; kingdom Metazoa; phylum Arthropoda; class Insecta; order Coleoptera; family Brentidae; genus Oxystoma; species Oxystoma pomonae. The sequence continues at coordinate 46,574,969 of OY998166.1, forward strand.
TGTAAATATGAAGAGCAGTGGGCAATGTTTATTAACAAACTTTTCTGATTTGGAGTAATAGACCTTTACTCTATCAAATCCGCCACATAGCTGAGTAAGATTTGCTTTGGGAGCTGAGCTATGAGTGTCTTTTTATAATAATAAATATGTAAATATGAAGAGCAGTGGACAACGTTTATCAACAAACTTTACTGATTTGAAGTAACAAACCTTTGCTCTATCAAATACATCACATAGCTGAGTAAGATTTGCTTTGGGAGCTGAGCTATGAGGGTCTTTTTATAATAATAAATATGTAAATATGAAGAGCAGTGGGCAATGTTTATCAACAAGCTTTACAGATTTGGAGTACTAGACCTTTACTCTATCAAACACATCACATAGCTGAGTAAGATTTGCTTTGGGAACTGAGCTATGAGGGTCTTTTTATAATCATAAATATGTAAATATGAAGAGCAGTGGACAATGTTTATCAACAAACCTTACTGACTTAGATTACTAGACCTTTACTCTATCAAACGCACTACATAACTGAGTCAGCTTTGCTTTGAGAGCTGAGCTATGAGGGTCTTTTTATAATCATAAATATGTAAATATGAAGAGCAGTGGGCAATGTTTATCAACAAACTTTACTGTTTTGGAGTAATAGACCTTTGCTCTATCAAATCCGCCACATAGCTGAGTAAGATTTGCTTTGGGAGCTGAGCTATGAGGGTCTTTTTATAATCATAAATATGTAAATATGAAGAGCAGTGGACAATGTTTATCAACAAACTTTACTGATTTGAAGTAACAAACCTTTGCTCTATCAAATACATCACATAGCTGAGTAAGATTTACTTTGCGAGCTGAGCTATGAGGGTCTTTTTTATAATAATAAATATGTAAATATGAAGAGCAGTGGGCAATGTTTATTAACAAACTTTTCTGATTTGGAGTAATAGACCTTTACTTTATCAAATCCACCACAAGCTGAGTAAGATTTGCTTTGGAAGCTGAGCTATGAGGGTTTTTTATAATCAGAAATATGTAAATATGAAGAGCAGTGGGCAATGTTTATCAACAAACTTTACTGATTTGATATAATAGACCTTTGCTCTATCAAATACATCACATAGCTGAGTAAGATTTAATTTGGAAGCTGAGCTATGAGGGTCTTTTTAGAATTATAAAAATGTATCTGTGGTGGATTTGATAGAGCTGAAAATAATAATAAATATGTAAATATGAAGAGCAGTGGACAATGTTTATCAACAAACTTTACTGATTTGAAGTAACAAACCTTTGCTCTATCAAATACATCACATAGCTGAGTAAGATTTACTTTGCGAGCTGAGCTATGAGGGTCTTTTTTATAATAATAAATATGTAAATATGAAGAGCAGTGGGCAATGTTTATTAACAAACTTTTCTGATTTGGAGTAATAGACCTTTACTTTATCAAATCCACCACAAGCTGAGTAAGATTTGCTTTGGAAGCTGAGCTATGAGGGTTTTTTATAATCAGAAATATGTAAATATGAAGAGCAGTGGGCAATGTTTATCAACAAACTTTACTGATTTCATATAATAGACCTTTACTCTATCAAATACATCACATAGCTGAGTAAGATTTAATTTGGAAGCTGAGCTATGAGGGTCTTTTTAGAATTATAAAAATGTATCTGTGGTGGATTTGATAGAGCTGAAAATAATAATAAATATGTAAATATGAAGAGCAGTGGGCAATGTTTATCAACAAGCTTTACAGATTTGGAGTACTAGACCTTTACTCTATCAAATCCACCACAAGCTGAGTAAGATTTGCTTTGGAAGCTGATCTATGAGGGTTTTTTATAATCATAAATATGTAAATATGAAGAGCAGTGGGCAATGTTTATCAACAAACTTTACTGTTTTGGAGTAATAGACCTTTGCTCTATCAAATACATCACATATCTGAGTAAGATTTACTTTGGGAGCTGAGCTATGAGGGTCTTTTCATAATCATAAAAATGTAAATATGAGGAGAAGTGGGCAATGTTTATCAACAAACCTTACTGACTTAGAGTACTAGACCTTTACTCTATCAAACGCACTACATAACGGAGTCAGCTTTGCTTTGGGAGCTGAGCTATGAGGGTCTTTTTAGAATCATAAAAATGTAAATATGAAGAGAAGTGGGCAATGTTTATCAACAAACTTTACTGATTTGGAGTAATAGACGTTTACTCTATCAAACACATCACATAGCTGAGTAAGATTTGCTTTGGGAGCTGAGCTATGAGAGTCTTTTTATAATTATAATTATGTAAATATGAAGAGCAGTGGGCAGTGTTTATCAACAAACTTTACAGATTTGATATAACAGACCTTTACTCTATCAAATCCACCACAAGCTGAGTAAGATTTGCTTTGAAAGCTGAGCTATGAGGGTTTTTTTATAATCATAAATATGTAAATATGAAGAACAGTGGGCACGGTTAAACACATCACATAGCTGAGTAAGATTTACTTTGGGAGCTGAGCTATGAGGGTCTTTTTATAATAATAAATATGTATATATGAAGAGCAGTGGGCAATGTTTATTAACAAACTTTACTGTTTTGGAGTAATAGACCTTTGCTCTATCAAATACATCACATATCTGAGTAAGATTTACTTTGGGAGCTGAGCTATGAGGGTCTTTTCATAATCATAAAAATGTAAATATGAGGAGAAGTGGGCAATGTTTATCAACAAACCTTACTGACTTAGAGTACTAGACCTTTACTCTATCAAACGCACTACATAACGGAGTCAGCTTTGCTTTGGGAGCTGAGCTATGGGGGTCTTTTTAGAATCATAAAAATGTAAATATGAAGAGAAGTGGGCAACGTTTATCAACAAACTTTACTGATTTGGAGTGATAGACCTTTGCTCTATCAAATTCATCACATACCTGAGTAAGATTTACTTTGGGAGCTGAGCTATGAGGGTCTTTTCATAATCATAAAAATGTAAATATGAGGAGAAGTGGGCAATGTTTATCAACAAACCTTACTGACTTAGAGTACTAGACCCTTACTCTATCAAACGCACTACATAACTGAGTCAGCTTTGCTTTGAGAGCTGAGCTATGAGGGTCTTTTTATAATCATAAATATGTAAATATGAAGAGCAGTGGGCAATGTTTATCAACAAACTTTACTGATTTGGAGTAATAGACCTTTGCTCTATCAAATACATCACATAGCTGAATAAGATTTACTTTGGGAGCTGAGCTATGAGAGTCTATTCATAATCATAAAAATGTAAATATGAGGAGAAGTGGGCAATGTTTATCAACAAACCTTACTGACTGAGAGTACTAGAACTTTACTCTATCAAATGCACTACATAACTGAGTCAGCTTTGCTTTGGGAGCTGAGCTAATTTTTAGAATTATAAAAATGTAAATATGAAGAGAAGTGGGCAATGTTTATCAACAAACTTTACTGATTTGGAGTAATGGAGTAACAGGTCTTTTTATAATCATAAAAATGTAAATATGAAGAGAATTAAGCAATGTTTATCAACAAACTTTACTGATTTGGAGTACTAGACCCTTACTCTATCAAACACATCACATAGCTGAGTAAGATTAGCTTTGGGAGCTGAGCTATGAAGGTCTTTTTATAATCATAAATATGTAAATATGAAGAGCAGTGGGCAATGTTTATCAACAAACTTTACTGATTTGGAGTAATAGACCTTTATCAAATCCACCACACATCTGAGTCAGATTTGCTTTGGGAGCTGAGCTATGAGGTGCTTTTTAAAATGACAAAATTGTAAATATGAAGATAAGTGGGCAATGTTTATCAAAAAACTTTACTGATTTGGAGTACTAGACCTTTACTCTATCAAATACATCACATAGCTGAGTAAGATTTGCTTTGGGAGCTGAGCTATGAGGGTCTTTTTGTAATCATAAAAATGTAAATATGAAGAGAAGTGGGCATTGTTTATCAACAAACTTTACTGCTTTGGAGTACTAGACCTTTATTCTATCAAATGCACTACATAGCTGAGTCAGCTCTGCTTTGGGAGCTGAGCTATGAGGGTCTTTTTATAATCATAAAAATGTAAATATGAAGAGAATTAAGCAATGTTTATCAACAAACTTTACTGATTTGGAGTACTAGACCCTTACTCTATCAAACACATCACATAGCTGAGTAAGATTAGCTTTGGGAGCTGAGCTATGAAGGTCTTTTTATAATCATAAATATGTAAATATGAAGAGCAGTGGGCAATGTTTATCAACAAACTTTACTGATTTGGAGTAATAGACCTTTATCAAATCCACCACATAGCTAACTAAGATTTGCTTTGGGAGCTGAGCTATGAGGGTCTATTTATAATCATAAATATGTAAATATGAATAGAAGTGGGCAATGTTTATCAACAAACTTTACTGATTTGGAGTAACCTTTATCAAATCCACCACATGGCTAAGTAAGATTTGCTTTGGGAGCTGAGCTATGAGGGTCTATTTATAATCATAAATATGTAAATATGAAGAGAAGTGGGAAATGTTTATTAAAAAACTTTACAGATTTGGAGTACTAGACCTTTACTCTATCAAACACTTTACATAGCTGAGTAAGATTAGCTTTGGGAGCTGAGCTATAAGGGTCTTTTTATACTCATAAATATGTAAATATAAAGAGCAGTGGGCAATGTTTATCAACAAGCTTTACAGATTTGGAGTACTAGACCTTTACTCTATCAAACACATCACATAGCTGAGTAAGATTTGCTTTGGGAACTGAGCTATGAGGGTCTTTTTATAATCATAAATATGTAAATATGAAGAGCAGTGGACAATGTTTATCAACAAACTTTACTGATTTGAAGTAACAAACCTTTGCTCTATCAAATACATCACATAGCTGAGTAAGATTTGCTTTGGGAGCTGAGCTATGAGGGTCTTTTTATAATAATAAAAATGTAAATATGAAGAGAAGTGGGCAATGTTTATCAACAAACTTTACTGATTTGGAGTAATGGAGTAACAGGTCTTTTTATAATCATAAAAATGTAAATATGAAGAGAATTAAGCAATGTTTATCAACAAACTTTACTGATTTGGAGTACTAGACCCTTACTCTATCAAACACATCACATAGCTGAGTAAGATTAGCTTTGGGAGCTGAGCTATGAAGGTCTTTTTATAATCATAAATATGTAAATATGAAGAGCAGTGGGCAATGTTTATCAACAAACTTTACTGATTTGGAGTAATAGACCTTTATCAAATCCACCACACATCTGAGTCAGATTTGCTTTGGGAGCTGAGCTATGAGGTGCTTTTTAAAATGACAAAATTGTAAATATGAAGATAAGTGGGCAATGTTTATCAAAAAACTTTACTGATTTGGAGTACTAGACCTTTACTCTATCAAACACATCACATAGCTGAGTAAGATTTGCTTTGGGAACTGAGCTATGAGGGTCTTTTTATAATCATAAATATGTAAATATGAAGAGCAGTGGACAATGTTTATCAACAAACTTTACTGATTTGAAGTAACAAACCTTTGCTCTATCAAATACATCACATAGCTGAGTAAGATTTGCTTTGGGAGCTGAGCTATGAGGGTCTTTTTATAATCATAAATATGTAAATATGAAGAGCAGTGGACAATGTTTATCAACAAACTTTACTGATTTGAAGTAACAAACCTTTGCTCTATCAAATACATCACATAGCTGAGTAAGATTTGCTTTGGGAACTGAGCTATGAGGGTCTTTTTATAATCATAAATATGTAAATATGAAGAGCAGTGGACAATGTTTATCAACAAACTTTACTGATTTGAAGTAACAAACCTTTGCTCTATCAAATACATCACATATCTGAGTAAGATTTACTTTGGGAGCTGAGCTATGAGGGTCTTTTCATAATCATAAAAATGTAAATATGAGGAGAAGTGGCCAATGTTTATCAACAAACCTTACTGACTTAGAGTACTAGACCTTTACTCTATCAAACGCACTACATAACGGAGTCAGCTTTGCTTTAGGAGCTGAGCTATGAGGGTCTTTTTAGAATCATAAAAATGTAAATATGAAGAGAAGTGGGCAATGTTTATCAACAAACTTTACTGATTTGGAGTAATAGACGTTTACTCTATCAAACACATCACATAGCTGAGTAAGATTTGTTTTGGAAGCTGAGCAATGAGGGTTTTTTTATAATCATAAATATGTAAATATGAAGAACAGTGGGCAATGTTAAACACATCACATAGCTAAGTAAAATTTGCTTTGGGAGCTGAGCTATGAGGGTTTTTTATAATCATAAATATGTGAATATGAAGAGCAGTGGACAATGTTTATCAACAAACTTTACTGATTTGGAGTAATAGACCTTTGCTCTATCAAATACATCACATAGCTGAGTAAGATTTACTTTGGGAGCTGAGCTATGAAAGTGTTTTCATAATCATAAAAATGTAAATATCAGGAGAAGTGGGCAATGTTTATCAACAAACCTTACTGACTTAGAGTACTAGACCTTTACTCTATCAAACGCACTACATAACGGAGTCAGCTTTGCTTTGGGAGCTGAGCTATGGGGGTCTTTTTAGAATCATAAAAATGTAAATATGAAGAGAATAGTGGGCAATGTTTATCAACAAACTTTACTGTTTTGGAGTAATAGACCTTTGCTCTATCAAATCCGCCACATAGCTGAGTAAGATTTGCTTTGGGAGCTGAGCTATGAGGGTCTTTTTATAATCATAAATATGTAAATATGAAGAGCAGTGGGCAATGTTTATCAACAAACTTTACTGATTTGAAGTAACAAACCTTTGCTCTATCAAATACATCACATAGCTGAGTAAGATTTACTTTGCGAGCTGAGCTATGAGGGTCTTTTTTATAATAATAAATATGTAAATATGAAGAGCAGTGGGCAATGCTTATTAACAAACTTTTCTGATTTGGAGTAATAGACCTTTACTTTATCAAATCCACCACAAGCTGAGTAAGATTTGCTTTGGAAGCTGAGCTATGAGGGTTTTTTATAATCAGAAATATGTAAATATGAAGAGCAGTGGGCAATGTTTATCAACAAACTTTACTGATTTGATATAATAGACCTTTGCTCTATCAAATACATCACATAGCTGAGTAAGATTTAATTTGGAAGCTGAGCTATGAGGGTCTTTTTAGAATTATAAAAATGTATCTGTGGTGGATTTGATAGAGCTGAAAATAATAATAAATATGTAAATATGAAGAGCAGTGGGCAATGTTTATCAACAAGCTTTACAGATTTGGAGTACTAGACCTTTACTCTATCAAATCCACCACAAGCTGAGTAAGATTTGCTTTGGAAGCTGATCTATGAGGGTTTTTTATAATCATAAATATGTAAATATGAAGAGCAGTGGGCAATGTTTATCAACAAACTTTACTGTTTTGGAGTAATAGACCTTTGCTCTATCAAATACATCACATATCTGAGTAAGATTTACTTTGGGAGCTGAGCTATGAGGGTCTTTTCATAATCATAAAAATGTAAATATGAGGAGAATTGGGCAATGTTTATCAACAAACCTTACTGACTTAGAGTACTAGACCTTTACTCTATCAAACGCACTACATAACGGAGTCAGCTTTGCTTTGGGAGCTGAGCTATGAGGGTCTTTTTAGAATCATAAAAATGTAAATATGAAGAGAAGTGGGCAATGTTTATCAACAAACTTTACTGATTTGGAGTAATAGACGTTTACTCTATCAAACACATCACATAGCTGAGTAAGATTTGCTTTGGGAGCTGAGCTATGAGAGTCTTTTTATAATTATAATTATGTAAATATGAAGAGCAGTGGGCAGTGTTTATCAACAAACTTTACAGATTTGATATAACAGACCTTTACTCTATCAAATCCACCACAAGCTGAGTAAGATTTGCTTTGAAAGCTGAGCTATGAGGGTTTTTTTATAATCATAAATATGTAAATATGAAGAACAGTGGGCACGGTTAAACACATCACATAGCTGAGTAAGATTTACTTTGGGAGCTGAGCTATGAGGGTCTTTTTATAATAATAAATATGTATATATGAAGAGCAGTGGGCAATGTTTATTAACAAACTTTACTGTTTTGGAGTAATAGACCTTTGCTCTATCAAATACATCACATATCTGAGTAAGATTTACTTTGGGAGCTGAGCTATGAGGGTCTTTTCATAATCATAAAAATGTAAATATGAGGAGAAGTGGGCAATGTTTATCAACAAACCTTACTGACTTAGAGTACTAGACCTTTACTCTATCAAACGCACTACATAACGGAGTCAGCTTTGCTTTGGGAGCTGAGCTATGAGGGTCTTTTTAGAATCATAAAAATGTAAATATGAAGAGCAGTGGACAATGTTTATTTATCTCTTAGACCTTATAAAATCTCATAAAATCTAATGAAAATATTATCAGTTTTGACAAGTTTTTATGCGGTTTTTTTTGGCAGGGGACCTCCATACTTTTGTTCCTTCCTGGTTATTAATGTTAATAAAACTTTGTAAAATATTTACTTGTAATACTGGTCAAATTTTTTTAAAAACTCTGTCATTTTGCTTCAATGGGAACTTATAAAATCTTGTAAAATACTAATTTGTAATACTCGTCAAATCTTTTAAAAAATTGTGCTGGTAGAACCGTATAAAAACTCTATACTTTCGTTCCTTCCTGCTTGTTAATGCTTTTAAAACCTTATAAAATATTTGCTTGTAATACTAGTCAAATCTTTTAAAAAATAATGCCATTTTGGTGCAATGTAAACTTACAAAATCTGGTCAAACATTAAATTATAATGCTCGTCAAATCTTTTAAAAAAATGTGCTGGTAGAACCGCAACACAAACTTATAAAGTCTCCATACTTTTCTTCATTATTAAATCTCGTATAAACTGGTGCTTGTTAAACTTTGTCAAAACTTGTAGAAATAAGAACATTATTTGCAGTTAAAATCAGGTCAAAAGTTCAAGCTCATATAACCTGATATAATCTTAGCAACACCCAAAAATTTAAATTTTTATTCTTATAAAATCTTTTAAACCCTTGCCCATTTTGAGAAGTCAAAAAATTATTCTACATTGATCCTCATAAAACCTTGTCAGCTTTTACAAGTCAGGATGTTTGCCGCATACAATCTCTTAGACCTTATAAAATCTCATAAAACCTAATGAAAATGTTTTCAGTTTTGACAAGTTTTTATGCGGTTTTTTTGGCAGGGTACTGAGATAGTCAGGTTTTCTTTTTATTTTATAAGATAAAATATGCTCACATTAATCATTTTATGATCAGCTTATCATACAACGCTTTAATGTATAGACAGGAGCACTAAAGACACAGAAGATTAGTCCTTCTTTACAAAGTAAAACCAAACTTCTCAATATATACTTTTGGTAATTATGCAGTATACGGTTTTCTGCCATTTTTGATTTTTTATTAAAAATTCTTTATGGGGGCACCTACTAGGGTCCCTAGGACCCAAATCCGCTTGCGCCGGTTGTTTTTTTTGTGATTTTTTTTTTCACCAAAACAACCCAATCTAACACAGTCCAACCCAACCTAATCCAACCCAACTCAAAACAATAAAAAAAACACATTACAACCCCCCCCCCTGGCAACCTTTTTTCTGTTAAAAAAAAATCGGGCGCAGGCAGATTTCAGTAGGTGTTGAAACAATTCAGACCGGGGCTTGTTAGAAAAATTTTTTTTGCTAAAAGTTTTAAACCATTTAAGGAAACAAATTTAAAAATACTCAGTACAGGCAAGAAATTAGGCGCCAGCAGTCTGTGTGTATAAGTGGCTACATCCCTTAAAAGTTCGATTATAGTTAAGGGTCGACGAAAAACAGGCAAATGAGTGCACATCTTGACAATCAAACAAAGAACGTAAGCGTGGCGTGGGTTGCAACGTCTATATAAGGCCAAGCGCACATGCAACGGCATTCAGACTCATTTTTGTCACGATGTAGCAAAGAAGGTTTGGGTCACTCTGGGGATTTTTCTTAAATTAGGGGGGAGGGAACGCTCCTATGCATTGGGATGCGGCTCTGGTATTTTTCTTTGTTTTTCCGACGCTCCAACGGTTCACCGGGATGCGTTGCTTTGTCTTGTGCACGGTTCACCGAACAGGACAAAGTCTCTTTTTCTTTTTGATTGTTTTTCTTTTTAATACGACGCTCCAACGGTCCACCGGGATGCGTTGCTTTGTCTTGTGCACGGTTCACCGAACAGGACAAAGTCTCTTTTTCTTTTTGATTGTTTTTCTTTTTAATACGACGCTCCAACGGTCCACCGGGATGCGTTGCTTTGTCTTGTGCACGGTTCACCGAACAGGACAAAGTCTCTTTTTCTTTTTGATTTTTTTCTTTTTAATACGACGCTCCAACGGTTCACCGGGATGCGTTGCTCTGTCTTGTGCCCGGTTCACCGAACAAGACAGAGTTTCTTTTGTTTGTTTATGTTTTGCTATGGCACTCACTGCACAGTGTCGGCTCTCTCTAGCTAAATAGGGAAGGATAACGGGGAGGGGGGAATTAGAAATTTCATTCAAAATAAACAAACTAAAATTGTCACTAAAAGCTCACTAACGTCTAAATCTGTACAAGTAACGTCAAACAAATAATTAAATTAAAATTGGTAGAAAATCATAAAATACATTACGTAAATAAAGTTTTAAGTTGGTAGAAAATAAATTAAAATCACAAATAAAAATAATTACTATTAAAAGGGGCACAATAGACTCAAATCAGTCTTTCTACAAAATCAGCATGATTCTTGACTGCTGGAGAGGGACGCTGTGCGTCAGAGTGGTCAGATTAGCGAATTTGGTGAAATACGGCTTCGCTGGTTTGGCTGCTTTGCCGTCCGTCGTTGTCTTTCCTTTAGGAAAGAATTGTGGTGACGGTGATATTTTTTTCAGTAATTTTTAAGATAAAACGCACGTTCAAATCTAAAGATCAGAGAAATGAAGGTCCGACAGCGGAAGCAAAATTTTGCAGGTAATTTATTAAACGGGGCAAGGGGAAATTAGGGGGGACATTGAATTGCCACGGCATTATTTTCTTTCCAGTATTGCACAGTGAGGGTTAAATATTTTAATTAGTATTGCTTTTATTTTTTTTACAATGATTTTTTATTCTTGTTTTATTTTACTTCCTATAAAAAATTATTTTAATTAATGGTTCTGTTATAATTTAGAATTATAAGTACTATTTCACAGATATTAAAAGTAGACTCCTCGGGTGAAAGATTTCAAGGAGATTTATTGTCTCTGTTAACAAATCTTTTGTTCGAGAAGGGTACCCTTCACAATGGGTATATTGATATTTACTATTCAAAATCAAGAAAGCTGGTAATGGGCTTTGACAAAAGAGGGTGTATTGGTATGACCATAAACCAACCACATTATGAATATTTTGTGTATGTTGGTGCGTGGCCGTGTTTTTGTTGGTGTATTTTTTAAACAAATAAATTTAGTAAAGCTTGCTAATGATAAAGCTGTGATAGGAGGTCAAGTTTTCCTAAGTGTCTTGAGCCTTGCGTTTGCTTAACTAGCAGTCTTTATCACATGGTAAATTATCTCTTATATAACTACGTAACCCTCTACGGACAGGTTACCTAGGGCGTACTTATTTTTGTTCGTTCTAGAAAATAGCCAACAAGGAATGTTTTTCTATAATAGTGGGTTAGTCAAGGTACTGGGCTATTATAGGCATTTCAACTAAACAGCTCATTACTCACCTCTCTTGTAACTCGAAGCAGACATAGACTGATGGGACAATCACAAAGGGGAGCTTGGGTAAATCTCTTGATTCTTGGATGGTAAATAAACAATATACTCAAGGTATCAAGAATCCCGCATCTAATTAGGATTCACTTTTAATATTTTTATGAGTTAATTATCACATTTTTCTATTTAATCGTGGTACTTTTTATATAGCATAGGTGGTATAACTATTTTTTTTACATTTACCCTTTTATACACTTTTTATTCATTATAACTGTAATATAAATTGAAATCGTGTGGTTTTATTTGACTTCCGGTAGGAAATCAACTGTGTCAAACTCTTTAGAACCTGGGTAAAAGAAAGACAGAGGGTAATACTAGAAACACAACGTAGCGTCCTTAAGAGAAAAAAAAATTAAAATAAATATCTGAAGAAAAATAAGGTAGTTAATGTATGAAAGCATCTGTGTGCGTCATGCCTAGAAGTTTTCATAATTTAACAAAACCCACGAGGTTGTTGATGTATGAAAGTATCACCTGGCCAGTGAAATTTTCATAATTTAACAAGACCCGGGTATAAACAGTTTCAGTGTAGGTGCCCCCATAAAGAATTTTTCATAAAAAATCAAAAATTGCAGAAAACCGTATACTGCATAATTACCATACTTTTTGACCATGTGTATAATATCTTTGTGAACTGTTTTGGTACCTACTAAAATTTAAAAAAAAACTTACCTGCCTTTCTTTTTGGGTTGCCTATCATCCTGTCGTCTCTAATATTTTATACAACATAGCTTGAATTTGATATACGATTGTACTACACCTCATACTACATTTTATTCTACTCATCGTATACTATCATAAAAGCCTGTGGCTCTTTTCAAAAAAACCAAGGCATCATAGAAATAACCTCAAAAAACGCCATATTTTCGTTGTTGGCTAAAAATCAATAAATTCGCCTCTACGCGCTGGCGTGAGATAAGGGAGAGATATGACAAATATAGAATTTTTGTACTACTAGCGCCATCTATTTAAAAAAAATTACTAGAACCCGAAACAATTATACCTAGGCTTTTCCATAAGAGAAAAAGATCTAAAACTACAAGTAGTTTGTCTATGAGTACATTGTTGGTAATAGAATCGTACACACGTGTGGTTTGTTGTCACCGCAAAAAAGCGACATAGCCTGCAATTTGGAGGATTTAGATATAGAATTGTTTGATCCTGTCAGTGATTTTTCCAGCAAGCTCGTCAAATTACTTGACACTCAGTCAGAACTCTTTAAAAAACTTATCTGGATTGTCTCTTAGATCCAAGAACGGTGTGAAAAATCTACCTCTTGTGAGTCGTAAGTCAGTATATGGATGTATCCAATATCGTCTGTGTATCTTCCGAATATACATTTTGTAGACAAGAAACGCAAAAATTGTACATTTTCTACTTCTTTTCTATTCCTTGGTAATGTTTTTTTTACTACACTCCATACAAAACTAATCAGGGCAAGTTTTATCTCCACTTTATATTATTTTTCCTACGACAGTCCAAAATAAATCAGGAGGGCATTGTTACAGTAAAAGAAGTTGCATAATTGAGTTTTATTATTTTTCTAGTCAGTTGTTTGTACTAAGTGTAAAATAAAAATCCTGATTTTCGACTTCTCATACAAGAAGTGGAAAACGACACCTTTCGTCCTTATAATGGATTCACCAGCTAGGTGTACCACAAGTACAAACAATCCCGCTTGCACTTATATGCCCAATAATCTGACTAGGGCGAAGACATGCTTGTCTAGTCTGACGTCTAGTTTGACGATTCCATTGCACACCACTGGATAAAAAATATATATTTTTTTAAACTTTAGAATTAATTATCATTTTCGGTTAGATACTTAATTATTGAGTTATAAGCATTGGTTATAGGCAAACTGACAGACTAAGAAACAGCGCCACCAAAAAATTTCAGAATTCTCTGAACGTAAAAACATAATATGAAAATTTTTCAAAAGATTTTGTTTTTTTTGATTTTGGTATGATCACCAAAACTCACACTATACAACTATAGTTGTAGTAAACACCTCCGTGGGAAGTAATAAGGAGTAAAATAAAATTTTAGTCTGTAAAATTAAATTCAGTAAAATACATGCAAATTTAAGGAAATAGATTGAAAACGACGAGTTTGATTTGGAAAATTAGAATAAAACAGTGCAAAAAATAGTATACAGGACGTACCAAGTTCGATGCTCATCATGCGGATATCCTAACCGGTACGGGTAAGAGATACGAAGTAGTTTGAATTGGGGCAAAGTTGCGCAATTTGATACTTTACTCAGAACTAAAAAAAAAAGTTTAAAAAATTCTGATAGTTCCGGAGGTAGACGACAAAAACCTTAGTTTTTAATTTTCTGAGCCTTTATTCTTTATTCTTGAAGATTACCTAATGACGGGTCGGTTTTTGACATTTCAGTTTGACAGGAGCCCTGTAAAATTATTTTTTTCTTATGGAAATGTGCTAATTTAGTTGTCTTTAGATTTTATATTTGTTTAGTTTACTTTAGTTCAATAAACACTGCCAAAAGTATTCTACATTTCTTTTACTTCAGCTAGCGAATATACATTAATATCACAGACTTAGGTTTCGACATTTAACATAAATTTTATATCACACAATATAAGACGCGGACGCGAGACGACGGACATGTTTTCTTGGTGCTGGTTGTAGATCAAAGAGGCTGGGTTTTTTGACGCTACTTGGCTTGTGCCATCGTGACCGGAAACTCCTGCCGCCCTCTACTCAGTTCAAGGGGATTTTCGATTGGTCAATGACAATTGTTTGACTCTTTGAATAGTTCGGTCGTTTGGCGGGAACCGTGGTTACCACAGGAAATGTGCTTTTTTCTCATTTCCTTTGGATATCCCAACCGACTTATGTAAAAAATTAGGGGTAACAATGCGATTGACAGTTTCATAGCTAAAAAGGCATAACGGTTGGGGAAACGTCACTTTTTTATGCTTTAACACGGATTTTCAAAATGGCGTGTTTTATTTTTGTTATCATGGCAATAATTTTCTTAATTTTTTTTCAATTTTGAGTGATTTTCGCTAGCCACTGAGTTTAGAATTAAAAATAAAGACAATACATAGCTTGTGTGGTGAAGTTTTGTACCAACAATCGGTCAAAATTGGAGGAAAAAAAAACACTTTTTCCGGCCATTCTTGTAGGTTACAGCCAGTGATAATTTTGATACAATCCGCGAAGCAGGACAACTCTAGAAGTTGAAATGGATCAATTTATTACATACCTATTTTAGAGAACACTCCAAAAAAGGCCAAGAAAGAAAAAAGTAGAGTTATGCGCAAGTCGGACAAGAGATCAAATTTACCAAGGAATATAAATTTACCTAACCGTTATGCCTCTCAGATTGTTCCATCCGCTCGTTCAAAATTTATCACTTTTTCTTTGGTGATATCTATTCCCTATATGTTCTATTTTCCCTGGTTACAAAGAATGACAGATAATATTTTGCAACCTTATTTTTATTACGCCTGATCCACAGTTTCACTTCTTTAAGCTCACTTCTATTTCCCCCTTCTTCGTTTGGAGAAAGAGGGAAATATATTTTCTATTGCCGGAAAGAAGTGAAACTGTGGATCAGGCGTTAGAGAGTTATGCCTTACGACACACAATGGATTAGCGAATTAAAGAAAACTACACGCACTCGATTTAACTTTCTTATATTGTAAATATTAGTCAATAAACTTTTCATAAAACATTTATAACTTGGACTTTTATATTCAACCTTTTTTTACTAAGCACGACTGACCTTATTTCACATTCCTCTGGTTTACGTCAATACGTCATTATATGTCTCAATATTCTTATTTACTTCACCACGGATAGGCAGCTAGTAATACGACATACAATGCAATTTGTATTGTAAATATGTAAAACATTATATTTCTAACAATCCCCATCAATATTTGGAGTAAAAAAAAATTAACACACTAAACTCAAAAAACAAAAATCATAGTCACAAACTAAGAATTTTGATAAAAAAACATTATTTTAAGTTTATCTTATTACAGAAGTACAAATGTTTCTTGCTACCAAGCCCCTTTAGTAGTAGCTCGGCCATTAATTCATTTGTTGACATATGAAAAAATAATACTACCATCCTTAATTTTTTCACTCGAAAAATTATATTTTACATGTTTGCTTTATACGCTTACTAGATATTTGATTGCCTTGGTTCATTTAAAAACTGACATTTAGTATATAACTAGCAGTTAGTACCTATATTCGGCTTCAGTGGAGCTGAGAGTCAAAGTATTTTGCTTTCTACTTTCCCAAGATATTGGACAATTAGCTAATAAAAATACATAGCCATAGTAGGATTTTCGATCTATGTTGTCATTAGCCCAATCAGAGTCAACAAAAACTAATTGCCAATAGCACCAACGTTAATTAAGTCTGTGTTTTAAGTCTGACTTAAAAGTTCTCTCTCTCTCTCTCTCTCTCTTATTGCTTGTTTCTGAGAGATATAAAAACTTTCAGAGTCAGACTAAAACACAGACTTAACACTTATCGTTGGTGCAATTGGCAATAATAAACATAAGTTACTTAGCCTAAGGAAAATACCTAAATTTTTGGTGTAATTTGTATTAAATTGACTGAGATAAGACACAGAAAAACAAAAGTCTGGACGTGTACAGACAGCTAAATATATGATAGAGTCAATTAATTGTTGATATGGAGCATCATAGCAGCCTTCTGAAACAGAAAAAAATTTATTTTGCTCCAAAGGAGTGCTTACAGTATTGCAATCAGTTATTTGAAAACGCTGAAGCAATTTATCTATATATTGCTCCTGGCTTAATTTTAACTAATTAACTAAACAGTCACAGTGAGTTTTAAAGGGTTAAATTCTAAAAAGTGGAATGCCCCAATTTTTTCAACGGAAAATAGTTCTTCGAGTACTCCAGATACCATATGTGATCAATCAAAAATCATCCCCACACTTAGGAAACAAATGGTAGCCATAGCCCAAAATATGGGCTAAATCAGCCCAGGGCCGCGGCTAAAATAATGGTCAGCCCACAGCTTGAATTAGTCCAACAATTTTTTTTTAATTGTCGCAACCCACAGTTTTTGATTTAAAGCAACCTACATGCGTGGTTTAGTTTTTTAATCCAAATTAATGGGTTACAGCAACCCACTATGAGTGACTGTGAATATCAATAGCTATAGTTGGGACAGTCCTACCTGCTGGGCTGGAACAGCCTGAAGTTGGAGCTGGAATAAAGACTTTATTTTTTGGTGCCCCGGTGGGTGGGCTAGAACAGCAAAAGTTTGGGGCTGGAATAAGGAGTTTATTTTATTGGTACCCTGTCGATTATGTTAGTCCAGCCCAGTTAGGTGGGCTGCAACAGCACAAGTTTGGGGCTGGAATAAAGAGTTTATTTTTTTGGTACCCTGCCGATTGGGTTGGTTCAGCCCAGTGAGGTGGTCTGGAACAGCACAACCCACATAGCACAAAAATCACATCAAAGTAAAATTAACGTTAACAAAAATAAAGTTTTTTTTCATCAGAAAAGAACCTCATACCATGTTATATTTATTTGTTTATAACTACATCTTTAAAAGTAACCTAAAATCTAGGAGAAATTAAGCTATTAAAATATCATATTTGCGGAAGCTTTTAGGTGCTGTCTATTTAACATCTTTTTTAGTCTCATTAATTTCACGTTACTAATTGTCACTTAAAAAGTCGTCGAAAACAAGTTCCAAAACCACACTAGATAAAGATTTCTCAGATCTATTAACTTTTTGCGTTTTTTTTACTTCTTTCTTTTTATTTAAAAAAGACGCGAAAGCAAATTATTTGTGTACCTAGATGATAGGCTTCTTAAAATTTGGACATCTGATTTTTTTACAGTAACAAACATTAAGCCGATAGAGGACAAACCTCCCAGAGAGCCATTAGAAAAATGATACATGGTAAAATAAAGTTGCATATTTGGCTTAGAGCTGAGAAGTATTACAGGTATGTATAGTATTAAACTTGTACCATGTCATGTGGTCTGTTAAATTTAATTGCTTTAATTTAAAATTCTTTGACATAGCTGAGCGTGCAGACAGGACTTTATGTAATTTTTTGAGTGGTATGAGACCATACCTTTTGTGCGGGCTCCTCCAAAAAAAAAACTTAGAATTTCATTAAAACTATAAGTAGGTAAAATTATTAGACTGAGTATCAAAAAAAAAAGAAAATTTAAAATTTGTTTAGTCGCCGATTTTTTTGTGTTTGTTTTTTTTTTGAACAGTTTAAAATTACATACCTACTTAGGAATTAACTAGAAAAACGTTTTTTTATATAACGTTAAGAAACGACCTTGTAGATTGTTTTCGTATATGAAATAAACGTTTTTTTTCAGAATAGAGGGAGAGAGACATTCGCAATCAGTGACTACGAGTTTGACAAGGCTTCGTTGGATTTTTCCTGCTATGCTTCTTCCAAGGTACAAACAATCCAAAAATGCAACTAAGTAAAAAAATGGTAACAATGTAACAGATATATTAAAATTGTTTCCTGCTTTTTAATTATAATTTTTTAAATTTATTTATTAATTTATGTTTGTAACCTCTAACTATGTGATCTGCTGTCAAAAATTAGGTAACTCTTAATATTTCGCAGGTAAGTATACTTATGTTCTCTAAAATTGTATAAGTTTATCTGAAGTGATCAAGCAAACCGGTTTATCCGTTTTATCCAATTTTATCAATATCATGATATCCAAAGATATGTCTAAATAAATAAAAAAATTTGTAAAAATAAAAAAAAAAAAAAAAATTTGTATAGTTTTTACTTTTTACAAAATTTTATTTTATAATATAGAATTTTAGTATCTCATAATTTTATAAAATTGGATCAATAGGATTTCGTGTGTGTTCCTTGATAATGACACATATATACAATGTAGAAATTAAGTAGAAAAACTGTGAAATTCAAGTTTTAAAAACGCCAAATTTATTTAGAAAAGGCGCAAAATTAATGCGATTTTAATGTTGATAAAATTTGTTTAGAATTCACTGCTAGAAATAACGTAAAAAAGTTGATAATTGCGTTTTTTTATAACGCTAAAAAGCGACCTATTAAGATTGTTTTCATATATGAATGAAATATATGTTTTTTTCGCCACTTTTAAAATTAACGTTTTTTTTTCTCACGCAGTTTTTACGCAAAAAACACGCGTTTGTGCTATGTGGGAAGTTTGGGGCTGGAATAAAAAGCTTATTTTTTTTGGCGCCCCGTCGACTGGTTTTTGGTTAGCTCAGTTAGCTGAACTGGACCAGCACCTATTTTAGGGCTGCAATTAAAAGTTTATTATTTCTGACATAGTTGGCCTAAAGTTATATATATTGAAGAAACAAAAATACAAATAAAATTTAATAGAAAAATTAAAGGCTTTATTGACGTAGCTTTTTTTAAAAAGTTGGCTTTTATGCATATCTAGTTTTCGAGAGATCTGATGCAATAAAAGTCTTAAAATTTCAATTTATGAAAGGAATTACATATAGTAGCAAAAATTTTTTAAATAAAGTGTTTATATCAACACTTTTTAACAAATTGATCGAAAATTACCAAAAATGGATAAACAGCATATTATGCGTATGTGTGTAATCTCCAAAAGACAAACCATTTCTAAATTCTCCTTGAAAAATCCTTTTAAATGACACCCAAAATCTTAGGGTATCTTATTTAGTTTGTGATATAATCGCTTTCAAAAATTGCAATTTTAATATCTCAAAAACTAGATAAGTTAAGAAAATTATTAGAAATATTCCCCACAGTGTTATAACGTGCCACAAAATGTAAATTTGTTAAAAATTTCGGCGAAAAACTGACATAAAGGCAATTTTTGCGATCTTACCGCCCGACTACGGCGTCAAACGAAGGTTTCGCGTCAAACGACGGGGTCCCGGAACAGGACAAACCTGGTGCGGGGCAAAGAGATGTGCACCTTTCGGGTGATTAAACGATAATGAACTGAACAGGGCGAAATTTAAGCAATAAGTCTGATAAAACCGTATAGTTGGGCTGGAACAATCCTTAACAGAGGTTTAAGCAGCCCCGTGAAGTAGCTAAAACAATTCACGTTTGGTTTGTAACTAACAGTTTTTACCTCCGATGGGTTTGCAACAGTCCATTGTCCAACAACTTTTAAATCACCAGAAATTCGCCATTTATTTCTTTCATATTGTAGGGTTAGGGTTCCAGTAACAATTTCAAAATGCTACACGTTTTTTTCGTATGGACTGCAGGACCCACTAGTACTGAAGGCAACTTGTTTCCATTATGGAGTAACACAGCTATAAGACTTTGAAAGAATCAATGAAAAGTCTCCAGTCTTTTAAATCATAGTCCAGATTTAATACTTATCATTACTTAAATTCAAAGACCCCCTCAAAATTCACTCTCTCAACTAACTCTTGTTGAAAACTGAACGTGAATATAATAGCAGACATCGTTCGAAATCATTAAATAGATTTGTATTTGCTATATAATTATTTAAAATTAATTAATCAAAATATATTGTTACATAATTTCACTGAAAGCGAGATTCATATGAACCTTGAAGAAAAGAAAATATATTAATAATAAAATAGTAGCGCATACAACAAGTGGCGAAATGAGTGCTTTTTTAGACGGGTGATTTTTAAAGAACCGGTAGTTTTAGCTACGGCAATATTTATTTCAAAAACTTTTTTTTCGCTAAAAAATGTAGTTTTATGTGGTTCTACAAAAAACGGCTCTGGGGATGATTTTTGATTTATCACATATGTAGTATGAGTAGTCAAAGAACTGTTTTCCGTTAGAAAAATTGGGACATTCCACTTTTTAGAATTTGACCCGTTAAAACCCACCGTGAGTAATATATAGCTCCCAGGTCTTTAATTTTTAAGTTTTTAGATGAGCTATTTGAGACCGTAAAAAATAAGCTAGACTGTTTAAATTTTAATTGTGATAAAACTTCATTAGCTTTCTCATACCACAATCGAGAGGATTGTTTGAGTCCTTAAATAGCCTTTTTTACTAAACAAACCTTGTTTTCTGAGCCAGGTTCCTCAAAACCTTCAGGTTGACACACATATTGTTTCGTCTATGTTACCATTAAGGAATGCAGTCTACGTCAAGATGATCAGCCTCAAGATTCAATTTAGCCGTGATTACAAAAAGAAGTCTTAGATTAGAGAAGCGAATAACAGGGGAAAATGTCTTCAGTGTAATCGACCTCATATTTTTGGGTAAACCCCTTCGCTACTAAAGGACCTCTATATGTTGCGATCTGACCGTTTTGATCTTTTTTAATTTTAAAACCCACTTATTCCTAACTATATTACTATTAGAAGGCCTGTCAACCAGTTCCAAAGCATTTTTTTGTTTTAAAGCATTTATTTCCTTTTTTTATAGCTGTAGCCCACTAATTTTTATTGAGTCCAGACAATGCCTCAGAAACAGTTGAAGGCTCTGATTCAACCGCTAAAGATATCATAGCAAAATTTACATCACAATTAGATGAGTCAGTTAAAACATAAAATCATCGAAAATTTTTGGCTTACGTGAGTTCATTAAAGGGTACCTTCTGTCCTGAGTGATTTTTTGAACATGACTATCTTGATGTACATCACTATCTTGATGTACATCACTTTTTTGCTCATTTTTAGAAATTTTTAGATTTTTTATAGCACTTTTTTATTTTTATGCAGTACTTTCTAAAGAACTTTCCAAAGAACTATCTTCGTTGTCAACAAGATCCCTCTGCATCCTCGAAGATCTCATTTTCTGAAACATCACCAGTCACATCATCCTGCAAATTGAGCTCAACAGTAGGTTCAACATTTTAAGAGTTCTCTCTACATCCTCGAAGATCTCATTTTCTGCAACATCACCAGTCACATCATCCTACAAATTGAGCTCAACAGTAGGCTCAACATTTTCTGTAACAGGATCAATTTCTTATTTCTTGCTGTCAAAAGAAAACGTAAAAATATCAGCTCAGGGATTTTTATTTAATCTTATTCTGAGAACTCGCAGTTTTCTGTTCTAAAAATATTACATCTCTTGCAATTTTAAGCTTATGAGTAACGGGGTCAATCAATCTATAACCAGCAGTTACCTCAGAATAGCCCACAAATGTATATTCTCCACTTTTTTCATCTAACTTTCTACGTTTTTCGTCAGGAACATGAGCACGGCAGCCGAACACTCTAAGATGACCAACCTGTTTACCAGACCAACTTTCTCCCGGGGTTTCTCCCTTGATCTTTTTAGTAGGTGATCTGTTTACTAAATAAACTGCAGTGTTCGCTGCTTCAGCCTACATTTATCTAGGACTATTTGAGTCAAAGAGCATTGAGCGCACCTTTTCAATAATTGTACGATTGTAGCGCTCGGCTACTCCGTTCTGCTCAGGTGTGTTTAGTTTATG
Organism: Oxystoma pomonae; assembly: GCA_963921995.1. Taxonomy (NCBI): domain Eukaryota; kingdom Metazoa; phylum Arthropoda; class Insecta; order Coleoptera; family Brentidae; genus Oxystoma; species Oxystoma pomonae. The sequence goes on from OY998166.1 coordinate 46,597,209, forward strand.
GTTGCAATACCTCCGTTATCACTATTTAATATTTTTCTTTCGGTTTCATTTTCCACTTGAACACAAAATTCCTTAAAGCAATGTGTTACCTGAACTTTAGTTTTCTAGAAATAACAGAAAACTTTCCTTGTGTGGTCGTCAATGAGTGTAAGAATATATTTAACACCACTCCACGATTCAATTTCTATAGGACCCATGACATCTGAATGGATTAGATCTAATTTATTCGCAGCCACCCCTTTATCTTTATTTTTAGGGAAAGCTTTTCTTGAATGCTTACCTTTAATGCAACTTTCACATAGAGATGGAGATTTGGCATCACAATAGCTAATTTCAGTGGCCAAGCCTTCCTTTAATAGCTTAATGCTAAAAATGATTAAGGTACCCCAATCGTTTATGCCACAAAATTTGCGAATCAGTGTCCTTAGACATATTTGCAAATGTTTCTGTTTTTGAAGGTGTATCAAGCCTATATAAACCATCAATATTGCTTGCAGTTGCTAGTAATTCTCCCTCTTTGTTGTGTTCTACGCAATCAAGTATTCTACAACCCTGCGAATCAAATATAACACTGTAACCTTTAGAAACTAGTGAATTAACACTTAACTAATTCACTGATTATATCAGAAATGCATCTTTCATTGCAGTTTTATTTTTATCAGATATCTCAGGTAGCAATGCACAGTGGTCTGTCAAATAGGATGTGGTCCCACTATCAATCTACTATGCATTCGGCAAAACATTCCAGTCACACATATTAAAAGCTGAGTATGTATGTATGAGATGAGTATTGTATTTTTGGTACACTGGTTTTTATAGTGCCCTTTGGATCGGCAATCCCAACACCAAGGAGCCTTCTTGCCCTTCTTCGACATTAAAACTGTGTCTCCAGCATTTGCAATTATGCCGTTTTTGTCCTGCAGCAACTTTGTTTTAATAAAATCTGAGGTTATGTTAGCACCAGAACTTTCAAGTGCCATCACCATAGGATCATAGTCTTCAGTGAGCCTCTGGAGCATAATTACCCCCAAAAAAGCATCGTCAAATGGCTTACCTATTGAATTTAGTTGCTGCGACAATGACATTATTTCATTGACGTAATCCTCCATTGTACCATAGTTTATTAACTTGATAGAACACAAACTTCTTAGAAGACGCAAGCGCCGGTGTAAACCCTTTTCTTCAAAGGGTTTTTCGAGAGCCTTTCATGCCTCAGAAGATGTTTTTGCCTGCATTACATGCGGGTATGTCGATTTGTCCAAGGAAAGAATTATTTACCTTTTCTTCTTTACGCGCCGCATCTTTGCGCGCCGCCACTGATTTTGCGGTTAACGGGCATTTGCCCCACAACGCAGTCCCAAAGGTCATCATGTCGCAAAAGAGCTGTGATTTGGAATCGCGAATCGCTGGAATTTTCACGACCTTTCAATCTTTCGATCGCAGAAAACGCCCAACTTGTATGAAACGCCATTTTGGATCTTTTTGACACGAACAAAAAAAATACGAAAAAAAGTTTGCCCAGCGATGGAAAAATGGAATCCGCTATGAAAAAAATCCTGGTCTCATAACCTATTGGAGAGTGATGCTTTACGACACACAACGGATTAGCGAATTAAAGGAAAGTACACGGGCTCGATTTAACTTTCGTATATTGTAAAAGTAAGTCGATAAACTTTACATAAAACATTTATAACTTAGACATTTATATTCAACCGTGGTCTTTTTTTACTAAGCACGATGACACACTGACAGTCAGCTAGTTTACGTCAATACGTCACTATATGTCAATATTCTTATTCACTTCACTATGGATAGGCAACTAGTAATATGACATACTACGCCATTTGTATTGCTAGCAAACACAACATAAATGTAATACTTGTGTGTTTTAAATAAGTTATGACCATGTCATTGTTGTATTAACCAATGTGTGATAAGTATAGTTTAGATATGTAAAATATTGTATTTCTAACAATTTTAACAAGTCACATGTTTTGGGTTAATTGACCAACATCAGCCCAAATTCATAATAACTTTTTCAAAATATTTTCGAAACCCGCTTGCTATACCTTTTTTGACACTTTTTCGCTATACTTTCGCAGTTCTTAAAAAAATACCATTTTTGGCATTATGAGGTGATTAACCCCTCATTAAAAATCACTTAAAATCTAGTTACAATAAAACAAAGATTTAGTTAAGATATATTAAAGGAAAAGCCCTCGATATCGAATTATTTTAGTAATTTTATAATATTTTATCTTAAAAAATGTATTAATCAACAATATTACCATATCTAACATAAAAAGATAAAAGAAAAGGTTTTTTTTTTCAGCTTCGATACAATTATATTATTACTCAAAAATCCATTTCGTCAATTTGAATTTATATTTACTGTATTTATTTTATTTAAGAGCGTCAGGGATTTTATTCCAGATTTTAGGACCTATATAAGCAATATATTTTTAGGTTTTAGACTAACGCATTCCAGGAACTAATTCATGTTTTGCATTTATTGTATTATGCTTAGCTTCTTTAGGGACAAAAACATTTGTTATAAATCTAACAGCGCCTTTTGAGACTAACTGCGGTAGACAAAAGACTTCATTTTTCAAAAATCTTTCGATTTTTTGGTTTGAAATAAGATTATTTTAAAAACGATATTTTTAATACATTCGAGAAGTTTTAAAAATTTACTGGACGTTAATCCCCAAACAACCAATCCATAGCTCAGGATAGACTCTACGAACTCAAATTAAACCATTTTTATTGTGTTACGGTTTAAAATTTGTCTTAATTGAGTAAATTTATAAATGAGTTTTCTTGGATTACTAATAAACTCCTAAATCCTAAACATTTTTCTCTTTTAAAATTTTTGTTGTACACCCACAATGTATTGCGGTCACATCATTCATCATGTACTGTCAAGTTTTGATGCTTAGGCGGTGCTGACAAAATCTGTGTTTTGAGAATTTAGGGTTAGCAAGCTACTATTTAACCAGAGTTTTATACTGCTGATTACTCTCTCTGCTTTACGATAGGTCTCGTTCCAGGAGTCAGTGCTCACGAATACTACTGTGTCATCACAAAAGCATATAATTGTTATAGTTACGCCATATTGAAGTTTCAAAATTTCATTGACATATATTGTAAAGAGAATAACACAGTCCCTTTTAGAACACCGACCTCTGCAGACAGTAGCTGACGTTTTTCAGTAGCGATCTTTTGCTAAGAAATGAGTGAATTAAATTTAAGTAAACATCTGTAAAATAATTTAATGTGATACACTACTGTCGAAGGCCTTAACATTTTATGTTCCCACTCCCTCCTGAAACTTATTTAGCATATTTCTTCAAAAAACTTGTTAATTTTAACTTAATGCATTTTTCAACAAGCTTGCTTATTGTACTAGTAAGTGCTATAGGCCTATAATTAGTTGTTAAATCTTTACTTCCTAATTTAAAAAGAGGTATTATAGTACTTTTTAAGAATAACTGGAAATTTTGCTTGTTAAAAAAATACATTTATAAGATGTAGCAGCGACTACTAAGTCATTTTTTCCAACCGTAGTAAAAAATTGGTTAAATTTGGTGGCTATTGCCTTTGTATTTTTCAAAAGTCGGTCTCCTTGTGTTTTAATAGATTTAATTTGTACGCTTGTTGATTGATTTGTTTAATAATTTTCCACGATTTTTGTGGATCACCAAGAAATTTATGAAGACCTCTATATAAGTTGTAAGAACACAAGAAGACTCGCAGTAATCCAAGGCTTCAAGCGAAATATTTTAATAGTTATACTCTTTGTTTACGGAGAGTCATTGATTTTTTTTTAAGTATCCAAAAAAATTACGGTACATCAAGCATCGGTTTTATCAAAAATCTTAGTCCCGTTTTCCTGTTCAAGCAAAGATTTATCGGCTTATATAATTAATCTTTTCTATGTACTTTGGTTTTACAGAACCTGGCAAAAGATTTTCATCGATTTTAAGTATAGTTACAATCGGGTAGTGATAATGTGAAACCTTTCTATTTACTATAAAACATATTTGTTTTAATAATCTCTCTCCCTTTTATAAATAAAAACATCTGAAGCTAAACAGTTTAAGCAATTGTCAAGTGCTCTATTCTGCTGTTTTAAAAGATTAATTTTTATATCACCTAAAAATACAGTAGCATCTACAGGCCCCAAATTTACTTGAAGGGCAAAGCAAAGAAGTAGGAGATTATGTCGATGCGCTTCGAGAAAAGCAGTTTGATATTCATGAGATGGCAGAGAAAAGATTGAAATCACTAGTAGTCGCATGAAAGGGAAGATTTGATTTGAAGGCAAATTCTGCAATATTTCATAAATATGAGAGTCTGGTTATATAACCCCCAATAGAAGAAAGGCAGATCGCCGTAGTTAATACCACCCTGGGAAGGCAAAGATGAAGATTAATTGTAATAAAGTGTTCTATTGTTATTTGCTATTGTTATTTTTCTAGCGTTTAGTCTAAGTTTTATATGAGCGCGGGCGGCGTGATAGAAAGGACCGAGGTGAGTCGCGAATTATCGCGAATACTCTCGAGTGGTTGACACTATTCCATCGAGTTATATAAGCGCGGTCCGGTCTTACTTTAGTTATCGAGTACTAAGAATCTTGAGAAAGTAAAATACTTGTTGGAAGAAAGATTTACAATAAAGTTGGTGATATTTGGAGACCAGTAGTTTATTTATATAAGAAGATAATTCATAACAATATCATAAAATAGAGTTGCACAGAGGAAATTAGATCAGGATTCTGTCATTTTATGTCTCCAAGGTATTACTATGTATGCCGCATGTATGATTTTCACGTAGTCATTATATAAAATGGAACATATCTATTTGTTGAGACGAGAGAAATAACTTAAATGGTTAACCCTAACTTTTAAGGACACAATTTTTTTCTAAATAATATAATAATTATTAAAATAGCACTATTGTTTGAGCGTCGCATTAAAACAGCGCGTAATGAAATGGCTTTCTACTAAATGGCGCTGTTAGAAAACAGCGTCAGTATTAAATAGCGCCAGTAATAAAAGAGCGCGTAACTAAATAGCGCCAGTAATAAAAGCGCGCGTAACTAAATAGCGCCAATAATGAAATAGTGCCAGTAATAAAATAACGCCAGTAATGAAATAGCGCCAGTAATAAAATAGCACCAATAATGAAATAGCGCCAGTAATAAGCTAGCGCCAGCAATGAAATAGCCCCAGTAATAAAATAGCGCCAGTAATGAAATATCGTTGTACTTTAACCCAACTCAACCAACATAATCAAACCAACCAAACCAACCCAACCCATTGTGGTTGATTATGTTGGGTTGGGTTGGTAATAACCTAATGGGTTGGGTTGGTTTGAGTTGATTATAACCCAATGGGTTGGGTTGGTTATAACCCAATGGGTTGGGTTGAGTTGGTTATAACCCAATGGGTTGGGTTGGTTATAACCCAGTCGTTTGGGTTGGTTTAGTTGTTTGGTTGGGTTCATTATGTTGGTTGAGTTGGGTTAAGGTTGAGTTAGGGTACGACGATATTTCATTACTGGCCTATTTCATAACTGGCGCTATTTCATTACTGATGCTATAATATTACTGGCGCTCTTTAATAACAGCGCTGTTTTAAAACAGCGATTTTATGATGAGCGCTGTTTTAATACTGACGCTATAATATTACTGGCGATCTTTAATAACAGCGCTGTTTCAAAACAGCGCTTTAATGATGAGCGCTGTTTTATTACACGCTATTTCAATACAACGCCTTTTTCTTACGCGCTATTTCGTACGACGCCATTTTAGACCAGAGCCACCTACAATTACATTGAATTTTTAGCAGTAAATACACTTGTGTCAACTTTATTAGTCTTTTTTTAGTAATCTTGATTGTCCTGGGAAATTTCATTTGTGGTGTCTCTAAGTAGAGGTTGTTGGTTTTTGTGTTTTGTGGCATTGCTTATCACTTCAATCCATCTAAAATTTGAAAAAAAAAACTACTTTGAATAACGTTAGAAAACTCTTGACATACTGCAAATTGGTAACAAGGGATAAAATAGCTTAAAAACCGCTTACGTAGGAAAAACTTACAAAAATTATCTGGTTTATGAATATGTGTGTAGAATCGTTGCCGTTGTTTGAAAGAGATTATAGTTAGTCGATCCCATTATAAAAACAAAAAACAACCTGGAAAAATAAAAAATATTTACCCCGATTCCTTCACCAAGGGTAATTATCTAACTTTCATGATCAGCTGTTCCTTAAGATTTTTACAAAAAAATTTGTAAATAGTAAATAATGATTTTATTTTTTAGTTATTTCTTTTATACTTTAACTATAACCAAACCATAACTTTTTTTTGGTTACCGATGCCAAAAAGTTTTTTTTTATACCCTACAGAAAACTAAAGCATGGCTTTTTTGGTTACCGATGTAAATTTTTTTTTTATAACTTCATCAAAAACATGATTTAATTAGTAACTCTCTGCAGATAACTAAAGCATGGCTTTTTTGGTTACCGATGCAAAAAAAACTTTTTTTTTTTTGATCACGGGTGCAAAAAAAGATTTCTGTCCATTTTTTACCCAAAATTAAAGAGAAATAGCAGAATATAGTAATATTGAAAAAATCGAATTATTCTTGCCTAAAAATTAAGTTATTTCCGCCAGCTTTCACCAAGTATTTACGAAAAAATCATTTAAAAATATCAAACTGTCTCAAAAATGAACTTCACCGAGTAAAAGGCGCATCGCCATGAAAACCGCATTGTTATTTCATTTACCATCCACCTTGATTTATAGTGTAAAGATGGTGTGTTGTGAGAAGTTGCTCTTTGTTCGAGATTTTTAAAAGTATTTTTCTGTTTTTCTTGGATTTTTTGATAAAGGTATTAAAAAAATAGTGTTAACAATTCGCGGCTAAACTGTTTTTTTTACTCGCGTTTTTAAATATCTTGCTGCGCTCGTTATTTATACCAACGCTTGTAAAAAAGCACTATTTTAGCCACAAGTTGTTAAAACTACTATTTTTGATCATGGGTGCAAAAAAAGATTTCTGTCCGTTTTTTACGCAAAATTAAAGAAAAATAGCGGAAATAGTAATATGAAAAAAATCTAATTATTCTTGCCTAATTATCAAAGATTAAAATGTCACATCAATGAACGTCACAAACTATTTTGTTATTTTATTTACCAGCCGCCTTGACTTATAGTGTAAAGATGGTGTGTTGCGAGAAGTGCTCTTCGTTCGAGATTTTTAAAAGTATTTTCTGTTTTCTTAATTTTTTGGTAAAGGTATTAAACAAAAATGGTGTTAACAACTATTTTAGGCACTAGTAAGTTGTGAAAACTACTATTTTTGATCACCGGTGCAAAAAAAAAGTCATCATTTTTTTACCCAAAAGTTAAACCTTTTTATTGAACGCTTCTCAAGTATTCACAGAAAAATAATTATGGATACATAAAGTAAGCATAGCCTGACTTTAATAAAGACGGCACTATTTTTGAAAATTTCGCACGAAGTTTAAAAGAATTCTGACATTGTTGTTATCTAAACATGTCATCTATGCTATCAAAATAATGTTGACTTTATGGATGGCACAATATGAGCAGGTCTAGATGACATGTTTAGGTGACAACAATGTTAGAAAACTTTTAAACTTTATTGATAAAACTAGCAATTTTATTAATGTCAGGCTATGCAGACTTTATGTACCGATAAGTCCCTATAATAACAAACTGTCAGAAATTAAAACGGCCTTCAAAATAAGGCTACCATAGTATAAAAATCGCGAGCTCTCTTAGTGGATGATATGTTAAAGTTTTATTTTGTTTTATCCTGTTTTCGTGGGATTTGTTGATAAAGGTATAAAAAAGGTATAAATCACTAGCTGCGACCGTTATTAAAACCAACGCTTGTAAAAAAAAACACTATTTTAGCCGCTACATGCAAAAACTACTATTTTATATATGCTATTTACCACTTGATCGTGCAATCAGCCAACCCTAAGCTCGAGTGACTCAATTGTCTTAGTTTCTATATACTATTGGGTCGGAGCTCGAGTTTAGTGCAATAGAATTTCCACGTTAATAAAAATCGCGCACAGGCATCTTCTATTCTAGAATACACAAGACCATCAAATCAAGGATGGGAGCAGGATAATGTAGTTTGAAAGCTCTTAGTAAGAAACCGGTACAGAAAAAGCGTATAGCACCGTTTTGCTTAAGATTTGGCTGTGGAGGAACTCGTGACTAAGCAGCCCTATTTAGGAACCGTTCTGTTTACCCTGAATGGGAATGGGCTAAACATAGCCACCTAACAACTGCCCAACTGAATAATCGCGTCCAGAGGGTGCCACGTGCAATAAATACAATACCATAATGAAGAACAACAATGGTGTCACGAGAATTAAAGAAATTTAACATTGAAATTGTAGCACTAAGCGAAACCCGAAGAGGAGACGAAGAATCAATTTAAGGAACACGGAGGAGCCTAAGTATAGGTTTTTCTGAAAAGGGAGTAGGTTTCTATAAAAAATGAACCTACTGACAATTTTGCTGAGCCATTCGGAATATGCGGATAACACTGCGGCTAAACCTCATCAACAACCGATATATAAAAACCAAAAAGAGGAATTTTATGCTCAGCTTAGTGAAATCATATCATTTGTACCTAGATCTGATAAACTTATTGGGGTTGGTACGGAGTCAGATCTATAAAAAGGCGTGATGGGGGAGGAAGGTGTCGAAAAAATAATCTTAAACGAACTTTGGCTACTAACCACGTATTCAGAATAAAACCTTGTAATCACAAAGACACTTTCATCAAAATAATAAATTTAAGACCTCCTGGTAACACTAGGTCAAAGCACTGGCATCTAAACGATTATATGTATGATTTTTAAGACCATATTTAGATTTAGAGTGTTGTGCACATCATTAGGCTAAGCGAAACTCATTGTAATACACTTTTTTCAGTTTTATAAACAATAAAGAATTGAATTGAATTATATGTATAATTTGACATTCTAGAGAACAAAAAAATGTACCTATTACAAGAGCAGAATGACTGACCATTGGTAACCGGTATATACCGCAATTTACGATCACTCAAGCCATCTTGGTAAATACCGTCATACCTGCAGACGTTACAGGTCTAACCACATACAATGCTTTTAAGTATGTTAAAGACTTTCTACCCCAATTTTTCTGGGTATTTTATTCATTTGAAAAAATATAACAAAAATGAGTAAATATTTCAAGATCTACAGAGCTTTTCTAAATTATAAGGTGACGGTTGATTTTGCGGACTGAGAAGTTTGTTTGTGACTTAATTCTTTTTTCTTTTTTAAGCCTAAAATATAAACTGTTTGTTATAGAAACAATGGAAAAGTGCTTTAATGAGATTGTTAAGTAGAAAAAACAACGGTAAGTACCCTTAAAAGTTCAACCGGTTATTGAAAAGCTCATTCAAATGATCCGCCCTGGTTAAAGCCAAAGAGTCCAAACAGGTGATTTTAAATATCAAAAAAGGCATAACCGCTGGTATTATTTATTAGTAATCCGCTTAAAACATGGCTGAAGGCCATATAAAAGAAAAAGAAAAGCGAATAATGCATGTAAAAATGATCCAAACTCGACTGTAAAGAGGCAAGGGACTTAATCTCTTACGATCTAAAGATGACACAAGACTGCTTAAAGAGAGCTCTTTCATTAAATCTCATTAAAAATAACACGTTCAGAAGCTACTTAACAGAGAATCCCAGATAATAATAAATTCTTCGAAAACCAATACAACAAGAACTGACTGAGGTTCCAGGATACGGAATTCTTGGTAAATCCTTTAAACAAGGAGGGCCCACACTAAGTCCCTACCGTGCTGAAATTTTCCCCTCAAATCTCATCCAGACCGGAGAAGTTTTTGTCATGTTTTTATAAGTTCTTCAAGATTCAATGAGAAGGACAATATTTTTTCTATAATATTTTATAATTTTCTAGAAGCAGATAAGATTATATAGGAAATATATAATATTTTCTCAGCTTATAGTTTTAAAATAATTTATAAGATTGGATAAGACTAGTTACTTTTATGAGAATCAGGGATATTTTATAAGACAGAAGTCTAGGATATTTTATCAGTTTGTATAAGGGTGTCGGATTGGAGAAAATTTTATGAATGCACAAATACATATTTTTGAAGGAGATTTGATGGAAATGGGGTATTGAAGATGTTTGAGGAGATTCTATCAGTATCGCGAGATCCTATGAGGAATGATTTTGCAGAAGTTTCTATGGGTTCTTGTGGGATCGGTTTCTACAATATTTGATGATATTCTGTCAGTTTTGTAATTTCAGAAGATCTTAAGTTTGTAGGATATTTTTTATGTGTTCTTATCGGATCGGTTATTAGTGCGATTCTATCAAATCTGTTCCAAAACCGACCCAAAACCCGATAAAATCTCCTCCCCATAGGATCTTCTAAAATCAACATAACGATAAAACCTCTTCAAATATTCTAGAAACCAATCCCATACGAACTCATATAACCTCCTCCAAAATCATTCTTCATAGGATCTTCTATAATCATGATACTGATAGGGGTCAAATGGTTTTTGTAAACAATAAACAAAATTCAATAAAGTCAATAACAAGAGGCGTTGGACAAGGATCATTATTGAGTTCTTTTTTTTTCTGATCGTTTATCTACTAATGTAGAAGTTGTGTAATGAGCAGCAGTATTTGACTTATTCCAAATTTTTAAATTAAAACTCACTTTGTTTCAAATGTCATGACACTATTGAAGTCAAAAACTCAAGTTGAACTTTGTGTAAATAATACCAGAAACACGCTGGCTGCGATCCTCGAAATAACGGCCACTTTTACACGGTGGGCTTAAGATTATCCAACTATCCTTAGTAAGAACGTTCAAAGTACCCACAAACACAAAACTCAAAAATTTATTTTATTTGGAAATGCACGCGGGGATATCAAACTAAAAAAATAGGAATTACCAATTTAACGGAATATCGCCTGATTAATTTTCTAAATAATAAAGACTGATTAGTTTTGATTTAGTATTGGAGATTAAATTTGAAACTATCATATTAATTTGATTTTAGACAGAACGGAATTGCTCATAACACCCGAACACTACCTCTCATTTTACCTCTTTAGTTGTCGCCATCGTCAATTAAAGTAACACCAGAAAGCACAGCGCTTTTTATAAACTCTGATCCCCCGTAAACTTGACCATCTGCATATCCATGTGCGCCCAGGTGTGTATTTAAGTATGATTAATTGCCTTAGCTATTAAGAGCAACCGTAATAATTTTGATTTTGATAGTTTTTTTTTTGTTTTTGATCGCCTGAGTGTACACGTGCGCGCCGCTGTGGATCTAAGTATGGGGATTTGCACATGGTCTTGATTTTAATATAAAAAGGAAAACCCTGGCTATAGGAAGCTAGTCTGTCTTTGAATTTCGTTGAGTAAAAGTCTAATTACAAAAGTTGTTGCGTGAGGTCTCATCTACAGTGAAAAGTTAAAAATCGCGGCATCGGTTATCAGTACTTAAAGGTCAGTCTAAATTAGAATTTCGTTGCCACAGTTTTAGTTATAATTTCGTGCATCTAGATTGAGTATAAATCCAGTCATGAACGAATTGAAATTTCCCAAAGTAAAAACTTAAACGCGAAACGAGTGCCTCATATCAAAGTCGAAAGCGCGGCAATAATTAAAGTTAATGGTAAAAGATCACAGACAAAGGAAAACAAGTTGCAACACTTCTAAGTTTGATAAGAACAAACACATACAAACTTGTATGAGACTTATGTTTCCCAAAATTACCCAAAGATAAGGCGTTTGAGGAACTAAATAGCGTACTTAGGAATCAGTTTAGTCCGATCGTAAATGTATGGCGGAAAGAAATTTTATGTGGCCAATCAGGTAGATACCAAGGGCATTGCTGAATGGTATGCTCGTTTGAAAAGACTGCCTCAGAGATAAGTTTATTACTGGTTCAAAAAGCGACCCAATTAAAGATAAAATGTGCGAAGAAAAATTGTCATATACACTTCACTCACTGGTTTAAAAAGCAATGCAGAAGGAATCCTATAACAAGGAAACCACCAGCACTTGTGATGTTAACTGCCGTAGCGCAGTGGGCAGCGTATCTGCCTGCCGCAAGGAAGCTCTCGGGTTCGAATCCCGGCTAGGTACATGGATATTTTGTGTTTGTCTTTAACCTTGCAAAACACTTCGCTAACACTGGGCATTGATCCTGTAATGGATGGAAAGTCTCAGTGTAAAAATAACTGGCTGAGAAACTCGTCGAATAAAAAAAAGTATGTATTCAAATAATGACAATAGTAGTAAATCTGTTAATATCAAATGTCAACTTTGTGGCCGTAACCATGCCAAGTTAAAATGTAGGTTAAAATGTAGACAAGGATGTAATCAGTAATTGTAACGATATTTGTGATATGTATAGTTAAGGCAGTATCAATAAAAACGATTTTTTTTAAAATTGAATGTCAAAATTGACGGTAGAAATTATGACATATGACACATAACATAGAGGCAATGGGAGGCTGTCCACAGGGTAGCTGCTTATCCCCACACCTGTGGTGTCTGATCATGGATACTCTCCTACAACGCCTAACAGAGGAAGAATTCGACGGCCACGCATAGGCCGACGACGGTGTCGTGAAGGTGGTAGGCCACCACCTAAACACCGTCTGTAACAGAATGTAAAGGGCGGTAAAAATCATAGAAGACTGGTGTCAACAAAACGGTCTCTCTGTCACAAGAAAGAGGAAAATGGAGGGATTCAGAGTACGGGAGACCCGTAACTTTGGTTTCAGAACTGAAGTACCTAGGGGTCACCCTAGACAAGCGGCTCACCTGGACACCACACGTTGCAAAATTGACCAATAAGGTGCAGGCAACGATGTGGCAACTACGTCGAGTGGTTAGCCGCACCTGAGGTTTGAGCCCCAGAAACCTCCACTGGATGTACACGGCAGTACTAAGACCAAGGATCCAGTACGGATCCATAGTCTGGTGGCCAGCAGTGGAGAAGGTCACTACTACCCTCAAGCTTCGGAGCCTACAGGGAACCATATGCAGAGGGATAACTGGCGCTATGAGGACGGCACCTATACAGGCACTCGAAACCATTCTGGGACTGCCGCCGCTTCCGATCTGGATCAGAAAAGAAGCGATGGCGACCCACCTCCGGCTGACAGATACAGGTCAATGGAGAGGAAGAGGGGAAGCTGCGGGGCATCTTAGGATTGCCCAAATCGCCGAGAGAGAAATTCCAATGGCAGCGATTAAAACGCAAAGACCAAAAAACCCCTAGAGATTCAACAAGAGGTACAAAGTAGTCATCCCAGACAGGGAACTATGGCAGAGTGAAAACCTCCACAAACAGTTCGAGGAGAACACCGTGATGTGCTACACCGACGGGTCCAAACTGTCGGAGAAGTAAACCACAAGATCGGGAGTTTACGTGGAAGACCAGGAGGTTCCAAAGAGCTACCCGCTCGGAGAGCAAGCCACGGTCTTTCAGACAGAGGTGTATGCCATAATAATGGCTGCAACCATGGAGGAAATAAAGAACGGTAGGGAGGAGCATGTTTATATATGCTCCGATAGCCAATCGGCCCTAAAGGCACTAAGGGCGCCAAAGATCAACAACACCCTGGTGGAGGAATGTGCGGATGCACTAGAATCCTTGGGAGAGGGCAAACAAGTGACACTTATGTAGGTACCGGGACATATGGGGGTGCCGGGGAACGAGAAGGCCGACGAGCTCGCCAGGATCGGGGCAAGCATAGTAGCATACCCAGTATGTAGGCCGGAACCACTCCTAGGAATAACTAAGAGGCAATTGCAAAGTCGACTCAATAAATGGGCCAACGATGCCATGACGACCGCTTGGAGAGGAGGAACAGGATGTAGACAGACCAAGGACTTCGTGAAGGGCCCGGATGTAGCCAGTCAAAAATGGCTTCTGGGGAGATCACGAAGCGGTGCTGGTCTGCTGACAGGAATCGTAACAGGTCACAACCGACTAAGGAAGCACATGACCCGGATCGCGGTGGAAAATGACTCGACCTGCCGGGCCTGCAGGCCTGCGGGCGGGCAGAAGAGACATCTCATGTTATAGCGAACTGCGAGGCATACCAGAGGACGAGATACCAGGTATTCGGTTTCTGGATGAAGAGGACCTGCACACGCTCAAATGGAACAAAATACTGGACTTTGTAAAAAGAACACTGAAACCAAATTAGCAGACTGCCAGACCAGTGGTGCAGGCGGTGGATTAGGGGCAGGCTCGGGGTAGGGCAGAAAGGGCCCAGGGAGGCCTAGTTGCGAGGCTTCGCGCCGCCCCTTCTCTACTACTACATGACATGTGTGTACACACAGGTACGAGCATAACTGCAATAAATTTTTATTTTTACAATTAAAAGTTTGACAAACACCATCTGACTGGTGACAATATAATTTTACGCAGTTACCTGGCAACCTTATAAAACCTATAGGGTATTTTAAAGTAGATTGTGAAATAGGAAATGTAACAAAACTTGCAAAATTCTATGTAGTAAATAACGGTGGATTAAGCTTATTAGGTCAGGATTCTCTCTTTATTTAATATCACTTTAAATTTAGCCAACATAAATAGCATTGAAAATGAAATTAACTCTGTATTTCGAACTTCCATTGTCTATATTTTATTTATATACAACGTTTCGATCAGTAAAAACTCTGATCGTCTTCAGGTGTAAACGGGGCTACGTACTTATATACTATGGGAAATCACTCAAACGTGAAGTTTAAGAAATTGGCTCCGCCTAAGGAGGGGCTTCCAAATATTTTGAATTCCAACACTTGGTTTACTGAAAACATCTTGATTCTGCCCAATAAAGGCAGCTTCAAGGAATTTTCGTCTTCCAGTGTGACTCCTTGTGCAAAACCTTTGCTTCTGTCCACTTCATTACATAGGTGAAACAAAAAGACCACTATCTGTTAGGCTCAAAGAATATCAGACTAATACCCAAAGAGGTGAAACAACGAAATCAGGAATCGCCGAACACGCATGGTCAAAACAACACCGAATGAAGTGGACAGAAGCAAAGGTTTTGCACAAGGAGTCACACTGGAAGAAACGAAAATTCCTTAAAGCTGCCTTTATTGGGCAGAATCAGGGTGTTTTCAGTAAACCAAGTATTGAAATTCCAGATATTTGGAAACCCCTCCCTGGGCGGTATTTACCAATAAGTTAGGGAAATTTAAGTTCGATAAGGTCTCGTTAGTCTTAAGAAATGAAACAAAACCTTTTTTTAAAACACATACCAGTTCCACTAGCGTATAAAGAGAAAGTCGAACAGCAGTTGGAAGCTATGGTGCAAGAAGGTGTTTTAAAGCCGGTCAATTTTTCAGTTGTACGCATCATAAACGCAGATGGTACATTACATATTTGCTGTGATTTTAAGTTAACGTTAAATAAACAAATTGACAAATGTCACTATTACCCAACTCCAAGAGTCACAGAAATTTTTGCTCAATTGAATGGAGGTGAGCTGTACACAAAATTGGACTTATCCCTTAGTTTCATCTTGATAAAAAAAATCGCAAGAAATGACTTCCATAACAACTCATGTAGGATTGTTTAAAATCTTGCGATTACCATTGGGTAGAGCCCCCGCCAGTTCTATTTTTCAACAAAAAATAGAGCAATTACTTAAGGAAATGAAAGGTGCGACATCATACAGTGACGATATATGTATCACTGGGATAAATATGGCAGATCACATAAAAAATTTGGAGACAGTGCTAGAAAAGTTGAGAGAGGCTGGATTGGCAGTGAGACCTGAGAAGTGTGAATTTTTTATGGAAGAACTAGAATACCTTAGACATAGGATCTGTAAAGATGGTTTGAAAAAGAGCGAAAAAAATATTAAATCAATTATGAATGCACCTAGACCAACTACCCAGACCCAGGTTAGATCATTCTGTGGTCTTGTACAATATTATGCCAAATTTATACCATCCTGGAAAATATATTAAGCCCAATATACAAATTACTAACAAAAAAGCAAAGTGTGTATAAAAATACTCAAGTAAAATGGAGTCCGGAACGTCAAGAAGAATTTGAGACAATAAGAAAGTTAATAGTCAGGCGTCGATATAACACTGGCACACTATGATCCAAAAAAACAGTTAGTTGTAGTTACGGATGCAAGCCAAGATGGCATTTCAGTAGTGTTATATGCTAGAGACAACTCCCTTATTTATTTCAGCAGATATAAAATTGAAAAAAAAAACACTCCACCTACCTGCCCACTTAACCACAGAAAAAACAAACTAAGGCAGCACCTCTCCAGACCTTTTCTGACTTACCTGAAAAGGAAGTAAGTATGAAACAAAACTTTTCAAATAAAATAACAATATTTAAAAAAAAAAATTTGGTATGAAATTCAGATTCATCATTCACACAACAACCAACCCCCGCTTAAAAAAACTTAATACCTAACTCTCTTATCAATATCACCGCTACAACACAAAGAAAATCAAAGCCACTTCGGCGCCGCTGTTTCGGCGCTAAGCCCATTTGGCGCCAAACCCATTCGGCGTCAAGCCGTTTCGGGCCCGGGTCGTTTCGGCGCCGCGCAAGGTCGTTTTGTCGCAGAGCCGTTTTGGCGCATGGATAAAATTTCGTAATTTGTAAGGCACTACAGCGTGTGATTTTCATTACTTTCGAATGTGGTGGTAGGATTTTTTTTAAAACAACGATATTTTTATTAATTGAAACAAAATAATAGTTTAAAGCTTGAATTCTATATAAAAAAGGATTAAAATTTGTACAAAAATAATCTATAATATTTCTATTATTAAAATCGTTCATCAGACGACTGATTATTTAATGCATCTATAAACTTCCAGACAGTCGGGTGGGTTGGGTTGCGTCATTTACAATATTCTATTAAAGGATATCGCACTGAATACATTTCATTAATTTTTTGATGTTGCTATCCCCGGTCAGAGGATTT
This sequence comes from Oxystoma pomonae, assembly GCA_963921995.1. Lineage (NCBI taxonomy): Eukaryota > Metazoa > Arthropoda > Insecta > Coleoptera > Brentidae > Oxystoma > Oxystoma pomonae. The sequence goes on from OY998166.1 coordinate 46,614,269, forward strand.
TTGGTAATTGAAACATGTGTGTGGCTCTCCCAGATGAGCCACAAATTATTCTCAACTCTTGACATTTTTTATATTTAGATTAATGGCTATTTAAGAAACACCCTTTATTTTTTAACCTGACAAATTGTTAAGATTTTGACTTTGATAAAAAAAAATGTTAAAATTGCCAAAGTCAAATTCTAAGAGCTTAAGGTCACTAAATATTAAAATTTCAACTGAAAGGGTGACCTTAACAGAGTAATTTCCTAAAAACCACTGACCTAAACATCAAAAATATAAAGAGTTTGAAGATATTTTCTGGCTTACTCGGAAGGGTCACACAAAAGTTCCTATTACCAAAAATGCTTCTTTAAGGGAGGAAAATAATATATTAAAAAATAAAAGAAATCGGTTGATCGGCAGGATCCTATGTATCCAGTGCAATGTTCTTTAAGTAATTTAATTTAAAATGAAAGCACTTATGGCTTTTGGTAAATAAAACGACTATAATAAAATTACTATGTTATATCATTAACATTTTTAATAAAAGCATTATTTCCAAACACATGGCTTGGCGTCGATACAGCGGCGCCGAGATGGCGACGCCGAAATGTCCTAGACCCAAAGCGCTCAGCTGTAATAAAATAAAAAATTTGGACTAAATACAAACTTGCCTATTTTCATTTTGTACCAGTGCACGCAACCACTCCTCCAAAAGAAGTTAATTTTAAATATTTATAGGTCAACGAGTATGTCCCGTACTTTAATGATCTTTGTACCAACCTCAGATTAACAAACTGGTGCTAGAAAGCACGGATAGAAAGGAAATAAAAATATCTCGAAAACTGTAGCTTTGAATGATTTGAACCTTATAAGAAAATTTTTCAGTAATATTTACGAAAACCAAAATATGAAAACCGCATATCAATAGCTGCTTTTAAAGTTATGATTTTTTTAATATATTTTAACGTTTTTTCAAATAACTCGGAAACTAAAGCTCCCACGAATTTGGACTTTATAACAAAATTTGTAGTCATATTTATGGAAACTTAAAATCTGAAAACCGTATATCGCTACTTGCTTTTGTTCCAAATTTACAACTTTTTTAAATATTTTAGCCCCTTTTCCCCTCTTCAACCCACCCTACCCAAAAACTAATCAGTTCATGGTCAGCTGATAGAGGATTTTTGTACCAAATTTCGTTAAAATCGATTAAGGCGTACTTGAGTTATCGTGTATACAGACAGACAACATACCAACAATACTACCCCGATCAATCATCCATAAGGTTCATTTTCCCATAAAATAAAATTTGCCACGGGATTTTATAAGAACAAAACTAAATACAGTTTTTGAATCGCTTTTTCAATTAAATTTACTAGGTTACGCATTTTTATAAAAGGTAATTAGGCTCAGACTAATAACTAAATTTACTAATTTGAGTGATTACTATAACTAAATTTTTAATTAATTAAAAAAAAATACAAAACGGCAACGTTGGATCAAAGATAAACGGCGAATAAATTATGACAAGTCTTTTTCATTCACAGCTGACTCGGCAGTGTTTTTAACGGGATTTGGTGGTTTTTTGTGATTTTTAACTTTTATTTTGACTATTAAAAAAAAACTATATAATAGAGTCTTTTTGAGGACCAGCACAATGCGTGATATGAAAAACAACAGGATATTTCTACCTAAAATTATTATTTTGAAGGTAAGATATTGTGTCATTTTAGCTTGGTCATTAGCATAGTTTCCTAGCTTATTTATATATTTTAAATCTAAAATTATAATCTTGTGTAAGGTGTATTTCAAAACAACTTTGTACTGTGCTGCCAAGAACTCAGTTAATATCTAAATAATTAATTAAAATTCGTACCTACTGGGCATGGTGTCTCGTCGAAATACACCCACCATTTACTATTTATTTTTAAATGTCATGATGGTATGATGGGTAGTGTGGGTTGATTTCCACCACAGAAAGTTTTGTTTCTTTTCCTTTTTTTTATTTTTTTTTTAATATGCTACTTAAACTTTTCCCACTTGTTTGTGTACAAAATACCCGACTGTGTGCTTGCATTTTTATTTCCTTTCGGGGTCGCGTCAGGTTACGTAAATTTGATGTTCTTAAAATGCAGTATACTCGGGAAGAAAAGATTTTTATTAATAATTAGAATTAGAGAATAAAATACCTTTGCTTTAAATCCAAATTTCGTTCCATTCTGTCACTACTACTGCCATCTTTTTGGAAAAGTTTAAACCAGCATTCGCTACGCTACACGACCAAAGAAATCAATAAACAGCGTTCTTTTTCGTACAGTACACGGACGATTTTCAATGGTCATCGCTTTGAAATCACTTGTTTTAAGAAATTTGATTTTTTTATGTCCTGATATTGAAATAAGTAGCGAACCAATTCTTCAAAAAAATTAAAGAGGCCGCTAATATTTGCAACACTTCCAGCGCACCTTTATTACGATCTCTTTCGAACGATTTTTTTGCGCCTAAGTCAAATGTTTTCAAAAATTAGATCATTTCGGAAAAAAATAGCGTCGCAGGTGAAAATTTTAAATCAACGTAGTGTTACCGAAGAAAACTGCACCGCGATAAAAATATTTTATAACAAAGGAAACACTAGCTCTGAAGGTTATGATTTTTAAGAAAAATGATCAATTTTCATCGTCCTCCCCCCTGGGACCATCACTGACTGTCCCTTCTTTTTTGCTTTCGAATCAAAGTGCGAAACCCAAGACGGACGTTCGTTAAGACGTCATTCCGTCCTATTTGCTCAATAGAATTTCTACGCAAATACACTCGCAGAAACAGTAAAATTACTGTGCGACCTATCCCTTCGCAACGGTCGAGTCGTGTAACCACGTTTTAGTTGCGGATATGTATTTTTCTCAGGCGGCGCACTGTAAACAGCACATATGGTCAATGGGTACAAAATAAATAGCCAAAAAAATTTTTTTTTCCTATATTTTTCACGATTTAGAAACTGTATTAAATCTGCAAAAGCTTACCCTGGCGCAGACGTAGGCTCAGATCATAATCCAATTGTGGCGAAAATTAAATTTACCCTCAAGAAAAATCGTCCCCCAAATAACAAACCCAGACCCAGGTTGGACGAACTTCAAGATAACATGGTAGCAACTAAACTTAAAGTCGAACTTAATAAAAAGCCTAAAGATATTAATGAGTCTACCAAGCAAGATGCAGAAATGGTTTGGACAAAGGTTAAAAGTGCCATAGTCGAAAGCACAACACGTTTAGGCAAGGGTGAAAGAAGAAATAAAAAGAAAGTTTGGATCACCGATGAAATCCTTGAGTTGATGGATAAAAGACGCAGTAAAAAAAGGAGCGATCAGTACAATGAAATCACTAGAGAAATAAAAAACAAGATAAGGACAGCAAAGCAAGACTGGATAACACAGCAATATCAAGAAATAGAAGATCTAGATGCTAAACATGACACTTTCAATTTACACAAGCGCATAAAGGATATATATTCTTCTCAGGCCGCGCACTGTAAACAGTACATATGGCCAATGGGTACAAAATAAATAGCCAAAAAATATTTTTTTTCTATATTTAAAAATCTGCAAAAGCTTACCCTGGCACAGACGTAGGCTCAGATCATAATCCAATTGTGGCGAAAATTAAATTTACCCTCAAGAAAAATCGTCCCCCAAATAACAAACCCAGACCCAGGTTGGACGAACTTCAAGATAACATGGTAGCAACTAAACTTAAAGTCGAACTTAATAAAAAGCCTAAAGATATTAATGAGTCTACTGAGTAAGATGCAGAAATGGTTTGGACAAAGGTTAAAAGTGCCATAGTCGAAAGCACAACACTCAAGTTTGGATCACCGATGAAATCCTTGAGTTGATGGATAAAAGACGCAGTAAAAAAAGGAGCGATCAGTACAATGAAATCAATAGAGAAATAAAAAACAAGATAAGGTCAGCAAAGCACGACTGGATAACACAGCAATGTCAAGAAATAGAAGATCTAGATGCTAAACATGACACTTTCAATTTACTCAAGCGCATAAAGGAAGCACCCGGATTATTTAATAAAAGACAAGCTAGAATCCTTGTGGACAAACATAGAACATCTCTTTACCGATAACCGATCCGAACAGCCAGAAGAATTCTTAAACCAAGGCATAGACATAACACCTGAGGAAGTATATTACGCAATATCTTCAGCTAAAAACAGAAAAGCGGTAGTTGGGATTTTGTGGTAGGGTCGGGACAAGATAGGCCCTGGCCGCATTCAAGTCTTAGTTCAGTGGTCTAGGGATGCGTCGGCTCCAGCATATGCCTGTTTCATAGATTATGAGAAAACGTTTGATCGAGTCCAACACGAAAAGCTCATAGAATCGCTAAAAGAAGTTGGTCTAGATGACCGAGATCTAAAGATAATTGCTAATCTATACTGGAATCAGACTGCTCAAATAAAGGTTGATGACGATCTCTCCGAAGAGGTCCAAATAAGAAGAGGTATGCGCCAAGGTTGTATATTATCTCCGCTGTTATTTAATCTCTATAGTAACAAAATAATAGAGAATGCACTTCATAACTGCGAAGAGGGTCTGACCATAAATGGCATAAAAATCAACAACCTACGATATGCCGACGACACTGTCATAATAGCAGACACGCTGGAAGGTCTGCAAGAGTTGTTGAATCAAATTGCTGACAAAAGTTCGCAATTCAGGCTTAACTTAAATGTTGGAAAAACAAAATGGATAGTCATATCCAAGGAAAAGGAGGCATGTTAGAAGTAAATGGGCAGCAAGTTGAACACGTGGATTCATAAAAATACTTGGGTTACCTCCTCAATGAGAACTGGGACAACATGCAAGAAGTTCGTGCAAGAATTGAACAAACCAGATCATCTTTTATCAAAATGAAATCAGTGTTGTGTAGTCGCGATCTTAATACCACTCGAATTCGTGTGCTCGGTGTTAAGTTTTTAGCATCTTATATTATGGCATGGAAGTATGGACACTGACTGAGGCCATGTGCAAAAAGTTAGAGGCATTCGAGATGTGGTGGTATCGTAGAATACTAAGGATATCTTGGATAGACAGAGTAACGAATGTGGATGTTTTTCTTAGAATAAGTAAAGATCCTGAAGTTTTATTTACAATCAAAAAACGAAAACTTGAATATTTTGGTCATATTTTGAGAGATGACAAATAGAAACTTTTAAAATTGATAATACAAGGCAAAATTGAATGCAGAAGAGGTCCGGGTCGTGGACAGATATCATGGCTTTAAAATCTTAGACAATAGTATGGTGTTAGTACTACGACACTTTTCCGAAAAGCAGTGGACAGGGTACAGATCGCACTGATGATAACCAACGTTCGAAGAGAGCATGGCACTTGAAGAAGAAGAAGAAGTTTGTTATTAAAATCGAGCAAAAACAATTTTTATTCCAGTCTTAAACGTATGAAAATGTAAAACAATAAACTGGAATGGATTTACTACATGTAAGCCTAATGTGTTTTTTTGTTTGTCTGCGTCTTATAAACGGCTGCTGGGCACCCTAAGATTTTGTTTAGGAACCCTGCATAAAAACACGGTTTAAAAAATACCGTTTTATCGCGAGCTGTACACACTATTTTTTAACCCGCAAAGTCAAAAAAGGACGATTGTTTGGCACCTATATCTGTGTGTCTGTGGTCTTGTAATTTTCGAACCAGTTAACCGATTTTGATGCGTTTTTCTTCGTTTGAAGCATATCTTTCAGATAAAAGCAGGCAAAATAGTCCAGATATATACGCTTTCTATACACATAAATTAGGCACTAGTTACTAGTTCCCTCTGGTAAAAAAATAATTACTTTTCACAAAAATTAGCAGAAGTTATCGGGAGTTATACCTTTATCAAAAAATTCAAAAAACAGGAAAAAACCTGTAAAAAAAAACTGTAACAGAAAACCATTGACAGATTATCGTCACTAAAAATCAAAGACAGCTATGGCGCTACATAAGAGCAGCGATTTTTACTCAAATTTGTAAAAAACTACTTAATAAATATAACTGCAATAAACTAAACTGGCGTTTCTGCCGAACGTTTACGTCTTTTAATTGAATAGAAAATACTATTTTGCGACCTATGTGAATTGACAAGATTTGGAGGCACACTGGTTTTTATTAGGGAATAAGCTAAAATACGGGATATAATTTTTAAAACCGTGAGCATAAAAAGTATGAATTTTGATTTAAAAAAAAAACGCAAGAACTAAAATATAAATTCTTATAACAATTACACAAACGAATAAGAGCGTCCAATCCTCTTAACACCTGTTATTATTTTTCATATCTACATCCATATCATATTTTATTGGCAGCGCACACAGCTTCACTAAAGGCCTCTTAAACATACCAATTTTTGTACGCACTGTGGGCCATGCGTATCTGGCCATACGACCCTGGATGCACTTCAACTACACGACCTAAAATATTTGGAATTTCAACACTTGATTTACTGAAAAGGACAAATCAGTTAAAATCTTACCAGCAGACAATGGCAATGCCACAGTGATTTTGGATACAGAAACGTATGACCAGAAAGAAAGAAAAGGAAATGATAAACTTCTCCCAAACCACAATCAATCGAAAGTAAGGTTTATTGGCAAATCAAAATAAGAAAAGCGCATTCTAATCTAAAGCCCCCAACTATCTTAGAGCCCCCAATTCGTCAACAAACTTTAAATCGGGCCGCATTTTTACATTTTCTGACAGAAAACCATTCGAGGTTATGTTTATCTTTCAAATTTTTTTTTCAAAAACATTGTTCTAGCGCTGCGCGGGCATTACCCCGAGTTTATCAAAGAACCAAGAGAACTTTCGGCTCCCACAACCCCACATAATTTTGTGTTTATTTTGATTCAATCATTTCTTTTTAAATTTAAATTATTGCGGCGTAGTTATGTGCCAGTGTATTAGTGAAATTTTGTAGTTCAAAGGATAGATTTTCAATATCAACCTGAGGTTCAAAAACACACGGATACTTGAGTACTAACAAAACAGGTCAGTAACGCTCAATTTAGAGGTTGGAAAAACTCTTGCTAGTCGTTGACGCTTCTGTTTAAAATAGAATATGATTATTTTGTCTAGAACCAGCAGCTGATTTTTAAATCTGCATGCTTTTTAAGTTAACCTGTTGTCCTTAAACCAGTGGTAGCAGCTAGCGGGAGTGTTTCCAATTCAATTATAAACGCACTCGTAAATGCAACCTTAATCATTACACCCAGTTTCTTTAATATGTAGTTGGGTGGCGTTTTTTAACAGGTAATTCGGTATTGAATCGTTTTCTTTTATTTTAGTATTTTACTCAATTTTTTTATGAAAGAACTCTTGTGTAGGCCTTTACTAGGGTTCTTCAAGATTTCAAATTTATGGGCGCTGAAATTGCTAAAAAAAGTGCTGGGTTGGTTTGAGTTCAGAGTTCGGTTGGTTTAGTTCCCAGTCCAGTCATTAGAGATTAAAAAAGACCATCAGCTTGCAAAAAGTGGGGTAGTAGGGATTTTGACATATGTTGTTCAGATTGGGCCCCTAAAAAAATTTGAGTTTCCGACTTTGGGGGGGGGGAGGGCGGGTGAGAATAACATCAGAACTATAAACTTTAGGACAAAAAGTCTTATTAGGAAGTTAAAGAGGATAAAATTTCCTACAAATTCGATGTACAGTTTTTTTGTAGCTGTTAGCTGTAATGAGCTACAGCTTTACAAAGTCAGATTTTTGAAAAAAGTTGAGGTTTTTTTAGGTTTTGCATACATTTTCTCTCTCTTCCTTTACATATTTCAATATATTATATATATACATATAACCAGTGATACATACATAAAATATTAATAATTATATAACTATACGACATAAACAAATTTGCGCTTTTTTGAAAAAATTACCTCTAAAATAAATTTTTTTCGGTAACTTCTTTAGATCCTTTAGTTATATGTTACATAGAGTAGGTACCTAATATTACAGTTTTATATACCTCCTTACCGACGCGACATAATATACCAATTATACATATAAGTATATCATATTATAATAACATAGAGTGCAAGTGCCCAGAAAATTGGATAACAAACAAGACGCAGATTCTCTACGTTTCTTAAATGATGAACGCATCACATGTTGGTCATGTAGCTTTCTGATCGTCAAGAATACATACCCTGCTAAGATTTGCTCTCATCTGGAGTATTAGGCTATCAGGTCAGCAGCAGTCAGCAGCAGTCAGTCTCCTCTACCTCTTGGTGGTGTGTAAATGAGTGTTTATTATATATAGTCATTATATCATATTAATGTATACAGGACGGATTCTTTAAATGGAACGGTGCTTCTAGCGGCTTTAGGGAAGAGGTTTTGAAAAAAGCTAAAAGCGAAAATTTAATGATTTTTTTACGGACTTTCCGTCCATGATAAAAAATTTTTTTTTTTTACATTTGTCAACCAATGTGTCCAAAATTTAAAAAAAAAATATTTTTTGTCAATTGTTTTACCTTCAAAACAAACTATATATTTCTCTATTTACTAAGCGGAATAAATAAAATAACACACAAGGACATTATTGGCGGCCCATTTAGGGGCCCTCACTAAAGGACCAGGCCCTACCAACATTTTTTTCATGAAGAGGTACCACTTGTTTGGAAAGATTGTTAAAAAAGAAATTCGATTAAATAACTTTTTTTGACATAATCTGACAACCCATGTGTTAAAAATTTTTAAAAATATATTTTTTGTCGTTAAGGATGGTTGCGTGAAAAAGAAAATCGACGTGTGTTTTGAATATATTAAGTCAAATAGGGCGAAAATAATATCTTTGTGTGGAAGTTTATTTATTCCACGTAGTAAATAAAGCAATATGTAGTTTATTTTGAAGCTAAAACAATTGACAAAAAATAGTTTTTTTTTAAAAATTTTTAACACATGGGTTGACAGATTTTAGAAAAAGTTATTAATCAAATTTCTTTTTTAACAGGCTTTCCAAGAAGGTGCCACAAGTGGTACCTCCAAAAAATGTTGGTAGGCCCTGGGCTTTCAGTGAGGGTCCGTCCCCAAATGAGCCGCCAATAATGTCCTTGTGTGGAGTTTTCTTTTTTCCGCTTAAGAAATAGAGAAATATGTACTTTCTTTAAAGCTAAAACAATTAACAAAAAAAATATTTTTTTATAATATTTTACATATTGGTTGACAGATGCGTTAATTTTTTTTTAACAAGATTTCAAAAAGGTGCCACAAGTGGCAATTTCTTTTAAAAAAAAATAATTAGTGGGCCCTGGCCCTCCAGCTGGGGACTCCAAAATTTTTTTTTTATCACGGGCGGAAACTCCGTAAAAAATCATTGAAGATTCGCTTTTAGATTTTTTTAAAACCTCTTCCCTAAAGCCGCTAGAATCACCGTTCCATTTAAAGAATCCACACTGTATATAAGATATTATATACCTATAATATATATTAATATAATATGAAATTTATACACATTAAACGTGTGATGTATGTTAGTAAAATAGATAAGTTTTGTCGCTTTTTAATCAGGATAAACTAAAAAAAGACAAAAGAGCAGAAAAAATCTGGCTTTGTAAAGCTATAGCTCATTACAGCTAACATCTACAAAAAAAATGTGTACATCAAAGTTGTAGGAAATTTTATCCTCTTCCACTCCCTAATAAGACTTTTTGTCCTAAAGTTTATAGTTTTCGTGTTATTAAAATTATGCGCACTAAATTCAAGATGGCGGAATGAGCTCTAAGGTCGAAAACTTATAACTTAGATAACATAACCAAAACTCTGCTTTTCTAACTAAAATTATTACGCAAAAAACATTTTAAACAGTTTATAAACTTGTGCCACTCAAAAGAACATTTGAATATATAATAGTGGATATTTAGGCAAATACCTATAATATATAACAAAAGAAGATGATTCTGAAGTGACAGCACCCATCACTAAAAGTCTACATATTGCACCAAAACATACAAAGCAGTGGATACTTTGCCAACTAAAACGTATAGCAAAACAAGATTCTAAAAAGCCAGCACCGAACAAAGAATAATAATCTATAAACTCAAAGTAAGTTTTTGCTTCTGATTTCAATTATATTTGATAACACTTTCTTCATCATCATCATCAATCAGTCTGTTAAAGTCCACTGCTAAACATAGGTCTCCCATAGTCTATTCCATTTTCTTCGATGTTGCGCTTCTCTCATCCAACACTTTCTGGCCACATGCCTCGCCGCTATTCGTTTTACTCTGTCTGTTTCGCCTGATATTTGTCTTAGACGTTCGTTTGGAATTCGGTCTCTTAGCGAGTAGCCAGATTTTTGAAAAAAGTTGAGGTTTTTTTAGGTTTTGCATACATTTTCTCTCTCTTCCTTTACATATTTCAATATATTACTAATTTTCTAACTAAAATTATTACGCAAAAAACATTTTAAACAGTTTATAAACTCGTGCCACTCAAAAGAACATTTGAATATAGTGGATATTTAGGCAAATACCTATAATATATAACAAAAGAAGATGATTCTGAAGTGACAGCACCCATCACTAAAAGTCTACATATTGCACCAAAACATACAAAGCAGTGGATACTTTGCCAACTAAAACGTATAGCAAAACAAGATTCTAAAAAGCCAGCACCGAACAAAGAATAATAATCTATAAACTCAAAGTAAGTTTTTGCTTCTGATTTCAATTATATTTGATAACACTTTCTTCATCATCATCATCAATCAGTCTGTTAAAGTCCACTGCTAAACATAGGTCTCCCATAGTCTACTCCATTTTCTTCGATGTTGCGCTTCTCTCATCCAACACTTTCTGGCCACATGCCTCGCCGCTATTCGTTTTACTCTGTCTGTTTCGCCTGATATTTGTCTTAGACGTTCGTTTGGAATTCGGTCTCTTAGCGAGTAGCCCAACATAGATATTTCCATGCCTCTTTGAGCAACTCGGATTTTGCTCGCTGTTTGCTTTGTCAAGGTAAGTGATTCTGCTCCTTAAGTAAGAACAGGCAGAATACACTGATCAAATACCTTCCTCTTAGTTTTCCGAATGATGTCCAAGTTAGTGCTATTCTTCGTGTTATTATCTCTGCCAATCCGAATTTAATGACCAAGGTATTTGTAGGAATTTACCTGATCTATGTATGAAGAGCCCAATCTAAGCTTTTTGTTTACTACCAGATTTGTCATGTATTGCGTTTTACTTATGTTTATTTTACGCTTCATTTAATTTTTAAGTATTTTTTGAGCTTCATCAATTCCATCCGTAGTTACAACAGTATCATCGGCAAATCTTTGATGACCTAATAATTCCCCATCAATGTTAATACCCAGTTCTTCAAAATTGATTTTCTTGAACATTGACTCCAACAGAGTTGTAAATAATTTCGGGGAGTGGTTTATTGTATTCCGTTAACTTTTCTATCAGTGTTTTGATCACCTGAAGGTGGTTGTTTGTTCCGAATGTAGCTCTGAATCCTGCCTGTTCGCGTGGTTGATAGAAGTCAAATTTTCTTGAGATTCTCTGAGTAATTATTCGCATGAAAAGCTTATAGAGGTGTGATAACAAACTTATAGGTCGGTAATTTTTGTGGCTTGGTTATATCGCCTTTTTTTGTAAATGATAATTATCACTTCTCGGTCCCAAAGGTCTGGTATTGTTCCGTGCATTAGTCATATATCAAAAAGCTTACAAATATTTTGGTGGAGGATAGTGCCGCACCGTATTTTATTTCATGTCTCTTAAAGCGCTATCTAATTCTTGAAGGGAGACATTAGGTAGAATTTCAGTACCTCGGTTTTGGATTTTAAAAATGTTGGTTTTTTCCTTTCTAGTTGTATTGTTTTTGTATAAAATGACAGGACAATTAAGAGAATTTCTGATTTGTCTGAAGTTACTTCTCCATTCGCTTTGTAAGTTTACTAATGCATTTTTTCCCTTCTGAGAATGTTTTTCTGAGAGGCTTCATACCTTTGTTGGCCTCTATAACTCTCTTTACTTCTGCTGTATTATGTGTTCTTTTATCTTTTCTTATCGGCTTAGATGTATTTTTATTCGGTTTTCTCATCCTATCAACTTTTGCTGTGGTTTTATTTGGCATCTCTCTTCTTTCCTTCATAAGTGCTTTGGTTTCTAGACTAAGTTTGGTGTTGGCTTTGGCTATTTAGAATTTTCGTGATCTTGCCATTCAGTTCTTCTATACTTAACACTTTATTCTCTTACTCGGTTAGACATGTAGTCACTTCTTGTTAATAACTGAAGTTTCTTGACTTTTTAAGCCTCTCTTTCTTTTTATTGATAAAAAAATTCGCTAATACTAATCGTTTTTATTGTTTGTGATAATAAAGTCAATTTTGTTTCTTGTGTGTCCATCAAGACTTGCCCATTTCCACTTCTTTCCTATTTTTGCGTTTAGATCACCTGGAATAGAGCATGGAACCTAAATAAAACTGCATGTCAATGTTATTTCCAAAAATCTCTCGTTCTCTCTCTCTCTCTCTCTCTCTTATTCCATTAGGAAAAACAGAAAAAACAATACCCAAGTAGCCCATCTTAGATTGTAGATGAATGAGTGTTGAACTAAACCAACTTTTTTCACTTAAATTTTATTCAACCAACATATTTTGAGAGTTTTAACTGCCATCTTAAAAGATTCTAGCTTGAGCAACCACATGCTAGCTACAACCACTGTCAAAACCTATTACTTAAAAAAAATTTAAGCAACCAAAGCTCACATTTAAGTAAACAGTACCTGAGTGGAAAAAAAAGTTTTTATAGACATTTTGGGAGTTTGTTTCTTCTGTAGATTGGAAGAAAGACCAATGACAATATATTGTTTGGATCAGTTTAGTAAAATCTATAAGTACTTTAATTGGGACGACTCGAACCTTGGGTGTTGTGGTATATGGATATGGCAAATATAAAAAATTTTGGGATAGGTTACCTGACTTTCTAGGCCGCAGGATCGCTCCGGTATGATGGTCCAGTGGCTCCTAAATGAATGCAATAAGAGAGCGCGACTTTATCGCAGTTAACACACTTAATAAAAGACGCACACACGATAAAACTGGACAATAAATCCACGTGGATAACGGACAACGTACAACCGTGTAAAAAGGGATACGTGCACATACGAATTACAAAACAGTAACTTTCGGCGCAGATCAAAATAATAGCGCGCTGACATATTCTATTTTTAAATCTTGGCGCCTTTTGAATGCCTGCAGCACAATTATCACACCTCCCTTCTGAGATGTGAGCATTGTAGCTCAGAATTATGCATTGGAGAAATTTTATATTTATATGTCTTGCTTTGTAAAGATTTTTGTTTTCTTTATTGCTTTTCTAAGGAACAAACCTTTTTATTAGTTTCGGAGACCTTTTTGGACGAGCTTGGCACTTTAAGGTTGAGGTTTGTGGAGTTTGACACATTCGCTTCCCCTCTTTCAGAGTTTGGCTACTTTTCTGACTCTTTTTTTTATTTTCTATGGGCTCTTCATGCTTACAGTTTTCCTGTTGTTACATGGAACTTCCTTTTAGCTTGTGCTTCTCTTCTTCCTTTAGAGCTCTGCTACCTTCTTGGCTTTTACCTTTTTTGCTTTCTTTGGGCCCTGCATGCATTTCAATTATTTCTTGCTGCATGGAGCTTCCTGCTATGTTGGACCCAATACTTTGGTTGTCCAAACTTTGACATCCAGTGTTAGTTTCTTTCTGTTGAGTGACTCCCTGTTTGGTCCGGCAATTATGCTGTCCGATGTTTTATGGCACATATTTTGAGTACTTATTATTATCAGTGTCTTGGCATTGTCTTTGTGGCCTAACTGATATTTCTTGATCCAGACTGGAAGGTATGATATTCCATTTATTACCATCTGGCAATTGTCACATGTATATGGACTTTCCGATGATATATTACTACTATTTTTGCTGGGACCCACCCAATTTTTGTATTTCGATAATCTCTTGCCATTACTTCTTTGACTGGTCCTATAATTTTTTATTTTTGTTTTTCTTGATTCTTCTATGTTATCTTCTGCTTTTCTTTGTATTTCATTTGCTTCACTATGATTATGTTGTACGCTTGACTGCATTTCTACACTGTTTTCCCTTAAAAGGGTACATTTAGTTCTAATCTCTCGATTAAATATTAATGTAGCAGGTGGGAATTTAGTTGTACAATGTTCTGATGTTCGATAGATGAATAAAATTAACGTCGCCCCCATTTTCCTGTCTGCATTAAAGTAAATAATTTGAATGCAGGCACACAATTCTTGCTGTTGGGGTTTTTATTTAACAATTTGCATTTTTAGGATCTTGTAGCATTGTTTTCATTTTTTTACACCATTTCCAGCTTGGCCACTAGATTCTGGGTTTTTTGGTGGGGAGGTCATGTGTTTTATTGAGTTTTTACATAGAAATTCCTGCATTTTGAGTGATTTGAACATACTTGCATTATCGCTTACCATTGTTCTGGGTATTCCAAATGTAGAAAATATTTCCCTAAGTTTCTGTATGGTTTCATATGCATGCATGGTCTATTAAGAAAAATTTTCCTTCCTGTTCGCAAGTCTATGCAAATTCTGTTCCATGGTTCCTTTTCGGCTGACCATGGGGTTAATTTTAGTTTTGGCGGATTGTCCTTGTGCATGAGGCATGGTTTGCATGTTTGTGTTATTTTTCTATGTCTATTTCTATTTTAGGCCAATAAGTAACACTTCTTGCTGTTGCTTTCATCTTGTAAATGCCAAAATGTGCCTCATGCAACATGCCCAACATCTTTTTTCTTAAACTCTGTGGTATTATGACCCTTGTACACCAACACAAGATTCCATTTTCTATAGAAAGTTCTTGTCTCCCGTTGTAATATGATTTTAGATTTTCTGGTGGAGGTATTTTCTAACTATTTTCTTTTATACATGACATTACTTCCTGTATTTCAGGGTCTTTCTGAGATTCTTCTTGCAGTTTTTTGTTATAGGCAGAGTTTACCTTGTTACTTACTGCGAGAACAACAAACTAGTCAAGTGCCCTTGAAAACAATCAATTTCTTATTGAAAAAAGTGCTCTACCAAGAATATATTGGTATCAGTAAGTACCTAGCAATAAGCAACTTGATTACAGTTTAGCAACCAATTGGTGAAACATAGGGCCACAATTTAGCCAAAAAGATCTTATATTTAACACCAAATTTTCAAGCCCGCCAAATATGCCGCCCCCCCCCCCCCCGCACGTCTTTAATTGTATTATCTGTAGCGCTCTCATCGACCAACTCTCTTGTCGCACAACATGTTCCGTTTGCTTTTTGAACGCCCACGAGTCATGCGCTCGAGCCGCTAACCCTGAAATATTAGCAAACCGTACCATCGGTGATGGGAAGGGAACAATTGCATGGACATTTTTTTTGTAGCTGTTAGCTGTAATGAGCTACAAATTTTACAAAGCCAGATTTTTGAAAAAACGTTGAGGTTTTTTTAGGTTTCATACATTTTTGTTGTTTCTTTCTGACGACTGACGGTGACTAACATTACATTTGATCTGCTTTACATATTTCAATTTATTATATATATATATATATATATATATATATATATAACAGTGATATACATAAAATATTAATAATTATATAACTATACGACATAAACAAATTTGCGGTTTTTTGAAAAAATTACCTCTGTTTATTTTTTTTGGGTAACTTTTTTTGAGTTATATGTTATATAGAACAGGTACCTAATATTACAGTTTTATATACCTCCTTACCGATGCGACATAATATACCAATTATACATACAGGTATATCATATTATAATAACATAGAGTGTAAGTGCTCAGAAAATTGAATAACAAACAAGACGCAGATTCTCTACGTTTCTTAAATGATGAACGCATCACATGTTGGTCATGTAGCTTTCTGATCATCAAGAATACATACCCTGCTGAGATTTGCTCTCGTCTGGAGAATTAGGCCATCAGGTCAGCAGCAGTCAGTCTCCTTGAGTCACTGAAGTATACGCCACGCTTTGCTCAGATCATGGTTCTGTGTTTATTGCTAATGAAGATATTGATCTTTTAGTTTTGCTAACGTCATTGGCTCCATATCAAGGCAACATTTTCCTTCTCAAGCCAGGGAAAGGAAAGATATCAGAGAAAATGTATTCACCAATTGGTCAAGGGAAAACAAAATTTTTACCACTCGTAAAAAAAATAAGTTTTTAACAACCAAGATTTGACGAAGTTGCAAAAGCTGGCGAACGATTCCTGGTAATTTCTGACAGCAATGTCAAATCTTCAAGAAAATCCAAAGTCAGCCTTGTCCAAAAATGGAGCGGTAACAAAAAACCAGAAGATTTAGACTAAAAACAAAGCCTGAGTTCCAATTAAAATGATAGACACCTTATTAAAAGTAAGTTGTTTGAGGATTTTGTAATGGACAGGCATGTGAAAATTGAGACCAACATTTTTCTATTGAAAGTGAAGATGAAAATGAGATAGGCATTGTAGAAGATCCATATAATGAGAATCAATATTCGTTGGTTTATCTAATGTTATATGTCGATTAGGTCTACTGGACGTGTTTTCTTGAACAGGGAGTAGCATAGATCTATGACGAATGATCACATGGGATGAAAACGTTATATTCTTGAGCGATGAACCGATCTTACGGATCTCATGAAAATCATACGTTCCCGTTAGCATGGTCCGAAACCGGGGAACAGCGTTGAATCTGGTGACGCTTGCGCAATAAAGAGGTTTTTTTTTTATTGCTTTGGACGAGAAAAAGACCGGATCGTATGACTTTCGAGAATACACGTCCTGGAGATATCAGAATTAAAAAAAACGCGCCGTGTACTCTACCTCTTGGTGGTGTGTAAATGAGTGTTTATTATATATAGTCATTATCTTATATTAATGTATACAGGGTGGATTCTTTAAATGGAACGCTGATTCTAGCGGCTTCAGGGAAGAGGTTTTGAAAAAAGCTAAAGGCGAATCTCTAATGATTTTTTACGGACTTTCCGTCCATGATAAAAAAATTGGGGCCTTTTGGAAAGCTTCTTAAAAAAGAAATTTAACGCACTATTTTTTTTACATTCGTCAACCAATGTGCCAAAAATTAAAAAAAAAAATTGTCAATTGTTTTAGCTTCAAAATAAACTACATATTTCTCTATTTACTAAGCGGAATAAATAAAATACCACACAAGGACATTATTGTCGGCCCATTTAGGGGCACTCACTAAAGGTCCAGGGCCTACCAACATTTTTTTCATTAGGAGGTACCACTTTTTTGAAAGATTGTTAAAAAAGAAATTCGATTAAATAACTTTTTTTGACATAATCTGTCAACCCATGTGTTAAAACTTTTTAAAAATTTATTTTTTTTCATTAAGGATGGTTGAGTGAAAAAGAAAATCGACGTGTGTTTTGAATCTATTGAGTCAAATAGGGCGCCAATAAAATCTTTGTCTGGTAGTTTATTTATTTCGCGTAGTAAATAAAGAAATATGTAGTTTATTTTGAAACTAAAACAATTGACAAAAAGACAGAAAAAGTTATTGAATCAAATTTCTTTTTTGACAAGCTTTCCAAGAAGGTGCCACAAGTGGTACCCCCTCATGAAAAAAATGTTGGTAGGCCCGGGGCCTTCAGTGAGGGCCCCCAAATGGGCCGCAACTTCTTTTTTTTTTAAATAGTTAGTGCGCTCTGGGCCTCCAGTTGGAGCCCCAAATTTTTTTTTTATCACGGGCGGAAACTCCGTAAACAATCATTAAAGATTCGCTTTTAAATTTTTTTAAAACCTCTTCCCTAAAGCCCCTAGAATCACCGTTCCATTTAAAGAATCCACTCTGTATATAAGATATTATATGCTTATAATATATATTAATATAATATTAAATTTATATACAATAAACGTGTGATGTATGTTAGTAAAATAGATAAGTTTTGTCGCTTTTTAATCATGATAAATTAAAAAAACCCAAAAAAGCAAAAAAATCTGGCTTTGTAAAGCTATAGCTCATTACAGCTAACAGCTACAAAAAAAAAATGTGTTGTCCTAAAGTTTAGTTTTCGTGTTATTTAAAAAAATAAAAATGTATGCACACTAAATTCCAGATGGCGGAATGAGCTCTAAGGTCGAAAACTTATTTTTTTTTGTAGAGGCCCAATCTAAACAACATATGGTAAAATCGCTACTAGCCCACCTTTTGCAATCTAAAATTCTCTGATGACTGGACTATCACGCTTTAGTTAAAAAAAAATAAAAAAAAGTTTCTGCACTAGTAAATTTGAACTTCCTAGGGCAACACCATTCTCAACTAAAAAGCCAGTTAACTCTTATCTCTTCAGTGCCCTTTTGATAGGTAAAACATGGATTTTCTGTCAGTTGGGTGTCAATATGACCGCTATGGTAGGCTAAAGGATACTAAATCGAAAAAGAGTTAACTGGCTTTTTAGTTAAGCAGGTGTTGCCTAGGGGCTCTGGTAAGTGCTAAATAGGTACCTTAAGAAAACTGTATACAACACTAATACCGTTTAGCCTTTAATATTAACTAAGCAGTATGAAATAATACTGCGGAAAATTTTACTGATAAAGTTATTCTTAGGGTCGGTTTCTCAATAGCGGGTTACCAGAGAGTTAAATTAACTTGCGGGCTATAAATCCCAATTTTTTGCTGTTTTAAGCCAATATTTTTTTTATGATAACCCTAAGGTAAGGTAACTTCCCTCACTTTGAAACCCTAGTTACCCTGGAGTTAATTTTAACCCGATTTTTAAAGATTTTTACAAAGTTATGTTGCTTGAGTTAACGCTAACTCGCTATTGAGAAACTGGCCCTTAGTCTCTCTTTTTTTCTAAATAAAATAGGTTAGGGACTTGAAAATTGGAGAATATTAACCAGGACAAATTCTTTAAAATGTATCTATTAAATACAAATACTATGTGTATATGTCAAACCTGGTGGTTAGGTAACACTTCTATGAAAGTTGAACCATGCACTGCGAACCTACTAAGTTTTGAAGATAGTAATTGAAACTCATATAACCCAGGTATATAAAATTGCAGATTATCAAACTTAATTTACTTGAGCTCGATACTTTTGTCTCTAACTTATAACTTAGATAACAAAACCAAACCTCTGCTTTTCTAACTAAAATATTATTACGCAAAAAACATTTTAAACAGTTTATAAACTTGTGCCACTCAAAAGAACATTTTTAAGAAATATTGGTTGTTGCCTAAACTGCAAAATATAGAAAAACACATTTGAAGACAGACTATTTCTTGTTATTTTGTTATTCTTTTAGAAGCTGCATATAATGCCAAAACATATGGAACAGTGGATATTTAGGCAACTACCTAAAATATATAACAAAAGAACATGATTTTGAAAAGTCTACATATTGTACCAAAACATACAAACCAGTCGATATTTTGCAAACTAAAACGTATAGCAAAACAAGATTCTAAAGAGCCAGCACCGAACAAAGAATAATAATCTATTAACTCAAAGTAAGTTTAGTATATTTGATAACACTTTCTTCATCATCAATCAACAAACCACAGGATCGGGGGTTTACGTGGAAGACCAGGAGGTTCGAAAGAGCTACCCGCTCGGAGAGCAAGCCACGGTCTTTCAGGTAGGTTTTCAGGTGTATGCCATTATAGTCGCTGCAACCATGGAGGAAATAAAGAACGGTAGGAAGGAGCATGTTTATATATGCACCTTGGTGGAGGAGTATGCGGATGCACTGGAATCCTTGGGAGAGGGCAAGCGGATGACACTTATTTGGATACCGGGACATATGGGGGTGACGGGGAATGAGAAGGCCGACGAGCTCGCCAGGATCGGGGCAAGCACCCAGTATGTAGGGCCGGAACCACTCCTAGGAACAACCAAGAGGCAATTGCAAGGTCGACTCGATGAATGGGCCAACGATGCCATGACAAACGCTTGGAGAGGAGGAACAGGATGCAGACAGACCAAGGACTTCGTGAACGGCTCGGATGTAGCCCGACAAAAATGGCTTCTGGGGAGATCACGAAGGGACGCTGGTCTGCTGACAGGAATCATAACAGGTCACAACCGACTAAGGAAGTACATGACCCGGATCGCGGTGGAAAATGACTCGACCTGCCGGGTCTGCGGGCGGGCAGAAGAGACATCTCGATATGTTATAGCGAACTGCGAGGCATACCAGAGGACAAGATACTAGGTAATCGGTTTCCCGATCCTGGATGAGGAGGACCTGCACACGCTCAAATGAGACAAAATACTGGACTTTGCAAAAAGAACAGTGAAACCAGATGAGCACACTGCCAGACCAGTGGTGAAGGCGGTGGATTAGCGGAAGGCTCGGGGTAGGACAGAAAGGGCCCAGGGAGCCCTACTTGCCAGGCTTCGCTCCGCCCCTTCTCTACCTTCTTCATCATCATCATCAATCAGTCTGTTAAAGTCCACTGCTAAACATAGGCCTCCCATAGTCTATTCCATTTTCTTCGATCTTGCACTTCTCTCATCCTACACTTTTCAATCTTCCTTATATCATCGGACCATCGGGTGGGCGGTCGCCCTCTGCTGCGGAGTGCTTCTCTACGTGGTCTCCATTCCAAAATTTTTCTAGTCCACCGATTTTACGACATTCTGACTACATGCCCCGCCGCTATTCGTTTTACTCCGTCTGTTACGCTTGATATTTGTCTTAGACGTTCGATTGGAATTCGGTCTCTTAGCGAGTAGCCCAACATAGCTCTTTCAATGCTTCTTTGAGCAACTCGGATTTTGCTCGCTGTCTCCTTTGTCAAGGTAAGTGTTTCTGCTCCGTAAATAAGAACAGGCAGTACACACTGATCAAATAACTTCCTCTTAGTTTTCCGAATGATGCCCAAGTTATTCCTATTCTTCCGAATCCGAATTTCATGACCAAGGTATTTGTAGGAGTTTACCTGATCTATGTATGAAGAGCCCAATCTAAGCTTTTTGCTTAGTACCAGATTTGTCATGTATTGTGTTTTACTTATGTTTATTTTACGCTTCATTTAATTTTTTAAGTATTTTTTGAGCTTCATCAATTCGATCCGTAGTTACAACAGTATCATCGGCAAATCCTCGGTGACCTAATAATTCCCCATCAATGTCAAAGCCTCTAATATTTTTTTGCTGGTCTATCATATCGTAGTCAATGAAGATAAGTACGAGTGGTTTATTGTATTCCGTTCACTTTTTTATTAGTGTTTTGATCACCTGAAGGTGGTCGTTTGTTCCGAATGTAGCTCTGAATCCTGCCTGTTCGCGTGGTTGATAGAAGTCAAGTTTTCTTGAGATTCTCTGAGTAATAATTATTCGCATGAAAAGCTTATAGAGGTATGATAACAAACTTATAGGTCGGTAATTTTTGTGACCTTTTTTTGTAAAGGATAATTATCACTGCTCAGTCTCAAACGTCTGGTGTTGTTCCGTGCATTAGTCACACATCAAAAAGCTTACAAATATTTTGGTGAAGGATAGTGCCGCACCGTATTTTATTTTATGTCTCTTAAAGCGCTATCCAATTCTTGAAGGGAGACATTAGGTAGGATTTTAGTGCCTCGGTTTTAAATTTTAGAAATGTTGGTTTTTTCCCTTCTAGTTGTATTGTATTTGTATAAAATGACTAGACAATTAAGAGAATTTCTGATTTAAGTTTACTAATCCATTTTTTCCCTTCTGAGAATGTTTTTCTGAGAGACTTCATACCTTTGTTGGCCTCTATAACTCTCTTTACTTCTGCTATATTATGTGTTCTTTTATCTTTTCTTATCGGCTTAGATATATTTTTATTCAGTTTTCACATCCTATCAACATTGCTGTGGTTTTATTTGGCATCTCTCTTATTTCCTTCATAAGTGCTTTGATTTCTAGACTAAGTTTGGTGTTGGTTTGATATTTCTTTTTCATTGTATTTAAAGTTTTCGTGATCTTGTCATTCAGTTCTTCTACACTTAACACTTTATTATCTCCCTCGGTTAGACATGTAGCCACTTTTGTTAATAACTTTCAACACTTTTCAAAGGTTGCCATTTGCTACAGAAGTTTCTTGCCTTTAAGCCCCTCTTTCTTTGTATTGATAACAACATTTGCTCGTACTTATCGTTTTTATTGTTTGTGATAATAAAGTCAATTTCGTTTCTTGTGTGTCCATCAGGACTTGCCCATTTCCACTTCTTTCTTATTTTTGCGTTTAGATCGCCTCTTATCAAAGTAAATGTGGTGGGCACCTATTCGAGGGCGCTTTTAATTTCGACAAAGAAGTTTTCAACATCTTCATGTGGTAATGTTGGTGCATACACCTGAATTATTTTTAGTTGGCATTTTTTGTTGAGCTTGTAGACAAGGAAATACTCTAGGGATGATATCCTGGATTTGAACTATAAATATTAGGCACATGCCTTTTAAGAACTAGAAATCTTACACCGCCGTCGTTCACAACCTTGTAAGTGGCAGTATAGTCCTTTCTTAAATAAACAACATTTCTATTATATATAGTCCAGATCAGACATCAAAAACTCTTTTAACTCATACACCCCCATAAAAATAGGATGACTTAGTTATTCTGTATTGCAAATTTTTTGGACCTAGTTCCAAGCCACCCCTCACCTAATTTCAATTGATATTTTAACATGTAATAGAGCATGGAACCTAAATAAAACTGCATGTCAATGTTATTTTAAAAAACCTCTCGTTCTCTCTCTCTCTCTCTCTCTCTCTCTTATTCCATTAGGAAAAACAGAAAAAACTAAACCCAAGTAGCCCATCTTATGTTTGAAAGTTTAAGACAATGATGTATTTGAAATTAACTCTGTGTTTCGGACTTCCATTGTCTATATTTTATTTATACAAGACGTTTCGATCAGTACAATCTTTGATCGTCTTTAGGTGCAAACTACATCTTAGATTGTAGATGAGTGAGTGTTGAACTAAACCAACTTTCTTCACTTAAATTTTATTCAACCAACATGTTTTGACAGTTTTAACTGCCATCTTCAAAGATTCTAGCTTGAGCAACCACATGCTAGCTACAACCACTGTCAAAACATGTTACTTAAAAGCTCACATTTAAGCAAACAGTAGCTGAGTGGAAAAATAAGTTTTTATAGAAATTTTGGTAGTTTGTTTCTCCTGTAGATTGGAAGAACGACCAATGACAATGTATTGTTTGGATCAGTTTAGTAAAATCTATAAGTACTTTAATTGGGACGACTGGAACCTTGGGTGTTGTGGTATATGGATATGGCGGATATAAAAAAAAACCTGGGATAGGTTACCTGACTTTCTAGGTCGCAGGATCGCACCGGTATGATGATCCAGTGGCTCCCAAATGAATCCAATAAGAGGGGCGCGACTTTATCGCAGTTAACACACTTAATAAGGGACGCACACACGATAAAACCGGACAATAAATCCACGTGGATAACGGACAACGTACAACCGTGTAAAAAGGGACACGTGCACATACGAATGACAAAACAGTAACTGCCGGGCGCAGATCAAAATAATAGAGCGCTGTCCGCACGCATGGTCTTTGAGACATATTTTATTTTTAAATCATTGCACCTTTTGAATGCCTGCAGCACAATTATCACACCTCCTTTCTGAGATCTGAGCACTGTAACTCAGAATTATGTCTTGAGGAAATTTTATATGTATACTTGTCAATTTTGTAAAAAAAAAATTTCTCTTTATTGCTTTTCTAAGGAACAAACCTTTTTATTAGTTTCGGAGACCTTTTTGGACGAGCTTGGCACTCTAACGTTGAGGTTTGTGGAGTTTGACACATTCGCTTTTCCTTTTTCAGAGTTTGGCTGTTGCATGGAACTTCCTTTTAGCTTGTGCTTCTCCTCCTTCTTCAGAGCTCTGTTACCTTCTTGGCTTTTGCCTTTTTTGCTTTCTTTGGGCTCTGCATGCATTTCAATTATTTCTTGCTGCATGGAGCTTCCTGCTATGTTGGACCCAACACTTTGGTTTTCCAAACTTTGACTTCCAGTGTTAGTTTCTTTCTACTGAGTGACTCCCTATTTGGTCTGGCAATTATGCTGTCCGATGTTTTCTTATCTTTCAGAAGGCACAAAGGGCTATGTGCGAGATGCTTGCCGATATCAGATTTCTCAAAACATCATTCAAAACAACAAAAATGGTAAATTAAATCACAATAAAATAATTAAAAGTTTGAGAAAAAGATGTTTTCTAACTAAAGGCTGACAAGGGTAATAAAGTTGTTATATTAGATAAAACAGATTATTTCGAAAGGGTAGATAACCTAATAAAAAATGGACCCTACAAACAAGTCCCAAAGAACCCCTTACCAAAAATGATTAACGAAGTAAAAAATACAATTAAAAAATGTAACAATATTATTACTGACAATATTAAATATAAGCTACAAGTAAAACCAATATGCCGAAACTGTATTGTCTTTCGAAAATCCACAAGCCTGGAAAATCGGTTAGATCTATAGTTTCTGCTGTAGGATCACCTACTTACAACATTTCGAAATGGCTAGCAAACGAGTTTGAAAATTTACCTATAAAGGAAAAAGGTTTTTCTGTTCAAAATTCTCTTGAATTTATCAACAAAGTTAAAGATATTTCACTTCAAGAAGGTGAAATTTTAATCTCGTTTGATGTTAGTTCGTTGTTCCCTAGTGTACCAATCCCCAATACCTTACAATACCTGGAGGAGCTACTAAGAAAAAACAATCTAGAAGACAAACAGACTTTAGAATACCTATCTTTAACAAAACTCTGCATGAATCAAAATTACTTTCAATATAAAAATAACTACTACCAGCAATTAGAAGGAACCACAATGGGTAATAGTTTATCACCTTTTATCGCAAACCTCTTTATGAGCAAATTTGAATCAGATATAAGTAAAGAATTTGAGTATTTCCCCAGATTATGGTTCAGGTATGTAGATGATGTGTTTGCAGTATTCAACACTAAAGTAACTAGTGTTGAAAATTTTATGGAAATAATAAATAACAAATTTCCCACATCTATGTTGGAAATTTGGAACCTTTGGTTGTACTAAAACAAAATTATGATTGTTTTCCACAAACCAAAACTACACTTTTTTGCACTCGACGCGCGTTTCGCTAACAACGTTAGCATCATCAGGAGACGATAAACAACGCGCGTCGAGTGCAAAAAAGTGTAGTTTTGGTTTGTGGAAAACAATCATAATTTTGTTTTAAATTTCCCACAATTAAATTTACTTTACACTTTAGTTATTAGAAATAAAAACAAATTGGACTTTGACCTATACAGAAAAGAAACGGCCACCAACAGGTATATTCCAAATGACTATTTTCATTGCTTACAACATAAGCTTGCAAGTTTACACTTTTTAACATATAGCTTTGTAAATTTCTCCTTAAACAAAGAAAGATTTGAAGCAGAAAATAATATGATTAGGAATACAGCTGGCGAAAACGGTTACGACGAAGGCTTAATAAATAAGCTGATAAATAGACATTCTTTTCAAAAGACCTTTTGGAATTTCCCTTTTTTCAGACAAAAAGATACCTCCGACTCAAAATTTGTATCAATTTCTTATAATCCTAATTATACGAAAGGATTACAAAAAGCATTTAATAACACCGGTCTTAAATTAATAAATCAATCCGGTAACACAATAAGAAGTTTACTAGGAAATCCCAAAGATAAAACTACAGTTCTAGAAAAAAGTGGAATTTACAAAATTAGTTGCATGGACTTAGCACTTAGCACACTTAAAATACGGAAGAACAGAAAAGTCAAGTGTGTCCGAGCATGCTTTTGAAAACAATCATGGATTCACATTAGATAACCTAAAACTTCTAAAAAGTGTAACAAACAAAAGACTTTTGAATGCATATGACAGTATGGAAATGATTTTTGCTTTGGGAGCTGAGTTATGAGAGTCTTTTTATAATCATAAAAATGTAAATATGAAGAGAAGTGGGCAATGTTTATCAACAAACTTTACTGATTTGGAGTACTAGACCTTTACTCTATCCAATACATCACATAGCTGAGTAAGATTTGCTTTGGGAGCTGAGCTATGAGGGTTTTTTTATAATCATAAAAATGTAAATATGAAGAGAAGTAAATAATGTTTATCAACAAGCTTTACTGATTTGGAGTACTAGACCTTTACTTTATCAAATACATCACATAGCTGAGTAAGATTTGCTTTGGAAGCTGAGCTATGAGGGTCTTTTTATAATCATAAAAATGTAAATATGAAGAGAAGTGGGCAATGCTTATCGACAAACTTTACTGATTTAGAGTACTAGACCTTTACTCTATCAAATGCACTACATAGCTGAGTCAGATTTGCTTTGGAAGCTGAGCTATGAGGATCTTTTTAGAATCATAAAAATGTAAATCTGAAGAGAAGTGGGCAATGTTTATCAACAAACTTTTCTGATTTGGAGTACTAGACCATTACTCTATCAAACACATCACATGCCTAAGTAAGATTTGCTTTGGGAGCTGAGCTATGAGGGTCTTTTTATAATCATAAAAATGTAAATATGAGAAGAAGTGGGCAATGTTTATCAACAAGCTTTACTGAGTTGGAGTACTAGACCTTTACTCTATCAAATGCACTACACAGCTGAGTCAGCTTTGCTTTGGGAGCTGAGCTATGAGGGTCTTTTTATAATCATAAAAGTGTAAATATAAAGATAAGTGGGCAATATTCATCAACAAACTTTACTGATTTAGAGTACTAGACCTTCACTCTATCAAATGCACTACATAGCTGAGTCAGCTTTCCTTTGGGAGCTGAGCTATGAGGGTCTTTTTAGAGTCATAAAAATCTAAGTATGAAGATAAGTGGGCAATGTTTATCAACAAACTTTACTGATTTGAAGTACTAGACCTTTACTCTATCAAATCCACCACATAGCTGAGTTAGCTTAAAATCATAAAAATGTAAATATAGAGATAAATGGGCGATGTATATCAACAAACTTTACTGATTTAAAGTATTAAACCTTCATTCTATCAAATCCACCACACATCTGATTCAGTTTTACTTTGGAAGCTGAGGTATGAGGGTCTTTTTAAAATCATAAAAATGTAAATATGAGGAGAAGTGGGCAATGTTTATGAAAAAACGTTACTGATTTGGAGTACTAGACCCTTACTCTATCAAATCCATCACATAGCTGAGTCAGATTTGCTTTGGGAGCTAAGCTATGTTGGTTTTTTTTAAAATCATTAAAATGTAAATATGAGGAGAAGTGGGCAATGTTTATCAACAAACTTTACTGATTTAAAGTACTAGACCTTCATTCTATCAAATCCACCACACATCTGAGTCAGCTTTGCTTTGGGAGCTGAGCTATGGGGTCTTTTTAAAATCATAAAAATGGAAATATGAGGAGAAGTGGGCAATGTTTATTACCAAACTTTACTGATTTGGAGTACTAGACCTTTATTCTATCAAATCTACCACATCGCTGATTCAGCTCGCTAAATGGGCTATGAATATCAACAAACTTTATTGATTTGGAGTATTAGACCTTTATTCTATCAAATGCACTACATAGCTGTCAGCTTTGCTTTGGGAGCTGATTTATGATATGAATAAATTTATTATATATTTAACAATATCACAAAATGGTAATGTGTTTCCTCAGAAATGTAATGATTTCATAATATAACTCTTGTAACACGGATTAGGTATACCGACGTAATATAAATGATGTACCAAATTTCACGGGGTGATAATATGAAATATATTGAACATGAAATTCCAATAAAGTGGGGATTAAAACTCTACAGTTTTTTAAAAAAATGACATCGATAGGCTCACTTTTACAATAGCAAACAAAACGGTTAGAGCCAGGCGCGGCTAATTACACTATAGATTTATTACAGAATTATAATTTCGGTTGTAAAGAAGATGTTCAAAGTGTCTTCCTCACAAAGTACAAGCGTAAAAATAAAAATTAAGTCACAAAAGTACAAACTTGCGTATTTTATGTGGGTACCGATGAATTAAAACTAACGATAAATTTTTGGATCCACCAAATTTGTTTAAAGTTTCTTGCGAATGTGTCACAGCCACAATAAAACTAATTTTAATCTTGACCACGTTTACCTAACTTATCTAAAACTGCTTCAAGTTAAAGGCGCACAAGGAAAGGGTTGAACGGACAGATTTTGTGATTTCTGGGGGGGAAAGGAAGCGTAGACCTAGAGGGTTGGAACAATTAGAAAAACAAAATGTGCGGGATAATGATGTTTATTGAATCTGCCCAAAATAGTCAGATTATTCAACTTTATTGGGATCCTTTTTATTTTGTAAAAGTACCACATGTAAACGTATATTTGTAGTTGGGTGTTGTTTTTCTACGCTCAATGATCGGCTCCTATTTATTGCACCCCTGTTACTGTCTGGGTAGTTTTAAAAAAAGGGGGAATGAGATAGCTTTAGTTAGTACTATCTCTCTTATCAGTGGCGTACTGCTATAATTTAAAAAAAAATAATTTATTACGAATAATTTTTTTCCACCTGGAACCAAAAAATTAATATCGTGTAAATTTTTTTGTTTCAAAAATACCGGTTTCCTACCTAGGTTTATTTGCACTAGGTACTATTGATTTAAAATAAAATAGATTCTATTTAGAGAAATAAATTTCTAAATTTGCATAGGTACTACGTTTTAGGTAAAAATGAATTATAAGACAATTTCAAAATGGTCATTAATATCTTACCAAGAAAAAATATTCAATTTTTAGTGTAAAGCCCGTTTAATATGACGCAATAAATCGTCAATTGCGGTCCTAATTACACCATGACTTGGTAAGATACTTAATACCTTTTAAAATATTTATTGTTTTCTGGAATTATTCTTAATTTCCTATCTAGGTAACGTTGGGCAATAGCAAAAAATACCAAAAGACGTTTTGTGGAAATAAAAATCGGTAGGTTAAATACCAAGAAAAATTATATTAAAAACTACTACAAACATTTTAAAAATAAGCAAAAAAATCTACAAAACTTAAAAAATAAATAATAGTTGTTAACAGTAGTACCTTTAAGAAACTAAAAAGCTATAAAAAATATGTATAAAACTTAAAGCGAAAACATATACTTAAATAAAAGTTTTCAAAAATACCACGAAAAAATAATGCTTTTTTAAAATAAACTTGAAGGACATTTATGGATTAAATGATTGTCAAATTATCTTTGTATTTTAAGATTAGTTATAATCAGTCAAGACACCTTAAGACTAAAAATGGCTTTAACACAATTTATCCCACTTGCGTTTTGTGTCATAACTCACTTGACTTATTTTCATTATAACACACAAGTACCATAAATTACTATTTATAATTCTATGGTAATGTCTTGTTCTGAATCGCTATCATCCAAATCTTCAGAATAAGAATCCTCTCCAAGTCTTATTATTATTTTTCAGTTATTTCCTCCATGTGTTTGTCTATTTCCCAGTAATTGTTTTCTATTTTAATGACATGGTCAACCAATTTCTTCCAAAGTTATGCATCCGCTGCTTTTATGCCCTCTTCAATTAACTCTCTCATCGTTTTATCGTAAACTCTCCAGTGGTATTTCTGTTTCTGGTATAATTCTTTACTAATGACCATGCCAATTCTATTGGATTTAACTCACACATATAAGGCGTTGTTCTTAAAACAGAATGACCATGCGACTCAATCAATTTATCAATTTTATTTTTTTTTTTTGATCGAGCGGTGGTTTGTGGAGACTAACTAAATCCCAAAGTTCTACTTTTCTGTCTTGAGGATCATGAGTGATATTATGTTTTGTAAGTCAATCACTCATAAGTGCTTTGGTTGATGATTTAGTTGGGATTTTCTCATCCAAAACAGAATGATAAGGGGCATTGTCCATCACTATTACGGAATTAGGTGGGATGTTTGGTAGAAGTTTTTCTGTTAACCATTTATTAAAATGTTCATAGTTCGTTTGCTCATGGTAATCACCTGTACTTAATCCAACCTTAAATATGAGCTGAGCGTTTTCTACAAATCCATTTTTGGAACCACCATGTACCACAATAAATCGACCTGTTGACGATATATTTTGGATCACTCCAGTAATTTTGTCGCTTTGCCAACATTTTTTAAACGTAATGTCGTTGTTCACCCACGACTCGTCCAAGTAAACTATATTTCTTTTTTGGGCTCGATAGTGGCGTATACTTCTTAAATATTTGTATCTTAAATGTAAAATATTTGGCATTTCCATAAGAATTTTTCTTTTTTTCTGACATTTTTTAAAATAAAAACCTCGACTGTTTAAAAGCAGACGAAGAGATTCTTTTGAATATTGAAAATGCATCTCTTGTTTTAATTTTACAATTAACTTTCTCAAATTTTTTCTGAAATCGAGTACCTTTTTCGTTTAGTCGGCACTGGTTGTATGGGCTGCGATTGATTTTGTTTTATTTCTTTTCTAATCTTTTCTATGGTTGAAGAGCTATATCCAGTATAGCTTGATGCTCGAAACGTAGAAAAATTAATTGTATGTTTTAAGTCTTTACTTTTCTCGTCCCCGTCACACATTTTTATTACATTTGCAATCGCCTTTGAAGTTATATCCAAATGTTTCGACATTTTAAAAATAAAATTTTAAACATTTCTGTCACTTTTCCACTACAATACGCACGTAAAAACTGAGTTAGTAATATGTAATAAATAACATTTTATACCTAATTATACTTAACTTTCAGGAATTGGCGGGCGGAGCCTCCTTCCCCATTCTCGAATCGGGTATTACCTGACAGTTTTCAAGCGTAATTTGGTTTTTGTTTTAAAAAAAGCCATACCTATATTCTGCCGTTCAACATAAAAACACTGTTTTCACTATTTTCAAAAATGAGATTTTGTGTTTTTTGAATTCTTTAGGGCAAAACATTCTATTTTTGCAATTTTTTTTAATAAAAAGTTTTTTTCAAAAAATAAATAAAACTAGATGATTTTAAAATATTGAAAAAAAATCTTCATGTTACATAGCATAAAAGCCGTGGGTGTAAAAACTAGAAAATCCTAACATACAGTGTTTTTCCATTGGACGGTAGTATTATACAATAAAAAAATTAAAATAAGCTATACTTACCTACCACAAACAGAGTTTAAGAACTAGGAAGATTATAAGCGAATAATGCATCATACGCCACTGTTTATATCTTATTCAGCCCTTAGTACGTACCGATCTCCAAAACACAATAGAAGGTGTGAATTGTGAACGGGCCGGGTTCTTTAATAAGAATAGAGACTCGAGCAAAAAAGTGCCTATTCAACGGGTTGGAGTCGATTTAAGGGATGAGTCCCGCTAAATTTTAAAATATAAAATTTTGCTAATGATAAATTGACGAGAAATTGACTAAAAGTGAGGTTCACACGGTAAGGAAAAAAGACGGAGAAAGATAGAGACTAGTTGTCTCTTTTGCCCCTTTTTTTAAACTGGCCACACAGTAGCTCATTAAGATCACAGCATAGTATAACAGTTGGTTTGTTATACTCGAGTCACATTGTATTAAGGTGTAATAAAATATGGATAAGAAATTGTTGTCGAATGATTTATGATGTATATTCATGGGCTATTCCTTTGAAAAAATTCGAAGACGCGTCTGCCCGGCATTGTCAAATATTTTTTTATCAATGTTCAGTCCTCAATTATACCGGGAGCTGGACGTTAAAAAGTCTATGTATCAGATACCAGAAGAGGTTATAATCAGAAAGTGTCACATTCGTATGTTACAGCGTGTGCCAACTATAACTTTTTTCGAAATTTGGTCAGGGAGACGGAATGAAGCTAATTTCTGTCATAGCTTGACAGTCAAGGTAATGAATAGAATACCTGCAATTTTTTTATGATCCAGGTGTCATATTGGCCCACTAGTTATAAATTGACAATACTGCCAAAGTTTTTCTTGGTCATATGCGAGGCACACCACTGGTAAGTGTGGCAACTACTAACTTAGAGTTATGGTAACTCATACCACTGGTATTTTGATGTCAGACATGTAATACTGGAATTCCTGATTGAGAATATCCAAGCTGCCTAATATCATCCTGTCCAGACCTAAATTGCGCCCACATATATGTCAATTTTCTTACGAGCCTACCTATGAATTACGTACCAGCATATTTGTTGTTTTAAGAATGTCGTTTTAAAGCAGTGAGTACAGAACCGTTAGTAGATTCAACTTGAGTTGGACCAGAAAATTGGCACACTGCCATAGATTGCTGTCATACGTGACTCCAACCTAAGTCATAAGATACCTAAATGGCTTTTCTTTTATGAGTATCATATTAACCTCTTTGTTACGAAAAGGCTATGCTGCCATACCTCCTCTTGACAGGAGGATAGGCACACCTCCTTAAAGAGTTGGTTTTTTAAACATCTACCTACTTTATTTACTACCAGCATAATTTTTGTTTATTATGTGTCATTTAGTCACCTTAAATAAAAATTCAAATAGCTGCCAAACCTTCTCTGTGCTAAAGAACAGATACACCTCTATCAAGAGGGGGTTAAATATAAGACTACCTACTTTATTTGATACCAGCATTTTTATGGCGGTACGTGTGTCATATAGATGCAGCAAATTCAAATTTAACATACTGCCAACCCTACTTTTTTTCAGAGCATGGGCACACCCTTATAAAGGCATCCAGTTACTAACTTTTAGCTACACCATGTAATACCAGCAAGATTTTTGTGGCACACGTATCATCTGGATACCTTTTTTACAAAAATTTTGTGCTGCCCAACCTACCCTTGTCTAGTGCCTAGGCACTCCCTAGTAAAGACATCCAATATTGAACTGTTACCCACTTTATCAAATACCAGCATAATAAGCTGGGAAACATACTCCTGTCTAGAACCTGGGCACACCCTTCTAAAGACAACCTATAACTAACTTTTACTAACACCATCCCATACCAACATGATTTTTGAGGAACACGTATCATATTGACATCGTTTTTATAAATTTGTTATGCTGCCAAACCTACCCCTGCCCGGGGCTTAGGCACACCCTCGTAAAGTCATCCAATATGAAACTTTTACCTACTTTATCGAATACCAGCGTATTTTTTGTGGCGCACTTGTCATATGGATACCTTTTTTATAAATTTGCTATGTAGCCAAATCTACCCCTACCCAGGGCCTAGGCACACCCCTGTAAAAGCATCCAATATTGAAGGCTTACCTACTTTATCGAATACCAGCACAATTTTTGTGGCACACTTGTCATAAGGACATTTTATTTATAAATTTGCTATGCTGCCAAGCCTACCCCTGTTCAGAACCTGGGCACACCGCTTTAAAAGGACACTTACATCTATAATACCATTGTTTACAATATTTAAACAATGCTAATACAAGTGGCGTTGCCAGCAGTGGGAGGGGGGTCAACCTCCTTCCCCCCAGAGACCCTGAATAAGTAATATATAACAAAATCATCCGAACTTTTATACAAACATAAAATTCAGAAAGAAGAAAGAAAAGACAGAAACATCCGAGCTGGAAAATTGCACGTGTCATGACCAACTTAAAGTGTCTGGAGTAGTAACAAAATCGATGAAAAATAATCAGTGGTAACAATCACCGGATAAAAATCCGATTTGCGGATTTTTTTTTCAAGGATCGGATTTTTTTCGGATATTGCGATTTACCGAATTTTTTTAGGATATTTTAGAGCAAAACGGTGTTTTTTGAGGATTTTTCTTTATTTCCACTCGATACGATCGAAATATCGATAATTTTAGTAATCGAAAGACCTTTTTTTTACTTACACTCGCGAGTTGTTTCACTAAGCTAGCGCCTCGTTCACAACATTCACGCTCGTGTGGAATTTATCACTTTCTTCTCTTGTTATGTAATATACTATTTCACATTATGTTTGTTAGGCGATCTCAATTTTCACTTTGTGAGTCGTTTTTTTTTAAATATTTAATTATTTATAGGTTCTTTAGATTTAAGTTTTAGACTATTCCTAATACAATTGTAAATTTATTGTCTCTGGGGAAAATAAACGAAATAAATAATTAAATAAATGGTGGGCCCGCCGATGTTGCTCCGAACAAGGGCCCGCTGATTGATTGAAGAGAGAAGAATAGTATAATATATAACGAGTGAATAAAGTGACATATTTCACACAAGTGTAAAAGCTTTTGTGCGAGGCGTCAGCCGAGTGCGAAAATCACACGAATGTAATATTGTCACTTTCTAACGAGTTATGTAGTTACGCTATTTTTCGTACGACCACGCACCAGCGGCGACTCGTCAGGTGAAGTAGGTGAAGGGGCTCGACCGCCCGTCGCAACCCGCACCGCTCCAAAAAGAATCGAATTATCGGAAGCAAAGCAGCAAGTGAAGAGCCAACATACAGCCAAGTGGCTTTGATATTCACCGTTGCTATGGTTACTCGACATCAGCCACGCGGCAGCATGTAATAATTTGTATTGCGATTAGAAATGGACCAACCCGCGATTTTAGTGAAGCAGTCACAAGACGTGACTGCACCAGCCGGGTCACGGTGACAAATAGCAGTGAATTTTTGGAGCATTTTACCCAAAACATGTAAATGCTTCATCAAAATCGCGACGAAAAAAATGTTGTCTATCTTGCAGCTAAAGAAATTTAAATTTGATTTGTCGCAGCGTCCTACTCCCGTTTTCTGCATTAATTGCGATGAATGAAGAGCAGTTAAAAAATAGAAGGCATTGCTTCACGAAACTTAACGGTTATAGTTATTATGCCACGCACAAGATATCAACCCGAATTTCCTTGTTATTTTAAAATTTACCTTTTTTACTTTCGTCCTTAGAGACGAAATATTTTCGTCAAAACAGTGGACCCAAAACACATCTAGGATCTATAGTGTGAGTCATTTTCCTATTCAGAGAAAAAAATATTTTCTTCCGTAGAGTGACGAAAATAAAAATTAATATGCCTGTGAAATATGCATGCACCTTCCTGAAACAGGAAAAAGTGCAAATTTGGCTATTTTCATGTGGTCGCAGGAAAAATCATTTATATTAATCTATTTTGTTTTTGTTAAGGATAAGTGAGACTTATTTTGTAACGGCAAAAATTGAACGTCACAAAAGTAGGGTGGTACTGCAGTTGACCACTCTAATCACATTAAGTTGGCTTGTCGAGCACTTTTCAGGAAATCTCAGAATTTTCATAAAAATTTAAAATTTTCGAGTGTTACTTATTTGAAATTCAAGCCTGCGGCGTCATTATTATAAATATTTTTTTTTTTTAATCATTTATTCCTCTTCTTAAAATTTCAGGTGCTGCGTCTTTTGGGTCATTTTTTTAAAGCAAACATTGATATAATATTTTTGAAATAAAACATATTTTTCTGCAAAAATTTCGCCTGCGACCATTTACGGTCACTTTTTTACAATCAAACATTATTTTTCCTAAAATTTTTGCCTGCGTGTGTTCGCTAGGTCTAGCAGGACTGTATATTTTGCTAAAAAAAACGAAATAACACAGATTGCTTCCACGAAAAAATTTCGTGACGCCCCCTTCCGTTTCAGAAAAATTAAAAAAATTGGTTTAATTCATAATAAGTATATTTTTAAAAATGTTAGACTTTTTATGGAAAATCAGGTTTTTTTGTCCTGGTTGTCCTCCTTGCGTTCGTACAAAAGAGGAAACTTTTATTTGTTTTTGAAG
The DNA here is from genome assembly GCA_963921995.1 of Oxystoma pomonae. Classification (NCBI taxonomy): domain Eukaryota; kingdom Metazoa; phylum Arthropoda; class Insecta; order Coleoptera; family Brentidae; genus Oxystoma; species Oxystoma pomonae. Next base: position 46,649,999 of record OY998166.1, read on the forward strand.
TGATTTTCTTGGATTATGCCACTGCTGTGCATTAAAAAACCCATAAGACAAGGACAAGTGAACTTTTGGAAAAATACAGCGATAGTATTTCTTGACAAGTAAAAAAAAATACACCGAAAATTCCACACCAGTACATTTAAACCAATCAAAATGGGTTTTTTGACAGGTTAACATGTATTTTTGCGAATTTTTTTTTCGCTTGGGCAGGTAACCAATAGCAAATTAAATAGGAAATTTTTTGGCATAATCACGCGACAACTGCCATCCTTCAATCATGATGTTACGATAAAGTGAACATATAAAAACTTAATAAAAACGAAAAAAAAAGCAATTTTCCACCACTTAGTAGTAACTCAAAGCTTATGTAAAATTAAAGAATGTAGCGTCATCTATCTGTAACCACCGTTCATAACATAACTCAAAAAATATCCGACCGATTTTGACAAAACTTATGTTGAGTTTGAGTTCTATAGTTGGTCCCATTCTTTTATTTAAAAATGATTAAAATCAAACCCATAGCCAGTAAAAATGGTGGTGAGTTCTCAAATATTAAAATTTCTATCAAAATAGTATGTATATGGTATCAAATGAATAGTACTTAAGCCTAAAGTTAAAAGTAATATATTTTTAACCAGTGGTGTACAATGAGGGGGGGGGTCAAAATTATGTTTTCAATAAAATATAACTAATGTGATATCAAAAAATGAATGGCAATTGAGTCTAAACCCTGCCAAAAAACCTCATAAAAAACACAACTTATCAGTTTTTATAAAGTTTATAAACTTTTGAGAGGTTTAATTTTAGGATTATAAAAGTTTGTAATAATTTATGAGGTATGTCTTTGATTTTGGTAAGAATTTCAAAAAATTACAGTAGCACTGTTAATTTCCGCAAAATCCGCAAAATCCCCCAAATCAAAAAAAGATCGCCGCAATTCGGAAAATCCCCCACAAACTGGCAATCCCCTGATCTCAGACTTTATTTACCGGGTGGTGGCCCAGAAAAAAACCGGAATGACTGCAGTTTTGTTATATCTTAATCGATTTTAATGAGTGTTATTTATTTATAGAACATGAAATTTGCCTTCAAAATTATAATAGAATTATAGAGTCAGTTTATAATGAATTGAAAAAATAACACCGTTTTGAATCCTAGTCTCTACCAAGGTGATCGACGTATCACTCATTAAAATCGGTTAGGTAATTTAGGATTATTGATCAAAAATTTCTGAGAAGCTCTGCTGCACTAAATGACAATTAAAAAGCTCAATTTGGGAAAATGTCCGTCTTTTGGGTAGCTAAAAAAATACGGTCACCTTATTATACAAGCATCCTCAACCTAATTAATTCAAAACATTACATATTACTCAACATACGTAGGTATGTACCTACTTTATAAAATTTAATAAGAATGCCTACAAAAAACAAGAAGCTTATTTTTATAATTACACATACAAAATTAAAGAAAATATGCAAATTATGGGTTATTCCAAGGAAAGAAATTTTAATCTAGTTTACGTCAGGTAAGAAGTACCATTTTTGAGTCAATAAAAAGAATAGGCTATGTATATTCTAAAGTGCAATAAAGAGGGGAATAGCTTTTCTAACGTGATTTCTATAATATAGTAATTATTTTTGTATATATGGTGTTCATTTATAAACTTCCCACTACCGATATTTTGAGAACCAAAAGAGATATTTATATAATCTTAAAAACGTATCAAGGATTTCGAGGAAAAACTGATAATGTATTCACTGACTTGCCTTCTTACCCTTCCCCCCACGTACCTTGTAATACTTTGTTTGAAAGGGGTTTTCCTCAGTTTTAAAACGGTGTATTGCATTTCGAATTTAAACCAGTAGTTTTCGAGATATTAGCAGTTAAATTTCTGAAAATTTCAATTTCAAATTTAATTTTCTTAAAAACTAATGCATAAAATTAAAAAAAAGGCACTTTGTTGTAAAGTCCACGAGAACGCCTTTTTAAAAGGGTATTGCAAACAGGGTGTTTATTGGCCCTTTAAGCCCGCTTGACATGGAGCAATATAACTTGCAATTGTCTGCAATTTGGAGTCATTCCAAAATAATAAAGGCGCAATTACAGAGACGAACATCCTCAAACAAAACCTCGTGGAAAAGATCTAAAATTTTTTTCGTGAACATTTTTGTGAGCTTTTCTTTGAACATTTTGTTCGGGTAAATTTTTGAACAAATTATTGCTATCTATTTTGAAAACATATTTTTAAAGATGATAATAAATAAAATTTCACATCAGTGATCAATTCTTAAAAAAAATTGAACACCAACTTTTATTTTAAATTTTTGTGAAAAAAAGCCGACGGCAAGCGAAACATTATTATTGGCTCTACTATTAGTTTTGTCACATGGATTAGGGTTACTTATAATATTTTTTTCCCGGATTTTTTTGCCCGGGGGTTTTTTGGGATTTCTTGCGAGTTTTTTTATTTCCAAAGGTTTTTTCCTAAATTCAAAAAACAACCCAGGAAAATTTTTCTTTTCCAAAAAAAATTTGAGTTTTTCAAAAAACTCAAAAATTGCACTTTTAAGCGGTAATCCGCGCCTCACGACTATCTATCAGGAGTGGTGTGGAGGGGGATTTTTTTCAACATATTTTTGTAACTTTACTTTACCCTTAGCTTTGATTATTTTTTTTTTAATTCCTCACACCAGATCTACCTAGTTAGTTTAAGGCCCCAAGGGTTGCTTAAAAAAGCAAAAGATTCATGAAAATGTTGAAGATATAGATATTTATTGTCAATTTAATGTGATAATCAAGGTCGATTACTGACACTGGACAAACAATATGCAAAGGGGCAACATTCCGATTCAAAAGTCTAGTCTTTTACCACAGAGTACCGAACAGACAGGTGATCCGTGCTATTACTGCTAAATTATATTTTTTAGACAAGGGTCGGGATCGTAGGGTTGTAAAAGTGGGTAATAAACGGGTATTATTTGAAACGAACGTGCTTTTGTTCATATATTTGAGATTTAATAAAATGTGTATAGGTTTTTTAATTTGACTTAATTATTAGTGTAAAAGACTAAACTAGGAAGTAAAATAAAGAGATATTCTTTTAAATTTTTATCATTACATTTTACAGGCAACAGAAATAAATAAGTGCCAATTATTATTTTTTTTATTCTCGTTCTTTTTACAACCCCAAAAAAGTTACAGTTATAATGGCATATCCCCTATAAAAATCAAATCAATCGAAGTTGTTTATGAGGTAAAATGTGAATTTCGGCATCAAATCGTTTTTCCGTCGGAAAGTACATGATTAAAAATACCTTGTTTTAAAACTTAGTTTTTCATATTTCAATATATATTTTGAATTTGTAAGAAATTTCTTCAAACAAATTTTGCTCTAACATTCCCTCCAAAATTTTCGTGAGTTTTTTTGTACGAGATTTTGCTCGAACTTTTTTTTGAACATTTTGCTCAAGAGGCTCGTGTAAATGTTTGTCGGCATTTCAACATCAAAGGAAAGTTTGTCTGTGTAAATGCGCCTTACAAATTTTTTATGGTCTTTTTTACTCCCTTCTTCTAAACGTCTCAATTTGTGTTGTGAAAGGGAAATATAACAAACAACACAAATTCTGACATTAAGAGGGAGGAGTAAAAAAACCCTAAAAAATTTGTGACATTATTTTAGAATGACCCTGAATTGCAGACAATTGCAAGTTATATTGCCTCATGTCAAGCTGGCTTTACTCACCCTCCGATGCAGGCCACGCCCACCGAATATTAAAATACAAGAACTGACCCATTATGGTCTTTAAAATTTTGAAAAAAAAATTTATATTGACATTTCCGAAATTCAACTGCTACTGGTTTTAATTAAAAATACAATGCACCGTTATAAAGCTGATGAAAAACTTTTTCACACAAGATATCACAAGTTTTTAAGAATATGTGAATATCTCTTTTGGTCCTGAAAATATCGGGGGTGGGAAGTTTTCAAGTATAGAGGTGTATATATTTAGATATATAAAGGGTAAAAATAACACACGGCGTTTCATAATAGAATGTCAATATTTAAGGAGGTTAGTTTGTTCATTTTAAGACAAAAAGTTCATAAAGGTACCTACGTTCGTTTTGTCCTAATTTTTTGGTTGTAGGAGACAAAGTGCACTACTACAATCGTATGCAGGTAGGGATGTATTCTTTTTTTTAATCATTTCAAAACCGTTTAAAATACGAAAAAAGTAAGAGTATATCTTGTTTGTTAAAAAATCCTTTTTTTTTCATTGGACACATTTTAGGAAATATTCGGGCGCTACTAATTAAAACTAAAAATGATTTTTATGGCAAAAGGTGCGTCCTACTTTATTCGCACATTTTTTCATGTAATACTGTGTGCAAAATGTAGCTCATAAAAACTCACATTAAAAAGTTAAATAGTATATTGGGGAGTACGCACCTGACTGGTGGAAATCTCGTGAGCAGCTTTGCCGTATGGCAAAAGGTGCGTCCTGCTTTATTCGCACATTTTTTCATATAATACTGTGTGCAAAATGTATAAAAACTCACATTAAAAAGTTAAATAGTATATTGGGGAGTACGTACCTGACTGGTGGAAATCTCATTATTATGTCAGATTTGAGACTAATGACATTCGCGAGCGGCTTTGCTGTCAGTTTGTTCCCTAGAGTGTAAAGTTGGAGATCAAAATCGCTCACCGCTAATGTCATCACTGCATGACAAAACTGATAGAAAAGTGACACAAAGATGAGATTTTGATCAAACAGTACGGGGTTTCTTTTCAGTGACTACTCCTTCTCACCCGTTTCAAGAATTCTCGCACGCGTTCAGAATGGAAACGTGAGGTATTGTCATGAAGTTGATACTTTTCGAAAAAAATCACCAAACAAACTGGGATGTTTGAAGGGGGTAAAAAGGAGTTTGCAGGCGTTGGATTCCCTGGAACTTTTAGAATGTTGCTATTTAGTCTTATATATTATGAAGGTGTGCCCGTCCTCCGGTCAGGACAGGGTCTGGCAGCATATTAAATTTAAATTCAGGGGACCATATTATACAACTAAACTCAAAACCCCGATGGTATTTGATACATTGGATTTGTCCCTAACTTCGCATGTCTTATGATCGTGTTTTGGCCCATCGGCCTGGAGAAGGTTTGGCAGCATATCTAATTTGAATTCAGTAGGTCCATAAGACACATAGGAAACAAAAACTACTTTGGTATTAGATACATTAAGTTTATCTCCAATTTCGGTCCTCTTACGGAGGCGTGCCCAACCTCTGATCAAGGGGAGGTTTGGCAGCATGACGGAATTTTTAAAGACGGCCTCATATGACATAATAAAAGTTAAAATAATTCTGGTATGCAATGGTGTAAGTATACGCCTGATTGAGTGCCTCTTTGGGACGGTATAGGTGCCCTTCTACCAATGAAATAATTGGCAGCATGGTGTAAATAAAATCAGTACCTCTATATGACACAAATAACGTTTAGTCTATTCTGGTATGCAATAAAGTAAGTATAACTCATTCTCTGCATTGTTTCAAGGAGGTGTGCCTGCCTTAAGTAAGCAAAAAAGTTTGGCAGCATAATAAATTTGCTATGTGGAGGACCATATGACATATATATTATAAAAACGACGGTGGTATCTAATAGATTAAAATACCTTCAATTTATCGTGTCCTTAGGAATGTGTGCCGGTCCTCTACCTAGGTTAAACTTTAATAAAGTACTAAAATTCGTAATTTGGGATCCATATGATACACCCAAACAAAAAATTATTCTGGTATTTGATACATTAAGTATACCTCCAAAAGCATTTGACTTTAGAAAGTTGTGCCTGCCTTCTTGTCAAAAAAAGATTCGGCATCATAAGAAATGTTTTGAATAGAGGGTGATATGACAAATATAAAGTATAATCTGCGCTGGTATTCGATACATTAAATGTGTCTCAATTTTTCATCTGTTTGACAAGGTGTGCCTGCCCTTCTTTCCAAAGTAGAGTTGGCAGCATTATAAATTTAATATAAGAAGAACCATATTACAGAAATAAATTTGAATCTACATTGGTATTAGATCTATAGATAAACCTCCTTCTTTTCTTCCTTTTAGGAAGCTGTGCCAGTTTTCTTGTCAGAAACGGAATTGGCAGCACATCAAATTTTAATATATTACATACTTATGACACACAAAAAACAAAAATCCTTTGGGTAATACATACATAAGATTAAGTTTAACATTTGTCAGTTTTAAAATGGTGTGCCTTCGCTCTTGTCAAAAGGACACTTGGTAGCAGTATGTAATTTCATCAAAAAAATGCAAATAAAACGTGTGCCATAAAAATTGGGCTAGTATTAAATACAGTTATTTATACCTTGTTAGTGGGTGCTTTTTAAAGGTGTGCCTGTCATTTAACCAAGAATGACTTTGGCAGCATATTCAATTCCTATCGGTAATATTTAAATTACATTTATTCAACATATTTTTGGCTGGTATTAAAAACATAGGTATACTTTCCAGATGGGCCACTTTCGGAATGGTGTGCCTTGCCTTTTGACTGAAAATTAGGCAGCATGACATTTTCATATTTGATGGTCATATATTACATGTGTGCCACCATACTTACTCTGATATATGACGCCATACGTTTCGCTTACTATTTGACTTGCATAGTCGTGGTGTGCCTCGCATATGACCAAAAGAAAGTTTGGCAGCATTTTTAATTTATAATTGGTGGGTCTATATGACACCCGTATAATAAAAAAATTGCTGGTACTGTATGCATTATCTTGACTGTTAAGTTATGACAGTAATTAGCTTAATTCCGGCTCCCTGACCAAATTTCGAAAAAAGTTGTAGTTGGCACACACTATAACATATCAATGTGACACTTTTTAGTTATAAACTCTTCTGGTATCTGATACATAGACCTTTTGACGTCCAGCTCCCGGTATAAATGTTCTTCACTGACCAAGAAGAGTAAGTGTAAGTTTTCCCCGTGAGGGATAAACTTAAATTTAATAATTTCGCATGTCGTTGTACCTGGCCCTGCCTCATAGGTTAGGTACCTACCATGCGCACTACCAATTTTATTTTATTTAATCATTCAAGTCCATCAGGAAGTTAATTGGATAGGAATTCAAACCATGAATATAAAATTTTTTTTAGTATTTTGATGTTATTGAAGAGTATTTGTATTACGGGAAGTTATTACGTTTGATGAAAAGGGCGGTATTGCCAGATTTCAGTTACCTTTTTAAAATACTGGACATTTTTCGTTACTTTTTTTTGAATAACTGCTTTGTTTGTGAAAAAATCTAAATATTGTTTTATGTAATGCGTTTGCTTGCTCTTTTTTTTTAAGTAATAAAATAATATTTGAATTCATTAAACTAATTATTTAATTACTCATTAACGGTGGCAAATTGGACCTATATTTATATGAAGATTTTTGCTTATTTTGAAGTTTGCTGCATCATTTGAAGTACACCCTGTATGTAAATGAACAAGACATGAGGATCTATATCTCACTCATGTAGAGAAATTATTTTTGGAACAATATTCTATAATGAAATTCTTAAGCAGTTTTTCTAAATCTAGCCTTGTGATAAATCAGTTTAAGTTTTTGGACTTATTGGTACCCATCTCATTTTTTCAGAGTTGAAATATGTCCTCCCCGAGTAGATCAGAAAATAAAGAATTTATAGGCCACCCAGAAAACAAGGTCTCTAAATTCTTCTTCACGAAATTAATGGCTATGAAGGAACAAAAGGATTTGGACACGTATAAGAGCCAAGTTAAAGCTGCCAAAAGCATTAAAGAACCCACACCTCTTGAAGATAGCTTGTTTGTGGTAGAGTACATCGCCAATAACAGAATATTCTAAGGGAAGCATATATTTGGAGGGCATAAAGAGTGGCACGATATTTTCCGATAGGCGTTCTAAATATCCTGAAAGAGTGCAATCAGAATTATTGAAGTGTTAGCTTGATTGTGTTTGATTTTGATCAAATCAACTGCATGGCAGAATTATTAAAAAAGCAATTTGATCCAAATGACTATTTATTGGGGTCCAAATTCTACTTTTCGAATGCGACAGGTTCAAGTCGGAAGTCTCTATTCATCAACCTAAGACAGACAAAGACAACGAAGCGGTGTTGTCAGATTTTCTTCTGTATCAGCGGGATAGGGAGAGATCACGTGACGAACAGAAGTTAACAACAAGGCATTGGTTGCAGTAGTGAGCAAGAAATGGACTTTATCTTTTTGGGAGAACCAATAAACAATAAGTGTAGACACTTGGTTTTCTCGAAAACGACTCAGCAGTAACGTAATGTGCAACTTTAAATCACAGTTATGTGACGTGAAGTTAGTCACTGTATACTCCCAGGATTTCGCCTATGACAATCTGGCAACGTCGTCCCAAACGTCACAGTCAGCTGGCGGTCGAATTTAATTTTGAAAAACCATAAAATGCCTAAAGAAAAACACGGATTTTCGCCAAGAAAAAGACCACTTTCCGGCACTCCAAGCCTTCCTAAATAATCCAGGTGAGTCACAGTTTCCTTCCGTGTAGGTAACATACGGATCCTTGACAAATATCTCTCTCCCCTTTACTGTTTGTTTACCTCTTTAGAACGACTATAAACCTCCTTTATTTCGAATTTCTTATACTTTTAGGCCAGTCTCGAGTCGTATGAGGACAGATGATCGCCTCGTTTGAATAAATAAACTGAATATCTATCAAAATTTAACCTGTTAAAGTCTGCACAGCCTATCGTATAAACCACAGGAAATATGGACCCTACAGACCAACAATGCACACAGAGACAAGCAAGACGGTCCACACTTGACATGGCTAGGCTGTACGAGGTTGGGCAATGCCCTTTAAGGAATTCACGCATACTTGAAACCAAAATAAAACCAACAGGTGAGTGTTGTGTCAACTGACGACAAAGGTAGAGTAATTTTGTAATATCAATACCATATGATTGGTGACAACCTTGGTCCTGTTATTTTTAGGACTTATTGGACCCCCTAAAGCCTGACATGTGCAAATTGGGGACCGATCTGTAACAGAAACTGCCAACCACTGACACATCACTAGTGACAAGAATCTACCACTCAACAAATGAACCGACACTAGTTTCTAGTAAGTATAAGACCGCTAAGTCTCTCTTTGTTTGACACGGTTTATAAAACTAACCTTTATTATCTACTTTATTTTCGGGTGTTAAGTAGTTGACGGAAGGAGAATTTGATATAATCAAATAAAAAAAACAAAGGCTTACTAATCTAGTAAGTTGGCGGTTTAGACCATGCGCTAGAAAGACCGTTTTGGTGTTAAGTTATGTAAAATTATGTTATTTTTTCTTGTTTCAGGTTACTGCAGAGCCAGAGCAACCTTTCTTGGACTGCTTAAATCATACAAGAAAAATACGAAGTTTCATTGAACTGTAGACTGTATATCATTAGTTAATATAAAAGAAAGATGGATGTTGTAATGTTATTTTTGGAAAACACATGATTTGCCACAGTAATTAAATTTATTGGTTTATTAGAAAGGGTTCAATGGTGTTTTATTTGAAATATTGAGGTTTGCTTTGTTTTGAAAAAAAAGTTAAACAGAGTAAAATGCCTCCACATAAAATAATCATAATTCTAGTGTAATTCAACCTCAGTCCAACAGTAAATATTGTTTTTTCAGCGCATTCGCCATAAAATAGTAGGATATAGAATAAACAAAATGCTCAGACATATAGTAAAGATGATTGACTTAAAGATTTTTCCAGGGTATTAGAAGGGTGTTTTGAAGAATTATTTTTTCTAAGGGATATTGTTAGGGAAATATTGAACCGTTACACACTGGATACCAGTGTCGAATTACACGAGCCCAATAAGGCCTTAATAAGGTGCAAAAACGGCAAATCGCCGGGTATGGACGGAATAACCTATGAATTTTTGAAAAATATTTCCCAGAACTGGCAGCTTTATTTATGTGGCTTATTTACAAAAATTCTTGAAACCTCTACTAAAGGTGACAACACTGACCCTGGCAACTATAGATCTATCGCCGTAGTAAACTGTTCACTAAAAATTTTCACTCAAATACCGCAAAATAGATTACTACAGTGTCCTTTCGAAAGGGACGAAGCTGCCTAGACAATGTTTTTGTTATTAATTCACTCATTCAAGGCCATCTTCGCCTAAAAAGAAGGAAGGTTTATGCTGCGTTTATCGACTTCCGCCGGGCCTTTGACACCATTTTTCATACTTTATTGTGGTCAAAGCCCTATAAATTTGGGTTAAATCTATATGCTAATGCCACAGTTAAAATTAAAGCTAGCGACGGGATAACAAAATCTTTTTGCATTAACTTCAGCGTTTTGCAGGACGAATCACTCAGTCCAACACTTTTTAGTATCTTTATTGCTGATATCGAAGAAAGGATTGAGTGTCGATGCCCTGCATGAAATTATCTTATTACTTTTTGCTGTAGATCTGTTCTTATTTGGCGACTCCGAAGTCGATATTCAAAGAAAACTTACTATTCTAGGTGAATATGCCAAGGTGAACCAGCTACAGATTAACTATTCTAAGTCAAAAATTGTATGCATTAGTCGCTCTGGTACAACACCTTGTACAGATTTTTTTTATCGACAATAACAAATGGTCAAGGAGTATATCTATTTGGGAGTTGTGTTTTCCAGCTCGACGTGCTTTATAAAGATGTCAGACGCAACTGTTCTTCTAACACATTTGTTATATCACAACATATTAGTATGCAGTTTTCATACACTGTGGTAAAGGAAAGTTTTGTCCATCGTTTTTTGAATTAAGTAATTATACTGAGTAGTGCAAAAACATAATAATTCGATATTATTTGTAACAATATTGGCGAACAATGACAAATTGTAGCCATTGTAATAAAACCATAACAAAAACCTCGCCGGATATTCAATGCCACGGGAGATGCGAAGCTACCTATCACGCTAATAGTGCATGTTCCGATGTGTCGAGGACGCAACTCAATGCGATTGAATTGATGCCGGGAGTCCGTGCCGTTTTCTTTTTGTCGCGGTTACGGTTAACCTTGGTCCTAAAATTTCCCAGAAGTATAAGCAAACAAAGGAGACCTCGATTGTGTAATATCTTTGAATTTTGTTTAAATTTACAGATAATTGTTTTTGTTTACATGTGCATATAATCAAAAGTTTTTAATTTTTATGAATTTCCGGATTATACTTAAATTTTCACATCAAAAATGCTATGACGTCATGTATTGGCTGACATGAACAGAAAAAAATCGATGTAAACAGCGCATCCTGTCATGCTCGATGCCTTGAGAATCGGAACCAGCCTTTTTTCCGGTTCAGAATGGTTGCGATTCTCAAGGTATGGATCTTTACAGGATATGCTATCTACGTCAATTTGTTCTTTTCATGTCAGCTAGTAGATGACGTCATAGCATTTTTGATGTGAAAATTTAAGTGTAATCCGGAAATTCATAAAAATTAAAAAGTTTTGATTATATGCACATTTAAGCATAAACAATTATCTCTAAATTTAAACAATATTCGAAGATATTACACAATCGAGGTCTCCTTCTTTTGCTTATCCTTCTGGGAAATTTTAGGACCAAGGTTAACCGTAACCGTTACAAAAAGAAAACAGCTCCGGTGGGTATGCCAAGCCTGCCGTGAACAGCGCGAACGGACTAAATCCAAGTCGGACTTGAACGATACACCGTCACTGCCTAGCAATATTATGGTATTTATGCAAAACATGATATCTGAAATAAAAAAGGAAATACAGGATCTTCAAACATCGGTGAACTTCTGCTCGAATAAAATAACCGACTTTGAGGGGAAGCTAGCCAAACTCAATTATTATTTCAAAATCACCGAGCAGTTAAGAAATGAAAATATGAAATTAAAACGGGATTTTATGCGACTTGACTAAAAAATTCGACAACTTAGAAAGCGCCTCAAGATCAAACAGCGTGGAAATTCAAGATCTATCTGAGAAAACTAACGAAAACTTAATCTCCATCACGAAAGCCATTGGAAATTTTCTTAAATATGATCTAAACGTCAGCATGGTTAATACGGTCTTTAGGGTTCAAACTCAAGTTGAAAATAAACCTAAGAACATAGTTTTAAAATTTGTGTCAAAAATTCACAGGAAACAATTTTTGAACACTGCAAAAACTGTTAGAGCTCAGAAAGAGCACCAAAAAGGCTTAAAACTTCCAGCATTTTCTGAAAAATTCTATATTAACGAACATCTACTGCCCCAAACAAAACTATTACTAAAGCGGGCTAGAGAGGTTGCCAAGGAAAAATCTTTCAAGTTTGTTTGGGTTCAAAAAGGTAATGTGCTTATACGTAAAGCCGAAAAATCAAAAAATTTTCATGTCCAAAAAAAATTTTTACATTTTAAAATTGCTGTACATATAATATACCAAAATGTCCAAGGTTTGAGGACAAAACTTAATACATTTAAAAATAATTTGTCAAACAACATGCCAGAAATACTTCGTATATCCGAAACATGGTTAAATTGAAACATCATTGACCATGTAGTGGTTGATCTATACGACTACTCGATTTTTCGAAGGGATCGTGAAACTTCCGCCAGTACAAAGCTTGATGGAGGTGGCGTATTGGTAGCAGACGTATATCATGGCTTAAAAATCTTAGACAATGGCATGGCGTTAGTACTACGACACTTTTCAGAAAGGCAGTGGATAGGGTGCAGATCGCGCTGATGATAGCCAACGTTCGAAGAGAGCATGGCACTTGAAGAAGAAGAAGATAACTAAATATAATGCAACATTAATTCCAGAGTTTCAGAGTGACGCGGAGGATATTTGGATATCGATAAAACTAAACGGTAATAGTTAATTGATAGTTTGTTGTGTCTACCTTCCACCAGGTGATAAAGATATGCAATGTTCTCGTCAAAACTAGCTGACATAAGCTTTAATGAAAACTCAACAGTAGTTATATGTGGCAATTTTAATTTTTCATCAACCAAGTGGGTGCAAGTATCAAATAATACTTACCTAGATCCTTACAATATTAACAATATGTACACCCCGCTGATTCTGAACCTATCGCACCACAATTTCATGCAATTCAATTCAGTATTTAACAGAAACTCAAAACTTCTGGATCTTATTTTTTTAAATCGAGCGGGTATATCTGGTCTCACTCATTGTAGCAGTCCTATTGTTCCAGAAAAAAATATACATCGTTGTTTAGAATTTTTATGTGAAGCTGTACATAATAAAGGTTTGTCATTTAATAAAAACACATATTTTAATTTCAAGAAAGGAAATTATGATGAAATTAACAATAATATAGCAAACGTTGACTGGCTGAGTGAGTTCCGAAATAGATCGCTTAATGACTGTGTTAACTTCTTTTATTCCAAAATTTATGAATCTGTTGAGAATAGTATTCCTAAGTATACACTATAAAATTAATAAAAGAAAAAAACAAAATACACAAAAAATGGCGTAAATACCAGAATCCTAATGTCTATAACCAATAGAAACAATTAAGATCACAATCCAAAAAACTAATTGAGCTAGATTTGAAATCATATGTTGGATATGTAGAAAAGGATCTAATTAATAACCCTAAACAAAAAACGTTAGCAAGATACCAAATAAGGCGCGTTGGAATAATAACTCAGCAAATAGTAAAAAGGACATAATCGATTTATTTAAATCTTATTTTTCTAGCGTTTTCGAGCCAGAAAAATACACTTTCGACCATTCTTTAGTACCTTTATCCGAAAATAATATTTACCTACACAATATCACTTTAACTAAACCTCAAGTGAAACAGACACTTCTAGCATTAGACGCTAATAAGGGGACGGGTCCAGACGAAGTTCCTGCAATATTTTTGAAAAAAACCGTCAATGTAATATGTGAACCTCTTGTCTTAATTTATAATAATTCTCTTGCAGTTGGCGAATTTCCGACCCGTTGGAAATCAGCCATGATCGTTCCAATATTCAAAAGTGCCTCCAAAAAAGAAGTTGATAATTACAGGCCCATTAGTAAATTATCAGCAGTCGCTAATTTATTTGAAAAGCTGATATACGACACCTATTCAAATTGGTAAAAAATATTATTGTTGTTGAACAACATGGTTTTTTTAAAGGGCGTTCAATTGACACAAATCTTTTCACTTTTACGAACTATCTACATGAAAGCATGGACAAGCAGATCCAGGTCGATGCCATCTACACCGACTTCAGCAAAGCCTTTGATAAAATAAGTCACATCTTACTCAGAAAAGTCGGGGAGGTCGGTGTCGGTGGTATATTCCTGAAATGGCTTGCATCCTACATAAAAGATTGGAAATTACATGTTTCTCTTCAGGGCTTTCAGTCTGAACCTTTTACCCCCTCTTTCGGTGTCCCACAAGGGTCCCATCTGGGCCCTTTATTATTCGTAATATATATATCAATAAAATAAAAACTTGTTTTCAATATTGTGAGCTTGGTAAATTCGCCGATGATCTGAAATTCTACAAAATGGTCGAAAGTTTAGAAGACTGTCACAAAATTCAAAGTGATCTTGATCCCCTGAAGCTCTTCTGTGACGAAGCCTTTTTTTAAACGCCAAAAAATGTCAATTAATATCATTCACTAGAAATAAATAAATAATAAATTATGACTACAGAATAAATAACATCACGCTTCCTAAAGTCGATCACATAAGAGATTTAGGCATCACTATTGACTCAAGATTAATTTTTGACATCCACATAGACCTGGCAGCATCCCAAGCTTCCAGGCTCTTAGGTTATGTTTTCAGAAAATGTTCTGAATTTAAAAGTTATCTTTCGGTAGCATAATTTGGAATCCACAATAAGATGTTTATACAGAACGAATCGAGCATATACAAAACAAATTTTTAAAGTTTATTTCATTTAAAAGTGGATATATGAAGATACATGGAGTTTAATACACCTCAAGTTAACTTGAGGTCGAACGAAGCATTTTTAATTCTTTTTATGAAAACGAACTGTCCCCAGCCTTTATGTAGGCTATCTAAAATCGGTAATAAACTTTACAACTAAGTTGACTTTTTCGACATGTCTCTAACTTCTTTTAAAAAGAAAGCACGATTGTCTTTGTTAAATGAATGATTAGTATTGTCCCTAAAGACTTTCCTAGTTTATAATCTATTAAGCTTTTTTCTTGTTTTTTTTTTAAGTTTTTTAAATTTTAATTTTATTATGTATTAGGTAATTAGCTCATTTGTTTTATTATCTATTATTTAATATTGTGGATACATTATTGGGTGTAAAGCTGTTGTATTCCTGATGGCCATCAAATAAATAAATAAATAAATAAAAACAAAACAAGCATGAGGAGCGATCCTTAATATGACCTCCAAGGTTAAATTTGGGTGCGTTTCGCCAAACAAAAAGCTGTTTCATGCTTAATTCTTTTACCAGTTGCTTACCCGTTTGGGGTCCGAGTTATGCTGACGTTTTGGAACAAATTCAAACTAGTTTTTATAAATCTTTATTTCGTCTTCCGAGAAGCACATCTTCTGCCATAGTTAGACAAGAATCCGGCTCCATATATCTATCTTTTTTCATATTCAAGCTTGCATTAAACTTTTTAATAAAAGTCCTTCTTATGAGTGATGAAAGAATTCCCAAAATCTGACTTAACAGACAAATTAACTTGCTCTCTCTTGGAAATAATTCCTCTCTAAAACACAACTGGTTAGCCCAAATTCAAAATTGGTTTGAACAAGCGAGTATTTTGCAATACTGGTCCTTAAACTCCCTTGTCCTTAGGCGTAATCGACCTCGAATACTTCAACTTTATCAACAAATAGCTTCAAACGCAACTTGCACGCTATTTTGTAGTGTGATTTTTCCATTGCTAGACTAATCTGTCAAATAAGAACTTGTTGTAGGTGTGTTGTAAAAAACATTTTGTACCTTATCAGCCAGGACGAACTTTGTACTTTGTGCAACTTATATGAGTCAGAAACTTTTCACCACTTATTTTTTGTATGCCCATTATATAAGCATTTGCACCCACCTAACTGGAGTGATGAAAATTTCGTCTTGGGTCTAACCAATCTTACCCAAAAGGCGGCAAAAAAGCTCAACGACACTTTTGCAAATATACTAAAACTACGGTCGTTTTTACGAAACTAGTAATTAAAACTATTAAGATTAAACTATAGGTAGGTATTGAGCTATTTCCTTTATGCTCGTATCTCCAATTATTCTCTTAGATTTAAGTCCTGTACTTTATTATCTAGCAAGTTTTTTTCAAAACTTATTTTGCTTGCATTTTGCTTAGATCATATTTAAACTTTTTTGTAATAATTGGGTAGACAAACTAGCACATTAACTGATTTTGTAGGAAATTGTGTTTTTTTTTCTTAATTTTTTTCTAGGTATTAGTTTTTTTTTGAAAAACTTTGTTTGCTAGGTAAACCCTTGTTTATAAGATTGTAATATCTTTATAAAACAATAAAATAAAACTAAAAAGTAAATTATTTATAGGCCAATCTGTACATTTATCTGTAAAATTTCTAAAAATTAATATTTTCTACAAGATCCTCCGGGGAAGCTTGAATGGGAGATCGTAATAAAAAGTCTGCCAGGTGATTTTCCTTACCTTTGATGTGCATCATAGTGTAGCTGAAATCTGAGAGGTAAGCTGCCCATCTTTGAAGGCGATTTGCATGCATTTTAGGAATGCCTTTATTGCTGTCAAATAATGATATAAGAGGAAGATGGTCACAGTGTAAAGTGAAGTGCTGGCCGACTAGATATTGGGATAATTTTGATAAAGACAAATATATGGCTAGACCTTCCCGATGTATAGTTGGATAAAGTCCTTGACAAATAACAAATTGGTTTTTCATCACCATGTACCATTCATTTCCCACTTAAGGCAAAAATCGTGATGTAGCAACCAGACTATTAATAGTGGTTTTGACCAAAGTTAAAGTAAAAAATATTGCCAACTTATAAATTTATATCTTTTAACTTGGAGAATTAAGTGTACTTTAAATACTTTATTCTTTACTTTAAAAAAAATCTGGTCGGAACCGCTATTTCAATTCTGCCAGACAATGGAAGTCCGAAACACAGAGTTAATTTCAATTATTTTATGTTGAAAGGAAATGAAAATATCTCGAAAACTGAAAGTTTTGAAAGATTTGAACCTCATAACAAAATTTTTGATTAATATTTACGAAAACAAAATCTGAAAACCGCATATCAATGGGTGCTTTACTTCTAAAGTTATGATTTTTTTTATATATTTTAACGTTTTTTCAAATAACTGGGAAACTAAAGCTCACACGAATTTGGATTTTATAACAAAATTTGTAGTCCATATTTATGGAAAATTTCACTATTTTAATAGTCGCTCATACCATATTGGTATGGTGGACTAAAAACATGAGAAGAAATAAAATATTTTTTGGAAAACGTAATAAAACCTGGCAATTTGTGACACATTTTTAAAAAGGTGAATTCCTAAGTTAAGAAATTACATCTTTGTATAAGCAATCAGCTAATAAAAATTTAAGCTACAGAGTAAAATTTAAAGATATGTATGAATAATAGCAGTTTTATTAATTTTTTTAAACTAAGTTTTTTGAGTTCTCTCTAAGATTGTAGGAACTCTATCGTAATTATTTTTTTCAATGTGGCGTTTTTATTTTGAACGCTTAATTTAAAAGTGTACTTAGTTTCTCCCAAGTGCCAAAATTTACCTAGAAATGGTTAAATAAAACAAAGAATGTCAAAAATGTAAAAATTTGAAAAAAATCGAGATATGGCTCATAATTTATTTTTTTTCTGAGTTTACTAGTTGATTAATTCAAAAATTTTTACTTTTTCGAAAAAACTTGGATAAAACTTAATTTATTTTTGTTATCGTATTGTTTATTTTGATAGATATTAGTCAGTAGGAATTCAACAACGCCAAATTTTTTTTTAAATTTTAATTTTTTGAACTTAATTTAAAGCGAGCAATTCATATTAACAAAAAACATTAAATAGTTTGTCATATTTATTTATATCATCAATTGACAGAGATAAAACTGTCAAAGGACCGAAGAGTCACGGTCAAAATTAAAAGCGTCGCGACGCCCAGCCAAAACCGACGTAAGCGAAAAAATATTTTTTATTGTTTCTTTAGGTCATGTCTATAAGTGTACCAAGTTGGAACAAAATCACCAAGAAACGGCAATAGAAAATGAACATTCCGAAAAACGACCCGACTATTAGCTGTTGTCTGTGGCAACACTTCTACCCAAGCAGCATAGTCAGATTTTACAGCGATCCTATAGCTGTCACAACGATGTGGCAACTACGTTTTTGCTGTAAAGTAGCTAGCTTTATTTAAGCTGCCTTTTTACCTGTCAAATTGTTATGGCAACTTACTTTAATAACCAAGTTGTACTAATGCAAAATTATCTATTAAACTAAAATTTGATCCTCAGCTGCACCAAATGTTCATAATTTTTACTTTTTTTAAACATTTATAGCCAAAAACAAATGCTGCGAACAGCTGAGAATGCCGCGCCTTCTACCGATGTATAGAAAACGATAAATCAATGGCGCCTGCTCCACATTCCACCTTCTTGCAACTGATATTAGTGATATTTTGGAACGCTTATTTGACACTTTGTAGTGGTTGTGGTAATTACTGCGCCTGCGCTATAGCTAAACGTCATTTTGTTGTGGTAATTAACCACTACCACTGCTGTATGCTAAGAATTCATTTCGTTGTAGTTGTGGTTATTTTTCTGGTTAGTTTTAGAGAATTTTGACGTAATTAATTTTAAAAATAATAAAATATTATCAGGTTGCAACATATAAAACACTTATTTTGTAAAATTAAGCCAATATTTTTATTTTTTCTCATCTCTAATTTTTTTTAACAAGTGACAGTTTTTAATGCGTTGCAAAAAATCTGGTAAAATCGATGAGTGGTAATGGTAGTGGTTGTTAAACATATAAAACACTTATTTTGTAAAATTAAGCCAATATTTTTATTTTTTCTCATCTCTAATTTTTTTTAACAAGTGACAGTTTTTAATGCGTTGCAAAAAATCTGGTAAAATCGATGAGTGGTAATGGTAGTGGTTGTTAAACATATAAAACACTTATTTTGTAAAATTAAGCCAATATTTTTATTTTTTCTCATCTCTAATTTTTTTTAACAAGTGACAGTTTTTAATGCGTTGCAAAAAATCTGGTAAAATCGATGAGTGGTAATGGTAGTGGTTGTTAAACACTACCACAGCGGCTGTCAAAGTTGTCAAAATTTTAAGCGTTCCAAAATATCCCTATTTAAGTACTTCTTGCTCTTTCTAGTGGGCAGCGGAAAGAAGGTAGAATGTGAACTACGTGTTGCTTCCAATTCTGCTCTTCTTCGTCGGCCCAAAAAGTATTTTGCTAGTAACTGGTTTTAAATTCTCTTCTATCCACTTCGGGCCATAATTTATTTTATGAAAACAGAAAATTGTAAATGTAAAATTAATATTATTTATTGAAAAATTCATTAATTCACCAAATAGTGCGATACAAATTACGCATAATCCATAACATAGGCATTTTTCACACTTTTGAACAAAATTCCTTACAAAAAGGTTTCCTAAGCCTTAGGAAGTGCAGCATGCGCTTTCGCAGCATAAAAAAAATATTAAAAAAACAGTAATATGCCGATTTTTTGAGGCGCCTGTGATTTAGTGAGTTATTATGATGGGTTTAATAGTGTAATAGCCTTTTTTACGGATTATCATTTTAAAACTTTGTGATATATATTTCCCTTTTCCAATTTTTATTTAGTTATAAAAATATGTTCTTTAATACAATGGCAGCCTGTAAAAAAACTACTGAATTTTTTAAAATGTCGTCTGGTGATATGTCTGTGTCTTTCTCTGTAAATTGCGAAAAAAATATTATTTTCATTTCATAGTGGGGAGCTAGTTTTAATATATATATATTTATAAATATGTTTATATGAATGTACTCTCAAACTTTTACTATTAAAATCATTAGTTTAATATTCCAATAATAATAATAATCGTTTAAAATGTCTCCAAAACAATACCAAAAATATCCTCGGGAACTATCCCAGAAATGTAACAGATTTGTGCCTAGAGAGGTCTTAAATCGACATCTTTAAGACGTACTGGAACGTACGTCTTATTCATATATCATATGCACCGCTTGTTAAAATTTTTGATTTTTTAAAATATTATTTTTAGGCTTGGATATTTGTTTGATTTGATATTTGTTTGGTTGACTGAGTAGTTTACTTTGGTTATTATTGAATGAATATTAATATTGAATATATTAAAATTCTGACCATTTGGTGCAGCTGAGGATCAACTTTTATCGTGACACAATTAACAACTTGGTTATTAAAGTAAGTTTCCATAACAAGTACATTGAATTATTATTGAATGAATATTGTTGTGATATGGGGAAAAAAGAGTACACTTTTAATATAATAGAGTATAGAGTAGAAACCTTTGAAAAAGAGTACTGTACTCTCAAAAAGAGTATAAATGGTCACATATTACTGTTTTTCTTTATTAATTTTTTATAGTTTTACACAATTTTCTGCTTTTTTTTTAAATAGAAGAGAATTTAAAGCCAGTTACTAACAAAACACATTTTGGTCCGACGGCCCAGTGGAATAAAAAAAAAGAGCAAAACTGATGGAAGTAACGCGTAGTTCATATTCTACCTTCTTTCCGCTGCCAATTATTTCCTTCTTTGTCGTATTGAGCAAGAGGGCAATATATTTTCACATTCTGTGATCTGTTAATTATATTTTAAGTCGTATATTTAAATTTAAATCCGCAAATACAGTGGCGCTTCTACGATACTCAAACGAAGGTGTTACAGACTGCGCACGTCTGGGTACCCAGACGCCGGACAACCACGATAAAGCAGGTGAGTGTCTTATAGCGTTATCTGTGTTCCGGGTTTCGTCTATTTGAATCGGTTCGCTATCGAAGGAAAATATTTAGCCAAAAAATCCACTACGAAATTCCACTCAAACACACACAAATACCCTCTCACTTTTTTCTGTAAAGTTTGAAGTAGATATCAGTTGCAAGTAGGTGGAATGTGGACTAGGTGCAATTTATTATCGTAAGTTTTCTATACACCAGTAAAAGGCCCGGCATTCGCAGCATTTGGTTTTATCTATAAATTTTAAAAAAAGTAAAAATTCTATTATAATATACTAAATAACTATTTGGACAGCTGAGGATTAACTTTTATCGTGACACACTTTGTATTAGTAACAACTTGATTATTAAAGTAAGTTGTCATAACAATTTGACAGCTAAAAAAGCAGCTCAAATAAAGCAAACTACTTTACAGCAAAAACGTAGTTGGCGCAACGTTGTGACAACCTAGAGAGGCATGGACTAGGAACTAAGTCGACCTTTCACGCAATGACATGATCTGCTTCACAGATGGATCGAGCCTAGCAGACAAAGAATTGACAGGAGCTGGTCTATTCATAGGAAATACGGAGGTAAAGAAGAGCTACCCACTAGGTCGGTACGCAACGGTTTTCCAGGCGGAGGTATATGCCATACTGGCAGCCGTACGAGAGGAAGAATTAAGGACCGGAGCAGAAGATAAGCTCTACATATGCACGGACAGCCAGGCTGCCATAAAAGCACTTTGTAAACCTACAATTCCAAAAGGACTAGTCCAGGAATTCGCGGACGCTCTCCAGGATCTAGCAGGGGAAAAAGAGGTTGAACTTGTCTGGGTTCCAGGACACATGGGTATCCCAGGTAACGAGATAGCGGACGAGCTTGCAAGGAAAGGGTCAGCTCAAGCATACGTCGGACCGGAACCGTGTCTGGGATTTACTAGAGGTCAGATGAAATCTCCCACCAAGGAATGGACCTATACAAGACTAAATCAGGAGTGGCAATACACAGGGGACGTCAGGCAAGCCAAGGAGCTCATCCAGGGCTTCAGCAAAACAAGAAAGGATTGGTTACTGCGCAGGAAACGAACAGAGTTAGGACCTCTAATAGGAGCCCTCACCGGACACTGCGCGCTCCAAACGCATCTGGTAAGGAAGAAGGTAGTGCGGGACTCAACTTGCGGAGAGTGCTGGAAAGAGGATGAATCCTCACATCACTATCTTGCAAGGTGTCCGGCCTACAGAGGAATCAGAGAGGGAATCTTCGGAGAGGAAGTGTTCGAGACAGAACACCTTCCGACGCTGAAATGGTCGGATATCCTGACCTTTATCCAAAGGACGGGAAGGGGGAAGCTCTGGGGGATGGCGAAAAGGGCTCGCGTAGAGCCTGCCTAGTCGCCGGGCCGGGAGCCCTCCCTTATTCTACTACTACTAACGTTGTGACAGCTATAGGATAGCTGTAAAATCTAAAGTATACAGACGGTGCTGCTTGGGAAGTTATGGCTTATAGATCATTTGGATCGTTATTAAAAGGTAAAAGGGACCTGTTATTAAGGAAACATTC
This sequence comes from Oxystoma pomonae, assembly GCA_963921995.1. Taxonomy (NCBI): domain Eukaryota; kingdom Metazoa; phylum Arthropoda; class Insecta; order Coleoptera; family Brentidae; genus Oxystoma; species Oxystoma pomonae. The sequence goes on from OY998166.1 coordinate 46,672,543, forward strand.
TACTTGAACTAAAATGATAAACATTTCTTCATATGTAAGGATTTCAGATTCTATAACTATAACAAGATGTTGCTTGACCGATTTTACTGCAGACTACCAGAGTCCGCCAAAAAGGGGGGGCAAAGGGGGGTTGAACTGCCAGGGAAGTTTGGGATTTTGCAGCATCTTCCATTCTTCTTCATCTTCAAGTGCCATGCTCTCTTCGAACGTTGGCTATCATCAGCGCAATCTGCACCCTGTCCACTGCTTTTCGGAAAAGTGTCGTAGTACTAACACCATACCATTTTCTAAGATTTTGAAGCCATGATATCCGTCTACGACCCGGACTTCTTCTGCCTTCAATTTTGCCTTTTATTATCAATTTTAAGAGTTTATATTTGTCATTTCTCAAAATATGGCCAAAATATTCAAGTTTTCGTTTTTTGATGGTAAATAAAACTTCAAGCACTTTATTTATTCCATATTAGTTACTCGGTCCATCCAAGATATCCTTAATATTCTACGATAACACCACATCTCGAATGCCTCCAACTTTTTGCACATGGCCTCAGTCAGTGTCCATGCCATAATATAAGATGCTAAAAACATAACACCGAAGCACACGAATTTGGAGAGTGGTATTAAGATCGCGACTACACAACACTCGTTTTGTTTTGATAAAAGATGATCTGACATGTTCAATTCTTGCACGAACTTCTTGCATGTTGTCCCAGTTCTCATTAAGGAGACAACCTAAGTATTTGTATGAATCCACGCGTTCGACTTGCTGCCCATTTACTTCTAACATGCCCCGGGTGTTCTTTTCCTTGGATATGTCCATCCAACTTTTGGCAGCAATTTGATTCAACAACTCTTGTAGGCCTTCCAGCATGTCTGCTATTATGATAATGTCGTCGTCATATCATATGTTGTTGATTTTTATACCGTTTATGGTCAAACCCTCTTCACAGTTATGAAGTGTATTCTCTATTATTTTGTTACTATAGATATTAAACAACAGCGGAGACAATATACATCCTTGGCGTACTCCTCTTCTTATTTGGACCTCTTCGGACAGTTGGCAATCAACCTTTATTTGAGCAGTCTGATTCCAGTATAGATTAGCGATTATCTTTAGATCTCGGTCATCTAGACCAATTTCTTTTAGCGATTCTATGAGCTTTTTGCGTTGGACTCGATCAAATGCCTTCTCATAATCTATAAAACAGGCATATACTGGCACCGACACATCTCTAGACCGCTGAACTAAGACTTGAATGCCAAACAAGGCCTCTCTTGTCCCGAACCCACCACGAAATCCAAACTGCGTGTCACCCATAAAAGATTCGCATTTCCCATAAATTCTTTTGTGTATAATGTTTAGAAATATTTTTAACATATGGCTCATTACGCTGATAGGCGATAATCACTACACTTCTTTGCCGAATGTTTTTTAGGCAGCGTAACAAAGGTTGACTTTAGCCAGTCAGCAGGGATTTTACCGCTACGATAAATTAAGTTAAAAAGTTTGACCAGCGTATTTAGCGAACGTTTTTATTAGCTGCACCTCAATGTATACTTCCTCTTGCCCTACCGCTTTTCTGTTTTTAGCTGAAGATATTGCATGTTTTACTTCCTCTGGCGTTATATCTATGCCTTGGTTTGAGAATTCTTCCGGCTGTTCGGATCGGTTATCGGTAAAGAGATGTTCTATGTAGCTACCCCATTCTTTTAATTTTTCTTTGGTATCAGGTATGATTTTGCCTTGATTGTTCACAAGGATTCCAGCTTATGTTTTATTAAATAATCCGGCCGCTTCCTTTATGTGTTTGTGTAAATTAAAAGTGTCATATTTAGCATCTAGATCTTCTATTTCTTGACATTGCTGTGTTATCCAGTCTTGTTTTGCTGACCTTATCTTGTTTTTTATTGCTCTATTGATTTCTTGATACTGATCGCTGCCTTTTTTACTGCGACTTTTATCCATTAACTCCAGGATTTCATCGGCCATCCAAACTTTCTTTTTATTTCTTGTTTCATCCTTGCCTAAGAGTGTTGTCCAGACCATTTCTGCATCTTGTTCGGTAGACTTATTGATATCTTTAAGCTTTTTGTTAAGTTTCACTTTAAGTTAGTTGCTATCATATTATCTTGAAGTTTGTCCAACCTGGGTCTGGGTTTGTTATTTGGGGGATGATTTTTCTTGAGGGTAAATTTAATTTTCGCCACAACTCGATTGTGATCCGAGCCTACGTCTGCACCAGGATAAGTTTTTGTAGATTTAATAATTTTTCTAAATCGTTTATTAATTAACATAAAGTCTATCTGGTTTCTAATGATATTCTCAGGAGTGTCAGATTTGGAAGTCCAAGTATAAAGGCGTTTAGCTGGAAGTTTAAAGAAAGTATTTGACATGATAAAATCCCTTTCCTGACAGAACTGGAAAAGGCGATCTCCACGTTCATTTGATGTACCAAGACTGTATCTCCCAACAATGTCTTCTCTTGGGGAGTTTCCAAGTTTTGCGTTGAAGTCTCCCATAACAATGGTGATTTCTCTTGTCTGTAAAATTAAGGGCAGTCTGAACTTGGTCGTAGAATGCCTCTACGTCATCATATGAATATTTACTGGTTGGAGCGTATACTTGAATAATATTTACATTAAAAGTCTTAGAGTTTAGCTGAAGAAATATGACTCAATCCGACACAGTAGTAGACATGGTAGTCGTCTATCTGGCATTTACCTGAGTTAGGCCATCTAACCTCGCTAACTCCCAAGATCTCTATGTCCAATCGTTCTATTTCTCTGATGACATTGTGGACTTTTCCAGCCTGAAACATACTTTGTACGTTCCATGTAGCAATCTTCTTCATGACTGGTCCGGAGATGCTTAGCACCCTCTTGTCACTTAAGACCTGCCGGGGACTGAGGGCCTAGGCTTTTGGTTTTCCAGTCATGATGATGATATTTTCTAGGGACGGTAATGAGGTGGTTTCCCGTTGCCTTCCTCATCGCAGCATTAAAACCGTTAAAACAATCCTTGTCACGCCTTTAACTATGTAATTTGTTGCCGTTTTTCTTTCCATATCTAGAAGTACGCCGAACAATTACTTTTAGTGTTACTGCTTCCCAACACTAATTTTCTCGCCATATCTGGCTACCCTCACATAGTTTGGCCTGCAGGTTGCTGCAGTTACCGGGATGTGGCACGTGGAGCCATATGTGAGAGCTGACCGCCCTGTGAGGACCAATTGTTCAAAACCATCTCCAATCTATGACTCTCGATGCAACTATTTTAAACAAGAGATACTACCTCTACAGCGCAGCCCATAAAACCCTACCCGACTTCCATTACCTTGTATAAATATCTATACGCTCCAATAAACTTGGTTCCACAATCTAAATGCAGATAAACAAGCCTACCTTGTCTACTCACAAAGCGTTGTAAAACCCATCCGTAGAAAGACCGGAAACCAGCTCTAAACGCTTTTGTTGCATAGAAAACGAAAAGACAAAGATAAGATTTTTTTTTGTTTTGGCACTTCTATGACGAACCAAAGAGTTAAGTAGGGTAAATGGAGCTGCAAAACATACGCCAGTGTAGAGAGAGGGCTTTGCTTGACTCATGCGCAAGCGCGTTAAGTCACTCATACGAGGTTGTAATGTATTTTGATTTGTTTTCCAACAGGTAAGACATTTAGAATTTTGATGGGACTATGTTCCTGCATGAAAATAATTTTAACGGAACATAATCAACTAAAAGGTCAGTAAATCGATGATTGCTGGGCAATGGATAAAATGAATTGGCATTTCTAACTTACCACCAAGTCGAAGTGTCTTTTTCATCTAAAAATGGACTGAGCTTACGCTGTTTTGAAGGTAACGACTTTTGTTTTATATGAGTAATTTCTTCTGAGAAGGTTGAAACTTACACGAGTTGTACCAGAAGCATTACAGATTGATACAACTTTACACTATGTAGGGAAGAACTATTTTGAAGCTTATTTTTGGCTTTGGAAATAAAGCGCAACATATAAGTACGCAACTTATAAAAAGAAGATTGTTATGCAATAATTTCAACTAGGAAGTTGGAACTTCCTGGAAATTTCGAGACTAATAAACAAGTTTTGCGTTGTTCTGGATTATTTTTAGGTGGTAACTGAAGAGCAATCTCTGTCCAAGTCACGCTTGGCTGGGACAAAAACCTGGAACCATTCCACCGCATACAGCTTTTGGCTATTTCACATAGAAGAAGACTTCTACTGCCTAAATTTGCGAGATTGTTTTCCGAGGCAACGTGGTGCCATTCTGAGGAGGGGATTTTTTCTTGGATAAAGGTGACCCGGTTACTCATGAAAGTAATTCATTTATGAGGGAAAGACTTTATCTAATACAACACTATAGTGGAATCTGACCAAGCATATGATAATATGTGACTAAATGTAAACTTGGCGAGTATATTGGTAAAACATACTGCAAAAGACGTGATAATAAAACGGCGGCACAAACGTTACAGTATAGGCGTCATTATGCTCAAAACGCAAATAAACTACACCACAATAACCTCGCAGATGTGTTTGCAAAACCATGAATTTGATCCGCTTTGTACTAATCCGGGACTATCTTACAAAGTGAGTGAGATATTGATCCTGAAAATTTTTCCCAGAGTCTTGTTATTTCCGGAGACAAGGAATCAACCCAAATAAGCTTCAAATCTCAAAACCTTTGTATAAAATGTTTTAGAAATAAATCGAGTAAAGGTTTACTCCAAAACTTCCCTCGCTCAGAAGAACATATATTATATAAAAAACCGCTACTCATATAGACATGGGTTATATTGGGTTGGTCAGACTTTTCCAGAGTATATCCAGACTTTCCTTGGGTGTACCTACACTGTTCAGGGGTGTATTCAGACTTTTCCATAGTGTACTCGGACATTTTCAGAGTATATATAGGTTTTTCCAGAGTGTATCCAGACTTTTCCAGGGTTTCCCAGACTTTTCCAGAGTGTATCCAGACTTTTCCAGGGTCTTTCCACACTTTTACAGAATATATCTAGACTTTCCAGAGTCTTTCCAGACTTTTTCATAGTGTTTCCAGACTTTTCCAGAGTCTTTCCAGACTTTTCCAGAGTGTTTCCAGACTTTTCCAGGGTCTTTCCAGACTTTCCAGAGTGTATCCAGACTTCTCCAGGGACTTTCCAGACTTTTCCAGAGTGTATCCAGACTTTTCCAGGAACTTTCCAGAGTGTATCCAGACTGTTCTAGGGTCTTTCCAGACTTTTCCAGAGTCTTTCCAGACTTCTCCAGACTTTTCCAGACTTTTCCAAAGTATTTTCCAGACTTTCTAGAGTGTATCCAGACTTTTCCAGGGTCTTTCTAGACTTTCAAATTGTATCCAGACTTTTCCAGGGTCTTTCCAGGCTTTTCCAGAGTATATCCAGACTTTTCCAGGGTATTTTTAGACTTTTCTAGGGTCTTTGCAGACTTTCCAGAGTGTGTCCAGACTTTTCCAGGGACTTTCCAGACTTTTCCAAGGGTCTTTTCAGACTTTTACAGAGTCTTTAAAGACTTCTCCAGACTTTTTCAGAGTGTATCCAGACTTTTCCAGATGGTATCCAGACTTTTCCAGGGTTTTTCCAGACTTTTTTTAGGGTGTATCCAGACTTTTCCAGGATTTTCCAGAGTTTTTCAGATCATATTCAAACTTTTCCAGGGTCTTTCCAGACTTTTCCAGAGTGTATCCAGACTTTTCCAGGGTCTTTCCAGACCTTTCCAGAGCATATCCAGACTTTTCTAGAGTATATCCAGACTTTTCCAGGGTCTTTCCAGACTTTTCCAGGGTCTTTCCAAACTTTTCAATGGTCTTTCCAGACTTTCCAGAGTGTATTCAGTCCCCCCCCCCTGTTAACTCTTGAACGGATTGCACGGAATTTAATGATAACACTTTTGATACTTTTTGACGTATTTTTTATAAGCGTCATATTGACGTAAGTCTATAAGGGCACTAACTACTTTAAAATTTTAAATAGAAAGATGGATCGAGAAATACCTTGTTTAAAAGGTATTTAAGTAATAACTATGTAGAATTTTGTTATGATTAGTGAAGGAGTTTTTGAGTTGGAGTGGTTACAAAGTTGGCGACATATAGACCGACAGACCGATAGACTGACAGACAGAGCGACGGCGTCTAGATTCGTACTTATCACTATTCGAAACCTCAAAATTCGTGGAGGATCATGAAAATCTCGAAGTGCGATTGTTCGATGATTACATTACTTCCCTTTAGCAAGGGAAGTAAAAATGTTACGGGAGTTAAAATGCCTAAGGGCTCAAATATTCAAGTAAATTACGTTTTATACAATAGTTTGCAACACAATTAATGAAAAACTCGTAACAATCTATTAACGGATTCCCCTCAAGACCTAAGACATTTGGTGCTAGTAGATGCGTTGGTGGAAAATCTTCCAAGAGTTTTGGGTTGTTACTACAGCATTTGCGAAGTTGAAAGTCGCCTTCTAACGTTGAATGCATACCAGAAATACCATCTACATATGAATGAGAAAAAATTAACTCTGAAAGAGGGATTCATTCGCGTGCTCGCTTTTGTAAAAAAGCTATTTAATAAATAAAACTAAAATAAACTAAACAAGCGTTTCTGCTAGTATTTTAATTAAATAGAAAATACTAATATGCGACCAATGTGAATTGGAAAGATTTGGAGGCATACTGATTTTTGTTAGGGAATAGGCTAAAAGATGGGATATAATTTTAACAAATACCAGTGAGCATAAAGAGAATAAATTTTGATTTATTTTTTTTTAAATCAATATTTTTTGTTGTCATGTCGGGATGACCGGACCCAAATATAAATAACTAATCTAACGCGTAAAAAAGTTTTTCAAACGATGTCCGTACAAAAAATTGGTTGTCTAGCCTGCGAAAAACTTCATTCTCTCAGGTAGTGATAGAAAAAAAAACTTTTTTTTTATTTGCGGATAGTAAGTAAAATCCTATTTGATAAAAAAATATTTTATGCACTTTAGGATCTAAATTGAGATATTAGCCATAGGAACTAAAATAAAATTCTAGAAAGTAAAATTGAAAAGCAATTCAAACTTTTGTTCGTTGACCTTGCCCAAGTTTATAACTTTTATTTGGGATCGTACTGACTATAAACACTTGCAACAAGAAATCAGCACTTTCAATATTACTACATGTTGTAATCTTATTGGCTGTCAAACAACATAGAAGTAAAATTTGCAAAAGTCTCTCTCAAAATTCAATTTATTCAATTTGCTTTAGGAAACCAGAAAATTTTTTTATTCAATTGAAAACGTCGTAAAGTATACTTAAAGCTTAATTTGGCCTAACTTGTTATTAACAAATTAACCATATACTTACCTACTTTAGTAGTATGTGCTGTAATTTAAACAAGAAAAGTTATATTTTAGTTTCTAAAAATAGGTTTCATTACCTCTTGTATGTATATTCTGACTCAGCTCTAAAGAAATAAACATGGTTTTTGTACTGCAATTTGAAAACATACTCTTTTCCAATTTGGTCTTCTGGTACGGGAGGTCCTATTGAATAACCTAAATATAAAAAAAAATGTGTTTTTTTACTTACAAACATAAAAAAAGTTCACCCTCATTTCATAGTCATATAATATAAACTCTTATGTAAAACCTTATATTATTCAACTAACCAACATAATAGTTTTTAAATAAAAAATTTTCGAGTAAAGGCCTTCACACAAAAACTCGCATAGCATCAGTTTGCAGTGGTATGGTGTTCTAACTCTGGTTCGGGAAATAATAACACCTCATTTTAATTTTTGTATGGGCGCTTTTATTTTGTATATCATATATTCCTCTGTTATTTATAATGTTGCTTGATTTTGCTTCACAAACTAGAACTTTTCGAAAGTGCACAAGGAATGACTAGGTTGAAAACCACAATTAGTGGTCTCAAAAAAATTTGGCTAGACTAATCTACTTAAGTAATATGATCCTAACTTATTTAATAATAACAATGATAATTAATTAATAACTAAAGTACATAGATACCTGGAAAGACCAGGCTCACTACAACTTAAGGAAATTCCCTAAGGCTGATTTTTATTACCATGAAACAATAGCAAAAAAGAGATAAAAAAAAACTTGAAGAAAACAATAAATATATCCCAACAAGCATTTGGACGTTATATTACGTCACGTAGGGCAAGAAATACCTGACGTCGCCTCCGACGTCCATCAGTCTTCCTGAGGACTCGAATTAGCACCTAAGTGGGGAATCAAAATTCGAGTCGTTTCGACGTCGGGTGCTGCACAGTGTTTTGATCAAATATTACGTCAAATTACGTAGACCCACGACCCAAAGTTTTACTGTGCACACCAAGTTTAAACTTATTAGGTAAACAAACACATCCCAATGAACATAATAATGGATGACAATAATTATATAATAATACGTCCGTTTTTACTTTGGGTCGTCCCTGAATTAACGTTAATTTACGTCACTGATAAGTAGCGAGTATCACCAACATTTGGCTACGTCAGTTTTGGTAAGTATCGACGTCACAACTGATGCACTAGTTGTTGGCGACGTCAGGTCTTAGTAAAAAATACGTTGTGTGATGGACAAACCAAATGTCGACCTAAATTTGGGCCAAAACTGACGTCATGTTAGGTTGTAATTAGTCGGAAGTCAGAAAAATGCTGCTTGGGATCGCTCGGTGACTAGTAATTTTTATGAGCAGGAAACCGAATACAACTTTAAATGCGAAGCATGAAAACTACCGCGCTCGCTATCCTCTGGATGTTTCTTAATTCAATAAGGATCCCAATAAAGTAATAACATTTTTTTAATTTTGCCGTGATGGATGAGGATATGTTGTTTGCCCGAACAAGCACCAGCTGTCCTAGCTGAAAATTTTGAAAACGTTTTCCAGGATATTGCCGAGCTCGGCGAGCTGCCTTACCCTTTAAGGTTGCCTCTGCTAAAACCAGTTTATCCTTAACTAATATACTTCGGCATTGGGAGTTGGTCTCACCAAACATTGGGGGAGAAGTTGTGGAGGATCCTCACCTAGCTGTAACTCATTTGGCATAAACCCAATTTATTCATGGATGACAGAGTTTAGGAAATTTCCAAAATTCTTAATTTCCCAAGCCCAGCTCTAGAGGTCGCTTTTATTAAAGGATATAAATTACCTGTAATTGTTTAGTGAAAAGATTTAATATTACCAAAACGTAAATGTCACCTCCTTGGCTATTCTCTCCGCATTGCCACCCTTGTTTTATATACGCCGAAATGTCTGTAGGTGCTATGGTATGCATCTATAAAACTATTCATCAATACAAACGGTAGATTCTTGTCCTTGCGATTCTTACAGAGTTGGGTGTTCTTGGGTTTAGGACAGGGGTGCTTCAAAAGGACACTTGAATTACGCTTACGTTTCGAGTATATTTTTACTCTTCTTCAGAGCTAAAAAGAAAAAGTTTTGGTACACGAAAAAAATTATATGTAAATTAGAATAATTAAAAAGGGGGAAGATCGGTTTTAAAAAAACGTGGTTGTAAAAAGCTAAATAAACTAAAACAATTTAAAATATTGTAAAATATTAAAAATTAACATTTAATTTTTTTTTAATAAATTACTTAAAAACGATTAGTATAGGCATTAGCAATAGGAATAAATAGTATGTTTATCAGCTTACCTATTTACTAGTCTTCTTCTGTCTTTAGATCATAAGACAAATTAAAAATTATTTCAAAAAGAATATTATTCGCTTGTCAGGTACGGCAGGCAACTAAATATAATAAAAACAAATCGTAAGTATTTTAATTAAAAAGACGCGAAGATATCTTTTGTTTTTGCTTGCTTCTTACGTAGGAATGTATAAGTACAGCTGGTTCGAAAAAAATTAATACGACAGTGACAGTTTTGATGACAGATTCACATAATTATAGACTCATTGAAGACTTTCTCATATTTCGATAACCCGCACTCATTAATTTCAAAAGCCACTGTACGTTTCTTTGTTTGTCATTTGTTTCCCTGTGTCAATTTTATATAAATTTATGCCTTGTCAAAATAATAGCAGAAAAAAAACGGGAAATCTATAAAAAGTTGTCCCTTACAAAAGAAAAAAAAAACAAAGTTGGAGCAACAATAGGCAATTACATGTAATGTCATATTGCATTTTGTCGATTCAGTTTTTTTTAATTTAATTTATATAATTTTGTTTTTTTTTTATTTTTATATATATTTTTTGTTTTTTTTTATATTTTTCATTTTTTATTTATAAGCATTATTTTTACCACTACTAACTATTTTGACTACTGGTGCTTGTCATACAATTTCTTAAAATGTTCATGTAAGAAGAGCTAAGACCTTAAACGTCCGTTTTAAAGTTAACTGCATTATTTATTTGGATAAAAATCATTTCACTGATTTTTCGTTTTTTTTAAATTTACTTCTAAATTTAAAACTTTGGGATTTTCGACATCAAAGACGTGCCCCTAAGAGAAATGAAACGACCGCCAATGCTGTTTTGTCATTTTTGTTTTGTTTTTTGTCTTGACAATCAGAATTATGTTGTCGCATTCTCGTCTGTAAGTGTTGTTTGGTTATTTCTATGTAACATTTATCATAATCCTTACATGCAACTTTATAAGTCAAAGTTGTAGTGGAGTAGGGTCCTTCACGCGAGAGTAAATAGACCTAAGGGTTTGGTCATTATAAAATGCCAAATTACAGCGGGTGAAGTTTTCCTTGATAACTCTGCCGACCTGCTCTCTAAAATAGAGAGTTTTAGATTTTTCTGGTTTTTTCAACCGGTGGTTTATGTTCGTTGACAATTTTGTTTATTATGTTGAGTGGATAATTATTTAAAATTAATAGAGATTGTACTTTTTCTAAGTTTTCCGAGTGACTTTTTGACAAAAAGAGTGATTTGACAAGTAATTGAGTAATCTACCAGAGGAGGTCGATTTAGTGTACCAGTTTGTTGATAAAATTCCTGACGAGGGGTCCTTCTTCACCATCATATCGAAAAGAGGTAATTGAAAATCGACCTCGATTTCCATCGTAAACTTGAGTTTGGGGTAATAATTATTAAAGTGGTTCAAGAACTGGTCTGTTTGATCCTTGAGGATTACAAAAAAAATGTCGTCAACATACAGTTTGCAAGCGGGAATGTCAAAATCGATTGTGGACAGCCTATCATATATATCATCAATAAATTTGCAATAGAGGGACTGGCAGGGTTGCCCATCGCAGTGCCTTCTAATTGCATACAAAACTCTTGGTTATACGTAAAAAAAAATCAATTAAACGACCAAACAATTTTTTTGAGATATTTATGTATGCTGATATCATAGACCATCTTTTTAAAATTATAATTAAAACTAAATCTTTAGGGATGTTGCTAAATAATGACACCATGTCAAATGAAACCAAAATGTGATTTTTCGGAATTTCTATGTTTTGGATTTCTGAGACAAAGTCAAAGGAGTCAAAACTGGCACTGTTGTATTAATTTTTTTCGAACCAGCTGTACTTACACATTCCTACGTAAGAAGCAATTTTTCTGATTTTCATATCTATCCGATTCTCTTTATTTTTGTCTTAAAAAAAACACAAACAAAAGATATCTTCGCGTCTTGTTTAATAAAAATATCACCAATAAAAATAATGTGTACGATTTGGTTTCTTGTTATGTACCTAACTACCAAACTGTGAAACAAGATTCAAACATGAATTGAGCAGAAACTTAGTATTTTATTGTTATTACTTCGGTTATTACGTATGTCTCTTTATTTTGATAAAAAAGGAGACACTAAATTTCTGCTTAATTGATGGGTAAACCAAGTATAAGTTAGTTCGTTTAGTTGAATTTTTGTTTTCGGCAAGTTTTTTTTACGTATAACTAAGAGTTTTTTATGCAATTAGAAGATGGGAACCCCCGCCAGTCCCTCTATTGCAAATTTAGTGATGGAAGAATTGTTAAATGATAGGCTGTCCACCATCGATTTTGACATTCCCGTCTGCAAACTGTATGTTGACGACAGTTTTTTTGTAATCCTCAAGGATCAAACATTTCTACGTAAGAAGCAATTTTTCTGATTTTCATATCTATCCGATTCTCTTTATTTTTGTCTTAAAAAAAACACAAACAAAAGATATCTTCGCGTCTTGTTTAATAAAAATATCACCAATAAAAATAATGTGTACGATTTGGTTTCTTGTTATGTACCTACCTACCAAACTGTGAAACAAGATTCAAACATGAATTGAGCAGAAACTTAGTATTTTATTGTTATTACTTCGGTTATTACGTATGTCTCTTTATTTTGATAAAAAAGGAGACACTAAATTTCTGCTTAATTGATGGGTAAACCAAGTATAAGTTAGTTCGTTTAGTTGAATTTTTGTTTTCGGCAAGTTTTTTTTACGTATAACTAAGAGTTTTTTATGCAATTAGAAGATGGGAACCCCCGCCAGTCCCTCTATTGCAAATTTAGTGATGGAAGAATTGTTAAATGATAGGCTGTCCACCATCGATTTTGACATTCCCGTCTGCAAACTGTATGTTGACGACAGTTTTTTTGTAATCCTCAAGGATCAAACAGACCAATTCTTGAACCACCTTAATAATTACCACCCCAAACTCAAGTTTACGATGGAAATCGAGGTCGATTTTCAATTATCTTTATTATCAATTTTATCAACAAACTGTCAAAAACAATTACTTGTCAAATCAACCTTTTTCTCAAAAAGTCGGCTGCATAAAAAACATGCTTTATAGGATATACAACCTAAGCAGTCGGGAATTTCACTTGGAAAACTTAAAAAAAGTACAATCTCTATTAACTTTAAATAATTATCCACTCAAGATAATAAACAAAATTTTCAACGAATATAAACAACCGGTTGAAAAAAAAAATCTAAAACTATCTAATTTCGAGTCCCATATGTCAAGAGTTTATCAGGGTAGGTCGGCAGAGTTATCAAGGAAAGCTTCATCCACTGTAATTTGACATTTTATAATGACCAAACCCTTAGATCTATTTACTCCCTGAAGGACCCTACCCCACTACAACTTAGGTAAAATTTGACTTATAAAGTTGCATGTAAGGATTTTGATAAATGTTACAAGGAATAACCAAACAACACTTACAGACGAGAATGCGACAACATAATTATGATTATCCAGAGAAAAGCCGAAACAAAAATCATTTCTCTCAGGGGCACGTCTATGTTGTCGAAAATCTCAAAGTTTTGGATTTAGAAGTAAATTTTGAAAAACTAAAAATCAGTGAAACGATTTTTATCCAAATAAGTAATGCAGTTAACTTTAAAACGGACGTTCAAGGTCTTCTCAAAGGCTCTTCTCATATGAACATTTTAAGAAATTATATGGGGAGCAACAATAGTCAAAATAGTTAGTACTGGTAAAAATAATGCTTATAAATAAAAAATAAAAAATATAAACAAAATCAAAAAATATATATAAAAAAACAAAATTAGATAAATTAAAAAAAAACTGAACTGAAAAAATGCAATATGACATTACACATTTTTTAGTTTATTCGACAGGTGGCGCACACAGATACTACGTCTCCGCGGATTACAAACGTTTTGTTTTAAATTCGAGAGGTGTGCATGGTGCCTGTGTAGCTTCAATTGCCAGGTACAATCCTATCGGTAGGTGTCTGGATTCTCCATTAGACATTGGAGGCCTGGTCTTAATGAAGTGAGAAACAAAAACGCATTGTCCGATATGCCACGAGTGTAATTTATCTTAAAAAAACAAAAATTAAATGTTAATTCTTAATATTTTACAATATTTTAAATTGTTTTAGTGTATCTCATATGTTTACAACCACGTTTTTTTTTTTAAACCGATTCGCCCCTTTTCAATTATTCTAGTTTACTTATAATTTTTTTTGTTTTTCCAAAAATGTAAACCAAAACTTTGGTGTACAAAAATTTTTTCTTCGTAGCTCTGAAGAAGAGTAAAAATATACTCGAAACGTAAGCGTAATTTAACACCCCCTGTCCTAAACCCAAGAACACCCAACTCAGCACGCACAAAAGACAACGCTCCCCCTCACTATTTTTTTTTATAAAAAATCCCTTCATGAATCTGAAACGACGGATCACCTAAGAACGGTACTCTGTGTTGAAACCGTGACTGGATCAACTGACTAGTTTTGAGCCGACGCAATTCTTTTAAAGTTTCTGGTATTAATTTGAAAAGGGCTAAACGAGCCAGCCGGTCAGACAGGAGTCGGCAGCGTCCGAGATAAGTAATACAGTATATGCCACCCGAAATTTATCCACATTGATTGACATCAACTGTCAACCAGAATTTTCAGTTTGACGTTTATTTTTTTGTTTCTCCCTAGATTTTTGGTCACACTGATTTTGTTTAGTTTAAATTTTATCATGAGTTGATTGTAATAGAAAGTTTTTGAACCATTTTTTTGCCATTTTGTTATTGTTATCGTAAGACAATTGACCACAGTGTACTAGATATGATCCAATACATAAACGTAAATAGTGCGAACTCTACACATGATAGAAGGGACTGGTTATGAAATCTTAAATGAATGAAGCTCAGACATTGTTTGGGGCACAGGCATGGTGGACGCACCTACCCATTGCTCATTTTCAGGGGCACAATATATAGCCGCAAGAGTAGCAAGATCGATAGAAATCTGTTTCATCACAATTCCCTCTAATATTACGAAGTAATTTGTTATTTTAAATCTAAAAACTGCAAATTCATAGCAGCCTTAAGTCTCAAAATCAGAAAGCATTAAGTTTATTATTACAAGCTTTTATTTAACTTCACCTCTCTTATCTATACCTATATGTTTCTCTGTTCGGGTAAAAATCTTTCAACTCAATTTTGAGTAACTTGTAGTCCGATTGAATTCAAACTTGGTACGCGATTATAGTTCCGGTGATAATACAATAATATGGTAATGTTAAGCATTCCCTGGAGGTCCGATTTCACCCCCCTAGTTAGGGGGAGGTGGGTACCTGAGAATACCATATTATTCTATTGCCAACAGAACTATAAACGCATACCAAATTTGAAGACAATCGCATGGTTATAAGTAGGTAAAATTGGTAAGCAAAATATGACCAATAATCGTCCATATTCAATCCACCATATTGAATTTTTAAAATCTGCTCAAAAATTCGTATTCCTTATCCACAAAAACCCTCGAATACCAATTTTGGTTGAAATCGGAAAAACTTAGCCGTTTTCTCCCCTCCAGGGGGTGCCTGATAATATACCATATTATTGTATTGTCACCGGAACTATAATCGCATAACAAATTTGAATTCAATCGGACATGTAGAGGTTAGCCAAAATTGAGTTGCAAGATTTGACCCGAATATATAAACATACAATACATAGAGCTAAAGTTAAATAAAAGCTTGTAATAAAAAATACGCAAAATATAAAGCCGGTCCAGCATTTTTAAACGTATAAATTGAATTTGAATTCATTAATTTTTGGTGACTTCGCTCACCAGTCTGGGTCTCTCTCAGGCATATTAGGTCAGCATCGCGTTTTCTTTGTTATGTTCGGTGTACAAATAAAAACGAATATCATGGCCGCCTTAACAGGCATATTACGTAATAATATTTTTTTTATCTATAAAGTATCTCTGGCATCTTGCTGTTTTATTCTGGTGCATTTGATTGATATGAAAGCATAAAATAAGGGATTATTCAAAGTTAGCAGTGCAGTTATAATGCCGTGGGGGCGTTTGATTTTGGCAACTCAAAAATCTGGTTTTTGTTCTATAGAAAGTGAGTTTTTGGTCCGTGTAAACGAAAGAATGACCTAATAAGTAAACAAACCATTTCTGCAAAGCGAATAGCACACCTAAAAGTTCTTTCTCAATGGACCCGTAGCGTCTTTTAAGTTCTAGAAGTAGGCAGGAAGCATAAGCAACGACGATAATGAAATGGAATAATAATAATGGGAATAATAATAAATAATAATAATGAGATCGCTAAGGAATACAGGCCTTGAGGAAACCTGCAGCAGATGGATAGGCTGCATGCTTGAGTCCATGATTGTAATCACTGAACTGCTAGATGAGACTCTAGCAGTCCGGGTGACAGGGGGCTGTCCGAAGGGAGGAGTTCTCCACTCCCCCTTGCTGTCGAACCTTGTCAATGGGCTTCTAAGGACATTAAAGCAGTTGGGTTTCAAAGTGATAGGATACGCAGATGACCTTGTCATTCTGGTTCCTGGAAAATTCAACACAACAATTAGGGATAGAATGCAACGGGCCCTAAGGACTGTTGAAAAATGGGCTGATCACTAGAAAGAGGAAGTTAGAGGGACTCGGACCTCTAACTCTTGGAAATGAGGAAGTCCAGCTATCGAGAGATATTAAATACTTAGAGGTAATACTGGACTCTAAGCTAACATGATAAAGAAAGCGGAAATCACCCTGGCGGAGATTAGACGCTTACATGGAAACCAGTGGGGACTCAAACCACACATGGTACACTGGTTGTACAAGACAGTGGTAATACCATCTATCAGGTATGCATCTCTGGTTTGGTGGCCAAAAGTAACCCAACAGACTGTGATGCTTAGACTAAGCAGGGTGCAAAGACTTGCTTGCCTCAGCGTTACAGGTACAATGAGATCTACACCAACAACTTCAATGGAGGTGCTCTTAGACCTTCCCCCACTTCACTTGGTGATACAGGGAGAGGCAAAGATCGGATTCTATCGGCTCCAAAAAACTATGAACCTACAGACCAGAATGCATAATAGAGAGGAGAGGTTTCTAAACATATCAATCCTACACATGAGATCAGACCAGATGTCATCTAAGCACCTGTATGGACCAACTCTAGAAGTAATTATACATGATAGAGTAGTGTGGTCAGGAGAAAAAAAACCCGCTGCCACAGGAAGGACTGATCTGGTACACAGACGGATCAAAAACTGACGAAGGCAGTGGGGCAGGAATATTCAGGGAAAGACCTAGGAGAGACCTGTATTTCTCACTGGGATCGTACCCGACAGTATTCCAAACAGAAATCTTTGCCATCCTAGAATGTGCAAGAGAGAATAATAGAATGGGTAACACAACAAAAGACATCTTATAATTGGGGGTAGTTAAACTAGATCCAATATTGAATGGGGGACTACTTGATTAAGGACCTGTACAAACTTGAGCAGGGGATAAAATTAATGGAATGGTTAGCCTAGGAACTAAGAGGGTGCACAATAAGCCAGTAATGGCTGCAGTGCAGTGACTGTGGCTTCGAGAGGTGTGCATGGTGCCTGTGTAGCTTCAATTGCCAGGTACAATCCTATCGGTAGGTGTCTGGATTCTCCATTAGACATTGGAGGCCTGGTCTTAATGAAGTGAGAAACAAAAACGCATTGTCCGATATGCCACGAGTGTAATTTATCTTAAAAAAACAAAAATTAAATGTTAATTCTTAATATTTTACAATATTTTAAATTGTTTTAGTGTATCTCATATGTTTACAACCACGTTTTTTTTTTAAACCGATTCGCCCCTTTTCAATTATTCTAGTTTACTTATAATTTTTTTTGTTTTTCCAAAAATGTAAACCAAAACTTTGGTGTACAAAAATTTTTTCTTCGTAGCTCTGAAGAAGAGTAAAAATATACTCGAAACGTAAGCGTAATTTAACACCCCCTGTCCTAAACCCAAGAACACCCAACTCAGCACGCACAAAAGACAACGCTCCCCCTCACTATTTTTTTTTATAAAAAATCCCTTCATGAATCTGAAACGACGGATCACCTAAGAACGGTACTCTGTGTTGAAACCGTGACTGGATCAACTGACTAGTTTTGAGCCGACGCAATTCTTTTAAAGTTTCTGGTATTAATTTGAAAAGGGCTAAACGAGCCAGCCGGTCAGACAGGAGTCGGCAGCGTCCGAGATAAGTAATACAGTATATGCCACCCGAAATTTATCCACATTGATTGACATCAACTGTCAACCAGAATTTTCAGTTTGACGTTTATTTTTTTGTTTCTCCCTAGATTTTTGGTCACACTGATTTTGTTTAGTTTAAATTTTATCATGAGTTGAGTGTAATAGAAAATTTTTGAACCATTTTTTTGCCATTTTGTTATTGTTATCGTAAGACAATTGACCACAGTGTACTAGATATGATCCAATACATAAACGTAAATAGTGCGAACTCTACACATGATAGAAGGGACTGGTTATGAAATCTTAAATGAATGAAGCTCAGACATTGTTTGGGGCACAGGCATGGTGGACGCACCTACCCATTGCTCATTTTCAGGGGCACAATATATAGCCGCAAGAGTAGCAAGATCGATAGAAATCTGTTTCATCACAATTCCCTCTAATATTAGGAAGTAATTTGTTATTTTAAATCTAAAAACTGCAAATTCATAGCAGCCTTAAGTCTCAAAATCAGAAAGCATTAAGTTTATTATTACAAGCTTTTATTTAACTTCACCTCTCTTATCTATACCTATATGTTTCTCTGTTCGGGTAAAAATCTTTCAACTCAATTTTGAGTAACTTGTAGTCCGATTGAATTCAAACTTGGTACGCGATTATAGTTCCGGTGATAATACAATAATATGGTAATGTTAGGCATTCCCTGGAGGTCCGATTTCACCCCCCTAGTTAGGGGGAGGTGGGTACCTGAGAATACCATATTATTCTATTGCCAACAGAACTATAAACGCATACCAAATTTGAAGACAATCGCATGGTTATAAGTAGGTAAAATTGGTAAGCAAAATATGACCAATAATCGTCCATATTCAATCCACCATATTGAATTTTTAAAATCTGCTCAAAAATTCGTATTCCTTATCCACAAAAACCCTCGAATACCAATTTTGGTTGAAATCGGAAAAACTTAGCCGTTTTCTCCCCTCCAGGGGGTGCCTGATAATATACCATATTATTGTATTGTCACCGGAACTATAATCGCATAATAAATTTGAATTCAATCGGACATGTAGAGGTTAGCCAAAATTGAGTTGCAAGATTTGACCCGAATATATAAACATACAATACATAGAGCTAAAGTTAAATAAAAGCTTGTAATAAAAAATACACAAAATATAAAGCCGGTCCAGCATTTTTAAACGTCTAAATTGAATTTGAATTCATTAATTTTTGGTGACTTCGCTCACCAGTCTGGGTCTCTCTCAGGCATATTAGGTCAGCATCGCGCTTTCTTTGTTATGTTCGGTGTACAAATAAAAACGAATATCATGGCCGCCTTAACAGGCATATTACGTAATAATATTTTTTTTATCTATAAAGTATCTCTGGCATCTTGCTGTTTTATTCTGGTGCATTTGATTGATATGAAAGCATAAAATAAGGGATTATTCAAAGTTAGCAGTGCAGTTATAATGCCGTGGGGGCGTTTGATTTTGGCAACTCAAAAATCTGGTTTTTGTTCTATAGAAAGTGAGTTTTTGGTCCGTGTAAACGAAAGAATGACCTAATAAGTAAACAAACCATTTCTGCAAAGCGAATAGCACACCTAAAAGTTCTTTCTCAATGGACCCGTAGCGTCTTTTAAGTTCTAGAAGTAGGCAGGAAGCATAAGCAACGACGATAATGAAATGGAATAATAATAATGGGAATAATAATAAATAATAATAATGAGATCGCTAAGGAATACAGGCCTTGAGGAAACCTGCAGCAGATGGATAGGCTGCATGCTTGAGTCCAGGATTGTAATCACTGAACTGCTAGATGAGACTGTAGCAGTCCGGGTGACAGGGGGCTGTCCGAAGGGAGGAGTTCTCCACTCCCCCTTGCTGTCGAACCTTGTCAATGGGCTTCTAAGGACATTAAAGCAGTTGGGTTTCAAAGTGATAGGATACGCAGATGACCTTGTCATTCTGGTTCCTGGAAAATTCAACACAACAATTAGGGATAGAATGCAACGGGCCCTAAGGACTGTTGAAAAATGGGCTGATCACTAGAAAGAGGAAGTTAGAGGGACTCGGACCTCTAACTCTTGGAAATGAGGAAGTCCAGCTATCGAGAGATATTAAATACTTAGAGGTAATACTGGACTCTAAGCTAACATGATAAAGAAAGCGGAAATCACCCTGGCGGAGATTAGACGCTTACATGGAAACCAGTGGGGACTCAAACCACACATGGTACACTGGTTGTACAAGACAGTGGTAATACCATCTATCAGGTATGCATCTCTGGTTTGGTGGCCAAAAGTAACCCAACAGACTGTGATGCTTAGACTAAGCAGGGTGCAAAGACTTGCTTGCCTCAGCGTTACAGGTACAATGAGATCTACACCAACAACTTCAATGGAGGTGCTCTTAGACCTTCCCCCACTTCACTTGGTGATACAGGGAGAGGCAAAGATCGGATTCTATCGGCTCCAAAAAACTATGAACCTACAGACCAGAATGCATAATAGAGAGGAGAGGTTTCTAAACATATCAATCCTACACATGAGATCAGACCAGATGTCATCTAAGCACCTGTATGGACCAACTCTAGAAGTAATTATACATGATAGAGTAGTGTGGTCAGGAGAAAAAAAACCCGCTGCCACAGGAAGGACTGATCTGGTACACAGACGGATCAAAAACTGACGAAGGCAGTGGGGCAGGAATATTCAGGGAAAGACCTAGGAGAGACCTGTATTTCTCACTGGGATCGTACCCGACAGTATTCCAAACAGAAATCTTTGCCATCCTAGAATGTGCAAGAGAGAATAATAGAATGGGTAACACAACAAAAGACATCTTATAATTGGGGGTAGTTAAACTAGACCCAATATTGAATGGGGGACTACTTGATTAAGGACCTGTACAAACTTGAGCAGGGGATAAAATTAATGGAATGGTTAGCCTAGGAACTAAGAGGGTGCACAATAAGCCAGTAATGGCTGCAGTGCAGTGACTGTGGCTTGCCACCTGGCAGGTTGGAGTCACAATCGAGGGAATTTAGTCGGTAGTAATCCGACACTACCCGGGCTCTCCTGGTAAAGGAGAAATGACTCTGGCAGGAAAGTAGTTCGGGCGTCTTATGCAAGATTTCCCCTTGATACCCTTGAAAAAAAAATAAGCAACGACCCTGCGTCGACCCTTCACCTCCTGGACAAAAATCGCAGCATATCCTATGGCACTGGCATCGGTCTGCACGTCAAACGGTAAGTTGATCAGGGTGGTACAGCAGAGTGTCGTTTTTTAGTAAATTTTTCAGTTTTTGAAAGCACGCTCCTCGTTGTCCGTAACAGGGCTGTTAAAGGCGTGGAAAACTCTGTGAAAAAACCCTGTCGTACTGGCAAAGCCTCAAAAACAAATTCCTTAATTCCTTGTATTCTGTCTAGATCGGCTTAGTGATGTCCCCGGTAACAATATAACCGATTTCCGTTTGGAAAAAATTGCATTTTTTAAGTTTTATCGTCAAACCGGCCCTTCTTAATCGTGAAAAACCCAAATCTACTTGGTTCTATGCTAGAACTTGCCAAAAGTATCCACGAAATCGTAGTTTTTGTCATCATTTCCTATTTTTTTTAAAACATTATTTAAACTATATAAAAAAAATCAATTAAAATTGAATTTCATACAAACGGACAGGTGCGAAAGTTGGTATTTTTGCAGAATTATCTGAGTTCGTCACAACATCATAACAAAATTTTGTCAAATGTATATGTTTTTGTCCTAATTGAGGTACAAAGATAACTAAAAATTAGTATTAACATTTTAGAAAGTAAAATCCAAGTATAATTTAAAGTATGTATTGCATTTATTGTATGCGTATAGGTGCAAACGTCAATTTCAGAACTTTATTTATTGATTTCGAATTAAAATTTTATTACAATGAATACAGTGGATCACATTTTATTTATATTAGGTTGTCAACTATTTATAAAGATTATGTTGGGAATTTGGAACCTTTGGTTGCACTAAAACAAAATTATGATTGTTTTCCACAAACCAAAACTACACTTTTTTTGCACTCGACGCGCGTTTCGCTAACAACTTTAGCATCATCAGGAGACGATAAACAATGGTTTGTGGAAAACAATCATAATTTTGTTTTGATTTATAAAGATAATTAAACTTTAGTCAGGGTCTCAACTACAATGGTTCTTAAAAAAAGGAATGACTGTATGATTTTAAGTTTCTTTACTTACGGCAACCAAATGTCAGCATTTAAAAGCCACATCACAAGACTATCTCAAACCCCTCTCCCAATAAAATCAGTACCAGAGGCGTACAAATACTAGATCTGTTTTTCTTAAAATTATGATTTCTACATTTACTGCAATATTACTGGTAAAGAAAAATTACCGTAAATAATTGGTACCTACTTAAAATCTGTCAATGTTTATTTTTTTTCTCAGCATTGCACTTAATTATTAAAAAGTTCAGAATAACAAAGTTTCTATTTTAATTTTAATACCTAATATACTTAGTATAATATATTGAGCCTTAAATGGGACACTTAATTTTTTTTTTAAATTGGTCCAAAAATCATAAAAGAAGGCTATTTTTTATATTTTAGTAGGCCAATTATTCCATATTTGTCACATAAAATAAGGTTGGCCATAACAATTGCTGTCAAGATTGATAACTTTTTTGGAAGAATTTCGTGAATGTTTGTCGAATAAAAATGTTAATGTAAAGTTGAAGTACGGTTTTTTTTTTGCACGAAAATAGACATTTTTGCTTCAACCCCCTTTCAAAAATGTTAATGTTTACTTCAAAATTTTGTTGCAAAACAAGATCTGTTTTCTTTAGCTGTTTTTAATATCGATAATCATGCACCCGTATTGATTGTCGGTAATTTGCACTAGTGCACAATTATCACTTAATCTTGCTCTGGTAGATTAATATTTACAACTAAAACTTGCCATTTTATGCTATTAATAAGTTCGTTTTGACATGGTTTGGACAGATAAATAAAGTTTTCAATAAAAAACATTATAAATACATTTTAGGAATTGCTTTGTTCCGAATTTTTATCCAAAGCAGTTTAAATTTTCTTTAAATAACAGTTTTATCTACTAGCTTCTCAGAAAATTACATTTTCGACCCGCATGAGGGGCTAATTGTCACTTTACCTCCCTAGGGAGTTTTGCAAATTTTACCTCCCTAGGGAGTTTTGCATATTTTACCTCCCTCCAAGAGTTTTGCTTACTTTACTCCACCGTACCGCGTATAGATCATGGCTGCAAAATGAAAATAATTAAAAATCGGTGCTTTAATTGTTGTTACTATAAGTATTATTAGATGGTAGATAAAATCAGATACATGCCACTGGGGTAAAATGCACCTTTGTTTTTTTTGCCCTCCTACACTTAGAAAAAACTCGGTTTGACATAACTCAAATATGGGGTTTCCTAGCTCAAAGCGTGTTGCAAATAGGGAACAGCTCAGACCTGTGTATTACGACAGCCCAATCAACTGAGTTCTGATGATCTTCCGTTCATGAGTCATGCACGCCACGAATAGGGGTTAAATTTACGCAATTATTTTTTGTGGTTCGGAAAACTCATAAAACTATAACTACTACAACCCTTATTCTGGGCTACATAAACCTACAATTAGAACTCGACTTTCTATTACCACCAGTAAACTCTAGGTTTCCAGAACCCAAATTCTGGGCTACTAGAACTCGACTTTGGACTGCCACGACTCCAACTCTGGGTCCCACAACCCAAATACTACACTCCACTCCATAAGGAGTAGTTTATAGGCATAATGGGGCCGATTCTTAGGCAAACGACGAAATTCTGGCGTGTCAGTTATGTGGCAACGCCGGCTCTACCAAATGCGTCTGTATCATACCGAGGATGAAACCATCAAGTTGGCCATGACCGAAACCTCTGACTCCTAAATGTCAAAATCACTTTTAGGTTATATTTTTATTAAAATTTCTGTTTCATTTTTAAAGAAAATGTGTTAAGAAAGACCAGACTAGGTGTAGATTTGCCACAGATGGACCAACAAAATTACAAAGAAATATTTTGGGAATGCCAGCCATATTTACAGTAAGTCGCAGGTTAGATTAGTCTTAAATAAAAGCCTTTTCACAGTTGTACCTGGTCCCGTATTCTCGTAGTTAAAAACGCTAAGCATTTTCAAGAACTATAGGCAAAACAGCAAGTGGTTGGTAGAGGTTTTGTAAAAAAGTTAAGAGCTGCTTAAAGCGAATGGAGAACCGCAAGCTATTGCAGGGTGTTTTGCGATTCCTTTTGGAAAGCACTTAGCGTTTTGCATTACGAAAGTAAGTAATTTATTTTACTATGTGTATTTTTATTAAAATTTTAGAGGATCCTAGGTACATAATCAGCATTACTTATACTATTTTATTATTATTTATGTAGAATATTTGCACGTGTAAAAATAAAAGCAGGGCGTCCCGGATTTGGTACCTATTTATTAAGTCAAATGATCTGATATTACCCAATTTTTAAAATTAAAGCACGTATATTATTTTTATTCTTTATCGTTCTCTTAAGAAACCAAAGAAATCTTTAAAAAAAATGCATCTTCTAGCAGGAGTAAAGCTTTTAGTATATTTGTACTTTTTAAAAACAGCACCTTTCCAGCTAACCCGACCCACTTTTCTTAAAATATTTTACAAAAAACAAGAAAAAGATCAAAGTTATATTTTAAATTTAAAATAATTGTCTGCAGTACTTTAAAAAAATTATATATAGAGGGTATAACAGAATCGAAAACGTGTAAAAGATAGCAGTTTTAGGAAAACAACAACAAACAAATCCTGAGACTAGATATCACCCCAACCCAAACGACTTTTTTTTATTAAAGATTTTACAAAAAACATAAAAATAATAGAATTATTGCAAACAATTATAATACAATTTTAATAAATTTTTATCAAGAGCATTTGAACGTGTAAAAATGTAATTATCTAGAATTAAGACTGTGTAAAAATGTAATTTTTATTGATATAATAAAATCTAGAATTAAGACTAGGGATCTTCCCGAGGAATAATTGCTCTTGATCTTAAATAAAAACAAGTTTTGCTTATAAAAACTTACCAAGCACAAAATCTACTAAACCGCCCCCCCCCCCTCTGTATGAAGAACAATATTTAGTTTTTTTTATTTTTTTTAGGAAAACTACTGAGTTGGACTACCTCGACAACAATGATCTACTATATTTAAAGGCAATTATAAGGAGGAAGAATAGTAGGTACATGTCATTTCGGATTAGGGTGTAGTATCAATATTTTATCTTAAAATTTTTAGTTTTTGGACAAGTAAAACCGTGCCCCAATTAAAAAGCGTCGAGAGATTAAAAACCACTTCCTGAGTCTTGAGGTGTACACACTATTTTATGCTTTAGGAAAAGATTTCTAGTAGTAAAATATACTCTCGGAAAAAGTAATCCTCGGGAAACAAAGTAAAAAATTAATCTGTAATAATTTAATGATTTCTAGTAAGTAGTAAAATTTATTCCTTGGGAACAAAAATAGAATAGAATAGAAATAAAGTAAAAAATTAATCTCCAGAAAATACAGTAAAATTTAATTATTCATTACTTAAAAACAGAAATTAAAAGGCTACTTTTATTCTGTAAAGCACATAAACATGTTGTTAGGGAATATCAGGGAAAAATCAAACAATTTTTTAAAAAATATGAGAAGCTCTGAAAATAATTTCATTGGTTAAAAAACTTGATCGCCATATTTTTTTTTACCCCCTCATTTTTCTGAAATTTTACATCTACAGGAATTAAATCATTTATTTTTTGATCATTTTAAAAATTAAATTCGTAAAATAATAGCGTCCAAGAAGCTAGCAGCGCAACCCTTGATTTTTTTTATTCCAACCTCTATAGCGAATTGAAGTAATTTAGTGCTAATTCTGTATGGACAAAAATTAAAGCTAGCTTTTTAAAAAAATTGGCACATGCGATACAATATTTTGAGAGAAGTCAGCATCGTATGCGATTACAATCTAATAAAAAAAAATCGAATTAAAAAACAACCATATAATAAAATCTGATTTATTTCTTCATAGTTATATCACATAATTTAAAAAAATGCGGCTTTGTCTTTTTAGGCAAAAAATATACAGGGTGAGTAAAAAAATATTGACTGAAGTAATTATAGTTGGCAACGAGATATATATGAAAATCACAAATCACTTATTCCTCAGTAGTTGAGGCGGACAAACAAAATATTCATGACCAGAATCGGACTTTTCCTTAGGCATTGTGCTTAATATGCAAGTTGGATGGATTATTATTAATATAACAATAATAGTTAATTTAAAATGCGCGTCTGCTTACTTGTAGGCACAATTTTATTGCAGACCCTTTTTTGCTGCCGGGATTATTTTCTTCAAAATAGGTATTATAGAAGTCAATCGATAGTGATAATAAAAATTGTTTTGCGTTTGTCCATATATCTCGGAACGGACATCACAGAACTTTTAATTTGGCAGAAAAAATATACAGGGCCAACAAAATATTGCCAACAGATTTTTAATGTTTAGTTAAAGATTAAAGCGTCATCATAAATTTTTTAATAAAAGTGTGTTTTACCCACTTTTAACCGAGCCTACCTACATATTTGCGTGATCATGTAGAAGATACAAATCAAAAAAGTTATTAATTAGTGACAACTAATGACCACAGTAACTTTAGTTTGACCTGTGTTTAACTACAACACACAAAATAATATTTAAAAAAAAAACAAGGACTGAACTATCAATATTCCATATCGACAATTTGTTTAACTACCGATTAGATAATTTCTTTAAACCGTCTTTCCCATTTTATTTTTAAATCAAAGTACGGGGCAAATTTTAAATTTTTACTTTTTGAAATTTCAATGGGAGGAATCTTATTATGTTTAAAAGTAAATGTTAAAAAGTGGAAGGTTATAATAAATTGGTCCCTGCACCTTAAAAAAGTTTGATATATCAGGTAGTCAAAAAAATTGGTGAAATGGTTCATTCTTCCATAAAATTTAAATATATTAGAAACTAAGGAAGTTAAATTTTTGTAAGGTTTAAACACGGATCACCTACCAACCGGTACTCTGTGGTTTAAATCTCAAAATTTAACACCTTTTCTATTTCTTCTTTCAGATTAGCAGTGCCCAAGCTTATCAGAAAATATGCAAGCAATTGGTGACCATCAAAATGTAACTTAAAGTAAATCTACTTTTAAATTTTGATAAAAATATATGTAAACAGTTGGCAATAAATAAAATAAACTAATTCAATATTATGTTTTTGAGTTATAAAATTTGGTGAAACTAATAGTTTCACTAAATTATTATTTCCACCCAAATAATGTATTATTAAAGTAAATTTTTTTAAAAAGTAGGTAAAGTAAATTTCATTCAACATTTCATGACTATTTAGATGCCTTTATATATACATATCACAGTTTTAAGATATGTCCTTTTTTTGTGCATTTTTGGTAATAGAATTTTAAAAGAATAAAACAAGAAATTTTAAGGAAAGGTGTAAAAGGGTACCTATGGATGTCATTTACCGTGCGAAATTTTGTATACTTTTATTACCGGAAGTTTGGGCGTCGGCAAAAGAAAAATTTTGGAAGAAACCAACTCAACCTTATTATTGTATTGAACCTTACGCACTAAAACAAAAATTAAGCGAATCTACCAACTAGCTAGCTGCTAGCGCCCAAACGGTCGGCGTCTAAATATCCGAAGTTCAAAAGTCCTGTATTGGCATTTGCTTAACTATTTTATCTAATTTTTGTGGTTCAACATTCCTCCCTAATTTTGTTATTCTAGGTAATTCAAAAATAAAATATTTTTTTTGATCTTCAAGTCGTAAAATTTAAATAAAAACTTCACTTTTCTTGCATCAGATATCTAGAATAGCTACTAGTTTTGTCTTTGAAAAATATCAGGTGAGGGTGTAGCTTGAAATTAATCTATCCCCCTTTCCATGCATTTAGGACAAATATTCGAGAAGCTATTCACCATAGTGATTTATTCGTTATAAACAGGAATCCCCAATACTGAACGAAATGTCGCGTCAGAAAATCTGTCACCAAAAATACACGACAAAATATTTGACGAAAACGGCCTACTAGATTTCAAAATTCTGTCAATTTAAACCTCTAATTCTGCCAGTTTGAACCTCTACGAACAAAATATGGCAACACCGGGAAGGGATGAAAATCGTCATGATACCGTTTAAAAATCCGGCCGGCTTCTAGTGGGCTCAAAGTATTACGCTAATTTCATTAATAAAAATTATAGTAAATCATAAATTTAAGTATTTAATCATCTCTAGCATCATTTAGCTTTTTTTTGTATGGGCAGAAAACTATTTTTAAACCCTTTCTTAATTAAAAAGTAATTCACAATTTAGGGACTGCAGGAACATACTCCAATTAGATGACATTTGTTATCACAAAATGACTAGAAAATGGCGAGTGGAAATGTTTTCATTTGAAAATCTTTATGAAACCCCCCAGGTGGTCGATTCTTAGGCAAACGCCAGAAATTATGACGCGACAGAATTTCTGACGTGTCAAAAGATATTGAAGTATTTCACAGTGATAATAAATTACCTGATATACCTATATTTAGTATAATTTTCATTCCTTATACTTGATTACACATTTTTTCATCGAGCACACATTATTTTCGTGTAACTTT
Organism: Oxystoma pomonae; assembly: GCA_963921995.1. NCBI lineage: Eukaryota > Metazoa > Arthropoda > Insecta > Coleoptera > Brentidae > Oxystoma > Oxystoma pomonae. Next base: position 46,701,225 of record OY998166.1, read on the forward strand.
AAGGGGTTTAATAAAGATTTTCAAATGAAAACATTTCCACTCGCCATTTTCTGGTCAGTTTGTGCTAACAAATGTCATCTAATTGGGGTATGTTCCTGCAGTTCCCAAATTGTCGATTTCTTTTTAATTAAGATAGAGGTTAAAAATAGTTTTCTGCCGATACAAAAATTAGAAAAAAACTAAATGATGCTAGAGATGATTAAGTACTTAAATTTATGATGTACTTTAATTTTTATTAATGACATTTGCTTAATACTTTGAGCCCACGAGAAGCCGGCCGGATTTTTGTTGGCATGTTTTGTTCGTAAAGGTTCAAACTGGCAGAATTTTGGAATCTAGTAGGCCGTTTTCATCAAATATTTTGTCGTGTACTTTTGGTCACAGATTTTATGACGCGACATTTCGTTCAATATTGGGGATTTCTGCAAGTTTATAACGAATAAATCACTATAATGAACAGCTTCTCAAATTTTTGTCCTAAACGCAGGGAAAGGGGGATAGATTAATTTCAAGCTACACCCTCACCTGATATTTTTTAAAGACAAAAGTATCTGATACAAGAAAAGTTAGGTTTTTATTTAAATTTTACGACTTGGAACATCAAAAAAAAATTATTTTATTTTTGAATTACCTAGAATATCAAAATTAGGGACGACGGTTAAACCACAAAAATTGGGTAAAATAGTTAAGCAAATGCCAATACAGGACTTTTGGGCTTTGGACATTTAGGCGTCGACCGTTTGGGCGCCAGCAAAGAAAAAATTTAGAATTTTATCAATATTTAACCGAGTTGATAGATTTGCTTTATTTTTCTTTGTTTTAGTGCGTAAGGTGCAATAAAATAATAAGGTTGAGTTGGTTGCTTCCGGAAATTTTCTTTTGCCGACGCCCAAATTTCTGGTATCCAAAGTATACAAAATTTCGCACGATAAATGACATTCATGGGTACCCTTTTACACCTTTCCTTAAAATTTCTTGTTTTATTTTAGTCTTTAAAAATTCTATTCCAAAAAATGCACGAAAAAAAAATACATATCTTAAAACTTTGATAAAAGGCATCTAAATAGTACTTACATGAAATGTTCTGTGCGCAAAATTTACTTTACCTACTTACTACTAATATCCACGTTAATGATTTTTAAGTGGCAAAAATGTTACTTTAATAATAAATTATTTGGGTGGAAATAATAAATTAGTGAATTGGTTTATTTTATTTAATATATTACATATATTTTTATTAAAATTTAAAAGTAGATTAGAAACATTTCATCAGGAAATCAATTGCTTGCATATTTCCTGATAAGCTTGGGCACCGCTAATCTGAAACAAGAAATAGAAAAGGTGTTAAATTTTGAGATTTAAACCTTACAAAAATTTAACTTACTTAGTTTCTAATATATTTAAATTTTATGAAAGAATGAACCGTTTCAAAAATTTTTTTGACTACCTGATATATAAAACTTTTTTAAGGCGCAGGACCAATTTATTATAACCTTCTACTTTTTAACATTTATTTTTAAACATAATAAGATTGCTCCCATTAAAATTTCAAAACCTAAAAATTTGCTTAGTACTTTGATTTCAAAATAAAATGGGAAAGACGGTTTAAAGAAATTATCTAATCGGTAGTCAAATAAATTGTCGATATTGTGAGTGATAGTCCAGTCCTTCTATGATTTTTTAAAATATTATCTTGTGTGGTGTAGTTAAACACAGGTCAAACTAAAGTTACTGTGGTCATTAGTGGTCACTAACTAACGTAAAAATCGGACTATTGAATAACTTTTTTGATTTGTATCTTCTACATGATCACACAAATAGGTAGGTAGGCTTGGTTGAAAGTGGGTAAAACACACTTTTATTAAAAGCATCAAAAAATGACGTTTAAGAATTTTAGGATGACGCTTTAATCTTTATATTTTTTTTGCCAAATGAAAAGTTCTTTTATCTCCGAGATATATGGATAAACGCAAAACAATCTTCATTATCACTATCCATTAACTTCTATAATACCTATTGTGAAGAAAATAATCCCGGCAGCAAAAAAGCAGAGGCGCATTTTAAATTAACTATTATTTTTGTATTAATAATACTTTGCATATTAAGCACAGTGCTTAAGGAAAAGTCCGATTCTGGTCATGAATATTTTGTTTGTCCGCCCCAACTACTGAGGATAAGTGATTTGTGATTTTCATGTATATCTCGTTGGCAACTATAATTACTTTAGTCGATATTTTTTTACTCACCCTGTATATTTTTTGCCTAAAAAGACAAAGCCTGATTCTTTTTTAAATTATAAGATATAACTATGAAGAAATAAATCAGCTTTTATTATCTGGTTGTTTTTTTTTAATTCGATTTTTTTTATTAGATTGCAATCGCATACGATGCTGACTTCTCTCAAAATATTTTATCGCATGTGCCAATTTTTTTAAAAAGCAAGTTTTATTTTTTTTCATACAAAATTAGCACTAAATTGCTCCAATTCGCTATACAGGTTGGAATTAAAAAAATCAAGAGTTGCGGTGCTAGCTTCTTGGACGCCATTATTTTAAGAATTTAATTTTTAAAATGATCAAATAATAAATCACTTAATTCCTATAGAAAATATTGCGAAAAACAGTAGTTAAAGAATATTACTCTTCATTAACAGAGAAGGAGACTTTGTCTTTTTAGTTAAGAAAAAATACAAACACTGTTATTGGGATGCAAAAGCAATCTTGGGTTTGTGCAAAACGTCATGAAGTCTGAGAGGGATGTATTCGCCGGGGTATTCCTCTTAACACTGAAGCAATTATTCCAATTTTTTCGAAATCGTTACAAAATTAACGGTAAATAATAAATTTCAAACGAGCTTTCAAACATCTTGGGGACAGATGTAAAAACAACAAAAAACTAAAAATTTCAGAAAAATGGGGGAGTACAAAAAAATATGACGATCAAGTTTTTTTAACTAATAAAATTATTTTGAGAGCTTCACATATTTTTTTGAAAATTGATTGACTTTTCCCTGATATTCCCTAACAACATGTTTATGTGCTTTAGAGAATAAAAGTAGCATTTTAATTTCTGTTTTTAAGGAGTGAATAAGGGCATTTAATCCCCAGGATCAAATTTTACTCTATTTTCTGGAGATTAATTTTTTACTTTATTTCTATTCTATTCTATTTTTATTCTCAAGAATTAAATTTTACCACTTACTAGAAATCATTAAATTATTATAGATTAAATATTTACTTTGTTTCTCGGGGAATAAATGTTTGCTTTCCTTCCCGGGGATTAAATTTTTACATTATTTCTCCGAGATTATATTTTAATACTAGAAATCTTCTTGTAAAGAATAAAATAGTGTGTACACCTCAGGATTCAGGAAGTGGTTTTTAATCCCTCGACAAATTAAATTATACGTTTTTTAATTGGGGTATGGTTTTGCTTGTCTAAAAATAAATAAAAAAAACTAAATATTGTTCTTCAGACAGAGGCGGTCGCAGATTTTTTTTAAAGAGGAGGGGGGGGGTGGTTTAGTAGGTTTTGGGTTTGGTAAGTTTTTATAAGCAAAACTTGTTTTTATTTAAGAGCGAGGGCAATTATTTCTCGCGAAGATCTCTAGTCTTAATTCTAGATTTTATTATATCAATAAAAATTACATTTTTACACGTTCAAATACTCTTGATAAAAATTTATTAAAATTGTATTATAATTTTTTGCAATAATTCTAATTTTTTTATGATTTTTTTTGAACATTAAAAAAAAAGTTGATTAAGTTGGGGTGCGATCTAGTCTCAGGATTTGTTATGAAAATAAATGTTTAAAAAATTATTCTAAAACCGCTATCTTTTACACGTTTTCGACCATGTATATATAATTTTGTTACAGTACTGCAGACAATTATTTTAAATATAAAATATAACTTTGATCTTCTCCTTGTTTTTCGTCAAATATTTTAAGAAAGGTGGGTCGGGTTAGCTAGAAAAGTGCTGTTTTTAAAAAAGTTCTTGCTCCTGCTAGAAGATGCATTTTTTTAAAGATTACTTTGGTTTCTTGAGAGAACGATAAAAAAAAAAAAATATACGTGCTTTAATTTTAAAAATTGGGTAATAAGAAACAGGTCATTTGACTTAATAAATAGGTACCAAACCCCGGAAGCCCCATTTTTATTTTTACTCATGCCAATATTCTACACAAATAATAAAAAAATAGTATAAGTAATGCTGATTATGTACTTAGGATCCTCTAAAATTGTAATAAAAATACACATAGTAAAATAAATGGCTTACTTTCGTAATGAAAAACGCTAAGCGCTTTCCAAAATGAATCGCAGAACAGCCTGCAAAAGCTTGCGGTTCTCCATTCGCTATAAAAAGCGCTTACCTTTTTCATAAAACCTCTACCAACCACTTACTGTTTTGCCTGTAGTTCTTGAAAATGCTTAGCGCTTTTAACTACGAGAATACGGGACCAGGTACAACTGTAAAAAGGCTTTTATTTAACACTAATTTAACCTGCGACTTACTGTAAATATGGCTGGCATTCCCAAAATATTTCTTTGTGATTTTGGTTGGTAATCTGTGTCTTCAAATCTACACCTAGTCTGGTCTATCTCAACACATTTTCTTTAAATATGGACAAAAAATATTCTCATGATAGCAAAACAGAAATTTTAATAAATATAACCTAAAAGTGACTTTAACATTTAGGAGTCAGAGGTTTCGATCATAGCCAACTTGATGGTTTCACCCTCGGTGATACAGGCGCATTTGGCAGAGCCGGCGTTGCCACATAACTAACGCGCCAGAATTTCTGTCGCTTGCCTAAGAATCGGCCCCCTGTGCCATTTTGCAGACTTCAGCCAAATTGGAAAAACACCGAATTTTGGGATTATACGTTGCACACGTGGCTGAAGTTGGCAAGAGATTGGGATTTAGATTTGCCAAAATTACAGTGGACCTAGTGAGTGGTAAATATTACTAAAAAAAAAATATTGTTTGCGTTGATTTTTTTTACGAAAAAGTTTTTGTCAAAAAATTAAAGCTTTGTGGACCTATATTATGACCTTTCAACAATATTAATACAAAATTTCTAAAAAACCCCTATTAAAAAAAAAATAATATATTTTTTTTAACCCTAATGTTGTCAGTTAATTCTTCCAACTGTATTTGAAAGACCTTTTTATGCACCTTTTAAAAATATATAACTCGACTACACAAAGTCTTCAACAACCCCCAAAACAACGCCTAAAGCAAACAATTATTAAAGAATTCTGCAGTTTCCCATCTTGATGTTGTCAGAATTTAAAAGACATCTTTGTGCCATTTTTAAAAATATATTACTTAACTACCCTACAGATTCGAGAAACCTCAAAACAACCCCTAAACTAATAAATGGTTCAAAAAATTCTGCAGTTTCCAATCCTGACGCTGTCAGGTGATTTCTTCAACTGAATTTAAAAAATCTCTTTGTGCCCTTTTTAACAATATATAACTGAACTACCATGCAGCTTCGAGACCAAAAAATATCTAAAAAAATTTAAATTATGCAGTTTTCAATCCAGACGTTGTCAGGTCACTTGCTCAACTGAATTTAAAAGGTCTCTTTGTGCTCTATTTAACAATATATAATTCAACTACCACGCAGCTTCAAGACCCCTCAAAACCACCCCTAAAATAAAAAAGGGACGTTGTCAACTCACATTCTCAACTGAATTTAAAAGACCCTTTTGTGCCCTTTTTAACAATGTATATCCGAACTACCCTACAGCTTCGAGAAACCTCAAAACAACCTCTAAACTAAAAAATGGTTAAACAATTAAAATTTTGCAGTTTTTAATCCAGACTTTGACGGGTCACTTGTTCAACTGAATTTAAAAAACCCCTTTGTGCTCTTTTTATCAATATATAACTCAACTACCATACAGCTTCGAGACCTCTCAAAACTACTCCTAAACTAAAAAATATTTGAAAAATTTAAATTCTGTAGTTTTTAATCCAGCCTTTGTCAGGTCACTTGCTCAACTGAATTTAAAAGACCTCTAAGCTAAAAAATAGTAAATAAAATTAAAATTCTGCAGTTTTCAATCTGACGATGTCAGGTTATTTGTTATTTGAATTTAAAAGGCGTCTTTGTGCCCTTTTTAAAAACATAACTTAACTACCATGCAGCTTCGAAACACCTCAAAATACACCCTTAAACCAAAAAATATCTAAAACAATAGAAATTCTGCAGATTTCAATCAAGACGTTCTCAGGTCACTTGCTCAACTGAATTTAAAAGATCTCTTTGTGCTCTTTTTAATAATATATAAGTCAACTACCCTACAGCTTCGACACCTCTCAAAACCCCTAAACCAAAAAATATCTAAAAAAATTGGAATTCTGCAGTTTTCAATCCAGACGTTGTCAGGTCACTTAACCAACTAAATTTAAAAGACCTCTTTGGGCTCCTTTTAACAATATATTACTCAACTGCCCTACAGCTTCGAGAAACCTCAAAACAACCCCTAAACTAAAAAATGATTAATAAATATAAAATTCGGCAGTTTTTAATCCTGACGTCATCAGGTAATTTGTTCCACTGAATTTAAAAGGCCTCTTTGTGCCCTGTTTAACAATATATATCTCAACTACCATACCCTACCGTAAAAACAAAAAATATCTAAAAAAATTGAAATTCCTCAGTTTTCAATCCAGACTTTGTCAGGTCACTTACTCAACTGAATTTAAAATACTTCTTTGCGCCCTTTTTAAAAATATATTGGTTAACTACCCCACAGCTTTGAGAAACCTCAAAACAACCCCTAAACTAAAAAATGGTTCAAAAAATTAAAATTTTGCAGTTTTCAATCCTGACGTTTTCAGGTAAATTGTTCAACTGAATTTAAAAGGTCTCTTTGTGCTCTATTTAACAATGTATAACTCAAACAAAATTATGATTGTTTTCCACAAACCAAAACTACACTTTTTTGCGCTCGACGCGCGTTTCGCTAACAACGTTAGCATCATCAGGAGACGATAAACAATGAACTAAATTAATCTACGCTCTATCTTATATACAATCCTTTAGTGGGCGGAGATAAGACTAATAAATTGTGATTGATCCCGATTTTTAATCCTATCTCCCCTCAACCAAAGAATAAAGTGTACTAAACGGGATGGGTCCTCTATCTTTATTTAAACTATTTCTGGATTTAATGATCTCCATACTTTCATATGCATTCAAAAGTCTTTTGTTTGGTACACTTTTTAGAAGTTTTAGGTTATCTAATGTGAATCTATGATTGTTTTCAAAAGCATGCTCGGCCACACTTGACTTTTCTGTTCTTCCGTATTTTAAGTGTGCTAAGTGTTCTTTAAAACGTGTTTGAATAGAGCGTCTCGTTTGGCCAACATATTTTTTGTCACAATCCATGCAACTAATTTCGTAAATTCCACTTTTTTCTAGAACTGTAGTTTTATCCTTGGGATTTCCTAGTAAGCTTCTTATTGTGTTACCGGATTGATATACTAATTTAAGACCGGTGTTATTAAATACTTTGTGTAATCCTTTCGTATAATTAGGATTATAAGGAATTGATACAAATTTTGAGTCGCAGGTATCTTTTTGTCTGAAAAAAGTAGAATTCCGAAAGGTCTTTTGAAAAGAATGTCTATTTATCAGCTTATTTATTAAGCCTTCGTCGTAACCGTTTTCGCCAGCTATATTCCTAATCCTATTCTTTTCTGCTTCAAATCTTTCTTTGTTTAAGGGGAAATTTACTAATCTATATGTTAAAAAGTGCAAACTTGCAAGCTTATGTTGTAAGCAATGAAAAGAGTCATTTGGAATATACCTGTTAGTGGCCGTTCCTTTTCTGTATAGGTCAAAGTCCAATTTATTTTTATTTCTTATAACTAAAGTGTCTAAAAATGGCAGTGTACCGTTGTTCTCTGTTTCATAAGTAAATTTAATAGTGGGAAATTTGTTATTTATTTTTTCCATAAAATTTTCAACACTAGTTACTTTAGTGTTGAATACTGCAAACACATCGTCTACATACCTGAACCATACTCTGGGGAAATACTCAAATTCTTTACTTATATCTGATTCAAATTTGCTCATAAATAGGTTTGCGATAAAAGGTGATAAACTATTACCCACTGTGGTTCCTTCTAATTGCTGGTAGTAGTTATTTTTATATTGAAAGTAATTTTGATTCATGCAGAGTTTTGTTAAAGATAGGTATTCTAAAGTCTGTTTGTCTTCTAGATTGTTTTTTCTTAGTAGTTCCTCCAGGTATTGTAAGGTATTGGGGATCGGCACACTAGGGAACAACGAACTAACATCAAACGAGATTAAAATTTCACCTTCTTGGAGTGAAATATCTTTAACTTTGTTGATAAATTCAAGGGAATTTTGAACAGAAAAACCTTTTTCCTTTATCGGTAAATTTTCAAACTCGTTTGCTAGCCATTTCGAAATGTTGTAAGTAGGTGATCCTACAGCAGAAACTATAGGTCTAACCGATTTTCCAGGCTTGTGGATTTTCGGAAGACAATACAGTTTCGACATAGTGGGATTGCTTACTTGTAGTTTATATTTAATATTGTCAGTAATAATATTGTTACATTTTTTAATTGTGTTTTTTACTTCGTTAATCATTTTTGGTAAGGGGTTCTTTGGGACTTGTTTGTACAAACTACAAGTAAGCAATCCCATATGCCGAAACTGTATTGTCTTCCGAAAATCCACAAGCCTGGAAAATCGGTTAGACCTATAGTTTCTGCTGTAGGATCACCTACTTACAACATTTCGAAATGGCTAGCAAACGAGTTTGAAAATTTACCGATAAAGGAAAAAGGTTTTTCTGTTCAAAATTCCCTTGAATTTATCAACAAAGTTAAAGATATTTCACTCCAAGAAGGTGAAATTTTAATCTCGCTTGATGTTAGTTCGTTGTTCCCTAGTGTGCCGATCCCCAATACCTTACAATACCTGGAGGAACTACTAAGAAAAAACAATCTTTAACAAAACTCTGCATGAATCAAAATTACTTTCAATATAAAAATAATTACTACCAGCAATTAGAAGGAACCACAGTGGGTAATAGTTTATCACCTTTTATCGCAAACCTATTTATGAGCAAATTTGAATCAGATATAAGTAAAGAATTTGAGTATTTCCCCAGAGTATGGTTCAGGTATGTAGACGATGTGTTTGCAGTATTCAACACTAAAGTAACTAGTGTTGAAAATTTTATGTAAAAAATAAATAACAAATTTCCCACTATTAAATTTACTTATGAAACAGAGAACAACGGTACACTGCCATTTTTAGACACTTTAGTTATAAGAAATAAAAATAAATTGGACTTTGACCTATACAGAAAAGGAACGGCCACCAACAGGTATATTCCAAATGACTCTTTTCATTGCTTACAACATAAGCTTGCAAGTTTGCACTTTTTAACATATAGATTAGTAAATTTCCCCTTAAACAAAGAAAGATTTGAAGCAGAAAAGAATAGGATTAGGAATATAGCTGGCGAAAACGGTTACGACGAAGGCTTAATAAATAAGCTGGTAAATAGACATTCTTTTCAAAAGACCTTTCGGAATTCTACCTTTTTCAGACAAAAAGATACCTGCGACTCAAAATTTGTATCAATTCCTTATAATCCTAATTATACGAAAGGATTACACAAAGTATTTAATAACACCCGTCTTAAATTAGTATATCAATCCGGTAACACAATAAGAAGCTTACTAGGAAATCCCAAGGATAAAACTACAGTTCTAGAAAAAAGTGGAATTTACGAAATTAGTTGCATGGATTGTGACAAAAAATATGTTGGCCAAACGAGACGCTCTATTCAAACACGTTTTAAAGAACACTTAGCACACTTAAAATACGGAAGAACAGAAAAGTCAAGTGTGGCCGAGCATGCTTTTGAAAACAATCATAGATTCACATTAGATAACCTAAAACTTCTAAAAAGTGTACCAAACAAAAGACTTTTGAATGCATATGAAAGTATGGAAATCATTAAATCCAGAAATAGTTTAAATAAAGATAGAGGACCCATCCCGTTTAGTACACTTTATTCTTTGGTTGAGGGGAGATAGGATTAAAAATCGTGATCAATCACAATTTATTAGTCTTATCTCCGCCCACTAAAGGATTGTATATAAGATAGAGCGTAGATTAATTTAGTTCATTGTTTATCGTCTCCTGATGATGCTAAAGTTGTTAGCGAAACGCGCGTCGAGTGCAAAAAAGTGTAGTTTTGGTTTGTGGAAAACAATCATAATTTTGTTTTAGTGCAACCAAAGGTTCCAAATTCCCAACATAATGTATAACTCAATTACCACGCAGATTCGAGACCCCTCAAAACCAACCTTAAAATAAAAAATGGTTAAAAAAATTGAAATATGCTGTTTTCAACCCAGACGTTGTCAGATCACTTGCTCAACTGAGTTTAAAAGATCTCTTTATGCTCTATTTAACAATGTATAACTCAATTACCACGCAGCTTCGAGACCCCTCAAAATCACCCTTAAAATAAAAAATGGTTAAAAAAATTGAAATTATTCAGTTTTTAATCCAGACGTTGTCAGGGCACTTGCTCAACTGAATTTAAAAGCTCTCTTTGTGCTCTATTTAACAATGTATAACTCAGTTACCACGCAGCTTCGAGACCCCTCAAAACCACCCTTAAAATAAAAAATGGTTAAAAAATCGAAATTCTGCAGTTTTCAGACGTTGTCAACTCATGTTCAACTGAATTTAAAAGATCCTTTTGTGCCCTTTTTAACAATGTATATCTGAACTACCCTACAGCTTCGAGAAACCTCAAAACAACCCCTAAACTAAAAAGTGGTGAAAAAAATTAAAATTCTGCAGTTTTCAACCCCGACGTTGTCACTTGTTTAAGTGAATTGTGAATTTAAAAAAACCCCTTTGTGCTCTTTTTATCAATATATAACTCAACTACCCTATATCTTCGAGAAACCTCAAAACTACCCCTAAACCAAAAAATATCTAAAAAAATTAAAATTCTGCAGCTTCCAATCCAGATGCTGCAAGGTCACTTATTCAACTGAATATAAAAGGGCTTCTTGTGCCCTTTTTAATACTATATTAATTAACTACTCTGCAGCTTCAAGAACCCTCAGAACAACCCCTAAACTAAAAACTGGTTATTAAAACTAAAATTCTGCAGTTTTCAATCCTAAAAGGCCCCTTTATGCCCTTTTTAACAATGCATAAATCAACTACCATGCAGCTTCGAGACCACTCAAAACCACCCATAAGCCAAAAAATATCTATAAAAATTGAAATTCTGCAGTTTTCAATCCAGAAATTGTCAGGTCACTTGCTTAAGTGAATTCAAAAGAACTCTTTATGCTCTTTTTAACAATATATAACTCAACCACCTCACAGCCTCGAGACCCCTCAAAACTACCCCTAAACCAAAAAATATCTAAAAAATTGAAATTCTGCAGTTTTCAATCCAGATGTTGTCAGGTCACTTGCTCAACTGAATTTAAAAGATATCTTTATGCTATTTTTAACAGTATGTAACTCAACAACCCGACCACATCGTGAAACCTCAAAACAACCACTAAAACAAAAACAAAAAATAGTTAAAAAATTTAAATTATGCAGTTTTCAATTCAGACATTGTCAAGTCACTTGTTTACCTGAATTTAGACCTTTTTAACAATATACAGGGTTCCTAAGATTTTCCTTAGGGATAGGATTTCAATAAATCAAACAGAAATGGCATAGAAAGTTCTGCGCGCACAAAAGAAACAGGTATATTGAGCAATGGTGCCAGTTTGTTATTATCTTCGGACTGCTTTCATGAGAAAAAATTTTCGCCACTCTTTCATTGTGAGCATAAATCATAGTTGCAATAATAACCGTTGACAAGATGTCTGCAAATTCCGCTAGATGGCGGCCACACCATCTAATCTAATTAAAAATTAGATATTTTCAGGTCCAAACCACAGCTTTTTCTTGCTTAAAGGAGGCGGCAGGGTCCATTATTTACGATACTGAGCGATAAACTCGTGAGGTTGTTAACATTAGAATATAACTTAATTTTAATTAAATTTCTTTCCATTATGTTCTACTAGTGACATCTATCCGGAAACGGCCAAACCATGCAGCTAGCACTAGCAGCCAAAAAAATCAATAAACGGCGCTGTTTTTCCTGCAGAGCTCTTTGCTTGCGATATTATTGATTTTAAATAAAGCTGGCCCTACACTACATTTGATATTTTCGAGGTGTTTTATGACATGATCTCGAAACATGTTGCGAACCAATTCTTAAAAACTAGCGGGAGGGTAAAAGCGAAAAATAAGGGGCTGCCAATATTTGTAACACACGAAAAACTTGAGCTCTGCCACTTTTTTTATTTTTTTCTTCAACTTTCTCGAAATTTTCGTCATACCGTAGAAAAAAATTATTTCCCGCATGGTCATACTCTACTTTTATTCGAAAAAATTTAGAAACAGAGACGGGATCAGTTTTCCTAAAACGGTGGATCTTGGTTTCGAGTGAGAAGATAAAGGGCGGCGCAGGCAAAAATTTTTCAATTAAATTAGCCGAACGCAAAAATGTTAGAAAAACAAAGCACGAAATAAAAATGGCGCCGCTTACAATTTTTTTCAAAAATTACGTAATTTCGGGAACGCAAAGAAATAGGTCTAAAGAGTATAATTTTTAAGAAAAAAATATCAATTTTCTCGCCCTCCTCGCACAAATTACGTAATGGTCATAGGGGGAGGGGGGTTACAAAACGTTACGTAGGGGGGAGGGGGGTTTTCGACAGCGTTTGCATTTGTGTGAAACTAAGAAAATTTGGAATGAATATAAGTGAAAAGTTTTTTTTTTTTGGGGGGGGGGGTAGTGGTCTTTAAATCGTTACGTAATATTAGGGGAGTGGCGTGCCAAACCGTTACAAAACATTACATATGGAGGGGGTCGAAAATTGGTAAAATCACCGTTACGTAATTTGTGTACGGCCCCACATCTGACTGTTCCTCCTTTTTGATTTCGAATCAAAGTGCAAAACCCGGGTTGGACGTTCGAAGGCGTCAACCCGTCCTATTTGCTTGATAAAGTTTCTACGGAAATATCTCAGTCGATTTCTCCGGCCGTGTATGAACGCTTTAGGTTAGGCATTTGCATGTATCTTAGTCCCCAGCCTGTAAACAGTGCGTAAGGACAATGGTTACAAAATGAAAAGCCGAAAAATATTTTTTTTACGATATCTTTCATCAGTTTGGTATTAAAGTCGAGCAAAAACAATTTTTATTCCAGTCCTAAAGTTACGAAAATGGAAAACATTAGAAAACAACAACCTGGAACGGATTTACTACGTGTAACATCACCCCATGCCCATCGTTTTCTGCCTAATGTGCTTTTCCGTTTGTCTGCGTCTTATACACGGCTGCTTGGCCCCCTAAGGATTTGCTTAGGAACCCTGTATAACTCAAGAACCCTGCAGCTTCGAGAATCCTTCAAACAACCCCTAAACTGAAAAATGGTTGAAAAATGGTTAAAAAACATCAAATTCTGCAGTTTTTAATCCTGACGTTGCCAGTTATTTTTTTTACCGAATTGGAAAGACCCCACATAACAATTAAACATTCCTGTAATATAATATTCATATACTTAGAAAACAAACAATGTGATAGGAAAGTGAAATTTTACCATTGGGAATATTACTAACACATGCCGGCAATAATTTACGTTCTATCTCATACAGGTGATACAAACGTGACGTGAAACATGACTATAATATGACCAGAGCGTTTTTTTTTTAAATTATCGTAATATACCTGGGCACTGACTATAATATCCTACATAGCAAATATTGCATGTATATGATTTTGTGAATCAAAACATGTCCAGATGGGCACGAGATCGATATCCTAAGATATGCAGTGGATATATATCCACATGAATATCCACCATACATGCATTAGTCTTCCACTAAAGTGCAATTAAGGAGTGGCCTATGGATATAGGTATATTAATGTATCACCATCATGTTAATGTACTACTTGAGATTAGTTATCAAAATATTGCCTAATAACTTTTTGCTCTATTATATTTATAACAATAATACCTGCTACATAGAGAACATATTGATTCCAGTACCATCTACCTACAATAGATGACATTAAACTAAATTACAATTATAAATCATGTAAATCGCGTAGTTTTCATAAGATAGTAATATTTTCAGCAAACATGCCAAAATCCTGACAAAAATATTCTTTTTGGGAATATTCATAAAAATAACTTGATAATCACATTATAATAGGAATATTATTATTTTATTACCAAAGAAATATAACTATCACAAACTCTTAAAGAATATTCAACAACAAATAGGTCTGGGACATTCCTGTCATATTCGCAATAGAACATTCCAAAAATCCCTTTGATGAAATATTCCTACAACATGAATATTCCTCCAATGTTATGGGACCTTTTGGTGCTCTTTTTAACAATATATAACTCAACCCTCCTGCTTCGAGAACTCCTAAAATATCCCCTAAAGTAAAAAATGATTACCAAAATAAAATTTCTGCAATTTAATTTTGATGCTGTTAGTTTTTAAATGTATGTATATTTTATTTGAAACATATCGGGAGATCTTTTTAATAGCGCTTTTTAAAATAAGCGGCTAAATTAGTGCGTTCTTTTGGCAAGCAATGGTTTAAAGAACAACAGCTCATGCAGTGGGTGATTTGGTTTTGAAGGTTCTTGAAGCTGTAGGGTAGTTGAGTTATATATTGTTAAAAAGAGCACAAAGAGGTCTTTTAAACCCTGTTGAGCAAGTGACCTGACAACGTCAGGATTGAAAACTGCAAAATTTTATTTTTTTAACCATTTTTTAGTTTAGGGGTTGTTTTGAGGTTACTCAAAGCAGTAGGGTAGTTGAGTTATTTATTGTTAAAAAGAGCACAAAGAAGTCTTTTAAATTCAGTTGTGCAAGTGACCTGACAACGTCCGAATTGGAAGCTGAAGAATTAACATTTTTTTTTAGATATTTTTTTGGTTTAGGGATGGTTTTATGGGGTCTCGAAGCTGCATGGTAGTTGAGTTATACATTGTTAAAAAGGGCACAAAAAGGTCTTTTAAATTCAGCTGCACAAGTGACTTGACAACGTCTGGATTGAAAACTGCAGAATTTCAATTTTTTTAACCATTTTTTATTTAAGGGATTGCTTTTAGGTTTCACGAAGTTATAGGGTAGTTGAGTTATATATTGCTGAAAAGCACAGAAAGAAGCTTTTTAAATTCAGCTAAACAATTTGCCTGGCAACGTCAGGATTAAAATCTACAGAGTTTTAATTTTTTTAACTATTTTTTAGTTTAGGGATTGTTTTGAGGTTGTTAAAAAGGGCACAAAGAGGTCTTATAGACTCAGTTGAGCCAGTAACCTGACAACGTCTGTATTGAAAACTGCAGAATTCCAATTTTTTTAGATATTTTTTGCTTTAGGGGTGGTTTTGAGGAGTTTCGAAGCTGCATGGTAGTTGAGTTATTAATTGTTAAAAAAATACAAAGAGGCCTTTTAAATTCATTTGAACGAATCACCTGACAGCTTCAGGATTGAAAACTGCAGAATTTGAATTTTATTAGTTTTTTAATTTAGGTTGAGGTTTCTCGAAGCTGTAGTTGTTAAAATGTCGTTTAAATTCAGTTAAACATGTGACTTGACAACGTCTGGATTGAAAACTGCAGAATTAAAATTTTTTTGGGTGATTTTGACGGGTCTCGAAGCTGCATGATAGTTGAGTTACACATTGTTAAAAAGGGCACGAAGGGGCATTTTCAACTGAGTTGAGCAAGTGACTTGACAACGTATGAATTGAAAACTGCAGAATTTCAATTTTCTAGATATTTTTTGGTTCAGGGGTGGTTTTGAGGAGTTTCAAAGCTGCATGCTAGTTGAGTTATATATTATTAAAAAGGGTACAAAGTTAAATTCATTTGAATAAATAACCTGACATCATCAGGATTGAAAGATGCAGAATTTTAATTTTATTAGCCATTTTTTAGTTTAGGGGTTGTTTTGAGATTTTCCGAAGCTGTAGGATAGTTGAGTTATATACTGTTAAAAAGAGTACAAAGAGGTCCTTTAAATTCAGTTCAGTAAGTGACCTGACAACGTCTGGATGGAAAACTACAGAATTTCAATTTTTTTAGATATTTTTTGGTTTAGGGGTAGTTTTGAGGGGTCTCGAAGTTGCATTGTAGTTGAGTTATATATTGTAAAAAAGAGCACCACGAGTTCTTTTAAATTCAGTTGAGCAAGTGACCTGACAACGTCTGGATTGAAAACTGCAGAATTTTAATTTTTTGGACCATTTTTTTGTTTAGAGGTTGTTTTGAGATTTCTCGAACCTGTAGGGTAGTTGAGTTACATATTGTTAAAAAGAGCACAAAGAGGTCTTTTAAATTCAGTTAAGCAACTGACTTGACAACGTCTGGATTGAAAACTGCAGAATTTTATTTTTTTTAAACAATTTTTTATGTTAGGGGTGGTGCCTTTTAAACTGAGTTGAGCAAGTGACCTGACAACGTCTGGATTTTAATTTTTTTAACAATTTATGTTAGGGGTGGTGCCTTTTAAACTGAGTTGAGCAAGTGACCTGACAACGTCTGGATAGAAAACTGCGTAAATCCAATTTTTTATATATTTTTTGGTTTAGGGGTGGTTTTGAGGGGTCTCGAAGCTGTAGGGTAGTTGAGTTATATATTGTTGAAAAAGGTACAAAGAGGCCTTTTAAATTCAGTTGAACCAATCACCTGACATCGTCAGGATTGAAAATTGCAAAATTTCAATTTTTATATTTTTTGGTTTAGAGATAGTTTTGAGGGGTCTCGAAGCACTAGGGTAGTTGAGTTATATATTGTTAAAAAGAGCACAAAGAGGTCTTTTAGATTCAGTTTAGATATTTTTTTGGTTTAGGGGTAGTTTTGAGGTGCCTCAAAACTGTAGGGTAGTTGAGTTATATATTACACAAATAGGTCTTTTAAATTCAGTTGAGCAAGTGACCTGAAAACGTCTGGATTGAAAACGGCAGAATTTAAATTTTTTAGATATTTTTTGGTTTAGGGGTGGTTTTGAGGGGTCTCGAAGCTGCCTGGTAGTTGAGTTATATATATATTGTTTAAAATGGCACAAAGAGGACTTTTTAATTCAGTTGAACAAATCACCGGACAACGTCAGGATTGAAAACTGCAAAATGAGGGTTTTTTTTAAGTTTCTCGAAGCTGTAGGGTAGTTGAGTTATATATTGTTAAAAAGACTACAAAGAGGTCTTTTAAATTCAGTTGAGAAAGTGACCTGACAACGTCTGGATTGAAAACTGCAGAATTTCAAATTTTTAGATATTTTTTTGGTTTAGGAGTAGTTTTGAGGGGTCTCGAAGCTGTAGGGAATTTGAGTTATATATTGTTAAAAAGAGCACAAAGAGTTCTTTTAAATTCAGTTGAGTACGTGACCTAACAACGTCTGGATTGAAAACTGCAGAATTTTATTTTTTTTAGATATTTGTTGGTTTAGGGGTTGTTTTAAGGTTTCTCGAAGCTGTAGGGTAGTTGAGTTAAATATTGTTAAAAAGAGTACAAAGAGGTCTTTTAAATTCAGTTGAGAAAGTGACCTGACATCGTCTGGATTTTTATATATATATTTTTTGGTTTAGGGGGTCTCGAAGCTGCATGGTAAAATTGCAACTGTTTTAAATTCAGTTGAGCAAATTACCTGACAACGTCAGGATTAAGAACTGCAGAATTTTAATTTTATTAACCATTTTTTAGTTTAGGGGTTGTTATGAGGATTCTCGAAGATGTACGGTAGGTAAATAATATACTGTTAGAAAGGGCACAAGGAGGTCTTTTAAATTTAGTTGAACAAATGATCTGACAAAGTCTGCAAAGCACTAAACATTTATTCCTTCATCAATTCCATTGGCTTAAATTTACTCATTTCATTTTTCATGTAGATAGTTTCAGGGTTTTTAAAATTGATGGGTGGGGAAAGATTTACAAGAAACTAACAAAATAAGACTACAAAAAAGTTAAATAAAATAAAATTTACAAATCTTTGTAAAGTATCGATTTGCTGGACGCTTATTCTTAAATGACCGTGAGGTGAGGTGAGCTTTTTTCGCGCTCACCTTCCCTCACGGTCGGTCAAGAAAAAGCGTTCACTGCAAAAATGGTGTGTTGCTAAAGTAGGGTTTATTGAGGAACGCTTTTTTTGTTCAAATTCACTCCTAAAACTTACGTCGAAACGTAAGCTAACTAAAAAATAACATAGTAGCAGAAGTCACATATGTACACCGAGAAAAATGAGTCAAATAGATTATATACTTGAGGTTTTTGTATTTGGAAATCACATAAAATTCACCTGTATTAAATATTTGCACCATTTGTTTTAAATTTTTTCATCTACCTAGACTTCATTTTATACATAAATATTAAAAACAAATTATTTGACCACCTAGTTTAAATAAAAACTTCATTCAATTTTAATTAAAGATATATTTTTTTATTTTTAATGGAAAAAATAGATTATCTACTTATTTTTAATAGATTATGCACTTAAATTTAATGTATGAACTTATTAAAAACAAAAAAGCAATCATGCTATTTTAAATAGAAATGTTATTAAGGTACTTTTTTATAAATTTATTAAAAGTAAATATTTTTTAATTCTCAAACAAATAAAATAAATATTTAGAATAACTACTTACCTCTCTTTATCCTAATTTTTTTTGTATTTATTTTAAGTAAAAAAATATTTTTGTTCTAACTCCGGAATGTGTCCGGCTGAGTGGCCGGCATTGCTGCGGGCGACCATCTCCGACTGTGAGGTAAAGTGAGCGAAATTCCCCGTGGAAAAAGGTGGTGAAAAAAGCTCACCTCACCTCACGGTCGTTCAAGAATTAGCGTCCTGATCCTTCGAAACTATCCGGCCTTATGCTATTTTTAAGTTACCGGTTCGGATCAAGAAAGTTAGGGCCGCAATGTCGTTTGGTGTTTTCACCACCGTTTGCAGAGGGGGGGGGAGCTTAGGGACTTAATCTCCCCACCCACCAGAGCCATTGAATATCGACTCCTAAAAAATTTTCAAGAAAGAAAAATGGTTACTCAAGCCCCCCTAGGAACCTCAAGAAATTGTTCTGCGCAATAATGTTACCATAAAAGTCAAGAGAGAAAGACCAGTCGGTGCACCAGTGAACACCGTCTTTAGCAATATATTATATTTAACCCCCGAGTTAATCTTTAACTGTCCCATTTTGATGGCACTTGGAACACTCCATTCCAAATAGCTGCGGATCAGTTTTATGACACTGACAATGACAGTTCCATTTAGCTTCTGTGTTTAATTATCAGCCGCCATATTGAAATTGGTCCAGAGAATTTGGAATGAGGTGTATGTCAGCCCAAAGCCGACAAAATCGGCCCTGGTCAGCCATCTGCTGGAATTTACTTTTGAAATGCCCGCCACTCGTACCCGACATTTGCCGCCATATTGGACTGAATTCTGAATATTTTGGCGTGGCTGTGTGGTGTTTAATTTTCCTGTTTTTTCGGTGTCTTTTTAAGTTTGGGGATGTTTCTTGATGACAGGTAGGTGTTTTTTTAAATTAATATATCTTATAAATAGGAGGCATGATATAGAGCATCAGTAAAACAAAAAATCTTTAAAGCAAAGGCATGCTCATAGGGCCGCTTGACATGGAACAATAAAATGAAAATTGCTAACTATAAAGTCGTCTTTTTCTGCCTTGCATAAAAATATTATTGGTCGTGTAAAATTTGTCTTTCAGCTGGCATGCAAAAAAAATGGCAGAAGAGGTATAAAATTATTGTGAAATCCTACTTATTGCAAAAATCGATTTTGCTTTTTGCAAAGTGCATGCAATGTTAAGGGGCTTTAAAGTATTCACTTAGGTGGCAGGCTTTACAAAAATTGCATGAAAGTCTCCTATTTTCATCTTACTCTACTGGTACTGCTAAAGCGAGATGAGAAGAGACGACTTGCATGCAATTCTTGTTTGGTTGCTTCATGTCAAGCGGGTTCTGCGTTTTTTAATTCTGAAAATTAAGGCTTGAAGAAGTGGTTTCAGATAAGAATCATGTCAAAAACATTAACAAGGTTTCCAAGCCTCATTATTTTAGAAACTCGTTCTATAAATTCTTGAGAAGCCTTCCTTAATAATCTTTAATAATATAAATAATTTAAGGTTAACATGAACACATGATTGAAAGAGTGCACCAAAAATCCTGCAAAAGTTTTTTAGTCGCAGTATGCAACAACTTTTAAGAAAGCGAAAGATAACAACACTTTGAAATGATTATTAAAATTCAAGGTAAGTGTTTCTGGACGATAAGGTAAAAACTGGGTTTGCATAGGTGTTATTTTGGAAAGATATTTAAAAATTAGGTCGGATTTACATTAAATTAACAAAAATAATATCATAATTTCAATCTTGATTTATTTCTTTTTAATTTTCCACCAAAAGTTTATACAGATTTAACATATGTCAACTGTCAGCGAGAATTTTCTATCTGTTTGGTAATTTTGTTTCTCGCTTAAAAGACAGTTGGTTACTGTTGGGCCAGTGCCGCATAGTTTTCCTTAATTTTACTTGTATCATGTGTGCTGATAATATTGTTATTAAAATATTGCGCACTTTTTTATGTATAATTTTAGGTACAAAAGCATCACTTTCATGAACGCATCAATTCAAAACGTTTGTCCATATTTCCAGCCTTGCCTAGCCAAAAATAATGTCATAATATGTCAGTGAGAGCAAGAAAGAAAAATAAAACGAATGTGTGTCAAAGTAGAATTACTGGTGGCACAATTGTAAGGTATTTTGCCAATTTGTAAACAAATACTCTTTCTGTCAAAAAAATACCTAACCGAAAAACTTCAAATATGACCACAACAACCTGTCAACTTTAAAAACTGGTTTTGTTCAGTGGGTCATTGAGGTTAGGTTTTGTCTAAATAAAAATGGAACGGACTGTATTTATTTTTGTTTATTTATGGGTAACACTCGGGGTAACATTAAAATTATAATAAAATTTATCTTTTCACAGTTTTCAAGGAAAAATAAAAAATACTTACCAACAATTGTACAATATGTTGAACAAGGAAAAATAATTTAAGTGTTTCTTTGTTCAACTCATTAGGCACTCTTATGGGGACATATTTTGTCAATTTGTTTTAAAGATTATTAAAGACCAGAGTAACATATTAGTTAGGTATATTTGGAATAAGAAGGAAAAAATTTATCTAAATTTTAAAAAACATATAGAATACATTTCAATGTAAAAATTTGACATTTGTGATGACCATTACCAATAGAAAGAGTTCCAGGAAGTTTATAGAAAATTGCATGAAACTTTTATATTTTAATTTATTTGTAGCTCAAAAAATAATTGTGGTCAAATACAATTAAACATCCTATTGGTATAGTTCAATTTCTAAAAAAAAAGAACTTTCTTTATTTAAGAAGATTTTCAGATATAAATTTAAGTTGATTATCCAGTTTTAATTTTACGAAGTTCTTATTTACCTATTTTAATTTTTTAGGCACTGTAAAAAGCAATACAAGAAAAGTAGAAATTATTTTTCAATGGATGACCTGTGACAGGAGGAAAATCTGGTAGATTTAGTTAGTTTTTTATGGTAAGTGTGCAAGTTTACTATTTGATTTTATTAGAAGCGAAAAATGATCTGTGAACTGATTATACAATACTAATTTTTTAATTAGAATTTTTAATTTAATCCATAATTTCATGTAATAATGTCTACTTAATGTTTTAGCTGCTTTAGGGAAACCAGTTTGTCATCTAGAATAACTCCGAAATGGAACATGAATGAACAATGAAACTATAATGACTCCTATGAATTGCTGACAGGATGGGGAAAAAGATTGAAATATATCCTAAACATATCTCCACAGTTTAAAGCTACAAGCTACAACTTTATAACGCTGAATTGGTGAGATGGTAAGCATTTCCAAGCTAAAACAATAATAAACTAAAATTTTCCTGATAATTACTTCCGAGATTATTTCATTTTGAAAAAATTTAAATTTTATATGAAAATTTAAAGCAGAGTTAATTGCGGTGAACAGTAAATCAGTAAAATAGCTAACAAAGTATATACTGAATAAGGCAAATAGTTCTTAACAATTATCTCCTATTAACTGTTATAGTTTTAAAATGACCTATATCAAGGAGTGTAAAAATGTGCTGAGCTTGTTCTTGGTTAAAATAAACCTAATGTTTCGAAAATTATACCAAAAATGTAAGTTTGGACATTTTTTATTTTTCAATAATATAGTGATAAAATAATACTTATAGGGTGGGTCAAAAAACGGGACTCTTTTGACTGTCCGTTACTTAAAAACTTTTTGTCCGATTTAAAAAATTATTTTGTAAAGCCAAGACGTCAGAATTTAATACCAAAATTGACAATTCTTGACCTCTCCTGCAAATTTTTATGTGCGCCACTGATGAAAGACTTAATTTTTGGGTGTAGAGCTCTATTTTTTGCGAGTGTACTAATGTATCGCTTGTTAGTATCGGCTAAGAAATAAGAAATTGTTCAAAATAGTGCGTTTGGTAAACCAAATTCAGCCAGACAAAAAATTTTGCTTAGCTATGCTTTCGGATGTATTTGTCCGATTTTAATAATACTGAACATTTTGAAAAACGAAGGTCTTAAAATAGTTTTATGTGAAAATTGACTGTGTCAAAAAATTCAATACTTTTTTTGGTCTGACTGAACAATTTATAACTTTATTTTTTCTTACCCGATAATAACAAGCGATACATTAGTACACTGGGGAAAGATAGAGCCCTACACGCAAAAATGAAGTTTTTCATCAGTGGCGCACATTAAAAAATTTAAGGAAGGGTCAAGAATTACCTATTTTTAAACATTTTACGCCATCTTGCTTTTTCACAAATTGTCAACTTTGGCATAAAATTCTTAAATTTTTAAATCTTGGCCTTAAAAGTTTTGAAATTAGACAAAAACTTTTTAAATAATGGACAGTCAAAAAAGTCCCGTTTTTCTGACCCACCCTATATATGTAATATAAATAATTCATTTGTTTTTAATATACCATCCACTTGCTTTAATAATGTGTGCACTTACTTTAGATAGATGGTTTATTAGTTCTTAATAAATAAATTATTCGTTTCTAATGTACCCATAACTTTTTAATTTTTTTAAATACTTAATTCACCAGTACGTCAATCAGAAATATTTTTAAATAAAGGGTAGTGAAAAATTAATAATAAACATATTTTTAAATTTGGGGGACCCTGGCTCTAACAAAATCTTTTCTCCAGCAAAAAACTTTTTCGAATTTCAACTTTTTTCAATGCAAAAATATCAGTTTTATTGACATATGTCAAAAGAGCTGTCAATGAGTAATATTTGAATATAAAAGGTAAAATGAATTTATTAATAAAAACTAGTATATTTGTACGCCACTGGTACTAAAAAGAACAAGAGATTTTTAATAAAACTTTTAGCGAAGTATGTTCTGCTCTATCTAGTAAAACTGTAGCAAATCTTGTGGCATTTGGTCATTTCGGCGAGTAGATAAGAAAATAAATCGATTCATAAATGAAATCACACAAGATTTTTGGATTCGTAAAATTAAATGACGCTATAGATACTCTTTGCATAATATCTCACAATGACATTCTTAAATCTGGAAGTAATTTTAACACAAAAAAGTAAAAAATGTTGACATATGTCAAAGCAGCTGTCAGTCAGAAAGGTTTAAAAATAATGTGTTCCAAAATTTTTTAAAAAATATTTCTTGGATTTGTACGCGTCTGGTTTTAACCAAATTGAGACGCATTATTTTGAAACTTTACATTCTTTATTTCCAATGTATCTAGTAAAGCTGTGCCAAGTTTGGTGTCTTAAGAGTATAAACATGCGGAGGTATTGCCAAAAACCCATTTCAACACCATTAATTTGTGGTTAAAACGACGGACATCTTTGATGACGTCATAGACACCCTTTGCACAAAATGACGTTACTCCACCATGGAAATTATTAATTCTGGAAGCTTTTCCTACAAAAAGAAAGTATGCCGCAATGCGTTTAAACATACGTGCACACGGGACCCATTATTTTTAACACAGGCTCCAGGACTAGTACTCTTAAAGCGCTTTTAAACAAATGACGGTTTAAAAATTTTTGTCCTAGACATACCATTGGAACAATTTTAAATACTAAATCAATTCCATTTGAAACTGGAAAAAGCATTGTCAACTTAGTTGCTTTATTTGCGTTTAAAAAAATGCAATATAAGGTTTTTTTAATATAACTGTGTGTTTGGGAAACTGTAAGGTAAGAAGATTGACAGTACATCGATAACCTGTTAGGAAACGATTTTAATAAAGAAGAAAGTGACTTTATTTAAAACCGTTCTTGTATAAAACCGGTTTTAGGCGCGTATAAGTGTAGTAAATTAAACACCGTCCGTAAATAGATGGTGTAATCGGTTATTGATTTTTTTTTAATTGTAAGAAATTCTCAACAATTGCTGAAAAATTAATTGTTTCAAAAGCCATCATTTGTTTTTTTGCATTTCTGATCATTGCATTTTTTAATTGTAACTATACTATAATTTTTTTTATTATCCCACCAAAAAGTACATGTCAATTTTCCTGAGTAGAATTTTTGATTAAAAAAAAAATGATTTAGACCAAAAAAAATTAATATCGCAAACATTTTTTTACCTTTTTAAGTAACAAAAAATTTAGGCATTAAGGACACAGAGAAGTATATTTTGACCAAGTTTCGTGCCAATGCAATTATTTTTGCTGAAATGAAAAATAAAAAAACAATAAATAAAAATATTAGGATTTTTCATATTTTTCTCGAAAGTTTTGAGGTTATGTTAAAAAGTGACATTTATAAAATTTGTAATGTTTGCTCCGTCTACAACTTTTGTGTTGAATTTTTTATTCTATGACTCTTTCCCCATACCAAATCCACCCCGCCACGCATTTTTTTTAGAAACGTTTATTAGAAGCCCCTTTACCATTTCCACTCATCAAAATGCTGATAAAAATTTTTTAGTTTTTTTCTCGCTAAATCAGTCTCGCTAAGTCGGTCTAACAGTGGTGAAAAGCACGTATAAAGTGTAATTTACGAATAGAAAGGTAATTTTATTGGTGAACAAAATCTGCAAAAAAAATTGTGTCGGGAGCTTTAGTTTTTGAGATACATATAAAAACTAATGTAAGGACAAATATGTAATTTAGGGCGCCACGACGCCACCTGTAATTGAACGAAAAAATATTATTTTCGGATTTGTTTTGGTCTACTGTATTATCGTACCAAAATATATCAAATTCACCAAGTAAATAAAGAAAATATGTTTCTACTGCCCGACTAATGCTAGAAAGTTTTTTTTTCGGACAATTTGTTCAATTGGTGCAGGCTGTTCAAAATCGGGCTTTATTATCGAATTAATTTTACGCTCGTTCAGTCATACACGTATCCCACCATCTTTTTTTAGGTTGTCATTAATAGAGAGGTGTAGCGGGATGGCGCACGCTCAATCAATCCCCACACCTCTCTTCTCGATCGCAGGGGAGACTAGGATAGGGTTTTACAAAGAACGGAGCATCTTTTAGTACTTTAATATCATGAAAATATTTCATTGTTCGACCTGACTTACTAGAAAATATTGTTTTATAATTTTTAAGGAGATTAAAAATTGTACTTTCGTGTGATTAATTTAAATCAGTCCTATCTATTATTAATACTGTATTTCCTTCAAGTTTATTCTGATAACGCCCAAAATTCACCCAAGCACCCTGACTATCAGTAATACTTTCTCTACCGTGCCGTTTTCTTTTTGTCGCGGTTACGGATAACCTTGGTCCTAAAATTTCCCAGAAATATAAGCAAAAGAAGGAGATCTCGATTCTGTAATATCTTTGAATATTGTTTAAATTTACAGATAATTGTTGATCGTCTACCTCGACTACGTGCATTTCCTTGGTTTTCTATAGGTATTCTAAGCATTTTCCCAAAATGGAGCGCCGGTGTTGGTTGCCAGGTATTTTGTATTTCATATAGGTTATTTATAATGTAGATTGATTTTGCTTCACAAAGTAGAAATAAAAAAATACAGCTAGAATAATTTACTTAATAATATGATCTTAACTTAATTAATAATAACAATAGTAATTGTTTAATCACTAAAATACATACCTAGAAAGACCAGGCTCGCCACAATTTAATAAATTTCACTAAGGCTGGTTTTTATTACCCAAAAGTTCTATCTTGCTTTATGAAACAAAAGCAAATATTATTAATATGTGTGGTCAACAAAGTTTAGAACGAATAGAATAAAGAAAACAATAAATGATGAAAAAATGACCAGTCATTTTTCATGCACAGGAACGAAATTTAAAAGTTGCTTAATTATACAAGGTGCGTTTGATTTATTTTTACAACAAGAAAAATAAATTGCTATAGGGTTTATAAAAATAAATGAATGGAAAATTGTTAATAAGTAATTAATTTACGGATAACGATTACCGATTTGGATACCCCATTTTAAATAAAAACATAAAAATATTTTCATAAGGTTAAACATTCTATGCAGTATGCCATGCACTATGTAATTTTCTGTGTGAAGGCCTTAATCATGCAAAAGTTACGAATACGCGCCGCGAATTTGAAAGAAAATTTGGTTGCAATGCGAAACTTAAAGGAGTGTATGGTTTTAAAAGGCACAACTGACGTCTAAAGGCACTGCAAGCTAAGATTCTGTACACAAATAACAATAACATTTATAGAATTGGTTTGGCTACAACGGCCAAAACAAGAACCATTTTTAAAAGTTTGTGGACCACCCATCAAAAATCAGTAATAGAGATTTGTTTTTAATTTCTGTCCAAGATTATAGCTCTAATTTTTTCTGGTCAGTGGATTAAACCCCTTTAATAAAAAAATAAAAAAAATTGTCAAAATAGATTTTGTACAATTAATAATAATATAAAAAATTTTCACCACTTTTTTTTTTAAATTTGATCTTAACTATCTCGTATTACATAACATTACTTTGATAACAAGAAAAAAAAATCCTAAAATACTTAAAAATTAAGCCATTTTATTCACGTATTCACAAAAAAGTCATTTTGAAAATATGTTGAAATAACAAACTGTCAGTTACCATACAAAAATCATCAATAAGGCTACCCTTGATTTATACGATAAAATTGGTGAGCTCTCAGTGGATGTCAGAGTTTAATTTTTCCCTGTCTTTGGGATTTTTTGTTAAAAGTATAAAAAATAGTTTTTACACCTCTCGGCTAAACTGTGCTTTTATTTTTCTCGCGCCTTTATAACAAAAATTCAGTGCAAAATAAACTTCTTGAATGTCCATTGCTCACACAGAGGGTCAAACCTAGGAAGACTCCGTTTCATCCTTATTAGGGACTCAGCTGTTGTGGTACAACGACAGAGAATTTCGGTCACGCTTATGTGCCAAAGATTACGTCTCAAGCGGAGAGAATTTCTGTCGAATATCGACCATGACGCCCCCTGTGTGAACCTCCGACAACAAGAATAGTACTCACTGCATAAGTAGTAGGCGCATGGCGTAGCATCGATCCTGCTAGAGACATATTACAATACTATCTGTATACAGATTTCGTCAACAAGTATGCGATTATGAATCGCAAAACAACCGAAAGGTGCCGTACTGCACGATTTAAAAAACCAACTAAAGATGGCTGTGGCGCTGTAAATCTAACGAAAAAACAAGAGTTTTTTTGTACTTCAGTCCAAAATGAACTTCTCGAATTTCGATTGCTCACACAGAGGGTGGAACCTAGGACGACGCCGTTTCATCCTTATTAGAGACTCATCTGCCAAGTGTACCACAAGAGAGAATTTCGGTCACGATTACGTGTCAAAGATTACGGCAAAAGCAGAGAGAATTTCTGACGATCGCTTGAGTGCCACAGCCATCTGCCGTTTGTTTTTTGAAAATATAAAAAAATTAGTTTCTAAACGTCTACGGTAAAATTATTTTCACGCATTTTGTAATACTCAAGTGGTTATATGGGGGTAAAATATACATGTTTGGAACTAAACGTTTTCTATCTATTATAAAAACCTTCTGTTTTTTTGAGATAATACCTGCACAAGCACAGCAAACTTTTAATTTACTCATCACAAAATCACAAAAATTAGCAACAGTACAAATCAGCATCAGCCAGAATATTTTCATTATATGCGCCGACGACGCAGTGCATCGCGGTTGCCACGGCATCGTGGCAGAAGGGTCTCGTGCCGGATCATAACCATGACCGGGCTCCCCGCGACAACAGCAAACTTTTAAATTTTTACGGGCCAGTATTTTTAGATAGAACAGATGAGTACGACGGACAACAAGAGCACCCTTCACTTCACTTACGGGTTATTGCAAAGGTCCAAACATGGAGAATTACATCGTTGGTGTTACCGACGGCTTCAAACTGACGTTTAAACATAGATTAGGAACTCTGTCAATTAAAAGTAGTATTTGCCTTCTCCCTCTCTCGATCACATGTTACGTTTCTTCCTGAATCTTTGTCTCAACCTTCACTATCTTCGTCTCACATGTATCGATCTTCGTTTACAATTTTCCACAAACATCCTTCATCTTTATCTCAAATATATCCATCTTGATATCGCATGTTTCTCCAACACTTTCCACCCTGTTCTCCAATGTGTCTATGTTGGTTACCTTAGAGGCCCTGTATCTGAGTTATTGTTTTACCAGAGGTGAGCAACTGGATTTGACAGTTGTTAGGGAAATGCTTGAAATTGTATGTTGACAATGATAGTTGGTAACCCCTAAAAATAAATAACTTTGTCACTGTCAGATTTTTGATTAAGAAACGTCAGGTTTAAAAATGAAATTTTTCTGTATCAAAAACTGTAAAAATACGGAGAAAGAAACTCAGGAAAAGTGAAAAAAAAACATGCATTTCCAAGCTGGAAAATTAATAAAAATATCCGAATTTGCGAGGTAAGGGAGCTACAAGCAGTAGGTACAAACATACGCATTTAGCATTTGCTTCGTTAATAAATAAAACATTATGTTTCCATGTTTTATTGTAAGAAAAAAAGTAACAAAAATATAGATCATAGGAGTCTTTATATTTTAGCTATTATTTACATTTTTAATATCTACCGTGTGTATTCACTGTTTGTTTTTGTCAAAGCTTCAAATATTTTACTAACCAAAAAAAAACAATCTTTCAAAAACTTTCTGGGGAAATTATAAAAAGAGACAACAAAACGTCAGTCCATTTCATAAAGTCAGTTTTATATGCAAATATGAAAAAAACTAGAAAGAGAAAGCAATATGAGTTACCCACCTCTGGTAAAATAACAACTGTCAAATGTATAGAGGGCCTCTAGGTTACCTTAACTGCAACGTCTTCTTACAAGTTTGATGTAACTAAATCTTTCATGCCACATATTATAGTATAGTAAATAATCTCGGCTTCTGTCATTTTCTTCCTGCCGTCTCTTTTCATCATCTTCTCTCTCCTTCTAGCGTTGCTGGTGCAAGATTTGTAACAAATCTTCTTTATCTTTCTGACTTCTTTTCTTCTTCTACCTGACATCTTTAATCATCGTCTTCTTTCTGTCTTTGACACATTCCTTCTTCCACCTGTCGTTACTATTGCCTCTATTAGGGTCTCCGTAACTCCCACTTCTAACACTAAATTATTGCACACTTCTAGTCTATGGGTTTCTTTAGATAAGTGCGACTTACGGATTTGGCTGACGTAGGGTTCTTCATTAACTGGCAGATGAAACTCGATTCTTTATTGACCTTTTTATTTATGTCAACTTCTTGTAAACCTGTCTTCTAGCCTTCACTCTGACTTTTACTAATAACTTCCAAAAATTGATTCTCGCAGTTCGCGTGCTTCTGTATATAATCCCATCAAACGCAGTCGAAGAAAATTCCACAAGACACGTTTATATGGATCTACCAAAATTTAACAACGTAACAATAATGCAACTACCATAAAATCTAGAAGAACGTAGAAATTTCTTAATAATTCCAGAAAGCCTGACTAAAGAAAACTCGATATTTCATCAAAATAACCTCCAACTGTAACCGTAAGCACAGAGTACCGAACAGATAGGTGATCCGTGCCGTAAGTGCCTATAGACCTGTTAACTAGCCACCGACGCATCTATAAAACTTAGCAATACATAAATTAAGATAAAATTAAGATCTTAATAACATTTTCTTGTAAAAATTTTAATTGCTCGTATTGACAAAGGTTTACAGTTACTGAATATGGTATTTATTTACTTGCAATCATTACGTTATGGAAATAACAGATCCATAAAGTTTTAAATTTAACATATTTAAAAAAATTCTAAAATTTTGAGCCTTGTTTACCCAGGTTTTATTTATTTCTACGTATTATTTGGACATTTCAGTGCATGTTGACGTCCATCCAGGTAAAAATATCTTATCAATTGCAGTCTGGTTCGGCTTAAAGTCAATTTTTAGATACCCATGTATATGTCAGTCTTCAAAGCAAACTTTCCTTAAACTACAGTCCTTAGTAAATATAGCCCAGAGTTTGGATACCTGTCAAAAAAAAAATGGCAGCGACCGGAAAAACAAAAATATTTTTGAGTTGAAGTCCTAAGGTTCCACTGTTTGAAATTAGCCTTTGGTGCTTTTTCAAAGTTTGTGAGGCAAAGTTGTAGGGAAGGACCGGGGCAACATTTTTTCTGATTGGTATGACCACTGATATCTTAGAGGTGACCAGATAATCGCTGTCAAAGTTTTAAATGGGTTGCCTAAGAACAGGCGTGTTATAAAATGAGCTTCAGGCTACTGCGAACATAGGGGGGAACTAGTCCAATTTACTCTATTCGTGCCGTACGATCGCGGTGAGGTCGAAGCACGCTGCAGTGTAATCTTTTTCAAATTTATTTTGTTTTTAAAAATGGATGTCTACAAGTTGCCGAAAAAGTGAAAAACTTTTTTTGGAGAATTTTGTAAATCGCCCAGAACCTAGTTTCTCAACGATTCATAGGTTTGTGCAGAATTTTGACAAGTTGGTTTGTGTAGCGCCAAGGAACCATAAAAAACCCACTGTTTTGAATGACGAGAGAAGTATGAGATGTGATGATTTGCGCTGCAGTGGAGGAAAATCGAAAGTTAAGTAGCCACCAAATTGCCGAAGCAGTTTATATGTCTTCAGCCACTGTCTTACGTGTTCTCAAAAAGAATGGTTATCATTCTTACAAAGCGTCAAAGACGCGGAGGACAACTATCGTCGTATGAAATTTTGTGAAACAGTGATGGAAAGGGCTAATGGTAATGAAAACTTTCTGAGATCTATTCTTTTCACAGATGAAAGCACTTTTCCATTATTAAATCGTCATAATCCAACTATATTTATTAAAATTGAAAAAAAAATCACGTCATTTGTACATGGATAAAAATTTAGAACATTATCAGGGACGACATCTTAAAAGATTGCTACTGCCAGACTTCCTGGTGAGGCACAAAGTGCCGCCAGACGGCGCTAAAGTTGCGAAAAATAAAAAATTGCTTTATTTTATCGACTATTTTTTTCGCGTAGAAGAAACGGAAAATATGATAAAAACAGCAAAACTACAAGTCTGCCTCACCCCCTCAAATCGAAAACTAGAGTGTGGTGTCCTGCTGGTAATTTTTGAACAAAATTTAAAACCACAAGGGATAGAGAGCATAAAGTGTCGCTACGCTACTGTCGTGAAAAACAAATGTTAACGTCTTAAAAACTACCGTTTATTGCTTATAACTAAAAATTATTTTTTTTTAAATCAAAAAGAGGATATAAATTTTGCTAATTGTATATTTTAATGCCGAATTTTACATTTTTAATGATTTCCAATTGCCCATTCCCGACTAGCAGCCAATAATTTTTAAAAAATGTTGGTAACTGGTTGTTTGTGAGTGTCCCAATTTAGCAGCTTGACAAAATCGCCACCGGCGCGCTGAAGGTGAGGCAGCGAGGCAGCCGCCTCAGGCGACCATTTTTGGGGGCGGCCGCAGGCGGACCAAATGGTGAAAAAAAATTACTAACTAAAGAATTTATCGCCGTTTTTGGAGGGCGGCCGCAGGCCGACCAAATGACGTTAAAATATTATAACTTGAAAAGGGGAGGGATCTCCTGCTCTTTTTATTCCCTACTACTCTATAGCAGCCTCACTATAGATTAAAGGCAAGGTGGCTGTGCCGTAGTAGGTTTATTGAATAAAACAACTGTGTCTTGTTTTAGTACTAGTTGAATACTGCTTTATTACGTATTTTGTTACAGTTTATATATGAGTTTTAACATAAACTAGCATTGCGCTAACCCCGGAAGATCACACCAGTTTTTATTAACCAAGGCAAGCTTACTATTTTATAAAAAATCTCAAATATTTTTGTTTTAGACTGTTAAGAATAAACCTTGACTGAAGGTTCGTTATTGTTTAAATTATTTAAAATATACTATAACGTATAGCTAACTAAAATTAATAAATGTACATAATAAATATTTAATAAAAAATTTAGAAATTCCTAAAAATATTTCCTGTCGAGTAGATACATGCTCCCCACTCTCACCGGCGGTATCTGTGGTAGATAAGTGTTGAAGCGGAGTCATCTCAAAGATTTCTTCAGTGCTAAGTTTTTTCGGCTCAGTGACTGACCACCTAATTCTGGAAGGACATATGTCAAAGATAAACCATATCATAACGGTGACGCATATTGTCCCAAAAAGGATAATAGAACTGGCGACGTATGAGTGATGTTTTATTTTCTTCTTCTTTCTTCTTCCACATGATATTTTCAAGGCAAGGTAA
The DNA here is from genome assembly GCA_963921995.1 of Oxystoma pomonae. Lineage (NCBI taxonomy): Eukaryota > Metazoa > Arthropoda > Insecta > Coleoptera > Brentidae > Oxystoma > Oxystoma pomonae. The sequence continues at coordinate 46,734,170 of OY998166.1, forward strand.
ATACCGTCTCTTCCCCAAAACTGCTGACGGGTGGGTTTGACGCCGGTACTACATTATTATTTGTTGTGAGGTCAATATTCACCGTTGATACTTTGGAATAACTCGTCCCAAAAAGAGTAATAGAACTGACGACGTGTGAATGATGTTTTATTTTCTTCCACATGATATTTTCAAGGCGTTGACACAGTTGCTCGTTAACCTTGAGGTGGGCCAAGTCGTTTTGTATGCTAAATAACGTCTCTTCCTCAAAACTGCTGACTGGTGGGTTTGACGCCGGTACTACATTATTATGTCTCCGGTGAGATTGATAAATACCGGTGGTGTTTAATAAGATTTGGCGAGGTTATGGCGATGTTTGTTGGATGTGGTGTGATATACATCCAACTGTTTGGTGTATAAAATTGATTCCAGGTAATTCCAGTAACTGTATAGGTTCTGACGTTGCATTTCGTCTATTACACAGTTTGGACTTGTTTCCATATTTTTTACAGCTCGTGTGCATGATTTAATCCCAAGCCCAGTAAGTTCTATTTTTAATCTTGAGTGGTGTTGGAACTACTTTGAGTTTCTGTAAAAAACTCTGAAATATCTTCAATGGTAAAGTGTGCATATATTTGTATCCATTGCCCTTCGGACACCTCCACAGCTGTTTTTCTCGGAACATGCCAGATTTTTAGATGTGATGGCAGCTTCTTGTTCACATCTTTGATGATGGATGCTACATGAATTGGCGATAATAGTTTATAAATTGAGCCTTTTTCCCATATTTCAAATACTTTAGAGTAATAACTGATGAGTTCGGATATGAAGTTGGAAGCTAACTGATATGCACTCATAATGTGGATGTTGATTGCGTGGATTTCTGCTACTCTATACCATGATTGCATCTTTGTTTAGTTTTTCCTGAAATTTGCGAAATTGCTTTTCTATTTTTATTTCTGTTTCATTGACTGTTGACATGGATATCATGCGCTTTGTTTGATGATTTGAGGCTCTTATTAATTCACGCTAATGTAGTGATTTCTTCGTATGTTAATGTTGTTTCTCCAATGACTCTTCTCAGATGATGTTTCATGGACTTCACTCCGGCTTCCAAGAGTCCGCCGAAGTGTGGTGACGATGGTGGAATAAAATGCCATTTTGTTCCTAATGTGCTCATTGTAGCCTGCACTGTTTGTGTTTGTTCTATTTCTCTTATTTCTTCTTTTATTTGGTTTGCTGCTCCTACAAATGTCGTTCCGTTGTCCGTATATATGTCTGTGCACTGCCCTCTTCGGGAGATGAATCTTCGGTATGCTGCCAAAAAGGTTTCTGTGATCATATCGCTAACACTTTCGATGTGGATTGCTTTCGTTGCTAGATATACACAAATAGCAGTATATCCTTTGTAAGATTTGTGCCCTCTTCCTTTTGTAGCTCTGGCGTGTATGGGACCGGCTTAATCTATTCCTGTATGAGAAAATGGTGCAGACGGTGTTATTGTTTCTTTTGGTAGGTCGCCCATTAACTGCTGCGCTGTCTATTATTTATATCTTATGTACTGAATACATTTATTTACCATAGTCGCGATAGCTCTTTTTGATCTTTTACTTTTCTTGTCTACGCTTTTTCGTTGGAGTAGCTGAGCTTTTTCTTCTTTAAACTCTATTTCTTGAACACACCTAATGACTATTAGAAAGGTTTGTTCAATTTCTTCTGGTAATACAGTGCCTTTTGACGAGTTCTTTTTAATTCTTCGGCAGTATGACAGTACTCGAAGCATTTTTGTAAGTGAAGAAAAACGATTCCACTCTTAATTTTGTATTTTCACATGCGTCTGGTGACATTTAATGTGTTTTGTTTCTTAATTCGTTTTTGGAATATCTTTATTTTTCATCATCTCTTCTATCTCCCCAAACTTCTTCAACTGTTTATCTTCTTCTATGCATGATACCATGCTCCTGACTTGCAATTTCTGAGTATCGTTTTTTGTTATTTGTCCCGAAATTATCCATCCAAATTCTGTCTTTTGTCTGATTATACCGGCATCTTTCTTGAGCACTTCTAAAATGATTTTCCCATGCTCTTCGACTCCCAATAAAATGTCGATTGGTCGAACGCGAGGCTTTAATTGGAAGGTAACTTTGCACTTTGATATTTTAGTTCCAGCGTCTCCGAATCCTGTGATTTCTGCTCTTATCTTTTGTCGTGGTATGGCTAACATTTGTGCGGCTTCTTCGGTGATGAAGAATGATTGTGATTCTTGATCAATTAGAACTCTGAGTGACAGTAATGTCCCGTTATATGCTTGACCATGAACTAGTGCTATAGCAAGCAATACTTCTTTTTGTTCAGTGTTTTGCCTTGCTTCGGATGCGTGATGGGTCACATGATGCGGGTTTCTTGCATTGTTTGGCCGTGGGCTCGAATTGTACGAGTTTCTTGGTTTCGGGTGCGTGTTTTGGACGCTATTCGGTCTTGAATTAGAGTTTTGGAAGCTGGTCGGTCTTGCGTTGTGGTTCGAGTTGGTTTGACGATCTTGATGAAGCAGAGTATGATGATGTAGATTGCAGATTTTGCATCGGTTTGTTGCAGTACACCTGTCTCTGTAATGAAGATTGATGCAGTTTGTACATAGTGTCTTGTCCCTTATCGTCTTAATTCGGTCTATTGCTGATAGTGCTAGGAATTAGCTGCATTTTCTTCTTTCTATCTGTTTGTTAATTTTTCCAGTGCTGAGTATCTCTAGTGACTGAAATCTTCTTTTCCGGAATTCAAAAATATCTTTAAGCGTTGGCACGTCGAATGGGTTAGCTAATGTTTGTTCATATAGCTTATTTGTTTCTGCGTCTTATTTTCAGCAAATCATTTTTCCAATAATAGGGTCTCATGATGACGTATCAAACCTCAAGGTTTTAATTCCTTCTAAGCACTCGTTGATGACGTCGTATAACTGTTTTAAGTTTTGAACTGATTCGTAGTTTATTGTTGGTAAATCGAATATCTTGTCTAACAGCTTAAAAACGATCAGCCGTTTGTTTTGATATCGTTGTTCTAGTAAGTTCCACGCTGTGACGTAATTTCCTTCTGTTACTGCTAGGTGCCGAATGAGAGCAGATGTGACTTAAGATGTTGTAACTTCTGTGCGTTTGATATCTTGTTATTTTGGTGAAAATCTTTTCTGAATAAATCGTAGAAGTTGAGCCATTCTTCATAGTTTCTGCGGAATATCTGCGGAATCCATTCTGCATTCTTTGATTTTCGCTTCTGTTTCTTCAATTATCTTTTCGTAATTCGTATAGTTTTCGTCATGGCCTGGATCCCATTGTTTTTTCAAATCCTCTTTGAGGAACTCGTATTGGGTAATAGGCTTGTTTCTGTCAAGATCTTTTTGGGCTTCTTGTACGGCGTATAGAAATTCTCGGATAGCGGTGTTTTTTCTTCTAATTTTTTCTCTGTCGGGCTCAGTGTCGTCTGCTTTTAATATTCTTGATTTGATCCAGGTACTTCATGTTGAAATAGATGTGACCCGGTTGTCCTAATGCTTTTAGTTCGTTGTCCTTTTCTTGAACTAATTCCCATATTTTGTCTGCTTCTTGATTCCGTTGGGTTATGTAAGCTCGATTTTTTCTTGTTGATGAATCTTTTTTCGAGTTGGAAAAAAGAGTTTTTAGTTCGTCCGCCAGCTTTTGCTGAATTTTGGCTAATTCATTGCATTCCTCCATTTTGTATGGTTAATTCTTGCACTATTGATGTTGATTGCTGATGCGTTTGTTTTGGTCGGGTGGGTGCTGTTGGCACATTGAGCTTGATGCTGTGGAAGCTGGCTGCTGTAGTCTTTTTTCGAGTTGGAAAAAAGAGTTTTTAGTTCGTCCGCCAGCTTTTGCTGAATTTTGGCTAATTCATTGCATTCCTCCATTTTGTATGGTTAATTCTTGCACTATTGATGTTTGTTTTGATATGTTTTTTATAGCGTGGATGTTGCTGATGCGTTTGTTTTGGTCAGGTGGGTGCTGTTAGCACGTTGAGCTTGATGCTGTAGAAGCTGGCTGCTGTAGCTGTGTGTATAGGTTTATTTTCCGTGACTCTATGCTTTGTACATTTGCTGTTTGGATTTGTTGGCGGCCTTTATGTCCTTATTAATTTATGGACGCTGAATGCTCCTGTAGCTGTGGCGACTGGGCCTCGTTGATTTACAATGCAGGCGGCTGTTTTTGGTGGCGGGCTCTTGGATTTATGAACGCTGAGTGGTCCTGTAGTTGTGGCGACTGTGCCTTGTTGATTTAGGGACGCTAAGTGGTCCTGTAGCTTTGGCGACTGTGGCCTTGTTGATTTAGGGACGCTAAGTGGTCCTGTAGCTGTGGCGTCTGGGGCCTTGTTGGAGGCCGCTCTTTTGACGTCGGGATCCTGGATTTATAGACGCTAAGTGGTCCTGTCTCTGCGGCGACTGAATGGTCCTGTAGCTGTGGCGTCTGGGGACTTGTTGGAGGCGGCTCTTTTGACGTCTAGCTCCTGGATTTATGGACGCTAAGTGGTCCTGTAGCTGCAGCGACTGGGCCTTCTTGATTAAGGGGCTCTGAGTGGTCCTGTAGTTGCGGCGACTGGGCCTTCTTGATTGAGGGATGCCAAGTGGTCCTGTAGCTGCGGCGACTGGGCCTTCTTGATTGAGGGACGTTGAGTGGTCCTGTAGTTGCGCCGACTGGGCCTTCTTGATTGAGGGATGCTAAGTGGTCCTGTAGCTATGGCGTCTGGGGCCTTGTTGGAGGCCGCTCTTTTGACGTCGGGATCCTGGATTTATGGACGCTAAGTGGTCCTGTCTCTGCGGCGACTGAATGGTCCTGTAGCTGTGGCGTCTGGGGACTTGTTGGAGGCGGCTCTTTTGACGGCTAGCTCCTGGATTTATGGACGCTAAGTGGTCCTGTAGCTGCAGCGACTGGGCCTTCTTGATTAAGGGGCTCTGAGTGGTCCTGTAGTTGCGGCGACTGGGCCTTCTTGATTGAGGGATGCTAAGTGGTCCTGTAGCTGCGGCGACTGGGCCTTCTTGATTGAGCGACGTTGAGTGGTCCTGTAGTTGCGGCGACTGGGCCTTCTTGATTGAGGGATGCTAAGTGGTCCTGTAGCTGGCGACTGTGGCCTTGTTGATTTACGATGGAGGTGGCTCTTTTAGCGGCGGGATACAGTTTATATAGGAGTTTTAACATAAACTAGCATTGCGCTAACCCTGGAAGATCACGCCAGTTTTTATTAACCAAGGACTATTTTATGAAAAATCTCAAAACACGTAAGTTTTGTAACACAGCACGTAATGTAAAATATTTTTGTTATACACTGTTAAGAATAAATGTTGACTGAAGGTTCGTTATTGTTTAAATTATTTAAAATATACTATAACGTATAGCTCTGTAAAATTATTAAATGTACCTAATAAAATTTTATAAAAATATAAAAATATTTCCTGTCGGGTAGACATAACTAAACAGTTTTTAATTTTTATTTATCGAATTTAGAAATTAGTTCTTGTATTCGATCGTACAGGTCAAAATGATACTTAATGATTTAACTTTCAATGTTGGAGACGTCAGAGGCCAAAGCTAAGAAAAAATTTAGGTATTCAGAAAATAATACTAGACGTTAATCCCCGCGCTATGTTTGTATCATATGCTGCACATTATTTTAAATTGGTGATCAATGATTCCGTTAATGCAACTTTTGAGGCTGTTAATTTTTTTCGTTGTCTACCAAAATATATTTGTTAACATGGACACCGTTGTGCGAAACCCGGTAGGTGATCCGAATCGACTCAATGAGAGCGTTAAAATATCAACTTGGCGATGTTTATGATGCGCTTATTGAGATTACTAATTTGTGATTTAAGGCTACAGTGCGAAATGAAGCGGACGGTTTAGCTAAAGAAATAAAGTTTTTGTTGTACTATGGTATGAAATTATAAAATTATAAACAAAATAAATTCTGGAAATCAGCTTCTCCAAAGTACAAATTTAGACATTGTTAAAGCCCCCCAAACTTTAGGCAACTTGTCTCAACTGTTTAAATTGCTTAGCACTAATAGGTATTTAGAAGAAATTTTGGTTGATGCCAGATAAAAAGCAAGACGAGCCTATCTTGGATCCTTAATTAAAATTTGTGTGTAAAAGTTTTTTCGGGTTCCTGGACACAATTATCGAATCGTTAGAATAGCGTTTTAATCTTTTAAAACAACATTCAGAATATTTCCAAATTCTATATGATATATCACTGCTTTCTTCAGTTACTAAAGAATATTTAACCAAACAGTGTATGAAATATTGTCACTTACCTCTATATCTGAACATATCTTGAAAGTTCTTTAGCTACAGTTAACTTTCTAAAAAATTGTGAGCTGGAAGGAAATTTTGGAGAACTATAAAAGGAGCTTCTAAATTTTAATAATTATTAAAAAAATACTACTGGTTCAAACTTTTTACTATGGAAACCATATTTTGATTCACATTCCCTCTAAAATTTTAAACTATTTCAGTTAATATTATAGCTTCACAAAGGTGCCTTAACTTAGTTATTCCTTCGCACCGAAGAAAGACGTAGGTGCGCATCACCGTACGTGAATTGATTAATAAGTTGTTGGGGTGGTTTCATATCAAATCAACCAAAAAGATTTTTGATACAGTTATTCCACCCATGGAAAAAGTCAAAAATCCAAAATTTTATATTTTTTGGACTAGACCAGTAGTTTTTTTAATTAATTTTGGAAAATCAAAAAAACTGTCAATTTTCAAAACATGACTGAAAAAAATTTATATATCTCGCGAACTACATACACTATCACAATGACATATGGCTCAGTTTAAAGGTATTTCAAATACTTTTAAAATGATGTATCACGTGATGTAACTTTTTTCAAAAAACATTTTGAATTTTTTTTTTATTTAAAAAAGTATATATATTTTTTGTTGAATTCATTTCTAAACTATTTAGAAAATTTAAAGACGGAGAATTGATCGGTTCCTAGTGAAAAAGATCAAAATTAAAAAAAAAATCAAAAAATAGGTCATGTGACACATGTGTGAAAACAAGATACAACTCATTTTTTTATTACATATAGTCTTCCAAGATATTCCTATTTTTTGTTTTCCCTACACTAACACACACTCTTTTTGTGTATGCAGGGACCTACAAAAATAGGAATATCTTGCGAAGTATATATCAGTACAAAAGTGAGTAATAGCTTGTTTTAAAGGTCTTTCAAAGGCCATTTTAATGAACTTTGAAATCATATGACCTATTTTTTGTTTTTTTTTATTTTTGATTTTTTTTACTACGAACCCATCAATTCTCCATCTTAAAATTTTCTAAATAGTTTAGAAATGTAGGTATCCAACAAAAACATATATTTTAAAAAAGGTGTT